>CM062345.1:25176212-26423212 GCA_031216105.1 Dalbergia cultrata
CAATAGTGCAATTAAGTACCGACAGGTTTACCGGTGTAACGCCCCGATATTCTGTCTAAGTGAAAATGACCAAAATGTCCCTGAGGTCATTTTCTGCTCGGAATTCGAGGGTAGCCGATCCGGCAGTCCTCGAAGGGCTAACTCAATGTTTGAAGGGGATTAGATGACTTTTTACTGATTCCGGGATCAAAAATCTTGTTTTTTGAGGTTTCGAGTCAAAATGACGAAAATACCCCTGCAACGTTTAACGTGGGTATAAGTGCCGGATGTAACGCCTTGATTTTCTGTTAGAGTGAAAATGACCAAAATGCCCCTGAGGTCAATTTTAGCTCGGAATTTTTTTAGGAAAGCCGATCCGGCAGTACTCAAAGGGCAAACTCAATGTTGGAAGGGGATTAGATGACTCGTGTACCTTTCTGGGATCGAAGATCTCATTTTTCGAGTTTTCGGGTCAAAATGACCAAAACGCCCCTGCGGTGTTTTACCCTTTTGCAAGGTCGGATGAACCCGAAACTTCTCCATATGGTTTTAAAAGGCATTTTTATGAAGACTGTGACTTTAGTTTTGGTCCCGGAGGTCCCTGGCGAAATTAGTGCAAAATTATGATTTTGCCCCTAGTTTCGTGTTTTTACGCTTAATTGCGTGATTAAGCAAACCTAAGCAATATTAGGCTCTAATCAAAGGTTAATTAATTTTCATAATTAATCTTGAGTCAAAATAATTTATTAAAGTTGATTAGAACCTAAAAGTGCTTAATTACAACTTGAAATCCTATTTTAAATTCAAGACTCCTAGTCATGGAATCTTAAATAGTGTTTTCTCTCTCCAATTCCTTAAATCATGGAATTGTGTTTTCAGTTGTTTATTCTTAAATGAGTTTTAAACTCTCTAATGATGTATGACCACTCCTAATCTTGTCATAAAATCCTTAAACCTCATTCTTAGTCACCTAAATTTAAGCTTAATTATTCCTAACCTTGTACCTAAACTAATACACACTTAAACCTATCATTAACACACAATTACATAAAACAATTCCTCCTTCCCCATGCTGTCTAGGTCTGGCCGAAGCTCCATGCCCTCCATATGCATCACATGTTCAAATTTTCAACACTCCAAGGCCATACCTCAAGTCATATGCACCATACCTTGTCATATTTTCAATCAAGCTTGATTTTCCAAATGAATAACTAATTGAATTAACCCATTTTCCTCATTTATTTGTGGCTGAAAAACAACCAGCCATGCATTGCTTCTAGAAGGATTATTTCATTCAAAATTGATAGGAAATTCACTCAAATCAAGCCATGCCTTGTATCATAGCTTCCATGCTTCAAACCATGCTTGAATGACAATGTGTAAGAGATATTTTCTCTTCCTTTTCCCTCCAAAAGCTACAGCCAGCCCTCCTCCCCTTTGAGCTCTCATTTGTTTTCATTTTCTATAAATACCTCGCTTACTTGAGCTTGCAAACACTTTAGTTCATTTGCTAAGTTTCAAGTTTCCTAGTTTTCTCTAAGTTCTTTCATTTTCTCTCTAAGTTTCAAGAGATTTTCCTCTTGTTCTTCATCTTCATCTTCTTCATCTCTTCATCACATAATCATCTCATAACCTTCAAACACCACCTCACAACCTCAAATCACCTCCTAACCTCTCAAACACCTCACCTTAAACACAATCTCACTCAAAACACACCTCCTTGCCTTCCTTTTCCTTTTGGCCGAATCATTTCTCACCATCCAAGGAGGAAGTGCTCTTCTCATTTCTTTCAAAAAGTTCAAGTTTTCATCTTCACTCTAGGTAGGAGTGTTTTCTAAACTTTGTTTTCTTGAAATGAGTTTTTCTCTAGCTTTCTCTTGGACTTTCTTTTTGAAACTTTCTTTGTTTTTCTTTCCTTGATGTTTCGGCCTCTTGGCCTTGAGGAGCACATGATAGCTCAATGATGAGAGCTCCTAGATGATGACTATGTGTTCATCTCAAAGGAACTCCTAGAGCTTGAGTCTTTGTTTTCTCTAAGTTTCATCTTTATTATCTAGCTCAAAAGGATTTTTGTTCAAGAACACCTTTACTTTTCTTGCTATTTTGATTTCGGTTTCCTTGTTCCTTTTCCTCTAAATATTTCGGTTTTGATTCCTTGATCTTGGAGGTTTTGTTTTGTTTTGAAAGTTTATTTATTTTGAGCTTGATGATGATGTTCAAGAACCTCATAGTTCCTTTGAGAACTTGGTTCAAGAACTCTAAAGCTCTCTTTGTAATGAGATGAGTGTTGGGTTGTTAATCTCTAAAGTCTTGAAAGAGCTCTAGATAATCTTAAAATGAACCTTGCATCCATGTTTACTTTTATGCTTTGCACACCATATTTACTTTC
This sequence comes from Dalbergia cultrata, assembly GCA_031216105.1. NCBI lineage: Eukaryota > Viridiplantae > Streptophyta > Magnoliopsida > Fabales > Fabaceae > Dalbergia > Dalbergia cultrata. The sequence continues at coordinate 25,178,581 of CM062345.1, forward strand.
CTTGCTATCACTAAGTATCAAGATAATGAATGAACTTGCATTATCATATTTATATTTCAAGCTATACATTATCATGTTTATGTTTCAAGTTCTCACTTAATATCAAGAAAATAATGAGTTGCATCTCATGTTTATTTTATGCTCTCACTTTACTTTCTAATGGAACCTAAAATAAGTGCATGAGCATGTTTATTTTTATGTCATCACTTAAAACAAAGGTTTGAAAATGTTTATTCCTCTAGCTTGAGTTTTCGGCCCCTAAGAGTTTATTTGTTTCCAAGTATTGAAAACTATGTTTCATAATTTTTCTAAGCTTATATGAGTTAAAGGAATATATAGAACCAAGTTTTATGAATTTAGGACCTCTTGAGACAAGTTTGATTTAGCTACTACCCTCTTAAATATTTTTATGATTTTAGATGATAAAAATGTTTGTAAATGAGTTTTGAAAGTTTGAAAAAGGTTCCAAGAGAAACTAGTATTTTAAGTGCTTTAGAAATTGTGTTTGATGCCTTTAAATGGAGATGTTTATTTCAGTTCTGCCTTGCCTTTTGTGACCACTGTATGAGCTTCTTGATGATGATAACATGAGGATAATGATGTATAATTAATGTTAAAACTCATATGTGAAATATAAGAGAAGTTAGAAACTAGAAAAGAATTAATTTGAGAGTTTTAGATCCCTTAATGTTTGATTTTTTTGGATTCTATCCAGCAAGGTTTAGAAATGGTAATCATGGATTTAAATTAGTTTAAATGTGTATGAGTGACTCATAAATGGTTTATAGGACTTGATCTTGATGCCTTAGGAGCAAACCGGACTTAGAAAGGGTCATTGTTGTGACTCCTAGGTACCCGTAAAGTTAGGATTATGAATTCTGCATCCTTGAGGTTTAGAGATGTTCTTGACCATAGTGTGAGGTGAGAAATACTCAGTTATAACCTTATAGGTACCCGAGAGACTAGGCTTTGATGATTCATAACTTAGAATGTGAGTTAAGGATCTTAACGGTCAATGCATAAGACAGTAAGAAATGTGTTAATGTTATGATGCTTAATCTATGCAATGATATGTTGAGATGTTTATGATGCATGAGGAATGGATTAGTTTGGATATGAGTTTATCATAGCATGAGATTTCATGAGAACGTGTTGTGTGATTTTAGCTTGTGGCAGTTTGAAGGAAATTCGATCTAACAGCTATCATGCTGCCGAATTTCCGTCAAATCTAAAAGGGTTGAGAAATGTTTAAGAAGTACCATATGAGTTGAAAACCTTGGGTGACACTGGTTCGGCCGAGCACCCCCAGGGGAGACAAATCCGTAAGGGTATGAATAGATGCATGCAGCCTACCAAAGCGGACAAATTGCTGTGGCTTAATGCCCGCAAAGTGTTTCAAAGAGGGTATATCCTAAGAGAGGTGATCCCTGCCCCCTACCCATACTTACGAGTAGGGATTATTTTATTATGTTTCGCTTATTCAGATAATAAGCAAGAGCTAGTGACGACTAGCTGAGGTATGAGCTCATAACCTAGTTATTTTAGGGTGGCCTTATTATGCTAAAGTACCATGATTGATGTCACGAAGTTGAGGAATGATCCACTTGAAAGTATATGCCCTTATGCCACATGGTTTATGTTTATGTTCTTTGATGTGTTGTTGTATATGCTCAAGTATTGACATGCATCCATGATATAATATGTTGCATTCATAACGTCAAGATGCATGCTAAAAGGAATGGACCTTGGATAATTAGTTTTGGAAAACCCTAAATTGAATCTTATATGCATGCTCACTATTGTATAAGTAAACCCAAGGTTCCTGAGGATGTGAACGATGTAACCCTAGGATAGGAGACTCCTACTGAGATTCTTTAGCAAGAATTCTCACTCCTCTTTCTTCTTTCTTCCGTCACATCTTCAGAGACCGATGGCGACGTTCGTGCTTTTCATTGACACACCAGTTTGGGAGGTGCACTACGACCCAGACCACCATTCATATCATTTTGAGGGTCGTTGTGCTGTCTGTGTTTTTGTGTACATGGGATGACCCTTCGTTTATCCGGTTTCGAGCTACCAGTTCACTCTTACTACACCTTTTGGTGGTGACGACATGATCTTTGAGCGCACTCGCCCGCATGATGAGCAGCTACGTTGCGCCCGCACCTCTGCCTCAGCTGTCCACGACTACCCAGAGCACGTGCCTCGCTAGAGGAGGTCCGAGACTGATCCATCCGAGGATTCACCGATGCATGTCCCTTTGGAGGGCTTTGCCCCCTTTCCCCAGTTCCGATGTGAGGGGAGCGAGGAGACCGTGAGGCAACCGCGCTTGGCAAGGAGAGCCGAGATGCGCCCATGTCGAGGAGCTCACATTCAGCTGCCACGAGTTCCCTTCACACTCCATTGGCCCACTCAGGAGAAGATAGAGCGGTTCCCCGATTACCTGCCTCCATCATCCGAGGGCCCCCGTCGTCACTAGACTCCGATGGAGAGCTTTGCGAGTACCCGAACTTTTATGGAGATCTTCCCTTCTGCATTACCTTTTGGGAGGGGTTTAGATTGTACTCGTAGCTTAGTAGGAGGGTAGCATTTTGGGTTTATCTTCTTGTCGTACCATGTACCTTGTATTTTTCTTGTTTCTGTTATATTTTATTTCCGCTGTATTACAAGCTCTGACCATTCTTTGGGTATGACTAGCTATGTACTTCAACTTTATTATTATTAATGAAATGTTTCTTTTGTTATCCTGATCATTGCTCTTTGACTATATGCTTCATCCTTATGTGTTTCTTGTTGAGTGTTGCACGTACTCTAAGTTTCTGTCATTCGACTAGTTAAGTTTGCGGCTCTCACTTTGATTTATATTTTCAAAAAAAAATTTACCCGTAATTTCCGCTAAGTATTTTATTAAATGATGAGAGTAAGAAGTAATAACCTAATGTTTAACCTAATATGTTCTAGAGAGTTGGGTTAAAAATTAGGGTGTTATACCAAATGAGCCCGAAACTTCTCCAGATGGTTTTAAATGATGTTTTTATGTATTTCGCAACATTAGTTTAAGACCCGGTGGTCCCGAGCAGTTTTTGTGAAAAATTACGATTTTGCGCCTAGTATAGTGTTTTTTAGCTTAATCACGTGATTAAGCAAACCTAAACAATATTAGGCTCTAATCGAACATTAATTAATTTCCTTAATTAATCTAGAGTCAAAATAATTTATTAAAGTTAATTAGAACCTAAAATTACTTAGATTAAACCTAAATCTCTTTTTAAATTCAAGATTCCTAGTCATGGAATCTTGAATAGTGTTTTCTCTCTCTAATTCCTTAAATTAAGGAATTGTGTCTATATTGTTTATGCATAAAATGAGTTTTAATTCCTCGAATGATGTGTGAGCACTCCCTAATCATGTCATGAAATTCCTAATTACTTTCTTAGTTACCTAAACACTTACTTAAACTCCTAACCTTAAGCATAATCTAGATTACAACTAAACACATCATTAACACACATTTAGATGAAACAATTCTCTCTCCCCATCGGCTGTCAAGGCTGGCCGAACCCCTCCCCCCTCATTTCCCACATGTTGAATTTGTTTGCACTCTATAGCCATGTTTACACCATGCTTACACCTTACCTTGCACCATACTTGATCATACTTCCAACCATGCTTTGAATGACCAAATGAATGAGACATTTTTCCTCCTCTTTGCTGTCCAAACCATCAGCCCTCCTCCTCCACTCATAATGATTTATTTCATTTCAAAAATTAAAAAGAAAACACCTCAAAGGCCATGCTTGAAACCATGCTTGAGCCCATGCTTATCATACTTTCATCTATGCTTTTTATGACAACATGTAAGAGATATCCCTCAAGGCCATGTAGGCTACGGTCAGCCCTCCCCCCTTTGTAAGCCTTCATTGATTTTGTTTTTTATAATTACATGTGTTAAGGAACTTGAAGGAACCTTTAGATCATTTGCTAAGTTTTAGTTTCAAAGCTTTCTTGCAAGTTCTTTTCTTTTCTCTCTAAGTTTCCAAGAAGCTTTCTTCTTCTTTTGCTTCTTCTTCTTCATCCTCCACCTTGAGCCACCATATCACCACCTCAAACCACCACACCACCACCTTAGATCATCATCCAAGCACCAAAACTCTCATTCTCAAACACAAACTCTCTCAAAAACACATTCCTTTCCTTTTCTCTCCTCTAGGCCAAATCATCATCATTACATTGGGAGGAGCTTTTCTTCTCATTTCATCTCAAGACCAAGCCTTTTTCATCTTCATACTTGGTAGGGAGTTGTTCTAATGTTTTCCTTTTTCCAAAAAATGCTTTGTCCTTGAATGAAAAATGTTGTTTCCATTAATTTCTCTTGGTTTCCTTTTCGGTTTCCTCTTTATCTTTTCCTTTGGTTTTCAGCCTCAAGGCCTTGTGTATCCCTTATGATAGCTTGATGATAAGTGTCTCTAGATGATGACTTTGTGTTCATCTCCATGAGACCTCTAAAGCTTGAGTTTTCTTTCTTTAAGTTGTATTTATGTTACTTATGTTACTTAGCTCATTAATGATTTCAACTTAAGAAAATAATTACAAGGCTTTAATAAACCTAAGGCCTACCCTTGTCAACCTTAAAGTTGGCCGGCATGTTCTAGAGTTTTACTCAAGATAGGGGTTTTGGGTACATAATAAAGAATATGATGTATTTTCCTTCTTTTTTGCTTAGTTTAAGTTTCAGTTCCTTTCTTTCCTTTTTCCTTTAAAAGTGTTGTTTTGAGTTTATTTTCCTTGAGCTTGATGATGATTTTTAAGAGCCATGAAGTTTCTTTGAAGTCATGGTTCAAGAACTCTAAAGCTCACTTTGTTTGGTTAAGATGAGAGTTAGGTTGCGATTATATTTCTCTAAAGATCTTGTACGTGCTCTAAGTTAAGTAAAAAGAACTTGCATCCATATTTATCTTTATGTCATCACTAAACTTTCAAGATTAAAGAATGAACTTGCATTCTCATGTTTATGTTTAAGTCATCACTAAACTTCTAAGATAATAATGAGCTTGCATAGCATATTTATTTTATGCTCTCACCTCATAATAAAGAATAAAACAAAGTGCATTGCATATTTTAGTTTATGTCATCACCTAAGAAATTTGGAGCTCAAAGACTTGCCCATTATTATCTCAAACAAAGTTTGGAAATGAATGTATTTTACTCTCTTGATTTTCGGCCATGTGATGATGTTGAACTTGGTGTGAGTTTCATCTAGTCACAAGTGCCAAAACCTATGTTTTATAATTTTCTTAAGTTTAGATGATCTCAAGCAATGTTTTAAGCATAGTTTTATGATTTAAATCCCTCTTGAGATTAATTTGAAATAGCTACTGCCCTTGTGTGTTCTATGATGATTTTAATGAAATAAATTGTTCTCAAATGAGTTTTAGAAGCTTTGAAAAGGTTCCAAGAGAAACTAGTAATTTATATGTGTTTGAAATGAAAATTTTATGCTTTGTATGATGATGATGCCCACGGTTCTGCCTTGTCTACTTGCTCATTGTATGTTGATGATTTAATTGTGTTAGAATGTGTATAATAATGTATATTTGATGTTAGAATTAATTTGAGGAAGTTAAGATAAGTTTGTAACTAGAAAAGAATTTAAATGAAATTTCTAGATCCCTTAGAAATGTAATTATGGATTCTATTCCAGAAAAAATAAAATTAGTAATAATGGTTTATAATTAGTATAAATGTGTAGGAATCACTCATTTGGTTTAGGATTTGATCCTAATACTTTAGGAAAAGACCGAACTTAGAAAGGGTCAAAGTTGTGACTCCTAGGTACCCGTAATTAGCAAAATATAGATTCTGCACTATTGGCATTTAGAATTAGTTATGAACATAGAAATGAGGGAGGCCTACTTAGTTATGAACTTATAGATACCCGAGAGGTTAAGTTGTGACAATAAAGAACTTAGATTTAAAGTTTAAAGGCCCTAAGGATCAAGCATAAGACATTATAGAATCTTTGATGGAATGAGTTTGTTATTTCAAGTATGTTTGTAATGATACATGTGCTATGATGAGTGTGCTTATGTGATTTTAAGTCTATTATGATTATAGAAGTTGAATGAGAAAGTGCATGTATTATGATTTATCATGGCATAAAGGAAATTTGAAAAAAATTCGGTATACAGCTATTATGCTGCCGAATTTCTGCCAAATTGAGAACTTGAGAATGTTTTTGAAAAGTATATGGGATAAAGTCCTGGGTGACACTGGTTCGACCGAGCACCCCCAAGAACTGAGTCCTAATGTGACGTAACACTGAGACTACTTCTCCCGCTCTGGTGGGGAAAAGGCAAATCCATGAGGGTATGAGTGGATACAACCTACTAAAGCAGACAATTCGCTGTGCACTAGATGTCAGTAGAGCGTTTCAAAGAAGGAAATATTCCTGTGAGAGGTGATCCTTAAGCCCCCTAGCCTGTACTCTAGTAGTTGGGATTATTTTTATGATTTCGCTTATCAAGAGGATAAGTAAGAACTAGTGATGACTAGTTAAAGTATGAGCTCATAACCTAGATGATGTTTTAGGGTGGCCCCATGATGCTTAAGTATGAAGTTCTTAAGTCACAAGTTGAGAAAAGAGAAAAGTTTCACTTGAAAGTTTATATTGCCACTTTATGCCACTTATATGTTCCTTGATGTTATGATTGATTGCTCTATTGCATAATGTATTCTCATGCATTCATGATTTGTTATGTTGCATTTATGCATTAAGAATCATTCTAAAAGGAACGAAACTTGGATAATTATATTTATAAACTTAATAATGAACTTTATCTACATGGTCACCCCTTTATAATAAACCCAAGGTTCTTGACGATGTTGACGATGTAGCCCTAGATAGGAGATACCCTACTAAGATTCTTTAGCAAGATTCTCACTCCTTTTCTTTCTCTCTTTCTTTCCCGTCACATTTTCATATCATGGCAACATTCATGGTGTTCATCGACACTCCCATATAGGAGGTGCACTTTGATCCCAAGCATAGATCATGCCATTTTGAGGGACGATGCGTGGTACGAGTCTTCATGTATGTAGGACGTCCCTTTTCACACCCTGTACATAGCTACCGCTTCTCCTCGACATCTCCTTATGGCGACGATATGGTCTTTGAGCACGCACGGACGCACAATGAGCAGCTTATGCGTACCTACACTGCTGGATCCGCCACCCGTGACCACCCAGATTACGTGCCTCGTTCTCAGCATTCAGAGGATGACCCATTGGAGGATCTGCCGACCCATATGTATAGCGAGAGTTCTACCCCCACTCCCCGGTTCGTGCGAGAGGGGAGTGAGGCAACGGTGGCATAGCCAAGGTTGGCGAGGAGAGCCGAGATGTGCCCCCATCGTGGAGAGCACGTGCAACCGTCAAGCATCCAATCCCCACTCCATTGGCCTATGCCCGAGGAGCTCAAGCAGTTCCTTGGTTACATACCCCCGTCCCCCAAGGATTGCCGCCGCCAGCAGTAGAGCATCTTGAGGAGAGCCAGTGCACACACACCACACGTAGTAGGGATAAACCTTATTTTGTTATGAGGTTATCCACTTTAGGTGCACTAGGGTAGGAGTGTTTTTTTTCACGCTTTCCTTGTATTTTCATTTCTGTTGTATTTCCTTTTCTATTGTATTTGCATCATCTTGTATCAAACTAAGTCCCACCTTTAGGTGGGCATATTATGAATATTAATGAAATATTTCTTTTGATGTGTTACTAATTGTTCCATGTTCTATTATGGCTTGTTATCTTGTGTTTTATTTTTCCTGTCTTACGATATACGCGGCTCTCACTTTGCTTTTATATTTCAAAAAAAAATTTATTCGTACTTTTCCACTAAGTAATTTAAAGAAAGATTTCAAAGAATGAGACTAAGAGGTAATAACCTAATGATTAACCTAAATATGTTCTAGGAATATTGGGCTAAAATTAGGATGTTACAACTAGCAGGTTGTTATACAAATTAATTATCACAAGTTTAATAGTGTAAAAATGTGACAACCCATAAAAAATTCTATCAATAATTATCAAACCGATAAAAGCATACCCGTTAGCATTTATTGTCGGTATCCCATAGATTTTTAGTGGTGAATTATCAAGTGAGGAGTCTTAAGAGACTCTAAAAGAAAAATCTAATCTCATAAGAATTAGAAGAGAAAATCTCATAAGAATTTAGGAGATTTTGAAGAGAAAAAAAAATCTCATAAGAATTCATATTTTGAATAGAAAATCTCAAAAGAATTTAGGAAATTTCTAGGAAATCTCCTAACAGAAGTATGAGAAATAGAACTATTAAGAAAAAAACTCTACTTAATAATCATAAGATTTCCTAAACAATTATTAAAGACTCATATGATGAACAAAAACTTAAGAAAATAATAATAAGCTTTATGCAACATTATTTGCTTGATTGTAATCTCATGGATTCAAATTGTGATGAAAGTGATGTACAGAGAATAGCATGCTATATGAATTGTGAACTATGTCGGTGATCTATATAAAGTTATAGTACGAGGTACTACGTCGATTGAACTATATCAGTGATCTATATGAGGTTGTAACATGAGGTGTTTCATCATTGGCAATGCATCAAATGAGAAGTATATCAGGAATCCTATGAGTTCTATTCTTGAGCATAAATTTACTTATAAGACTATGGTAAATAAGTAATGGAACAAACAAACTAATTATTACAACCAAATATGCATTAATCACTTAACCATAAGTCAGATGTAACTAGGTAGGGGACTTGTATTTTTCCTACTTCGGATATTTGATTCTCATTCCTACTGTTGTTATATTTTTACATAGATGGGGATGATAGTGACCTTGCAGAGATCCCTAGCTAGTATTGCCACTATGATCCAGACCTTTTGATGAGCCACTGATAGAGAGCTTAGTCAACTTTTTTATTTTCTTTTAATAAATTTTGAGTTGTGCCCTGCCTAGACTAGATGGTTCTTGCATGAACTAGGATAAGGGTTTGATCTAGTTTTGTATACTATTTATTCATCAAAGCATAATATAATTATATTGTTTCACTATTTTATTATGATATATAATTTATGTTTTAAACTTTGCATCACAGAAGGAAAAGTGGGTTATATATTTCTCAAGAGCAAACTCATATTTAATATCACATATACACATCTAAAATGAAGCAGAATTAGCAAGTAACAATAACTCACTATAAGGCTATGGCTTAAGTTTAACCTTATGGTAGGAAGGGTGTTACACATTGCCTGCTTCAGCAAAAATAATTTATTGTTCCCAGATTCAAATGCATATAAAGTTTCAAGCTTGTCCCATAAAGTCCTAGCATGTGAAATGATTCAAAACATTTTCATCTACCCATTGTCGAATATAACCACAAACCACCTTGTGCTCCAAAGTCCATTCTTCATCAAATTTATTCTCCGACTTCGAAGTAGCAAATACCAACAAGTGTAGTTTTTTCACAAAGAGCAAATCTTTTATCTTGCCTTTCAATCTATGGTAATTAGTACCATTAAGACAAATTGTTCTGCCGTAATTAGCTTTAATCATTCAATCAAACCAAATACCCAAGAAAAAAAAAAACAAGTTCTAACACCAGCTGTTGGTAAAAGTAACAAATATGTAGTGGAATAACACTTTTCTGGCTTGAAAGAACCTGCTAGAAACATAATATATGCCAAGCAAAAAATATATAGCAAACAAATAATACCTCCAGAGTGCAAAAATTAAATAGACAAAGACAAGGAAAAGCACATACAAATTTTTAGCATGAAATACCTTACCAAGAGAGACAAAAAATCATGGGACCTAGCTCAAAAAGTATTTCACAATGAAAATATTAAAGAGTACGGACAAAGAGTTCTGCTAAAAAGAACTAAAAATAAGTGACATACTCACTACTAAAATAGTGGAAATAATACCGAAATAAGTATAAACTACAACACCAAAACAGAAAGAGAATAAAGTTATGAGTATAATAAAAAAATGCCCATAATTCTAGAAACAATTGCTAGAATTTCATTTAAAACAAAGTACAAATGAGTACCCAAAAAATACCACAAGTGAGCGAAGTTTCTCCTTTGAAACAAAAGCAATAGCAATCACAACACACCCTCAAAGAAAACAAGCAAGAGATTTTGTGCCACCGTTGCCAGCAGAGGCTTATATTTGTTGTACCATGTGTACTAATAAGTCACTCACGTGACTAACTGGAAAAAAAAAAAAGAAAAAGAAAAAAAAAGGTTGAGTTGTTTTTCATTCTCCTTTTTTTTTTTTAACTTGTGTTTGGTCCAATTGAGGAGGTCCACACAACCCAATGTGATGTAATTGTTGAATGAGTAAGATTGAAGTTTTATATTTGAATATAAGAATAATAGCACAGGGGCTTGAAAACTTGATTTTGTGTTTGAATATATGCATGGAGACTTTCATGTTTGAGTGTACAAATTTGAGTTGAGATCTCACTTAAGATCGGATTTAGTCACAAATCTTGTCATGGTGATTTATGTTTTGAATTCAATGATATATAGAGGATAATTTATTTCTCCTTTATTCTTAAACTAGCTAGTGTTTGCACTTAACTTGTGATAGATATCGGGAATTATGGATTGAGCCTTATTATAATTAGTGAGTATTGAGATGAAAGAGAATAAATGGGTTGTTGATGTATATGGGCAATGGGTTTTGTAACTAACTCTGCCACCTAGGCACAGAGAGAATATTCTAATTTGTTAGATGTAACGCCCCAGTTTTTCTGTTTGAGCACGAATAACCGAAATGCCCCTAAGGTCATTTTTACCTGAAAATCTGAGGGTGGCTAACTCGGCCGTCCTTGGAGGGTCAACTCAATGTTTGAAGGGGATTATATATGTTGTTATGGATAGCAGAGATGAAAATATCATTTTCTGAATTTTCAGCTCAAAATGATCAAAATACCCCTATAGCGTTTTACGTGGGTATTAGTTCCGTTTGAGCTCGGAGTCTCTCCGGAGAGCTTAGAATGTTAATTATATGTGCTTGATGATATTTATTTTAATCCGAGTGGTCTCGGGCAGTGTTTGTGTGAAATTACCATTTTGCCGCTGAAATAGTGTATTTCGGGCCTAACGACGTAATTGAGGAAACCTAAGCAATATTAGGCTCTAATCGAAGATTGCTTAGATACACCTTAATCTTTTCTAAAAATCAAGATTCCATGTCATGAAATCTTAAATATTATTTTCTCTCTCCAATTCCTTAAATTAAGGAATTATGTTTGTGCATAATCATATCATAAAATGAGTTTTGATTTTGCTAATGAAGCAAGACCACTCCTAATCACGTCTCACCATTCTTAATTACCCATTACCTCACCTAAACACTTACTTACAAACTCCTAACCAAAAGCTTAATCAAATATACACCTAAACACATCACCAAACCACAATTAGATGAACAAACCTCCTCCCCCATGGGCTGCACATGGCCGAACCTCCTCCCCCATATTCTCCACATGTTGAATTGCTTTGCACACAAAGGTCATGCTTTGAGTCATGCCTTAGACCATACTTGAGACCATACTTCACCATGCTTCAAACCATACCTAGCCATACTTCCAACCATGCCTTTGAATGACCACATTTAGGAGACAGTTTCCTCCATTTCTTTGATGAAGTCCATGGCCTCCTTCCCTCCAATCATCCACTATTTGTTATGTTTCCCTCTAAATACCATGCTTGGATGAACTTGGTTACACTTTGGATCATTTGCTAAGTGTAAGTTTCCAAGAGCATTCTTGCAATTCTCTCATTTCCTTTCAGGTTCAAATAGTTCTCTTCATCTTCTTCTTCTTCCTCTTGCTCACAAGAACCATCACACCTCAACCTCACCTCATCACCTCTCAACCATACACTACCTCCTAAACACAAAGCTCAAAAGAAAACACCTCACTTCCCTTCCTTCCCTCACTTGGCCAAACCTCCTCCTCACTTTGGAAGGAAATTTTCTTCTCATCTTCACTTCAAGAACAAAGTTTTTACCTTCACTACTTGGTAGGGAGTTGTTCTAAAAATCATCCTCTTGTTTTAATATGCTTTGCTCTTGGATTAGAATGATGTTTTGGTGAACTTTTCATGCTTTTCCTTTTCGGTTCTCTCCTTTTCTTTCTTTCTCATTTCGACCTTCAACACCTATTTTACTTCCCATGATAGCTTGATGATGAGTGTTTCTAGATGATGACTATGAGTTCATCACAATGAGACCTCTAAAGCTTTTGCTTTCATAAAGTTTTGATGAGAATGCTACACAGCTCACTAATGGTTTTACCTTAAGAAAATAATCACTTGGTTTTCAAAAAGCCCAAAGCTTACCCTTGTTAACCTTAAAGTTGACTGGCACGTTCTAGAGTTCACTTTAGATAGGAGCTCTTGGGCATAAAATAAAGAGCATGGTGTGATTCTCTTTATAATTTGTTTCAAGAAATGTTGTTATCTATTTCGATCTCTTAGTCCATTTCCTTGATCTTGATGATGATGTTCAAACCATGAGGTTTCTTTGAAAACCTTGGTACAAAGAACTCTAAAGCTCACTTTGTCTTGCTAGATAAGTGTTGGTTTGAGGATATTATTGTTCCTTTAAGGTCTTGTATGAGCTCTAGTAAAACTAAAATGAATTTGCACTCATGTTTATTTTTATAACAACACTACACTCCCAAGAATAAAGAAATGAACTTGCATCCTCATGTTTACTTTTCAAGTCATCACCGAAATTTTAAAGATAAGATGAAAGCATCTCATATTTATTTTAAGCCCTCACTTTACTTTCCTAATGAAGAATAAAATGAAGTGCATAGCATGTTTATACTTTTTCTATCACTTAAGGATTCTAGAGTTCAAAGACTTGTCCCTTTATCTCAAGAAAAAACTAGGATATGGAAGCATTCCCTTGGATGTACAATTCGACCATGTGATGGTGATGGACTTAGTATAAGTTTTATCTAGTCACAAGTGCCAATAACCTATATCTTAGGATTTTCTTAAGCATAGGTGAACATGTTTTAATGTTTTAAATCTCAACCATGAACAAATTAAAATAGCTAATTCCCTTACTTATATTTTGATGATTTTAAAGAAATAAATTGGTTTCCAAAGAGTTTTAGAAGTCTTAAAATGATTCCAAGTAAAACTAGTGACTCATGTGTGATAAAATTGTGATTTTATGGATTATATTGTGATGTATGGTTTCGGTTCTACCTTGGTGATTTGGCTGCTGTTTGATGATGTTTTAACATATTTAAATGTGTGAAGATCATGATTAATCAATGTTAGAATTAATTTGTGAATGCTAGGAAAAACAAGTAACTAGAAAGGATTAGAAATGAGACTTCTAGAGCATTTAGAAACAAAAATTTTAGATTCTGTTCCAGCATGATTAAACATAGTAAAAATGGTTTATAATTAGTATATATGTGTAGGAATCCCTTATAATTGGTTTAGGAATTGACTATAGCACCTTAGGTGAAGACAAAACCTAAAAAGGGTCAAAGACGTAGTTTCTAGAACCCCGTGATCTTATGAAATAAAAATTGCCTAATAATGTTTGGACTTTTCCTAAGCATAAGAATTTGTGAGAATTGTTAGTTGAGAGCCTATAGGTGCATAAAAGGTTAAAAACGGATATTAGGTTAATCAGATTATAAGCTTAAGACCCGTAAGGATTAACGGTGTAAGACGCCACAGAATAAATGACATAGTGATTTTATTCATTCAAGTTATGGTGTGTTGATGTATGTTCTATGATGGATATGTTTATATGACTTTAGTGATTTATTCTGATTATGGAATTAAACGAGAAAGTACATGCTCTATAAGTTTATGCAGCATAAAGCAAATTTCTCATCTTAAATGTGACATAGTACTGAGATGCATTTCTCCCACTCCAATGGGGAGAAGGCAAGTTCGTGAGGGTATTGACATTGAGCTTGACAAAGCAGATAATTCGATGTGTACAAGATACAAGTAGAGTGTTTCAAAGAAGGATATAATCCTATGGACTCCTCAACTTAAAGGTTATGATAGGTGATCCTTATGCCCTCTAGCCCGTACTCTAGAAGTCGGGATTATTGTGTTTACACTTATCATAGGATAAGTAAGAACTAGTGACGACTAGTTAGGTATGAGCTCATAACCTAGAGATGTTTTAGGGTGGCCCCATGATATAAAGTATGATGTTTTAATGTCACATAGTTAAGAAAAGAGAAAAAGTTTTGCATGAGAAGTTATATGCCACTCTATGTCACTTATATGTTGATGTTTCTTGATGTTGTGTTCTATTGATTACTTGCATAATGTATTATCATGTATTCATGCTTTGCTATGTTGCATACACGACATTAAGATTCATTCTAAAATGAATGAACCTTGGATAATTATGTTTAAAACCTAATAATGAACTTTGTGCATGTTCACCTTTTTAAAAATAAAACCCAAAGTTCCTGAGGACGTTGACGATGTCACTTAGATAGGAGATTACCCTATTGAGATTCTTTAGCAAGATTCTCACTCCCTCTCTCTCTTTCTTTCCGTTACATCTTCAGAGGTTGATGGCGTCATTTGTGATTTTTGTTGATACGCCAGTTTGGGAGGTGCATTACAACCCGGACCACCGCTCCTACTACTTTATGCATGTTCACCTTTTTAAAAATAAAACCCAAGGTTCCTGAGAATGCTGACGATGTCACATAGATAGGAGATTACCCTACTGAGATTCTTTAGTAAGATTCTCACTCCCTCTCTCTCTTTCTTTCTGTTACGTCATCAGAAGCCGATGGCGTCGTTCATGATTTTTGTTGACACACTAGTTTGGGAGGTGCATTACGACCCGGACCACCATTCCTACTACTTTGGGACATCCTTTTGCATACCCGATGTCCAGCTTCAGATTCACTCGCACTTCTCCCTATGGTGATGATCTGATCTTCGAGCGTATCCCCCTGGCTATGAGCAAACTCGTCGTGCTCGCCCATCACCTCAGCTGTACATGACTACCCCGAGTATGTTCCCTACTCGAGGTGATTAGCGACCGATCCATCCGAGGACTCCCCTACTCACATCTACTCAGAGGGTTCTGCCTCGACGGTGCCCATGGATGTGGGCAGAGACAGTGAGGACACAGTGACTCAGCCCCGATGTAACACCCTAAATCTTAACCTAATACTACTACTATGTATTTAGGTTAATCTTTAGAATATTACCTCTTGGTCTCATTCTTTACTTGGAAATACTTAGCGGAAATATGGGTAAAATTTTTCTTTTTGGAATTAAAACCAAAGTGAGAGCCGCGCATGATTCTTCGAACGGAAATTCATACAAGTCATATGAGCAAATCATAATAAAACACATAAATAACATGGACACATCAACTGATTATATATATAGATAATGTGCCTACCAAAGGGCAAGACTATTCGGTATATAGGAGAACGAAATACAACTGAAATGCAAATACAAGGAAATCATAAAAGCAAGTACAAGGAAACCATGAAAGCAACACCCATACCCGAGTGCACCTAGAGTAGACAACCTCATATACAAAAGAAGGTTTTGTCCTCAACTATGTGGCTGTGTGCACTAGCTACTACCCATCCTATGCATCTACTCCTGCTGGTCCACCGTTACGAGGGCGCATGGATGGCCTACGAGCCAACCTCGACTGAACCACCATCTCCTCACTCCCGGCTCTCGTCTGTGGGGGAGTCGGGCTGGAGCTCCAACTGTACATGTGCGAGGGTGAGTCCTCTGATGGATCCGGCTCCAAATACTGAGTCCGGGGCACGTACTCCGAGTAGTCACATACGGCTGACGCCTCGGGCTGCATGCGGAGGATCTGCTCGTCGTGTGGTCTAGCTCGCTCGAAAATCGTGTTATGATGGTAGGGGGCAGTCGGGGTGAAGCGGTAGCTCCGTACTGGGTGTGCGAAGGGTTGTCCCATAAACATGAATACTCTGACTGTGCAGCGACCCTCAAAATGGTATGACCCGAGTGCTGGGTCATGGTGCAGCTCCCATGTCGGGGTGTCGATGAAGAGTACGGAAGTCGCTATCTGAAGATGTGATGGAAGAAAAGAGAGAGGGAATGAGAGAATCTTCTAAAAGAATTCTCAGTAGGGTAATCCCTAACTAAGTGACATCATCACATCCTCAGGAACCTTGGGTTTTATTTGTAAAAAGGTGTGCATGCAGGTAAACTTCTTTTAAGTTAGTTTTCTAAAGTATTAATTATCCAAAGT
Source organism: Dalbergia cultrata (assembly GCA_031216105.1). Taxonomy (NCBI): domain Eukaryota; kingdom Viridiplantae; phylum Streptophyta; class Magnoliopsida; order Fabales; family Fabaceae; genus Dalbergia; species Dalbergia cultrata. The sequence goes on from CM062345.1 coordinate 25,194,898, forward strand.
CCGTCATATTTTACAATGCGTCTTATGACTAAGCATGGAAGATACTAAGACATGAATGCGTCATAAGGATAAACTAATCAACAAAATCACAAAAACATTATAATAGTGGCATAAGTTGACAAGTATAAATCTCATAATAACTTTCTTGGTTTTTCATAGCATATGTGACATTTCAACTTTAACTTTATCTCATGGGGCCACCCTAAAACATCTCTAGGTTATGAGCTCATACCTTAACTAGTCGTCACTAGTTCTTACTTATCCTATAATAAGCGTAACATACATAATCCCGACTTAAAGTACGGGCTAGGGGGCAAATTAAGGATCACCTCTTAGGGTCATTTCCTCTTTGAAACGCTCTACTAGCAACTAGTGCATCGTAGTATTGTCCGCTTTGGCAAGCTCTATGTCAATACCCTCACGGATTTGTTTTCTTGGGGGTGCTCGGCTAAACCGGTGTCACCCAAGAAAGCGTCTCAGTGTTGTGTCACATTTAAGTTCTCATGATTTTCAAAAAGACCTTTTTTTTCTAGGTTCCTCAAATTTGATGGAAATTTATGACATGACGGTGAGACCAATTTCCTCAAATTTGCTTATGCCATGAAAACATATAGATCATACACACATATCTTATGAGGTATAGCATATCATCATATAAAACTTCTTCATAGCACATATCAAACTTATCATAGAAAAAGCTCATGTATCATGTATCATATAAGCATCATAAAACTCAAAACTTTTTAATGTCTTATGCATTGACCCTTAAGGTCCTTAACTCACGTTCTAAGTTATTAATCATCAAACCTAATCTCTTGGGTACCAATGAGGTCATAACTAAGTATTTCTCACCTCACAATATGATCAAGAATATCTCTAAACCTCAAGGATGCAGAATTTATAATCCTAACTTTACGGGTACCTAGGAGTCACAACAGTGACCCTTTCTAAGTCCGGTTTGCTCCTAAGGCTTCAAGATCAAGTCCTAAACCAATTATGAGTCATTCCTACACATATAAACTAATTTAAAACCATGATTATCAAATCTAAACCTTGCTGGAAAGAATCCAGAAAATTCAATAATTAAGGGATCTAGAACTCTCAAATTAATTCTTTTCTAGTCTCTAACTTATCTTATCTTTCACATATGAGTCTTAACGTTATTTTTACTCAAACATAAGCAAATTATCATCAATAAAACAGCACATACAGTGGCAAAATAATGGCAAGGCAGAACCTAAACAAACACTCTCCATAAAGGCATAAACACGATTTCTAAAGCACATAAAATACTAGTTTCTCTTGGAACCTTTCTAAAACTTTCAAAACTCATTTATAAAAATTTTTAACATCTAAAACCATAAGAATATTCAAGAGGGCAGTGACCAATTCATCTTTGTCTCAAGAGGTCCTAAATTCATAAAACTTAGTTCTACATATTCCTTGTACTCATAAAAGCTTAGAAAAAGTGTGGAACATAGTTTTCAATATTTGGAAACATCAAAACTTCTTAGGGCCGAAATACGAACCAAAGGAAATAAATATTTTTAGACCTTTGTTTGAGACAACCATGGGCAAGTCTTTGAGCTCTAGGTTCATTAAAGTGATGGCATAAAGATAAACATGCTTATGCACTTGTTTTAGCTTTCATTAGAAAGTAAAGTGAGAGCATAAAATAAATATGAGATGCATCATATTATTATCTTTGATATTTAGGTGAGAACTTGAAATGTAAACATGATAATGCATAGCTTGAAATATAAACATGATAATGCAAGGCATAAAAGTAAACATGATGCAAGGTTCATTTTATGGTTAGCTAGAGCTCATTCAAGACTTTAACAAGATAACAACCCAACACATATCTCATTACAAAGAGAGTTTTAGAGTTCTTGAACCAAGTTCTCAAAAGAACTATGAGGTTCTTGAACAACATCATCAAGCTCAAGTAAATAACTTCCAAAACAAAACCAAACAAAATCTCAAGGATCAAAATACCAAAACCAAAAACCTTACAAAAGAAAAAGAAAGTGAAACTAAGTCAAGTTCTTTATTAAATACCCAAAACCCCTATCTGGAGAAAAATCTCTAGAACGTGCCGGCCAACTTTAAGGTTGACAAGGGTAGGCTTGGGCTTTTAGAAATCCTTAGATTAATTTTCTTAAGTTGAAAAACCATGTGAGCTAAGTATAGTGTAGATGAAGTTAAAGAAAAAGAAAAACTCAAGCTCTAGAGGTTCCTTTGAGATGAACACATAGTCATCCTCTAGGAGTCCTCATCATTGAGCTATCATATGCTCATCAAGGCCTCATGGCCGAAATCACAAGGAAGGAAAAACAAGAAAGTTTCAAAAGAAAAATCCAAGAGAAAGCTAGAAAGAACTCATTTTCAAGAAAACAAAGTTTAGAAAACATCCCTACCTAGAGTGAAGACACAAAGCTTGAACTTTTGAAAAGAAAAACAAGATAATGAGCTCCTCCTTGGTGCTTGATGGTTTCGGCCAAGAGGAAGCAAGAAGGTTAGAGTTGTGTTTCAAGTGAGGTTGTGTTTGAGGTGTGGTGTTTGAGAGGTTTGATGATGGTTCAAGGCTATGGGGTGGTGTTTCAAGGTTGAGAGATGATGAAGAGATGAAGAGATGAAGAAGATGAAGATGAAAAGAAAGGAAGAACTCTCTTGAAACTTGAGAGAAAAAGAAAGAACCCAAGAAAGCTTGAGGAAAACTTGAAGGTTCAAAGAGGAGAGGAAGGTTCAAAGAGGAGAGGAAGAAGCCGTGTGGTCTTGGAGGGAAAGGAAGAGAAAATATCTCTTACACAAGATCATTCAAGCATGGTTTGAAGTATGGAAGCTATGCTACAAAGTATGGCTTGATGTGAGTTAATTTCCTATCAATTTTTGATGAAATTAGGCTTCTAGAAACAATGCATGGCTGGAACTTTTCCAGCCACAAATAAATGGAGAAAATGGGCTATTTTAATTAGTTATTTACTTGGAAAATCAAGCTTGATTGAAAGTTATGACAAGGTATAGTGTATGTGACTTGAGATATGGCCTTGGAGTGTTGAAAAATTGAACATGTGATACATATGGGGAGGGAGGGGCTTCGGCCAGACACAGCAAAGATGGGGGAGTGAGGTTTTGATCATCTAATTGTGTGTTAATGATAGGTTTAAGTGTGTATTAGCTTAGGTACAAGGTTAGGAATAATTAAGCTTGAGTTTAGGTAACTAAGAATGTGTTTTAGGATTTTATGACAAGATTAGGAGTGCTCACACATCATTAAAGAATTTTAAACTCATTTATGAATAAATAATGTGTAACACAATTCCATGATTTAAGGAATTGGAAAGAGAAAATACTATTCAAGATTCCATGACTAGGAGTCTTGAAATTAAAATATGATTTTAAGTTGTAATTAAGCACTTTTAGGTTCTAATCAACTTTAATAAATTATTTTGACTCAAGATTAATTAAGAAAATTAATTAACCTTCTATTAGAGCCTAATATTGCTTAGGTTTGCTTAATCACGTAATTAAGCGTAAAAACACGAAACTAGGGGCAAAACCGTAATTTTGCACTAATTTCGCTCGGGACCTCCGGGACCAAAACTAAAGTCATAGTCTACATAAAAACGCCTTTTAAAATCATCTGGAGAAGTTTCGGGTTCATCTAGCACTTGCAAACGAGTAAAACATCGCAGGGGCGTTTTGGTCATTTTGACCTGAAAACTTGAAAAATGAGATTTTCGATCCCAGGAAGGTACACAAGTCATCTAATCCCCTTCCAACATTGAGTTTGCCCTTCGAGTACTGCCGAACCGGCTTTCCTCGAATTCCGGGCCGAAAATGACCTCAGGGGCATTTTGGTCATTTTCACTCTAACAGAAAATCGGGGCGTTACACCCGACTTGCTTGGCGACCGGAGATCATCCACGTCGCAGAGGCCATGTTCGTCCTCCGTTTCGCCTGCACACAACCGAGGAGCTCGCACAGTTCATTGGGTATATACCCTTGTCACCTGAGGATCAACACCGCTAGTAGACCTTAATAGAGTAGCCCGTTTGAGTGCCCAAGTTGTCATAAGGATCCTCTTTCTTGTAGTATCTTTTGCTAGGGTATTTTTAGTTTAGCACTCATGGAGTTGGTGTGAGGGAGATGTAGCCGGCTTTGATTTCGACATTTCATGTACTTTCCTACTTTCCATATATTTTACTGCTTTGCTGTACTTTCTTTCTTCTATTTCCATGTATTGAAAGCTCAGCCCATTATACAAGAGTGTGACCTTGTTCCAGTTGTATTCTAACTATGTTACTTAATGAAGATATGTTTCGTGTTCAAGGAATGATGTGCTGCTGAATATGTGTATGACTTGCTTATTCTGTTTATGCTAATTGTGTTCAAATGCTCGATTTATGTTAGTGCGCACGGCTCACATTTTTGTGTCATGTTTCAAAAAAAAATTACCCTATTTTCTGCTAAGTATTTTAATTAAAAGATAAGACAAAAGAGTAATACCTAATAATTAACTATAATACATCCTAGACATATTGAGTTAAAAATTAGGGTGTTACATTAGAAGGGGAGCCTATGTAGGCAAGGGGAAGGATATTAAGGGAGGGAATCTGGGAATTGGAATTGGCATTTGGGAGAGTTTCAGAGTCTTTCTAATACTCTAAGCTATTTTACATTTTTAGTTTTTTCTTAATACACACACAATATTCATTCATATATGGCTTGGTACCTATCAAATGGTATAAGAGCCAGGTTACAAAACTAGAATATTCTCAATACTCTAACAAATTAGAATACTCTCTCTCTGCCTCGGTAGCAGAGTTAGTTACAAAACCCACTACCCATATACATCAACAGCCCCTTTATTCTCTCTCATCTCAATACTTACTAATTACAATAAGGACCAATCCATAATTCCCAATACCTATCAATACTCCGCCCCTGAAAAATCACCTTGTCCTCAAGGTGATGAAGCTTGAATGATACTGCCAAGGACCTTCCCGGGTCCCAAACATTGAAAGAGGTTGAGGAAGTTATGCTTGTAATGTGGTGATATCCACTGGGGTCCCATGAAGTTGTCTCAAGTTCCTTTGTTGTGTCCTTTAAGTAATTGATACCAATAACCTCACCATATATCTCAACACCCTTGAGGCCAAAAGCTGCAAATTCCTCAATATACTGCATCTTTGACGTCACTGCCCATGGGCAGTCATAAAGACTTCCCAGCCTATACCTTGTACATGCTTTAGTGAACTACATTAGTCTACAACCAACCTCACTTGTTAGTACTGCAAGTATCATTGAAGCTCTTGGATTTTTCGCATATGGCTTGACAAAAAAGTGTCGCCCCATGTAACTGCAATAGGGAACATCTTGTAAGTTAAAAAGGCCCACCTCTCTATTAAGAAATTTCAATTCTGTTTCTTCATTTTCCTCAGCCTCAACTATTGCAACCTCCATAGAGTTTGTCATCAAAATTTCCCTCGGCCTTAACCCAAAGAAATTCTGCTCCCTCTCATTATAGCCAATATCTGATTTTGTAATTGTTGGTTGGCACATTCTAACTAGAATTGGATAGGCCTGGTATGTTTTTAAAACCCTTTTTCCATAGACACCTACTTGGGCTTGACCCCAAATCATAATAATAGCAGTACTCACCTTACATATTTGGGCTTGGAACATTGGGCCCAGTATTTGACCCAACTTTTACAATGCTCTAGCTGCTCCATTTTTGTCATTAAGCTTTATTGGTGCACCACTTTTCTTTTGGGCCTCCTTTGAATCTGTAATCTTCTTAATAAGATGGGCCTGGCCCATTAACCAAAAATACAGACCCATAAACTCTCTTGCCTTCACTTCCGTCTCTGGTATGTTCATGAAGCTTCCACCGAAAGGACATGGTATTGTCGTCTCTTGCTTCCTCATCGCTAATCGCTCCGCCCTCACCGTCAACTCATCGCCGGTCACCACACCCGAGTCCTGATCAAGCGGTTTCGATAATGGGAGTTGGGTGAACAATCTCGAAACCTATAACTTCTCCACTGTCACGCCCTCCTTTCCCTTTTTCTTACTCATGTCACTGCCATTGACAGATCTTCTGCCCATTGTCTACGGCATCGCTTCCACCGTCGTGCTCTTCTTGACTTTGGGATATCGCCTTTCTAGCAATGGAAGCTTGGCCGCCATCTTTGAAACATCTACAGCTTCCTCACCAAACTCCATCACCACCAGATCTGGTGGTTCTGGCAACACTGGTGGCTCTTCAGTGGCCTTACGATTGTCTCCCTTCTACTACTCACATGTGGAACTCCATTGTATATCCTCTCCGGCTTGAGCGTCTTCTTTCGAAGCTATTGTCACTCCAAGAGCTTCACCCATTGATTTGATCTTCCCTTCATTCTTTGCAATGGTCGTCATTGTGAAATCTGTCATCGGTGTGACCTCCTTCAGCTGTTCCCCTTCATTTGCTGCCTCCAATTCCATTTCTTCCTCAAATTCAGGTGCATCTGCCTCTATTTCTTCCATTGCAACCAAATTAGAGAGTGAAAAATAGTCGGCTTCAACACCTACATCTTCTTTCCCCGCTTCATCTTGCATGATTTTAAAAAACTCACGAACATTGGGAGGCTAATCAGCCATGAAGGATCTGCTTCTTCTCCTCCACCACCAATCTTCATCGTCCTCCTATACAGTTAGACTACCTCGGTGGTGGTACCTGCCTTTAACGAGATTTTTAATTTTCTTCAAATTTTGCTCCATCCTCAACATATGCTTTGTAACACCCTAATTTTTTACCCAATACTCTAGAACATATTAGGCTAATCATTAGGTTATTACTTCTTAGTTTCATTATTTTATTAAAATACTTAGCGGAAATTATGGGTAAATTTTTTTTAAAAAAAACATAAAACAAAGTGAGAGCCGCGCTCTTATCTAAACAAGAGACATAAATATCAATCATAAGGAACACAAAAGCTAAAGCAAGTAATAATAGAACAATGGACATCACAACAAAGGAAACATTTCATTAATAGCATAGTTAAGATACATAGTAGTCACGCCCTTATAGAAACTGGATGAGAGTACATAAAGGATAACAAGAAAGCAGTAAAGTACATGGTACAACGGCAAAATAAAACCAACTACACTACCGTCCCACCAAGCTATGAGTACTAAGCTAAAAACCCCCTCCCAAAAGATACCGTCGAAGGGGAGATCCTCGTGACTACTCGGGCACTCGAATAGCTCTCTGGTGAGGTCTAGTGATGATGGGGATCCTCGAGTGATGGAGGTAAGTAATGTAACACCCTAATTTTTAACCCAACTTTCTAGAACACATTAGGTTAAACATTAGGCTATTACTTCATAGTCTCATCCTTTTCTTAAAATACTAAAGGAAAATTACGAGTAAATTTTTTTTTAAAAAAAAAACACACAACAAAGTGAGAGCCATGTTCTTATTCTAATCGAATAATAGGAATATAAAGCACACTTAACACTCATAGAGAAACACAGAAATGGAAACATATAACAGCTGAGCATAAATCATCACAACAGAGAAACGTTTCATTAATAACATAACTTAGAATACATAAGTAGTCATACCCTCATTGGGACGGGCAGAGCTTGTAATACAGCAGAAAGGAAGTACAATAGAAACAGAGAAACATAAAGTAACATAAAGTAAACCATCACTACCCGAGTGCACCTATAGTGAATAACCTCAAAACAAAAGCAGGTTTATCCAGTCTACATGTGAGTGTGTGCACTAAGCCTCCCCTAAAACATCTGCTACTAGAACCCGGGGAAATGGAGTGTAACTGATCCAAGAACGCAAGGCGGCAGGAGTGGGCATACGTGTAGACTGAGCGTGAGCTCCTCGTTAGGGGCGCCTCTCAGACGGATGTGTCAATGAAGACCACGAATGTCGCCATCAGTCTCTGAAGATGTGACGGAAGCGAGAAAAAGAAGAGAAAAGAGTGAGAATCTTACTAAAGAATCTCAGTAGGAATCTCCTATTCTAGGGTTACATCGTTCACATCCTCAGGAACCTTGGGTTTATTTATAAAAGGTGTTCATGCATATGAGATTCATTATTAGGGTTTATGAAACTATTTATCCAAGGTCCATTTCTTTTAGTATGCATCTTGATGTCATGAATGCAACATGTTTAAGCATGAATGTATGGCAATGCTTGAGCACATAAATCAACAAATCACAACAATCTAGATTCATGCAAGTGGCATAAGGGCATATTACAACTCTTACTTTTCTCATACTTATGTGACTTAAAAGCATCATATCTCTTTTGTTCTTTTTCTCAAAAACCACCCTCTTAAAACATATCCACCTATTTCCAACCGATACACCGCCCGGGCGATTTTTATCATAACCTCCTATCTCCGTCTCACCTAATCGCCTAGGAATGAGCTCAATCCTAACTAGTCGTCACTAGATTTAATATGGGGTAAAATGAGGGGTAACATAAACATATTTCATTCTTTGAAACGTTCTCTGGCCTCGAGTGCACAAATAATTGTCCGCTTTGGTAAGGCTGCATCTGCACATACCCTCACGGATTTGCCTCCTCCTCACCGTAGCAGGTGAGAAGTACGCCTCAATGCTTGTCACATAAAAATATCCTGGGATGTTCGATTGAACCAAGTGTCACCCAGGGTTTTCAACTCATATGGTACTTTAAAACATTTTTCAACCCTTTTAGGTTTGATAGAAATTTGGCAGCATAACGGTGTTAAACTGAATTTCCTTCAAACCAAAATTCATGCCACAAGCTAATCACACAACTTAACATCTCAATAATAATTTCCTCACGTATCATCAATAAAACATTTTAGGGTTCATGCATCATCAAGCATATTCTTCTAATACATCATTCTCACATAGATAAACATCATAACATATATTTCAAACTCATCATTCTTACATAGATTATAGCATATATTCCAAACTCATCATAGCATATATTTTAAACACTTCATACTCATATAGATAAAGCTCATGTATCATATATCATACTTGCATAAAATTAAGCATCATAAAAACTCAAGACTTCTTAATGTCTTATGCATCGACCCTTAAGGTCCTTAACTCACAATCTAAGTTATAAATCATCAAAACCTAGTCTCTTGGGAAGCTATGAGGTTATAACTAAGTATTTCTCACCTCACACTATGGTCAAGAACATCTCTAGACCTCAAGGATGCAGAATTTAAAATTCCAACTTTACGGGTACCTAGGAGTCACAACAATGACTCTTTCTAAGTCCAGTTTGTTCCTAAAGCATCAAGATTAAGCCCTAAACCAATTATGAGTCATTCCTACACATTTAAACTAATTTAGAACCATGATTATCATTTCTAAACCTTGCTGGACAGAATCCAGAAAATTCCATCATTAAGGGATCTAAAATTCTCAAATTAATTCTTTTCTAGTTCTTAACTTATCCTATCTTTCACATATGAGTCTTAACATTATTTTTACTCAAACATAAGCATCTTATCTTTATTAACACAGCTCATACAGTGGCCAAACATAGCAAGGCAGAACCAAAACAAACATCTCCATAAAAGACATGAAACACAATTTTTAAAGCACATACAATACTAGTTTCTCTTGGAACCTTTTTCAACTTTCAAAACTCATTTATGGACACTTTTATCACCTAAAATCATAAAAATACTTAAGAGGGTAATAGCTAAATCATTTTTATCTCAAGAGGTCCTAAATTCATAAAACTTAGTTCTACATATTTCGTATACTTACATAAGCTTAGAAAAATTATAAAGCATAGTTTTCAATACTTGGAAACACCAAAGCTTCTTAGGGCCAAAATAGGGACCAAAAGTAATAAATATTTTTAGACCTTTATTGAGACAACAATGGGCAAGTCTTTGAGCTCTAGGTTCATTAAAGTGATGACATAAAAATAAACATGCTCATGCACTTGTTTTAGTTTTTGCTAGAAAGTAAAGTGAGAGCATAAAATAAATATGTGATGCATTATATTATTATCTTTGATATTTAGGTGAGAACTTGAAACATAAACATGATAATACAAGCTCCTTTATTACCTTGGTACTTAGTGATAACAAAGAAAGTAAACATGATGTGCAAAGCATAAAATAAATATGGTATGCATTATATTATTATCTTTGATATTTAGGTGAGAACTTGAAATATAAACATGATAATGCAAGTTCCTTTATTACCTTGGTACTTAGTGATAACAAAGAAAGTAAACATGATGTGCGAAGCATAAAATAAATATGGTATGCATTATATTATTATCTTTGATATTTAGGTGAGAACTTGAAATATAAACGTGATAATGCAAGTTCCTTTATTACCTTGGTACTTAGTGATAGCAAAGAAAGTAAACATGATGTGCAAAGCATAAAATAAACATGATGCAAGGTTCATTTTAAGGTGATCTAAAGCTCATCCAAGACTTTAACAACATAATAACCCAACACATATCTCATTACAAAGAGAGCTTTAGAGTTCTTGAACCAAGTTCTCAAAGGAATTATGAGGTTCTTGAACATCATCATCAAGCTCAAACAAAGCAAAACTTTTTGAACAAATAAAACTTCAAAGATCAAAAAGGAAAATGGTAACCGAAATGTTAAAGAAAGGAACAAAGAAACCAAAATCATAATAGCAAGAAAAGTAAAGGTATTCTTGAGTAAAAATCATTTTTGAGTTAGAAAATAATGTTGGAACTCAAAGAAAATAAAACCTCAAGCTCTAGAGTTTCCTTTGAGATGAACACATAGTCATTATCTAGGAGTCCTCATCATTGAGCTATCATGTACTCATCAAGGCCAAGAGGCCAAAAATACAAGAAAAGGAAACCAAAGAAAGTTTCAAAAAGAAAACCCAAGAGAAAGCTAGAAAGAACTCATTTTCAAGAAGACAAAGTTTAGAAAACACTCCTACCTAGAGTGAAGACAAAAAGCTTGGACTTGAAGATGAAAATGATCTGAGCAACACCTCCTAGGATGGTGATGATGATTCGGCCTTGATGAAAGAAAAAGGAAGGAAATGTGTTCTTGGTGAGCTTGTGTTTGAGAATGGAAGTTTAGGTGTTTGTATGATGATCCAAGGTGGTGGGGTGGTGTTTCAAGGTTGTGTGATGAAGTTTCAAAAGGAAAAGAAGAAGATGAAGAAGAAGAATGCTCTTGAGATTTGAGAGAAAAAGGAAGAACTTAGAGAAAAACTAAAAACTAAACTTAGCAAATGAACAAAGTGTAGCAAAGGTTCATCTAGGCATGGTATTTATAGAGAAGAATAAGAGTGAATGAGTGGAGGAGAATGAATCCTCATGGAACATGAGGTGAGGCATGTGTGGAGGAGAATGAATCCTCATGGAACATGAGGTGAGAGAATTGCACTTTGATGACATGGCTTCAACCATAGTCTTTGGAGTGTGAAATAAAATTAAATTGTGATAAAATGGATGTTGAATTTCGTGCAGGTCTGATGCAGCAAGGGAGGAGGGAGTTTTGGTCATGTAATAGTGTGTTAGTGATGTGTTTAGGGGTGTATTAGCTTAGGTGTAAGGTTAGGAGTCATTAAGCATAAGTTTAGGTGACTAAGAATGTGATTAGGAACCTTTATGACATGATTAAGGAGTACTCATACATATTTAGGAGATTTTAAATTCATTTTAAGAATAAAACAATGTAGACAAAATTTCATAATTTAAGGAATTGGAGAGAAAACACTATTCAAGATTCCATGACTAGAAATCTTGAATTTAAAATAAGATTTTAAGTGGTAATTAAGCACTTTTAGGTTCTAATCAACTTTAATAAATTATTTTGACTCAAGATTAATTATGGAAATTAATTAATCTTCGATTAGAGCCTAATATTGCTTAGGTTTGCTTAATCACGCGATTAAGCGTAAAAACACGAAACTAGGGGTAAAATCGTAATTTTGCACTAATTTTGCCCGGGACCTCCATAATTAAAACTGAGGTCGTAGAATACATAAAAACACCTTTTAAAACCATCTGGAGAAGTTTCGGGTTCATCCGGCACTTGCAAATAGGTAAAACACCGCAGGGGCGTTTTGGTCATTTTGACCCGAAAACTCGAAAAACGAGATTTTCGATTCCGGAAAGGTACACAGGTCATCTAATCCCCTTCCAACATTGAGTTGGCCCTTCGAGTACTGGCAGATCGGCTTTCCTCGAATTCTGGGCCGAAAATGACCTCAGGGGCATTTCGGTCATTTTCACTCTAGCAGAAAATTGGGGCGTTACAAGTAACCTGGAAACCGCTCGATCTCCTCCTGAGTGGGCCAGTGAAGTGGGAAAGGAGCGCGTGTCGGCTGGACGTGAGCTCCTTGCCGCAGGCGCATCTCGGCTCTCCTCGCCAAGTGTGGCTGCATCACTGTATCCTCACTCCCCTCTCACCTAAATGGGGGAAAGGGAGCAGAACGCTCCGAATAGACGTGCATCGATGAGTCCTCGGATGGATCCGTCTCCGACCTCCTCGAGCGAGGCACATACTCTAGGTGGTCACGAACAGCTGAGGCGGACGAGCGAGCACGATGCAACTGCTCGTCGCGAGGGCGGGTGCACTCGAAGATCAAGTCGTCAACAGCAAAAGGAGCAGTAGGAGTGAACTGGTAGCTAGACACCGGATAAACAAAAGGTCAACCCATGTACACAAAAACACGAATGGCACAGCGACCCTTAAAGTGATAGGAACGATGCTCTAGGTCGTAGTGTACCTCCCAGATGGGCGTATCAATGAAGACCACGAATGTCACCATTGATCTCTGAAGATGTGACAGAAGAAAGAGAAAAAAGAGAAAGGAGTGAGAATTCTTACTAAAGAATCTCAGTAGGAGTCTCCTATCCTAGGGTTACATCGTTCACATCCTCAGGAACCTTGGGTTTAATTATAAAAAGGTGTGCATGCATAAAAAGCTCATTATTAGGGTTTATAAAACCAATTATCCAAGGTTCATTCCTTTTAGCATGCATCTTGATGTCGTGAATGCAACATATTAACACATGAATGCATGGTAATACTTGAGCATACAATTCAATAAATCAAATCATATAGAAACAATCCATGTGGCATAAGGGTAATAACTCTCAAATGGAACTTTCATCAATATGTGTGACATCATTTATGGAATCTTTAGCACTGTGGAGGTCACCCTAAAAAAAAATAACTAGGCTATGAGCTCATACCTCAGCTAGTCGTCACTAGCTCTTGCTTATTATCTGAATAAGCGAATAATAAAATAATACACCCGACTACTTAAGAGTACGGGCTAGGGGGCTAGGGAACTCCTCTCTTAGGATATACCCTCTTTGAAATGCTCTACTGGCCTCGAGTGCACAGCGAATTGTCTGCTTTGGAAAGGCTCATGTCCAGACCCTCATGGATTTGCCTCCTCCTCACCATAGTAGGAGAAGTACGTCTCAGTGCTTGTCACATAAAAATCTCCTGGGGGTGCTCGGCCGAACCGATGTCACCCAGGGTTTTCAACTCATGTGATACTTTAAAACATTTCTTCAACCCTTTTAGGTTTGATAGAAATTCTGCAGCATAACAGCTGTTAAACCGAATTTCCTTCAAACCGACATTTATGCCACAAGCTAAACACACGACATATTTCTTATGCAATTCTCATGTTCATAATAAACTTAACATCTTAAACAATCATTCCCTCATGCATCATATACATCTCAACATTTCATTACATCATCATATAATTCAAGACTTCTTAGTGTCTTACACATTGACCCTTAAGGTCCTTAACTCACAATCTAAGTTATAAATTATTACTTAATCTCTCAGGTACCTATAGGCTCGTATCTAAGTATTCCTCACTCAATACTATGATCATAAACATCTCTAAACCTCAAGAATGTAAAATCTAAAATTCTAACTTTACGGGTACCTAGGAGTCACAACAATGACTCTTTCTAAGTTCAGTTTGCTCCTAAGGCATTAAGAAGTCCTAAACCAATTATGAGTCATTCCTACACATTTAAACTAATTTAAAACCATGATTATCATTTCTAAACCATGTTGGATAGAATCCAGAAAAAATCAATTACTAAGGGATCTAGAACTCTCAAATTAATTCTTTTCTAGTTACTAACTTCTCTTATCTTTTACATATGAATTTTAACATTATTGTTGGTCAAACATACTCATATTATCATCATCAAAACAGCATAAACAGTGAGCATAACATGGCAAGGCAGAACCGAATCCATCTCCAAACAGACAAGGCACAAACTTGATTTCTAGAACACATAAAATGCTAGTTTCTCTTGGAACCTTTCTAAAACTTTCAAAACTCATTAGTAAACATTTTTATCATCTAAAATCATCAAAATACTTGTAAAGGCAGTGGCTATTTTAAACTAAATTCAAGAGGTTTTAAATTCATAAAACTTTGTTCTAAACATCCTTTGAACTCATATGAGCTTAGGAAAGTTATGAAACATAGATTGTAGTACTTGTAACAAATCAAACCTTGTAAGGCCAAAATCAAGAGACTAAGAAAACTAAAACTTTCAAACCTTTGTTTGAGATAATAAAGGGCAAGTCTATGAGCTCTAAATCTCTTAAGTTGTAACATAAAAGTAAATATGCAATGCACTTTATTTTAGTCTTTATTTAGAGGTGAGGACATAAAATAAATATGCTATGCAACTCATTATTATTTTAGAGATTTAGTGAAAGCATAAACATAAATATGGATATGCAAGTTCATTCTTTAATCTTGAGCATTTAGTTATGACATAAAAGTAAACATGGATGCAAAGTCTTTTATCTTAACTTAGAGCTCACATGAGACTTTTAAAGAGAACTACAAACCTCAACCCAACACTTATCTCATCACAAAGAGAGCTTTAGAGTTCTTGAACCAAGTTCTCAAAGGAACTAGGTGGTTTTTGAACATCATCATCAAGCTCAAAGAACAAGCTTTTTAAAAGAAAGCAAAACTTTAAGAGAAAAGAAATAAGGACCCAAAACACATTCTTTTATGACATAAAATAGAAATAGAGACACTTTAAAAATTTTAACAAAAACCTTTGAGGATGAGCTATGAAGGCCGAATGTATAAGAAGAAGAAAAAGGAAGAAAAACAAAAAACTTTACTTAGATAAAGAACAAGACTCAAGCTTTAGAGCTTCCTTTGTGGTGAATACAAGGTCACCATCTATGAACACTCATCATCAAGCCATCATAGCCATGAACAAGGTCTCATGGCCGAAATAGAGAAAAAGAAAAACAAAGGAAAGTTCAAAAAGAAACCAAGAGAAAATTAGAGGAAAATCATATTTTCAAACAAAACAAAGTTGAGAAAATCACTCCTACCTAGAGTGAAGATGAAAACTTGATCTTTTAAAAGGAAATGAGATGAACAACTCCTCCTTGAAGGATGATGATGATTCGGCTAAGAGAGGATGGAGAGGATGGAGATGTGTTTTGAGTGAGGTTGTGTTTGAGGTCAAGTGTTTGAGAGGTTAGGAAGTGATCTAAGGTTGTGAGGTGGTGGTTTGAAGCAATGAGATGATTATATAAGGAAGAGATGAAGAAGATGAAGATGAAGAGGAAAGGAAAACTCTCTTGAAACTTGAGAGAAAACAAAGAACTCAAAGAAAGCTAGGAAACTTGAAACTTTGCAAATGATCTAAAGTGTTTGCAAGCTCAAGTAAGCAAGGTATTTATAGAAAATGAAAACAAATGAGAGCTCAATGGGAGGAGGGAGAGGTCGTGTGGTTTGGGAGGCAAAGGAAGAGAAAAATATCTCTTACAACTTGTCATTCAAGTATGGTTTGAAGTATGGAAGTTATGGTGCAAAGTATGGCTTAAAGTATGGTAATTTCCCTTTGTTTAAAATTAAAATAGTCCTTCTAGAAGGCAAAGAGGGCTAGCAAATTTTGAGCCACAAAAATGAGAGAAAAAGTCTTCTAGAAGTGGTCATATGAAGCATGGATGAAAGCATGGTGTTTGTATGACAAAGTATGGTTTATGGTGAGGTGGAAGCATGGCCTTGGAGTGTCAAAAATTTGAGCATGTGATGGAAAATGGGGGAGGATGCTTCGGCCAGACCTGGACAGCAAGGAGGGAGGAAGTGTTGATCATGTTATTGGGTGCTAATGATAGGTTTAAGTGTAGATTAGTTTAGGTACAAGGTTAGGAATCATTAAGCATAAGTTTAGGTAACTAAGAATAAGGTTTAAGGATTTTATAACAAGATTATGAATGCTCATACATCATTAGAGAATTTAAAACTAATTTGTGAATAAACAATTAAAAACACAATTCTATGATTTAAGGAATTGGATAGAGAATTTACTATTCAAGATTCCATGATTAGACCTGATTACTTTTAATATAAGGCCATTTGTTTAATATTTTACTAAAATAAATTATCTTTTAAATAAAAAATAAAATTATAAAAATAAAATTTATTTTAAATAAAATTATTTTACAATAAATAAATACAAAAATAATATATTACATCAATTTAGAAATATATAAAAAATAAATATAAATATAAATGATAAATAAATGAAAATATTAAACATTTAAATAAAAATTAAATATTTTTTATATGAATAATAAATAATATATAATTTAAAAATTACAAATTATTAACTAATAAATATATAAATAATAAATAATATGTAATATATAAAAGTAAGTATTAATAATTTAAATTTAAATAATTATGATTAAAATAAAAATATTAACATATATAAAATAGTATTTTTATTTATATAACTTATTGAAATAATAAATAATTATAAAATATTGAAACAAATAATAACATTTAATATAAAAATTTAACTAATAATTATTTATATAAATATAATATTTGAAAATTATATTTAAATAATTAATAAAAATTTCACTTTTTATTATTTTATTTTAGTTTCTATTGTATTCAAATTATTTGTAAATAAATGATGATAATATAAATATAAAATATAATATCTTATATAATATTACTCCAAATACTATAGAGTATTAAAAGTTGATAAAGCCTTATACTGTGAGGTATTATTCTATCAAATCTTATATGATCAGTTAATATCCTATCAGATGTGCCAAACAGACCATGAGATGATACTCCTCAGTGAGTTTATTTCAAAGTATATTTGTCCATATTCTTATTGACCATCTTGCAGACTGAGATCTCATCTCCTAATTTATATTTTATTGTTCACGTCAAATAATTTTTAAGATCAAAACTCAAAGGAATACTAATACTACTTGGTTTCAAATTCCCAATTTCCCATATCTCACGGCAACTTATTTAAGTTGTCATTTAAAAGCAAAAAATAACACGTAATTGCGATTTGTGTCCGTCCGTCATGTTCATTGTTCATGTCGTTTAGCAGCAATTATGATGGTGGAGTCGTAGAGCATTTCGAGTATCCTACGAAATTAGTTAGAATACCCATGCTTTGCACAGGTTATGATTGAGAAAGATGTTTTAAACTATAATTTAAATATAGAGTTTAATTTATATGCACTGATATAGTGTAAAATCTTTTTATATTGTCATCTAATTAAATCATTTCATTTGAATAATTTTTAAATAGTGGATATTAGACTCGACCACTTTTACTAATATGTCAATACATGATTGAATGACACTGTAAACCTTTATTATAGTGTCAATGCATACAAATTAAACTCTTAAACTTATTATGTTCTATTAATATTATCTACCAAATATTATGTAAATTTTGTGAAAACTTATATCATATTTGAAATTTGAGAGAAAATACGTATAACACTTGAATAAAAGTTACCAATTAAACAAATGGATAATAAAAATCAAATGTGACATACATATAGGTTAATTTGATATACTTACGATATAAAAAATTTTTACATTGTCATTCAATTATATAATATTATATAAATAAATATAATTAACTCTTATACCAACTACCTAATGCAAATAAAAGAATTAAATTAGATAATATAGTGTCAAAAATTTGCACCATCAGTGATTAATAGGATGTTACTTAAAAATATTTTATCATCGATATTATTTAGAAAAAATAAAAATAAATCCACAATAAAAGTTTAGATTATTAAAAAAATGAGATTAATTTTAAAGTACTAATAGTGTAAAAAAAATTTACACTTGTCAAAACGTCCCCAAGGGGTATTGTGACAAGAAAAAAAATTATGAAAAAATAATTTTCAATTTCCAGTGGTCAATACAGTCGCCACCACTTTTATTCACGAAAAAATTAGAAAACCTTTTCAATTTGGCAAAGCTGGTCTTTTAAAGCTAAATTGGGTTTGGAAGTTTGATTATGATTTGGAAATAGTAGAAATTTAATTCCATTACAACCACAATACATCCATCTCATGATGATTACCCAAAGTTTATTGTGCAAATTAAACAAAAACCTTAATAATTATATTTTCCCCCAAAAAGAATTAAAGCCTAAATTTATTTACAAACAAATTATAAAGAAATAAAAAATTAAGAAAATTTACTTTTGCCTTGACAGAAAAGTATCTACTCTTATATATCTTCTAGTGTGATGAGGAATTCAAAGTCACATAGTTCTTATAAAAAATAATTGTGTGTTGAGTTAATTTCAATTATTTACAAAAAAAAAAAAACTCTTTTTTCCAAAGAAAAGAGAGCAAATCTACTATTCCACAGGATCAAGGATAACATAAGTCATGCAATAAGCCATTTCAATTTTGACAACCCTAGAGGATAGTTAAACCAAGCATTAATGTTGTAAGTTTGTTGTGTGGATAAATAGATTATGAAAAAAAAAAAAATTGTTTTCCTTTTTTATTTTATCGCCAACAGAAAAATTTTCTTGCAAAAGAAACTTGAAAATAATTTAAAATTGTAGGACACAAATGAACACATCTTAAAAAACAAAAAAATGAGGCATGTAACGCCCCGATTTTTCATGCTGTGTAAGATTACCAAAATGCCCCTAGGTAAATTTTACACGAGATTTGAGGATGAGAAATCTTTAATAAGGAATTTTAACATTAGAACAACATTATATGAGGCTTGAATAGCAATCTGTGCGAAAAATCACAAATCTCAATTTTTTTCTATGTACAAATGACCAAAATGCCCCTGAGGTTGTTTTGCCTTGAAAATCAAAGATAACCAATTCCGGTTATCCTCAAGGGGTTAATCTTATGTTTGAAGGGGATTATTTGTGTTATGTTGATGTCACAGTAAAAATCTCAAGTCCTGGTTTTTACTGTACGTAAAATTACCAAATTACCCATACGGTAATTTAGTGTGAAATTAAGCAATCATTGAACCCAGTTATCACCCGAGAAGTTCAAAAATGTTTATTTCAAGTATGACTTGATATCTAGAAATGTTCAGGTAATTCTAGAAAGTTTTTATGTGAAATTATCTTTTTACCCCTAGTTGTGCTAAATAAGTTCACTTATGTAATTAAGGAAATGTTAAAGCTCTAATTGAACTCAAAATTGATTTCATTCATTAACCTTGAGTTAAAAATTAATTACCTATGGTTAAAAATAATTACTTGAGGTTAAAAAATAATTACCTAGGATGATTAGAGTTTAAGAAAGTTTTAGGAGAGTTAATTTCCTTTCGTGATTTCTAGAGCTCATAAAAATTAGTGATGCTAAGATCAAAGTTAAAAATTACGGTTTAGGTAAAATTTAGTATAGAACTTATGTTACAAATTGATTTTTAACTCATTTGAAACTAACTTCATTTACTAGTGTGTAATCATTCTTTTACTTCATTTTAATTTGTTCTAAACACTTAACCTTTTACCATTTTTACTAATCTATCAATTCCAAATCTTTTACCTAAGTAATTACACATCTAATACATGTAAAAGAACACCAAATCTGATCATAATGGACCATAAACCACGGCCATAATGCTCCATGTGCACCATATTTTATTGCTTTTCCAACTTAAAAACATATACAACAAAGACACCACACCTTAAGCTTTCTTTTGCATTGTTTTTGGTTATGTTTAATCAAAAGAAAACCCACCCATTTCAGCCATGATATGAGCAGCCAAGATGTCTCCCACATGCATCATATTTTAGCATTTCCATCCATTATACATGTGCAAAATCATTACAATACCATATGCTTTCTTTTTCTAAAGTTTTCTTTAACAAAAAAATGAAATAAACCCTTCATTTTCCAGCCCATATGTCACGGCCAAACAAGCTCCATGAGGCTATAAATACATGCTCTTTCATTGCTAAAATGTTCACACAAACGCTCTTGGCCTTAGCATTTTCTTACTTGATAGTTTTCTTACTCAAAGTGTGCTCAAAGTTCTCTAATTCTCTCAAGACTTCAAGCTTTCTTTTTCTTCCTCATTCTCACTTAAGAGACTTCATTTCCAACCTTTAACCAAGCTCTAAACCTCAAGCATACATATTCCAATCATAAACCAACTCCTAAACACTTAAACTTTCCATTTCCAAGCACTAGAACACAAGAAAATCCATCCTCCGCTCCAACCTTCTTGGCCGAAATATCACAAGCATTAGGACCATATTTTTGGTTCTTGGTTGATCATAGAAGATCAAGCTTTCTTTAATAATCAAGAAATAACTTGGTAGGCACTTTATTTCATATTCTTTCTTATGTTCTTCTTCTTTAATCCTTTGAATTTTGATGATGACCATGGCTTGATAATAAATTTAAGAAATAAGGTTCTTGGAACCATGGTAATAAAGGACTCTAATGCTTACTAATGTTTAAGATCTATTAGGGACAAGAATTTAATCTTGTGAAGTTTTTGAGCTTTAAGTAAGCAAGATATATAAAATGGACTTGCATTCATGTTTAAATTTCAAGCTCTTGCATCTCATGTTTATGTTTTAATGCCTTGCATATCATGTTTATTTTCAAGTCATCACCTTAAATCTAGAAGATTAAAGAAATGGATTTGCATTATCATGTTTAATTTTCAAGTCTTGCATATCATATTTATTTCAAGTCATCACTAAATTTTGAAGTAATAATGAATGTGCATTTCATGTTTATAATTCAAGCCTTGCACATTATATTTATATTTTCAAGTCATCACCTTATAATGTTAAAGATTAAAAAATGAGGTTGCATAGCATGTTTACTTTTGGTTATCACCTAAGATCTTAAAGCTCAAAAATTGTCCTTGGATCTTAAATAAAAAAATTTTATTTCATGGCTATGCTAATGGATATGTATTTTCGGCCATGAAATGATGGTGAGGTTGAGATAACTTTTATTTCATTTTTGTGTTTTGGAATTTTAGTAAGTTGTGCTTTAGTAGTTTTACAAGTCTTGAAACTTAAAAGATAGTAAAAATAGCATTTTCATGAGCAAAAAGATTTATTATTAAACCTTGTGATTTGCTCTCTATTTGGTATTAATATTTGGTCATACTAAGTGGTAAAAATAATTCTAAGTGTTTCCTAAGTCTTAAATCAAGTAACATGGAAAAATAGTATCTAGAAAGGATCAAAATTATAATTTTAGGAAGATTTAGAAAAATAATTTTCTGGTACTATTCATTACTGTCTCGAACAATTCATCACTGTAGGGTACTGTTCATAGGCATAATAATCATTAATAATTGTTGTAAAAAATTATTTTTGGTATCTTAGATGTATAAAAGAATAATTACAAGTTCTAGTTTGGGTCATTTTGCAAAATATAGAAAATTATGTTTTGAACTATCAATTATGTGATTTCAGCCAAATGACTTTAATTTGAGTTATTAATGATGTTAAATGTATCCATGTATTCAAAATGCCATTTATGATGTTTAGAAAAAGTTTTAAAAGTTTCGGTAATTGTTAAGAGTGAAAAATAAGTGATTTTGCACTTTGACCCCTAAAGTGTAGCAAAATTTGTTCTATGACCAAAGATGATTTTTATGATGAACTTAGGTGAATTATAAGTGTTATGAGTCTCTTAAAAGTATAGAGAAATTTTTATGATCATTTGCTTGAGGAGATGTGTTAAAAAGAAAAATTACGTTTTGACCCGTAACTTTGAGAAATTACAATTTTGACCCTCTTTTGGGCTTATTGTGTTTTAGTTTATGACTTGTGATATTAGTGTTATGTTACTAATTAATGATTATGGATGCTTACTACTTGTTTTATGCAATTGGCGATCATTAATATATGGCATCTATCTTGTTAAGTATGTTCACTTTCATGAGATATTCGATATTAGAATGCTTATATAAATGTATATATGCATACTTATATGATCAATTACTTGATGAATTGTAGCATGCTATGTGTATGATTGATTAATTTAGATGCATATATAAGAGTTCTATAAGCATGATATATTAAAGGATAAGCTATGATTATATGTTCGTGCTTGCATCTATGAATAACATACTAAGATGAAAGGTGACATAAGACATATGGAAATGATCCTCTAGACTCCCCGAATTAAAGGTTATGAGAGGTGATCCAATGGGGTAATCCTCTAGACTCCCCGAATTAAAGGTTATAAGAGGAGATTCAATAAGGACCCTTTAGACTCCAGGAATTAATGGTTATGAAAGGTGTTCCTAAACCCCCTAACCCGCACTCTGGGAGTCGGGAATTAACTTATCGAGAGGATAAGTGTATACTAGTGACGACTAGTGAGGTATGAGCTCATAACCTAGAACTCTCAAGAGGAGAGAAATTATAGGGTGGTTTCCCCAAGGAAAAAGATTGAGAAATTTAAGTCACCTAAAAAGCATATTAAGGAAAATTTATGTTAAAGGAATTTATGTTCTTTACGTATGATGCATTTATAGAATCTCTTATGTTATAATGTATATGGCATTGACATGCATACATAATAATAGTATGATGCATCCATGACATCAAGATTCATGCTAAAAGACACGGGCCTCGGCTAATGGTATTTGGAACTTAATGAATGAATCTTATATATGCCCACATTTTTCATAATGAAACCCGAGGTTCCTGGGGACAATGATGATGACACACATGTTAGGAGGCGATTACCCTACTGAGATTCTTTTATAAGATTCTCACTCCCTCTTTATTTCTTTCCATCTCGTCTTCAAAGGTAGATGGCGACGTTCGTGATTTAAGTTGATGCCATTCGTGTTCTACTTGTGAGATGTCTTGCTCCTCGTGATGAACCGACTCGTAGAACCCATTCTAGGCGCTCTGAGTAGGAAAGATGGGAGAAAAATCTTATGCTAGTTTGTTAAGTTTGTATTTGCATGATAATTTTTGTTGGACTAATGTATTTGTCTTGATCTATGTCAGTGATGTGCTGCTTTGTTTCCTGTAAGTTTTGGGTATTCAGTAAGGAACGATCATTATTTATAATGGTGTCGTTATATTAATTGAGTGAGGTATTTCATATTTATATGTGACTCGATGTTATCTTTTTACTTTTATAGGTGAGGTGGTTGATTCAAATTAGTTAGTATGCACGGCTCACATTTTGTATTTAAAGAAAAAAAAATTTACCCTATTTTTACTAAAGTATTTTCAAGGTTTAAGTTTAAGATTGGAACAAAAGAATAATAACTAATAATTAACTTTAATGCGTCCTAGGCGTGTTGAGTTAAATATTAGGGTGTTACATTTTGGTATCAGAGCAGTTTGATCTTCACGGAGCCTGAGGATTGGACTAACTATGCTTCTCAAACATGATACGATAGTTATGTCATGTGTAGTTGCTTTGTTAATAGAATAAGCTATAGGATAGAAATGCATGCCTGCTGTGTGTGTATGTGCCATGGTAACTAGCTCACTTAACATGAAGTATTGAGCCTGATCACCTCAGTGTTTGTTGTTTTGTGTGCTCAGAAACCAATGGCACGACCACGACAGAATAGGACTACAAATCAAAATGAGCAAGGTAACGAAACTGCTGAAGCTCTTAGGGACATGGCAAGGGCCTTGGAAAGGATGTTTGAATGAATGGACCGTCAGGACGAAGCTGGTTGTTTTCCTCTTAATGCTGAAGGTCTTGAGCATGCTCGATTTGGGGAATTTCGTAGGGCGAACCCGCCGTCTTTTAGAGGAGCTCTAAATCCAAACCTAGCTGATGAGTGGATCAAGAGCATGGAGAAAATCTTTTTCAAAGGATCGTTTGTACCGAAGAACAGAAGGTGACTTTTGTTGCATACATGCTAGAGGCGGATGCCGACTTTTGGTGGACTGGTACTCGAAGACTATTGGAGGCATCTGGTACTTTGATAAATTGGGAGGTATTTAAGCATTATTTCTATGAGAAGTATTTTCCTGAATCTGTAAAGAATGCCAAAGACATAGAATTTATGCAGTTAACTCAAGGAGGAATGAGCATTGCACAATACACTGCAAGGTTTGAGGAATTGATCAAGTTTTTGAGGATCTTTCAAGGTAACCCTGATGAGATTTGGAAGTGCGTAAAATATGAGTCTGGGCTTAAGGCGGAAATCAATGTTGCTGTTGCACATATGGAAATTAGGGACTTCCCTGCCCTAGTCAACAAGTGTCGTATCATTGAAGATGGCCATAAGAAATTGAGCATATCAAGAGTTGAAAATTCCATTAAGAAGCTGGTGCCACAAGCTCCGAGATTTAAGCCGCCATTCAGACCATAGTTCAAGCCACAATTCAGACCACAAGGACCTCAAAGGAATTTTCATCAGGGAGGATCAAGTGGTTTCGAAGGCAAGGCACCCCAAAGGGCACCCCAGAGAGCCCCGGTTGCACCCCCCAAGCCTACACCTGCAGCAGTATGCCCTAAATGTGAGAAGTCACATGGAGATCGTCCTTGCTTATTAGGCCAAGGAGTTTGCTTTAAATGTGGAAAACCCGGCCACTATGCTAGGGAATGCACTGAAAGAAAATCGATGGTTCCTGACCCCAAACCACAACGTCAAGGGAGGGTCTTCACTCTCAATGCTGAAGATTCTTCAAAGTCCAGAAACCTCAAAGAAGGTAAGTGTGAAATGAATGGTAGAACCTTAATTATACTATTTGACTCAAGTAACTCACTCATTCATATCTCATACTAGTGTCGAATCATTGCAATTATGTGTGTCAGAACTTCCTTTTGATCTTACTGTTTCTACACCTACTGGTAGACCTGTTAAGACTAGTAGATGTTACTTAAATTGCCATATCATTGTAGAAGGTAGACTATTTATGTTGGATCTAGTTTGCCTGCCTATGCATGGTCTAGACATAATTCTTGGCATGGATTGGCTTTGTGCTAACCGTGTAATGTTGAACTGTTATACAAAGTCTGTTATCTTTCTCCCAATCCCTAGTGTGCCGAGTAAACCTCTAAACCTTTACTTAAATGCAGTAGAAGTCAACTGTTATGGGGAAGATAGTAAGGGATATGTTCTCCTAGCCACTAACGAAATAGACTCTGAGCAAAGAATTGATGATGTACCTATAGTAAAAGACTATCCTGAAGTGTTTCCGAACGACATACCAGAGTTCCCTCCAATAAGAGAAATAGAGTTCTCCATAGAATTGATTCCAGGAACAGGACCAATATCCATAGCACCCTATAGGATGCCACCCCTAGAATTAACCGAGTTGAAGACTCAATTAGAGGAGCTTTTGGAAAAGAAGTTTGTGAGACCTAGTGCATCACCATGGGGAGCCCCGGTGTTGTTTGTTAAGAAGAAGGATGGAAGTATGAGGCTATGTGTAGACTATCGGCAGTTAAATCGAGTGACAGTGAAGAACAAGTACCCTTTACCTAGGATAGATGACTTGATGGATCAGTTAAGGGGAGCAGTAGTGTTCTCAAAAATTGATTTGAGGTCGGGATATTGTAACGCCCAGATTTTTCTATTAGAGTGAAAATGACCAAAATGCCCCTGAGGCCATTTTCAGCCCGGAATTCGAGGAAAGCCGGTTCGGCAGTACTCAAAGGGCAAACTCAATGTTGGAAGGGGATTAGATAACTTGTGTACCTTCCCGGGATCGAAAATCTCGTTTTTCGAGTTTTCAGGTCAAAATGACCAAAACGCCCCTGCGGTGTTTTACCCCGTTTGCAAGTGCCGGATGAACCCGAAACTTCTCCAGATGGTTTTAAAAGGCGTTTTTATGTATTCTATGACCTCAGTTTTAATTTTAGAAGTCCCGGGCAAAATTAGTGCAAAATTACGGTTTTGCCCCTAGTTTCGTATTTTTACGCTTAATCGCGTGATTAAGCAAACCTAAGCAATATTAGGCTCTAATCGAAGGTTAATTAATTTCCTTAATTAATCTTGAGTCAAAATAATTTATTAAAGTTGATTAGAACTAAAAAGTACTTAATTACAACCTAAAATCATATTTTAATTTCAAGACACCTAGTCATAGAATCTTGAATAGTGTTTTCTCTTTCCAAATTCCTTAAATCATGGAATTGTGTTATACATTGTTTATTCATAAATGAGTTTAAAATTCTTTAATGATGTATGAGCACTCCTAAACTTGTCATAAACTCCCTAAATCACATTCTTAGTTACCTAAACTTAAGCTTAATTATTCCTAACCTTGTACCCAAGCTAACCTACACTTAATCCTATCATTAGAACCCAATTACATGGAAGATAAATCCTCCCCCATGCTGTCTGAATTTTGGCCGAAGCCATGCCCTTCCATGTGCACCTCATGTGTGCATTTTTCTCACTCAAAGAGCCATGCTTTGATCTTACACAAACCATACTTTGAGTCATACAAACCATGCTTTCATCCATGCATCCAAGGACAACATCTAGAAGACTTCTCTCCCCCCCATTTCTAGTCAGATTTCCGCCACCCTCATCCCCCATTTTCATGATTTATTTCATTTTAAAACTTGTAGGAAAATCACTTCAAATCACCATACATGTCATACCTTGTCATAGTTTCAATCAAGCTTGCTTTTCCTAATAGATAACCAAGCAAAATAAATTATTTCCCTCATTTATTTGTGGCTGAAAATGTTCCAACCATGTCTCATTCTAGAAGCCTAATTTCATAAAAATTTGATAGGAAATTAACTCACATCAAGCCATACTTTGTAGCATAGCTTCCATACTTCAACCATGCTTGAATGACCTTGTGTAAGAGATATTTTCCTCTCCCTTTTCCCTCCAAACCACACGGCTACTCCCTCCCCTTGATGAGCCCATGGTTTTGTTTTTCTATAAATAGGATGCTTGTGATAGCCTTGTTGCATCTTGAAGCATTTGCTAAGTTTAGAGTTTTAGAATTGTCTTGCTAGTTCTTTCTTTTTCTCTCAAAGTTTCAAGAGTGTTCTTCCTTTCTTTTCATCTTTATCTTCTTCATCTCTTCATCTCATCATCACCTCTCAACCATCAAACACCACCCCAAAGCCTTGAACCATCATCAAACCTCTCAAACACCACACCTCAAACACAACTTCACCCAAAACACATTTCCTTTCTTTTCCTTCCTCTTGACCGAATCATTACCACCATCCTAGGAGGTGTTGCTCATCTCATTTCCATCTTCAAGCCCAAGCTTTTACCTTCATCACAAGGTAGGGATTTGTTTTCAAACTTTGTTTTGCTCAAGAAAGTGTTTTTCTCTAGTTTCCTCTTGGATTCTTTTTGAACTTTCCTTTGTTTTTCCTTTCTTTTCATTTCGGCCATGAGGCCTTGATTATGAGCATGATAGCTTGATGATGAGAGTTTCTAGATGATGACATTGTGTTCATCTCAAAGAAACCTCTAAAGCTTGAGTTTTCCTTTTCTTATGACTTCATCTATATGATATCTAACTCACATGGTTTTTCAAAATTAATCTAAGGATTTCTAAAAGCCCAAGCCTACCCTTGTCAACCTTAAAGTTGGCCAGCACGTTCTAGAGATTTTTCTCTAGATAGGGGTTTTGGATATTTAATAAAGAACTTGATGTAGTTTCACTTTCTTTCTCTTTTATATGACTTTCGATTTTTGTGTTGAGATCTTTGAGATATTGTATTGGGTTGTTATCTTGTTAATCATAAAATGAGCTCTAGTTAATCATAAAATGAACCTTGCATCATGTTTACTTTATGCTTTGCATATCATGTTTATTTCCTTGCTATCACTAAATACCAAGATAATGAATGAACTTGCATTATCATGTTTATATTTCAAGCTATGCATTATCATGTTTATATTTCAAGTTCTCACTTAATACCAAGATAATAATAAGTTGCATTCATGTTTACTTTGTGCTATCACTTTACTTTCTAATGGAACCTAAAATAAGTGCATGAGCATATTTATTTTTATGTCATCACCTAAATGAATCTAGAGCTCAAAGACTTGCCCATTGTTGTCTCAACAAAGGTCTAACAATATGTGTTTTTCTTGGGTTCATATTTCGGCCCTAAGAGGTCTTGAGGTTTCCAAGTATTTGAGACTATGTCTTATAATTTTTCCAAGCTTAAGTGAGTTTAAGAAATGCATAGAACCAAGTTTTGAGAATTTAGAACCTCTTGAGACAAAGATGAATTGGTCACTGCCCTCTTAAATATTCTTATGATTTTAGGTGTTAAAATTGTTTATAAATGAGCTTTGAGAGTTTAAAAAGAGTTCCAAGAGAAACTAGTATTTTATGTGCTTTAGAAATTATGTTTTATGCCTTTTATGGAGAAGTATATTTTTGGTTCTTCCTTGCTCTTTGCTGCCACTGTATGTGCTGTTTTGATGATGATAATGTGCCTATGTTTGAGTAAAAATAATGCTAAGACTCATATGTGAAAGATAGGATAAGTTACGAACTAGAAAAGAATTAATTTGAGAATTCTAGATCCTTTAATTATGTAATTTTCTGGATTCTGTCCAGCAAGGTTTAGATTTAATAATCATGGTTTTAAATTAGTTTAAATGTGTAGGAATGACTCATAATTGGTTTAGGACTTAATCTTGAAGCCTTAGGAGCAAACTAAACTTAGAAAGGGTCATTGTTGTGACTTCTAGGTACCCGTAAAGTTAGGATTTCAAATTCTGCATCCTTGAGGTTTAGAGATGTTCTTGACCATAGTGTGAGGTGAGAAATACTTAGTTATAACCTCATAGGTTCCCAAGAGATTAGGTTTTGACGATCGATAACTTAGAATGTGAGTTAAGGACTTTAAAGGTCTAAACCGTAATTTCTAGAACCCCGTAATCACACAAATATAAAGTTGTCTAAAATCTGCATAGGGCTGTTTGGATAGGTCCTTGAGCATAAAAATTAGTGAAACTTATTAGTTGTGAACCTATAGGTGTGTAAGAGGTTAAGAATAATACTAGAACAATTAGTTTACAAGTTTAAGACTCAAAAGAACCAAAGCATAACATACTATAGGTTTATAACATAATGAGCTTGGAAGTTTGTATGAATGATTGTTTAAGGTGTGATTATGTGATAATGTATATGCTATGGTTTTATGTATACACTATGAAGAAGTTTCTTGTGATGATATATATGCTATGAAAAAGATTTATGCAATGAATAATGATGTATCTATGAATTAACACTTTATGAGAACTTAAATGTGACACAACACTGAGACGCCTTCTTGGGTGACACCGGTTTAGCCGAGCACCCCCAAGAAAACAAATCCGTGAGGGTATTGACATAGAGCTTGCCAAAGCGGACAATACTACGATGCACTAGTTGCTAGTAGAGCGTTTCAAAGAGGAAATAACCCTAAGAGAGGTGATCCTTAATTGCCCCCTAGCCCGTACTTTAAGTCGGGAATTATGTATGTTACGCTTATCATAGGATAAGTAAGAACTAGTGACGACTAGTTAAGGTATGAGCTCATAACCTAGAGATGTTTTAGGGCGGCCCCATGAGATGAAAGTTAAAGTTAACAATGTCACATATACTATACTTATGCCAAATGTTATAATGTTTCTTAGCTGCTCTATTGTTTGGTTTACCTTTATGATGCATTCATATCATTAGTATATTTTCTGCTTAAAGACGCATTATAAAATATGACGGACCTTGGATAAATAACACTTTAGAAAACTAACTTAAAAGGAATTTATATGCATGCACACCTTTTAGAAATAAACCCAAGGTTTCTGAGGATATGATGATGTCACCTAGGTAGGGATAACCCTACTGAGAATTCTTTTAGAAAGATTCTCATTCCCTCTCTCTTTTCTTCTGTCATATCTTCAGATGGTGACATTCGTACTCTTCATCGACACCCCGGTATGGGAGCTGCACCATGACCCGGCACTCGGGTCATACCATTTTGAGGGTTGCTGCACGGTTAGAGTGTTCATGTTTATGGGACGACCCTTCGCGCATCCAGTCCCGAGTTACCGTTTTACCCCGACTGCTCCTTACCGTCATAACAGGATTTTTAAGCGAGCTAGACCACGCGATGAGCAGATTCTCCGCATGGAGCCCGAGACATCAGCGGTACGCGACTACCCAGAGTATGTGCCTCGTACTCGATGCTGAGACGGACCCATTCGAGGACCCGCCATCACACATGTACGGTTGGAGCTCGGTCCGCTCCCCCACCGATGAGGGCTGGGAGTGAGGAGACGGTGGTCCAGCCGAGTTTGGCTCGTCGGCCATCTATGTGCCCTCGCCGCGGTGGACACGCCCCGATGATGCACTCGACCACTCCCGCCGAGATTCGTCAGTGGATCGACTCGACCCCACAGTACTCGGACCAGCAGGAGTAGACATAGGATGGGTAGTAGTTAGTGCACACACGCCACATAGTTGAGGACAAACCTTCTTTTGTATATGAGGTTGTCTACTCTAGGTGCACATGGGTATGGGTGTAGTTTCTCTTGTATTTGCTTTTTATGATTTCCTTGTATTGCATTTCAGTTGTACTCCGCTTCCCGATGTATTGAATAGTCCTGCCCTTTGGGTAGGCACAGTATATATATATATCTATGTTTCAGTCGATGTCTCCATGATATGATGTGCTTCTTTATGCTTTGCTTATATGTTCTGCTATGCTTCCTCTTAAAGATTCGTGCGTGGCTCTCACTTTGCTTTTAAATTCCAAAACAAAAAATTTTACCCATATTTCCGCTAAGTATTTTCTAAGTAAAAGATAAGACCAAGAGGTAATATTCTAAAGATTAACCTAAGTACATACTAGTAGTCTTGGGTTAAGATTTAGGGTGTTACAGATATCATCAGATTAGAGTAAAGGATGAAGATATACCTAAGACTGCTTTTAGGACCCGATACGGCCATTTTGAGTTCACAGTCATGTCATTTGGATTGACTAATGCTCCTGCTATATTCATGGACTACATGAATAGGATCTTCAGGCCCTATTTGGATCAAGTTGTGGTTGTTTTCATAGATGACATACTCATTTATTCAAAAACCCACAAAGTGCATGAACATCATTTGAGGATAATTTTGGAGATTCTGAAGGAAAAGAAGTTGTATGCGAAGTTGTCTAAATGTGAATTTTGGTTGGAGGAAGTAAAGTTCTTAGGACATGTAGTGTCAAAAGGAGGTATCATGATAGACCCTAGTAAGATTGAGGTGTGATGAGTGGGAGAGACCTACTACTGATGAGAGATACGAAGCTTTTTAGGACTTGCTGGCTATTATCGTATGTTCATTAAAGGATTTTCTCAAATTTCCTTACCTTTGACCAAGCTTACTAGGAAGAATGCCTCTTTTGTTTGGACTCCGGAGTGTGAAAAGAGTTTCCGTGAGCTAAAGGTAAAATTGACCACAACCCCAGTGTTAGTATTACCTGACCCTAGTATGCTTTTCGAGGTATATTGTGACACTTCGGGGAAAGGTTTAGGCTGTGTGTTGATGCAAAATAGGCAAGTGGTAGCCTATGCATCCAGGCAACTCAAACCATATGAAGCAAATTACCCCACCCATGACCTAGAATTAGCGGCAGTTGTGTTTGCATTAAAGGTATGGAGACATCATTTGTATGCGGTGAAGTTCGAAGTGTTCTCTGATCACAAGAGTCTCAAGTATCTCTTTGATCAGAAGGAATTGAATATGAGGCAGAGGAGGTAGATGGAATTTCTGAAGGATTATGACTTTGGGTTGAACTATCATCCTGGAAAGGCTAATGTAGTGGCTGACGCCTTGAGCCGAAAGTCATTACACTTGTCTCAGATGATGGTTAACGAAGTGGAATTGATTGAGAAGTTTAAGGACCTAAATTTAGGAATGACATTGACCACTAAAGGCATGCAGATGTGTCATCTCAGTGTGACGAGTGATTTCAATGAGAGAATTACTCGAGCTCAACAAGAGGATGAGGAGTTTAAGGAGACTTTGGAAGCCATAAAAGAGGGGAAGTTAAAGGGATTTGCCTTAGGAACTGATAAGTTGTGGAGGTTTGAAGGTAGAATTTGTGTGCCGGCAAATGGTGATCTACGAAAGGAAATTTTGTAGGAGGCTCATAAGAGCCATTTCACTATTCATCCTGGTGCCACCAAGATGTATCAGGATTTGAAAAAGATGTTTTGGTGGCCCGGTTTGAAGCGAGATGTGGAAACATGGGTGAATAAGTGCTTGGTTTGTCAAAAGGTGAAGATTGAGCACCAAAGACCTTCTGGAATGTTGCAACCCTTGTCAATTCCCGAATGGAAATGGGATAATATCTCAATGGATTTTGTAACAGGGCTACCCAAGACCCAAACTGGCTCTGACACCATATGGGTGATTGTGGATCGACTAACTAAGTCGACTCACTTTTTACCTATTAAAGTGACTTATTCCCTGGATAAGTTAGCTTAGTTGTATATCCATGAGATTGTGAGATTGTATGGAGTGCCGTCAACGATAATCTCGAACCAAGATCCGTGGTTTACGTCACGTTTTTTGGGAGCCTTTCAGAAGGCGTTTGGTCCAAAGTTGTGCCTAAGCACGGCTTACCACCCTCAAATGGATGGCCAATCAGAAAGAACCATTCAAACCCTAGAAGATATGTTTAGGGCATGTGTGTTAGACCAGAAAGGAAGTTGGGATAGGTACCTACCATTGGTCGAGTTTGCATATAACAATAGTTATCATGCAAGTATTGATATGGCACCATATGAGGCCTTTTATGGAAGGAAGTGTCAATCCCCTTTGTGTTGGTATGAACCCGGTGAGGAAAGCATGTTAGGACCTGACATTGTTAGGGAAAGCACTGATCAAATCAAAAGGATTAGGGATAGGATTTTTACTGCTCAAAGTCGACAAAAGATCTATGCAGATAAGCTGTGAAAGCCATTGGAATTCCAAGAGGGAGAACATGTTTTCCTTAGGATCACCCCCACGACAGGCATAGGGTGAGCCATGAAAGTCAAAAAGTTGAGCCCCAGATTTCTTGGTCCCTTTGAAATTCTTAATAAAGTCGGGTCAGTAGCATACCGAATAGCTTTACCACCGAACTTGTCCAACCTTCATGATGTCTTCCATGTCTCTCAGTTAAGAAAGTATCAATCCGACCCTAGTCATGTATTGGAGCCAGAGCAAGTACAATTAAGGGAGGACCTAACCTTCAATTTACCGCCTATAAGGATTATGGACAGAAGAGTCAAGCGGTTACGGAACAAAGATGTA
Source organism: Dalbergia cultrata (assembly GCA_031216105.1). Taxonomy (NCBI): domain Eukaryota; kingdom Viridiplantae; phylum Streptophyta; class Magnoliopsida; order Fabales; family Fabaceae; genus Dalbergia; species Dalbergia cultrata. The sequence goes on from CM062345.1 coordinate 25,228,454, forward strand.
TCTTTGGTCAAAGTAGCATGGGGACATGGTAAAGCGGAAAATTTTACATGGGAATTGGAATCGAAAATGAAGAATCAGTACCCCAAACTATTCACAGGTAACAAATTTCGAGGACGAAATTTTTCTAAGGAGGGGAGAAATGTAACGCCCTGATTTTTCATGCTATGTAAGATTACCAAAATGCCTCTAGGTAAATTTTACACGAGATTTAAGGATGAGAAATCTTTAATAAGGAATTTTAACATTAGAACAACATTATATGAGGCTTGAATAGCAATCTGTGCGAAAAATCACAAATCTCAATTTTTTCTGTGTACAAATGACCAAAATGTCCCTGAGGTCGTTTTGCCCCGAAAATCAAAGATAACCAATTCCGGTTATCCTCTAGGGGTTAATCTTATGTTTGAAGGGGATTATTTATATTATGTTGATGTCACAGTAAAAATCTCAAGTCCTGGTTTTTACTGTACGTAAAATTACCAAATTACCCCTACGGTAATTTAGTGTGAAATTAAGCAATCATTGAACCCAGTTATCACCCGAGAAGTTCAAAAATGTTTATTTCAAGTATGACTTGATATCTAGAAATGTTCAGGTAATTCTAGAAAGTTTTTATGTGAAATTACCTTCTTACCCCTAGTTGTGCTAAATAAGTTCACTTATGTAGTTAAGGAAATGTTAAAGCTCTAATTGAACTCAGAATTGATTTCATTCATTACTTGAGGTTAAAAAATAATTACCTAGGATGATTAGAGTTTAAGAAAGTTTTAGGAGAGTTAATTTCCTTTCGTGATTTCTAGAGCTCATAAAAATTAGTGATACTAAGATCAAAGTTAAAAATTACGGTTTAGGTAAAATTTAGTATAGAACTTATGTTACAAATTGATTTTTAACTCATTTGAAACTAACTTCATTTACTAGTGTATAATCATTCTTTTACTTCATTTTAATTTGTTCTAAACACTTAACCTTTTACCATTTTTACTAATCTATCAATTCCAAATCTTTTACCTAAGTAATTACACATCTAATACATGTAAAAGAACACCAAATCGGATCATAATGGACCAGAAACCACGGCCATAATGCTCCATGTGCACCATATTTTATTGCTTTTCCAACATAAAAACATATACAACAAAGACATCACACCTTAAGCTTTCTTTTGCATTGTTTTTGGTTATGTTTAATCAAAAGAAAACCCACCCATTTCAGCCATGATATGAGCAGCCAAGATGTCTCCCACATGCATCATATTTTAGCATTTCCATCCATTATACATGTGCAAAATCATTACAATACCATATACTTTCTTTTTCTAAAGTTTTCTTTAACAAAAAAATGAAATAAACCCTCCATTTTCCAGCCCATATGTCACGGCCAAACAAGCTCCATGAGGCTATAAATACATGCTCTTTCATTGCTAAAATGTTCACACAAACACTCTTGGCCTTAGCATTTTCTTACTTGATAGTTTTCTTTCTCAAAGTGTGCTCAAAGTTCTCTAATTCTCTCAAGACTTCAAGCTTTCTTTTTCTTCCTCATTCTCACTTAAGAGACTTCATTTCCAACCTTTAACCAAGCTCTAAACCTCAAGCATACATATTCCAATCATAAACCAACTCCTAAACACTTAAACTTTCCATTTCCAAGCACTAGAACACAAAAAAATCCATCCTCCACTCCAACCTTCTTGGCCGAAATATCACAAGCATTAGGACCATATTTTTGGTTCTTGGTTGATCATAGAAGATCAAGCTTTCTTTAATAATCAAGAAATAACTTGGTAGGGACTTTATTTCATATTCTTTCTCATGTTCTTCTTCTTTAATCCTTTGAATTTTGATGATGACCATGGCTTGATAATAAATTTAAGAAATAAGGTTCTTGGAACCATGGTAATAAAGGACTCTAATGCTTACTAGTGTTTAAGATCTATTAGGGACAAGAATTTAATCTTGTGAAGTTTTTGAGCTTTAAGTAAGCAAGATATATAAAATGGACTTGCATTCATGTTTAAATTTCAAGCTCTTGCATCTCATGTTTATGTTTTAATGCCTTGCATATCATGTTTATTTTCAAGTCATCACCTTAAATCTAGAAGATTAAAGAAATGGATTTGCATTATCATGTTTAATTTTCAAGTCTTGCATATCATATTTATTTCAAGTCATCACTAAATTTTAAAGACTTAATAATGAATGTGCATTTCATGTCTATAATTCAAGCCTTGCACATTATATTTATATTTTCAAGTCATCACCTTATAATGTTAAAGATTAAAAAATGAGGTTGCATAGCATGTTTACTTTTGGTTATCACCTAAGATCTTAAAGCTCAAAAATTGTCCTTGGATCTTAAATAAAAAAATTTTATTTCATGGCTATGCTAATGGATATGTATTTTCTGCCATGAAATGATGGTGAGGTTGAGATAACTTTTATTTCATTTTTGTGTTTTGGAATTTTAGTAAGTTGTGCTTTAGTAGTTTTACAAGTCTTGAAACTTAAAAGATAGTAAAAATAGCATTTTCATGAGCAAAAAGATTTATTATTAAACCTTGTGATTTGCTCTCTATTTGGTATTAATATTTGGTCATACTAAGTGGTAAAAATAATCTTAAGTGTTTCCTAAGTCTTAAATCAAGTAACAAGGAAAAATAGTATCTAGAAAGGATCAAAATTATAATTTTAGGAAGATTTAGGAAAATAATTTTCTGGTATTATTCATTACTGTCTCGAACTATTCATCACTGTAGGGTACTGTTCATAGGCATAATAATCATTAATAATTGTTGTAAAAAATTATTTTTGGTATCTTAGATGTATAAAAGAATAATTACAAGTTCTAGTTTGGGCCATTTTGCAAAATATAGAAAGTTGTGTTTTGAACTATCAATTATGTGATTTCAGCCAAATGACTTTAATTTGAGTTATTAATGATGTTAAATGTATCCATGTATTCAAAATACCATTTATGATATTTAGAAAAAGTTTTAGAAGTTTCGGTAATTGTTAAGAGTGAAAAATAAGTGATTTTGCACTTTGACCCCTAAAGTGTAGCAAAATTTGTTCTATGACCAAAGATGATTTTTATGATGAACTTAGGTGAATTATAAGTGTTATGAGTCTCTTAAAAGTATAGAGAAATTTTTATGATCATTTGCTTGAGGAGATGTGTTAAAAAGAAAAATTACGTTTTGACCCGTAACTTTGAGAAATTGCAATTTTGACCCTCTTTTGGGCTTAAGTGTAAATATTAATAACTTGAGATGATTAGCATAGATCTATATCTTATGGAAACCATATTCATGTGTTTTAGTTTATGACTTGTGATATTAGTGTTATGTTACTAATTAATGATTATGGATGCTTACTACTTGTTTTATGCAATTGGCGATCATTAATATATGGCATCTATCCTGTTAAGTATGTTCACTTTCATGAGATATTCGATATTAGAATGCTTATATAAATGTATATATGCATACTTATATGATCAATTACTTGATGAATTATAGCATGCTATGTGTATGATTGATTAATTTAGATGCATATATAAGAGTTCTATAAGCATGATATATTAAAGGATAAGCTATGATTATATGTTCGTGCTTGCATCTATGAATAACATACTAAGATGAAAGGTGACATAAGACATATGGAAATGATCCTCTAGACTCCCCAAATTAAAGGTTATGAGAGGTGATCCAATAGGGTAATCCTCTAGACTCCCCAAATTAAAGGTTATAAGAGGAGATTCAATAAGAACCCTTTAGACTCCAGGAATTAATGGTTATGAAAGGTGTTCCTAAACCCCCTAACCCGCACTCTGGGAGTCGGGAATTAACTTATCGAAAGGATAAGTGTATACTAGTGACGACTAGTGAGGTATGAGCGCATAACCTAGAACTCTCAAGAGGAGAGGAATTATAGGGTGGTTTCCCCAAGGAAAAAGATTGAGAAATTTAAGTCACCTAAAAAGCATATTAAGGAAAATTTATGTTAAAGGAATTTATGTTCTTTACGTATGATGCATTTATAGAATCTCTTATGTTATAATGTATATGGAATTGACATGCTTACATAATAATAGTATGATGCATCCATGACATCAAGATTCATGCTAAAAGACACGGGCCTCGGCTAATGGTATTTGAAACTTAATGAATGAATCTTATATATGCCCACATTTTTCATAATGAAACCCGAGGTTCCTGGGGACGATGATGATGACACACATGTTAGGAGGCGATTACCCTACTGAGATTCTTTTATAAGATTCTCACTCCCTCTTTATTTCTTTCCATCTCGTCTTCAGAGGTAGATGGCGATGTTCGTGATTTAAGTTGATGCCATTCGTGTTCTACTTGTGAGATGTCTTGCTCCTCGTGATGAACCGACTCGTAGAACCCATTCTAGCCGCTCCGAGTAGGAAACGTGGGAGAAAAATCTTATGCTAGTTTGTTAAGTTTTTATTTGCATGATAATTTTTGTTGGACTAATGTATTTGTCTTGATCTATGTCAGTGATGTGCTGCTTTGTTTCCTGTAAGTTTTGGGTATTCAGTAAGGAACGATCATTATTTATAATGGTGTCGTTATATTAATTAAGTGAGGTATTTCATATTTATATGTGATTCGATGTTATCTTTTTACTTTTATAGGTATGGTGGTTGATACAAAGTAGTTAGTATGCGCGGCTCACGTTTTGTATTTAAAGAAAAAAAAATTTACCCTATTTTTACTAAAGTATTTTCAAGGTTTAAGTTTAAGATTGGAACAAAAGAGTAATAACTAATAATTAACTTAAATGCGACCTACGCGTGTTGAGTTAAATATTAGGGTGTTACAAGGCACACAACTAACAACAATTAAAAACACATAGGCATATAAAAAAAAGTAAAATTTAAATTAAAAAAGAACTAAATACCCAAAATGGTCCCTCATAAATATATTTGAGATAAATTAGTCCTTTAAATTTTGACGGTCTGATGGTTCAAAAATTAAAAAAAAATGTAGAAGGGAAAAACATGAATTGCCATAACTACCATTGTATACCTTAACATCACTTGAATCACCATAGAGAGGAGGAATGCAACACCCTAATTTTTAACCCAATATTCTAGAACATATTAGGCTAATCATTAGGTTATTACTTCTTAGTCTCATTATTTTATTAAAATACTTAGCGAAAATTACGGGTAAATTTTTCTTTTTGAAAACATAAAGCAAAGTGAGAGCCACGAACTTAACTAGTCGAACGACAGAAACATAAAGCACGCATAACAATTATCAAAAGTCATAAAGTAGAGCATATAACCAAAGAACAATCATGACAATAAAAGAAACATTCCATTAATAACATAATTAAGGTACATAAGTAGTCATGCCCTCATAGGGACGGGCAGAGCTTGTAATACAGCCGAAATAAAATACAAGGAAATGTAAAGTACATGGTTCAGCATGAAGATAGAAAAACCCAAAACGCTACCCTCCTACTAGACTACGAGTACAAACTACAAACCCCTCCCAAAAGGTACTACCGAGGGGAAGATCCTCGTAAGAGCTCGAGTACTCGCAAAGCTCTCCATCGGAAACTAGTGACGACGGGGATCCTCGGGTGATGGAGGTAGGTAACCGGGAAAATGCTCTATCTCCTCTTGCGTGGGCCAGTGGAGTGTGAAGGGAACTCACGGCGGCTGAATATAAGCTCCTCGACGCGGGCGCATCTCAGCTCTCCTCGCCAAACGTGGTTGCCTAACGGTCTCCGTACTCCCCTCTCGCCGGAACTGGGGAAAGGGAGCGGAGCCCTCCGAAGGGATATGCGTCGGTGAATCCTCGAATAGATCAGTCTCAGACATCCTCGAGCGAGGCACGCGTCTCGGTAGTCACGGACGGTGAGGCGGAGTGCAGACGCAGCGTAGCTGCTCGTCACGCGAGCGAGTGCACTCGAAGATCATGTCATCACCACCAAAAGGTGCAGTAGGAGTGAACTAGTAGCTCGAAACCGGGTCAGCGAAAGGTCGTCCCATGTACACAAAAATGCGGACGGCACAACAACCCTCGAAATGATACGAACGGTGGTCCGGGTCATAGTGCACCTCCCAAACAGGCGTGTCAATGAAAAGCACGAATGTTGCCATCGGTCTCTGAAGATGTGACGGAAAGAAAAAGAGAGAGGAGTGACAACTCTTGCTAAAGAATCTCAGTAGGAGTCTCCTATCCTAGGGTTACATCGTACACATCCTCAAGAACCTTGGGTTTAATTATAAAATAGTGAACATGCATATAAGGTTCAATTTAGGGTTTCTCAAACTAATATCCAAGGTCCATTCCTTTTAGCATGCGTCTTGGTGTTATAAATGCAACAGGTTATATCATGGATGCATGTCAATACTTGAATATATAAGACAACACATCAAAGCACATAAACATAAATCATGTGGCATGAGGGCATATAACTTTCAAGTGAATCATTCCTCAACTTCGTGACATCAATCATGGTACTTTAGCATATAAGCCACCCTAAAAATAACTAGGTTATGAGCTCATACCTCAGCTAGTCGTCACTAGCTCTTGCTTATTATCTTGAATAAGCGAAACATAAATAATAATCCCGACTCGCAAGTACGGGTAGGGGGCAGGGGTCATCTCTCTCTGGGATTACCCTCTTTGAAATGCTTTGCGGGCATTTCGCCACAGCAATTTGTCCGCTTTGGTAGGCTGTATCTACTCATACCCTCACGGATTTGTCTCCCCTGGGGGTGCTCGGCCGAACCGATGTCACCCAGGCGAGCTCGTCTCAGTGCTTTGTCACATAAAAATCTCCTGGGGGTGCTCGGCCGAACCGGTGTCACCCAGGGTTTTCAACTCATATGGTACTCATAAACATTTTTTCAACTCTTTAAGGTTTGACGGAAATTCGGCAGCATAACAGCTGTTAAACCGAATTTCCTTCAAACTGCCACAAGCTAATTCACACAACATGTTCTTATGAAACTCATGCTATGATAAACTTTAACATTTTCATCAATGATTTTCTCATGCATCAAGCACATCTTATCATATCATTGCATCATGCAACACATCATAGCATTAACAACTTTTTAGTGTCTTATGCATTGACCCTTACGGTCCTCAACTCACATTCTAAGTTATAAATCATCAAGCCTAATCTCTCGGGAACTTATAAGGTTATAACTAAGTCTTTCTCACCTCACACTATGGTCAAGAACATCTATAAACCTCAAGGATGCAGAATTCATAATCCTAACTTTACGGGTACCTAGGAGTCACAACAATGACCCTTTCTAAGTCTGGTTTGCTCCTAAGACATCAAGATCAAGTCCTAAACCATTTATGAGTCATTCCTACACATTTAAACTAATTTAAATCCATGATTAGCATTCCTAAACCTTGCTGGACAGAATCCAGAAAATTCAAACATTAAAGGATCTAGAACTCTCAAATTAATTCTTTTCTAGTTTCTAACTTCTCTTATCTTTCACATATGAGTCTTAACATTAATTATACTTAAACATAAGCATATTATCATCATTAACACAGCTCATACAGTGGCTAAACATGGCAAGGCAGAACCAAAACAAACATCTCCATTTAAAGGCATCAAACACAATTTCTAAAGCACATAAAATACTAGTTTCTCTTGGAACCTTTTTAAAATTTCCAAAACTCATTTATAAACATTTTTAACATCTAAAATCATAAAAATATTTAAGAGGGCAGTGACTAAATCAACTTTGTCTCAAGAGATCCTAAATTCATAAAACTTGGTTCTACATATTCCTTATACTCATAAAAGCATAGAAAATTTATGAAACATAGTTTTCAATACTTAGAAGCATCAAAACCCCCTTGGGATCGAAACATGAACCAAGGGAAATAAATATTTTAGACCTTTCTTTGAGACAACAATGGGCAAGTCTTTGAGCTCTAGGTTCATTTAAGTGATGACATAAAAGTAAACATGCTCATGCACTTGTTTTAGCTTGCATTAGAAAGTAAAGTGATAGCATAAAATAAACATGAGATGCAACCTATTATTATTATCTTTAATATTTAGTGAGAACTTGAAATATAAACATGATAATGCATAGCTTGAAATATAAATATGATAATGCAAGTTTCACTTATTATCTTGAATACTTAGTGATAGCAAGGAAAGTAAACATGATGCGCAAAGCATAAAATAAACATGATGCAAGGTTCATTTTATGGTTAGCTAGAGCTCATCCAAGACTTTAACAAAATAACAACCCAACATATATCTCATTACAAAGAGAGCTCTAGAGTTCTTGAACCAAGTTCTCAAAGGAACTATGAGGTTCTTGAACATCATCATCAAGCTCAAGAAAGCAAAACTTTTTTTTTAAACAAACAAAACCTCAAAGATCAAAAGGGAAATAGAAACCGAAATGTTAAGGAAAAGGAAACAAAGGAACTGAACTCCAAATAGCAAGAAAAGAAAAAGTGTTCTTGAGTAAACATTATATTTGAGTTAGAACATGAAGTTGAAACTCAAAGAAAATAAAACCTCAAGCTCTAGAGGGCCCTTTGAGATGAACACATGGTCATCATCTAGGAGTCCTCATCATTGAGCTATCATGTGCTCATCAAGGCCTCATGGCCGAAATCTCAAGGAAAGAATGACAAAGGAATTTCCAAAAGGAAAATCCAAGAGAAAGCTAGAAAGAACTCATTTTCAAGAAAACAAAGTTTAGAAAACACTCCTACCTAGAGTGAAGACACAAAGCTTGAACTTTAATAAGGAAAACAAGATGATGAGCTCCTCCTTGAGGTGGAAAATGATTCGGCCTTGTGGAGAGGAAAAGAAAGGAAATGTGTTCTTGGTGGGCTTGTGTTTGAGAATGGAAGCTTAGGTGTTTGTATGATGATCTAAGGTGGTGGGGTGGTGTTTCAAGGTTGAGAGATGATTATGAGATGAAGAGATGATGAAGATGAAGATGGAGAATACAAAGAAAGCTTAGAAAACTAAAAGTATGCAAATGAGCTAAAGTGTTTGCGTATGTTTCTAGGCAAGGTATTTATAGAGAATGAAAACAAATGAAGGCTCAAAGGGAGAGGAGGGTAACCGTGTGGCTTTGGAGGGAAAGGAAGAGAAAATATCTCTTACACAAGTTCATTCAAGCATGGTTTGAAGTATGGAAGCTATGCTACAAAGTATGGCTTGATGTGAGTTAATTTCCCATCAATTTTGAATGAAATTAGGCTTCTAGAAACTTGACATGGCTGGAACTTTTTCAGCCACAAATAAATGGGAAAAATGGGTTGTTTTAATTATTTATTCATTTGGAAAATCAAGTTTGATTGAGAGTTATGACAAGGTATAGTGTATGTGACTTGAGGTATGGCCTTGGAGTGTTGAAAAATTGAACATGTGATGCATATGGGAGGAGGGGGTGCATGGCCAGGTCTGGTACAGCAAGGGGGAGGTGAGGTTTGATCATCTAATTGGGTGTTCATGGTAGGTTTAAATGTGTATTAGCTTAGGTACAAGGTTAGAAACAATTAAGCTTAAGTTTAGGTAACTAAGTATGAGTATTAGGAATTTTATGACAAGGTTAGGAGTGCTCATACATCATTAGAGAATTAAAAACTCATTTATGAATAAACAATGTGTAACACAATTCCATGATTTAAGGAATTGGAAAGAGAAAATACTATTCAAGATTCCATGACTAGGAGTCTTGAAATTAAAATATGATTTTAAGTTGTAATTAAGCACTTTTAGGTTCTAATCAACTTTAATAAATTATTTTGACTCAAGATTAATTAAGGAAATTAATTAACCTTCGATTAGAGCCTAATGTTGCTTAGGTTTGCTTAATCACGCGATTAAGCGTAAAAACACGAAACTAGGGGCAAAACCGTAATTTTGCACTAATTTCGCCCGGGACCTCCGGGACCAAAACTAAAGTCATAGTCTACATAAAAACGCCTTTTAAAACCATCTAGAGAAGTTTCGGGTTCATCCGGCATTTGCAAATGGGTAAAACACCGCAGGGGCGTTTTGGTCATTTTAACCCGAAAACTCGAAAAATGAGATTTTCGATCCCGGGAAGGTACACAAGTCATCCAATCCCCTTCCAACATTGAGTTTGCCCTTCAAGTACTGCCAGACCGGCTTTCCTCAAATTCCAGGCCGAAAATGACCTCAGGGGCATTTTGGTCATTTTCACTCTAACAGAAAATCGGGGCGTTACAAGGAAGGTTGCTGCCTGGACAAAACTATGCTCCTATTGCTGGTCCTGAAGCTCGTGAAACTTCATGTCTTAGGCATGGTTGTGGTGAGAAGATAAGGGATGATGGTTATTTTATGTGTTGAAACTTGAAATTTGAAGTTGGAAAAGATGTAGGGTGGCTGCTGCTTGGTCACAAGGATGAGGAAAGCAAATCAGTTTGGTTAGTATTAGATTTTCATAAGGGAGTGTGGAATATTGGGTTGGGCCACAGAGTTAATGTTTTTTCGCTTTTTGGTAATGTACAACATACTACATTACTATAGTAGCCCATGGTACCATATGTAGTGTTACAGCATACTACATTACTATTGGGTTAGGCCACATTTCTTTTTCTTCATGTAATGTATAGTGTTACAGCATACTACATTAATATTACATTACTATATATATATATATATATATATATATATATTAATAAAACAAAACCATGCATATGATGTTTTATATATAAAATATTAATACATGACCAAAAAATATATTAATATAATTTTATCATACTATTATTAATAAAAAAAATTAATTTATTTAAAAAATTTATTTAGTCACTTATAAATAATTACATACATTTATATATTTATATAAATATATATTTATTATATATTGCTTATATTCCAGTCAAATCTTCAGTTTAGCTTGTTGAACCTATGAACTTCTAAATCAGTACCTTATCTAATTTGATGCTCAGTCTGGTTTTCAGAACTTTGGGTGTGATTGAACAATAGTGAAGGGATTCTTGGATTTTTTTATGATAATGGTTCACAATGGTTTAAGATGGGGTTGCATTTGTGTCCTCTCTTAGAAAAATAGTATACCTATTTATTTACGCCTCTAACCTAAATGTAATTAATGGAAAAAATTAATTTGACGCCAATTGAAGAAACAAAAACTTGATTTGATAGGAAAAAACTAATTGATACTAATTGAAAGACAAAATTAAGCTAATTGAATGACAATCTTATAAGAATTTCATTTTCTTGATTATTTTTTGAAAGATGGGTTTTTTTTTATAATTCAAATAAAAAGAAACAAAATTTTCATGATGTGATAAAAATTAGATTATGACAATAAACCCCTTTACTTAGTCTTTTAATCTAAAAGGCAAGCAAAGTAAAAAGCACCCAATTATTTTTTCAAGTCGAGTTTTTTTTTTCTTCCAAATTTAGTTACAAGACAACAACTAAACTCGGCTATAAGCATCACAATACTCTGGATAGTGTAGGCATGACAATTAAAGGAAAATGCAATGCGTCTCAATACCTTCAACAAGCAAAAAAAATGAGGCATCACAATACCTCGAATAGAAAAAGAAAGCATCACAATACTTTAGAAATGTTGAGTATAGGTATCATGATACCTACCATGGATAAAAATGACGCATCCCAATACCTTGAAAAGGAAAAGAAAGCATCACAATATATTCAATGGGTTGATTAGGGGTAACAATTAAAATGAGGCCTGACAATGCCCCAAAAAGGAAAAGAAGAGATCACAATACCTATAATGGATAAAAATTAGACGTCACAATACCTCAAAAAGGAAAAGAAGGCATCACAACTCCTTCATGAGTTAAGTAGGAGTCACAATACCTATAATTGATAAAAATAAGGCATCATAATACCTTAAAAAGGAAGAAGAAGGCGTTATAATTTCTTCAAAATGTTTTATAGACATCACAATACCTACAATGGATAAAAATGAGGTGTCATAATGCCTCAAAAAAGAAAAGAAGGCATCACAATACCTTCAAAGTATTGAACTTTATGTCTTAATAGCTAGGATGCAAATGAGAAAGGAACTAGGCTTCTCAATACCTAAAATGCAAATGAACTAGGTTTCACAATACCTAGAATGCAAAATGGCTTCATAATACTTAGGATGCAACTGCGCAAATTGTAACACCCTAATATTTAACTCAACACGCCTAGGACGCATTTAAGTTAATTATTAGTTATTACTTTTTGTTCCAGTCTTTAACTTAAACCTTGAAAATACTTTAGTAAAAATATGGTAAATTTTTTTTTTTTAAAATACAAAACGTGAGCCACGCATACTAACTAATTTGTATCAACCACCTTACCTATAAAAGTAAAAAGATAATATCAAGTCACAGATAAATATGAAATACCTCACTCAATTAATATAATAACACCATTATAAATAATGATCGTTCCTCATCGAATATCTAAAACTTACAGGAAATAAAATAGCACACCACTGACATAGTCAAAGCAAATACATTAATCCAACAGAATTATCACGCAAATAAAAACTTAGCAAACTAGCATAAAATTTTTCTCCCACGTTTCCTACTCGGAATGCCTAGAATGGATTCTACGAGTCGACTCATCACAAGAAGCAAGACGTCGAACATGAAGGGCATCAACATAAATCACGAACGTCACCATCTACCTCTGAAGACGAGATGGAAAGAAATAAAGAGGGAGTGAGAATCTTATAAAAGAATCTCAGTATGGCCTTACCTCCTAATATGTGTGTCATCATCATCGTCCCCAGGAACCTCGGGTTTCATTATGAAAATGTGGGCATATATAAGATTCATTCTTTAAGTTCCAAATACCATTAGCCGAGGCCCGTGTCTTTTAGCATGAATCTTGATGTCATGTATGCATCATACTATTATCATGAATGCATGTCAATGCCATATATATTATAACATAAGAGTTCATACATAAATGCATCATGACATAAAGAACATAAATCCCTTTGATATAACTTGCCCTTAATATGTTTTTAGGTGACTTAAATTTCTCAATCTTTTTCCTTGGGGAAACCACCCTATAATTTCTCTCCTCTTGAGAGTTCTAGTTTATGAGCTCATACCTCACTAGTCGTCACTAGTATATACTTATCCTCTTGATAAGTTAATTCCCGACTCCCAGAGTGCGGGTTAGGGGTTTAGGAACACCTTTCATAACCATTAATTCCTGGAGTCTAAAGGGTCCTTATTGAATATCCTCTTATAACCTTTAATTTGGGGAGTCTAGAGGATTACCCCATTGGATCACCTCTCATAACCTTTAATTCGGGGAGTCTAGACGATCATTTCCATATGTCTTATGTCACCTTTTATCTTAGTATGTTATTCATAGATGCAAGCACGAACATATAATCATAACTTATCCTTTAATATATCATGCTTATAGAACTCTTAAATATGCATCTCAATTAATCAATCATATATATAGCATGCTACAATTCATCAAGTAATTGATCATATAAATATACATATGTACATTTATATAAGCATGCTATTATCAAATATCTCATGAAAGTGAACATACTCAACATAATAGATGCCATATATTAATGATCGCCAATTGCATAAAATAAGAATTAAGCATGCATAATCCTTAATTGGTATCATAGCACAAATATCACAAATCATATAAATTTCAACTAAATCACATGAATATGACTTCCATAAGATATCATTCACACTAATCTCCTCAAATTATTAATATTTACACTTAAGCCTAAAAGAGGGTCAAAACTGTAATTTCTCAAAGATTACGGGTCAAAACGTAATTTTTCTTTTTAACACATCTCCTCAAACAAATGATAATCAAAATTTCTCTATACTTTTAAGAGACAAATAACACTTATAATTCATCTAAGTTCATCATAAAAACTATCTTTGGTCATAGAACAAATTTTGCTACACTTTAGGGGTCAAAGTGCAAAATCACTCATTTTTCACCCTTAACAATTACCGAAACTTCTAAAACTTTTCCTAAACATCATAAATGATATTCTAAACACATGGACACATTTAACATCATTATTAACTTGAATTAAAGTCATTTGGCTGAAATCACATAATTGATAATTCAAAACACAACTTTTGGTAATTTGTAAAACGGCCTAAGTTAACACTTGTAATTATTCTTTTATACATCTAAGACACTAAAAATAATTTTTACAACAATTATTAATTATTATTTTTCATATGAACAGTACCTACAGTGATGAATAGTGCCGAAACAAGAATAAAGATCAGAAAGTTTATTTTCTAAAGCTTTATAAGATTACAATTTTGATCATTTCTAGATACTAGTTTTCCTTATTACTTGATTTAAGACTTAGGAAGCACCTAAAATTATTTTTACCACTTAGAATGACCAAAAATTAATACCAAACAGAGAGCAATTTTCGAAGTTCAATAATAAATCTTTTTGCTCATAAAAATGCTACTTTTACTATCCTTTAAGTTTCTAGACTTGTAAAACTTCCAAAGAACAACTTATAAAAATTCCAAAACACAAAATTTAAACCATAAAAATCAAAGAAAAGTTATCGTGATCATATCATGGCCGAAATTACATATTCATTAGGGTAGCCATGAAATAAAATTTCTATTTAAGATCCAAGAACAATTCTTGAGCTTTAAGGTCTTAAGTGATGACTTTGAAAGTAAACATGCTATGCACATCATTTTTATCTTCAAAATTTAAGGTGATGACTCAAAGATAAACATGCTATGCAAATCATCTCTTTATCTTTAAGATTTAGATGATAGCATAAAAATAAACATGCTATGCAAATTCATTTTTATCTTTTGAGATTAATGTGATGACATTGAAAGTAAATATGCTATGCACTTTATTTTTATCTTCAAGAATTAAGGTGATGGCTCAAAGATAAACATGATATGCAAATCCATTTATTTATCTTAAGGATTTAGGTGATAGCATAAAGTAAACATGAATGCAAGTCCATTTACCATCTTGTTCACTTAAAGCTCAGACTTTACAAGATTAAGTTCTTGTTCCTCATAGATCATAAAGATTAGTGAGTTTTAGAGTCCATTAATACTATGGTTCCAAGAACCTCATCAAAATCGAAAATTCAATGAAAAAGCATAAGAAAGAACATGAAATAAAATCCCTACCAAGTTGTTTCTTGATTTTAAAGAGAGCTTGATCTTCTATGATCAATCAAGAACCAAAAATATGGTCCTAATGCTTGTGATATTTCGGCCAAGAAGGTTGGAGTGTAGGAAGGATTTTTCTTGTGTTCTAGTGCTTGGAAATGGAACGTTTAAGTGCTTAGGAGTTGATTTATGATTGGAATATGTATGCTTAAGGTTTAGAGCTTGGTTAGAGGTTGGAAATGGAGTCTCTTGAGTGAGAATAAGGAAGAGAAAGAAAGCTGGAATTCTTGAGAGAATTAGAGAACTTTGAGCACACTTTGAGTAAGAAAACTATCAAGTAAGAAAATGCTAAGGCCAAGAGTGTTTGTGTGAACATTTTAGCAATGGGAGAGCATGTATTTATAGCCTTATGAAGGCTGTTTGGCCGTGGACTCAAGGCTGGAAAAATGAAGGATTTATTTCATTTTTTGGTTAAAGAAAACTTTAGAAAAAGAAAGCATGGTATTGTAATGATTTTGCACATGTATAATGGATGGAAATTCTAAAATATGATGCTAATGGGAGACATAGTGGCTGATCATATCATGGCTGAAATGGGTGGGTTTTCTTTTGATTAAACAAGAACAAAAACAATGCAAAAGAAAGCTTAAGGTGTGGTGTCTTTGTTGGATGTGTTTTTATGTTGGAAAAGCAAATAAAATATGATGCACATGGTGCATGATGGCCACAGTTTTCTGGTCCATTATGATCAGATTTGTGCTCTTTTATGAGTGGTAAAACATGTATTAGATGTGTAATTACTTAGGTAAAAGATTTGGAATTGATAGATTAGTGAAAATGGTAAAAGGTCAAGTGTTTAGGACAAATTAAAATGAAGTAAAAGAATAATCATACACTAGTAAATGAAGTTAGTTTTCTAATGAGTTAAAAATCAATTTGTAACATAAGTTCTATACTAAATTTTACCTAAACCGTAATTCTTAATTTTAATCTTAGCATCACTAATTTTATGAGCTCTAGGAATCAAGAAAGGAGATTAATTTTCCTAAAAATTTCTTAAACTCTAATTATCCTAGGTAATTATTTTTTAACCTCAAGTAATTATTTTTAACTTTAGGTAATTAATTTTTAACTCAAGGTTAATGAATGAAATCAATTTGGAGTTCAATTAGAGCTTTAACATCTCCTTAATTCCATAAGTGAACTTATTTAGCACAACTAGGGGTAAAAAGGTAATTTCACATAAAAGCTTTATAGAATTACCTGAAAATTTCTAAATATCAAGTCATACTTGAAATAAATCATTTTTGAACTTCTTGGTGATAACTGGGTTTAAAGATTGCTTAATTTCACACTAAATTACCGCAGGGGTAATTTGGTAATTTTACGTACAGTAAAATTCGGGGTTGATATTTTTACCGTGACATCAACATAACATAAATAATCCCCTTCAAACATAAAATTAACCCCTTGAGGATAATCGGGATTGGTTATCTTTGATTTTCGGGGCAAAACGACCTCAGGGGCATTTTGGTCATTTGTACACAAAAAAATCGGGATTTGTGATTTTTCGCATAGATTTCTATTCAAGCCTCATATAATGTTGTTCTAATGTTAAAATTCCTTATTAAAGATTTCTCATCCTCAAATCTCGTATAAAATTTACCTAGGGGCATTTTGGTAATTTTAACACAGCATGAAAAATCAGGACGTTACACAAATGAACTAGGCTTCTCAATGTTAGCTCCAGAACCCTTTAGAAAGCTTCAGTGCTAAATGTTTTGAGTGATAACATAATCAATTTCGAGAAATATTTTGAAGAATGACTAATTTTTTCTTGAGTTTCTTAAAGCAACAAATAGATCTTTTATGTTAGCATACTAGTTATTAAAACGAGAATATTTTCACAATGAAATGTGCAAATATGTTTAATATCATTTGAAGAGATTGAGACTTAATGAAAGTGAAAAGTATATTGTGAAATGAATGTATATCTGCTCAATGAATTAAAGAAAACCCTCGAGTATAAGAAACCAAGGTTCAAAAAGTGCATTTCAAGTTAAGATTTCAATCCAACTCTGAAGCAAGTGTGTACTACCTTCTTCAATCATCATGATTGTAATCATATCATCAACAACGAGCTTTGATTGAAGAGTAGAAGATCAAAGAAAAACCCAGAAACTGATATGGCAGTTCAGAAAGAAAGTTTCATTGTAAAAGGTGCATTTTAAAGAAAGTTTGGAAATGGAAATATTTTATGAGTATGAATTCGGCCATGTGATGAGGATGAGCTTAACATGAGTTTCATCTAGTCACAAGGACCAACAAGCTATGATTGAAGAATTTTCTTAAGATTAGATGAACTTAGAATATGATATAAAGATGTTTTTATATTCTAAATCTCATCTAGGAGTAAAATAAATTACCTACTACCCTTGTTGTTATTTTTATGATTTTAATAAAATAAAATAGTTTTGAGCTTCTAAAAAGGTTCCAAGAGAAAACTAGTAATTTATGTGCACTTGAGATGAAATTTTATGTGATTCTATGCATGATATGATGATAATGATTTTGGTTCTACTTTGTTTATTTTGCTCACTGTATGATGATGATTTTATGATGTTAGAATGTGTGTATTCATGTATATTTGATGTTAGAATTAATTTGAGAAAGCTAAGATAAGTTAGTAACTAGAAAAGAATTAATATAAGACTTCTAGAACCCTTAGAAATGAGATTTTATGGATTCTATTTCAGCATGGTTAATCTTAGTAAATGTGGTCTATAATTAGTGTAAATGTGTAGGAATTACTCATAATTGGTTTAGGAATTGGTACTTTAGGAGAAAACCGAACTTAGAAAGGGTCAAAGTTGTGACTCCTAGGTACCCGTTGTAACACCCTAATTTTTAACCCAATACTCTATAATATATTAGGTTAATAATTAGGTTATTACTTCTTAGTCTCATTAATTTATTAAAATACTTAGCATAAATTACGGTAAATTTTTTTTTTTGAAAACATAAACCAAAGTGAGAGCTACGTCGCATCGTATGACAGAAGACAAGATGCACAAATAACAAAGCATAAAGAACACGGTAAGTAAAACATATAACAAAAAGATAGAAATGAACACCACAAAAGAAAACACTTCATTAATACTTATAATTGAGATACATAGGTAGTCACACCCTTCTAGAAACGGGCTGAACTTGAAATACACAGGGAAATGAAGATACAACAGAAATGCGAAGGCAAGGAAAACAAAGACAAACCATAATTATCCGAGTGCACCTAAGGCGGATAACCTCAAGACAAAAGAAGGTTCATCTGATCTACGTGTAAGTATGTGCACTAGTCTACCCCAAGGATGTCGGCTACTAGAACCCGGGATATGGCAGAACGTGTAGGAGTAAGCACTCATGATGACTGGGCATGAGCTCCTAGGCCGAGGTGCATCTCAGGTCACCTCGCCAACCTCGGCTGCGTAACAGTCTCCTCACTCTCTCCTCTCATGAACTGAGGAGTAGAAGCGGAGCTCTCACTGTACATGTGCGTCGGTTGGTCCTCAGAAGGGTCATCCTTTGAACCGGGAGACCGAGGTATGTAGTCCTGGAAGTCACGGGGCATCGATCCACTAGTATATGTCCGAAGAATCCTCTCGTTGCGGGTTCGGGCGCGCTCAAAAACCATGGCGTCATCATAGGGAGACATCGGGGAGAAGCGATAACTCTGTACAGGGTGTGCGAAGGGGCGTCTGACAAACATGAAGACTCGTACCGTGCACTGCCCCTCAAACTGATATGATTCGTGATCCGGATCAAAGTGAACCTCCCACGTCAGCGTGTCGATGAAAACCACAAACATCGCCATCACTCTCTGAAGATGTGACGGAAGAAAGAAAAGGAAGAGGAAGGAGAGAGAATTCTTACTAAAGAATCTCAGTAGGAGTCTCCTATCCTAGGGTTACATCGTTCACATCCTCAGGAACCTTGGGTTTATTTGTAAAAGGTGTGCATGCATATAAGATTCATTATTAGGGTTTATAAAACTATTTATCCAAGTTTCATTCCTTTTAGCATGCATCTTAATGTCATGAAATGCAACATGTTAAGGCATGAATGCATGGCATTACTTAAGCATATAAGTCAACAAATCATATCGTTAAGAAAACAATCCATGTGACATAAAAGGCAATAGCTCTCAAATGAAACTTTCATCAATATATGTGACATCATTCATGGTACTTTAGCAATATAAAAGGCCACCCTAAAAATAGGCTATGAGCTCATACCTCAACTAGTCATCACTAGCTCTTGCTTATTATCTAAATAAGCGAATAATAAGAATGATAATAAACCCGACTACTTAAGAGTACGGGCTAGGGGGCTAGGGATCACCTCTTTTAGGATATACCCTCTTTGAAACGCTCTACTGGCCTCGAGTGCACAGCAAATTGTCCGCTTTGGTAAGGCTCATGTCCATACCCTCATGGATTTGCCTCCTCCTCACCGTAGCAGGAAAAGTACATCTCAGTGCTTTTCACATAAAAATCTCCTGGCGGTGCTCAGCCGAACCAATGTCACCTAGGGTTTTCAATCTCATATGGTACTTTAAAACATTTCTCAAACCCTTTAGGTTTGACAAAAATTCGACAGCATAACAGCTGTTAAACCGAATTTCCTTCAAACCGTCCTTATGCCACAAGCTCATATCACAAGCATATTTTTCATTCAATCCTCATGTTCATAATAAACTTAACATCTCAATGAATCATTTCCTCATGGATCATCAAAGCATATACATCTCAACATCACACTTGCATAAACAACATCATAGAATTAAAGATTTCTTAATGTCTTATGCATTGATCCTTAGGGTACTTAACTCACAAATAAAGTTATAAATCATCGCAACCTAAGCTCTCGGGTACTTATAGGCTCATATCTAAGCATTCCTCACTCAATAATATGATCATAAACATCTCTAAACCTCAAGAGTGCAAAATCTAAAATTCTAACTTTACAAGTACCTAAGAGTCACAATAATGACTCTTTCTAAGTTCGGTTTGCTCCTAAGGCATCAAGATCAAGTCCTAAACCAATTATGAGTCATTCCTACACCTTTAAACTAATTATAAACCATGATTATCATTTCTAAGTCATGCTGGACAGAATCCAGAAAAATCAAATACTAAGGGGTCTAGAACACTCAAATCAATTCTTTTCTAGTTTCTAACTTCTCTTAACTATCACTTATGAGTTTCAACATTAATTATACATAAACATACTCATGTTATCATCATTAAAACAGCACAAACAGTGAGCATATCATGTCAAGGCAGAACTAAAATTCAACTCCATCAAAAGACATAGAACTTGATTTCTAAAGCACATAAAATACTAGTTTCTCTTGGAACCTTTCTAAAACTTTCAAAACACATTAGTAAACATTTTTATCAACTAAAATTATCAAAATATTTTTGAATGCAGTGGCTAATTTAAATTAGTCTCAAGAGATTTTAAAATCATAAAACTTTGTTCTAAACATTTCTTGAACTCATATAAGCTTAGAAAAATTATGAAACATAGATTTTAGTACTTGTAACAAATAAAACCTCTTAGGGCCAAATTCAACAAGCTAAGGAACATATATTTTTCAAGCCTTTGTGTGAGATAATAATAGGCAAGTCTTTGAGCTCTAGGTTCATTTAGGTGATAACGTAAACTTAAACATACTCATGCTCATATTTTATCTTTCCTTAGGAAATAAAGTGAGAGCATAAAATAAATATGAGATGCAACATATTATTAGCTTTGATATTTAAGTGAGGACTTGAAAATATAAACATGATAATGCAAAGCTTGAAACATAAATATGATAATGCAAGTTCACTTATTATTCTTGATATTTAGTGAGAGCAAGGAAAATAAATATGATGTGCAAGGCATAAATATAAACATGAATGCAAGCTTCATTTTAATCTTAGCTAAAGCTCTTACAAGACTTTAGAGAAACAACCCAACACTTTTCTCATCACAAAGAGAGCTTTAGAGTCCTTGAACTAAGTTCTCAAAGGAACTACAAGGTTTTTGGACATCATCATCAAGCTCAAAAGAAACAAACTTCTAAAAGAAAACAAAACCTCAAGGAAAAGAATACCAAGGCCGAAAATACTAAGGAAAGGAAACAAAGAAACCAAAACCAAAATGATCAAAGGAAATGAAGGAGTTTCTTGAGCTAAAATCATCTAAGTTAGAAAATGAAGATAAAGCTTTAAAGAAAGAAAAAACTCAAGCTCTGGAAATTCCTTTGAGATGAACACATGGTCATCATCTATGAGCTCTTATCATTGAGCTATCATGAGGATATCAAGGCCTTATGGCTGAAACATAGAAAAGAAAAACAAGGAAAAGTTCTAAAAGAAACCAAGAGAAAACTATAGAAAATCATATTTTCAAGCAAAACAAAGTTTAGAAAACAACTCCTACCTAGAGTGAAGATGAAAACTTGAACTTTTGAAAGGAAATGAGATGAGCAACTCCTCTTTAAGGGGTGATGATGATTCGGCCAAGGAGAAGAGAAAGGCAAGGAGGTGTGTTTTGAGTGAGGTTGTGTTTGAGGTTGAGTGTTTGAAAGGTTTGATGATGATTCAAGGTTGTGAGCTGGTGTTTAGAGATTATGAGATGATTATTTGAGGAAAAGATGAAGAAGATGAAGATGAAGAGGAGAGGAAACTCTCTTGAAGCTTAAGAGAAAAAGAAAGAACTCAAGGAAAGCTTGGAAACTTGAAACTTTGCAAATGATCTAAAGTGTTTGCAAGCTCAAGTAAGCAAGGTATTTATAGAAAATGAAAACAAATGAGAGCTCATGGAGAGGAGGGAGAGGCCGTGTGGTTCCCATGAGGAACATGAGGTGAGAGATTGAATTTTGAAGCATGGAGGAGCATGGTTGAAAGCATGGGAGGTAAGGCTTCAAGTATGGGTTCAAGCATGGAGTTTGAAATGATTTTCCTCCAAAATTTGAAATGAAATATTTCATCAAAGAGGAAAGAAAGGCTGACGGTTTTGGCAGCCAAAAATGGGGAAAAAATCTTCTAGAAGTTGTCCTTTGAAGCATAGGTGAAAACATGGAAGTTATGACTCAAAGCATGGTTCTTGTAAAGTGAAAGTATAGCCTTTGGAGTGTGAAAATTTTGAGCATGTGATGGAAATGGGGAGGGAATGGCTTTGGCCAGAATGCTACAGCAAGAGAGAGGAAGAATTGTTTCATGTAATTGTATGTTAATGATAGGTTTAAGTGTACGTTAGTTTAGGTGCAAGGTTATGAGTCATTAAGCATAAGTTTAGGTAACTAAGAAAGTGATTAAGAACCCTATCACAAGATTAGGAGTGCTCATACATCATTAGAGAATTTAAAATTCATTTGTGAATAAACAATTGAAAACACAATTCCATGATTTAGGGAATTAAAGAGAGAAAACACTATTTAAGATTCCATGACTAGGAATCTTGAATTTAAAATAAGATTTTAAGTTGTAATTAAGCATTCTTAGGTTCTAATCAACCTTAATAAATTATTTCGACCTTAGATTAATTATGAAAATTAATTAATCTTCGATTAGAGCCTAATATTGCTTAGGTTTGCTTAATCACACGATTAAGCTCAAAAACACAAAGCTAAGGGCAAAATCGTAATTTTGCACTAATTTTGTCCGGGACCTTCGGGACTAAAATTGAAGTCACAGAATATATAAAAATGGCTTTTAAAACCATTTGGAGAAGTTTCGGGTTCATCCGGCACTTGCAAACAGGTAAAACACCACAGGGGTATTTTGGTCATTTTGACCCGAAAACTCGAAAAACGAGATTTTCGATCCCGGAAAGGTACACAAGTCAACTAATCCCCTTCCAACATTGAGTTTGCCCTTCGAGGACTACCGGATCGGTCGTCCTCGAATTTTGGGCTGAAAATGACCTTAGGGGCATTTTGGTCATTTTCACTCTGATAGAAAATCGGGGCTTACGCCCGTAATTGTAAAATATAGGTTCTGAACTAATGATGTTTAGAATAGGTTATGATCATGATAATTAGTGAGAATAATTAGTTGTGAACCTATAGGTACATAAGAGGTTAGAATCGGATACTAGAGAACTTAGATTTCAAGTTTAAAACCCTAAGGGTCAAAGCATAAGACACCATAGGTTCTTGATACCATGAATTGATTGATTCAAATATGATGTGATGATGCATGTGCTATGATGAGTATGATTGTGTGGTTTCAAGTTTATCATGATTATATAAGTTGAATGAGAAATGTACATGCATTATGATTTATCGTGGCATAAAGCAAATTTGAAAGAAATTCAGTTTACAACAGTTATACTACCAAATTTCCGTCCAATTGAGAACTTGAGAATGTTTTTGAAAACCATATGAGATAAGTCTTGGGTGACACTGGTTTGGCCGAGCACCCCCAGGGAATGTGACATAGCACTGAGACGTATTTCTCCCGCTCTGGTGGGGAGGAGGCAAATCCATGAGGGTATGAGTAGATGCAGCCTACCAAAGCGGAAAATTTGCTCTGCACTAAATGCCAATAAAGCATTTCAAAAAAAGGAAATATTCCTATAGACTCCCTGAAATAAAGGTTATGATAGGTGATCCTTAAGCCCCCTAACCCGTACTCTAGAAGTCAGGAATTTTATGTTTACGCTTATCATAAGATAAGCAAGAGCTAGTGACAACTAGTTAAGGTATGAGCTCATAATCTAGATGATGTTTTAGGGTGGCCCCATGATGCTAGAATATGAAATTCTTAAGTCACAAAGTTGAGAAAAGAGACAAGTTTCACTTGAAGGTTTTATATGCCACTTATATGTTTCTTAATATTATGTTTGATTAATCTTTTGCATAAAGTATTACCATGCATTCATGTTTAGTATGTTGCATTCATAACATTAAGATTTATTCTAAAAGGAACGAACCTTGGATAATTATGTTTACAAACTTAATAAAAAACTTTATATGCATGTTCACCCTTTTTATAATAAACCCAAGGTTCCTGAGGATGTTGACGATGTAACCTTAGATAGGAGGTCCCCTACTGAGATTCTTTAGCAAGATTCTCACTCCCTTTCTTTCTCTCTTTCTCTCTCGTCACATCTTCAGATCACGATGGCGACGTTCATCCTGTTCATTGATATACCCACGTAGGAGGTCCACTATGACCCGGAGCACTGGTCATATCATTTTGAGGGGCGCTGCATGTTGAGAGTCTTCATGTTCATAGGACGCCTCTTCACGCACCCTATACATAGCTACCGCTTCTCCCCGACGTCTCCCTACGACGACGACATGGTATTTGAGTGCACCCGGATGCGCAATAAGAGGATTCTCCAGACATACACGGCAGATTCGGTCGTCTGTGACCAATCGGACTACGTGCCTCCCTCTCAGCATTCAGAGGATGACCCCTCGGAGGACCCACCGACCCATATGTATAGCGAGAGCTCTACCCCCACTCCCTGATTCGTGAGAGAAGGGAGCAAGGAGACTATTACGCAGCCGAGGTTGGCTAGGAGAGCCGCGATGTACCCCCGTCGTGGAGCACATGTTCAGCCACAGCGAGTGCCCCATTCGGCCGAGCTTCGCCAATGGATTGGTTTCATCCCTCCGTATCCCAGGTCGCAACAGTAGAGGTCTTTGGGGAGGTCTAGTGCACACATGCCATATATAGATTAGGATAAACCTTATTTTGTTATGAGGTCATCCACCTTAGCTGCACTAGGGTATGGGTGTCATTTCTTATGTTTTCCTTGTACTTTTCTATTTCCATTGTATTCGTTTTCTGTTGTATTTGCACCTTGTATTAAAATTTAGCCCCGCCTTTAGGTGGGCATATTATGTTATTAATGAAATGTTATCTTTGGTGTATTGAGGATTGTTAAGCATTATAACATGCTTTTCTATTCTATGATTTATTCTTTATGAGTTACATGTATGCTCGCACACGTTTAAGTTATATACGGCTCTTACTTTGCTTTTATATTTCAAAAAAAAAATTTACCCGTATTTGTCGCTAAGTATTTTAAAGAAAGATTTATAAAAAATGGAACTAAGAAGTAATAGACTAATGGTTAACCTAAATACGTTCTAGGAGTATTGGATTAAAAATTAGGATGTTACACTACTAGTGATTTATACACGTTTAAAATCATTCTAAACAACAATTTTCAAAAATTAAATTAGTGAGGTAGTAGCAAAAGTTTCATTTCCTAGGAACTTTTGAAAATTGTATCTTTTACCTGTTCTTGTTACTAGTTTATCCTAGGATGCCAAAAACAATTTTTACAACATTTAATGCCAATTTTTACACTCTCTTACCCTTCCAAACAGCATCAAATAGAAAGGAAATGCTAAGACAGTGGCTGAAAAGTTTGAGTTCTAGAGGCACATAAAATCACATTTTTACTACTTGCTAGTTGCTAGTTTCTCTTGGAATTATCATAAGACTTAGGAAATGCCTTGAAAACTAATTTATTCCTTTGAAAATACAAAGAATGGGCCTTAGGGCAGTAGGAAAACTAAAAGTTACATTAAATAAATTGTGTCCATAAAAACCATGTATTTAGTATCCTTAGAGCTTCTAATTCTTGTAAAAATTACTAGACACAAGTTTGAACCTTAGAACAAAATAAAAATTCATTTTTAAGCCCATCATAAGGTGATGGCTGAATTCACTTGGCAAGGAAAATAGCCATGAGCAAAATTTTCATTTAAGATCAAGGGCAAGTCTTTGAGCTCTAGAAATTTTAGGTGATGGCAAAATCATAAACATGCTATGCAACCTCATTCTTAATCTTTATTATTAGAGAGTGATGGCTTGGAAATTTAAATATGATATGCAAGACTTGAAAATAAACATGAGATGCAAGCTCATTTTTAAGTCTTTAAGATTACATGATAACTTGAAAAGTATAAATGAAATGCAAGACTTGAATTTAGACATGAAAATACAAGTCCATTTATTTAATCTTCAAGATTTATAGTGATGACTTGAAAATAGACATGATATGCAAGGCATTGAAACTTAAACATGAGGTGCAAGGGCTTGAAATATAAATATGAATGCAAGTTTATTTTTACATCTTGCTAGAGCTCATTTAAGACTTTAAAGAATACAACTCTCAAGCACAATCAATCTTAAACAAAATATAATGAACTTTAGAGCCTCAAATCATTTTGGTTCTAAGAACCACACTCTTTAGACTCATCATAAAGCTCAAAAGAAAACCATTCAAGAAACTAATAAGCATTTAGTCTTTATATTTCCTTAAGGCAAAAATTGAATCCTAAGCTCTAGAGGTCTAAGATACGGTGGCTTCACAACCACCATTCAAGATCCATCATCATCAAGCCATGGTTCTAAACTTTTACCAACAACAAAACCAAAAATCTAAGAGGAAAAAAGGAGATCAAAACCAAAATGAAAAGAAACTAAGGAACCAAGCCTTTGGCTTTAGAGGCCTTAAACATGGTGATGTCAAAACCACCATCAAGGGCTCTCATCCTCAAGCCATGTTCCAATACTTTATTTACAACCAAAAATAAAAAAACATAAGAAAAGGAGGACCAAACAGAAAATATAGATCAAGAAAGGAAGATTCAAACTGAAAAAAAAAATAAAGAGAAGAAAACAAAGAGAACTTGTTCATCCATCCAACATTAAATCTGAAAATGAAACAAAGAAAAGTAAAGGAACTCAAAACAAAACCCTACCAAAGATGATGTCTTGATGGAAAGAAGAGAAATTGGTCTTTGTGAGTTGGAATGAGAAGACAAAAATCTTCTCTTAAGGCCTTAAGGTTTCGGCCAAGATAAGGTGGAGAGGGTGGGGAGTTTTGCTTGAGATTTTGTCTCTTGGAATGAAAAGGTTATGTATCTTGGAGGTGGTTTAGGGTGGTTGTGTGGTGGTTCAAGGTTATTTGTGGTGGTGATGGAAGAAGTTTCTTGAAGTTGGAAGAGTAGAAAGAAAGCTTTGAAGTTGAGAGAGTTTTATGACAACTTTTTTGACGCTAAGGCTTGCCAAAAAAATAAATGGTAAAGAATGGCATTTTAGAGTTGCAAAAGAAATAAATATGGTGGCATTTTGGGGGAGGGGTGAGGCTGTGATGTCTTGGCTGTAATGGAGGGAAATTTTTTTCATTTCAAGTGAGTTGGGAGGTGTATTAGAGGTAAGTTTGGTTAGGCACAAGTTTAGGAATTGGTAATTAAGTGTTTGAGTTAGTAATTAAGTGTTTAGCAATTCAAGACATGATTATAATGTTTTCATACTTAGTTTGAATTAACCTTGTTTAGTTTAAAATTTAAACTCCAGCATGCTTCCTAATTTTAAGGAACAAGAGAGAGAAAATACTATTTGGGTATGACATGACATGATGTCTCTGATGTTTTTTAACTAAGAATGGAATTTGAAATTCCTTAAGTATTTATTTTGACTCAAGATTAATAATTAAAATTAAATTATCTTTAATTAGAGTCTAATATTGTTTAGGTTTCCTTAATCGTTTAATTAAGCTCATTATGCACTAATCTATGTGGTAGAATGGTCATTTTACATCAAAATTATCAGGGACCACTGAGACCCACCTAGATATCATGCATCACATAAAACCAATATTTCAAACTCCCAGGAAATCTTTCTAGGCTCAGTCGGCACTAAATCTCGTGTAAAAACGCCGTAGGGGTATTTTAGTCATTTTGTGGCGAACGTTCAAAGAGTGATATTTTCACTCCTGTTATTATTACTAAGGCATCTAATCCCCTTCAAACATTAAACTAACCCCTTGAGAATGGCCTAGGTAGGTCGTCCTCAAATTCTGGGTAAAAATGCCCTTAGAGGCATTTTGGTCATTTTTACACGAGAAAATTATGGATCGCGATTTTTGCACTGATTGCTATCTAGTCCTCATGTAACCTACTCCTAATATTAAAATATCCTTTTGAGGGTGGTTGAGGTTGGCCGACCTTAATTTTCACACAAAAATGACCTAGGGGTATTTCGATCATATTTACTAAGTAGAGAAATCGGGGCGTTACATCCATGGCCTTGAAGTCATCACATCAAAAATAGAATAAGGGTAAAGCAATGAAAGTTGCTGAAACCTTTGATGACGAGAAAAAATCTAATGAAGAATCTGAAGAAAAAGATGAAGACGAGATAAAATTGGAACTAAATTGCTTTTCTCAACTATTTGTCACCCCTAAACTAATGGGCAAATCAAGGTAGTCAATAGGACTCTTTCTACTCTTCTTAGGGGCTTTTATAAAGACTAATATTAAGTCATCGAAAAAGTGTTTGCCTCATGTTGAGTTTACATATAATAGGGTTGTCCATAGCACTACTAATCGTTCTCCTTCTGAGATAGTATATCGATTTAATCCCTTGACTCCCATTGATTTATTGTCTATGCCTAACATTTCTATTTTTAAGCATCAAGATGCGTAGGCTAAAGCTGACTTTGTAAAGAAGCTGGATGAACAAGTTAAAGCTAAAATTGAAAAAATAAAAAATGGATAGTTATGCAAAGCAAGCCAATAAGGGAAGAAAGAAGGTTGTATTTGAACCCGATGATTGGGTTTGGGAACACATGAGAAAAGAGAGATTTCCATCTAAAACCTTATTTTCAAAAGATAGGGATAAGTTATGAAAAGGATATAAATGAGAAACCAAAAGCAATCTCATCTAAGAAAGTAAAGATCAAAACATCCTATAATTTCTATCACAAAAAGAGCCATCTACTTGATAAATGCTATGTGGAAAATAAAGTAATTAAACAGGTCATAAATCATTCCCTGAAAATGACTAACCCAAAATGGCCTAAGAAAATATGGGTACCTAAAACCAAAACAATTTCTATTATGGGTATGTCTTGGGACACATGCTGAGAATGATGAAAAGTTGTATGTGGATAGTGGCTGCTCCAGAAACACGTCAAGAAGAAGAAATGGTTTATAAACTTGATGCCAAAGAACTCAAGTTCTATGAAGTTTGTTCATGGAGGTAAAGCTATAGACATAGGCATTGGAGATGTTCATAAAGGTGACTCTCACAAATTTTTTATGTATTATTAGTTGATGGCTTAGCTCACAACTTACTGAGCATTAGTCAATTTTGTGATCAAGGTTATAATGTTTGGTTTGATGCCAATGCATGCCATGTGATGAATCCATTTTCTAGACAAATCATTTTATCTGGTAAGAGACATGATAACACTTATGTGTTATGCCACTAGAGCTTTTACATATGGACCTTTTTGACCAACCAAGGCTGTAAGTCTTGCTAGAAAAATATATTATCTTGTAATGGTGGATGATTTCTCTAGATTTAAATGAGTTATTTTCTTAGCTTCTAAGGATGAAAAGGTTAAAAAGTTTAAAGTGTTTACAAAACAAGTTTATAATGAAAAAGGTTCTCAAATCACTTCCATTATATCAGATCATGGAAAAGGATTTGAAAACCATGGTTTTTAAAAAAATTTGTGAAAACCATGGCATTTCTCTTGAATTATTTTCTCCAAGAACTCCCCAACAAAAGAGGGTAGCTGAAAGGAAGAATGGAAGCTTGCAAGAAATAGCAAGAACAATACTTTTATAAAGTAGTTTATCTAAAGGTTTTTTAGTAGTGGCTATTAATATCTCTTACTATATTCAATTAATACCTCTTACTATATTCAAACCAGAATTTTCTTAAGACCCATCCTCAAGAAAACACCTTATAATCCAATATATCATACTTCTATGTCTTTGGATCTAACTATTTTATTCTTAACACCAAGAACAAGCTCATAAAGTTTGATCCTAAATTTGATGATGGTATTGTCTTAGAATACTCTTCAGTTTCTAAAGCTTACATGGCTTACAATAAAAGAACTCTATGTGTTGAAGAGACCATCCACATCAAGTTCAATGACCATAAGAAGGACTTTGCTCTAAATCTAGTTAATTTAGAAAAAGACCTTGAGAAGTTGAGTATTAAGAAACCTTTAGAAAGTAAGAAAGAAAAAGCACCTTCAAAAAGCAATCTCAGAACTCCAAAGCCTTCAAAAAGTGATATTTCTGATAAGGTCATACATTCTGAGCATGAATAATGTTTTTCCAAAAATCAAGAAGATACTATAGACCAACAAGCGTACAAAAACCATAAAGGAGTTTCTAATCTGAAGGCATTGTCTTAGCATTAGGTTCTCAGGAACATTTCTAAGGGTATCAGAACAAGATCTTCGCTTAGAAATAAAACCAATTGTGCTTTCATATCCACAATTGAACCAAAAAGCATTGAAGAAACACTTAATGATCAAAGCTGGGTGGATTCTATGCAAGAAGAACTAGATCAATTTGAGAAGTGTAAAGTCTGGACACTTATGGAGAATTCAAAAGGAAAATCCATCATTGGAACTAAGTGGATGTTCATAAACAAATTAGATGAAGCTGGAAAAATGGTAAGAAACAAAGCAAGATTGGTTGCACAAGGTTATAATCAATAAGAGGACATTAATTATAATGAAACCTTTGCACCAGTAGCGAGGCTTGAAGCCATTAGAATGCTAATTACTTTCACACCCTTCAAAGGATTCACTCTATATCAAATGGATGTGAAGTCTATCTTCTTAAATGAATTCCTTTCTAAAGAAGTTTATGCAAGGCAACCTCTAGGATTTGGGAGTGAAGCCTTTCCCAACCATGTCTCTAAGCTTACCAAGGCATTGTATGGTCTTAAACAAGCTCCTAGAGCTTGATATAAAAGGTTAAGTACTTTTTTCTTAAGAATGGAATTAAGAGAGGTAATATAGACACTACTCTATTTACTTTACAATAATATAATCACTTTCCAATAGTACAAATACATGTTGATGACATTATATTTGGTGCTACTAATCATTCTTTATATGGAAAGATTTTTAAGCTTATGCAAAATGAGATTGAGATGAGTATGATGGATGAATTAAAGTCCTTTTTGGGGCTTCAAATCAAATAACAGAAAGAGGAAACTCTGATCCATCAAGAAAAATACTGCAAGGAGCTGTTAGAAGTTCAACATGGATCAAGTCAAACCTATAAGTACCCCTATGCATCCTTCTCAATGTAAGCTCCATAATCCTTCATAAAGCATTAAGGAATATGTTTTGAGTGACAATAGAACCAATTCAAAGAAATTTTTTTGAAGAACTACTAATGTCTACCTTGAGTTTCTTGACATAGCATACAGGTAATTCCAGATTGCATAACATGAACTTGAAGGGAGAATAACTTCACTTTACATGTGTAAACATGATTTATCTTATGATAAGAGATTGAACCTAATAGAAGTGAAGATTATATTGTGCAAAGTACATATACATACCTTACAAATTGAGGAAAATCAAATCGAGAATAGGAAACCAAGGCATGGGTCTTCATAAAGTAACACTGGACATCAGAAAGTATGCTCAGAATGAAGATATCAAGCAAACTCTGAAACAACATGCTATACAACCTTCAATCATCATGATCGCAACACTTTCATCATCAATAAATCTTTGATTGAAAACTAGAAGACCGAAGAATTATCAAGGAACCAATATCATACATCAGAAAGCTCACTTCACTATCGAGCACTAAACCTTATTAGAAAAAGATGGAAGTTTGAATTTTTGAAATTTAAATTTCAAGTCAAACCCAATTTCAAACTGACGTGTCATCTCTTCTACCAACTCGATCAACTACCCCAGCTTTTAGAAGGAAGAGTTCAGAAATCATATTTAGAAAGTAAGAGTAGTTTCTAAAAGGTGATCAGAAACTTCAACTTCACAATGGCTTTTGCAAAAGCTCTGACACCAGACAATCTACTCCTCTAGATTGCTTTTCCAAGATACAAATACATGATCAACACATGTCACTTTGAAGAACTTATCAAGGACAATGGTCATAAAGGAAGACCTCTATAAATAGAGATGTTGCGCTCAAAGGAAAGACAGAATTGACGTTACACAATAGTGGAAACTCTATACAAAATCTCTCCTCACATCTTGCAAGGTTTGTAATATTTTATATGTTCTTCCAAGGAAGATCATTAGAAAGAAGTCATTCAAGTCATCACATGTTATTCATTGTATATTTTAAGGAAGCTTAAGTATAGGCTAGTTTGATTGGAAACCCAAACACAAAACCTTTGTATCCTTGATCTAGTAGTGATCAGTGTGAGATAGCTTGGAGAAGTTAAAGTAAAACTACTTGCAACGCGATAGTAAGGTGTTCTTGCTAGTCATGGTTTAGCATGGAGAGGTTGGTCAAAGGCTACTCGATTTTATCTTG
This sequence comes from Dalbergia cultrata, assembly GCA_031216105.1. NCBI lineage: Eukaryota > Viridiplantae > Streptophyta > Magnoliopsida > Fabales > Fabaceae > Dalbergia > Dalbergia cultrata. Next base: position 25,260,982 of record CM062345.1, read on the forward strand.
GAGAGGCTAGTACAATACTACTTGCAACAAGGCAGTAAGGTGTTTTTGTTGGTCATGGTTTAACTTGGAAAGGATGATTAAGGCTACCTAGTTTTAGCTTGGAAAGGCTAGTACAATACTACTTGCAAAATGACAACAAGGTGTTCTTGCTGGCCACAGTTTATCTTGGAGAGGCTAGTCAAAGACTACTCGGTTCAACTTGAAGAGGATGGTGAATAACTAGTTAGTTTGTGACAGTAGGGGTTGTCTACTAATCACATATTAGAGCTTGTGAAGGCTACTGTAAAGACGATCAGATTTTTCTTTCTCGGGTTGAGAAAAATTTTAGTGAATCTCAACGGAAGTTGAGTACTGGATGTAGGCAGGATTGGCCGAACCAATATAAAATTCAGTGTCATATCTTCTTCTCATTTATTTGTTTTATTTTCACTACTTTGCATTATCATTCAATATCTGCTGAAAATTCTCTATTTAGATGTCTTATTACTAATGTTATGCTTCAGGAAGTTACTTTCTAAAATATATAACATGTTTCCGCTGCACTTCAAGCTCAACGCTTGATATTATATTGTCTAACATTTTAGTTTCATAAAGAGACGAGAAGAGAAGCAAAGCACTATTCAACCCCCTTTCTTGTGCATGATTCAACCCCCTCTTCTCGTACACTTTTCAACCTACACTCAAGTCATTGATGCTAATGAGAATGGTGAGAATGTCTAATAATGTAATTATAGGCGTACGATTCTCTCACTCCTTTACATTATAGCTAGTAGACCTGCTATTCAATTAAGTGTGAGTATTTGTGCTAGATTTCAATCTAACCCAAAACAATAACACTTAAATTCTATCAAAAGAATTTTGAGATATTTAGTAGGTACTACTAATCTTGGTTTCTAGTATGAGAAAGGAACTCTAAGTGAGAGTGTAGGTTTCTATGACGCTGATTTTGCCAGAGACAGGGTGGACAGAAAAAGGACAAGTTGATTTTTCTATAACCACATGGTCTTGCAAAAAGCAAAGCTCAATTGCTTTCTCAACAGCAAAAGCTGAAAAAAAAAAGTTTAAAACACAATTTAACCCCCTCTTCTCGTGCTGCTTTCTACCTACAGTACTGACTTGCTTTCTTATATTTCTTACATACTACAACTCATTTTCTGAGCTATTTTTCATATTCTTAAGTACTTGAATCTTTTTGAATAAGATTTCTATCATGCTAAAATATGATAATATAAAACATATATGAAGAAATAAATTACTTGTGTATGAGAAAATTCCTGTTAAGCACTAAATAAATTCAAACAACTCATTAGTTCTTTCTACAAAACATTTTAACAAAATTTACTTTGTTGTCATTCAAAACTTAAGTTGTAATAGTTTCTCAAGGATTTTGGAGCTAACACTTACTTGCCAATAAATTGAATTTTATTCAATCTTAATCGATGACTTTGATGCAAGAAACAACGGTGACCATAAACATACACTACTTTCTACTGTCACTCAGCCAATGCGGCTCAAAATCAAAGTTACATGAAGGTCATACTAATTCTATGAGCATCTTCCATCCAGAAAAATTACCAATTCCCGAAAATTCACTTATTGTCCACAAAAGAGTAGCAGACATCCTAAACATTTCTTTTATTGAAGAATCAAAAGTATCGACACATTTATTCCACAACTCCTTCAACTCTTTTATGAGCGGTTGCAAATAAATGTCAATACCATTGCCTAGTCTTTGCTTGCAAGGAATAATCATATAGGGAATCAATGATGCATGGGATCAGAAGTCAAGTGGAAAATTATGAGAATGGGGATTGAATCATGACCTTTAAAAAAAATTTTCTAACCTAAATAACTTCAAACAAGATCTCTCAAACATCAACAAGTTGGAGTGCAGAAGTATGTGTTAGTTTAAAAAGATAACTTTCCAATAAAAGTAACCTTTTGCTGTGTAAAAGTAGATATTTGAAAAAGCAAGTAAACAAAAAGCAAAAAAATGGTAAAAGTATGAACAAAAACTTAAAAGACGAAAGGGAAGAGAGAAAGAGTACATGAATTTATCCCCGTTCGGCCAAACCACAACCTACATCTAGTGTAAAGTTTTACATCAGTAATATCACTTTACCCAATGGATTTAATTTCTATCCATTGACAATGTCAAATTTTTTTACATAGTCATTAAATCATATATTGGCAGATCAATTATGACAGTTGATTGTCTTACCCACAATCCTATTTCATTCACTAATTAACACATAAGTTTTGTGGGTCATTGTTGTCACCCACTTTTCCTATCTTTTTTAATGAAAAATATGATGTGTCAATTAATGAATAAAATAGAGTAAATGCACTATTTTGCTCTCAAAGCATTTTAGAAATTTTTTGAAAAGTTATGCAAATGAAATATTTTAATTGGATAACAATATAAAATATTTTTATATTATCAATGCATCAAAATTAAATTCTTTTCCCAACCACCCACTATCTAAAAATCTCATAAATAAAAACATGTAATTGGATGATAGTGTAAATTTTTTTCATTGACAATGCATCAAAATTTTACCAAAAGCTTTTTCCATATATATTTTTTTATAATAAATAATGAGTTTAATTTTAATGCACTAATGGTATAAAGGAGTTAAGTAATTTTATATTTTAAAAGCTACATAAAACAAATTTTTAATACTAAACTTTTTTCATGATTATGAAAAAAAAATACAGGTCATAACTAAATTATTTTATTTAGTTCTTTTGTTACTTACTATCTCACGTAATCTATTTTATTATAAAAATATGAAGTTAAGCATTATTCCTAATTTAATTACCAAATTTAAGAAAGGATATTTTAGAAAAATTAGTGCATGGATTTATTCAATGGGAGTGGCAATAGACAAAATGAGTGAAAATAGTCACTTTTTAAAAGTAATATATTTTTAAACATTTTAATACATTCAATGCATTGAAAAATTAAAGACTCTACTCTTCAGGAAAGCACTTATCACATTTGATTCATAAGAAAAACCCTTCTTTACATAGCAAAATAAGAGCGTTGCTAACTAGAGCTTTTAGCGCAACTCCAATGGCTTAAAAGTAGTCTTATATGTTATGTGAATCCTAATAATTGAAATTAGGACTCCATTCAAATCATTAAAGCAAAATATAGAATTGGGACCAACCCATTTTATCATCAACTAATGAAAATGTAACATGTGAGTAATACAATTTTTTCACATGCCACTATTATACTCATGGGATTAAAATTACAATCGAAGTTAATCCCTTCTATTGGGGAGAAGAGTCCTACTTTTAATCAACTTTTCCTTTTATGACACTAAGTAGATGATACTTATGTAGCAAAGAATGGGACAAAATTTGAAATTTAACGTGGATCACCATTGAAGACGCTCTAAGGAATGAAAAAATAATTTTGTTTTTTAAATTTTTAATACATTCAATATATTAGAAACAATTATAATTTTCCATTTTTTATTCCAAAGGGAAAGGGATCTTGTAAGCAAAATGTCACGAGGTAATGATGTAAAATCTACAGAAAGGCTATACAGAAAAAAGAATTACCGTAGGACTTTCTGTTAGAAGCAGCAACCAAAATATATCACCAAAATAAGAAATGATGATACTAGCTCCTTCCATCTATATACAAAAGTTAGCACACATGCAACCGAGGGTTGTGACCTGGCTTAACTTGGGATGCAGTTACTTTTTATTTCCACCCCGAAACTAGTTTTTCACAAAAACCAAAAAGCATGCAGCTCTACTCCCTTATCGCACCTTATCGTAGGTACATCCTTCGAGCTAGATTAGTTGGATTCTTTTCTTTGCATTGGTCTTTATCTTTTGCCTGCAATAATTAGTTTAATTAGACTAGGAAGGTTTGCCAAAACAGCTTCAACAAAAATCAAAAAGGGAAAGAAAGGAAAATGCGATCAAAAAGGGAAAGAAAGGAAAATGCATTTTCAGTCATAAACCATAATGTAATTCTCAATATTACAATCGCAAGATCAATGAGTATAAACTAAGATCACAGGTAGGTTGTAATTCAAAGTTAATACTAAATGATAATAATATGAGCGTGATAGAGTGAGCTAAGAGACTCACTGTCACAAGGGTAATCCACATGGCGATTTTCTTATGAGTGGACGAGTGGTTAAGAATCTATTAGAACATCATTTACACGGCCATGTTAACTGCTTGTGATTCTATTCAATCATAATAAAAATCTACAATTTTATTCTCTGCTTTCTGTCTCAATTCTCTCTTTTCTTTTATCCTTTCAACTACTTTCTCACTCATTCTCAGACCCTCCGAAGAGTTGAAAATCCATTCTAAGTGAATCATAATGGATCCAGCTCGCACTGACATAGCAACTATAGTGTTATTACCATTAGTCGTCTAGTTTCAATCAAACTAGATGATCAGAAATATTCTTCTCTAACATCATGTTAATATTACTATCTGTGGCCACAATCTCGATGTTCATATATCACAATTCACAAAGTGATCATCTCTCCCAACTTCCAGTTGGCTAAAGACAAGCCAAATGGTAGAATTAGTGATGTCTATCTTTTCTAGAACTTAGAATAAGAATTCAACCAGTGCCTTCACCCCATCAATCTTCCATGCTAGAATTGATTATGAGTTTATGATGCATGTGCTTGGCTATGACTTCAACGGGCGGGTCGAGGAAGAGATCCAATGGTTCTTTGCTGCCGTTAGGCTCAGAATGGCATTTTAATAGACTACAGCATAACAGTATGCTGATGTGGCACTGAGATAGGACGTAGGTTTTGGTTAGAGGAGGGAGGTGACTTTGGTTAAGGAAAGGATAAAATGGAGAGTAGGGGAATGCAAGAGGACATCTAGGAGTGGAAGGAAGGTTACATGTAGTTACCAACCTTAAACTCGGGGTAAACTCCGAACTCGGGTAAACTTTTATAAACTCGAATAAACTCGGGAGTTTACTTTTGTAGTTAGAATTTGGTCTCTCAAGCAATAAAACATGAAATTTCATAATAAGCACTCGTAGCTAAAACTTTCCATATTGAAGTTATGATGTATTGACTTAAGTTTTTTGATATTTTACATCCAAATTTCTTGATCTGTTATTTTGAGTAGCAGAGCCCCTAGGTCAATGTCTCAACCATTTACATGTTCTATTTCCTGTTTATAAAACTGAGAGACAGAGTTATCTTCGTAATTTCAGTGATTTCCAAGTTCCTATAATCATGTTTTTGGTTCATATCAACTTCCTAGGCATGTGCCAAGGAACAACAGCTCCTGTGGTCAAGTCACTACTGCTAGCTCAAGAAGATTATATTGAGAGGCATGTAGCTTCTCTTGAGAAGATCTAAATCGATGACTGCTATTCCATACACAAAAATCTTGGTATCCTAACACAAAAAGCTCAAATCATGTTAAGAATCTGATGCAAAGCACAGTATTCCATGTATTTAAGTCGCTTAATGTTGGGAATGGTTAAGGCTTTGCCTATTTCTCACAGAGGTTCCTCCAATATTATTTCACAGTTTAATTCCTTAGCTTCTTCGTCTCAATCATTTATTGTAAGTCCCTAACATCAACAACTTGGGTAGTGTTAGTCAACTACCTAGTGACAATGCGGTTTCTTTTGAGTTTCTCCCAATTAATTGCTTTGTCAAATTACAAGGCTGCTGCCAATTAGGTGCTGCTTCAAAGCAAAATTGGATCTGACGGTGTGCAGGCTCAATGGGTTCGCCTTAAGGCTTCATCTTCTGTTTCTTTGAACTATAATCCTTTTAGTTCTGTACATACTATCCTTAGTGGCTCCACTAGTATGTCTCAATGTGACTCTTCTGTATATCACAATAGGTTAGGCCACGCTGCATCTAAGGTTTTAAACACAGATTACACTGTTGCAAGTAAGTATTTCTGAATAAAACAGTCACAGATTCTTATATTGTTTGTTTTCCAAGTAAATTCCACCAACTACACTGCACCTTTATAGTTAGTGTTCACAAATTTAGGGGGACATTCCATGTGCTTTACTTTCATGGATAGAAATATTACACAGCCTTTGTTGATGCATTCCTCAAATTTGGGTCTATTTTCTCAAATATAAGTCCAAGACCTTCCGAGCCTTTTTGGGTTTTAAGTCTTTAATTGGGTTGCATCTTAGTCATAAAGTCCATCTAATCAGATTAAAGTCTCAATGAACATGACATCATCCACAGGCCGATCTGTCCTGAATATACTTATCATCAATATGTACTACCTCATAACTAATGAGATCCAAACAGACAGTTGAAAGAAAGCATAGGTATCTCACTGAAATAATCCTTGCTCATCTTGCACAAGCCTTTACCTCTTAGTTTCCAGGATGATGACTTTTCAAGTGCTACTTACATCATTAATAGGTTGCTTCCTTCTACTCTTACACAACCATCCCCTTGTAGAAGCCTTGCAAACATAGTAGCTTAAGTTACAAGGCTTTGGTCCATACTTCAATAGCTACATATACCCTCTTCTCCTAGACAAGTGATATATTGTGCTCATCGTAGCAAGTAATGTGTTAGGATCCCTTAGAATATTTTCCCACTATGTAATATGATCCATGTACCCCTTATGCTAATATAGATGTTAGGAAGAAATAGGAAGACACGTGTAGGGAACGGGGAGCATCTGACCAAGGGAGTGGGGGAAGGTCTTCTAACTAACTCTGCCATATAGGCAAGGTTAGTGGAGTGAAGGGGTGAGTATTTAGTTATGGGGAAGATGGGGGAATGCAATATAAGGGTAGGGGAGAGCTACCGAGGAGGGTATCTAAGAATTGGAGTTAGGACTTGGGAGAGCAGCTGGGTCTCTCTAATACCTAGCAACCTTTATTGCTTTCATTTTGTGATTAGTACAAAAATAAACATAGTTACATATTATACACTGTGTTTCCATTTTTCTTATCAGACACTATGATCCTATCATAATGTTGGCTCATAATCTAATGTTGTATTAAAAAACATAACATAATATCGTTTTGCATTTGAAAACAAGCTATAGGTCACTCATTCTCTTCAATAAATTAGCCAACTGATCTCCGTACTAACTGCACTCTCCAACTTGAGATTTCCATGCTCAGGGATAAGTTGAATGTTAAAGATCTTAGCCCAATAAAGTCTTGGAAGCTACCCCTTTTTCAATTGAGGGGGCATGTTAGAGTGTGCCGAGAGACTCACTATCCATGTGGGAAACCCACATAGCTATTCTGTTATTAGTGGTTGAGACACTAATAAAGCATTAGTTGCAGAATTATATTCAATGTTCATGAATAAAGACTGTCATCTAGACTATTCAATCCTAATGAACATCTAGAGTTTCAGTCTCTGCTATCTCTCTCATTTTCTGTTTGCTTGTTTCATTTACTGCACTTACCTACACTGTCTCACTCAATCTAAGATGCTTAACAAAGGACAAGTCCGTTGCAATAATTATAAACATTCATAAAAAAAAGGCAGTCAAGTGCACGAGACTCGCACTTGATGGGGTCTAGGGAAGGTAGATGTACGCAGTTTTATGTCCACTTGGCAAAGAGACTATTTCCAGGAATTATAAACATTCATCTATCAGGGAAAGAATGAATGAACAGATAAATATCCAGTTATAAAGGCTGACATGAAAGCCAAGTTACTCAAAAAGTCATGTGGTGAATCTTAAAGAACAAACATCATAGGATACTTGCACGTAATATCATAAAAAATAATTCAAAAGCCTTTATCCAGCATCTTAAATCAAAGAAAAAGAAGGCATCATGTGCCTAATTAAAGAGCTAGTTAAGGAGGTGAATAAAGAAACAAGAGAGAGGAGAATGCCAACTTCCAGTAGTTGCATATTACAAGGCAGTCATATAGCCCAAGAGGATGACAGTCACTCTGAAATGAAGGACACTAGGGAAGCATCTATGATCTCCATCACAATTTGCCTCTCAAGAGGGATATATATTTTTGTTTTCTATTCTTCAATTTTTTTGCTACCTTCAATAGAGTTAAAAATGCATGATATATTAGAAGTTTAATATAATTCTAGGAATTAGGTTCTTTTAATAGGAAAATAAAATAAATGAACAGTGATCAAAATCAATTGATTATAATACCAGTTTTGTTGAAGCGGCTGATCTTGCTTTGTCACCCTTCTTCAAACAACTGCGTTCTTTAGTTCTGTGATTTTTGAACATGGCCCTATCAGGTACTCCTCTTTCAGTGCATTCCAGATTCAATGTCACATTTTTTGCAGCATTCTCTTTTCCCTTAGTGAGACTCAATTTTGTTCCCTCAACTAGAGCGGTAGATACATGGGACACACTACCAGGCTTCCATTTGTTCTTGTCTGCAAGATTCATTGCGACAGTTTCATTCCTATCTACGAGTTTCTGTCTGAGGTCTTTTGATACAAACTTAGCTTCATAACCGGGGATTGAAGATGACCCAACACTAGAGTTCCCAGATGACGATTTACGACCCCTTCGTTGCCTGCCATCACTACCAATCTCTACTTTTGAGGCTGCTTTCGTAACACAACTTTTCCCCAGATTAACACTCCCAGCTGTAGAATTTGCACTTTTGTGATTACATGATTGACTAGACACCATAAATTTCTGTGGTTTCTGAACTGTTGAGGCTTTGTTTGTAATACAACTTTTCCTAAGGCCAACACTCCTATCTGACAGATTTCTAATTTTCTGGTCATAAGGCTTACTAGATACCTCCATATATTTCTGCTGTCGCTGAGCACTTTCAGATGTAGTTGTGCTTCTTGTATTGCTTTCACCTCTCTTGTTACCCAAAGATCTTAGTCTACTCACTCGATTGCTGCAACTGGACATAGACTTGGCATTTCCTCTAGCATCAGACTTTGTATTCATGGGTCCTTTTGGCCTGCTGATATTTGAATTTGATTCGGGCTTCAACTCCTGACCGAGGCTGGAAGCTGCTTGGAAGCATCTCTTGCTCAAACCCTGCTGCTTGTCCAACAGAACATTAAGATTCATACCTCCCCATTTCTTGGTGTTGTAGTGCTTGCCTCTCGATCTTGACACCGACAAAGGAAGCCGCGGTGAATCTGGTCCTTGTGAATCAACTACCTCTGATGTCAATGTCTCCTCTCCAGGATGAGAAAATTTGGATTTCAAATGGCGAGCTGACCACTGATGGAACCTAAGAATGACTCAATAACAATGAAATGTCACACTCAAAACATCATTTACAAAATATTCCGACCCTAATATAAAAGACCTGAAGAAAAGGAAAAAAATCTAAAACTTCGAAAAGGATCTTACGGGTGGCTTATGTTGAACCAGTCATCACCTCTGCAACGACACAACAGATACAAAATAAGAAGTAGGAAACAAAAGCATATAATTTGATGAAAAGAAAATGGAGCAAGGAATCTCTATTGGAAAACTCACATGTCTTCACAACCAGAGTTAGCTTCAAGAGTCAAATCTGTCCACATAGGTGCTTCAATATGTTCCTGCATACCATCAAGCAATTGCAACACAGACAAAAAAGAAAAGAAACATCACAATTATTATCATTAAAGAAAATAACGTTAAGAATAGGAACGAAAAAGGCGAGTGTTAAATAAAGAATCTGCATAAACGACACCCTGAAATTGATGAAAATGAACGGAATCAGTAAAACGTATTAGAACTGAAGGAAGATTACCAGAAAAGCCCAGTGGTCGTTGGCCTTCTTGATCACAATCTCGTTCTTCTTCGAAGCTTCCATGATCTCTTAAGAGCGAACTTTCCGAGGACTCTCTGAATCTTTCTCTCCTATTTTAACGAACCGAGGTGATGATTCGGTCGATGCAGCCCCAGAGCGAATAATGGGTGCGGTGATCTTCGATGGGATGAAGGCAGAAAGGGGATGGTGTGGCGCGGTGAACGAAAAGAAGAAGCGGGTGCAAAAACGACTGCGTTTTCGGTATGTGCGCCGATTTGATTCGATGTCGAGCTTAAGCGCCGTTGGATGATGGAAGGTAGTTTTAGTGTGCGGTAGAGATCGTTCTATTTGGATGATATGGAAAATTTCGACCGTTGACGTACCATTCAAAATGTTGGAGTTGGAACTTGAAATGCTTTTTCATCAACGAGTTATTTGAAAACCTTCTAATAAGATTGAATTGAATTGAATTCCATTACAGATTAAATTTAATTCTTATATTTAAAATATGTCAGTAAATTAAAGAATTATATTAAATTTTATTATTTGAAATGAGTTTAAAAATAAATTAATTTCATTATTTTTACTATTTTATCCTTCATTAATATATTAGGAACAAAATATTATATTCAAGTAAAATTATTTCATTTATTGGAATTCAATTCAAACACCAAATCACACTCATTTGGGTCTGATTTCAATTATATGATTTTGATAGAATTCAATTCTGATCATATTTCAATTCCTTGAATTATATTGTTTCCAAATCAAGAAAAAGAATTCAATTCCTTCATACAATTGAATTCCAAAGGTTTTCAAACACACTGGAAATGAAATTATCTATCTACTAGTTTTTCACTCGTGCCATACACGTGATGTATGACCCAATTTTGGAGCATTTAGGCACAAAATATGAGTCCAAGTTGAGGCCCGCCCAATAACACGGATTAAGCCCAAGATAATACCCCAAAAATAAAACCCTTAGCGGCTTGTCCAACAGGGCAAGTGAGCCTCCCAGTTTCCGAGCTCAACACACATTAGGGTGCATTTACCTACAATCTCCACAACGTGGTTCAACCCCTCTCTACCCACTAATTACACCCCAAGATTGTAGGATGGTGGCAACAGGCAATTTGACTTCTTATTTAAAAGGTATATTTTAATGTGAACAGGTACACTTTAATCCAACCACATAGCTAGACCTCAAACCACTACTGATACCTTTAGTGGAGTACTTGTAGTGCCCCACCTCCCATCAAAGTAGAGATGAGATAAGAAGAAGGAAAGGTTACGTTGTCTACTCCAAGTGTCCAGGTACCTTTCTAACAGGAACATACGTCACTTGTGATTCGATGTTACTTGGAGAAGGTCAAGAACTTGTTCTTCAACTTCATCAAAGTCGAGGTAAAGCATATACCATGAGAAGAAAACATCCAAGCTAACATCCTACCCAAGCTGGCCAGCACCAAGCTGGGAAGAAATAACAAGAGCCTCATCTTAGAAACACTAAGGCAACCAAGCTCAAGAAAGGAAGAAAAGTTGGAACCATCGAGTAGTCTCCGAGCTAGGCATTGAGAATCCTTGAGTATTTGAAACTCGAAACCCTACCAAGTGAGCCTAGGGAAGTGAGAAAGGTTGCTCATCAAGCCTCATACTACAACATCATCAACGGCCAACTATACAAGAAACGACTATCCTAGCCACTAAATTCCTAAATAAGGAACAAGAAGATTACGTCCTCTAGGGAATCCATAAGGGGATTGCAAGCAATCATCTCGGAGGATGGGCCTTAGCACTAAAAAGCATGATACTATCGGCCCTAACTGACTAGAAAAACAATCGAGCTCGTCGAGACTTGCCAAAAATGCCAAGAACACTCCCACTTTCATGTAGCATCAGTGAAGGAAATGACGGCTATCAAAGCTTCATGGCCATTTGACAAAATGGGGCATTGACCTCCACATACCATTTCCCTTTGCTCTGAGGCAAGTCAAATAACTAATTATGCCACAATGGCTATTCAGTGCAAGAAATTTGTCTGGAAGAATATCATTACTCAGTTTGAGATTCCAAAGTCAATGGAATGTAGTTCACAAATCGAAAGTTCAAGAAATTGTTAGAAGGCTTGAAAGTTTCTCAGCACTTCACCTCTATTGAACATCCACAAGCCAATGGTCAAGTCGAGGAGATGAACAAGCTCATCTTGTAGGGGATAAAGAAAAGGTTGGGCAAGGTTAAAGGGGCGTGGGCAGATGAGCTTAGAAGTGTTATTTGGGCTCATAGGACCACCTATCACTCTTCAATGTAGGAAACACCTTTTAGTGTGGTTTATGGGACCAACGCAATAATCCCGATTGAAATTAGGGAATCAAGCCCTCAAATCCTAGTGTACTCGAAAAGCAAAAATAAGATGCAAAGAAAATAAGATATGCATTTGATAGAGGGAATAAGAGCGAAAGCCCATCTCTAAGAACTAGAACTTAAAAGAAGAAGCGCAAGAAGATATAAGGAAGGAGTGACCCTGAGGCACTTCAACCAAGGAGATCTCATCCTCCACCATGCCAACATCAGACTATCTTCTCCAGGGCAAGAAAGATGGCAGCCAATTGGGAAGGACCCTACCATGTTGTTGAAGCACTAGGTAAGGGAGCATACAAGCTCACAAGTCTGGAAGGGAAAGAAATTCTAAGGTCATGGAATGCCACCAACCTCAGAAGATTCTATGTTTAGAGCCTATTGTACAAATTGAGCTAAGTTCAAATACTCTTTTTCCTAGCTCGGATTTTTCCCATTGGGTTTTTTTGAGGAGGCTTTAATGAGTCCGAATCAAAGTGTGTATGGGTTCGACAAAAATCCGTCTAGTTTGAACTTTAATAAAAGAAGTATTCATTCATCTATTGTCAGTACTAAAATTAATTGAAATACCAAAAAGCAAAATGAGGAAGTTTTAGCATCGATTAAACTCAAGTTTAAATTGTTTAAGATCGAAGGTCATAATTGTAACATTCTCCTAAGTACAACGTCATCCTTAAGCTATGACATTATACTTAGGAGTTGTTACTTATAAATTTAGCGGACCTCGCTTAAATATCTATAGCAAGTTTGGGCGATTTGTATAATAAATAATTCGCAATTCTATTAAAACATATAACACAAAAACAAAACATTTTATTTAATACAGAGTCAATTCCATTCATTTTTCTCTTTTTATCGACATAGAAAAGACTTAGTTCATACCACATGATATCTGCAATGGATAAGTCCACAATGTGTAATTTATACCAAATGGTATCTGTAGTGGATAACTCCACAATGGGTAATTCATACCAAACAATATCTGTAGTGGATAACTCTAGAATGAGTAATTCATACCTAACATAAGTCTTGTTTCTATTTTACCCATATGTCAGAACATGCATAATTGAAGTTCACACATTCTCTTGTCACATAGATGCATTATGTAATGTACTTTTCTTTTCTCAAATGCATGCATAAACCACATGTAGGAATCAATCACAAGTGATTCTCATTCATTCCTAACACACCAATCTTTAAAGTATATATAGCATGTATTCATACTCATTATACTTGAATTTAAATTCATTACATTACTAATTCAAGAATTGGGTTCATTTCCAGCATATTGGTATTTTACACTTAAGTAGCAAGATTTATTTATTTTTATATCAAATAACTAGTTTCAAAGTCACAACAATTCTGCATGACACCTCAATGTGTCCATAAAGTTCTGTAAAAATTTCAGAGCAACAATCATTCTCTAAATATGTTAACAAAATTCCACAAATTTGGTGGTTGGAGAGCACCTAATCTCAACTCAAAGCCAGAATTCCAGAATTTTTAACCCTAGCAAATGACTACATAAACTTAGAATAAAATTCATGGTTAAACTTTAAAATGTTTTCAACACCCAATAAAATGTCAAAGGAAAATTCAATCATTTGCTATGCTAACAAAATTAGCAAAATTCACAGCTTTAGTTCCAACAATTCAGGCACCATAGGCATAGTTTTGATTCTTGATTTTTTTAAGGCAATAAAAGTCTGTAACATGACCCAAGAAAAATCATAGAGTTGCTTTAAGATGTTAGCTTCAACATAGAAAATTTTTAGCTCATAAAAATACCTACAAATACACTAAAAATTTCACGACTAACCCCTACCTAGGGGAAATCTGAAAATCCAACAACATAATCCAAAACTCCTCTTGACAAAATGATTTTCCAACAATACCAAACTACTCCACCAAGGCAAATACATGTATATCTATGTATAATCATACATTAGCACTAAAAATATCAAATTGAAATAATTTAAAAATTTGGAAAAACAGAATGGACAATAAATGGTACAAAGAACCTTACTTTGGCAGCTTTAGGGATCTTGGCTCAAGGATGATCCAAGAATGATATTCTTCATTTCAAAACCTTCCAACCCACATCAAACCCTTCCTTTTACAGTAGAGGATGATATCTCAAATTGAGGAAAGGTGAAAAATTGAAATTTCAATTTGTTAGTTTTGTAGATGGTGATGAGTAGTTGAAGTTTTGTGAAGAGGTCTTGAGGTTTTAACAAGATTAGGCTATGCTTTTGGAAGCTTGAACCTTGTTAATGGTGGCTTGGAAAGAAAGAAATGGAGGATGGTTCTTCTCATTCCTTGGTCGAAAAGGCAAGTGGAGTGATAAGGTGTTTTGTCTTGTATTTATCTTAAGGTAAGATTTAAGTATTTATGTAGTATAAAAGCTAAATTCTTTCTACAAAGGAAAAAAGATGGATGGGTAGGATTTAATCTTGTTAACCAATATTAGATCTTAGCCATCCACTTAGTTTAAGTGGATAAGCATTATCCAAATCATAAAGATTAAGTCATTTTTCAGCATAAAAATTGCACACCGAAATTTTATAGAGAGGGAAAAATACATACTCGGGTAATCAAACATTGCCGAAAATTAATTCCAGGTATAAAATCTTCATTTCTAACTATTTCTAACTTTAACCTTATGTTTTCTCATTTTTTGATATCTCCTAGTCTCGAATATAGGGTTTTGGCTGTCTTGACAGGCCCGTGAGGCCCACAAGGTCACTATTTATGCCCAGCCCATAAATTTTTTTTTTTTTACACTCATCCATTGAGTCATCCTCATCATTGTTAAAACTGTCAAATTTTTTAAATTTTGACTAATAAAACTAAAAATAATTTTTAAATAATTTTTTAAGTGTCACAATAACTCCATAAACAATTTAAGCTCGTTAATTGAAAACCTAAGAGGAAAGTTAATTCGTTAGGTTAAGAAAATTAAACCAGGTACCAATTGTTTAAATCAGAGGTCGTAACCCTGTAGACAATTCAAGCTCGTCAATTGTAAACTTGAGAAGAAAATTAAACTAGATAAAAATTGTTTAATATCGAAGGTTGTAAACCCATAAGCAATTTAAACGGGTTAATCCTAAATCCAAGGAGACCTAATCCTAGGTTGAGGTCAACAAACTAGACAAAATTTGGAAACTGGCCGAAGTCAGAACTCGTAGTAGGAATTCACATGCAGAAAAATGATAAATCTCATTTATGATCGAGTGTTTAAGCACGAGACAAATCTATAAAGCCTGCTAATGGCATACATTTTATACAATATTTATAAATTGACCTTGGAAAGCCGAAATTAAAAAAATTGTAAAAAGAAAAGAGCAAAAGTACTAAAGTTCAAATAAAATAATCACACAAGACTTGGCTCATCCTCTAGCATACCCACAATCTTGCTGTCCTCAATGACGTGGAAGATCCTCACCTCAGAGAAGTCAACATTCAAGCACAGAACCTTCACTTGGGCTAGGGTGTTGTCAAAAATCTCATGTAAGTTCTTCTCCCCATCAACCATCGTCTTTGTAGTGTCGATCTTGAGCTCGGAGACCTCCTTGGTGAGCTTCTCCTTATCCTGCTAAAATGAAGCCAAAGAGGAGGTCAAAGAATCCCTCTTGTTTTGTAAGGCTACCAATTTTAACTTCAGCTCGTCAACTTCTTTTCAGCAATCTCAGCCCAAGAACATAGATCCTTGTTGTCATTGATGTACTCATTCATTGATTCCTTAATATTCTCCATCTGTTTTTTCTTGGCCTTAAGCTCAAAGTGAACATCATCCCTCTCTTTTTCAGTCGTAACTATCTCAGAAGCAATATTCTCACTGTGTCAAAGAAGAGCCACAATTCAAAGAAGCGAACACTAGCCTTATTACAGCTGGTTATAGAGGTTGAAACTCAAAAGCTGTTAGCAAGTCTCCTTCATAAATATATTCTCGTTGATGAACTCGAGGAATAGAAAATCAGCAGAGAACATAGTAGGCCGCTTTGTCCTCTTTGTAGCCCTTTTCCCAGTCTCAGAGTTAAAGGCAACCACCTCAACATTGGGGGAAGAAGTAGAACCTGGGCTAAGGGACTCCTCCCCTTCTCATGAGAAGGAACAGTGGCCTCTAGCTTTTGCTTTTTCAGCTCAGGCTGCTCAGACTCCTCAAAGGTTGGAGTAGAAGCACTCGAAGTATCTAGGGTCTGACTCTGTGAGATTGCAAGTATACTTCACTTCATTTGGTTATGAAGTATATCTCCACCTATGAAATGGTTGCTGACCCTTTGACCAAACTCATTTCTAGAGATGCGTTAAAAAGGCATGTTAGGAGTTTGGGATTGCGTAGGATTTGATATACTTTAAATAAAAAGTATATGTTGAAAGGTAGCTACGGAATTGCTCCTATTACAAATCCCCGGCCCTCCATGACTCTATCCTGCTTCAGGCCATTAAGTTCAGTCTCCTGGAACTAAACTGTTAGATGCAGCATGCAGCCGCCTCCATCCACACTAAACCGAGAAAGCGTTCCCCAGACCATTCATAAAAGGGGAGGAGATTTCACTACTCGCTTTTCCCCTTTCCTAGTTCTAAGCTTGCAGCTCAACTCAAGAGCAAGGTGAGGCACACTATTCTTCTTCAAAACCCTAGACCGCAGGGCTTTCATGCCAGTATGAGAGGCCATTTCACTTACAAAAGTAAAACAAAGAGCTTCAGTCCACAAACAATATAAAATGGAAATAAAATTTGCAAGTAGAAATAAAAAATGGTAAAGCCAGAAATTGGACCAAGATAGGCTTCAACAGACTTAGGAGTGGAATGAAAAATCTTCTTCAAGCTAAGGGAATTTGACCTCCAAAACTTAAGGAAAAATTTCACGATGGAGAGCAAATGCATACACCAAGAGCATAAATGCTTAAGGATACACTTTGGCTAACTCAACACAATTGTAGGTTTTAATTTGCAATGTCGCACACCTTCAACCAAACTTTTTCAAAATTTTTCTGCAATCAACTTTGCTTCTTTTTTTTATTTTCTTATTTTGCCACTTGCGGAATTTCTTTATGGCTACTCATGGTTACACATTATCCCCCTACCCTTAAATTGGGGTATGCCCTTATGCTTTCCCCTACATTTATCCTCAAGCATATATAAGAAATGTGCAAATGCTCTCCTATGCCAAAATGGTTGGGAATTTTCATGGTTTTTTACTTTTGGGCCAAGGATGTGCTAAAAAGAAAGAATGGGCAATAAGGCTTAAATGGGCTAGACAATAGTAATATCCAAAGGGTGGCTATATGGACAAGTGACCAAAAATAAGAAAAGTTCCTTAATCAAATTCAAGCATGCACATGGAAATATATTTTCAAACAAGACCCTAAGCAAGTTCTAGAATACAATTCCAAAGAAAGAAACAAGCATGAACAAACAAGGATAGCACATGATAGTCCAATCAAAGCGGCTCAAGATCTCATAGGTCTATCACATGTACTCAATCCAAAGTGAATCACCAAGCATGCAATAAAAATAAAGTCAATGCCAAGAAAGTCAATAAAGTGCATATGGTGTGAGCTTATGCATGCAACCTTTAAGGTGTCAAAGGGATAATGTAAAACACAAATAAAATAAAATAGAATGCAAGAATAAAAAAAATGAAAAAAAAAATAAAAATACAAAAAAAAGTAAAGAACTCCCTTATAGTGGGTTGTCTCCCACCTAATACTTTACTTTAACATCCTTAAGTTGGACAGTCAGAACCGTCATGGAGGGTGTACAACTTCAACCCACAAAAGCACCATTTCATCCCTAAGATACTTAGGGGCTTCATGGAGGTGCTACAGCCGGTGCCCATTAATCTCACAATGAATCTTGGACCTGGAGTTTTCTAACTCAATTGTACCATTGGGGTGTACATAGTGACCAAGCACAGTCCCTTCCACTTGGACTTCAGCCCCAAGTCATTAGTTTTACCTAGGGCTCATGCAGTAAGATCCTTTGCCTCTTACAGGGCATCCATCCCAATACGGCTGATTATTAAGCCTTGTTTAAACTAATGGTTATTGCTTGGGTTGTGTATCTGTATGCTTTAGCTCAGGGTATTATATACAGCAAACTCATCATATCCCATGGGAAAAGAAAAAGTAGGAAGGGGAAATGCATATCCTTCTAAAGAAAGTACCACATGCATCTTTCACTAGGGAGTCAATGACATCAATGCCAAACACAGAGTGTTCCTCATAGGGAAATTTTACAGTATCAGATAAGCCAAATTGTCCTTTTATGTCTTCACACTCCATGGACAATGTGCCAGCATAAACATCAATCATGGTTCTAGTAGTTTTCAGAAAAGGTCTTCCTAAGATCAATGAATGCTAGCATTGGTGTCATTCTTCATCTTAAGCACATACAAATCAGCAAGGAATATTTAAATCATTTACCTATGTAGGTTTGAAGACGCACAAGAAGGGGTGGTTGAATCGTGCTTTTCTTTTCAAAACTTTTTTGAAACTGAAACTTGAAACAAATACTATCAAGCATGAAACTTGTAGAGTAGTGGAAATATAGTTAAAAGATTCAGAAAGTGAATCTCTGAGAGTAAATAAATACTGAAACTATGGAGATGAGGGATGAGAGAGTACTGCACAAGGATTTTATACTAGTTCAACCAACACCTGCCTACATCCAGTTCTCAGCAATGACTACGTATCACTAATCTTCTTCAACCTGAGAAAGCAAAAATTTGGATAGTTTTTGCAATAGCCTTCCCGAGCTCTCACCGGTGACAAGTAAACAACTCCTATTGTCATACACCAAGTAGTTCTTAACCAGCCTCTTCAAGCCGAATCGAGTAGTCTTTTACCAACATTTCCAAGCTAAACTGTGAGCAGCAAAAGAAAACAAGGTTTTTACTATCATGTTGCAAGTAGTTTTTCCATAGCCTGTTCAAGCTATTTCTTACCAATTACTATTGGATCAAGAATATAAAGGTTTATTGTCTGGTTTGCAGCTTAAACTAACCTGCACTCAAGTTTCTTTACAAATATATATAAGGATAATCCTAAGATAACTTAAGTGACTTCTTTCTACTGATTCTTTCGAAGAACATATGAACAATCTAAGAACTTAGAAAGAGGATCTATATGAGCAAAGGAACTGATTACAAGAGGTAATAAACTTCACAAAATCGTTGAGGGAAATATTCTTTTCAGCGTTTATGCTCTTATAAATTGATTCTACACAGTCTTGAAAGCGTAGCATCTCTATTTATTAATGGTATCACTTTGTGACCATTGCCCTTGATTTGTTGCCCAAGTGACACATGTTGATCATCAATTTGTGTCTTGGAAACATGATCTAAAAGAGTAGCCAATCTGGTGTTAGAGCCTTTCTACAGAAGCCGTTGATAAGTTGAGTTTTCAGAAGTCCATCAAAAACTACTTTTCTACTTTCTGATCATAGTTTTCAAACTTTTTCTTCTATAAGCTTTACTGATTGACTAAAAGGGCCAAAAAGATTATGTGCCAATTTGAGAATTGTATATGACTTCTAATTTGAAATTCAAAATTCAAAATTTTCCCTCCTTTTGAATGAAGTGAATTTTCTGGAATGCGCTGTTAGTTCCCTAATGATTCATTTGTCTTTTAATCTTCAACCTTGGCTTTATGATAATGAAAGATTTGTGATTATGATAGTTGAAGATTGAGTGACATGTTGGTATCAAATTTGTATGATATCTTCATTCTCAGCATCCTTTATGATGTCCCATGCTACTTTCTGAACACCTTTTCCTTGATTTCTTGTTTGCGTTGATTTTCTTCATTCTTTGATGCATGTAAGCATACTTTACATGATATAATATTTATTTAATTTAAGATTAGTCTCTTAACACGAGATAAAACATGTTTGCACATGTATAGTAAAATTATCTTCGCTCAAGTCCGTGTTATGCTCTTTGGAAATACCTATTTTGCTTAGTCAAGAAACTCAAGGCAAACATTAGTCGTTCTTCAAAATATTTTCTTGAAATTAGCTTTGTCATCATTCAAAACAATGTAGCTTATGCTTTTTGAAGGGTTTGGAGCATACAACCTATACTAGAACATCTTATAATACTCCTTCTAGCCTAGTCATGCTGTGATTAGCAAGCTGGATGTGCAACCCCGTGGGCTTAAGCTCTCCAAAATACAGGGACTGGTAAAGTGATTTTGGCATTGTAATACCCTGATTTTTCTATTATTTTAGTTGTGTGTTAATTGTGGTTAATTAAGATTAGTTAAGTGTAATTAAGAGTTAACTCTCTTAATTAATTAATTTATAATCAATCTTTCCTAATTAATTTTAGCCCCTTAATAATTTAAATATATGGTTATGTTAATTGTTGTGTTTAATTATTTTAAAAGCTAGCATTAGTGTTTTCTGAAAATTAGAGTTCCCTTCAATCTAAAATTTCAAATTCCTCCCAAAAAGTTAAAGTTTCAAGACACTCTATATCATGTAAATTATTAGAATTCATGGTGCAAAGAAATGCTATTCATTAGTTGTTTTGCGTTTATTTTTATCATTTCATGATATTGGGAACACATTACACTAGTACCCTCTAATCCCAACTTAATACCCATATTATCCTTAATGAAACATGACAAAATGCAATCCTAATCACCTTTGAAAACATCATCCATGGCCTCCCTCCATCCTCCCCCATCATTTCACATTTTCTTCATTGTTTTCCTCTTATTTTCATTTCCAATCACCACCACCCATCACCATGATTCTAACACTAAACCTTAACTACATTTGCAAGGAAAAGCTCATCCCCTTCCCCCATTACAGCTACTGGTCGCAGGCTTTTCAAGCTCAAGGGAGGAGATTTTTTGCCTCATTTTCACCTCCTCAAGCTCCCAAACATTCCTTGCCTTAGACTTCTTTAAATTGGTAAGGGGTTGTTGTGAAAAATCCTCCAATTTTGTGTATTATTAAGTTTTAAAACTTGGTTGTTTGGAGTGATGTTTCTACCGGAAAATGAGACCCAAAAATGATATGCTGATGAGGGGCGTTTTATGTTATTTGATTTGGATGGATGATGAATGAAGATTAGAACTTGTATTTCTTATTTTTCATTCTTGGATTTAATGTTTTGATGGGCATTTAGGAGTTGTTTTGCTAGTTAATATGGATGACACTGTTTAGAAAATGTTTAGTGTAACACTTTCTTAACTACCATGTATTACTCGAGTGATAACACAGTAACTAGAAAAGTATCACTTCCTGATATTATTTATACTAGTCAAGAGAAATGAAAATAAAGTAAATTAAACTCATATATTGCAAAAACCTCATGTGTATACACACACACACACATATACATCATATACAAGTTGTCAATATATACATCATTCTGGAAGATAAGTGATTCTGCTAGTAAGGCTATTCAGAAACTAAGTTCAAAAACATATTCAGCGTCTAGCCTAATCTGCTCAATCCTAAGGCCCAACAAAATAGCATGTACATATAAATAGGCCTCAAACATCCATCAGAATGGTTTGCAAGTTTGTGAGGATCTTAACACTAAGCTACACTATGTACATGTCAAAGGGTTCTTGAAAGTCTCATATCCTCCCAGTAAAACCCATTTGCCATTGATATGATGGCATCACCTTTGGTAGGGGTATCAGGACCTGCAGGTGGGTTCAAACCTGAAGAGGAAGATGAAGAGGGAGCATATCTTGGAGGAGGTATTGGTGGTGTAGGCGAGGCATCGATTACAACCGGGTGTGCCAAGTGGAAGGGCACAATATCATAAGGAAATAGGGATCAAAATCAATAGTGAATAGTGACGAACTAAATGATCAGCCAAAGAACATGTAAGCTCAGAACTGTGAGTAGCCTACTACATATAGAGAATCTAGTATTGGGTCATAATGCCATAGCCATTGTGGCGAATCAAGATAAAATACTGGGGATGGCATTTGCAAAATCTGAATACAATACATAATGCATACAGACAATGGGGGTGAGAATATTGTATAATTCTCAGTAGGGTACTCCTTCAAATATAAACAAAATATAAACAATAATTTTATTAATATAAGAATTCTCATGCAAAATCATGTGCATAACTAATAAGATGCATAAATCATGTGCAAAATCAATAATAATTCATGTATCCTCTTGTGTAACCATAGAACTCAATTTAATGCATTTTTTCTCTTTTCGTCAACATAGGGAAGACTTAGTTCTATACCATATGGTATCTGCAATGGATAACTCCACAATGGATAATTTATACCTAATGGTATCTACAGTAGATAACTACACAATGGGTAATAGACTGCTTATCAGGACACAAGCTCATTCCTATACGTGATTATCGGGCTTCATTTTTTCCTTTGTTCAAATCTCACATAGTTCTATTCCTAGTCAATACGTATACCGACTCATAATATCTCTAGGTAAGTCCCTCTTTTTGTCTTCCCTTTTACCCAACATAAGTCTTGTCTTTATTTTACCTATATGTTAGAACATGCACAATTGAAGTTCCTACATGCTCTTTTATCACCTAGGTGCATCATATATGTTCCTTTTTCTTAAATTTAAGTATAAACCACATGTAGGCATTCAATCATAAGTGAGTCTCACTCATGCCTCATAAATCAATCTTTAAAGTGTATAGCATATATTAATACTAATAATGTTTGAATTAAAGGACATTTTCTCATCAATTCAATACATTTATTCATTTTTTTAGCACTTTGGCAGGTTTTTCACTTAATTAGTAAAATTTATTTTTCATATCAAATAACCAATCCAAAGGCTATAAAATTTGTCCATAACACCTCAATGTGTCACTAAGCTCCTGTAAAAATTTTAGGCAAGAATCATTCTCTAACTATGATAGCAAAATTCTACAAATTTGGTGGTCAGAGACCACCTAATCTCAACTCAAAGCTAGAAATCCATAGTTTTGAACCCTAGCAAATGATTGATTAAATTCATCCTTAAAACTTAAAAATGTTTCTAACATAATGTAAAAGTTTCAAAGGAAAATTCAATCATTTCCTATGGTAACAAAATTAGCAAAATTCACAGCTTTAGGTCTAGCAATTCAGTCAGCACAGGCATAGTTTCGATCCATGACTTTTTTCAAAGTAATAAGAGTTCAAAAAAAAGCTCAAGAAAATCTGTGGCACTAGCTTAGGATGTTAACTTCAACATGTATTTTTATAGCTTATAAAAATACCTAAAAATAAATCAGGAAAATCAAGACCAATTCTTGCCTATAACAAAACCAAAATTCTAGCAAGATAATCCAAAACTCCTTATGATAAAAATGATTTTTTAACAACACCAAACTAGTCCACCAATGCAAATATATCAATAGCTATGTATAACCTCACATTAAAACTAGAATTATCAAATTTAAATACTCAAAATTTGCAAGAAAACAGAATTGCAATAATCAAGATTACAAAACCCTAATTTTGGAGACTAATGGATCTTTGCTCCAAAGGATGTTCCAAGAAGGATTTTTCTCACTTCAAGGCCTCCAAGTCAAGACAAAACCCTTCCTTAAGTAGTAGGGTATGAGGTTTCAAAGTGAAAAATGGTAAGGATTTGGAATTTCAATCAGTTAGTTTGGTAGGTGTTGATGAATGGAACAAGTTTAGTGAAGCATTAGCATATTTGGGCAAGTGTTTTGGTGGTTTGAAATCAAACTTGAGCTTTTGAGAAAGATGAAAATGGTGGCAACTTCCTCTATATCTTGGCTGAAATGTTCATATATGGGTAGCTAAGGTCATTGTATTGTATTTATCTAAACTTAACTTTAGATATTGTGTAATTAAATGCATAGTTCTTAAGAAGAAAAGTAAGATGTATGGCTAGGATTTAATTTTGAAATTCAAGATTATATCTTATCCTTACCCTTGGCTTGAATGGATATACATTATTTATTTATAATGATTAAATTATCTTTTGGTGTTAAAAATTGCACACCGAAATTTTACGCAATGGTGAAACACCGTACCCAGGTAATCAAATATTTCCCGGAATTAAATTCTAGGTATAAAATCTTTATTTCCAACTATTTCTAATATTAAACCTATGTTTTGTTAGTTCCTGGCATCTCTTGGTCCCTGATTTAGGGTTTCGGCTATCCTGACGGGCCCGCGAGACCCATAAGTTACTATTCATTTATTTTTCTACTCGTCCACTAGGTGGTCCTTATCATCACTACGTCTGTCAAAATATTGAAACTATCATTAATAAAGCTCCAATTAATTTCTGAATTACTCCAGGGTGTTACATTACCACCCACCTTAAAAAAATCTGTTCTTAAAATTTCATACCTAGAAACAGCTCTGGATGATCCTTTTTCTAGTTCCCATATATACTCTTCACTTCCCAGTCCACACCAAGCCACCTTCAATAGTTGCATAGATTTATTTCTAAGTTGCTTAACTTCTCTATCAATGATCTGGAAGGGAGGTACTTGAAATGTCAAGTCATCATTTAACTATATGTATTCGGGTTCTATGACATGGTTTGCATCCACATGATACTTTTTGAGTTGAGATATATGGAAGACATTATGAATGTTGGATAGATGCAGAGGTAAGGCTATCTGGTAGGAAACTGACCCAATTCTTCAAAGAATTTGAAAAGGACGTATGAATGTAGGTGACAACGTTTTAACTCTTAGGGCTCTACCTGCACCAGTAGTGGGAGTAATCTTAAGGAATACATATTCTCCCTCTTGAAACTCTAAAGGTCTCCTTCGAGTATTCACATAACTCTTTTGACACCTTTGTACGGTGACAATTTTTCTCTTGATTTTCTAGATCTGCTCAGTCATTTGATTAACAAGATTAGGTCCCAACAAACCTCTTTCCCTCGAATCATACCAACTCAAGGGAGATTAGAATTTTCTTCCATACAAGGCTTCAGCCATGCCAATACTAGCATGATAACTATTATTGTAATGCCCCGATTTTTCTGTTAGAGTGAAAATGACCAAAATGCCCATGAGGTCATTTTCGGCCCGAAATTCGAGGAAAGCCGGTCTGGTAGTACTCGAAGGGCAAAATCAATGTTGGAAGGGGATTAGGTGACTTATGTATCTTTCCGGGATCGAAAATCTCATTTTTCGAGTTTTCAGGTGAAAATGACCAAAATGCCCCTGCGGTGTTTTACCTGTTTGCAAGTGCCGGATGAACCTGAAACTTCTCCAGATGGTTTTAAAAGGCATTTTTATGTATTCTATGACTTTAGTTTTGGTCCCGGAGGTCCCGGACGAAATTAGTGCAAAATTACGATTTTGCCTCTAGTTTCGTGTTTTTACACTTAATCGCGTGATTAAGCAAATCTAAGCAATATTAGGCTCTAATCGAAGGTTAATTAATTTCCATAATTAATCTTGAGTCAAAATAATTTATTAAAGTTGATTAGAACCTAAAAGTGCTTAATTACAACTTAAAATCCTATTTTAAATTCAAGACTCCTAATCATGGAATCTTGAATAGTATTTTCTCTTTCCAAATTCCTTAAATCATGGAATTGTGTTACACATTGTTTATTCACAAATGAGTTTTTAATTCTTTAATGATGTATGAGCACTCCTAATCTTGTCATAAAATCCTTAAATCACATTCTTAGTCACCTAAACTTAAGCTTAATTATTCCTAACCTTGTACCTAAACTAATACACACTTAAACCTACCATTAACACATAGTTACATGAAACAAATCCTCCTCCCCTATGCTGTCTGAACCTGGCCGAACACTCCATGCCCTCCATATGCATCACACGTTCAAATTTTCAACACTCCAAAGCCATACCTCAAGTCACATACACCATGCCTTGTCATATTTTCAATCAAACTTGATTTTCCAAATGAATAACTAATTAAAATAACCAATTTTCCTCATTTATTTGTGGTTGAAAAAGTTTCAGCCATGTCAAGTTTCTAGAAACCTAATTTCATTCAAAAATTGATAGGAAATTCACTCAAATCAAGCCATACTTTGTATCATACACTCCATACTTCAAACCATGCTTGAATGACCTTGTGTAAGAGATATTTTTCTCTTCCTTGCCTCCAAAACCACACGACTCCTTCTCCCTCTCAATGAGCCTTTAATTGTTCTCATTTTCTATAAATACCATGTTTACTTGAGCTTGCAAACACTTTAGTTCATTTTCTAAGTTTCAAGTTTTCTAAGCTTTCTTGAGTTTCCTTTCTTTTTCTCTCTAAGTTCCAAGAGAGCTCTCTCTTGTTCTTCATCTTCATCTTCATCCTCTCTTCATCTCCTCATCATCCCATAACCTTCAAACACCATCCCAAAGCCTTGAACCACCATCAAACCTCTCAAACACCTCACCTCAAACACAACCTGACTTGAAACACAACTCCAACCTTCTTGTTCTTCCTTGGCTGAAACCATCTAGCCCCAAGGAGGAGCTCATCATCTTGTTTTCCTTTTTAAAAGTTCAAGCTTTTTGTCTCCACTCTAGGTAAGAGTGTTTTCTAAACTTTGTTTTTCATGAAAATGAGTTTTTCTAGCTTTCTCTTGGATTTTCTTTTTGAAACTTTCTTGTTTCTTCTTCTTGTATTTTCAGCCTCTTGGTCCTTTTGGCTACATGATAGCTCAATGATGAGAGCTCCAAGATGATGACTTTGTGTTCAACTCAAAGGAACCTCTAAAGCTTGAGTTTTTGCTTTCTTTAAGTTTTAACTTTATTTACCAACTCAAAATGATTTTTACTCTAGAACACCTTTACTTTTCTTGCTATTTTGGTTTCAGTTTTTCTTGCTTCTTTCCTTTAATATTTCAGTTTGATTCTTTGATCTTTGAGGTTTTGTTTTGTTTTGAAAGTTTATTTATTTTGAGCTTGAGGATGATGTTCAAGAACCTCATAGTTCCTTTGAGAACTTGATTCAAGAACTCTAAAGTTCTCTTTGTGATGATATGAGTGTTGGGTTGCTATTTGTTAAAGTCTTGTAAGAGCTCTAGACTATCATAAAATGAACCTTGCATCCATGTTTACTTTTATGCTTTGCACATCATATTTACTTTTCTTGCTATCACTAAGTATCAAGATAATGAATGAACTTGCATTATCATATTTATATTTCAAGCTATGCATGATCATGTTTATATTTCAAGTTCTCACTTAATATCAAGATAAAAATGAGTTGCATCTCATGTTTATTTTATGCTATCACTTTACTTTCTAATGGAACCTAAAATAAGTGCATGAGCATGTTTATTTTTATGTCATCACTTAAATGAACCTAGAGCTCAAAGACTTGCCCATTGTTGTCTCAAACAAAGGTTTGAAATGTTTATTCCTCTAGCTTGAGATTTCGGCCCCTAAGAGTTTGTTTGTTTCCAAGTGTTAAAAACTATGTTTCATAATTTTTCTAAGCTTTTATGAGTTCAAGGAATGCATAGAACCAAGTTTTATGAATTTAGGACCTCTTGAGACAAATTTGATTTATCTACTGCCCTCATAAATATTTGGATGATTTTGGATGTTAAAAATGTCTATAAATGAGTTTTGAAAGTTTTAAAAAGGTTCGAAGAGAAACTGGTATTTTATGTGCTTTAGATATTGTGTTTGATGCCTTTAAATGGAGATGTTGGTTTTGGTTTTGCCTTGCCTTGTATGACCACTGTATGAGCTGTTTTAATGATGATAATATGCTTATGTTTGAGAATAATTGATGTTAAAACTCATATGTGAAAGATAAGAGAAGTTAGAAACTAGAAAAGAATTAATTTGAGAGTTTTAGATCCCTTAATATTTGAATTTTTTGGATTCTGTCCAGCAAGGTTTAGTAATGCTAATCATGGATTTAAATTAGTTTAAATGTATAGGAATGACTCATAAATGGTTTAGGACTTGATCTTGATGCCTTAGGAGCAAACCAGACTTAGAAAGGGTCATTGTTGTGACTCCTAGGTACCCGTAAAGTTAGGATTATGAATTATGCATTATTGAGGTTTAGAGATGTTCTTGACCATAGTGTGAGGTGAGAAATACTTAGTTATAACCTTATAAGTTCTCGAGCGGTTAGGTTTGATGATTTATAACTTAGAATGTGAGTTAAGGACCTTAAGGGTCAATGCATAAGACACTAAGAAAGTTTTTAATGCTATGATGTGTTATATGACGCAATGATATGATGAGATGTGCTTGATGTATGAGAAAATGATTGATGAAAATGTTAAAGTGTATCATAGCATGAGAGTTTGTGGGAATATGATGTGTGATTCACTTGTGGCATAAGTTTGAAGGAAATTCGATTTAACAGCTGTTACGTTGCCGAATTTCCATCAAACCTTATAGGATTGAAAGAAATGTTTATGAGTACCATATGAGTTGAAAACCCTGAGTGACAGCGGTTCGGCCGAGCACCCCCAGGAGATTTTTATGTGACAAAGCACTGAGACGCGCTTTCCTAAGTAACACCGGTTCGGCCGAGCACCCCTAGGGGAGACAAATCCGTGAGGGTATGAGTAGATGCAGCCTACCAAAGTGGACAAATTGCTGTGGCTTAGTGCCCGCAAAGCGTTTCAAAGAAGGTATATCCTAAAAGAGGTGATCCTTGCCCCTTACCCGTACTTGCGAGTCGGGATTATTATTGTTTATGTTTCGCTTATTCAGATAATAAGCAAGAGTTAGTGATGACTAGCTAAGGGATGAGCTGATAACCTTGTTATTTTAGGGTGGTTTATTATGCTAAAGTACCATGATTGATGTCATGAAGTTGAGGATTGATCCACTTGAAAGTTATATGCCCTTATGCCACATGGTTTATGTTTATGTGCTTTGATGTGTTGTTGTATATGCTCAAGTATTGACATGCATCCATGATATAACATGTTGCATTCATAACATTAAGATGCATGCTAAAAGGAATGGACCTTGGATAATTAGGTTTGCAAAACCCTAAATTGAATCTTATATGCATGATCACTGTTTTAGAATTAAACTCAAGATTCCTGAGGATGTGAACAATGTAACCCTAGGATAGGAGACTCCTACTGAGATTCTTTAATAAGAATTCTCACTCCTTTCTCTTCCTTCTCTTTCTTCCGTCACATCTTCAGAGAGCGATGGCAACGTTCGTGGTCTTCGTTGACACACCTACGTAGGAGGTTCACTATGACCCGGACCACGGGTCATATCATTTTGAGGGACAGTGCACCATGCGAGTCTTCATGTTCATTGGACGCCTCTTTGCACATCCTGTACAGAGCTACCGTTTCTCCCTGATGTCACCTTATGACGACACGATGGTTTTTGAGCATGCCCAAACGCGAGACAAGAGGATTCTGCGGATGTATACTGGTGGTTCGATGCCTCGAGACTTCCAGGACTACGTGCCTCGATCCTCGAGTTCAGAGGATGACCCAATCCATGGACCCACCGACGCACATGTATAGCAAGAGTTCTGTTCCTACACCTCAGTTCATGCGAGGCGAGAGCGAGGAGACTGTTACATAGCCAAGGCTGGCTAGGCGAGTCGAGAGGTGCCCCTATCGACGAGCTCACACTCAATCTTCATGTGTTCCCACTCCTGCTGCCCTGCATCCATGGATTGGTTACACTCCACCGTTTCCCGGATTCCAGTAGTTGATGTCGTAGGGGAGGCTTAGTGCACACACCACATGTAGAGTGGGAAACCTTCTTTTGTTTTTGAGGTTATTCACCATAGGTGCACTCGGGTAGTTACGATTTATTTCTGCTTTCTTGTTTTATGTTGTATTTTATCTTCTGCTGTATTACAAGCTCTGCCTGTCTCCATGAGGGTATGACTACTTATGTACTCTAATTAAGTTATTAATGAAATGTTTCCTTTGTTATCATGATTGTTGTTCTTTGGTTATATGCTTTACTTCATGATTTTTAATGATTGATACGCGTGCTTTACATTTCTGTTATTCGACTAGTTAGGTTCGCGGCTCTCACTTTGGTTTATATTTTCAAAAAAAAAAATTTACCCGTAATTTCCACTAAGTATTTTAATAAAATGATGAGACTAAGAAGTAATAATCTAATGATTAACCTAATGTATTCTAGAAAGTTCGGTTAAAAATTAGGGTGTTACAATTATTATAAGCCAACTCAACCAATGGAAGAAACTAGTCCAAACTTCTTTTTCATTCGATCACGCATGCCCTTAACATATTTTCCAAGGTTTGTATAGTGCATTCAGTTTGTTTATCGGTTTGGGGGTGATAGGTACTACTTAAATAGAGTCTAGTTCTAAAGGCTTTTTGGAAAGCCTCCCAAAATCTCGAAGTAAACCTTGGCTCTCTATCAGAAACCATTGAAGAAGGAACACCAGTCTCATTATTTCTCGAATCTATGAAGAAGCTAACTTATCCAAAGGATAACTAGCCTTGATGGGTAAGAAATGAGCAGACTTGGTTGATCTATCCACTATAATCCATATAGCATCATGACCAAACGATGTCCTTGGCAAACCTATTACGAAGTCCATGGAGATACTTTCTACTTCCATTCGGGGACTTCGAAAGGTTGCAGTGTCCCAGTCAGCTTTTGGTGCTCTATTTTAACCCTTTGACAAGTTAGACACTTCCTGACAAACTCTACTATGTCTTTCTTCATCCCTAGCCACCAAAACATCTTCTTGAGATCTGCATACATTTTATTAGTCCCGAGGTGTATGGTGAATTTGCCCCGATGAGCTTCATCTAAAATCTCACTTCTAAGATTACCACTTGCAAGCACACATACCTTATCATTGCTCCTCAATATACCTCACTAGTTTTGGGCAAATGCTAGCAACTTCTTTGTATGGACTGATCTTAAAGTTTCTTGAAACTCTAGATCTTCGTGTTGTGCAGTCATAATCTGTTCCTTCAACTCATTTGTTATTTTTATTTGACCTAACACAACTCCTAGAGGGGTTACAAACATACTCAAACTAAGCTTCTTAAAGTTTTCCTTTAGCTCTATCTCTTTAATCATCAAGCATGCCACACTTAAAGATTTGCTGCTCAACGCATCCACAAAGACATTAGCTTTCCCGTATGGTAATTTAAACTAAACCTATAATCCTTAAGAAACTCCATCCATCTTCTTTGCCTCATATTCAACTCCTTCTGATAAAAAAGATACTTGAAGCTTTTATGATTAGAGAAAACATTGAACTGCACACAATAGAGATGATGTTGCCAGATCTTCAGGGCAAAAATCACAGCTGCGAGTTCTAGGTTATGAATTGGATAGTTTACTTCATGCGAATTAAATTGTCGAGAAGCATAGACCACTATATTTCAATTCTACATCAACACACATCCTAAACCGTTACTAGAAGCATCATAGTAAATCTCAAAGGGTTCATGAGGATCGGGTACTACTAACACTGGTGCTATGGTCAGTTTTTGCCTCAACTCTTGAAAACTATTCTCACATTTTGGTGTCCGCTTGAATGAAGCATTCTTTTGGGTTAACTTGGTCAAAGGCAAAGCTATATGAGAAAAACTCATGATAAAACGCCTATAATATCCAGCTAATCTTAGGAAACTCCAAATCTCCATCACCATTATCGGTCGTTCCCAATGAAGCATTGAGTCCACTTTACTGGGATCTATGGAGATTCCTCCTTGTGATACTACATGACCTAATCTGAGCTCTTTCATCCAAAATTCACATTTTGCTAGCTTGGAATACAACTTTCGCTCTCTTATGATCTACAACACAACCCTAAGATGCTCCACATGTTCTTCCTTAGTCATTGAATAAATAAGTATATCATCTATAAAGATAACCACAAATTTATCCAAGTAAAGGCAGAAGATTCAATTCATATAATCCATAAATATAGCTAGAGCATTGGTCAGTCCAAAGGACATCACCACATACTCATAATGCCCATATCGAGTTCTAAAGGTAGTCTTGGGAATATCCTCATTTCGAACTTCAATCTAATAATTACTTGATCGTGGATCAATCTTTGAGAATATGATTGCCGCTCATAATTGATGCATGAGATCGTCAATTCTTAGCTAAGGATACTTATTCTTGATTGTCACCTTATTCAATTATCTGTAGTCCACATACAGTCTCATGCCCCCATCCTTTTTCTTTACCAAAAGAACATAGGCTCCCCATGGAGAGGCATTGAGTCTAATGAAATATTTCCCTAGTAATTCTTCAATTTGTGCCTGTAATTCTTTCAACTCCAAAGGTGACATTCTATAAAGAGCAATAGAAATAAGACCGCTCCTGGATCTAACTCAATGGAAAATTCAATCTCCCTTTCATGAAAAAACTCTGGAATATCCTTTGGGAAGACATCTGAATACTCCCTCACCACCAAGATCTTACTTAACTCATATTCACTCTCAATTTCACTTTCCAAGAGGAGAACATATTCCTAGGGTTATGTGTTAATAAACTTAAATAAAAAAGAAGAGGAACTACAAAGGAAAATGGTAAGATAGAAGGAAACATAGCAGCTCTATTTGGACAATTTAAAAGAACGTGGTTTGGTTACAAGCCAATCCCTGCCTAAGATTACATCTAAACCAAACAAGGGAAGACAAACTAAATTGGCAGTAAACTCTCTAATACCTACATGAAGAGGAAGATTCATGCAAGCATGACAAGTCTTAATAGGATTAGTAGTAGGAATGGATACAAGGAGATTATAAGGTAATTCAAATATAGACAATTGTAATTTATGTACGCAGTCATGAAATATGAATGAATGAGTAGCACTCAAATCATGCAGTACATCTAGGGTATTGTCATTTTTTCCATACTTACCTTGGGTCAGATATGTAGATTAAGAAGCTTCTTTACCACTTATTGTAAAAATGTGCCCTTGGCATTGTGGCTTGGAGATAGGCTATCTTTTTGTTAGGGCATTCAAATGCCTTGTGTCCTGGTTTTCCACATCCATAGCAAACAATTGGTGCTATCCAGCAAGGCTTGTTCCCATGATTTTTCCCACATTTAGGGCATTCTTATCCTACCTCTGATCTTGATGATTGATGTTGTTTCCCTCTGTTGCTGTTGCTATTGGGTAGAAATCTTCCCCTAGACCGGTTGACAGTCTTGAATCTTGGGCCATGAGGTGCTAACCCTCTTCTACCATTGTTTTGTGCATACTTGAAATTCACCAGCTTCTTGTTGGATTCCTCAATGTGCTGATATTTATTTACCAAGGTAGATAGTCTCTGATATCTAGGAGACTCATTACCACTTCAATATCCTTACATAGACCTCCTTTATATTTCATGCACTTCCAGGCTTTATCTGAGTCATATTGTTAAATTGTAGAAAAATTGCAGAGCTCTTCAAAGTTGGTCGTGTACTCTGCTGTGCTCATGGATCCTTGGTTAAGTGCCAAAAACTCCAACTATTTTGCATTTCTCATAGAAGCAGGGAAGTACTTGTTGTAAAAAGCTTCCTGAAAAGCATCCCAAGTGACTTCAGTATAAGAAGCTTCAAATAACCCATTGGTGCTAACCCATTAGAATTCTGCATCTGCTTCCCACATATAAGTGGCAAAGCTGCTTTTTGGATCTCGGTACAAGCAAGAACCAAGCAAATATTCTCCATAGTGTTAATCCATTCTTCTGCTTTATTTGGATCAAAAGCTCCTTGAAAAAAGGCAAAGGGTTTGCTTTTTTGAACTCGGCGAATTTTTGATACTCAGCATCCACCTCT
Organism: Dalbergia cultrata; assembly: GCA_031216105.1. Taxonomy (NCBI): domain Eukaryota; kingdom Viridiplantae; phylum Streptophyta; class Magnoliopsida; order Fabales; family Fabaceae; genus Dalbergia; species Dalbergia cultrata. Next base: position 25,294,747 of record CM062345.1, read on the forward strand.
TTTCCTTCAAGGTTACCAGCAGGGTTCCGCTCCTTATTGTGATCCAACTTCTCCATCATTCGATTGGCCACCGCAGCTTGTTCTCTCATAGCCACAACCATCTCATGGAAAGTATCCATCATACTAGTTTCATCTCCAACACTGTTCCTAGTACACTAATTTAAAGTCATTGATTCCTATCACACCAAATAAAAATCTTAAGTTGATCAAGCTCAATACCAAGCCAAGTGTGGCAGTAACCTACAACATTCTCAACCAACAGACATACATATATATAAAATTATAATGCATGAAAGTTGCTAAGGAAGCATAGCTAATCCAATCCTCAGGCTTATAGGATAGTCCAGCTCTGATACCATAATGTAGCACCCTCATAACTACCATGTATTACTCAAGTATTAACACAATAACTAGAAGAATATCACTTCCTGATATTATTTATATTGGTCAAGAAGAATGAAAATAAAGTAAACTAAACTCATATGTTGCAAAAACTCATATATATATATATATATATGTACATCATACACTAGTTGTCAATATATACATTATCTTGGAAGATAGGTGATTCTGCTAATAAGACTATTCAAGAGCTAAGTTGAAAAACATATTAAGTGTCTAGCCTAACCTGCTCAATCATAAGGCCGAACAAAATAGTATATACATATAAATGGGCCTCAAACATCCATCAAAATGGTTTGCAAGTTTACGGGGATCCTAACACTAAGCTACACCATGTACATGTCAAAGGGTTCGTAAAAGTCTCATATCCTCCTAGTAAAACAACTTTGCCATCGGTGTAATGTCATCACCTCCGACAAGGGAATCAGGTCTTGCGGGTGGGTCTAAACCCTAAGAGGAAGATGAAGAGGGATCATCTCCTAGAGGGGGTACTGGTGGTGTAGGCGGGGCATCGAATACAGCCGGGTGTGCCAAGTGAAGAGGCACACCAACATAAGGAAAGGCAGGATCAAAATCAACAGTTAACACAGATGAACTAAACAAGTGACCAAATTGTTAGATCTTCATAAAGCACGCCACGGCTTTAAAAAGCAAGTTCAAGTGAAGATTTCAATCTATCTTTGAAGAAAAGTGCGATTACCATCTTCAATCATTGTGATTATTCTCTTCACAACAAGCTATGATTAAAGAAAGGAAGATCTAAGGACTGTCCAGAAACTAAAATAGCACGTCAGAAGGCACATTTACTATAAATGGTACACTTTATAAAAATAGGAGGGAAATTTGAAATTCAGGGAATGATAGTAACTTCTTTTTTCAACCTAGTGAACTGCCCCAGCTTCTAGAAGAAAAGGTTCAAAAACCTCATTCAGAAAGCAAAAAGTAGTTTCTAAAGGTGGACTAATAAACCTCTATTAGACAATGGGTTCTGCAACTACAAAAGTAACTTTGACATGCAGAGCTACTCTTCTAGACTTCATTTGCAAGACACAAAAAGAATATCAACACGTGTCACTAGGAAAACAGATCAAGGACAATGGTCAGAAATGAAGATCAAGTATAAAAGAAGATGTTGTGATTGCAATGAAAGAGACTTTTGCTTCTGAAATGCTGAAGAAATTTCCTCTCATCTTCTGTAAAAATATTATAGCTTGTAATTAGTTTCATCTTTGTAAAAATCTTCTTTCTACATTCACACTAGATTATACATTCTGCATAAGAAGAATAAATAGAAAGAAGTCATTTAAGTTTTTATCTTTAATATTGTTTATCCCAAGAAAACTTGAGTGTTTGATAGTTTGAGTGATCCAACCCAAACACTTAGTGATCATTGTGAGATATCTCAAACAGGCTAGTCACAAACTACTTGAAGGTGATAATAGAGTGAGCTACTAGTCACGTTGTGAGATATCTTGAAAGGTTAGTCAAAGACTACTTGAAGGTGATAGTAGAGTGAGCTACTAGTCACATAGAGATAGCTTGAGAAGGCTATATAGAAAGGATATCACTTTCTCAGGGTTAAGAAAGGTTTGATTAGTAGGACTCAACAGTTATTGAGAACTGGAAGTAGGTAGGTAGGTCAAACTAGTATAAAAACTCTTGTGTAATATCTTTTCTTCTCCTTCCTTGCATCTCCTTTATTTTTCATTTCGTGCCTATTATATTTACTTTTCTGAATAACCTTTTCTAGCTCATTTTTCATATTTATAGTTTAGAAAGTTACTTTGTGACATATACTAACGTTATTTCTATTGCAGTTCTAGTTCACACTTGACAGTACCTATTTAAGTTTTTCGAAATCTAAAAAAGGAAAGAAAAGTCCAAGCACGATTCAACCCCCCTTCTCATGCATTTTTCAACCTACAATCTAGCCCTTCCATGACTTCTACAATGACCACCTCGCATGATGGGAGACAAATTAGCATAAGAGTGCTTCAAAGGTGACTCCTCCAAATGATCGGTCCCAAACATAAAGGTCTGGTAGTGGGGAACATAATCCAAATGACCAAAATCTTGCAACCTAGCTACATAGGTACTTGTATGACCTTTGAGAGGTGGACTATGCAAGCTATCACAACTTAAAATTTATTAAGCACCAAGTTGTACCAAAATTATAGTAAAAGGTACAGCTCAGATCATTTCACAAGGAAATGTTACTAACCTATTAGAAATTGGGGGTTTAGAAATTGTTGCAATAATAAAAATTAATAGAGACATTTATATGAGAAGAATTATTTGCATAAGGAGTCCTTTAGATTAAGAATTTTTGAATCATTGGTGCAAAGGGTTACTTCATGGCAGTTACATTTATTAATTATATTATCACACAACAATATGCAATTCTAGCTAGTGATCACACAGTTGCAATCCTACTAAAGGTTTGACTTTTAGGTTGAAAGTAGCACGAAAAAGGATGGTTGAATTATGCTTCTTACTTATTTTTTATTTCTGAAATATTGAATAGAGTCTATCAAGTTTTTCACTTGAAAGCAATAGAAATCTTTGTTTGTAAAGTTCAGATAGTTACTTTCTAAGCTAAGAGAAAAACTCAGAAAATGTTTGCAATCATTTTCAACAAACACATAACACAAATAAACACAAATCTGAATGACAAAAAGATGAGGAAAGATAGAGGGATATATATTTTTATACTAGTGTAGCCAATGTTATCTACATCCAATCCTCAACAACCTATTGAGTTTCACTAACAGCCCTTTCTTAGCCCAGAGAAAGTGAGATAGTCTTTGAATAGCATTCTCAAGCAATATCCATTGAGTAGTAGTTTTGATTTACTCTCATTTAAGGTAGTCATTTTACTAGCCCTTTCAAGCTAATCTTATAATGATAACCACTGAATCAGGGTATAAAGATTTTGATTAGGTTAGCATACTCCAACTAACAATACACTCAAGTTTTCTTGAATAAAATAGTGCATGAACTGGAAACTTGAATGACTTCTTTCTACAATTCTTCCTAAGAAGAAAATGTTATCTAATGAAAGCTAGAAAGAATATTTTAAGAAAAACTGATTACAAGATATAATGGACTTTTAGAATAAGAAATGAATTAGCATGAAAGTCCTTTTTGCAAGTGTTTTAGCAAAAGTCAAAAGTCACTTCTATTATAGAAGACATCCTTTTACACTTGGTCTTCAAATTGGACCATTGTCCTTGATTTCCTTTCCTCATGACACATGTTGATTGTAACACCCTAATTTTTAACCCAATACTCTAGAACACATTAGGTTAATCATTAGGTTATTACCTCTTAGTCCCATCCTTTTAATAAAATACTTAGCGAAAATTGTAACGCCCCGATTTTCTGTTAGAGAGAAAATGACCAAAATGCCCCTGAGGTCATTTTCGGCCCGGAATTTGAGGAAAACCGGTCCGGCAGTACTCGAAGGGTAAACTCAATGTTGAAAGGGGATTAGATGACTTGTGTATCTTTCTGGGATCGAAAATCTCATTTTTCGAGTTTTCGGGTCAAAATGACCAAAACGCCCCTAGGGTGTTTTACCCGTTTGCAAGTGCCGGATGAACCCGAAACTTCTCCAGATGGTTTTAAAAGGCATTTTTATGTATTCTGTGACTTTAGTTTTGGTCCCGGAGGTCCCGAGCGAAATTAGTGCAAAATTACGATTTTGCCCCTAGTTTTGTGTTTTTACGCTTAATCGAGTGATTAAGCAAACCTAAACAATATTAGGCTCTAATTGAAGGTTAATTAATTTCCATAATTAATCTTGAGTCAAAATAATTTATTAAAGTTGATTAGAACCTAAAAGTGCTTAATTACAACTTGAAATCCTATTTTAAATTCAAGACTCCTAGTCATGGAATTTTGAATAGCGTTTTCTCTTTCCAATTCCTTAAATCATGGAATTGTGTTTCCAATTATTTACTCATAAAAATGAATTTAAATCTTTTAATGATGTATGAACACTCCTAATCTTATCATAAAATCCTTAAACCTCATTCTTAGTCACCTAAACTTAAGCTTAATTATTCCTAACCTTGTACCTAAACTAATACACACTTAAACCTATCATTAACACACAATTACATGAAACAATTCATCCTCCCCCATGCTATCCATGTCTGGCCGAAGCTCCATGCCCTCCATATGTATCACATGTTCAAATTTTCAACACTCCAAAGCCATACCTCAAGTCATATACACCATGCCTTGTCATACTTTCAATCAAACTTGATTTTCCAAATGAATAACTAATTAAAATAACCCATTTTCTTCATTTATTTGTGGCTGAAAAACAACCAGCCATACATTGTTTCTAGAAGCCTAATTTCATTCAAAATTGATAGGAAATTCACTCAAATCAAGCCATACTTTGTATCATACACTCCATACTTCAAACCATGCTTGAATATGTAACGCCCCGATTTTTCTGTTAGAGTGAAAATGACCAAAATGCCACTGAGGTCATTTTCAGCTCGGAATTCGAGGAGAGCCGGTCCGGCAATACTCGAAGGTCAAACTCAATTTTGGAAGGGGATTAGATGACTTGTGTATCTTTCGGAGATCGAAAATCTCGTTTTCGAGTTTTCGGGTCAAAATGACCAAAACACCCCTACAGTGTTTTACTAGTTTGCAAGTGTTGGATGAACCCAAAACTTCTCCAGATGGTTTTAAAAGGTGTTTTTATGTAGACTATGACTTTAGTTTTGGTCCTGGAGGTCCCGGGCGAAATTAGTATGAAATTACGGTTTTGCCCCTAGTTTCGTGTTTTTACGCTTAATCGCATGATTAAGCAAACCTAAGCAATATTAGGCTCTAATCGAAGGTTAATTAATTTCCATAATTAATCTTAGGTCAAAATAATTTATTAAAATTGATTAGAACCTAAAAGTGCTTAATTACCACTTAAAATCTTATTTTAAATTCAAGACTCCTAGTCATGGAATCTTGAATAGTGTTTTCTCTCTCCAATTCCTTAAATCATGGAATTGTGTTACACATTATTTATTCACAAATGAGTTTTTAATTCTCTAATGATGTATGGGCACTCCCAATTTTGTCATAAAATCCTTAAATCACATTCTTAGTCACCTAAACTTAAGATTAATTATTCCTAACCTTATACCTAAGCTAATACACATCTAAACCTACCATTAACACCCAATTATATGCTTAAACCTCACCTCCTCTCTGCTGTCCCTGGTCTGGCCGAGACCTCCACGCCCCCATATGCATCACATGTTCAATTTTTCAACACTCCAAGGCCATACCTCAAGTCACATATACCATACCTTGTCATAACTTTCAATCAAGCTTGATTTTCCAAATGAATAACTAAATAAAATAGCCCATTTTCTCCATTTATTTGTTGCTGGAAAAGTTCCAGCCGTGCATTGTTTCTAGAAGCCTAATTTGATTCAAAATTGATAGGAAATTCACTCACATCAAGCCATACTTTGTATCATGTACTCCATACTTCAAACCATGTTTGAATGACCTTGTGTAAGAGATATTTTCTCTTCCTTTCCCTCCAAAACCGCACGGCTACCCCTCCTCCCCTTTGAGCCTTCAATTGTTTTCATTCTCTATAAATACCTTGCCTAGAAACACATGCAAACACTTTAGCTCATTTGCACACTTTTAGTTTTCTAAGCTTTCTTTGTATTCTCTCTTTTCTCTCTAAGTTTCAAGAGAGTTTCCTCTTGTTCTTCATCTTCATCTTCATTCTCTCTTCATCTCACAATTATCTCATAACCTTGAAACACCATTTCACCACCTAAGATCATCATACAAACACCTAAACTTCCATTCTCAAACACAAGCTCACCAAGAACACATTTCCTTTCTTTTTCTCTCCACAAGGCCAAAACCATCAAGCCCCTAGGAGGAGCTCATCATCTTGTTTTTCTTTTCAAAAGTTCAAGCTTTGTGTCTTCACTCTAGGCAGGAGTGTTTTCTAAACTTTGCTTTCTTGAAAATGAGTTCTTTCTAGCTTTCTCTTGGGTTTTATTTTTGAAACTTTCTTTGCTTTTCTTTCTTGAAGCTTTCGGCCATGAGGCCTTGATGAGCACATGATGGCTCAATGATGAGGACTCCTAGATGATGACTATGTGTTCATCTCAAAGGAACCTCTAGAGCTTGAGTTTTTGCTTTCTTTGAGTTTCAACTTCATTTTCTAACTCAAAAACGATTTTTACTCAAGAACACCTTTACTTTTCTTGCTATTTTGAGTTTGGTTTCCTTATTTCCTTTTCTTAAACATTTCAGTTTTTATTTCCTTTTGGATCTTTGAGGTTTTGTTTGTTTAGAAAGTTTTGTTTTCTTTGAGCTTGATGATGATTTTCAAGAACCTCATAGTTCTTTTGAGAATTTGGTTCAAGAACTCTAAAGCTTTCTTTGTGATGAGATATGTGTTGGGTTGTATCTCTGAAGTCTTCTAAGAGCTCTAGATGAGACTAAAATAAATATTGCATCCATGTTTACTTTTATGCTTTGCACATCATATTTACTTTCCTTGCTATCACTAAATATCAAGATAATGAATGAACTTGCATTATCATATCTATATTTCAAGCTATGCATTATCATGTTTATATTTCAAGTTCTCACCTAAATATCAAAGATAATAATATGTTGCATCTCATATTTATTTTATGCTATCACTTTACTTTCTAATGGAACCTAAAATGAGTACATGAGCATGTTTACTTTTATATCATCACTTAAATGAACCTAGAGCTCAAAGACTTGCCCATTGTTGTCTCAAACAAAGGCTTGAAAATATTTATTTCCTTGGCTTGAGCATTCTGTAACACCCTAAATCTTAACCCAAGACTACTAGTATATACTTAGGTTAATCTTTAGAATATTACTTCTTGATCTCATCTTTTACTTAGAAAATACTTAGCGGAAATATGGGTAAAATTTTTCTTTTTGGGAATTTAAAATCAAAGTGAGAGCCACGCACGAATTTTTAAGAGGAAGCATAGCGAAACATATAAGCAAAGCATAAAGAGGCTCATCATATCATGGAGGCATCAACTGAAACATAGATATATATATATATATATATACTGTGCCTACCCAAAGGGCAGGACTATTCAATACATCGGGAAGCAGAATACAACCGAAATGCAATACAAGGAAATCATAAAAAGTAAATACAAGAGAAACAACACCCATACCCATGTGCATCTAGAGTAGACAACCTTATATACAAAAGAAGGTTTGTCCTCAACTATGTGGCGTGTGTGCACTAGCTACTACCCCTCCTATGTCTACTCCTGCTGGTCCGAGTACTGCGGGGTCGAGTCGATCCACTAACGAATCTCGGGGGGAGTGGTCGAGCGCATCATCGGGGCATGTCCACCGCGGCGAGGGCGCATAGATGGCCGACGAGCCAACCTCGGCTGGACCACCGTCTCCTCACTCCCAGCCCTTATCGGTGGGGGAGCGGGACTGGAGCTCTAACTGTATATGTGGGATGGCGGGTCCTCGGATGGGTCCGTCTCCGAGTACTGGGGACGCGGCACATACTCGGGGTACTCGCGTACTGCTGATGTCTCGGGCTCCATGCGGAGGATCTGCTCATCGCGTGGTCTCGCTCGCTCAAAAATCCTGTTATGACGGTAAGGAGCAGTCGGGGTGAAGCGGTAGCTCGGGACGGGGTGCGCGAAGGGTCGTCCCATGAACATGAATACTCTGATAGTGCAGCGATCCTCAAAATGATATGACCCGAGTGCCGGGTCATGGTGCAGCTCCCATACCGGGGTGTCGATGAAGAGTACGAATGTTGCCATCTGAAGATATGACGGAAGAAAAGAGAGAGGGAATGAGAATCTTTCTAAAAGAATTCTCAGTAGGGTTATCCCTACCTAGGTGACATCATCATATCTTCAGGAACCTTGGGTTTATTTCTAAAAGGTGTGCATGAATATAAATTCCTTTTAAGTTAGTTTTCTAAAGTGGTATTTATCCAAGGTCCATCATATTTTATAATGTGTCTTCATAACTTAAGCAGAAATATACTAATGATATGAATGCATCATAAAGGTAAACTAAACAATAGAATAACTAAGAAGCATTATAACATTGGCATAAGGTAATATAGCATATGTGACATTTTAACTTTAACTTTCATCTCATGTGGCCACCCTAAAACATCTCTAGGTTATGAGCTCATACCTTAACTAGTCGTCACTAGTTCTTACTTATCCTATGATAAGCGTAACATATACATAATCCCGACTTAATAGTGCGGGCTAGGGGGCAATTAAGGATCACCTCTCTTAGGGTCATTTCCTCTTTGAAATGCTCTACTAGCAACTAGTGCATCGTAGTATTGTCCGCTTTGGCAAGCTCTATGTCAATACCCTCACGGATTTGTTTTCTTGGGGGTGCTCGGCTAAACCGGTGTCACTCAAGAAGGCGTCTCAGTGTTGTGTCACATTTAAGATCTCATAAAGTGTTATTCATAGATACATCATTATTCATTACATAAATCTTTCTCATAGCATATACATCATCACAAGAAACTTCTTCATAATGTATACATAAAACTATAGCATTTACATTATCACATAATCACATCTTAGACAATCATACATACAAACTCCCAAGCTTATTATGTTATAAACCTATAGTATGTTATGCTTTGGTTCTTTTGAGTCTTAAACTTGTAAACTAATTGTTCTAGTATTATTCTTAACCTCTTACACACCTATAGGTTCATAACTAGTAAGTTTTACTAATTTTTATGCTCAAGGACTTATCCAAACAGCACTATGTAGATTTAGACAACTTTATATTTGTGTGATTACGGGGTTCTAGAGATTACGGTTTAAATCTTTAAAGTCCTTAACTCACATTCTAAGTTATCGATCATCAAAACCTAGTTTCTTGGGAACCTATGAGGTTATAACTAAGTATTCCTCACCTCACACTATGGTCAAGAACATCTCTAAACCTCAAGGATGCAGAATTTGAAATCCTAACTTTACGGGTACCTAGAAGTCACAACAATGACCCTTTCTAAGTTTAGTTTGCTCCTAAGGCTTCAAGATTAAGTCCTAAACCAATTATGAGTCATTCCTACACATTTAAACTAATTTAAAACCAAGATTATTAAATCTAAACCTTGCTGGACAGAATCCAGAAAATTACATAATTAAAGGATCTAAAATTCTCAAATTAATTTTTTTCTAGTTCCTAACTTATCCTATCTTTTACATATGAGTCTTAACATTATTTTTACTCAAACATAGGCACATTATCCTAATCAAAACAGCACATACAGTGGCAGCAAAGAGCAAGGAAGAACCGAGAATATACTTCTCCATAATAGGCATAAAACATAATTTCTAAAGCACATAAGATACTAGTTTCTCTTGGAACTCTTTTTAAACTCTCTAAGCTCATTTATAAACAATTTTAACATCTAAAATCACAAAAATATTTAAGAGGGCAGTGACCAATTCATCTTTGTCTCAAGAGGTTCTAAATTCTCAAAACTTGGTTCTATGCATTCCTTAAACTTACTTAAGCTTGGAAAAATTATAAGACATAGTCTCAAATACTTGGAAACCTCAAGACCTCTTAGGGCCGAAATATGAACCCAAGAAAAACACATATTGTTAGACCTTTGTTGAGACAACAATGGGCAAGTCTTTGAGCTCTAGATTCATTTAGGCGATGACATAAAAATAAACATGATCATGCACTTATTTTAGGTTCCATTAGAAAGTAAAGTGATAGCACCAAGTAAATATGAATGCAACTCATTATTATCTTGGTATTAAGTGAGAACTTGAAATTTAAACATGATAATGCATAGCTTGAAATATAAACATGATAATGCAAGTTCATTCATTATCTTAATATTTAGTGATAGCAAGGAAGTAAACATGATATGCATAGCATAAAATAAACATGATGCAAGATTCATTTTATGGTTAACTAGAGCTCATTCAAGACTTTAACAAGATAGCAACCCAATATAATATCTCAAAGATCACAACACAAAAACCGAAAGTCATATAAAAGAGAAAGAAAGTGAAACTACATCAAGTTCTTTATTAAATACCCAAAACCCCTATCTAGAGAAAAATCTCTAGAACGTGCCGGCCAACTTTAAGGTTGACAAGGGTAGGCTTGGGCTTTTAGAAATCCTTAGATTAATTTTCTTAAGTTGAAAAACCATGTGAGTTAGATATCATATAGATGAAGTCATAAAAAAAGGAAAACTCAAGCTTTAGAGGTTTCTTTGAGATGAACACAATGTCATCATCTAGAAACTCTCATCATCAAGCTATCATGCTCAAAATCAAGGCCTCATGGCCGAAAATGAAAAGAAAGGAAAGACAAAGGAAAGTTCAAAAAGGATCCAAGAGGAAACTAGAGAAAAACACTTTCTTGAGCAAAATAAAGTTTGAAAACAAATCCCTACCTAGTGATGAAGGTAAAAGCTTGGACTTGAAGATGGAAATGAGATGAGCAACACCTCCTAGAATGGTGATGATGATTCGGCCTTGATGCAAGAAAAGGAAGGAAATGTATTTCAAGTGAAGTTGTGTTTGAGGTGTGGTGTTTGAGAGGCTTGATGATGGTTCAAGGTTTTGGGGTGGTGTTTGATGGTTAAGAGATGGTGATGAGATGAAGAGATGAAGAAGATAAAGATGAAAAGAAAGGAAGAACACTCTTGAAATTTTGAGAGAAAAAGAAAGACTAGCAAGACAACTCTAAAACTCTAAACTTAGCAAATGCTCCAAGGTGCAACAAGGCTATCACAAGCATCCTATTTATAGAAAAACAAAACCATGGAGCTCACAATGGGAGGGAGTGGCCGTGTGGTTTGGAGGGAAAAGGAAGAGAAAATATCTCTTACACAAGGTCATTCAAGCATGGTTTGAAGTATGGAAGCTATGCTACAAAGTATGGTTTGATGTGAGTTAATTTCCTATCAAATTTTTATGAAATTAGGCTTCTAGAAACTTGTCATGGCTGGAACTTTTCCAGCCAGAAATAAATGGGGAAAATGGGTTGTGTTAATTATTTATTCATGTGGAAATTCAAGCTTGATTGAAAGTTATGACAAGGTATAGTGTATGTGACTTGAGGTATGGCCTTGGAGTGTTGAAAAATTGAACATGTGATGCACAATGGGGATGGGCAGCTTCGGCCAAGGCTGGACAGCAGAGTGGAGGTGAGTTTTGACCATTTAATTGTGTGTTAATGGTAGGTTTAGATGTGTATTAGCTTAGGTACAAGGTTAGGAATGATTAAGTTTAAGTTTAGGTAACTAAGAATGTGATTTAGGGGGTTTATGACAAGTTTAGGAGTGCTCATACATCATTAGAGAATTTTAAACTCATTTATGAATAAACAATGTGTAACACAATTCCATGATTTAAGGAATTGGAAAGAGAAAATACTATTCAAGATTCTATGACTAGGTGTCTTGAAATTAAAATATGATTTTAGGTTGTAATTAAGTACTTTTTGGTTCTAATCAACTTTAATAAATTATTTTGACTCAAGATTAATTAAGGAAATTAATTAACCTTCGATTAGAGCCCAATATTGCTTGGGTTTGCTTAATCACGCGATTAAGCGTAAAAACACGAAACTAGGGGCAAAACCGTAATTTTGCACTAATTTTGCCCGGGACTTCTAAAATTAAAACTGAGGTCATATAATACATAAAAATGCCTTTTAAAACCATCTGGAGAAGTTTCGGGTTCATCCGGCACTTGCAAACGGGTAAAACACCGCAGGGGCGTTTTGGTCATTTTGACCCAAAAACTCGAAAAACGAGATTTTCGATCCCGGGAAGGTACACAAGTTATCTAATCCCCTTCCAACATTGAGTTTGCCCTTCGAGTACTTGAGGCGGCTTTCCTCAGTGCAGGTGAAAATGACCTCAGGGGCATTTTGGTCATTTTCACTCTAACAGAAAAATCGGGGCGTTACACATTCGGCCTCTAAGGGTTTGTTTGGTTACAAGTAACTATGCTTTATAATTTTTCTAAGCTTTTATGAGTTTAAGGAATGCATAGAACTAAGTTTTATGAATTTAGGACCTCTTGTGTAACGCCCGGGGACGAGGACGAGGAGTGATCGCCGGTGCAAAGAGGGCACGGACAAGGTGCGGCTCCTCGCAAGGTCCTCTAAGCGGAGGGGTACATGAATGAACCGATTACACACCCGAATGAGAGGGATCCTAAGATTGTATAGGTATGGGACTATACAGTTGAGGAGGGCTTATATGAATTGATTTGCACTACCTATACCAACAAGATGCATCTTCTTTTCGGTAGCCTAAACTGAAAGAACTCCACAGTTAAGCATGCTTGACTTGGGGTAATTTTGGGATGGGTGACCTCCTGGGAAGTTTTCCTAGGAAGCATGTGAGTGAGGACAAAGCATGCTGAAAAGACTCGTGTTGGTTTGTGGGGACAGTTGTCAATCCATAAAGCAGCAGGGGATGTTACATCTTGAGACAAAGTTGATTTAGTCACTGCCCTCATAAATATTTTTAAGATTTTAGATGATAAAAATGTTTAGAAATGAGTTTTGAAAGTTTTAAAAAGGTTCCAAGAGAAACTAGTATTTTATGTGCTTTAAAAATTGTGTTTGATGCCTTTAAATGGATATGTTTGTTTCGGTTCTGCCTTGCCTTGTATGACCACTGTACGAGCTGTTTTAATGAAGATAATATGCTTATGTTTGAGTGTAATTAATGTTAAAACTCATAGGTGAAAGATAAGAGAAGTTAAAAACTAGAAAAGAATTAATTTGAGAGTTTTAGATCACTTAATGTTTGAATTTTCTGGATTCTGTCCAGCAAGGTTTAGTAATGATAATTATGGTTTTAAATTAGTTTAAATGTGTAGGAATGACTCATAAATGGTTTAGGACTTGATCTTGATGCCTTAGGAGCAAACCGGACTTAGAAAGGGTCATTGTTGTGACTCCTAGGTACCCGTAAAGTTAGGATTATGAATTCTGCATCCTTGAGGTTTAGAGATGTTCTTGACCATAGTGTGAGGTGAGAAATACTTAGTTATAACCTTATAAGTTCCCGAGAGATTAGGTTTTATGATTTATAACTTAGAAAGTGAGTTAAGGACCTTAAGGGTCAATGCATAAGACACAAAGAAAGTTGTTAATGCTATGATGTGTTATATGATGCAATGATATGATGAGATGTGCTTGATGCAAGAGAAAATGATTAATGAAAATGTTAAAGTTTATCATAGCATGAGAGTTTATGAGAATATTATTGTGTGAATTAGCTTGTGGTAGTTTGAAGGAAATTCGGTTTATCAGCTGTTATGCTGCCGAATTTCCGTCAAACCTAAAAGGGTTGAAAAGATGTTTTAAGAGTACCATATGAATTGAAAACCCTGGGTGACATCGGTTCGGCCGAGCACCCCCAGGAGAATTTTATGTGACAAAGCACTGAGACGCGCTTGCCTGGGTGACACCGGTTCGGCCGAGCACCCCTAGGGGAGACAAATCCGTGAGGGTATGAGTAGATGTAGCCTACCAAGGCGGACAAATTGCTGTGGCTTAATGCCCACAAGGCGTTTCAAAGAGGGTATACCCCAGAGAGAGGTGATCCTTGCCCCCTACCCGTACTTGCGAGTCGGGATTATTATTTATGTTTCGCTTATTCAAGATAATAAGCAAGAGCTAGTGACGACTAGGTGAGGTATGAGCTCATAACCTAGTTATTTTTAGGGTGGGTTGTTATGCTAAAGTACCATGTTTGATGTCACGAAGTTGAGGAATGATTCACTTGAAATTTATATGCCCTTATGCCACATGGTTTATGTTTATGTGCTTTGATGTGTTGTTTTTATATGCTCTAGCATTGACATGCATCCATGATATAATATGTTGCACTCATAACATCAAGATGCATGCTAAAAGGAATGGACCTTGGATAATTAGTTTTGAAAACTCTAAATTGAACCTTATATGCATGATCACTGTTTTATAATTAAACCCAAGGTTCCTGAGGATGTGTACGATGTAACCCTAGGATAGGAGACTCCTACTGAGATTCTTTAGCAAGAATTCTCACTCCTCTCTTCTATCACATCTTCAGAGAGCGATGGCGACGTTCGTGGTCTTCGTTGGCACACCTACTTGGGAGGTTTACTATGACTCGGATCACGGGTCATATCATTTTGAAGGGCAGTGTACCGTGCGAGTTTTCATGTTCATTGGACGCCCCTTTGCACATCCTGTACAGAGCTACCGTTTCTCCCCGATGTCACCTTACGATGATGAGATGGTTTTTGAGAGCGCCCGGACGCGAGACAAGAGGATTATGCGGACATATAGGTTTGATGCCTCGAGACTTCCAGGACTACGTGCCTCAATCCTCGAGTTCGGAGGACGACCCATCCGAGGACCCACCGACGCACATGTATAGCGAGAGTTCTACTCCTACACCTTAGTTCGTGCGCGATGTGAGAGAGGAGACTGTTTCACAGCCGAGGCTAGCTAGGCGAGCCGAGAGGCTCCCCTACCGAGGAGCTCACGCTCAGTCTTCATGTGTTTCCATTCTTGCTGCTCTGCATCCATGGATTGGTTACACTCCACCGTTTCCCGGATTCCAGTAGTTGACGTTGTAGGGGAGGCTTAGTGCACACACCACATGTAGAGTGGATAAACCTTCTTTTGTTTTTGAGGTTATTCACCATAGGCGCACTCGGGTAGTTATGGTTTATTTCAGCTTACTTGTTTTCTGTTGTATTTCCTTTTCCTCTGTATTACTAGCTCTGTTTGTCCCTATAAGGGTATGACTACTTATGTACCTTAACTATGATATTAATGAAATGTTTCCTTTGTCATCATGATTGTTGTTCTTTGGTTATATGCTTCATTGCATAATTTATAATGATTGTTACGCATGCTCTACGTTTCTATCGTTCGATTAGTTTAGCTCGTGGCTCTCATTTTGTTTCATGTTTTTCAAAAAAAAAATTTACCCGTAATTTCCGCTAAGTATTTTAAGAAAAGGATGAGACTATAAAGTAATAGCCTAATGTTTAACCTAATGTGTTCTAGAAAGTTGGGTTAAAAATTAGGGTGTTACAGAATGACGTTGTGTAAGAGATGTTTTCTCTTCCTTTTCCCTCCAAAAGCTACATCCAGCCCTCCTCCTCTTCGAGCTCTCATTTGTTTTCATTTTCTATAAATACCTTGCCTAGAAACACATGCAAACACTTTAGCTCATTTGTACACTTTTAGTTTTCTAAGCTTTCTTTGTATTCTCTCTTTTTCTCTCTAAGTTCCAAGAGAGTTTCCTCTTGTTCTTCAGCTTCATCTTCATCCTCTCTTCATCTCATAATCATCTCATAACCTTCAAACACCACCTCAAAGCCTTGAATCACCTCCTAACCTCTCAAACACCTCACCTCAAACACAACCTCACTTGAAACACAACTCCAACCTCTTCATATCCCCTTGGCCGAATCACTACCCACACTCAAGGAGGAGTTCTTCATCTTGTTTCCTTTTCAAAGATCAAAGCTTTTAACTTCACTCTTGGTAGGAGTGTTTTCTAAACTTTGTTTTCTTGAAATGAGTTTTTCTCTAGCTTTCTCTTGGATTTTCTTTTTTGAAGCTTTCTTTGTTTTTCTTTCTTTGATGTTTCGGCCTCTTGGTCTTGAGGAGCACATGATAGCTCAATGATGAGAGCTCCTAGATAATTACTATGCGTTCATCTCAAAGGAACCTCTAGAGCTTGAGTTTTTGCTTTCTCTAAGTTTCATCTTTATTATCTAGCTCAAAAGGATTTTTGTTCAAGAACACCTTTACTTTTCTTGCTATTTTGATTTCGGTTTCCTTGTTCCTTTTCCTTTAAATATTTCGATTTTGATTCCTTGATCTTTGAGGTTTTGTTTTGTTTTTGAAAGTTTGTTTCTTTGAGCTTGATGATGATGTTCAAGAACCCCATAGTTCCTTTGAGAACTTGGTTCAAGAACTCTAAAGCTCTCTTTGTGATGAGATGAGTGTTGGGTTGCTATTTGTTAAAGTCTTGTAAAAGCTCTAGACTATCATAAAATGAACCTTGCATCCATGTTTACTTTTATGCTTTGCACATCATATTTACTTTCCTTACTATCACTAAGTATCAAGATAATGAATGAACTTGCATTATCATATTTATATTTCAAGCTATGCATTATCATGTTTATGTTTCAAGTTCTCACTCAATATCAAGATAATAATGAGTTGCATCTCATGTTTATTTTATGCTATCACTTTACTTTCTAAAGGAACCTAAAATAAGTGCATGAGCATGTTTATTTTTATGTCATCACTTAAATGAACCTAGAGCTCAAAGACTTGCCCATTGTTGTCTCAAACAAAGGCTTGAAAATATTTATTTCTTTGGCTTGAGCATTCGGCCTCTAAGGGTTTTAGTGGTTACAAGGGTTGAAAACTATGTTTCATAAATTTTCTAAGTTTTTATGAGTTCAAGGAATGCATAGGACTAAGTTTTATGAATTTAGGACCTCTTGAGACAAATTTGATTTAGCTACTGCCCTCTCAAATATTTTGATGATTTTAGATGTTAAAAATGTTTATAAATGAGTCTTGAAAGTTTTAAAAAGGTTCCAAGAGAAACTAGTATTTTATGTGCTTGAGAAATTGTGTTTGATGCCTTTAAATGGAGATGTTTGTTTCGGTTCTGCCTTGCTATGTTTAGCCACTGTATGAGCTGTGTTAATGATGATAATATGCTTATGCTTGAGTATAATTAATGTTAAAACTCATATGTGAAAGATAAGAGAAGTTAGTAACTAAAAAAGAATTAATTTGAGAGTTTTAGATCCCTTAATGTTTGAATTTTCTGGATTCTGTCCAGCAAGGTTTAGTAATGCAAATCATGGATTTAAATTAGTTTAAATGTGTAGGAATGACTCATAAATGGTTTAGGACTTGATCATGATGCCTTAGGAGCAAACTAGACTTAGAAAAGGTCATTGTTGTGACTCCTAGGTACCCGTAAAGTTAGGATTATGAATTATGCATCCTTGAAGTTTAGTGATGTCCTTGACCATAGTGTGAGGTGAGAAATACTTAGTTATAACCTTATAGGTGCCCGAGAGACTAGGCTTTGATGATTCATAACTTAGAATATGAGTTGAGGACCTTAAGGGTCAATGCATAAGACAGTAAGAAATGTGTTAATGCTATGATGCTTAATTCATGCAATGATATGTTGAGATGTTTTTGAGTACCATATGAGTTGAAAACCCTGGGTGAAACCGGTTTGGCCGAGTACCCCCAGGAGATTTTTATGTGATAAAGCACTGAGACGCGCTTTCCTGGGTGACACCGGTTCGGCCGAGCACCCCTAGGGGAGACAAATCCGTGAGGGTATGAGTAGATGGAGCCTACCAAAGCGGACAAATTGCTGTGGCTTAATCCCCGCAATGCGTTTCAAAGAGGGTATATCCTAAGAGAAGTGATCCCTGCCCCCTACCCGTACTTGCGAGTTGGGATTATTTTATGATGTTTCGCTTATTCAAATAATAAGCAAGAGCTAGTGACGACTAGCTGAGGTATGAGCTCATAACCTAGTTATTTTAGGGTGGCCTTATTATGCTAAAGTACCATGATTGATGTCACGAAGTTGAGGAATGATTCACTTGAAAGTATATGCCCTTATGCCACATGGTTTATGTTTACATGCTTTGATGTGTTGTTTTATATGCTCAAGTGTTGACATGCATCCATGATATAACATGTTGCACTTCTAACATCAAGATGCAAGCTAAAAGGAATGGACCTTGGATAATTAGTTTTGGAAAATGCTAAATTGAATCTTATATGCATGATCACTGTTTCAGAATTAAACCTAAGGTTCCTGAGGATGTGAACGATGTAACCCTAGGGTAGGAGACTCCTATTGAGATTCTTTAGCAAGAATTCTCACTCCTCTCTCTTCTTTCTCCCATCACATCTTCAGAGATCGATGGCGACGTTCGTACTTTTCATTGACATGCTAGTTTAGGAGGTGCACTACGACCTGGACCACCATTCGTATCATTTTGAGGGTCATTGTGCCGTCCGTGTTTTTGTGTACATAGGACAACCCTTCGCTTATCCGGTTTCGAGTTACCAGTTCACTCCTACTGAACCCTTTGGTGGTGATGACATGATATTTGAGCACACTTGCCCGCGTGATGAGCAGCAACGTCGTGCCCGCACCTCTGCCTCAGCTGTCCGCAACTACCCAGAGTACGTGCCTCGCCCGAGGAGGTCCGAGACTAATCCATCCGAGGATTCATCGATGCATGTGCCTTTAGAGGGCTCTGCTCCCTTTCCCCAGTTCCGGCGCGAGGGGAGTGAGGAGACCGTGAGGCAACCACGCTTGGCAAGGAGAGCCGAGATGCGCCCGCTTCGAGGAGCTCACTCAGCCGCCGCGAGTTCCCTTCACACTCCATTGGCCCACTCAGGAGGAGATAGAGCGTTTCCCCGGTTACCTGCCTCCATCATCCGAGGACCCCCGTCATCACTAGACTCCGATGGAGAGCTTTACGAGTACCCGAGCTTTTATGGAGATCTTCCCTTCGGCAGTACCTTTTGGGAGGGGTTGTAGATTGTACTCGTAGCTTAGTAGAAGGGTAGCATTTTGGGTTTATCTTCTTATCGTACCATGTACCTTGTATTTTTCTTGTCTCTGTTATATTTTATTTCTGCTGTATTACAAACTCTGCCCGTCTCCATGAGGGTATGACTACTTATGTACTCTAATTAAGTTATTAATGAAATGTTTCCTTTGTTATCATGATTGTTGTTCTTTGATTACATGCTTTACTTTATGATTTATAATGGTTGTAACGCGTGCCTTATATTTCTGTTATTCGACTAGTCAGGTTTGCGGCTCTCACTTTGATTTATATTTTCAAAAAAAAAAAAATTACCCGTAATTTTCACTAAGTATTTTAATAAAATGATGAGACTAAGAAGTAATAACCTAATGATTAGCCTAATATGTTCTAGAGTATTGGGTTAAAAATTAGGGTGTTGCGTTTTGGTATCAAAGCAGTTCGATTCTCACGGAGCCTGAGGATTGAACTAACCATGCTTTAGAAGCATGATGCGATAGTTATGTCATGTGTAGTGCTTGATAGCGACAAGCTATAAGACTAGAGATGCATGACTCCTGTTGCTTGCAAGTGCCATGGTAACTAGCTCATTTTGCATGAATATTGAGCCTGATTGACTTGATGTTCATTGTTTCATGTGTTTAGGAACCAATGGCACCGCGATGACAGCCTAGGACTACGCTCGATGCTGACCAAGACAATGCGATTGCTGCTGCTGTCCGTAGAATGGTGCAAGCCATGGAGCGGATGTTTGACTGCATGGATCAACGTGAGAATGCTGCACCTGCTCCCCCTGCTGCTGAGGTGGTTGAGCAAGCTCGCTTCGGCAAGTTCCGCAAGGCGAACCCGCCGGTCTTCCGAGGGGTAATGGACCCCGACAAGGCTGACGAGTGGATCAAAGACATGGAGAAAATCTACTCTGTCGTCACCTGCTCAGAGGAGTAGAAGGTTACGTTTGCTGCTTTCATGATGAAGTCGAACGCCGAGTTCTGGTGGAATAAGACGAAGCAACTGTTGGAAGCCTTTGGAACTCCCATTGACTGGGAGCTGTTCAAGACTTACTTCTACGAGAAGTATTTCCCGGAGTCAGTGAGGAATGCCAAAGACATTGAGTTCATGCAGTTGACCCATGGAGGGTCTACTGTTGCCCAATACACTGCTAAGTTCGAGGAGTTGATCAAGTTCTCTCGGGTGTTCCAAGGGAACCCCGATGAGGTTTGGAAATGTGTGAAATATGAGGCCGGTCTGAAGGCGGAGATGAACTACGCCGTGGCCCATATGGAGATTAGAGACTTCCCGACTCTGGTCAACAAATGCCGGATTCTTAAAGAGGGACAGAGAAAGATGCAATCCACGAGGGCGGAGCGAGCTAAGGGGCTCTGACCTCAAGCCTCGAAGTTCAAACCGCAATACCCGTCAAGGAACTACTACAATCCTTACCAGACCAACCAATTCTGACCACAACAACCGAGAGCTCCTGCATACCAACAATCCAAGCAACACCAACGGCCACCGGTTCAACATCAAGGCCCGAGGAACTTCAACAACAACCAACCCCGTGGACCGAGTGGAACCCGGAAACACAATGGAGGACCAAGTGGGGCCAAGAACAAGGCACCACAAGGATCCTCTGCTGCTTACCCCGGAGCAGCATCTGCTGATGTCTGTACCCAGTGCGGGAAGAATCATGGGAACCGCCCCTACCTCATATGGCAGAGGGTCTGCTTCAAATATGGCAAGCACGGCCACTATGCCAGCAACTGCACCACTGGAGGACCATCAAATTAGAACCCTCGACCTCAACACCAAGGACGGGTCTTCACCCTCAACGCGGAAAATGCGCAGACATTCAACGATCTTATTCAAGGTAAGTGCGAGCTTAACGGTAGAACCTTAACTGTACTTTTCAATTCTGGCGCTACTCATTCTTTTATTTCACTTGCTAGTGTCGAGTATTTGAATTTGCGAGTCTCTAAACTTCCCTTTGATCTTATTGTTTCTACCCCCACAAATCGCCCTGTTAATACTTGCAAGTGTTGTTTGAACTGTCATCTTGTTGTAGAAAATAGGTCTTTTGTCATAGATTTGATTTGCTTACCCCTTAAGGACATAGGTATCATTCTAGGCATGGATTGGCTCCATGCCAACCGTGTATTGTTAGACTGTGGAACCCAAACCGTTGTTTTTCCTTCTCCTCCCAAACCCATTGATCAACCTTTAAGATTGTACCTAAACTCCGTAGAGGTCTTCTGTAGTGGGAAGAGAACTAAGGGATATGTTCTCCTAGCCGCTTGCGATGTAGACTTTGAGCAAAACCTAGGTGATATACGTGTGGTGAGAGACTATCCCGAGGTGTTTTCGGATGAAATACCCGAGTTCCCTTCCGAAAGAGAAGTAGAGTTTTCCATAGAGCTGGTTCCTGGAACGGGACCTATCTCTATAGCCCCATATAGGATGTCACCCTCGGAGTTAGCAGAATTGAAAACCCAGTTAGAGGAGTTGTTGGAGAAAAGTTTTATAAGGCCGAGTGCTTCGCCTTGGGGTACTCCGGTCTTGTTTGTGAAGAAGAAAGATGGAAGCATAAGGATATGTATAAATTATAGGCAGTTGAACCGAGTGACCATAAGAATAAGTACCCGTTGCCTAGGATTGATGATTTTATGGACCAGTTGAAAGGAGCAGTAGTGTTTTCTAAGACTAATTTGAGGTCCGGTTACCATCAGATTAGGGTTAGAGATTCGGATATTCCTAAAATCGCCTTTCGAACTCGGTATGGACACTTTGAATTCAATGTGATGTTGTTTGGTTTGACGAATGCTCCCGCAGTCTTTATGGATTACATGAATAGGATCTTTAGACCCTATTTAGATCAATTCGTGGTTGTGTTCATAGATGATATTCTCATTTATTCGAAAACCCACGAGGAGCATGAGCGTCATTTAAGGATGGTTTTAGAGGTATTGAAAGAGAAGAAGTTATACGCCAAGCTTTCTAAGTGTGAATTCTGGTTGGATGAGGTGAAATTCTTAGGACATGTTGTGTCAAAAGGTGGCATAGCTGTCGACCTGAGTAAGATAGAAGCCGTGATGATTGGGATAGACCAACCTCTATGACCAAGATTAGAAACTTTTTGGGTTTAGCTGGCTATTACCGTAGGTTTATCAAAGGATTTTCCCAGTTAGCCCTACCTCTAACCAAGCTCACTAGGAAGAATGCCCCGTTTGGGTGGAGCCCCAAGTGTGAAAAGAGTTTCCTAGAGCTTAAGGAAAAGCTCACCTTAACCCCAGTTTTGGTTTTACCTGACCCCAATGTACCCTTCGAGGTATATTGTGACGCCTCTAGCAAAGGTTTAGGTTATGTGTTGATGCAAAACAGGCAAGTGGTAGCCTATGCGTCCAAACAACTCAAGCCTCATGAGGTAACCTACCCCACCCATGATCTAGAGTTAGCAGCCATCGTGTTTGCCTTAAGATGTGGAGACACCATTTGTATGGTGTAAGGTTCGAGGTTTTCTCCGATCATAAGAGTCTCAAGCACCTCTTTGATCAAAAGGAGTTAAATATGAGGCAGAGGAGATGGATGGAATTCCTCAAAGATTACGACTTCGGCTTAAGTTACCACCCCGGCAAGGCTAACGTAGTCGCCGATGCCTTGAGTCGAAAGTCATTGCGTTTATCTTGCATGATGGTTAACGAAGTTGCGTTAATAGAGAAGTTTAGGGATATGAATCTTGGGATGTCGACGTCGGAAAAAGGTATCGTGATGTGTCATCTCACGGTGACCAGTGGGTTTAAGCAAAGGATTATGCTTCCCCAAAGAGAAAATGAGGACTTTATGGAGACAATAGAGGCAGTTAAGGCCGGTAGGTTGAAGGGTTTTGAGCGAGGCCCCGATTGGTTGTGGAGGTTTGAGGGGTGAATCTGTGTACTACAAGATGGCGACCTCCGAGAGAAAATCTTGGAGAAGGCCCACAAAAGCCATTTTGCCATTCATCCTGGTACTACCAAGATGTACCAAGATTTGAAGAAGATGTTTTGGTGGCTCGGATTGAAGAAGGATGTGGTCGCCTGGGTGAGTAAGTGTTTGGTCTGCCAAAAGGTTAAGATCGAACACCAAAAACCTTCTGGCATGTTGCAACCCCTGTCAATCCCCAAGTGGAAGTGGGAGAGTATATCAATGGATTTTGTGACAGGATTGCAGAGGACCCAAGCTGGCCATGATGCCGTATGGGTAATCGTGGATCGACTGACCAAGTCGGCTCACTTTCTACCTATTCGAGTCACGTACTCGTTGGATAAGTTGGCTCAGCTTTACATCCAAGAGATAGTAAGGTTGCATGGAGTGTCGTCGATGATAATCTCGGATCGAGATCCGCGGTTTACGTCACGTTTTTGGGGAGCCTTTCAAAAGGCGTTTGGTTCAAAGCTGTGCCTAAGCACTACTTACCACCCACAAATGGATCGTCAATCTGAGAGAACAATCCAAACCCTAGAAGACATATTAAGAGCCTGTGTCTTAGATCAGAAAGGAAGTTAGGATAAGTACATGCCATTGATCGAGTTTGCGTATAACAATAATTATTACGCAAGCATCAGTATGGCACCGTACGAAGCACTGTGTGGAAGGAAGTGCCAATCAACCTTGTGTTGATACGAGCCCGGAGAGCAAAGTGTCTTAGGACCCGATGTAGTGAGGGAAACGACGGAGCAAATCAAGAAGATTAAGGATAGAATCTTAACCACTCAAAGTCGGCAGTAAAGCTACGCGGACAAAAGGCGCAAGCCCTTGGAATTCCAAGAAGGCGAACATGTATTTCTAAGAGTCACTCCCACTACAGGAATAGGTAGAGCCACGAAAGTCAAAACGTCGAGTGCCCGATTTCTCGGTCCTTTTGAAATTCTTCAGAGAATCGGATTTGTAGCCTACAAAATAGCTCTACCACCTAATCTGTCAAATCTTCATGACGTCTTTCACGTCTCTCAGTTGCGTAAATACAAGTCCGACCCTAGCCATGTCTTAGAGCCAGAACATGTACAGTTAAGGGAGGACCTTACGTTCAATCTACCGCCTACGAGAATCGTGGACCAAGACGTCAAGCAGTTAAGGAACAAGTCTGTTCCTTTGGTGAAGGTTACATGGGGACGTGGCAACACTGAGGAGTTCACGTGGGAACTTGAGTCCGAGATGAGGTCGAAGTACCCTGAGTTGTTCTAAGATATGAATTTCGAGGGCGAAATTCTTTTTAAGGAGGGAAGTAATGTAACGCCCTGATTTTCTGTTAGAGTGAAAATGACCAAAATGCCCCTGAGGTCATTTTCGGTCCGGAATTTGAGGAAAGCCGGTTCGGCAGTACTCGAAGGGCAAACTCAATGTTGGAAGGGGATTAGATGACTTGTGTATCTTTCCGGGATCGAAAATCTCGTTTTTCGAATTTTCGGGTCAAAATGACCAAAATGCCCCTGCGGTGTTTTACCCGTTTGCAAGTGCAGGATGAACCCGAAACTTCTCCAGATGGTTTTAAAAGGCGTTTTTATGTATTATGTGACTTTAGTTTTGGTCTCGGAGATCCCAAGCGAACTTAGTGCAAAATTACGGTTTTGCCCCTAATTTTGTGTTTTTACGCTTAATCGCGTGATTAAGCAAACCTAAGCAATATTAGGCTCTAATCAAAGGTTAATTAATTTCCATAATTAATCTTGAGTCAAAATAATTTATTAAAGTTGATTAGAACCTAAAAGTGCTTAATTATAACTTGAAATCCTATTTTAAATTCAAGACTCCTAGTCATGGAATCTTGAATAGTGTTTTCTCTTTCTAATTCCGTAAATCATGGAATTGTGTTTCCAATTGTTTACTCATAAAAATGAATTTAAATCTTCTAATGATGTATGAGCACTCCTAATCTTGTTATACAATCCTTAAACCTCATTCTTAGTCACCTAAACTTAAGCTTAATTATTCCTAACCTTGTACCTAAACTAATACACACTTAAACCTATCATTAACACACAATTACATGAAACAATTCATCCTTCCCCACGTTGTCCAGGTCTGGCCGAAGCTCCATGCTCTCCATATGCATCACATATTCAAATTTTCAACACTTCAAAGCCATACCTCAAGTCATATACACCATGCCTTGTCATACTTGCAATCAAGCTTGATTTTCCAAATGAATAACTAATTAAAATAACCCATTTTCCTCATTTATTTGTGGCTGAAAAACAACCAACCATAAATTGTTTCTAGAAGCCTAATTTCATTCAAAATTGATAGGAAATTCACTCAAATCAAGCCATACTTTGTATCATACACTCCATACTTCAAACCATACTTGAATGACCTTGTGTAAGAGATGTTTTCTCTTCCTTTTCCCTCCAAAAGCTACAGCCAGCCCTCCTCCTCTTTGAGCTCTCATTTGTTTTCATTTTCTATAAATACCTTGCCTAGGAACACATGCAAACACTTTAGCTCATTTGCATACTTTTAGTTTTCTAAGCTTTCTTTGTATTCTCTCTTTTTCTCTCTAAGTTCCAAGAGAGTTTCCTCTTGTTCTTCATCTTCATCTTCATCCTCTCTTCATCTCATAATCATCTCATAACCTTCAAACACCACCTCAAAGCCTTGAATCACCTCCTAACCTCTCAAACACTTCTCCTCAAACACAACTTCACTTGAAACACAACTCCAACCTCTTCACATCCCCTTGGCCGAATCACTACCCGTACTCAAGGAGGAGTTCTTCATCTTGTTTCCTTTCCAAAGATCAAAGCTTTTAACTTCACTCTAGGTAGGAGTATTTTCTAAACTTTGTTTTTTCTAAATGAGTTTTTCTCTAGATTTCTCTTGGATTTTCTTTTTTGAAGCTTTCTTTATTTTTCTTTCTTTGATGTTTCGGCCTCATAGCCTTGAGGAGCACATGATAGCTCAATGATGACTATGTGTTCATCTCAAAGGAACCTCTTGAGCTTGAGTTTTTGTTTTTTCTAAGTTTCATCTTTATTATCTAGCTCAAAAGGATTTTTGTTCAAGAACACCTTTACTTTTCTTGCTATTTTGATTTCGGTTTCCTTGTTCCTTTTCCTTTAAATATTTCAATTTTGATTCCTTGATCTTTGAGGTTTTGTTTTGTTTTTGAAAGTTTGTTTCTTTGAGCTTGATGATGATGTTCAAGAACCCCATAGTTCCTTTGAGAACTTGGTTCAAGAACTCTAAAGCTCTCTTTGTGATGAGATGAGCGTTGGGTTGCTATTTGTTAAAGTCTTGTAAGAGCTCTAGACTATCATAAAATGAACCTTGCATCCATGTTTACTTTTATGCTTTGCACATCATATTTACTTTCCTTGCTATCACTAAGTATCAAGATAATGAATGAACTTGCATTATCATATTTATATTTCAAGCTATGCATTATCATGTTTATGTTTCAAGTTCTCACTCAATATCAAGATAATAATGAGTTGCATCTCATGTTTATTTTATGCTATCACTTTACTTTCTAAAGGAACCTAAAATAAGTGCATGATGTAACATCCCCAAATTTATAACTAAGATAAATACTAATCTTAATTAGCGATAGCAAAACCAAGAGAATCTGGAAAAATGTTATGAAACACAACAAATAGACTACTTAAGTATGTCTAGAGAAAAATGCAAAGAATTACGAAAATGCCATCACTTAGTGGAAATTACGAAAATGCCCTTGCTATGTAAAGGAAATTACCAAACTACCCTTGCCTTATTAAATGACAAAGATACCCTTACTCTATGAATGGAATTACAAGAATACCACTATCATTGTCTAATTATAAAAATATCCTTGTCTTAGTTAAAGAAATTACTACAATGCCATTTGCACAAATCCCTAGACTTGTCTTTAGACAAGAATGAATCTAAGCCATTGAATTAAGATGATAACAAAATAATTTAACCACATACATCATACACATTTCTGAATCACATACATGCACTAAAGGTTAGAAAATCTCCACTAACATCTTTGCACAAAACATGGAGCATTTTCATCCAACATGTTTGCATAAAACATGGAAACATGTTTGCACAAAACAAGGAGCATTTTCATCCCAAAATTCAGCCAACATGTTTCCATAAATCATGCTCCAAGTGCTTTCCTTCTTCTATTTTTTCTCTAATCTTTCCACTATAAATACTGCTCAAACTCTCTTCAATTCAGAAACTCCCTAAGTGTTCTTTCTTTCTTATTCTATCATTCTTCTTATGTTCTTCAAAGACTTCTCTTGATCCTCTAAACTTCATCCAAACACTTAATTCCTAAGTCCAAACTTTCACTAGCCCTCACAAGAGTTACAATCTTTAACTCTAGTGAGAAATATTTTCTTAAGCACTCAAGTTCTAGAGCCAAGATTCAAGGAGGGTCATCCACTCCAAAGACTCTTGTTCAAAGCTTAAGGAAGAAGAGAATGACCCTTTTTAGACCCTACACAAGAGGTAGGAGTTTCTTCTTTATTTGTTCAAGTATTGTTGGCTTCTAACTTTGCTCATGGATAGAATGCCTCAAACTTGAGTTATTGTCAAAAGTTTTGAATAATTATATTTTTAGAAAACACAACATGTTCTATTCTGCTATGAGTACTTTTATGATGTTATCAAACTCAAATATAACTTAAAAGATTGTATGTGAAACTTGAGTTAATAAAGATAACTTAAGACATGAACATGGCAGGTGCTGGAATTTCTAGTTATTTCTGGCAGTAGTTACTTCGAAAATTAGTGTTCATAAAATATGAAGGATCTCGAAATTAAAATATTTTTATTATAAACTAGACTCATTGTAGAACACTCTCCAAAAAGAATCACCTAAAACGGAGTTTCCTAGCCCAAGATATAAATTTTTAAAGTAGAGCCTAAGACTGAAACTCTTAATCTGACCTTGTAATAGTAAAATAGGTGTAACTCACTCTAGAAAAATGCAAATGAACTGATTTTAACTTTGTGGAAAAGCTAACACATCTACAAACACACTTATGTATGCTATACATAAAGTTTTACACCACGAAAATACAGAATGGAAGATATATTTTAGGGACAGTCTGCTGAGAAAGTCTTGAAGGTAGCGTGATACTGTGAGAGTGCAGTTTGGAAAGGTTCTGGCTAAGGAAAGACTTGTTATTTAAGCGTGTCCATTGTGACCCATCTCTCTTTCCTGGGAATCCTACTATGCACAATTTACAGTTGATTTACACTAATCTAAGATGTTAGTGCTACAAATTTTATTCTAAAAGATGTCAGAACTCTAAATAAAAGATTCAAGTCTTGTAAAGAGATAATTTTAAGGATTTAAGTAGAATAATAATCTTCAGGAGATATATATAAAAGTCATAATAAAAATATATAAAGAACCTCTAAAAATATCTTAAAGGGTATTAATTTATTAATGGAAATACTAAGAGTACAAAGAAGACTAAGAGAAAAAGATAATACCAAGATATCCATAACCTATTAGGAACACTAGAGACCTAACTTGATAACTTAGGTTGTTTAATATGAATTATCTATGATAATGTTTACTATGAGATTTACATGATATTGTCTATGTTACATGAAGTGATATACAGAAATGTGAATCTATTGATAAGATATGAAATGATAATGATAAAATGATTGACTGTGCCATGATTTATTAATGTGCATACATTCATGTTTCAAATGAAATAATAAATAGACCAACTCACTGCTTAATCCTCTTTGAGGATTAAGGATTAAGGTATTGATGATTTCACTCAGTGAGAATAAAAGTAAAACCTAAAAAAGTAACAATGATAGTCTGGAAAAGTGGACTTGAGCTAAACTCATGGCTTAACCCCCTAAACCGTTGAGATCATGGCAACGGAAAGAAAACCAAAAGGTTGTGGCGACGGCCACGGTATGAGCTCATTACCCTTTAGGGTGGTCTAAGGCATTGATGCATTCATCCCGTGAGTAATTAAGAAATATGTTGATGAAATAAATGAAAGATGATGATCACTAAACAAGTGAATGTTGAGGATGAGTAATCATGAAATGCATGCAGCTCCTAAATGATTATTGCTTATTAGTGGTTTTACATGATATGCTTATATGTATGCTTCATGAAATACTGAATGGATATTTCTGCTAATGTTCAAGATTAGTTTAAAAGTAGCGCACTTGACTAATCACGTTTGTGAAAGTTTGATAATTGAATCCTTACCTGTTCACCTTTTTATAATAAACCCGAAGTGACTGGGACGACAACGATGACACTTTTAGTACAAGTAGGAACTCCTACTGAGAAATCATGTATTTCTCACTCCTATATTTATTTTCCGTTGCCGTTACCAGAGACAGACGTGTCCACCTAAAGCAATGAAGCTGTAGCTGAGGAAGGAGGTAACGCGTGAAGATTTCAAACCTTTCAAGTAGGAGCATTCCAAGCTTTAGTTACATTATAGTTTGTGAGAAACAATTAGTAATAGTAGAACTTATATTGTTATTTGTAATAACTTATCAGTATGATATATGCCCTGTTGTAACTTATGTATTAAGTGATTATATTCCAGTTTATGTGACAATAGTTCTACACTTAGTCTCTTATTCCGCTTATTTAATTAAGTGCGCAATGTAACTTGATTATTATCTATAAAAGGGCTATGTATTTCACTTCTCGTTACAGGCTTAAGTTTTCAAAAAATTAATTTATTTAAAAAAAAAACTTCCACTATTTTTCTAAGTTAATTTCAAAAGAAAATAAATGCAAGGCATAAGTGACAACTAATAGAATCCAAATGTGAACTTAAGCATAGTGGGGTTCTATTAGGGTGTTACACATGAGCATGTTTATTTTTATGTCATCACTTAAATGAACCTAGAGCTCAAAGACTTGCCCATTGTTGTCTCAAACAAAGCCTTGAAAATATTCATTTCTTTGGCTTGAGCATTCGGCCTCTAAGGGTTTTAGTGGTTACAAGGGTTGAAAACTATGTTTCATAAATTTTCTAAGCTTTTATGAGTTCAAGGAATGCATAGGACTAAGTTTTATGAATTTAGGACCTCTTGAGATAAATTTGATTTAGCTACTGCCCTCTCAAATATTTTGATGATTTTAAATGTTAAAAATGTTTATAAATGAGTCTTGAAAGTTTTAAAAAGGTTCCAAGAGAAACTAGTATTTTATGTGCTTGAGAAATTGTGTTTGACGCCTTTAAATGGAGATGTTTGTTTCGGTTCTGCCTTGCTATGTTTAGCCACTGTATGAGCTGTGTTAATGATGATAATATGCTTATGTTTGAGTATAATTAATGTTAAAACTCATATGTGAAAGATAAGAGAAGTTAGTAACTAGAAAAGAATTAATTTGAGAGTTTTAGATCCCTTAATGTTTGAATTTTCTGGATTCTGTCCAGCAAAGTTTAGTAATGAAAATCATGGTTTTAAATTAGTTTAAATGTGTAGGAATGACTCATAAATGGTTTAGGACTTGATCTTGATGCCTTAGGAGCAAACTGGACTTAGAAAGGGTCATTGTTGTGACTCCTAGGTACCCGTAAAGTTAGGATTATGAATTTTGCATCCTTGAGGTTTGGTGATGTCCTTGACCATAGTGTGAGGTGAGAAATACTTAGTTATAACCTTATAGGTGCCCGAGAGACTAGGCTTTGATGATTCATAACTTAGAATGTGAGTTAAGGACCTTAAGGGTCAATCCGTAAGACAGTAAGAAATGTGTTAATGCTATGATGATTAATTCATGCAATGATATGTTGAGATGTTTATGATGCATGAGGAATGGATTAGTTTGGATATGAGTTTATCATGGCATGAGGTTCTGTTGAGGAATATGTTATGTGATTCACTTGTGGCATAAGTTTGAAGGAAATTCGGTTTAACAGTTGTTGTGCTGCCGAATTTCCGTCAAACATTAAAGGGTTGAAAGAAATGTTTATGAGTACCATATGAGTTGAAAACCCTGTGTGACACTGGTTCGGCCGAGCACCCCCAGGAGATTTTTATGTGACAAAGCACTGAGACGCGCTTTCCTGGGTGACACCGGTTCAGCCGAGCATCCCCAGGGGAGACAAATCCATGAGGGTATGAGTAAATGCAGCCTACCAAAGCGGACAAATTGCTGTGGCTTAATGCCCGCAAAGCATTTCAAAGAGGGTATATTGTAAGAGAGGTGATCCCTGCCCCCTACCCGTACTTGCGAGTCGGAATTATTTTATTATGTTTCACTTATTCAGATAATAAGCAAGAGCTAGTGACGACTAGCTGAGGTATGAGCTCATAACCTAGTTATTTTAGGGTGGCCTTATTATGCTAAATGTAACGCCCTAATTTTTAACCCAACTCTCTAGAATACATTAGGCTATTACTTCTTAGTCTCATCATTTTAATAAAATACTTAGCGGAAATTACGGGTAAATTTTTTTTTTGAAACTATAAACCAAGGTAAGAGCCACGAACTTAACTAGTCAATCGACAAAAATATAAAGCACACGTATCAGTCATTAGAAATCATAAAGTAAAGCACATAACCAAAGAACAACAATCATGATAACAAAGAAAACATTCCATTAATAACTTAATTAGAGTACATAAGTAGTCATAACCTCATGGAGATGGGCAGAGCTTGTAAAGCAGCGGAAATAAAATACAACATAAAACAAGGAAGCAGAAATAAACCATAACTACCCGAGTGCACTTATGGTGGATAACCTCAAAAACAAAAGAAGGTTTATCCACTCTACATGTGGTGTGTGCACTAAGCCTCCCCTACGACGTCAACTATTGGAATCCGGGAAATGGTGGAGTGTAACCAATCCATGGACGCAGAGCAGTAGGAGTGGGAACACGTGAAGACTGAGCGTGAGCTCCTCGGTAGGGGCGCCTCTCGACTCGCCTAGCTTGACCTCGGGCGTATGTGATCTCCTCGCTCATATCGTGCAAGAACTGAGGTGTAGAAGCAGAACTCTCGCTATACATGTGCGTCGGCGGGTCCTCG
This sequence comes from Dalbergia cultrata, assembly GCA_031216105.1. Lineage (NCBI taxonomy): Eukaryota > Viridiplantae > Streptophyta > Magnoliopsida > Fabales > Fabaceae > Dalbergia > Dalbergia cultrata. The sequence continues at coordinate 25,326,820 of CM062345.1, forward strand.
GATGGGTCGTCCTCCGAACTCGGGGATCGAGGCACGTAGTCTTGGAAGTCTCGAGGCATCGAACCACCAGTATACGTCCACAGAATCCTCTTGTCTCGCATCCGGGCGCGCTCAAAGACCATCGCAAAGGGGCGTCCAATGAACATGAAAACCACTACCCCTCAAAATGATATGACCCGTGGCCCGAGTCATAGTGGACCTCCCAAGTAAGTGTGTCAACGAAGACCACGAACGTCGCCATCGCTCTCTGAAGATGTGACGGGAGAAAGAAGAGAGAGGAGTGAGAATTCTTGCTAAAGAATCTCAGTAGGAGTCTCCTACCTTAGGGTTACATCGTTCCCCTCCTTATGAACCTTGGGTTTAATTCTAAAACAGTGATCATGCATATAAGATTCAATTTAGGGTTTTCCAAAACTAATTATCCAAGGTCCATTCCTTTTAGCATGCATCTTGATGTTATGAATGCAACATGTTATCTCATGGATGCATGTCAATACTTGAGCATATAAAACAACACATCAAAGCATATAAACATAAACCATGTGGCATAAGGGCATATAACTTTCAAGTGAATCATTCCTCAACTTCGTGACATCAATCATGGTACTTTAGCATAATAAGCCACCCTAAAAATAACTAGGTTATGAGCTCATACCTCAGCTAGTCGTCATTAGCTCTTGCTTATTATCTGAATAAGCGAAACATAATAAAATAATCCCGACTCGCAAGTACGGGTAGAGGGCAGGGATCACCTCTCTTAGGATATACCCTCTTTGAAACGCTTTGCGGGCATTAAGCCACAACAATTTGTCCGCTTTGGTAGGCTGCATCTACTCATACCCTCATGGATTTGTCTCCCCTGGGGGTGCTCGGCTGAACCGGTGTCACCCAGGAAAGCACATCTCAGTGCTTTGTCACATAAAAATCTCCTGGGGGTGCTTAGCCGAACCGGTGTCACCCAGGGTTTTCAACTCATATGGTACTCATAAACATTTCTTTCAACCCTTTAAGGTTTGACGGAAATTCGACAGCATAACAGCTGTTAAACCGAATTTCCTTCAAACTGCCACAAGCTAATTCACACAACATGTTCTCATGAAATCTCATGCTATGATAAACTTTAACATTTTCATCCATCATTTTCTCATGCATCAAGCACATCTCATCATATCATTGCATCATATAACACATCATAGCATTAACAACTTCTTAGTGTCTTATGCATGGACCCTTACGATCCTTAACTCACTTTCTAAGTTATAAATCATCAAACCTAATCTCTCGGGAACTTATAAGGTTATAACTAAGTATTTCTCACCTCACACTATGGTCAAGAACATCTCTAAACCTCAGGGATGCAGAATTCATAATCCTAACTTTACGGGTACCTAGGAGTCACAACAATGACCCTTTCTAAGTCCCGTTTATTCCCAAGGCATCAAAATCAATTCCTAAACCATTTATGAGTCATTCCTACACATTTAAACTAATTTAGAACCATGATTATCATTACTAAACCTTGCTGGATAGAATCCAGAAAATTCAAACATTAAGGGATCTAAAACTCTCAAATTAATTCTTTTCTAGTTTCTAACTTCTGTTATCTTTCACATATGAGTTTTAACATTAATTATACTCAAACATAAGCATATTATCATCATTAAAATAGCTCATACAGTGGTCATACAAGGCAAGGCAGAACTGAAACCAACATCTCCATACAAAGGCATAAAACACAATTTCTAAAGTACAGAAAATACTAGTTTCTCTTGGAACCTTTTCAAAACTTTCAAAACTCATTTATAAACATTTTTAACATCTAAAATCATCCAAATACTTCAGAGGGCAGTAGCTAAATAAATTTTATCTCAAGAGGTCCTAAATTCATAAAACTTAGTTCTATATATTCCTTTAACTCATAAAAGCTTAGAAAAATTATAAAACATAGTTTTCAATACTTGTAAACAATAAATCTCATTGAGGCCGAAAACATGAAGACCAAAAACATAGATTTTCAAGCCTTTGCTTTAGACAACAATGGGCAAGTCTTTGAACTCTAGGTTCATTACAAAGTAAAGTGAGAGCATAAAATAAATATGAGATGCAACATATTATTATCTTTGATATTTAGGTGAGAACTTGAAATATAAACATGATAATGCATAGCTTGAAATATAAATATGATAATGCAAGTTCATTCATTATCTTGATACTTAGTGATAGCAAAGAGAGTAAATAAGATGTGCAAAGCATAAAAGTAAACATGGATGCAATATTTATTTTAGTCTCATCTAGAGCTCTTACAAGACTTTAGAGATATAACCCAATACATATCTCATCACAAAGAAAGCTTTAGAGTTCTTGAACCAAGTTCTCAAAGGAACTATGAGGTTCTTGAACATCATCATCAAGCTCAAAATAAATAAACTTTCAAAACAAAACAAAACCTCAAAGATCAAGGAACCAAAACCGAAATGTTGTAGAAAAGGAAACAAGAAAACTGAAACCAAAAATAGCAAGGGAAGTAAAGGTGTTCTTGAGTAAAAATCATCATGAGTTGGTAAATAAAGTTGAAACTCAAAGAAAATAAAAAATCAAGCTCTTGAGGTTCCTTTGAGATGAACACAAAGTCATCATCTAGGAGCTCTCATCATTGAGCTATCATGTAGCCAAAAGGACTAAGAGGCTGAAAATACAAGAAGAAGAAACAAAGAAAGTTTCAAAAAGAAAATCCAAGAGAAAGCTAGAAAAGCTCATTTTCATGAAAAACAAAGTTTAGAAAACACTCCTACCTAGAGTGGAGACAAAAAGCTTGAACTTTTGAAATGGAAAACAAGATGATGAGCTCCTCCTTGAGGCTAGATGGTTTCAGCCAAGGAAGAACAAGAAGGTTGGAGTTGTGTTTCAAGTGAGGTTGTGTTTGAGGTATGGTGTTTGAGAGGTTTGATGATGGTTCAAGGCTATGGGGTGGTGTTTGAAGGTTGAGAGATGATGATGAGATGAAGAGAGGATAAAGATGAAGATGAAGAACAAGAGAGAACTCTCTTGGAACTTAGAGAGAAAAAGAAAGGAAACTCAAGAAAGCTTAGAAAACTAAAAAGTGTGCAAATGAGCTAAAGTGTTTGCAAGTTCTTCTAATGCACTTATTTATAGAAAAACAAAACAATTGAGGCTCACTCATGGAGGCCTTGGCCATAGCAATTTGGAGGGAAAGGAAGAGAAAAATATCTCTTACAGAAGGTCATTCAAGCATGGTTTGAAGTATGGAGTGTATGATACAAAGTATGGCTTGATGTGAGTGAATTTCCTATCAATTTGTGAATGAAATTAGACTTCTAGAACCAATGCATGGTTGGAACTTTTTCAGCCACAAATAAATGGAGAAAATGGGCTATTTTAATTAGTTATTCATTTAGAAAATCAAGCTTGATTGAAAGTATGATAAGGCATGGTGTATATGACTTGAGGTATGGCCTTGGAGTGTTGAAAATTTGAACATGTGATGCATATGGAGGAGGTGTGGCTTCGGCCAGACCAGGGCAGCATGGAGGGAGAGAGATTTGATCATCTAATTGTGTGCTAATGATAGGTTTAAGTGTCTATTAGTTTAGGTACAAGGTTAGGAATAATTAAGCTTAAGTTTAGGTGACTAAGAATGTGATTTAAGGATTTTATGACAGGATTAGGAGTGCTCATACATCATTAGAGAATTAAAAACTCATTTGTGAATAAACAATGTGTAACACAATTCCATGATTTAAGGAATTGGAAAGAGAAAACACTATTCAAGATTCCATGACTAGGAGTCTTGAATTTAAAATAGGATTTTAAGTTGTAATTAAGCACTTTTAGGTTCTAATTAACTTTAATAAATTATTTTGACTCAAGATTAATTATGGAAATTAATTAACCTTCGATTAGAGCCTAATATTGCTTAGGTTTGCTTAATCATGCGATTAAGCGCAAAAACATGAAACTAGGGGCAAAACCGTAATTTTGTACTAATTTCGCCCGGGACGTCCGGGACCAAAACTAAAGTTACAGTCTACATAAAAACGCCTTTTAAAACCATCTGGAGAAGTTTCAGGTTCATCCGGCACTTGCAAACGGGTAAAACACCGCAGGGGTGTTTTGGTCATTTTGACCTGAAAACTCGAAAAACGAGATTTTCGATCTTGGAAAGGTACACAAGTCATCTAATCCCCTTCCAACACTGAGTTTGCCCTTCAAGTACTGCCGGACCCACTTTCCTCGGATTCCGGACCGAAAATGACCTCAGAGGCATTTTGGTCATTTTCACATAGATGCATCATGTACTTTTCTTTTCTCAAATGTATGCATAAACCACATGTAGGTATTCCATCACAAGTGAGTCTTATTCATGCCTCATAAACAAATATTTAAATTGTATAGCATACATTTATACTCATCATATTTGAATTAAAGGACATTATCTCATCACTTAACCACTTTTGTTCATTTTCCAGCACCCTGGTAGATTTTTTATTTAAGTAGTGAAATTTATTTTTTATATCAAGTAACTAATCCAAAGGCTATAAAAATTTTCCATGGCACCTCAATGTGTCCCCAACCTCCTGTAAAAATTTCAGATCAAGAATCATTCTCTAACTACGTGAACAAAATTCTACAAATTTGGTGGTCAGAGACCACGTAACGTAACGCCCCGATTTTCTGTTAGAGTGAAAATGACCAAAATGCCCCTGAGGTCATTTTCGGCCCGGAATTCGAGGAAAGCCGGTCTGGTAGTACTCGAAGGAAAAACTCAATGTTGGTAGGGGATTAGATGACTTGTGTATCTTTCTGGGATCGAAAATCTCGTTTTTCGAGTTTTCAGGTCAAAATGACCAAAATGCCCCTACGGTGTTTTACCTGTTTGCAAGTGCCGGATGAACCCGAAACTTCTTCAGATGGTTTTAAAAGGCATTTTTATGTATTCTATGACTTTAGTTTCGGTCCCAGAGGTCCCGGGTAAAATTAGTGTAAAATTACGATTTTGCCCCTAGTTTCGTGTTTTTACGCTTAATCGCGTGATTCAGCAAACATAAGCAATATTAGGCTCTAATCGAAGGTTAATTAATTTCCATAATTAATCTTGAGTCAAAATAATTTATTAAAGTTGATTAGAACCTAAAAGTGCTTAATTACAACTTGAAATCCTATTTTAAATTCAAGACTCCTAGTCATGGAATCTTGTATAGTGTTTTCTCTTTCCAATTCCTTGAATCATGGAATTGTGTTACACATTGTTTATTCACAAATGAGTTTTTAATTCTCTAATGATGTATGAGCACTCCTAATCTTGTCATAAAATCCTTAAATCACATTCTTAGTCACCTAAACTTAAGCTTAATTATTCCTAACCTTGTACCTAAACTAATTCACACTTAAACCTATCATTAGCACACAATTAGATGATCAAATCTCTCTCCCTCCATGCTGCCCAGTCTAGCTGAACACTCTCCCCCCTCCATATGCATCACATGTTCAAATTTTCAACACTCCAAAGCCATACCTCAAGTCATATACACCATACCTTGTCATATTTTCAATCAAGCTTGATTTTCCAAATGAATAACTAATTAAAATAACCCATTTTCGTCATTTATTTGTGGCTGAAAAACAACCAACCATGCATTGTTTCTAGAAGATTTATTTCATTCAAATTTGATAGGAAATTCACTCAAATCAAGCCATGCCTTGTATCATTGCTTGCATGCTTCAAACCATCCTTGAATGACAATGTGTAAGAGATATTTTGTCTTCCTTTTCCCTCCAATTGCTACGGTTCCTCTCCCCCCCTTTTGAGCTCTCATTTGTTTTCATTTTCTATAAATACCTTGCCTAGAAACACATGCAAACACTTTAGCTCATTTGCACACTTTTAGTTTTCTAAGCTTTCTTTGTATTCTCTCTTTTTCTCTCTAAGTTTCAAGAGAGTTTCCTCTTGTTCTTCATCTTCATCTTCATCCTCTCGTCATCTCCTCATCATCTCATAACCTTCAAACACCACCTCACAACCTCAAATCACCTCCTAAGCTCTCAAACACTTCATCTCAAGCACAACCTCACTTGAAACACAACTCCAATCTTCTTATCCTCCCTTGGCCGAAGCCATCTTGCCCCTTGGAGGAGTTCATCATCTTGTTTTCCTTTTCAAAAGTTCAATTTTTCATCTTCACTCTAGGTAGGAGTGTTTTCTAAACTTTGTTTTCTTGAAATGAGTTTTTCTCTAGCTTTCTCTTGGATTTTCTTTTTGAAGCTTTTTTTTTTTTTCTTTCTTTGATGTTTCGGCCTCTTGGCCTTGAGGAGCACATGATAGCTCAATGATGAGAGCTCCTAGATGATGACTATGTGTTCATCTCAAAGGAACCTCTAGAGCTTGAGTTTTTGTTTTCTCTAAGTTTCATCTTTATTATCTAGCTCAAAAGGATTTTTGTTCAAGAACACCTTTACTTTTCTTGCTATTTTGATTTCGGTTTCCTTGTTCCTTTTCCTTTAAATATTTCGGTTTTGATTCCTTGATCTTTGAGGTTTTGTTTTGTTTTTGAAAGTTTGTTTCTTTGAGCTTGATGATGATGTTCAAGAACCTCATAGTTCCTTTGAGAACTTGGTTCAAGAACTCCAAAGCTTTCTTTGTGATGAGATATGTGTTGGGTTGTATTTCTAAAGTCTTGTAAGAGCTCTAGATGAGACTAAAATAAATATTGCATCCATGTTTACTTTTATGCTTTGCACATTGTAACACCCTAATAGAACCCCACTATGCTTAAGTTCACATTTGGATTCTATTAGTTGTCACTTATGCCTTGCATTTATTTTCTTTTGAAATTAACTTAGAAAAATAGTGGAAGTTTTTTTTTTCTTTAAATAAATTAATTTTTTGAAAACTTAAGCCTGTAACGAGAAGTGAAATACATAGCGCTTTTATAGATAATAATCAAGTTACATTGCGTACTTAATTAAATAAGCGGAATAAGAGACTAAGTGTAGAACTATTATCACATAAACTGGAATATAATCACTTAATACATAAGTCACAACAGGGCATATATCATACTGATAAGTTATTACAAATAACAATATAAGTTCTACTATTACTAATTGTTTCTCACAAACTATAATGTAACTAAAGCTCGGAATGCTCCTACTTAAAAGGTTTGAAATCTTCACGCGCTACCTCCTTCCTTAGCTACAGCTTCGTTGCTTTAGGTGGACACGTCTGTCTCTGGTAACGATAACGGAAAATAAACATAGGAGTTAGAAATACATGATTTCTCAGTAGGAGTTCCTACTTGTACTAAAAGTGTCATCGTTGTCGTCCCAGTCACTTCGGGTTTATTATAAAAAGGTGAACAGATAAGGATTCAATTATCAAACTTTCACAAACGTGATTAGCCGAAGTGCAGTTACTTTTAAACTAATCTTGAACATTAGCAGAAATATCCATTCAGTATTTCATCAAGCATACATATAAGCATATCATGTAAAACCACTAATAAGCAATAATCATTTAGGAGCTGCATGCATTTCATGATTACTCATCCTCAACATTCACTTGTTTAGTGATCATCATCTTTCATTTATTTCATCAACATATTTCTTAATTACTCACGGGATGAATGCATCAATGCCTTAGACCACCCTAAAAGGGTAATGAGCTCATACCGTGGCCGTCGCCACAACCTTTTAGTTTTCTTTCCGTTGCCATGATCTCAACGGTTTAGGGGGTTAAGCCGTGAGTTTAGCTCAAGTCCACTTTTCCAGACTATCATTGCTACTTTTTCAGGTTTTACTTTTATTCTTACTGAGCGAAATCATCAATACCTTAATCCTCAAAGAGGATTAAGTAGTGAGTTGGTCTATTTATTATTTCATTTGAAACATGAATGTATGCACATTAATAAATCATGGCACAGTCAATCGTTTTATCATTATCATTTCATATCTCATCAATACATTCACATTTATGTATATCACTTTATGTAACATAGACAATATCATGTAAATCTCATAGTAAACATTCTCATAGATAATTCATATTAAGCAACCTAAGTTATCAAGTTAGGTCTCTAGTGTTCCTAATAGGTTATGGATATCTTGGTATTATCTTTTTCTCTTAGTCTTTTTTTGTACTCTTAGTATTTCCATTAATACATTAATACCCTTTAAGATATTTTTAGAGGTTCTTTATATATTTTTATTATGACCTTTATATATATCTTCTGAAGATTATTATTCTACTTAAATCCTTAAAATTATTTCTTTATAAGACTTGAATCTTTTATTTAGAGTTCTGACATCTTTTAGAATAAAATTTGTAGCACTAACATCTTAGATTAGTGTAAATCAACTATAAATTGTGCATAGTAGGATTCCCAGGAAAGAGAGGTGGGTCACAATGGACACGCTTAAATACCAAGTCTTTCCTTAGCCAGAACCTTTCCAAATTGCACTCTAACAGTATCACGCTACCTTCAAGACTTTCTCAGTACACTGTCCCGAAATTATATCTCTCATTCTGTATTTTCGTAGTGTACAAATTTATGCATAGCATACATAAGTGTGTTTGTAGATGTGTTAGCTTTTCCACAAAGTTGAAATCAGTCCATTTGCATTTTTCTAGAGTGAGTTACACCTATTTTACTACTACAAGGTCAGATTAAGAGTTTCAGTCTTATGCTCTACTTTAAAAATTTATATCTTGGGCTAGGAAACTCCGTTTTAGGTGATTCTTTTTGGAGAGTGTTCTACAATGAGTCTAGTTTATAATACAAATATTTTCATTTCAAGATCCTTCATATTTTATGAACACTAATTTTCGAAGTAACTACTGCCAGAAATAACTAGAAATTCCAGCACCTGCCATGTTCATGTCTTAAGTTATCTTTATTAACTCAAGTTTCACATACAATCTTTTAAGTTATATTTGAGTTTGATAACATCATAAAAGTACTCATAGCATAATAGAACATGTTGTGTTTTCTAAAAATATAATTACTCAAAACTTTTGACAATAACTCAAGTTTGAGGCATTCTATCCATGAGCAAAGTTAGAAGCCAACAATACTTGAACAAATAAAGAAGAAACTCCTACCTCTTGTGTAGGGTCTAAAAAGGGTCCTTCTCTTCTTCTTTAAGCTTTGAACAAGAGTCTTTGGAGTAGATAACCCTCCTTGAATATTGGCTCTAGAACTTGAGTGCTTAAGAAAATATTTCTCACTAGAGTTAAAGATTGTAACTCTTGTGAGGGCTAGTGAAAGTTTGAACTTAGGATTTAAGTGCTTGGATGAAGTTTAGAGGATCAAGAGAAGTCTTTGAAGAACATAAGAAGAATGATAGAATAAGAAAGAAAGAACACTTAGGGAGTTTCTGAATTGAAGAGAGTTTGAGGAGTATTTATAGTGGAAAGATTAGAGAAAAAACAGAAGAAGGAAAGCACTTGGAGCATGATTTATGGAAACATGTTGGCTGAATTTTGGGATGAAAATGCTCCTTGTTTTGTGCAAACATGTTTCCATGTTTTATGCAAACATGTTGGATGAAAATGCTCCATGTTTTGTGCAAACATGTTTCCATGTTTTGTGCAAACATGTTGGATGAAAATGCTCCATGTTTTGTGCAAAGATGTTAGTGGAGATTTTCTAACCTTTAGTGCATGTATGTGATTCAGAAATGTGTATGATGTATGTGGTTAAATTATTGTGTTATCATCTTAATCCAATGGCTTAGATTCATTTTTGTCTAAAGACAAGTCTAGGGATTTGTGCAAATGGCATTGTAGTAATTTCTTTAACTAAGACAAGGATATTTTTGTAATTAGACAATGATAGTGGTATTCTTGTAATTCCATTCATAGAGTAAGGGTATCTTTGTCATTTAATAAGGCAATGGTAGTTTGGTAATTTCCTTTACATAGCAAGGGCATTTTCGTAATTTCTACTAAGTGATGGCATTTTCGTAATTCTTTGCATTTTTCTCTAGACATACTTAAGTAGTCTATTTGTTGTGTTTCATAACATTTGTCTAGATTCTCTTGGTTTTTGCTATCGCTAATTAATATTTATCTTAGTTATAAATTTGGGGATGTTATACACATCATGTTTACTTTCCTTGCTATCACTAAGGAACAAGATAATGAATGAACTTGCATTATCATATTTATATTTCAAGCTATGCATTATCATGTTTATATTTCAAGTTCTCACTTAATATCAAAATAATAATGAGTTGCATCTCATGTTTATTTTATGCTATCACTTCACTTTCTAAAGGAACCTAAAATAAGTGCATGCTTATTTTATGTCATCACTTAAATGAAGCTAGAGCTCAAAGAATTGCCCATTGTTGTCTCAAACAAAGGCTCGAAAATATTTATTTCTTTGGCTTGAGCATTCAGCCTCTAAGGGTTTGTTTGTTTACAAGTATTGAAAACTATGCTTCATAATTTTTCTAAGCTTTTATGAGTTTAAGGAATGCATAGAACTAAGTTTTATGAATTTAGGATCTCTTGAGACAAGTTTGATTTAGCTACTGCCTTCATAAATATTTTGATGATTTTAGATGTTAAAAATGTTTATAAATGAGTTTTGAAAGTTTGAAAAAGGTTCCAAGAGAAACTAGTATTTTATGTGCTTTAAAAACTGTGTTTGATGCCTTATATGGAGGTGAATGTTTCGGTTCTGCCTTGCTATGTTTAGCCACTGTATGAGCTGTGGTAATGATGATAATATGCTTATGTTTGAGTATAATTAATGTTAAAACTCATATGTGAAAGATAAGAGAGGTTAGTTACTAGAAAAGAATTAATTTGAGAGTTTTAGATCCCTTAATGTTTGAATTTTCTGGATTGTGTCCAGCAAGGTTTAGTAATGCAAATCATGGTTTTAAATTAGTTTAAATGTGTAGGAATGACTCATAAATGGTTTAGGACTTGATCTTGATGCCTTAGGAGCAAATTGGACTTAAAAAGGGGTCATTGTTGCGACTCCTAAGTACCCATAAAGTTAGGATTATGAATTATACATCCTTGAGGTTTAGAGATGTTCTTGACCATAGTGTAAGGTGAGAAATACTTAGTTATAACCTTATAGGTGCCCGAGAGACTAGGCTTTGATGATTCATAACTTAGAATATGAGTTAAGGACCTTAACGGTCAATGCATACGACAGTAAGAAATGTGTTAATGCTATGATGCTTAATTCATGCAATGATATGTTGAGATGTTTATGATGCATGAGGAATGGATTAGTTTGGATATGAGTTTATCATGGCATGAGATTTCATGAGAACATGTTGTGTGAATTAGCTTGTGGCAGTTTGAAGGAAATTCGGTTTAACAGCTGTTGTGCTGCCAAATTTCTATCAAACCTTAAAGTGTTAAAGAAATGTTTAAGAATACAATATGAGTTGAAAACCCTGGGTGACACCGGTTCTGCTGAACACCCCCAGGAGATTTTTATGTGACAAAGCACTGAGACGCGCTTTCCTGGGTGACACCGGTTCGGCCGGGCACCCCCAGGGGAGACAAATCCGTGAGGGTATGAGTATATGCAGCCTACCAAAGCGGACAAATTGCTGTGGCTTAATGCCCGCAAAGCGTTTCAAAGAGGGTACATCCTAAGAGAGGTGATCCCTGCCCCATACCCGTAATTGAGGGTCGGGATTATTTTATTATGTTTCGCTTATTCAGATAATAAGCAAGAGCTAGTGACGACTAGCTGAGGTATGAGCTCATAACCTAGTTATTTTAGGGTGACCTTATTATGCTAAAGTACCATGATTGATGTCACGAAGTTGAGGAATGATTCACTTGAAAGTATATGCCCTTATGCCACATGGTTTATGTTTATATGCTTTGATGTGTTGTTTTATATGCTCAAGAAGTGACATGTATCCATGATATAACATGTTGCACTTCTAACATCAAGATGCATGCTAAAAGGAATGGACCTTGGATAATTAGTTTTGGAAAACCCTAAATTGAATCTTATATGCATGATCACTATTTTAGAATTAAACCCAAGGTTCCTGAGGATGTGAACGATGTAACCCTAGGGTAGGAAACTCCTACTTAGATTCTTTAGCAAGAATTCTCACTCCTCTCTCTTCTTTCTCCCGTCATATCTTCGGAGACCGATGGCGACGTTCGTGCTTTTCATTGACACGCCAGTTTGGGAGGTGCATGACGACCCGAACCACCGTTCGTATCATTTTGAGGGTTGTTGTGCCGTCCGTGTTTTTGTGTACATGGGACGACCCTTCGCTTATCCAGTTTTGAGCTACCAGTTCACTCCTACTGCACCTTTTGGTAGTGACGACATGATCTTCAAGCACACTCGCCCACATAATGAGCAGCTACGTCACGCCCGCACCTCTGCCTCAGCTGTCCGTGACTACCCGGAGTACGTGCCTCGTTCAAGGAGGTCCAAGACTGATCCATCCGAGGATTCACCGATGCAAGTCCCTTCGGAGGGCTCTGCTCCTTTTCCCAGTTTCGGTGTGAGGAGACCGTGAGGCAGTCGCTCTTGGCGATGAGAGCCCAGATGCGCCCGCGTCGAGGAGCTCACATACAACCGCCACGAGTTCCATTCACACTCCATTGGCCCACTCAGGTGGAGATAGAGCGGTTCCCCGGTTACCTGCCCCCATCATCCGAGGACCCCCATCGTCACTAGACTCCGATGGAGAGTTTTGCGAGTACCCGAGCTTTTATGGAGATCTTCCCTTCGGCAATACCTTTTAGGAGAGGTTGTAGATTGTACTTGTAGCTTAGTAGAAGGGTAGCATTTTGGGTTTATCTTCTTGTCGTACCTTGTATTTCCTTGTTTCTGTTACAGTTTATTTCCGTTGTATTACAAGCTTTGCCCGTCTCCATGAGGGTATAACTACTTATGTACTCTATTTAAGTTATTAATGAAATGTTTCTTTTGTTATCATGATTGTTGTTCTTTGATTACATGCTTTACTTTATGATTCATAATGGTTGTTACGCGTGCCTTATACTTCTGTTATTCGACTAGCTAGGTTTCGCGGCTCTCACTTTGCTTTATGTTTTCAAAAAAAAATTTACCCGTAATTTCCGCTAAGTATTTTATTAAAATGATGAGACTAAGAAGTAATAGCCTAATGTTTAACCTAATGTATTCTAGAGAGTTAGGTTAAAAATTAGGGTGTTACACGTAATCTCAGCTCAAAGCCATAAGTCCATAATTTTTAATCCTAGCAAATGATCAATTAACTTCAGAATAAAATTCATTGATCAACCTTAAGATGTTTCCAATACCCTGTTAAAATTTCAAAGGAAAATTCAATCATTTTCTATGGTCACAAAATTAGTAAAATTCACAACTTCAAGTCTAGCAATTTCAGGCAGCACAAGGATAGTTCAGTTCTTGATTTTTTTTAAAACAGTAAAAATTCAAATCAAATCTCAAGAATTCATGGGACCAGCTTTGGATGTTTAACATATAATTTTTCTAGCACATAAAATACCTACAAATACATCAAAAAAATCGAGACCAATTCCTGCCTATAGCAAAACCGAAAATCCAGCAAGAGAATCTATAACTCCTTTTCACAAAAATGATTTTTCAACAACAACAAACTACTCCACCAAGGTACATACAATTATATCTATGTGAAATCATACCTTAGGACCAGAATTAACAATTTTAAACAATCAAAATCTACAAGAAAATAGAATTTCAACAAACAAGATAACAAAACTCAACTTTTGCAAATTTTAGAGCTTTATAACTTCAAAGGATGCTCCAAGTGGTTTGTCTTCACTTCAAGACCCCTAAATCAACCCCCAAACCCTTCATTAGGCAATAATCTATGAGGTATCAAGGTGAGAAATTGTGAGGATTTGAAATTTCAATCGGTTATATTGGTAGTTATTGATGAATGGAATAAGTTTAGTGAAGGAAGTTTATGGTTTTAGCAAGTTTAAGCAAGTGTTTTGGTGGTTTGAAATTAAAACTTGAGCTCTTTGAGAAGACAACAATGGTGGCTAGTCCTCTTTGTCTTGGCCAAAATTTGTATTGAATGGAGTGATAAGGTTTGTTCTTGTATTTATCATGTATTAAAGTTTAGATGTTCTTTAATATAAATGCATAATTCTTAAAGAAAGTAAAATGGATTACTAGGATTTAATCTTGTAAATCAAGATTAAATGTTACCCTTACACTAGGTTTAAATGGATATACATTATCCTTTTGTAATGATTAAACTATCTTTCAGTGTTAGAAATCACACATCGAAATTTTACCGAACCGTGAAACACCATACCTAAGTAATTATATATTGTCCGAAAATAAATTCTAGGTATATAATCTTCTTTTCTAACTATTTCTAACCTTATCCTATGCTTTTCTCAATTCGAGCATCTCCTGGTCCTAGTTCTAGGGTTTCAGCTGTCCTAACGGGCCTGCGGAGCCGTAAGTCACTATTCACTTTTTTTCCTACTCGTCCACTAGGTCATTCTCATCATCACTACATCTGTTAGAATATTGAAACTCCCATTAATAAAGCTCAAATTAATTTCTAAATAACTTTTAGGTTGTTATAGAGAAAGCAGGGGTTTACAAGGGAATATGAAACAATTTTGGAAAAGTGTTAGAGGTTGAAGATGGAGGGTTTAAGTACAAGGAGTTATTAATTTGATGTTACAAAAGGATTGGCAATTGACATGACATGGGAGAGAGGAAATCAAATGGTGGGAATTATATTGTGATTAATATCACTTTAGAACTTAAAGTGGAATATGAACCTTTCAAAAACCAAATGTGGTATCTGAAGCTGATGTGTAGTTTCTTGAGTCTTCATACAACTTTCTGAATCATCTAAATTTTTTAATCTTCAATCCATTTTCTAAACCAATATACCACCTTCTAATCCAATTCTGAACCTCTAATCACTTTTTGAACTTGTCTTGATACTCTTCTTCATAGGGCCTCAGTTCAAAGTCTCATTGGAGGACTGTAGAAACATTATGTATGCATTTAACGCAAGTGTTTAAAAAACTTTTAAGGTTCAAAAGCTTTTCCAAGTGACAAAAGCGATCCTCAACTAATGGTTTAGTGAATATATCAAATACTTGGTCTTCAGTATTCACAAACTTTAGCTTAACATCACATTTTTTAACAAGGTCTCTAATAAAGTGATGTGGTATGCCAATATGTTTGGATGTAGAGTGCTGAACTGGGTTCTTAGCAAGATTAATAGCACTAGTATTATCACATAAAATAGGGATCTTGGAATACCTCATGTGATAATCCTCTAGTCGATTTCTAATCTAGAGCATTTGAGTATAGCAGTTTGCAGCAACAACATATTTAGCTTCAGCTGTTGAGAGAACTATTGTATTATGCTTGTTGCATGACTAAGTGAGGAGGCATTCTCCAAAGAAGTAGTAGCATCCACTTGTGCTCTTTTTATCCACTTTGTCTCCAGCAAAGTCAACATCACAAAAACATACAATCTTGCTAGAAGTGCCCTTCTCATACCATATACCAAGATTAGTAGTACCAACTAAATATCATAGAATTATTTTGATAGTAATTAAGTATGGTTGCTTTGGGTTAGATTGGAATCTAGCACAAACACCCCTACTTGATTGAATGTATAGGCTACTTACAGTAGGATACAGAAGAAATCCAACCATTCCTTTATAATTAATTTCTAACACTTTCTCACTATTCTCATCTGCATAAATGATTTGAGATGGATGCATGGGAGTGCTTATAGGTTTTGCTTGATCCATGTTAAATCTTTTTAAGATTTAATTTGTATATTTTTCTTGATGGATCAAGGTTCCCTCTTGATATTGAAAGTGCATCATCGGTTCTGGGAACCTCCTCAGTTGGAACATAGTCACCTCCTTGAATTACTTGTATATTTTATGAACAACTCCATGTGGTCTCTCCAGTAGGCATAGTCTCCACCATTAGAGAATGGCAGTCTGTTGATGGAGTGTCCTTCTGCTATATGAATATTCTGTACCATTTGTCCCTCAGATCTTTGTCTTCTGCAATTGTTAGAATGCTCATCCCCTTAGAAGCCAAGCTTTGATGCCACTTGTAGGTTGAAAAGCATATGAGAAAAGGGTTTAAATTGTGTTTCACTTTTTTTACCTTTTTGCAACTGAAACTTTGAACAAAATACTGTCAAACATTGAGCTTGAAGTGCAACAGAAACAACATTAGATGTTTCAAAAAGTAACCTTCTAAAGTATAGCATCAATAACAAGTAAACTAAAAGGATAAACTTTAAATAGATATTTAGTTATTTAGACTGAACTGAAAAAGTAAAAGGGAAAGGGAGAAGAAGATACTGCACATATATTTTTATATTGATTTAGCCAACCTGCCTATATTCAATACTCAACCACTATTGAGCTTCACTAGACCTTTCCCAACCTGAGAAAGAAACAAACTCGATAATCTTTACAGTAGCCTTCGCAAGCTATAACCTGTGACCAATAGACAACCCCTACTCTCACAACCCAACTAGTTATTCACCAGCCTCTCCAAGCTGAATTATAAGTAGTCTTGTACTAGCCTCTCTAAGTTAACCTAGTAACACCCTAAAAATTATATAAAAATTAATTCGAGCTTTTCTAGTCATAATTTCAAAAATCTGACAACTATAGAAATGATAAGGATGATCTAATGGATCTATAAAAAAAAGTGAATAGTACCCTTGCGGGCCCGTCGGGACAGCCGAAACCCTCGAATTTGGGCCCAGAGATGCCCGAAATAGAAAAATTATAGGATTGGGATTAAAAATAAGTATGAATAAATATTTTATATTTAAAATTAATTTTTTGGGCAATGTTTAATTATCCGAGTACACTGTTTTACCCATTCGATAAGATTTCGGTGTGCAATTTTTACACCAACAGAAAGTTTAATCTTTAAGACTTGGATAATGTATATCCACTTTGACTAAATGAAAGGCTAAGATCTAACCTTGTAAAGTAAGATTAAATCCTAGTCATTCATTATATTTTTCTTCTTGAGGAATTAGACTTTATATTACCTCATTATTACACAACCTAATTTAATATCATTAAAAAGCCAACAAATATTCTCCACCAAGCAAGCATTCTCAGCTAGCAAAGAGGATAAAATAGAAACCTCCATTTTCATTTTCTTGAGAGCTCAAGTTTGCTTTCAAAGCCCATAAACACTAGCCTAGAGTTATTGAAACTTCAAATTTCCTTCGCTAGACTTTTTCCACTTCTCAATATCTACCAAACTAACCGATTAGAATTTGAATCCATTAACTTTTAATATTTTGAAAGCTCACCACCTGCTGTTTAGGGAAGGGTTTGATGTTGATTTGGTAGCCTTGAAGTGAGCAAGATCACTCTTGGAATATTCTTGAAGCCAAGATCCTTAAAGCTACCAAAGTAGAGTTTTTGAAGCTCTTTTCCTTTCAAATTTGTTTTTCTATTCTTACCACTTATTTAATTTGATATTTTTGACTTTATTGGTTAATAATATGTTGATATTGACGTGTTAATTTTTTTGGAGTGTTTTGATGAGGTTAGAAAATCATTTTTGTCAAAAAAAGTTTTGACTAGAATGCTGGAATTTCGGTTTTGTCACAGCTAGGGAATTGTCATGATTTTTCCGGTGTATTTGTGGGCATTTTTATCAGCTACAAAAAATATATGTTGAAGCTAACATCCTAACTAGTGCCATGAATTTTCTTAAGCCCTGATTTCTATTGATACCCATTGAAAAAAAGAATCAAGAGCTGAGAGTGTATATATGATGCTTGAAATCTTGGTAATGAAGCAGTGAATTTGTATATTTTTGCGACCATAGCAAATTATGGAATTATCTTTGAAATTTTTACAGAGTGTTCTACATATCATTAAATTCAACCTTGATTTTTATTTTGAGTTTATTTAATCATTTGCTAGGGTTACAAATTATGAGAATTCTAGTTTGAGTTGTGAATAAGTAGTCTCTGACCATCAAACTTGTAAAATTTATTTAACATGGTTAGAGGACTCTAGTTGCTATGAAATTTTTACAAGGCCTTGTCAACACATTAAGTTGTCTTGGAGAAATTTTATAGCCCTTGAAATGGATGTTTGATATGCATAATAAATCGTACCCTTTAGGCATGACTTCTACCAACATATCGTATTTGTGTTGAAATGAACTAGGGTGTGAGCTCTGAGGTTCGAGATCACAACCCAAAGTATTGGAGGTTTATGGTGCAAGTCCTGAGGTCCTGACCAAAAATTTGAGGTCAGTGACCCAAAATCCGAGCTCCAGCATGAAAATCCAGGCTATAGGGTGGTTAACTCCTACATGGAAACAGAGTGGCATTTAGTCCAAATATATTGTGTATGAATGCATGCTATATTATTCAAAGGTTCATTTATGAGGAATAAATGAGCATTTCATTGTGAATAAACATTTATATGTTATGAAGATAGAAATTTCCCTTTAATATTAAAAGGCACAGAAAGATCCTCTTTATTATATCAAGGACATGGAAGGATAAGTATGATGTATATAAGATTTCCTTCAGAGTACTAAGGGTGCATAAAGTTGAAAATGAGCTTCTAAGACATTAAGTAGCATGACATAAAAGATCTTTTCAATTTGTCGAGGCAAATAAAGTGATAACAGATCCTTTCAACTAATCGAGAGCAAATAAAGTGATATAAGATCCTTTCGATTTATCGAGGGCAAATAGAGTGACATAAGATCCTTTCAATTTATCGAAGGCAAATAAAGAGTGAAAAGATCCTTTCAACTTGTTGAGGGCAAAAAAATATAGATGAGATCCTTTTGAATTGTCAAAGGCAAATAAAGAGATATGAGGTTCTCTTCGATTTATCAAGGGTAATTACAAATAAGTTCACTACATTTAGCATATGCATGATCATGTTATATTTAAAGATTAAACAAGAATTACTTACTATGTGTTCGAGCTATATGATATATGTGCACTGAGTGATTGATTATAAAAAGCTATCCACTTCGGAAGTATGACTTGGAACTTTAAAAATGAACCATTGATATATGTTACATGCTCATATTTTTTTAATAAACCGAAGTGGCCAGGGCGATGACGATGACATTATGATTATATATTTAGAGAATGTCCCTATTGAGAATTGTATACTTCTCACCCCTATGTTTGTGTGTTTCCGTGTCGTCTCCAAGTTGATCCAGAGGACAAGGAGGCTGTTGCATGAAAAGAAATCTACTCGGCAATAGTTTAGTAGAGAAGACTTGTATTTATTGTAGTTATTTTATATATATATATATATATGTTTGTACCTTTAAAGATAATCAGACGTATTGTAAAGCTCTTAGAAAGGCTTCCTTGTACATTCAACTTTGCATTTAAATAACTATTTTGTGTATTTAATATATATTTTGATAGAACCTCGCATTAGTTACTACACGATTTAACCGACCCTTGTTCTAGATATTTAAGAGAGGTCCACTAAATTATAAGTAAGAACTCTTGAGTATAATGTCATGACTTAAGGATAATGTTGTACTTGGGAGGATGTTACAAACCTAAGCAGTATTGTACTAGCTTCTCCAAGCTAACCCAAGTAGTATTGTACTAGTTTTTCTGTGACCAGCCAGAGCACTTTATTATCACATTGCAAGTAGTTTTACCTTAGCCTCTCCAAATTATCTCACACTGATCACTATTGGATCAAGGATACAAAGGTTTGTGTTTAGGTTTGTAGCTCAAACTAACCTACGCTCAAGTTTCCTTAAAATATACAGTGTATAGCCTGGGATAACTTGAATGACTTCTTTCTAATGATTCTTTTTTAGAAGATCGTATAAACTATTCAAGAATGTAGAAAGAAGATTTTTACAAGCAAGGAAACTGATTACAAGAAGTAATAAACTTCACAGAAAAGATGAGGAGAACATTTTGTATTGTATCAGCACTTAAGCAATTTGTCAAGTTCTTCTTTTTAAAAGCTTAGCATCTCTATTTATAGATGGCAAATCACGATTCAACCCTCTCTTCTCATGCACTTTCATACCCACAAGTGGTATCAAAGCGAGGCATCTGAAGGGTTGAGCAATCCAATGATTGCAGAGGACAAAGATCAAAGGGACAAAATGGCACAGATCATACATACAATAGAAGACCACACTATCTACTGTCATTCCTTCTCTGATGAAACTCTAGGATCTAATAAGACATTTTCACCAACATGAAGAATCCCAAAGGAGCAAGTCTTTGACCCTAGAAGTCATTACATCAGAAGTAGTAAAAGGCTAAAGTAATGGAAGTTGCTAACACCTCTAATAAAGAAGAAGAATCTAATGAAAAATCTAAGATTGAAAGTGGAGACGAGATCTCCTTGCTTGTGAAGCAAATGTCAAAAGCCTTATAAGGCTAAGTCAAGAAAAATAGAGCCATCAATCTCAAAAGAGACAAAAGGGCAAAGAAAATGCTGCAAAAGCATAATGGTCATCTGGAGTAACTCTGAAAATGAAAAGAATGGGTCAGCAAGTCATGATACAGTTGAACATGCTGAAAATTTATGATTTATGACATGAGTCTGGATTGACAAAAATATACAAGGTAAGAATATCTAAATCCATTCTTTCATACACCTTATTTCTTGCATGATATGATGAGCTACTATATAATTTGCATACTTCCTCTTCAAAATATCTCAGGTAGAATAAGCCTAAGTTTGATGAGGAAAATATATATTCTATTTTTCAAACTTTAGGCCTTTGAATCTAATGCCTCATAATTGAATCAAAAAGATCTCATAAAGTTATTTCTGAATTTGAGAAATCTTCATAGCTTCTAAAAATCTAAACTAAACGAATGGAAAAGGTCTTAAAATCTTAAACTTATGTTTGGAGATCAAAGGCCATTGTTTTAGAAAACCAGTTTGAGAAATGAAGAGGAAATAGGAAGTAAAAAGAAATGCAGCCTCATTTAACGATTGTCGTCATAATCTCTTTTACTCTCTATCACAATAACAGATACCCATCTGACAAATGATTCTTAAAGAACAAATCTGTTAGATAGGATGGAAAATCTCTTGCTAAACAACTAACCAAGGTGGACTTAAGAAAGTTGAGCACCAGAATCAAAATTCTTTTATTGTAGGTACATCTAAACATTACAACTGTTAGAGGTTCCTAAGAGCTTAACAAATAGTAACTATCTCAGACATCTTCCTCGACTCAGAAGGAAAATCAGAAGTAGGAGACTCAAGATCTCCAAATGGCTTAAATTATTGATGAAAAGTATTCAAGAAAAAACAAAACTTTACTAGATGTCACTAAGGACTAGAAGAAAGCCTTGAGGAAATGAGGCCTAAGGAAATTTCTTATAGCAAACAGATGGAAGCCAGAACTTCATAAAGTAAACTCCAAAACTCAGATACTTCACAAAGTATGCTCAGAACTCCAAAGCAATTAGAAAAACATCTCTGAACACATAGAAGAGAAATCTGAAGATGGAAAAGAAGCCAAAGATTTTCAAGGCATAGAAACTGCAAAAGTGTTTCTAATCTAAAGATAGTTACAAAATATAGAGTTCTTGGAAACAAGTCAAAGGGAGTGAAAACGGGATCACCCCTAAGAAATGTGTCAAATTATGCTTCCATCTCCACCATTGTGCCTGAATACATTGAAGAAGCTTTGAGCAATCAAAGTTAGGTGGATGCTATGCTATGAGAGCTAAACTAGATCAAATAAATGCAAAGTCTAAATGCTTGACCAAAAGGGAACTCATCATGAGCACAAAACGATAAAGCCATATGGAACTAAGAGATCACAAGATGTGGTTATTCTCTTGAAAAACTTAAGCTGCTCATTGTGAAAAGAAAAAATACATCTATCTTCTCTTATGCCAAAGGTAAAAATAGAGATTGTTGCAAACTGCTGCATCTAGATGTTGTGGATAAGGAACCAGTCAAAAGATCATTACTTGAGGTACTCTGAAATCCCTATCATTTTTAATAATCCTAGTGATATTAATCTTGGTTGAAAATTCTCTTCAGCTCTTTAGATCCAAGCCATCTATTGAAAATCTTATTTAAAATCGCATTCAAAAATTGTTTTCATTGTTGCATCATGTTCAAAATTTTCTAAAATTTGCATAAGCATTCATGCACAAACATCTCTGGGTATTCTACCCCCATGGCTCTGATCTGAAGACCACATAGAAATACCAGTTTGTAAGACCAGCTTACTCCTTGAAGTTCAGAAGATCTATTTGAAGTTCAGAAAGATGATGAAGTGATCAGAAAGAAGAAGAGAAGGATCAAAAAATAAAGAACAAAAGGTGTCATGATGCTTGAAACATGAAGATGAACCTATGGCAAAAATATGACAAACCTCATAGGGGTTGTAACATCCTCCCAAGTGCAACATCATCCTTAAGTCATAACATTGTATCAAGAGTTGTTACTTATTAATCAATAGACCTTTCTTAGTTATCTATAGCGAGATTTATCATATCGTAAAATAACTAAGTCATGATTCTATCAAAATATATAACAAAGAGACAAAACATTTGTTGATTCAAAGTCAAATACTAAAGGAAGCTTTGCTATGAGATTTAATACACATATGTTATCTCCTATATTTATAGAAATATACCTATAACTAAGTAAAATAAATACAAGTCTCAGTCACTAAACTACTACAATTCCAATTCCTTTCAAGTGGCGACCTCACTATTCTCTGGATCAACCTGGAGACGACACGAAAACACAAACACATAGGGATGAGAATTCTAAAATTCTCAATAAGGTATTCCCCCAAAACATTACAATGAAATTAGTGTCATCATCATCGTCCCAGCTACTTCGGTTTATTAAGAAAATGTGAGCATGTAACATATATCAAAGGTTCATTTTAAGGTTCAAAAACCATTCTTCCTAAGTAGGTCTCTTTTATTATTCAATCACCTAATATGCATATATGATACTACTCAATGCAACGCCCCGATTTTTCTATTAGAGTGAAAATGACCAAAATGCCCCTAAGGTCATTTTTAGCCCGAAATTCGAGGAAAGCTGATCTGGCAGTACTCGAAGGGCAAACTCAATGTTGGAAGGGGATTGGATGACTTGTGTACCTTTCCAGGATTGAAAATCTCGTTTTTCAAATTTTCGGATCAAAATGACCAAAACGTCCATGCGGTGTTTTACTCGTTTGTAAGTGCCGGATAAACCTGAAACTTCTCCAGATGGTTTTAAAAGGTGTTTTTATGTATTCTGTGACTTTAGTTTTGGTCCCGGAGGTCCCAGCTGGAATTAGTGCAAAATTATGATTTTGCCCCTAGTTTCGTGTTTTTAAGCTTAATCGCGTGATTAAGCAAACCTAAGCAATATTAGGCTTTAATCGAAGATAAATTAATTTCCATAATTAATCTTGAGTCAAAATAATTTATTAAAGTTGATTAGAGCCTAAGAATGCTTAATTACAACTTGAAATCCTATTTTAAATTCAAGATTTCTAGTCGTGGAATCTTGAATAGTGTTTTCTCTCTCCAATTCCTTAAATCATGAAATTGTGTTTCCAATTGTTTATTCCTAAATGAGTTTTAAACTCTCTAATGATGTATGAGCACTCCTAATCTTGTCATAAAATCCCTAAACCTCATTCTTAGTTACCTAAACTTAAGCTTAATTATTCCTAAGCTTGTACCTAAGCTAATACATACTTAAACCTATCATTAGCACACAATTATATGATCAAATTTCTCTCCCTCTGTGCTGCCTTTGGTCTGGCCAAAGCCACTCCTCCTCCATATGCATCACATGCTCAACTTTTTGACACTCCAAAGCCATACCTCAAGTCATACTCACCATACCTTGTCATATTTTCAATCAAGCTTGATTTTCTAAATGAATAACTAAATGAAATAAACCATTTTCCTCATTTATTTGTGGCTAAAAAACTTCTAGCCATGTCTAGCTTCTAGAAGACTAATTTCATTCAAAATCAAAAGAAAAACTCACTCAAATCACCTTACTTGAAGCCATACTTTGTATCATAACCTCCATACCTCAATCCATGCTTGTATGACACCTTGTAAGAGATATTTTTCTTCCTTTCCCTCCGTTTTTGCTACGGTTACTCCCCCCCTCCATGAGCTCTCATTTGTTTTCATTTTCTATAAATACCTTGCCTAGAAATATATGCAAACACTTTAGCTCACTTGCACACTTTTAGTTTTCTAAGCTTTCTTTGTGTTCTCTCTTTTTCTCTCTAAGTTCCAAGAGAGTTCTCTCTTATTCTTCATCTTCATCTTCATCATCTCTTCATCTTATATCATTTCATAACCTTCAAACACCACCCCATAGCCTTGAACCATCATCAAACCTCTCAAACACCTCACCTCAAACACATCCTCACTTGAAACACATCTCCAACCTTTTTATCCCCCCTTGGCCGAAGCTATCTTGCCACCTTGGAGGAGTTCTTCATCTTGTTTTCCTTTTCAAAGTTCAAGCTTTTTATCTCCACTCTAGGTAGGAGTGTTTTTCTAAATTTGTTTCTCTTGAAAATGAGTTTTCCTAGCTTTCTCTTAGACTTTCTTTTTGAAACTTTCTTTGCTTCCCTTTTCTTGTTTTCGGCCATCATGAGTCTTTGATGGATATATGATAGCTTAATGATGAGAGCTCCTAGATGATGATAATGTGTTCATCTCAAAGGAACCTCTAGAGCTTGAGCTTTTACTTTCTTTAAGTCTCATCTTTATTTTCTAACTCAAAATGATTTTTGCTTAAGAACACCTTTACTTGTTTTGCTATTTGGTTTCGGTTTCCTCATTTCCTTTCCTTCAATATTTCGGTTGTGGTTTCCTTTTCTTTGAGATTTTATGTTCTTTTTAAAGTTTGTTTCTTTTGAGCTTGATGATGATGTTCAAGAACCTCATAGTTCCTTTGAGAACTTGGTTCAAGAACTCTAAAGCTCTCTTTGTGATGAGATAAGTGTTGGGTTGTGTCTCTAAAGTCTTGTAAGAGCTCTAGATGAGATTAAAATGAATATTGCATCCATGTTTATGTTTATGCCTTGTACATCATGTTTACTTTCCTTGCTCTCACTAAGTATCAAGATAATAAATGAACTTGCATTATCATGTTTATATTTCAAGTCCTCACTTAATATACCAAAGATAATAATAAGTTGCATCTCATGTTTATTTTATGCTCTCACTTTACTTTCAAATGAAAAGCTAAAACTAGTGCATGAGCATGTTTATTTTTATGTCATCACTTAAATGAACCTAGAGCTCAAAGACTTGCCCATTGTTGTCTCAAGCAAAGGCTTGAAAACTATATGTTATTTGGCTCCTTGATTTCGGCCCCAAGGAGTTATATTTGTTACAAGTATTAAAACCCATGTTTCATAATTTTTTTTCTAAACTTATATGAGTTCAAGGAATGTATAGAACCAAGTTTTATTAATTTAGAACCTCTTGAGATGAAATTGATTTAGCTACTGCCCTTACAAATAATTTGAGAGTTTTAGATGATAAAAATGTTTATAAATGGGTTTTGAAAGTCTTGAAAAGGGTCCAAGAGAAACTAGTGTGTTATGTGCATTAAAAACCAAGTTCTATGCTTTTTATGGAGATGTATGTTTCGGTTCTGCCTTGCTATGTTTGGTCACTGTATATGCTGTTTTGATGATCATAATATGATTATGTTTGAGTATAATTGATGCTAAAATTCATATGTGAAAGATTAGAGAAGTTAGCAACTAGAAAAGAATTAATTTGAGAGTTTTAGATCCCTTAATTTTTGATTTTTCTGGATTCTGTCCAGCAAGGTTTAGAAATGGTAATCATGGATTTAAATTAGTTTAAATGTGTAGCAATAACTCATAAATGGTTTAGGACTTGATCTTGATGCCTTAGGAGCAAACCGGACTTAGAAAGGGTCATTGTTGTGACTCCTAGGTACCCGTAAAGTTAGAATTTTAGATTCTGCATTCTTGAGGTTTAGAGGAGTTTATGATCACAGTATGGAGTGAGGAATACTTAGACTTGAGCCTATAGGTACCCGAGAGATTAAGATGTGATGATTTATAACTTAGACTGTGAGTTAAGGACCTTAAGGGTCAATGCATAAGACATTAAGAAATTGTTAATGCTATGATATTTATATAATGCAATAATATGTTGAGATGTTTATGATGCATGAGGAAATGATTGTTTGAGATATGAGGTTTATCATAGCATGAGATTTAAATGAGGAATATGTTGTGTGATTAGCTTGTGGCATAAGTTTCGGTTTGAAGGAAGTTCCGTGTAACAGCTGTTATGCTGCCGAATTTCCATCAAACCTTAAAGGGTTGAAGAAATATTTTAAGATACCACATGGGTTGAAAACCCTAGGTGACACCGGTTCGACCGAGCACTCCCAGGAGATTTTTATGTGACAAAGCACTAAGACGCGCTTTCCTGGGTGACACCAGTTTGGCCGAGCACCCCCAGGGGAGACAAATCTGTGAGGGTATGAGTAGATGCAGCCTACCAAAGCAGACAAATTGTTGTGGCTTAATGCCCACAAAGTGTTTCAAAGAGAGTATATCCTAAGATAGGTGATCCCTGCCCCCTACCTGTACTTGCGTAGTCGGGATTATTTTATTATGTTTCGCTTATTCATATAATAAGAAAGAGCTAGTGACGACTAGCTGAGGTATGAGCTCATAACCTATTTATTTTAGGGTGGCCTTATTATGCTGAAGTACCATGATTAATGTCACGAAGTTGAGGAAAGATCCACATGAAAGTTATATGCCCTTTATGCCACTTGTGTGTTTTCTTGAAGTTGTGATTCATTGAGTTATTTGATTGAGACATTGCCATGCATTCATGTTTTAATATGTTGCATTCATAACATCAAGATGCATGCTAAAAGGAATGAACCTTGGATAATTGGCTTTATAAACCCTAATAATGAACCTTTTTGTATGCACACCTTTTATAATTAAACCCAAGGTTCCTGAGGCTGTGAATGATGTAACCCTAGGATAGGAGATTCCTATTGAGATTTCTTTAGCAAGAATTCTCACTCCTTTCTCTTCCTTCTCCTTCTTCCGTCACATCTTCAGAGAGCGATGGCGACGTTCATGGTCTTCGTTGACACACCTACTTGGGAGGTTCACTATGACCCGGACCACAGGTCATATCATTTTGAGGGGCAATGCACGGTGTGAGTCTTCATGTTCATTGGATGCCCCTTTGCACACCCTGTACAGAGCTACCGTTTCTCCCCGATGTCACCCTACGAAGATGCGATGGTTTTTTAGCGCGCCCGGATGAGAGACGAGAGGATTCTGCGGAAGTATACTGGTGGTTCGATGCCTCGAGACTTCCAGGACTACATGCCTCGGTCTCCTAGTTCGAAGGACGACCTTTCCGAGGACCCACCATGCATATGTATAGCGAGAGCTCTGCTCCTACACCTCGGTTGGTGCGAGGGAAGAGCGAGGAGACTGTTATGCAGCCAAGGCTGGCTAGGCGAGCCGAGAAGCGCCCCTATTGAGGAGCTCACACTCAGTCTTCACGTGTACCCACTCCTGCCGCCCTGCGTCCATGGATTGGTTACACTCCACCTTTCCCCGGGTTCCAGTAGCAGATGTCTTAGGGGAGGCTTAGTGCACACACTCACACATAGACTGGATAAACCTGCTTTTGTTTTGAGGTTATCCATTATAGGTGCACTCAGGTAGTGATGGTTTACTTTATGTTACTTTATGTTTCCCTATTTCTGTTGTATTTCCTTTTCCGCTGTATTACAAGCTCTGCCCGTCCCTATGAGGGTATGACTACATATGTATTTCTAATTATGTTATTAATGAAATGTTTCTGTTATTATGGTGGTCATTGCTCTGTTGTTACTTATTCTTAATTTCCGTGTTACTCTCCGATTGCTAATCGTGTTTTATATTTCAGTCTTACGATTAGACTAAGAATGCGGCTATCACTTTGTTTTATGTTTTCAAAAAAAAAATTTACCCGTAATTTCTGCTAAGTATTTTAGTAAAGTGATGAGACTAAGAAGTAATAACCTAAGGTTTAACCTAATATGTTCTAGAGAGTTGGGTTAAAAATTAGGGTGTTACACTCAACATCATATAAACCATATACTGCTAAATCACAACTCAAACATATTGGTCTCAATATCGATACTAAAATTCTTCACTTAGCACATAGGATAAAGGACCACTTATAACCATTGTTATTTCAACTCGTATTAGCCCTTGACTAATCTTGTTACATCTGGGCGTTACGTATCATTATCCCCAGCATGGCAATAACGAGTAATAGACTGCTTTTCAGGACTAAACTCATTCCTATACATGATAATTGGATCTACTTTCTCCAATTCTTACACAGACCTATTCCTAGTTAGGTTTACTTTCCCCGACTCAATTCAAGGGTAGTCATGTTTGCTTTCTCCACCCAAGACATATAATCTCATGCTTATCTTGGTAGCCAGATTTACTTTCTCCGATAGATCGAATTTACTTTTGCCAGCCCGAGATAGATAATCTCATGTTTTTCTTGGTAGTCAGGTTTACTTTCCCCGACAGATCGGATTTACTTTATCTAACCCAAGAAATACAATCTTATGCTTTTCTTTCGCATATACACAATTGTAAAAAGCATTCATATCTATGTGTGGCTAACCTTATCAATAAGCTCACTTACTCAATTATTCATATTCATACTCATGTGCTCATGTCATACTAGTACCAACTCCCATTATTTCATCAATTCAAAGCATCAATTCATTTTCAGCACAATGGTAGATTTCACATATTCATAGCACAATTTATTCTACATTTCAAACCATCAAATCTAAGGCTATAAAATTTTCAAGGACACCTCAATGTGTCCCTAAGGTACTGTGAAAATTTCAGAACAAAAAGAGTTCTCTAAATATTTAACAAAATTAGACAAATTTGGTGGTTAGAGACCACTTAATCTCAGTTCAATGCCAAACTTCCCTAATTTTTAACCCTAGGAAATGAATGAATCAATTTAGAACAAAAATCACAGTTGAACTTTGAGATGTTTCCAATATTCTGTAAAAATTTCAAAAGAAAAATCAATAATTTGCTGTGGTCACAAAATTAGACAAAATCGTAGCTTCTATTCCAACAATTCAAGCAGCACATGTATCATTGCGGTTCATGATTTTTTTCAAGCAATAAAATTGTTTAATATCACCCAAGAAAAATCATAGAGCTGCCTTAGGATGTTAGCTTCAACATGTAATTTTTACAGCTCATAAAAATACTTACAATTATATCAGAAAATTCGTGAATAATCATTGCCTAAAACAAAACTAAAATTCTAGCAAGGTATTCCAAAACTCCTTTTGATAAAAATGATTTTTCCACAACACCAAATCACTCCACCAATGCAAATACATGTATATCTATGTGAAATCATACATTAGAACCAAAAAATTTGAAATTACAACAATTCAAAATATGGAAAAATAGAATCTTAACAAACAAGAACACAAAACCCTACTTTGATGGGTTTAGTGATCTTGGCTCCAAAAGTGATCCAAGAACAGTTTGCTTCACTTCAAAGCTCCCAAATTAAAGCCAAACCCTTCCTTAGGCAGCAGATTGTGAGCTCTAAAAGTATAAAAAAGTGATGGATTCAAATTCTAATCAGTTGGTTTGGTAGATATTGAGGAGTGGAACAAGTTTTGTGAAGAGAGTTTGTAGTTTTAGCAATTTTAGGCTAGGTCTTTGGAGGTTAAACCTTGTTCATGGCTATTTGAAAGGAAGTAAAATGAGGGCTTTTTGTGCTACAAACATGGTTGAGAATGCAGGCTTCAAAGACAAGTTTTGTGACTTTAAATGATTATTTGTTAGGTTTAACCTTTATCTAATATAAAATCCAAACTTTTCCTACATGAAAGCAAAATAAATGGCTAGGATTTGATCTTGTAATTCAAGATTAAATTCTAGCCTTACACTTGGCTCTAAATGATAACTTTATCCTATTGTAAAGGTTTGACTATCTTTCAGTGTTAGAAATCATACACCGAAATTTTATCAAATAGGTAAAACATCGTACCCGGGTAATCAAACATTCTCCGAAAATTAATTGCAGGTATAAAATCTTCATTTCTACCCATTTCTAATCTTAATCCTATAATTTCTTTGCTTCGGGCATCTCCAGGCCCCAATTCTTGGATTGTTGCTGTCCCGGCGGACTCATGGAGCCTACTAGGTTACTAATCACCTTTTTTTTTTTACATAAATTTGTTGGATCGTCCTCATCATTACTACATCTGTCAAATTTTTGAAAATACGACTAATAAAACTCAAATTAATTTTAAGTAATTTTTAGGGTGTTACAGGAGTCAGAAAGTGAAAACTGAAGCTCAGAAAGGAAAATAAATATGTCAAAAATCGCTCCTTCAAAAAGGAAAATAAAAAGATAGGATAATTCCCACAAGTCTCATTATTTCTCTCTCCCATGATCGGTCCACCTTAGACTGTCATGTCCAATCACTTCAATAACCTTCCACTTTTCACACGTCACCTCCTTTACCCTCATCTTCCACCATACGCTTCCTCTACCATCTCATTTCCCTTCTCTCAAAGTTTTCTCTGAAACCATTCATCATCTTCTTGAACTATCAAACCTCAACCTAATTAGTTTTTCACCTATCATAATCTTTCTTTCTTACTCATCTCACAAATCTCTCCAAGACTCAATCTTTCTTTATCCTCCTTATTATATACCAAATGGCTGAAGGCAGGAAACGTGATCAATCTGCTGAAAAAGGAGTCTATTTCCACATGTGTGATGATCCTCGTATAAAGGATCATTATGAAAAGCACTTTACTTCAAGAAAAATGACCCTGGAGAAAACCTTGCCAAAGGACATTCTTGAAGAAATATCAGTTCTTAATTAAATATTCTCATTTCAAAAATGGGATGAATACTTAGAGATAAATGAACGGGTATTTCCAAGACTAGTCACTGCCTTCTACTTCGATTTGGAAGGAAACTCAGCATCACCCTTGAAAACAATAATCAAGGATTGTTCAATCAAGATTACACCTTTAGGACTCTCCAAGATCATCAAAGCACCAAATGATGGACTCATCTGCAGCTCCTTACTTAGCTGGTTTCACTTTCTTGGAATCAATGAAGGAGATGTCTCAAGGTATCTAATTGATTCCATTCTTCACAAGCCAAATAAGATATCTACTGCCATGCTAAGTGCTAGTGCTAGAAAAGTATACACTGTAGTGCAGTTTTCCATTTTACCTTGTATTGGAAGCATAAATGCACTTGTAGGCATAGATTACATGCTCCTATACTGTCTAACAGCAAAAAGGAAAGTAAATATGCTAAGACTCCATCTGGACTACATGTTAAGTGCAACCATAAAGAAAAAATGAAGAACTGCTAGTATTCCATATGGCATGTTGTTAATAAGGCTCTTTCAAAATATGGGTTTTCCACTTATCACTGAAAATTATGTATACATGGAAGGAACTGTATTCACACCTTCTACATTTCAAACCTCAAGAAAGAGGCTCACTATTCCAACCTCTGAACCAACACGGCAGAGTCCCAAGACAAGCAAACCCAAAAGGCAGAAACTCAATAGGAGAAGGCTAAAGGCAAAAGGAAGGTAATCCTCTTGGAAAGTGCGATTAAGAGCTCGGAGGAAGAGGAATTAAATCAAATTCTCGGTACTAATGAAAGAACAACAAAAAGGAAACAAGAGTTGGCACCTTAAAAAACTCATATGGCAGCCAAACCTGTGAAAATCATCAGTAGAAAATATGTCAGCTCAAATTCAAACAAATGCTTATACATAAATCCAAAATCTCTATATTGCAGAAGGAAAGGCTAGTTATCGAGTCATTTTTACCTACTATGAAGATGAAGAAGAAGAAGTAGAAGAAGCAAAACCAGCCAGAGTATCCTCATCCGAAGAAGAAGAAAAAGGTCTACTGACAAAAGAAGAGGCCAAGATAAGTAAGATGATTAGGCCGGAGTCCACTGCCAAAATATCATCAATAGAGCCAATCATTGAAGAACTAGCCGAAGAAGATCATGTACCAAAATCTGCCATGATTCCATCTCAACCTCCTCATTCGATTCATATCACCTTAATGGAAGAAGAATAGGATAGAGTATCAGAAATTGATGTTCCTCTAGCTGAAGAAGCTACTACTTCTGCCTCAGCTTGAGAGCTTGAAAATGTTGTTGCTCCTATTCCTGAGCTTGCTTCTGCTCCTACTACCCATAATGCTGACATGTCATCCTCTCCTACTCTTACTACTGCACATGTTGATACTCAGGCCGAATCACCTAAATCTAAGGACACTGTACCCCTTAACATTCCTAAGCCTTCTCCAATAGCTACTCCAGAATCAGCACCCATCAATTTACCTCCTCCATCTTCACCCGTGTCTCCAACAAGCTCTCAGCTCAATCAGATCATTTTAATACATCTAAGGGAGATTGCTTCAAGATAAGATCGATTTGAAGCTACACTTATAGAGCATGATGCTCAACTCAGACATCATGAAGAACTGCAACTGCAAATCCTCCAGAATAATCAAGAGATTCTTCAAGAGCTAAGGTGTCAAGGCTGATGATGTTGTTTTTGGTTCCTGTAACGCCCCGATTTTCTGTCTGAGTGAAAATGACCAAAATGCCCCTGAGGTCATTTTCTGTCCGAAATTCAAGGATAGCCGCCCCGACAGTCCTCGAAGGGCCAACTCAATGTTAGAAGGGGATTATATGTGAATGAATGTTAATAAAGTAGAAGAATCTCATTTTCTGCGGTTCCAGGTCAAAATGACCAAAATGCCCCTATTGCATTTTTACTCGAGTAAAAGTGTCGTTTAAGCCCTGAATCTCTCCTGAGAGTTCAAAATGCTAATTATAAGTGTTTGATGATGTTTTTATGTGTTTAGGAGTATCTGTTTAAGTCCCGGTGGTCCCAGACAGTTTTTGTGCAAAATTACGATTTTGCCCCTAGTGTAATGTTTTTTAGCTTAATTGCATGATTAAGCAAACCTAAGCAATATTAGGCTCTAATTAAAGATTAATTAATTTCCATAATTAATCTAGAGTCAAAATAATTTATTAAAGTTAATTAGAACCTAAAATTGCTTGAGGAAACTCAAAATCCTTTTCTAGTTTTAATTCTTTGATAAAGGAATCTAGGAATAGTATTTTCTCTTACCTATTCCCCTAAATCAAGGAAGTATGCTGGCATTGGATTCCAAGTTAATGAGGTTTGACTTCATTAATCTATCATGACCTATCATGACCACCTCCTAATCTAGTCTCACATGGCCCTAATTACCTTATTAGTCACCTATACACTTGCTTAGCAATTCCTAATCTTAAGCTTAACCTAAGCTACACCTAAACACACCCGTAAACCATAATTAGATGAAACAAATCTTTCTCCCATGACATGATAAGCAACCAGCCACCACTCCTCCATATTCTTCACATGTTGAAATTGTTGCACACAAAGGCCATGCTTTAGCCCATACTTTGCACCATACTTGGACCATACCTCACCATGCTTTCATCCATGCTTTGAATGACCACTTTGAGGAGGTATTTTCCTCCCTAAAAACTCCAAAATTTCGTGCATCTTTCCCCCCATAATTCACCTCCACATTTCAAAATTTAACCCATAATATATATAGCAAAGTGTAAAGAAATCCCACACTTTTTACCATTTGCTTTTCTGTTTGAGTTTGTGACCAAAAAAGCTTTCTTACTTTCTCTCAACCTCAAGTTCTTCTCCACCACTTAGAAACTTCTTCCACCACCACAAACCACCATAAACCACCTTAAACCACCACACCACCATCATAGCTCATCATCTAAACACCAAAGCTTCCTTTCTCAAATACAAAGCTCACATAAAACACCTTCCTTTCCTTTTCCTTGTGCTTGGCCGAATCATCACCACCATTTTGGAGGAGCTTTTCATCTTATTCTCACTTCAAAGAACCAAGCTTTCATCTTCACTCTTGGTAGGGGTTTTGCTTTCAAAAATGCTTTTCCTTTATGATGTTGTTTTTGACATGAAAATGCTAGCTTTCTCTTGGTTCAATTCTTTTTCTCTCTTTTTGTTTTTAGTCATGAGACTTGGTTTTTGAAAGGAAAATCTTGAGTGTGATGATGATGTTTCAAGATAATGGTCTTAAGATTTTCATTTGAGAAACCTCTAAAGCTTGAAACTTGTTCTTGAACCTTGAAGCATTTTAGTTTTCTTTTGTTTCTCTTTATTTAAGGTTTCGGGTTTCCTTTTCTTTTTCCTTCTCATTTTCGGTTCTCTTTTCTTTTTCTCATTTTGACTTTGGTTTTAAAAGTTGTAGGGAGTTGCTTTCAAGTTTTGTTTTTAATCAAAAATGTGTTTTTCTCAAAGTTTCTCTTGGTTTCTTTTTAAGCTTTTCTTTGTTTTTCCTTTTCTTCTCATTTCGGCCTCAAGGCCTTATTTTGAACATGATAGCTTGATGATGAGAGTTTCTAGATGATGACCTTGTGTTCATCTCAAAGAAACATCTAAAGCTTGAGTTTTGTTCTTGATCTAGTAAAGTTTTGGCTTTTCTTTCCTTTTCTCCTTCTACATGGCTTCGGCCACTGTATGCTTTCCATAAAAAATTTTGTTAAAAATTATAAAGTATCTCTATATTTATTTTGTATAAAGAAATAATGTTGTTTTGGTTCTTTTAGATCATTTCCTTTAAAGCTTGATGATGATGTTCAAAAACCATAAAGTTTTCTTTGAAAGCTTGGTTCAACAACTCTAGAGCTCACTTTGTTGAATGAGATAAGTGTTAGGTTGAGATTTTTGGTTCTCTTTAAAAGTCTCATATGAGCTCTAAGTTAAGATAAAAAGACTTGCATCCATATTTACTTTTATGTCATCACTAAATGCTCAAGATTAAAGAATGAACTTGCATCTTCATATTTATGTTTATACTTTCACTAAATCTCTAAGGTAATAATGGATTTGTATAGCATATTTATCTTATGTTCTCACCTCTTAATAAAGAGTAAAACAACATGCATTGCATATCTATGTTTATCTCATAACTTAAGAAATTTAGAGCTCATAGACTTACCCATTATTATCTCAAACAAAGCTTGAAAATATATGTTTCTTACTCCTTTGATTTCGGCCTTGTGAGGGTTTGTATAGTTATAAATAATAGAACTTATGTCTCATGATTTTCTTAAGCTTGGATGGTTTCAAGAAATGTTTTGAACAAGGTTTTATGATTTTAAATCCTCTAGAGATTTATTTGAAATAGCTACTGCCCTCTTATGTTTTATAATGATTTTGATGAAATAAATTGTTTCGAAGTGAGTTTTAGAAGTTTTAAAAAGGTTCCAAGAGAAACTAGTAATTTATGTGTCTTTGAAATGAGGTTCTATGCATTATGTGATGGAGATGTTTTCGGTTCTGCCTTGCTTGATTGTTCACTGTATAATGTTATTTTGGTGATGATAAAATGAGAATGTTCATGTATATTTAATGTTAAAATTCATTTGAGAAAGTTAAGACAAGTTAGTAACTAGAAAGGAATTAAAATACAAGTTTTAGATCCCTTAGAAATGTAATTTTATGGATTCTATCCAGCAAGGTTAATAATTAGAAATCATAGTTTATAATTAGTTTCAATGTGTAGGAACTACTCATAATTGGTTTAGGACTTAATCTTGATACCTTAGGAACAAACTGAACTTAGAAAGGGTCAATGTTGTGACTCATAGGTACTCGTAAAGTATGAATTATAGATTCTGCACTCCTGAGGTTTAGAATTGTTTATGATCATAGAATTGAGTAATGAATACTTAGATATGAGCCTATAGGTACCCAAGAGCTTAAG
This sequence comes from Dalbergia cultrata, assembly GCA_031216105.1. Lineage (NCBI taxonomy): Eukaryota > Viridiplantae > Streptophyta > Magnoliopsida > Fabales > Fabaceae > Dalbergia > Dalbergia cultrata. The sequence goes on from CM062345.1 coordinate 25,362,756, forward strand.
TTGTGATGATAGACAACTTAGATTTCAAGTTAAAGCACCTTAAGGGCCAAAGCATAAGACATTAAGAAATCTTTGATGTTATGAGTTTATCTATGCAAATATGAATTGTTGATGCATATGCTTTGATGATATGTGAGTTATGATGGAGTGTTTTATTAAGATGTTAAGTCTAGCATGAGTATGAAAGTTGAATGAGAAATGTGTATGTGTTATAGACTTGTGGCATAAAGATTGGTTTAAAGGAAATTCAGTATACAGTCGTTATGCTGCCGAATTTCCGTCAAACCTAAAGGATTTAAGAATGTTTTTGAAGTATCATATGAGCTTAAAACCCTGGGTGACACCGGTTCTGTAACACCCTAATATTCGACCTAACACAACTAGTATGTATTTAGGCTAAATATTAGTCATTACCTCTTGTCATAATTCTATTGCTTTGAAATTAACTTAAGGAAAATACGAGCCGATTTTTTTTTTTGTTGAAAACTCTTTAAAATATGAGTCGCGCGTAACATGTATATAAACTGTGTAATAAAGTACGGAAATATAAACATAGAAGTGGCTCCAAAACAACCATGACATCATCATATCTGAAATAACTCATGCATATAATATGCCTACCCTAAGGGGCAGGACTCTTCAAGTACATAGGAAATACGAATACAACGGAAACATAAAATACATGGAAAAGACATGAAGGAAACACCTCATCCCAAGTGCAATCTAAGGTGGACAACCTCAACACAAAAGAAGGTTATCCTAACTATGTGTCACGTGTGCACTAGGGACTACTCTCCAAGCTACACGGCGAAGATCACGGGTACGTAGCCAATCCAAGGGCGGAGCTCAGCAGGGGCAGGCATGCCAGCGTGTCGAACATGTCTTCCACGTCAAGGTCGTGGACCGGGCACCCGAGCCCTCCGTGGCTGGGTAACTGTCTCCTCGCTACCCATGGGCATCCGCGGAGGAGTGGGGGTAGAGTCCTCTCCATACATGTGGACGGGTGGATCCTCTGAGGGGTCCTCCTCTGAATGCTGGGAACGGGGTACGTAGTCGGGTACAATGCTTGAGCCGACAGAGAAGGTCCGTAGAATCCTCTCATTGCATGTGCGAGCACGCTCAAAGACCATGTCATCTCCATATAGTGAAGTCGGGGAGAAGAGGTAGCTATCTACATGGTGTGCAAACGGTCGTCCAAGGAACATAAAAACACGGACTGTGCAGCGGCCTTCAAAATGAAACGACCTATGCTCAAGGTCGTGGTGCACCTCCCAAGTAGGTGTATCAATGAAGAGTACGAACGTCGCCATCCTAATCTGAAGACGTAAAAGGAAGAAAGAGATAGAGGGAATGAGATTTCTTACTAAAGAAACTCAGTACGGTTTTTCCTTCTACCTAGGTGTCATCTTCTACGTCTCCAGGGACCTCGGTTTCTAAAAAAAAAAACATGGACATATAATGGTTCAATTGTGAAGTTCAAAAATGTTAACTTCCGAGACCCATTCCTTTTAATTCTAAAACTTCTTGGTTACATAGTCTATAAATCATGAAACTTGAATCATAAATCATGGTTCCTAACCTCATGGATCATGGCACATAAATTCATAGTTCATGGTACATAAAATCATAGTTCATGGTAAATAGAATCATAGTTCATAAAACATGGATCATGGTGCATGGTAGCTTAACTTGGTTACTTAGGTGACATTAAAACATCATCATATTCTTCCTGGGGCCACCCTAACTGGTCTCCCTTGGGAGACATCACTAGGTTATGAGCTCATACCAAGCTAGTCGTCACTAGCATCTAGACTTATCCTTTCGGATAAGTTAAAGGTCCCGACTTAAAGTACAGGTCTAGGGGGCATAGAATCATCTCATCCCCACCCTTAATTTGGTGGTTCAAAAGGATCATTTTCTCATAGTTTAAGTCACCTTAAGTCTTAGCATGTTTAATGAAATGCCACACAAAACATACATGTCACATATCTCCTGTTACAACATAGGCATTTCTAAGTTCTTAAAGAACAACCACATGCAATAATAAAACTAGCATTTAGAAATAATAGTTCACATAGCATCATACAAGTCATGAGATGATACAGTAATTCATCCTTAATCCAAGAGCTTATAAATCACTCCCTTAAAGTAAAATCCCTAAATCGGGTAATCTCAAACTAGCATATTATGTTCTCATGAGTTTAAGGGATTGATTAACCTCTTCTCCATAATTTATTAAGTCCTAAAACCTAATTAATTATGGCTGAATAGAATCTCCAATTTTCTGTTCCTATGTAGTTCTAGAATTCACATATCAAGCGAATAAAGTTACTAGGTGCACATTAACAATGCCTAAAACGATTATCACATACTTGGCAAGGTATTCAAGCATATTTAGAACACCCAAAACAGAATTTAAGGTGCTGTAAATTATCAAGGCAGAACCGAAAACATGTGTTATTAAATCATAGGAAAAACTTCACTTTGATGCACATGGATTGCTAGTTTCTCTTGGAACACTTTTGAAACTTTCAAAACTCTTTGGAAATCATTTTATTTCATTAAAGACCATCACAAAACATATAGGGCAGTAGCTATATAAGGTTCTTTGGAACAAGATTAAACCTTGAAAATATGTCTAAAACATTGACTAAGTCCACATAAGCTTAGGAAAACCCTTAAGACATGGGTTATAGGCCTTAGTAACTAAATGAACTCCTTTTGGAGCCATTTTCATCACTTGGCCGAATACATATTCAAGGAGATACCCCCTTGATTGATCTCTTCTCAAGATGAAATGGGCAAGTCTTTTGAACTCTAGTAGTTTAGAGTGATGACATAAAGTAAACGTGCTATGCATTCCATTTTAATGGTTCATTAGAAAGTAAGATGATGGCTCAAAGTAAATATGTAATGCACATTCATTTTAATCTTTGAGTTTAGTGGTGACTTGAAATATAACATGCAATGCAAGGCTTGGAATTTAAATGTGCACTATGCAAGTTCATTCTTTATCTTGGGATTTAGTGATAGCATAGGAAATAAACGTGTTATGCAAAGCATAAAATAAACGTGAATGCAACTTCTTTTACATCTTGTCTAGAGGTCTTGTAAGACTTTAGAAAGAACCAAAGTTCCAACCCAAAACTCATCCTCACAAGAAAAGAAAACCATTAGTGCTAAATATCAAAAAGAAATCATGATCCTCAAAGAACCATGGAGATGGTCGAAATATTTGAAAAAAAAGAGAAGCTAAACAAGTGTTCAAGAGAAACATAAACTCATTCTTAAATCATGTTTAAAAAAGGTCAAGCTTTTCTTTCAAAAACTCAAGCTTTAGAGTTTATTCATGTGACCAACATCAACATGAAACCCTCATCATCAAGCTCTCATTTTTCCAATCATCAAGGCACTCATGGCCGAAACTTAAAAGGAAGAAAAAGGAAGTTTCAAATAGTTCCAAGAGAAACCTAACTCATTCTTGGCTAAAACTTGAAAAAATGAAACCTTTCTTAAAAAAACTCAAATTCTAGAGTTTGTTCATGTGACAAATATCAACATGAAGCTCTCATCATCAAGCCATCATTTTGTTGGCCTTGAGGCCGAAACCCAAAAGGAAAGAACAAAGAGAAGAAAACATCAACCCATCATCAAGGAAACTTATTCCAACCAAGCTTTTCCAACAAGATCAAGACATAAAAAGTAAAGAAATCATTTTTAAACAATTTCCCTACCAAGTGTTGATGCTCTAGAGATGAAGGAGAGGTTGGTTCTTGAAGAGGAATGAAAAGAAATTTCCTTGAATCCTTGGAGGTGGATTCGGCCAAAAGAAGAAAAGGAGAAAGCAGATGTGTTTGCTTTGGTATAAACTTGGAGAAATGTTTAGATGAGAAGGAAGATGAAGATTGAAGGTGGAGGAGTGGTGGTCTTGGCTTGAACAAAGAGAGAAAGGTGGAGCTTTTGAGAGAACTCTTGAAGCACAAACTTTGCAAGTATTGTAAAGTGTCCAAATGCTCATCAAGGCAAGCTATATACAGACAAATGAAGCAAGGATGTGTGGAGGGGAGGGCTGGCCGAATTCTTTTCTCAAGGAGGAAAGAAGAAAAATCTCCTTGAGTTGTCATTCATAGTGTGATTGAAAGCTTACAAGGCATGGTCATAGGGTGGCTTTGGAAAGGAAACTTGATTGACACCATAAAATATCATTCTTTTGAATTCTTGGGGGGAAAAGTGGCGCCACTTTTTGGGCAGCCATGGGAAAGGGAATATCTCTTTTAATCATGGTTTAGAAGTGTGTTTAGGTGTAACATTGATTAGGCTTCGGATTAGGAGTTGCTAAGTAAGTGCTTTTAGGTGAACTAATTAGGTAATTAGGCCATGATTAACTTAGATTTAGGAGAAGTATTGTTGGATTGATGGGATCAACTTTTTGTGACAAAAGTTTCTAGGGAATGACAAACTTTTCTTGGTTTGAGAAAAGGTGAATAGTGAAATCACTATTCATGTATTCTCCTTTTTTGAAAAAGATGCTAGAAATAGGTTTTAAACAATTTTATATTCAAATCATCCTCAAATAATTATTCTTGCTCTAAATTAATTATAGAAATTAATTATCCTTTTATTAAAACCTATTGTTGCTTAGGTTTTATTTTAAAACGTAATTAGGCCCTTAATGCACTTAGGTAGGGGCAAAATCGTAATATTTCTCAAAAACTGCCCGAGACCACCGAGACTTAAATAAACATAGGTCATGCCTTGAAAACATTGTTTTGGGCTCCGGGCCAAGTCCAAGTTAAAACAGAACTTAAAACTTCCTTAAATCTGTTATAGGGTATTTTGGTCATTTATGCGCAGAAACCCTAGAAATGAGATTTTTCTGCTCTAATAAGCATTCACATACATACAGTCCCCTTCATATATCATATAAACCCTATGAGGATGGCCAAGGTTGGCCGTCCTCATGTTTTAGACAAAAATGACCTCAGGGGCATTTTGGTCATTTAAAAGTTTAGTGAAAATCAGGGCGTTATAGGTTCGGCCGAGCACCCCCAGGAGATTTTTATGATATAGCACTGAGATGTACTTCTCCTGCTCCGGTGGGGAGGAGGCAAATCCGTGAGGGTATGAGCGGACACCACCTACCAAAGCAGATAATTCGCTGTGCACTAGATATCAGTAGAGCGTTTCAAAGAGGGAATATTCCCATGTTACCCCTTCTTTTACCCTATATGTAATCTAGTGACAACTAGTTAGGTTTGAGCTCATTCCTAGGCGATAGGGTGTGTTTGGTTTGATTTAGTGATGCTAATAAATATCGCCAGGGCAGGGTGTGTTTGTTTGGATTTTGGTGATGCAACAAGAAGATGGTCCTTGAGGAAAAGAATTTAAGAGTTCAAGTATGAGAAAAAGTATAGGAAAGTCATGTGCTCTTTATGCCACTTATCCATTACTTGATGTTATGATTTTTTGAATTCATAATGTATTGCCATGCTTTTATCCAATATCTGTTGCATTCATATCATTAAGACTCATATTAAAAGACGCCTACTTTGGATATAATAGATTTGAGAAGTTTAAAACCAAACTTTATGCATGAACACCTCTTTCATAAAACTGAAGTGGCTGTGGACGATGACGATGACACGTGTGTTTGAGTCAGAAATCCCTACTGAGAATCTTGAATGAGTTTCTTATCCCTTTCTCTTTCTTTTCTTCCGTGCCATCTCCAATCAAAATTAATGATATGGTTCGTGACTTCTACTGAGGCATGGGCATACGGCATATGCTACGGGTCGAATTAGAGGGATACAGTGGAGACACGAAGATGCCGCTTTAGTTTTATATTTATAATCGTGTATTTCTCTTGATGTGTCAATGAAGCTATGTTAGTAGTAATTGATGTATCAATGAAGATATGACTATGTTGTGTTGTTATGTGTGATATTTGTATTTTGTGGTTATTAATGATATGCTTTCCTCCTCTCTCATGTCATGTTTGAGACAATCATTAGATTTATTTTTAGCACGCTGCTCTTGTTTTATTTTCAATTTCAAAGAAAGAAAAAAAATTTACCTGTCTCTTTCGCTAAGTATTTTAAAAAAAGAATGAGACTAAGAAGTAATAACCTAATGATTAACCTAATGTGTTCTAGAGTATTGGGTTAAAAATTAGGATATTACAGTTCCCTGCACATCTCCTTTTTTATGATGCCAAAAAGGGTAGAAAGGAAATGAAGAAAATCATGTGCTAAAGAACTCAAACGGACTCAACTCAAGGGGAGCCTACGCTAAAAGGGAGACTAGAATTTTTTAAGCATGTATTTTTTTTTTCTTTTTTGGAATTTCTTGTTATGCTTTGACAATTTCTTATTATGATTTGCAATTTCTATTATGGATTATATAATTTGCTTTATCTACTAAAAAACCATGTTTATGTTATGCTTGGTTTATGCTTTCTGCTTTAAGACTTAATATGCTCTGATACATATATGCTTCCTTTAAGCGCTGATAAATATCAATGCCTACTTATCATGCTTAGCTAATCATATATTATGCTTGTTGATGTATGCTTCTGATCTCTTAAGCTTTTGCTCTGAATTGATTAATCAGTAACAAGCTAGAGTAGTTAGCTCACATCTATATCCATGATTACCTCTGGCAAGTATCTTGTGAAGCAGAAAATCTCTCCATTGTTGGTTTGATACGAGTATTTATCTAATGTGCTTCGACATGTATGATATGCTTAAAATGCCTATCTTTATAAAACACATTATCTCTGACACATGTATGAGATGTTTTAAAAGGCTATGTTTAACTTGATCAAATATAGTTGTGAATAGTTTCTGAGAACCTTCAAAAACCTGTGTCTATATGTTTTCTATACAACTAAGATTAGCTTATAAGCCTTAGAACCTCTCTAGTGTGTTGCGCGTATGTGACAAACAAATGTGTTATATTCTTATTCATAGGTGTATCAGTGAGAAAAATTACATAAAAAGCATAAACATCTATTTGTTTTAGAGAAAAACATTTAAAAGTATTTTATGCTCTAATACTCATGAAAATAGTTTCACAGCTCAAAAATAAGCTCACTTGTGCTTTCCTCTGATAAAATTAGGTCTGACCCTTAATGAGCTTCAAAAACCTTAAATATTAATATGTTAACATCATTTATATCAAAGTTTTTTGGAGCATCAGAAACTACAATTTTATCATGAGTGTTTTCTCATGACATGCTATGTTTTAATTTTCATACATCTTTGAGCATAAATTTTAAAATGAGCTTAGGAAAAGAATGTGTTGAATAGGAATGTTAATCAAGAAGAAATATTATAAGTATTACTTTTTTTTTATTTAAGCACTCTAATTTAATTCAGAAAGTATCATGATAAACCAAACAACTCTTGTAACGCCCCGATTTTCTGTTAGAGTGAAAATGACCAAAATGCCCCTGAGGTCATTTTTGGCCCGTAATTCGAGGAAAGCCGGTTCGGCAGTATTCGAAGGGCAAACGCAATGTTGGAAGGGGATTAGATGACTTGTGTACCTTCCCGGGATCGAAAATCTCATTTTTCGAGTTTTCGGGTCAAAATGACCAAAACGCCCCTTGCGGTGTTTTACCAGTTTGCAAGTGCCGGATGAACCGAAAACTTCTCCAGATGATTTTAAAAGGTGTTTTTATGTAGACTATGTCTTTAGTTTTGGTCCCGGAGGTCCCGGGCGAAATTAGTGCAAAATTACGGTTTTGCCCCTAGTTTCGTGTTTTTACGCTTAATCGCGTGATTAAGCAAACCTAAGCAATATTAGGCTCTAATCGAAGGTTAATTAATTTCCTTAATTAATCTTGAGTCAAAATAATTTATTAAAGTTGATTAGAACCTAAAAGTGCTTAATTACAACTTAAAATCATATTTTAATTTCAAGACTCCTAGTCATGGAATCTTGAATAGTGTTTTCTCTTTCCAATTCCTTAAATCATGGAATTGTGTTACACATTGTTTATTCATAAATGAGTTTAAAATTCTTTAATGATGTATGAGCACTCCTAATCTTGTCATAAAATCCTTAAAACACATTCTTAGTTACCTAAACTCAAGCTTAATTATTCCTAACCTTGTACCTAAGCTAATACACACTTAAACCTATCATTAACACACAATTAGATGATCAAAACTTCACTCCCCCATGCTGCCAGGTCTGGCCGAAGCCCCTCCCTCCCCATATGCATCACATGTTCACTTTTTCAACACTCCAAGGCCATACCTCAAGTCACATACACTATACCTTGTCATAACTTTCAATCAAGCTTGATTTTCCAAGTAAATAACTAATTAAAATAGCTCATTTTCTCCATTTATTTGTGGCTGGAAAAGTTCCAGCCATGCATTGTTTCTAGAAGCCTAATTTCATCAAAAATTGATAGGAAATTAACTCACATCAAGCCATACTTTGTAGCATAGCTTCCATACTTCAAACCATGCTTGAATGACCTTGTGTAAGAGATATTTTCTCTTCCTTTCCCTCCAAGACCACACGGCTTCTTCCTCTCCTCTTTGAGCCTTCATTTGTTTTCATTCTCTATAAATACCTTGCCTAGAAACACATGCAAACACCTTAGTTCATTTGGTAAGTTTCAAGTTTTCCTAAAGCTTTCTTGAGTTCTTTCTTTTTCTCTCAAGTTTCAAGAGAGTTCTTCCTTTCTTTTCATCTTCATCTTCTTCATCTCTTCATCTCTTCATCATCTCTCAACCTTGAAACACCACCCTATAGCATTGAACCATCATCAAACCTCTCAAACACCACACCTCAAACACAACCTCACTTGAAACACAACTCCAACCTTCTTGCTTCCTCTTGGCCGAAACCATCAAGCACCAAGGAGGAGCTCATTATCTTGTTTTTCTTTTCAAAAGTTCAAGCTTTGTGTCTTCACTCTAGGTAGGGATGTTTTCTAAACTTTGTTTTCTTTGAAAATGAGTTCTTTCTAGCTTTCTCTTGGATTTTTCTTTTGAAGCTTTCTTGTTTTTCCTTCCTTGTGATTTCGGCCATGAGGTCTTGATGAGCATATGATAGCTCAATGATGAGGACTCCTAGAGGATGACTATGTGTTCATCTCAAAGGAACCTCTAGAGCTTGAGTTTTTCTTTTTCTTTAACTTCATCTATACTATACTTAGCTCACATGGTTTTTCAACTTAAGAAAATTAATCTAAGGATTTCTAAAAGCCCAAGCCTACCCTTGTCAACCTTAAAGTTGGCCGGCACATTCTAGAGATTTTTCTCTAGATAGGGGTTTTGGGTATTTAATAAAGAACTTAACTTAGTTTCACTTTCTTTTTCTCTTGTAAGGTTTTCGGTTTTGGTATTTTGATCCTTGAGATTTTGTTTGATTTTGTTTTGGAAGTTGTTTACTTGAGCTTGATGATGTTGTTCAAGAACCTCTTAGTTCTTTTGAGAACTTGGTTCAAGAACTCTAAAGCTCTCTTTTTAATGAGATATGTGTTAGGTTGTTATCTTGTTAAAGTCTTGAATGAGCTCTAGCTAACCATAAAATGAACCTTGCATCATGTTTACTTTTATGCCTTGCACATCATGTTTATTTTCCTTGCTATCACTAAGTACCAAGATAATAAAGGAACTTGCATTATCATGTTTATATTTCAAGCTATGCATTATCATGTTTACATTTCAAGTTCTCACCTAAATATCAAAGATAATAATATGATGCATCTCATATTTATTTTATGCTCTCACTTTACTTTCTAATGAAAGCTAAAACAAGTGCATAAGCATGTTTATCTTTATGCCATCACTTTAATGAACCTAGAGCTCAAAGACTTGCCCCATGGTTGTCTCAAACAAAGGTCTAAAAATATTTATTTCCTTTGGTTCATATTTGGGCCCTAAGAAGTTTTGATGTTTCCAAATATTGAAACTATGTTTCACACTTTTTCTAAGCTTTTATGAGTACAAGGAATATGTAGAACTAAGTTTTATGAATTTAGGACCTCTTGAGACAAAGATGAATTGGTCACTACCCTCTTGAATATTCTTATGGTTTTAGATGTTAAAAATGTTTATAAATGAGTTTTGAAAGTTTTAGAAAAGTTCCAAGAGAAACTAGTATTTTATGTGCTTTAGAAATCGTGTTTATGCCTTTATGGAGAGTATTTTTTCGGTTTTGCCATGCCATTATTTTGCCACTGTATGTTCTGTTTTATTGATGATAATTTGCTTATGTTTGAGTAAAAATAATGTTAAGACTCATATGTGAAAGATAAGATAAGTTAGAGACTAGAAAAGAATTAATTTGAGAGTTCTAGATCCCTTAATTATTGAATTTTCTGGATTCTGTCCAGCAAGGTTTAGATTTGATAATCATGGTTTTAAATTAGTTTAAATGTGTAGGAATGACTCATAATTGGTTTAGGACTTGATCTTGAAGCCTTAGGAGCAAACCGGACTTAGAAAGGGTCACTGTTGTGACTCCTAGGTACCCGTAAAGTTAGGATTATAAATTCTGCATCCTTGAGGTTTAGAGATATTCTTGATCATAGTGTGAGGTGAGAAATACTTAGTTATGACCTCATAGGTACCCAAGAGATTAGGTTTGATGATTAATAACTGAGAATGTGAGTTAAGGACCTTAAGGGTCAATGCATAAGACATTAAAAAGTCTTGAGTTTTATGATGCTTATATGATACATGATACATGAGCTTTATCTATGATAAGTTTGATATGTGCTATGAAGAAGTTTTATGTGATGATATGCTATACCTCATAAGATATGTGTGTATGATCTATATGTTTTCATGGCATAAGCAAATTTGAGGAAATTCGGTCTACAGCTGTCATGCTATCGAATTTCCATCAAATTTGAGGAACCTAGAAAAAAAAGGTCTTTTCGAAAATCATGAGAACTTAAATGTGACACAACACTGAGACGCCTTATTGGGTGACACCGGTTTAGCCGAGCACCCCCAAGAAAACAAATCCGTGAGGGTATTAACATAGAGCTTGCCAAAGCGGACAACACTACGATGCACTAGTTGCTAGTAGAACATTTCAAAGAGGAAATGACCCTAAGAGGTGATCCTTAATTTGCCCCCTAGCCCGTACTTTAAGTCGAGATTATGTATGTTACGCTTATCATAGGATAAGTAAGAACCAGTGACGACTAGTTAAGGTATGAGCTCATAACCTAGAGATGTTTTAGGGTGGCCCCATGAGATAAAGTTAAAGTTGAAATGTCACATATGATATGAAAAACCAAGAAAGTTATTATGAGATTTATACTTGTCAACTTATGCCACTATTATAATGTTTTTGTGATTTTGTTGATTAGTTTATCCTTATGACGCATTCATGTCTTAGTATCTTTCATGCTTAGTCATAAGATGCCTTGTAAAATATGACGGACCTTGGATAATTAATACTTTAGAAAACTAACTTAAAAGAAGTTTACCTGCATGCGCACCTTTTTAGAAATAAAACCCAAGGTTCCTGAAGATGTGATGATGTCACTTAGTTAGGGATTACCCTACTGAGAATTCTTTTAGAAGATTCTCATTCCATCTCTCTTTTCTTCCATCACATCTTCATATGGCCACTTTCGTACTCTTCATCGACACCCCGACATAGGAGCTGCACCATGACCCAGCACTCAGGTCATACCATTTTGAGGGTCGCTGCACAGTCAGAGTATTCATGTTTATGGGACGACCCTTCGCACACCCAATACGGAGCTACCGCTTCACCCCGACTGCCCCCTACCATCATAACACGATTTTCGAGTGAGCTAGACCACGCAACGAGCAGATCCTCCGCATGCAGCCCGAGGCGTCAGCCGTACGTGACTACCCGGAGTACGTGCCCCGGACTCAGTATTCGGAGACGGATCCATCAGAGGACCCGCCTTCGCACATGTACAGTTGGAGCTCCAGCCCCGCTCCCCCACAGACGAGAGCCGGGAGTGAGGAGATGGTGGTTCAGCCGAGGTTGGCTCGTAGGCCATCCATGCGCCCTCGCCACGGTGGACATGCTCCGATGATCCGCACAACCACTCCCGCCGAGATCCACCAGTGGATCGATTCCACCCCTCAGTACTCGGACCAGCAGGAGTAGGTGCATAGGATGGGTAGTAGCTAGTGCACACATGCCACATAGTTGAGGACAAAACCTTCTTTTGTATATGAGGTTGTCTACTCTAGGTGCACTCGGGTATGGGTGTTGCTTTCATGGTTTCCTTGTACTTGCTTTTATGATTTCCTTGTATTTGCATTTCAGTTGTATTTCGTTCTCCTATGTACCGAATAGTCCTGCCCTTTGGTAGGCACATTATCTATATATATAATCAGTTGATGTGTCCATGTTATTTATGTGTTTTATTATGATTTGCTCATATGACTTGTATGAATTTCCGTTCGAAGAATCATGCGCGGCTCTCACTTTGGTTTTAATTCCAAAAAGAAAAATTTTACCCATATTTCCGCTAAGTATTTCCAAGTAAAGAATGAGACCAAGAGGTAATATTCTAAAGATTAACCTAAATACATACTAGTAGTATTAGGTTAAGATTTAGGGTGTTACAACTCTTATTTGAGTTACTTAAGCCTTTAAAACATTTTTGAACAAATCCAATCATGCCTTAAGAAAAGGACTTCCTAAAATTTGAAGTTTGTGATGATTTGAAAGAACATGAGCTTATCAAGATATATTCCATTATATTTCTTTCAACTTCTCTTCAAAAGATTTTCTTCAAATTGGTTTGTCATCATCAAAAAAGGGGACATTGTAAGCTTCAGAACCCTTCAAAAAGTATAAGAGCTATATTGTTTTGAATGACAACAAAACCAATTTAAAGAAAATATTTTGAATAACGACTAATGCCTACCTTGAGTTTCTTGACAAAGCTTAATAGGTATTTTTGAAAATGCATAAACACGAACTTGAACGAGAATAATTTCACTTTACATATGCAAACATATTTTATCTCACGTTAAGAGACTGAGCTTAAATGAAGTGAACATTATATCGTATAAAGTATGCTTGCATGCATCAAGCAATGAAGCAAATCAATTCAAGAATGAGAAACCAAGGCAAAGGTCTCCAAGAAGTAGCACAAGACATTAGAAAGTACACTGAGAATGAAGAAATCATACAAATCCTGAAAGCAATGTGTTACTCAGTCTTTAATCATCATAGTCGCAAAACATTCATCATCATAAAGCTCAGATTGAAGATCAGAAGACTAAAAAATCATCAAGGAATCAATAGCGCACGTTAGAAAGGTCACTTCAATGTGAAGCATTGAATGCTACAAGAAAAAGAGGGAAATTTGAATTTCAAATTTTAAATCTCAAGTCAAACTAGTTTCAAAATGGGTATGTCATCTTTTCTGCCTATTTGGTTAACCATCCTAATTTCTAGAAGGAGGAGTTCAGAAAACATGATCAGAAGTGAAAAAAAAGATTCTGAAGGACATTAGAAACCTCTATTATACAATGGCTTCTGCAACCAATGTGATAGATTATCAACCTGCTCTTCTAGACTAACTTTCCAAGACACAAATGGATGATCTACATGTGTCACTTGGAGACTTGATCAAAAGGCAATGGTCATGAAGGAAGATCGCTATAAATGGAGATGATGTGCTCAAAAGCTTAAAGAGGATTGAAAACATAAGAGTGGAAAGTCTTGAAAAATCCCTCTACACTTATTGTGAGATTCAACTTATCATGTAAATCAGTTTCCTTGAAGTGTAAAAGTCTTCTTTCTAGTTCTTTAACGATTGTATACTCTTCCTTGGAAAAGATGTTAGAAAGAAGTCGCTCAAGTTTTCCCAAGTTTGTAACATCCTAATTTTTCTGTTTGGGCAAAAATGACCGAAATGCCCCTAAGGTATTTTTTACCTAGAATTCAAGGATGGCCGACCCGACGGTCCTCGAAAGGTCAACTCAATGTTTGAAGGGGGTTAAAACATGTTGTGATTAATAACAGGGATGAAAATCTCATTTTCTGAACTCTCGGCTGAAAATAACCAAAATACCCCTATGGTGTTTTATGCGAGTATAAGTGACGTTTGAGCCCGAAATCTTTCCCGGGAGTTCGGAATGCTAATCATATGTGGTTAATGATGATTGTTTAAGACCTGATAGTCCCGGGCAATTTTTGTACAAAATTACCATTTTGCCCCTAAAATAGTGTATTTTGGGCCTAATGACGTGATTAAGGAAACCTAAGCAATATTAGGCTCTAATCGAAGATTAATTAATTTCGGTGATTAATCTAGAGTCAAAATAATTTATTAAGGTTAATTAGAACTTAAGATTGCTTAGATAAACTTAAATATCTTTCTTAAAGTCAAGATTTCATGTCATGAAATCTTGAATAGTGTTTTCTCTCCCTAATTCCTTAAATTAAGGAATTATGTTTGTGATTGATTACCTTATAAAATTAGTTTTGATTTCACTAATGAAGCAAGAACATTCCCTAATCATGTCTTGACACCCTTAATTACCCATTACCTTACCTAAACACTTACTTACAAACTCCTAATCAAAAGGCTAATCAAAGTACACTTAAACACACCTTTAAACCATAATTAGATGAAACAATTCTCTCCCCTTGGTTGCACACCATAACCACTTGCTCTAGGTCCGGGACCCTGCCTGCAATGTACTGGAGCACTCTAACTCAAACATTATATGCTTCACCAATAGACTCACCGACTGGAATCTATGACTGCTGGGAGGTTTACAACAGCTGCTCTATCTGTAAAAATAAGAGAAGGAAGAGAGGGGTGAGTTTTGTAGCCAAAACTCAGTGAGTGAATCCTCACCTGAAACCCCCTTTCATGGGACAAGAGAAAGAATACATAATGCACAAAAATCATAACAACATTAATAATATCAGAAAATATCTCACATAACTAAGTATAAATGTATTTTTAGAAGTCTTGTATCATCATCATGTTATAACTTAAAACAATTTCTCTGAATTCATTCTTATGTCTGAAATCATACAAGCAATACAATATAGTAGCTCCTAGAGAAACAGTAGTCTCTGAATACAAATGTCTAGTCATATCTGGGCGTTACGTATCGCCGTCCCCAGTATGACAATAAATCTCTGAATATAAAGGTCTGATCACATCTGGGCGTTACGTATCGCCGTCCCCAGTGTGATAATAAATATCTGAATATCTCTGGCCACATCTGGGCGTTACGTATCGCCGTCCCCAGTGTGGCAAAACATCCTCTGTTATCTCTAGCCCGGGCTACTTGGTACCAAGGTTAACGGATTTACTGCCGTTAACACACAGCCTGTTTCTCTATAGCTACCCTTTTAACTAATCAAATAAATTAATTAAAGCTAAAACCTTTAAATCCTTTTTATTCTCTAAGAGCTCTGAATCTGTCTGATTCTAACAGTTTGACCTTAGCATAACTGTGGCTATGAATCATGTCCAAGGGATCACCCTTTGTAGACATTTGTGATTTCATAAACTCACAGAATATGTATCCGCCAACTGTTCTGAATCTCACAAAGATTTCAAGCTCTAAAATCCTTTTTATGTCTGAGTTTCTAAACCAATTCTCAACAACATTCTTTCATAAGCTTGAAATCCTCAAATCAGCATAACATTTCTCAAAAGCTCAAGATTCTCTAACAATCATTTGCATAATCCATATTCAACATAAAATAAGCATTTCAACAATCATAAATCCTTAACAATCACAATTAAAACCAATTCTAAATAGAATCATTTTATCAATAATGGTCCCATGAGTTTTATCAAAATACAGGTTTCATGCTTTAAAATCAACAGTTCTGAAACATATACTCCAACAGTAATCTCAATCCTGTTTTGCATAAATCTCTAAAATCAAATAATACATGATATCTTTGTGAAAATAATTCTAATGCAGAACATAGAAGTCACAGATGAGAACCCACTCACCTAGAGTGATAGAATGAACAGGAGAGACACCAATAGGGCTCTTGGAAGTAGAAATGACAATAACATCTGATACAAAAGTCATAGGATTCTAAATCAACCTCTAAATGTTCAAAACCCATGTCTAACATGCTAGAAGACCCCTCTCTTCAAGAAGCATGAAGAATCACCCCAATAACCAGGAAAAATTAGAAGAAAGAGATGGAAATCAAGAGAATAACATACCTTAGATCCTTAGAAGGAAGAAAAATGGAGTTTAAATGATGAAAATGTGAAGAAAATGGAGTGTGGAGGGGAGGAGTCGCATTTTCTACTGAGAAAAAGGTTGGAGATTGTGTTTTTGGTCATGTGGGAATGTTCTGGACCCGAAACCAGGGTTTTTATAAACTCGGTTGACCGCTGCAGCGCTACAAGCACTGCAGCGCTCACTAGAAAGCATTTCTTGCACCGCCTTCTTTGTTACTGTTGGCTGACTAAGGCTAAAATGGCGCTCACCAGAGAGCATAAAACTCACTTATTAACTTTTATTTCCTATTAACTTTTAAACATAAATATCAATAAGAGAATACCCCTTATTTGGATTCAAATAAAATGTCTAAAAAATCAAACTCCAACCCAATCAAAATCTAAATTTTGGGTTTTAGTTGAAATCCGAAAATTTTCACGGTTTCATAAACTTGTGGATCAAAACGAAGTATTTAAAGGTTCCATAAAATTCGTTAAAAATCACTCTTTGACTTATTATTCTCTAGGGAACCATTACCGGAACTTTTGGTCCCAAGAATATGACTCTATTATATGGCCCTCCAAGGGCATGTAGGGTCCAGACTTAGAAAAATTTCAGGACCTGGAGTGACAAATAATCGTAACTAACACCCTTTTAGTCCGAAAAATGTTCTAACTCTTTTATTTAAATTTGGGGTATTACATACTCCCTCCCTTAAAAAGATTTGGTCCCCAAATCTGAATTCAATTTACGTGGGGTTCTAGGATGTATCTAATTGTCTGGCATACTCTGACATAATACTCTTATACACTTTAACATGATACTCTGATATATTCTGATGTGATACTCTGATATGATATTATAGAAGACAAAACTACTTTAAAAGCTACTGTTTAGATACTCTTGTTGCTCTGCCTCTAAGGATAGCTCTCTTCCCAGTATAGAACATAGATGGATATCTATGCTCTATTATCTCGTATATGCCCGTATGAGTTTTCAAAAAAGAGACTAAACGTTACTGTTGTCCTTACTCTGGTTTCCTTTTCTTACTCTCGTCCTTACTTTGGTTTCCTAACATTGATACTACGAGGATTCCTAGGCCTCGTTACATGATCCTTCTCACTCTTTATGTTCATATCATGCATGATCTTTAGCATACATAATACCATGCATCGCATGCATCAAACAAAAACCATAGATAACATGACTTGCATTAAAATCATTGCAATATTCTACCAGAGCTGCATGCATCATTAGTTCTCGTATACCAATATCTTTATCTCAGAACTGCTTAGCCTTTTAATCAAACATTTCCAAACATAGACATATATTTCGAAACATGAATTCATGCTTACATTTCATGCCAATAATTGAACTTAGAGCAACAATATACATTTTATCAGCGTATTAAGTCCATTAATTACCTTACCACTTCACCACCAAATGCGTATTAAACTTAGTACGTTTTGTTCTAATCTTACTCAAGAACCATCTCTTTTTCTTTTTATCCTAAGAAAACAAGTTATGCTAGCACAACTTAGAAAAGAAATTATAGTTTCAGTCCAATACTTAACATGGGTGAAAACATCGTAATCTCTTACTGTAAACTTATCTCATGTGTTTTATAAAATGGTTGACAATACTGATTTGAGAATCCTCTTTTTATCTCAAGATTTTGCCCGACTTGGCCAAGGGTCTTAGGGGTTCATGAAACTCTTTTCAATTATACTAACACAATTTTCAATTCCCAAATCAAGCTCATCAACATCATGTTACATGATACCTAACGAATGATTTTATTCTTGATTTTTAAATTACATAACTAGCCAACATGTCCATACCCGAGACTACACACATATCTGATACTGTATATTCAAAAAAACAATGACACATTGTCTTTGCACTTCATTAGCCTAAATTAAACACTAAACTCTTGAAGAACCTAAAAAAATTCAATTTCTAAATCTTACTTTCTATTTAATACACGTATGCTATTCATTTAAATTTCCTAATTCATAAAACTTAATGCTTAACTAATTGTATGCTTGTTTCATCTAACAATACTCTCTATGATGAATGTCTAGCATGGGGAGGTTCTTTTATCTTACACTTAAAATATTTGACAAAACAATGTGTAGTCCTATCATTCCTTCCTTTAAAATTCCTAGTCATCACAGCAAAATCAATTCACACACTAATAAGATTTCTAATAACTTATTCATGCTAGCTCTTACTGCAAACATTAAAGAATTTCCAACATTCTCATATTATGTATACAACCAGAGAATAGCAACAGCAGTCAAGGAAATCAACAACAAACAGTATACATCACGATCAAACTTAACACAACACTACAATACACATTCAAGACTGATCGAACTATCTATACCATATTGTTAACCCAATTCACCTACATGCTTCACTCGAGCCCTGTGACTGCACAATTCCAACATAAATAGTACAACAGTGCATTCTCAGAACAGAACAGGCATGATAATCGCGGCATCAAAGTCACATAAACACGATCAGGCATATTAGAATCAATCGTTATTCTTACTAAGTGCCCATATTCATAATACTTAAAGGTACCAGATGATCATAATGGCTGTGAGCAACGCATCGGAGAGGGCATTAAAAAGGTGGCCTTGACCAATTGTGCTTGTTGCTAACTCTAGTATAAGCTAGCAACCTCTAACTACATCTCTTTCTGGGGCGTTTCTCGCTCTAAGTATCCACTTAGTATGAAGAAGGGGAAACATGGGATCGGTTCAGGGTTTCTAGAGAATGAAAAAACTTTGATTGAACTCAAATATAATTGATCCTTCCTATGGGCCTCAAATAGCATTACGTTAGTGCGAATGGCCGCGGTTCCATTCACATAAACGTCATGTCATTTGCGGACACTTGCTCCAATATCATCCAGAATACCACTTTGTCACGACCTGTTTTAGGCACGCGACCGGCACGTGAGAAATCTCATTCTCACGTAAGCCTCGTAACCTAGATTTCAAGTTCTGCATGCATGCTCTACTTTAACATCCATGAATAATAGAAAATTTCTCTTTTTCTGCATATAATTCATTTATTCTCTAGAATCAAAATCATCACACTTATAATCTGGTAATAACTTTTCAGATATCAAATCATGAGTCATTTATACATATAAATCAAAATACACTTTTTCAAATATCCAAATTATCATATACAAATCGAAATATAATCATAATATGTCAATGCGAAAACAAACATGCTCTAGGTCCGAGACCCTGCCTGCAATATACTGGAGCACTCTAACTCAAACATTATATGCTTCACCTACAGACTCACCGACTGGAATCTATGACTGCTGGGAGGTTTACAACAGCTGCTCTATCTGTAAAAATAAGAGAAGGAAGAGAGGGGTGAGTTTTGTAGCCAAAACTCAATGAGTGAATCCTCACCTGAAACCTCCTTTCATGGGACAAGAGAAAGAATACATAATGCACAAAAATCATAACAACATTAATAATATCAGAAAATATCTCACATAACTAAGTATAAATGTATTTTTAGAAGTCTTGTATCATCATCATGTTATAACTTAAAACAATTTCTCTGAATTCATTCTTATGTCTGAAATCATACAAGCAATACAATATAGTAGCTCCTAGAGAAACAGTAGTCTCTGAATACAAATGTCTAGTCATATCTGGGCGTTACGTATCGCCGTCCCCAGTAATGCAATAAATCTCTGAATATAAAGGTCTGATCACATCTAGGCGTTACGTATCGCCGTCCCCAGTGTGATAATAAATATCTGAATATCTCTGGCCACATCTGGGCGATACGTATCGCCGTCCCCAGTGTGGCAAAACGTCCTCTGTTATCTCTAGCCCGGGTTACTTGGTACCAAGGTTAACGGATTTACTACCGTTAACACACAGCCTGTTTCTCTATAGCTACCCTTTTAACTAATCAAATAAATTAATTAAAGCTAAAACCTTTAAATCCTTTTTATTCTCTAAGAGCTCTGAATCTGTCTGATTCTAACAGTTTGACCTTAGCATAACTGTGGCTATGAATCATGTCCAAGGGATCACCCTTTGTAGACATTTGTGATTTCATAAACTCACAGAATATGTATCCGCCAACTGTTCTGAATCTCACAAAGATTTCAAGCTCTAAAATCCTTTTTATGTCTGAGTTTCTAAACCAATTCTCAACAACATTCTTTCATAAGCTTGAAATCCTCAAATCAGCATAACATTTCTCAAAAGCTCAAGATTCTCTAACAATCATTTGCATAATCCATATTCAACATAAAATAAGCATTTCAACAATCATAAATCCTTAACAATCACAATTAAAACCAATTCTAAATAGAATCATTTTATCAATAATGGTCCCATGAGTTTTATCAAAATACAGGTTTCATGCTTTAAAATCAACAGTTCTGAAACATATACTCCAACAGTAATCTCAATCCTGTTTTGCATAAATCTCTAAAATCAAATAATACATGATATCTTTGTGAAAATAATTCTAATGCAGAACATAGAAGTCACAGATGAGAACCCACTCACCTAGAGTGGTAGAATGAACAGGAGAGACACCAATAGGGCTCTTGGAAGTAGAAATGACAATAACATCTGATACAAAAGTCATAGGATTCTAAATCAACCTCTAAATGTTCAAAACCCATGTCTAACATGCTAGAAGACCCCTCTCTTCAAGAAGCATGAAGAATCACCCCAATAACCAGGAAAAATTAGAAGAAAGAGATGGAAATCAAGAGAATAACATACCTTAGATCCTTAGAAGGAAGAAAAATGGAGTTTAAATGATGAAAATGTGAAGAAAATGGAGTGTGGAGGGGAGGAGTCGCATTTTCTGCTGAGAAAAAGGGTGGAGATTGTGTTTTTGGTCATGTGAGAATGTTCTGGACCCGAAACCAGGGTTTTTATAAACTCGGTTGACATTGGCCTTCTAGCCCATTCTTCTTGGCCACTACAAGCGCTCTTAGCGCCGCAGCGCTCACCAGAGAGCATAAAACTCACTTATTAACTTTTATTTCCTATTAACTTTTAAACATAAATGTAAATAAGAGAATACCCCTTATTTAGATTCAAATAAAATGTCTAAAAAATCAAACTCCAACCCAATCAAAATCTAAATTTTGGGTTTTAGTTGAAATCTGAAAATTTTCACGGTTTCATAAACTTGTGGATCAAAACGAAGTATTTAAAGGCTCCATAAAATTCGTTAAAAATCACTCTTTGACTTATTATTCTCTAGGGAACCATTACCGGAACTTTTGGTCCCAAGAATATGACTCTATTGTATGGCCCTCCAAGGGCATGTAGGGTCCAGACTTAGAAAAATTTCAGGACCCGGAGTGACAGATAATCGTAACTAACACCCTTTTAGTCCGAAAAATGTTCTAACTCTTTTATTTAAATTTGGGGTATTACACACTCCTCCCCCAAATTGTCACATGTTGATTCATTCAAACACTCAAAGAACCATGCCTTGAGCCATGCCTTGAACCATGTCTAGTCATACCTCCAACCTTACCTTTGAATGACATTTTGAGGAGATATTTTCACTTCCCCCTTGGCTCATTGCCCACAGCCTCTCCCCCTTCATTCATCTCTTCATGTTTCAATTCTCTATAAATACACATCTTGGGTGAATTTGGTTCCATTTGCTCATTCTCTAAGTATTGTCTTAAGGGTTCATTCAAGTTTTCTCTCTTTTTCCTCAAGAACTCAAAAGTTCTCTTTTTCTTTCATCTCCTTCATCTTCTTCATCTTCCACAAAGAACCACCTCCTTATAACATCAAACCACTACACAACCACCATAGATCTTCATTCAAGCACATAAGCTTTCATCCTTACACACTAAGCTCACATAAAAACATTTCCTTCATTTTCCTTCCTTTTTGGCCGAATATACATACCATCTTGGAGAGGAGTTTTTCTTCTCATTTCCTTAGAAGAACAAGCTATTTTCTTCACAACAAGAAACACTACTTGGTAGGGGTTTTGTTCTAAAAGCTTTATCTTTTATTTGATGTTTTGTTATGAACAAGCTTTTTCTTGGTTTCTCTTGGTCTTTGAACTTCTTTTCCTCCTTTCTTTTTTCAGCCTTGGAGCCTTGTTTTCCTAAAGAAAATTTTGGCTTAATGATGAGAGATTAAGATGATGATCATGAGATTATCACTTGTGTAACCTCTAAAGCTTGAAACTTGGCCTTTCGACCAAGAGGTATTTCGGTTTTTCCTTTTCTTTCCTTGTCTTGGTTTTGGTTTTAAAGTGTGGTTTTGGTTGAAAAATAACTCAATGATGAGAGCTCATGATAGTGGTGTTAATGTATCACTAAGTCATGGTCTCTAGAGTCTCAAAGGTTGCTTTTTCTTCTTGTTTGGCTTCGGCCTTATTTCCATTTCCTTAAGCTTGATGATGAAGTTCACACCATAAGGCCTCCTTGAAACCTTGGTACAAAGAACTCTAAAGCTCACTTTGTCTTGTTAAGATAAGTTTGCTGTTGAGGCATATGTTCCTCTAAAGACTTGAATGAGCTCTAGTAAAGATAAAAATGAACTTGCATCCATGTTTAAGTTTATGCTTTGCATATCATGTTTGCTTTCCAATGTACTAAAACCTCAAGAATAAAGAAATGAACTTGCACTCTCATGTTTAAATTTCAAGCTTCGCATTTCATGTTTATATTTCAAGTTATCACCTAAACTTTAAAGATAAAAATGAACTTGCATCTCATATTTACTTTAAAGTTCTCACTTTACTTTTATGATGAAGAGTAAAATGAAGTGCGTAGCATGTTTATGTTTTCGTCATCACCTAAAAATTCTAGAGCTCAAAGACTTGCCCTTTTTATCTCAAGTAAAGTTTGGAAAATGGAAGCATTCCATGAATGCAAGATTTGGCCATATGATGATGATGGACTAAGTTTCATTTAGTCACAAAGGCCAACAAACTATGTTTTAAGATTTTCTTAAGCATACGAAGACTCAAAGAATACTATGAGTATGATTTTATGATTTAAGCCTCACTCAAGAAAGATTTAAAATAGCTACTGCCTTAGCATTATATTTTTATGATTTTAATTAAATAAATTGTTTTTCAAATAATTTTGGAAGTCCTAAAGTGATTCCAGGATAAACTCGTAATTTATATGTATTAAAGATATGATTTTATGTGTTGTTTGGAATCAAACATTTCGGTTACTACCTTGCTAAGTTGGCTGCTGCATGATGCTGTTTTGATGGGTTAGAATGTGCAAAAATTATGTTTAATTGAAGTAGAAACTATTTTATGAATGTTAGGAAAAACTAGTATCTAGAAAGGACTAAGAACGTGAGTTTTAGAACCCTTAGAGAATGCAACATCCTAATTTTTAACCCAATACTCTAGAACACATTAGGTTAATTATTAGGTTATTACTTCTTAGTCTCATTCTTTTATGAAAATACTTAGCGGAAATACGAGTAAATTTTTTTTTTTGAAATATAAAACCAAAGTGAGAACCACGTATGACGTAACGAAGACTAACATATAGAAAAGAGATCTCATATCATTCATTGTCACAAAACACAAACATTATTCATTACATCACAACATAATCATATTATCATAGGTACGTAATTTATGACTATCCTGGTCCTATTATCACATCAAAAGAAATACACATCCATATGCATATAAATATAAAGCGGCATCTTCGTGCTTTCGTTGCATCCCACTAATCCGACTCGTAGCGCATGCCCTACGCCCACGCCTTAGTAAAAGTCACAAGGTACACCATCATTTTCGTCTGGAGACGACACGGGAGAAAAGAGAGAGAGGGATGAGAAACTTATTCAAGATTCTTAGTAGGGATTTCCGACTCTAACACACGTGTCATCGTCATCGTCATCGTCCCCAGCCACTTCGGTTTTAATTTTAAAAAGGTGGTCATGCATAAGGTTTAACTTTTAAACTTCTCAAATCTATTTATCTGAAATGGGTGTCTTTTAGTATAAATCTTAATGATATGAATGCAACAGATATTGGATGAATGCATGACAATACTTTATGCAAACAATCGATAGAACACAATATCAAGATAAACATTAACATATAAGTGGCATATAAAACTCTTTCTTTACTCATGACTACGTGACTTGAAAAGAGACATTGCATCTCTTTTCTCACATCCGAACTCTTAAGTTCTTTCTGTCAAAGACCACCTTCTTTTCACATCACCAAATCCACCCGTAAACACCATGCCATCCGATATTTATACACATCACCAAAACCAACCAAACACACCCTATCCCCTAAGAATAAGCTCAACTATATTTATACGCATCACCAAAGTATTCTCATTACCAAGTCCAACCAAATACACCCAAATCCAACCAAACACACCCATAATTGCCTAAAATAAGCTCAAACCTAACTAGTTTTCACTAGATTTCTTAGAGGGCAAAAGAAGGGGTACACATTCTCTCTCATTCAATCTCTCAATAACATAATAGACATATCATTTCAATGATTCACTTCATCATGGCTCATTCGTCACAACATCATACTTTCATAGATAAAGCTCATGCATCACAACGTCATACTCACATAGATAAAGCTCATGCATCACAACATCATAACATGTACTTCAAACACAACATTCTTACATAGATAAACATCATAGCACATAAGATTTCTTAATGTCTTATGCTTTGACCCTTAAGGTCCGTTAACTCAAATCTAAGTTGTATCAGATCAAAACTTAAGCTCTCGGGTACCTATAGGCTCATATCTAAGTATTCCTCACTCAACTCTATGATCATAAATATTTCTAAACCTCAAGAATGCAGAATCCAAAATTCTTACTTTACGGGTACCTAGGAATCACAACAATGACCCTTTCTAAGTTCGGTTTGCTCCTAAGGCATCAAGATCAAGTCCTAAACCAATTATGAGTAGTTCCTACACATTTAGACTAATTATAAACCATGATTATCAATTCTAAACCTTGCTGGACAGAATCCAGAAAAATACTTTTCTAAGGGAACTAAAAGTCTCAAATTAATTCTTTTCTAGTTACTAACTTGTCTTATCTTTCACACATGAATTTTAGCATCAATTATACATGAACATACTCATATTATCATCATTAAAACAGCACAAATAGTGAGCATTCATAGCAAGGCAGAACCAAAATCAACTCCAACAAATAAGGCATAAAACTTGATTTCTAGAACACGTAAAATACTAGTTTCTCTTGGAACCTTTCTAAAACTTTTAAAACTCATTAGTATACATTTTTATCAACTAAAATCATCAAAATACTTTCAAGAGTAGTAGCTAATTTAAATTAATCTCAAGAGGTTTTAAAATCATAAAACTTTGCTCTAATCATCTCCTGAACTCATATAAGCTTAGAAAAATTATGAAACATAGATTTTAGTACTTGTAACAAATAAAACCTCTTAACGCCGAAATCAACAAGCTAAGGAATAAATATTTTTCAAGCCTTTGTTTGAGATAATAATGGGCAAGTCTTTGAGCTCTAGGTTCTCTTAAGTGATGACATAATCTTAAACATGCTCATGCACATATTTTATCTTTCCTTAGAAAATAAAGTGAGAGCATAAAATAAACATGAGGTGCAACTTGTTATTATCTTTAATATTTAGGTGAGGACTTGAAAATATAAACATGATAATGCAAAGCTTGAAATATAAATATGATAATGCAAGTTCACTTATTATTCTTGATATTTAGTGATAGCAAGGAAAATAAACATGATATGCAAAGCATAAATATAAACATGAATGCAAGGTTCATTTTAATCTTGGCTAGAGCTCTTACAAGGGTTTAAAATCCATCATGACCCGACACTTATCTCATCAACAAAGAGATCTTTAGAGTTCTTGAACCAAGTTCTCAAAGGAACTACATGGTTCTTGAACATCATCATCAAGCTCAAAGAAGCAAACGTTTAAGAGAAAACAAAACTTTGAGGAAGTAAGAACCAAAGTGACATTATTTCTAGAGATGAAATAAATATAAGAACACTTTGAAATTTTAACAAAGTTTTTAAAGGAAAACTCCTTGAGGACGAAATCATTCAAGAAAAAGAAAGAAAAAGAAAAACCAAGACTTTGCTAGATTAAGAACAAAACTCAAGCTTTAGAGGTTCCTTTGAGATGAACACAAGGTCATCATCTAAGAACACTCATCATCAAGCTATCATGGTCACATCAAGGCCTCATGGCCGAAAACAAAGAAAAAGAAAACCAAGGAAAGTTTCAAAAAGAAACCAAGAGAAAGTTAGAGAAGAACACATTTTCAAGTAAAATAAAGTTTAGAAAACAACTCCTACACTTTTTAAAACCAAAGTCAAGATGAGAAGAAGAAAAGAGAACCGAAAATGAGAAGGAAAAAAAAGAAAGGAAAACCGAAACCTTTAAACAAGGAAAAACAAAGGAAGAACTAAAATGTTTCAAGAATCAAGAACAAGTTTCAAGCTTTAGAGGTTTCTCAAATGAGACTCTCAAGATCATTATCTTGCAACCTCATCATCAAGCTCAAGTTTTTCTTTTGAGAACCAAGTTCCAAAATAAAAATAAAAATAAAACAAAGAAGAAAAGAATGTGTTGCAAGAGAAAAACCAACACTTTTTCATCTCAAACATCAAAAACAAAAGAAAAGCTTTTGGAAACAAGAACCCCTACCAAGTGTGAAGATGAAAGCTTGGTTCCTTGAAGTGAGAATGAGATGAAAAGCTCCTCCAAAATGATGGTGATGATTCGGCCACGCACAAGAAAAAGGAAAGAAAGGTGTTTTATATGAGCTTGTGTTTGAGAGTGAAAACTTTAGTGTTTGGATGATGGTTTATGAGGGTTATGTGGTGGTTTGAGGATGTAAAGTGTGGCTCTTTGTTGAAGATGAAGAAGAAGAGAAGATGAGAAAACTCTTGAGTTCTTGGAAGAAAAGAAAGAAAACTCAAGATAATTCTTGAAGCTAGTTTGCAAGAATGAACAAAAATGGCCAAGTTATTCTAAGTGTGGTATTTATAAAGAAACAAAATGTGAAGGAATGTGTGGAGAAGGAGAGGCCACGGTTTTCAAGGCTTTGGAGGGAAGAAAAATATCTCCTTTGGGTGGTCATTCAAGGCATGGAGAAAAGCATGGTAAGCATGGTCAAAAGTATGGGTTTAGACATGGCCTAAAGCATGGTCTTGGTGTGTTGGAATTTCAACATGTGAAGAATATGGGGGAGTGGTGGCTAGTTGTTTATCATGTCATGGGGGAGAGATTTGTCTCAATTAATTGTGGTTTAGAGGTGTGTTTAGGTGTATCTTTGATTAGGCTCAAGATTAGGAAGTTGTAAGTAAGTCTTTAGAAATTTAAATAGGTAATTAGGGCCATGTGAGACTAGATTAGGAGGTAGTCATGATAGATTAATAAAGTCAAACCTCATCAATTTGGAATCCAATGCCAACATGCTTCCTTGATTTAGGGGAATAGGTGAGAGAAAACATTATTCCTATATTCCTTTTTCAAAGAATTAAAGCTAGAAAAGGATTTTGAGTTTCCTTAAGCAATTTTAGGTTCTAATTAACTTTAATAAATTATTTTGACTCTAGATTAATTATGGAAATTAATTAACCTTCGATTAGAGCTTAATATTTCTTAGGTTTGCTTAATCACACGATTAAGCTCAAAATCACAAAGCTAGGAGCAAAATCGTAATTTTGCACAAATTTTTCCCGGGACTATCGGGACTAAAACTGAGGTCACATAATACATAAAAACGTCTTTTAAAACCATCTGGAGAAGTTTCGAGTTCATCCGACACTTGCAAACGGGTCAAACACCACAAGGGTATTTTGGTCATTTTGACCCGAAAACTCAGAAAACGAGATGTTTGATGCCGGAAAGGTACACAAGTCAACTAATCCCCTTCAAACATTGAGTTAGCCCCTCGAGGACTGCCGGGTCGGCTATCCTCGAGTTCCAGGCCGAAAACGACCTCAGGGGCATTTTGGTCATTTTCACTCTAACAGAAAATCGGGGCGTTACAGAGAACAAGATTATGGCTGCTGTTTTAGGATGATTAAATCAGAAATAAAATTGTTTTAGAATTGTTTAAGAAGTGTAGGGTTAATTCCTAAAAGTTATAATAATTAATTTTAGTACCTCAGGGAAAGCCGAAACTTAGAAAGGGTAAAAAACGTAGCTTCTAGAACCTCGTAACTGAAGTATATTAATTCTATCCAAACTGTCTACAGCTGTTTGGTATTGTTCATAAGCATAAAAATTAGTGAGAATTATTAGTTGTGATCCCTTAGGTGCATAAAAGACTTATATCGAATGTTAGGTTAATAGAATCCTAAGTTTAAGACCCGTAAATATCAAAATCATAAGATATTGTAAGATAGAAGAGGTAAAGAAAGTTAGTATTTCAAATGACTGTATGTTTATTTATGAATTGTTGAGAGCATAGCATGTGCATTAGCTGAGTCTAGTCCTTGATTCCGACACACTGGTTAGGAGCATGTTTACTTTTACAAGGGAATTGAGATCTTTATGCGCTGATGTATATGCTACGAGAAAGTGTTTATATGACTTTAATAGCTTATCATGCTCATGAGTTGATGTTGAAGTGTATGAATTATGTATTTACATGGAATAAAGCAAATTTGGAGAAATTCAGTGTATAGCCGTGATGCTGTCGATTTTCTGCCAAATTTGTGGACTTAGAAAATTATTTAAAATGCATGAGTTATTACATGGTATGAGATGAGATTTAAAGTGATATAATGATACATGGAAATGATCCCTTAGACTCCCTAAATTAAAGGCTATGAGGGGTGATCTGTTAAAAGGCTTACAATGACATAAACTATGTGCAAATGAACCTCTAGACTCCCCGAATTAAAGGTTATGAGAGGTGATTCACAAAAGGAAATGACCCTATAGACTCCCCAAATTAAAGGTTATGATAGGCGATCCTTAAGCCCCCTAACCCACACTCCAGGAGTCGGGATTTATACTTATCTTAGGATAAGTAGAAACTAGTGACGACTAGTTAGGTATGAGCTCATAACCTAGAAATTCTCAAAAGAGAAGAGTTATTATGGTGGCCCCATGATATAACGAATGATGAATGTAATGTCACTTAAGCAAAGGAAAAGAGAAAGATTTTAAAAGAAAGCACATGCCTCTTAATGCCACTTATATAAGTATGTTTCTTTATTGACATGTCCAAGTGATATTTGCATAACGTTTGTGTCATACATTCATACTATGCTATGTTGGATTCATAACATCAAGATTCATCTTAAAATAAATGGACCTTAGATAATTATGTTTGAAACCTAAAAATGAACCTTATGCATGCTCACCTTTTTATAATAAACCTAAGGTTCCTGGAGACGTAGACGATGACACTAGAATAGGAGGATTTTCCCTACTAAGATTCTTTATTAAGATTCTCACTCCCTCTATCTTTCTTTCTTTTCGTTACGTCTTCAGAGGGTGATGGCTTTGTTCATGATCTTCATTGACACCCCAGTGTGGGAGGTGCATTACGACCCAGACCACCGTTCGTATCACTTCGAGGGTTGATGTGCAGTACGCATTTTTGCATACATGGGATGCCCCTTCGCCTACCCGGTTTCCAGCTTCAGGTTCACCCCCATTTCCTTATATGGTGATGACTTGATCTTTGAGCGCACTTGACCTTACGATGAGCAGACTCAACGTGCTCACCCCACCACTTTGGCAATCCGTGATTACCCCGAGTACGTTCCCCGTTCAAGGCATTTGGAGACCGACCCGTCTAAGGACTCTCCTACACACATCTACTCAGAAGGTTCTACACCTGCAGCACCCATGGACATGGATAGAGGCAGTGAGGATACGGTGACCTAGCCCATGCTAGCCCGACGACCAGGGATGCATCCACGTCGCAAAGGTCGTGTCCGTCCCCCATTCCTCCTACATACACCTGCAGAGCTTGCCCAGTTCATTGGGTATGTGCCCCCTTCGTCGGAGGATTAAGATCGCCAATAGATTTCGACAGAGGACCCAATAGAGTGCCAAAGCTATCACACAAGGATCCCCCTTTTTATGCTGCATCTTTTGTTAGGGGTGACTTTAATTATGAGCACTCATAGGACTAGTGGAGGGGAGCTATGGTTGGCATCTACTGTTTTGATATTCCGTGTACTTTCTGCTTTCATGTATTTTATTCCGTTGTTTATTTATGTACTGAAAGCTCGGCCCACTTTGTTTGGGTGTGACTCTCCTTATTCTATATTTCCTAGTTTATTACCATATATGAACCATGTTATGATGTAATGTTTAATACATGTATCTAGTGTTTATGAATGATGTATTTATCCTTTTATGATGTGGATTGATGTTTGCTTTATGTTAGTACGCGCGGCTCATGTTTTGTTTTATGTTTCAAAAAAGATTTACCCATATTTTCCGCTAAGTACTTTTAAAGAATGAAACAAAAGAGTAATAACTAATAATTAACTTTAATATGTCCTAGGCGTGTTAGGTTAAATATTAGTATGTTACACTATTTATTGGAAATTTGTAAGGAAACATGAGTGCAAGTTAGTTTGAGTGGCAACCCAAACACATAACCTTTGTACCCTTGATCCAATAATGATTAGTAAGACATAGCTTAGAAAGGCTAAGGTAAAATGACTTGCAATGCAATAGTAGATGTAAACTCCAGAACCCTTCAAAAAGTATTAGCTTTATTGTTTTGAATGACAACAAAACCAATTTAAAAAAAATATGCGTGTTCATTTTCTTTTCCTTAATCTCTTAATTTCATGTTATGCACTTTATGTTAAATAATTGATCAAGCTCCATTAAAGTTGCATGATAATTATCAAGCTTCAAAAATCTAATTTCTAAAACATGTAACCACTATTTCGCTGCACTTCAAGCTTTATGCTTGATAGTATCTTTTATGTTAAATGTTTCATATATGGAAGAAGGCTTCAGAAAGCACGATTCAACCCCCCTGCT
Organism: Dalbergia cultrata; assembly: GCA_031216105.1. Taxonomy (NCBI): domain Eukaryota; kingdom Viridiplantae; phylum Streptophyta; class Magnoliopsida; order Fabales; family Fabaceae; genus Dalbergia; species Dalbergia cultrata. Next base: position 25,393,981 of record CM062345.1, read on the forward strand.
CGTGCCCTCCTCTACCAACAAGTGGTATTAGAGCCAGGCCTCTAAAGGGTTGAGCAGTCCAACAATTACAGAGGACAAAGATCAAAGGGACAAAATGAAGATTGAAAATGCATCCTCTTATATTACATGACATAAGTGATAACTTACAGAAGCACGCAAGGTTAGAATACTCAAACTCAGTTCTTTATCTTCCTTGAGACATTTAATAAGCTACCATATAGTATACATACTCCCTTTTCTCAACATCTCTAATAGATTAAGCCTAAGTTTGATCAAGAAACTGATAAAGGGGATATCAATCATGTTTTCAAACTCTAGGCCTTAGAAGCTAAAGTCTCTAAATAAATATAGAATATCTCAAAAAGGTATTTTCTGTATTAGAAAATCCTTCCTTAGAGTTTCAAAATTTCTAAACTGGTGAAATAGCTAAAGTTTCTAAAATCTCAAATGTGTGCTTTATGATAAATGGCCAATGGTTCAAGAGATAAGTTTGAAAAATGTTTATCCCTCTAGAACAACTAACCAAGATGGACTCAAGAAAAGTTAAGTACTAGAATCATTTTCTTTTAGGTACTACACTAGACATTCTTCATGGCTCGAGAAAGAAAATCAGAAGCAAAATATTCTATATCCCCAAATGACCTAAATTTGCTGATGAAAAGTATTCAATAACTACTTTGCTAACTGTCATTGAGGACTGGAGAAAGGTCTTAAGGAAAATAGTCTCAAGAAGATCCTTGATCAGCTAAAAGAATGGAAGCTGCATTTTCAAAAAGTAAACTCCAGAAATTAGACACTTCAGCAAGCATGCAAAAGAGCTTTAAAGAAAATCAGAAAAACATTTCTGAGCAAAAAGATAAAGCAATTTGAAAATTCTGGGAAACATGTGCTTCCATCTCCACCTCTATAGCTAAATATGTGAAAAAGCTTTGACCAGTCAAAATTAGGTGGAAACTTTGCTACAAAAGCATATTCCAACTAAGAAGATGCAAAGCTTAGTTACTTGAAGATAAAATGAAGTCGTATGGAACTAAGAAACTCCAAAACGCTTCCACTCTTAAGAGATTTAGAGACCTCTTACTATAATATAGAAAAGAACATACTTCTGATGCCTTATGTGGAAATGGAGATTGCTGCAAACTACTCCACCCAAATGTTATAGATAAGGAATCAGCCAAAAGGTCAAATTTTGAGGTATTCCTAAGATCTCTATAACATTAATGATATTGATCTTATTTACAGAGTCATTTTCAGCACTATAGATTCATGCATTCCACTGACAAAATTGATTAAAATCATTTAGTACAAGTTTCTCAAAATTTTGCATAAGCATTCATACACAAATCGTTCTAGGTACTCTCCTATCCATGAAAGACCTGAAATTCACATAGTTGCATCAGTTTGGAAGACAAAGCTTACCTCGTGGGTTTCAAAAAATTTATGTCACAATCTTAAAGGTAAGATAAGGCTCAAGGAGTTTGGGAAGAAAGTTGACATCATAAGCTTCATAAAGGTGACTAGTCAAGTGTGAACATCATAGCACTCTAGGGAAATGGAAAGTGCTATCTAGGGAAATGGAAAGTGCTAAAAGGAGGTCAGAAAGTAAATCTTTCATAAAGTGATTCAAAGAGTCAGAAATCACTTATTCTGAGGAAAGATAAAAGAAAAAAAAAAGGAAAATTTCCTCAAGCTTCTTCATTTTTCTCTCACAAACATCATTTCAACTTCAATCAACTCTTTCCATCACCTAAATATCCACCTCTGATCTTATAACCCGTATCTATCCCCACACTCTTCAAGACATCCTCTCAAACTATTCTGCATTTTCTTTTTATCCTCAAAAATTTTCTCTAAAACGTCTCATCATTATCTAAAATTCTTCTTCTAAAAACCTAAATTTCTACCATTTCTCCTTCGAGTCTTAAACCCCAAACCCATTACCATAGCCATGGCTGAAGGGAAACACTCCAAAAGGCACTCTATCAACATGGAAACCTGTCTCATGTATGACGAATCAGTATACCAACAGTACTATACTAAAAACTTCTCTCAACAACCCATTGACAACAAAGCCAATTCAAAGAAAATACTTTAAAGAATATCTAATGGCTACATTGAGTTTCTATTGTAAGGGTACCAGATATTTCTTTGAGATGCACAATCAGAAAGTATAAGAAAGTGATCTCACTTTTGGACTTGATCGTGAAAAGAAAAAGTAAGAAGAGCATCAAACAAGACATTGTCATATATATATATATATATATATATATATATATATATCAAAGAAATCGGTCTGACAAAACAAAACCAAGAAAATGGTCGTCAGAAAGTAACACCAAGCTTCAGAAAGAAAGGCTACAATGATGATAATATACAAAATACTGGAGGCAAAGTATTACTCAATCTTCAATCATCATAATCATGGTTCTCATCATCAAAAATCAAAATTGAAGACAAACAGATCGAGAAAGAACTAGGAGCGCTCACAATAAAATCCAACTCAAAATGGAAGGGAAAGAACAGTTATATTTGAAATTCAAATCAAATGTTAAATCAATCTCTCGAAGTCAAGATATCATCTCTAAAAGCACCCTCGGTCAAATGTCAAAAGAACTTATCAAAAGGTTCAGAAACCATGATCATGAAGTGAAAAAATAGTTTCTGATAGACTTCAGAAACCTCAACTCATCAACAGCTTCTGAAAAAGGAACTCTGACACTAGAGGAGCTACTCACCTAGATTATATTTCTAATGCTCGATCAGATGTTTAACACGTGTCGATTAAGTGGAAGATCAAGGGGTCAATGATAAAAAGAGGAAAATCATCTATAAATAAAGATGACTGAGCCGCAAAAAAGAAATATACAAGAGAGAAAAATTACGCCAAAAGACTTCCCATTGGAAATATTCATTGCTAGAATCCTTTGTATATCAAAATCTTCTTTCTATATTCCATGTTGATTATTCATTCTTCTAAGGAAGATTTACTAGAAAGAAGTCAGTCAAGTAGAATCAGTTTCAATATATCACTTTCAAAAACTTGAGTGTTGAGCTGTACTATCAAATCATCAATTTCTATCAGATTATAATCCTAATCCAGTAATGATCAAAAGGAAGATATCTTAAATAGCCTACTGTAAAACTACTTGTTGTTATGAGTCAGTAAGGGTTGTTTACTGACTGGAGTAAGAGCTTGGGAAGGCTACGGTAAAGACTGTCCTGTATTTGTGATTCCTCGGTAAGGAAGTTTATTGGAACTCAGTGAGTACTGAGAACTGGATGTAGGCAGGTGTTGGCCGAACCAACATAAATGAGTCAAGTATTCTCTATCCCTTCTCTCTTTTGAATTTAGTTTTTCAACTTAGCATAAATATTTGAATTATTTTCTTTTACTGTTAGCTTATCTACTTAAATTGCTTCATTCAGAAAGTCATCTTCTAAACACACTAACTACTCTTCTATTGTTCTTCAAGTTCTAAACTTGATAAGATTTTACTATAAAAAGATTTTCAATTTGAAGTTTAAAGTAACAAAAGCACGTTTCAACCCCCCTTCTCCTGTGTTTTTGTATCAACAATTTAGTCATTGAAAAAACTGCAGAAGAAGCAGAAAGAAAAGGAGAAAAAAGAAAATTTATCGTCATTGAAGATGATTCAGAGGAAAGTGAGAAAAATGAAGTAATCCTCAAACTTGAGAAAAACCCTCCTCGCTCACCCACAAACTCAGTAGAAGAATCTAGATCAGAAACCCCTGAAAATGAACATGTCATCAGGGTTGTGCCAGGGAAAGAAAAATCCTCCTCCTTTGAGTCTTCTATCTCAAAAGGAACATCTTCTATGGATATACAAGATAGGGACATTACTCCATCGTCTGCTAAAACCAAGTCAAGAAGAACTCATGTCCAAAATGTTTACCCTTCAACAAGTTTACCACCACTAACAGCATAATCAAGGTGTTCAGATACTCAATTATTGCTACAAGGGCAACACATCATAAATAATAAACTAGATAAATTGGAGACCTAATCGAAAAGACATGAAGCGCTTCTAATGGAGATGCTCCAAGAAGTAAAGCGTCGAGGCTAATGGAGTGAGTCATATCTCTCGACACATTTCCTTTTGATGATGACAAAAGGGGGGAGAAGAGAAAAGTTGAAGAAAATCTTGTGCCCTAAATTTCAAGGGGAGATCATGCTGGGGGGAGCCCAAAACGGTTTATTTTGCATACTACATTATTTCTTGTCTCTCTAGAACATGGTTAAAATATTTTGAACATTATCTTCAATGCAACACTCATGATCTATCATGTTTAGGTCTATGTCTGGTTTTAGTCTCTTATGCTTTGATACATAGATAATTATTTCAAGTTCTGATGCATATAAATGCCTTATCCATCATGCTCAGCTAATCTCATATCATGACTTGCCTATGTATGCTATGTTATCTTAAGCACCCATTTTGAACTATAAATCAATAACATGCTAGAGAAATAACCACACAGTCATCCTTGATTAGCTTTAACAAGTATCCTTAAGAAATGCAAATTCTTTCTATCAGTATCTGGATACTCAAACCTTATTAGTGTGCATAGATATGTATGAAACTACTTGAAATACCTATCATTATATAACACATTTCTATTTATGCATGCATGGGATGTTCTGTTTAAATCTGATCAAACTTAGTTATAAAAAGTTTCTAAGGACTTTCAAAAATCTATGGTTAAATATCTCTAACTCAATTGTGATCAGTAAATTGATCTGAGGATCATCTCAAATATGCTGAACTTATTTGTTCAATAATGCGTTATATTCTGATTCAATATGTATCAGTAAGCAAAAAAATTTTGAGAAAAGGATTTCAAAAATCATTTCATCATTTGATACTGTTTCCTAGGTCATGAAAAGTAAACTAACAGAACTTAATGATTTGATAACGCTGGGATGGATCCCTGTTTGAGCTTCAAAAACCTCATATTGTAGTTCACTAATATCATTAATATCAAGGTTTCTCTGATTATCAAAAACTTCATATGATCTCTTAAAGTTTTTCTCATATCATGCTCAAAAGTTTTTATCATTCATATACTTGTGCTTCCTTGAGTATAAATTTCTTTGTTAAAAAGAGAGCATAGGAAAAGAAAGTGTTGAATAAGATTTTCTATCAAAAAATAATATCGCAAGTATTACTTGTTTATTTATTCAAGCACACTTAAATGTTAGAAAGTCATTTTATAACTAAAATCAAGCTGATTGGCAGAATTAAATTAAAACGATGACATCTGCTTAAGTATCTTTGTGATACGAATTAAAGAAGTTCTCTAATTTAAATCAAAATATATCATCATGAACCAAATAACCTTGATTTGAGTCAATTTAAGGCTTCAAAATTTTCTTGAACATATATAATCATGCTTTAAGAAAAGGACTTACTAAGATTTAAGAATCATGTGGCGTTGAAAGAAAATGCAATTTATCAATTTATACTCTATCTTACTTCTTTCAACCTCTCTTCAAAAGATTTTCTTGAAATTGGTTTGTTATCATCAAAAAGGGGGAGATTTTAAACTCCAGAACTTTTCAGAAAATATAAGCTTCGTTGTTTTGAATGATAGCACAATCAATTCAAAGAAAATACTTTGAAGAATGACTAATGGCTACCTTGAGCTTCTTGACAAAGCATAATAGGTTAATTGGGTTTGTATAACATGGACTTAAAGCAAGATTAATATTTCACTTTGCATGTGTGAGCATGTTTTATCTCATGGGAAGAAATTAAGCTAAATAGAAAGTGAATATTATGTCAAGCAAAGAACACGTATACAGATCAAAGCATAATACGGACTAAAAGCAAGAAAAATGTTTCATTTTGCATGCGTAAGCATGATTTATGTCATGGGAAGAGATTAAGCCAAAAAGAAAGTGATTGTTATTTCAAGCAAAGTACGTATTCATGTTTACGGACCAAAAGCATAAAAGCGGACTTGAATCTAGAATAATTTCACTACACATGAGAAATCATGTTTTATTTTAAGGTGAATATTATCTTGCGCAAAGAATGTGTAAATGCTTAAGGATTGAAGCAGATCGAGTCAAAGATCAAGAAACCAAGGAAAATATCTTCAAAAAGTAGCACGGGACATCAGAAAGTACACTCAAGATGAAGAAATCAACTCATGTCCAAGAGCAATGTATTACTTTGTCATCGATCACTATAATCGCAAAGAAATCATCATTAAATAGCCAAGATTGAAGACTGAAAAATTGAAAAAAATATCAAAGAGATTGATTACGCAGTCAAAAAGCTCACTTAACTGTGGAGCATAGAATGCTAAGGGAAATAGAGGAAAAATTTGAATTTCAAAATTCAAATCTCGAATTAGACCTAGTGTTATAACTGGTACGTTATCTCTTCTGCCTAATTAATTCATGATCCTAGCTTCTAGAATGAGGAGTTCAGAAACCATGATCAGAAAGTAAAAGAAAAATGAGGACAAAAGAAACCTCTTAAATACAACGGCTTCTACAACCTATGTGACAAGTCTGTCAGCCTACCTCTCTAGACTAACATTCCAAGACACAACTGATGATCTACTTATGTCACTTGGAGATCTGATCAAAGGCAACGGTCCTGAAGAAGGACCTGTGTAAATGGAGATCCCATACATGAATGCCGATAAGAGAGTTGAAGATATAGGAGTGGAAACTCTAGAAAAATCTCTCCACACTTCTTGTGCTGTTAATTTTAATATGTAACCAATCATCTTGAAGCGTAAAAATCTTTTTTCCATATTCTGTAATGATTTGTATACACTTCTTAGGAAGAGATGTGAGAAAGAAGTCGTTCATGTTTCCAAGGTTTGTATTAGTGAATATTTTTAAGGAAACATGGGTGTAGGTTAGTTTGAGTGGCAACCCAAACACATAACCTTTGTAACTTTGATCCATTAGTGATTAGAGTGTGACATAGCTTAGAGAGGCTAAAGTAAAACTATTTGCAACATGATAGCAGAGGTATCTGCTTATTACGGTTAAGCTTGGAGAGGCTGGTCCAAGACTACTTACAACGTGCCAGTAGAAGTTGTTCGTAGGTCATGGTTCAGCTTGGAGAGGCTGGTTTAGAATTACTCAATTTAGCTTGGACAGGCTGATTCAGAACTACCCGGTTAGTGACAGTTGGGGTTGTCCACCATGCACTATGAGAGTATGGGAAGGCTAATGTAAAGACTATCCAGTTTACTTTCTCAGATTGAGAAAGTTGTTGTTAATGAAGTCTCAACATGTGTTGAATACTGGATGTAGGCAGGTTGGCCGAACCAGTATAAAAATACCCGTGTTCATTTTTTCTTCCCTGTTCTCTTAATTTCATGTTATGCGCTTTATGTTAAATAATTGATCAAGCTGTATTAAAGTTGCATGATAATTATTAAGCTTCAAAAATCTAATTTCTGAAACATCTAGCCACTATTCCGCTACACTTGCAAGTAGTTCTTTTAAGTTAAATGTTTCAGATATGGAAAAAGGCTTCAAAAAGTACGATTCAACCCCCTTCTCATGCACTCCTCTACCAATAGTAAAGGCATTTTACATATCATGGTTAAGCTTAGAGAGGCTGTGAAGAACTACTTGCAACATGGTAGTAGAGGCATTCGACTTATTATGGTTCAGCTTGGAGAGGCTAGGAAGAACTACTTGCAATGTGGCTATAAGGGTTGTCTACTAGTCATGGTTCAGTTTGGAGAGGCTGGAAGAACTACTTACAATATGGTGGTAGAGGCGTTCTATTTATCATGGTTTAGCTTAGAAAGAGTGGAAAGAACTACTTGCAACGTGGCTGTAAAGGCTGTCTACTAGTCATGGTTCAGCTTGGAGAGGCTGGAAAGAAATTCTCGGGTCAGTTTGGAGAGGTTGCAAAGAAGTACTCAGGTCAGCTTGGAAAGGATAGGAAGAACTACTTTGTGGCAGTAGGGGTTGTCTACTATTCACTGGTAAGAGCTTGGGAAGGCTACTATAAAGACTATCCAGTTTTCCTTCTCAGGTTGAGAAAGATGTTTGGTGGAATTTCAATGTGTGTTGAGTATCAGATATAGGCAAGTTTGGCCAAACTAGTATAAAAATACTTGTGTCGTATCTTTTTCTCCTTAATCTCTTTTATTTTTACTACACTGATTTATTATTTCTCAGATGCTGAAAATGTCATTAATTTGGTTATTTATTAATGTTATACTTCAGAAATATACTTTTTGAAACAACTAATAATACTTCCGCTGCACTTCAAACTTAATGCTTGATAGTATTTTTCTTAAATCTTTCAGATATGAAAAAGTAGCAAAGCATGATTCAACCCCCCTTTCTCATGCACTTTCATACCCGCATTTTCACTTCGATGCTCTTGGATTTAGATATGTCAAGGATTTGGTGTGGATCTAAAATGATTATCTAATTCAACTTTTATCATTTCAGTTATCAATTTGAAGTTAACCTCATATTTAGCATCTTGTGCCCTATGATTTCTTTTTTATATGCTATCTATATTTTCTGATGCAAGACATAACTGCTGCAGGACTATAGGCATTCTCAAAAAATGGCTAGGTATTCTATAGAGTGTTCTTTCTAATTTTTGTCACATGTGTTGGATTCTCTTTGTTTGGTTGCACCTACTTTGGCAAATTCTATCAGATTATTTTATGAGAGGTGTAGTATCTTGGGATTTGGATTTTTTAAGTTGATTATATTTCCCAACTTTTCTGAGATGTGTTGCTACTTTTGTTCTTTGTTTTTGTGTTGCTCTCACTCCCTCCTTGGTGAGGTTGAGTTTTGCTTAATCTATTAAAATAAAATAAAAAACTATTATGAAAGAATGAGGGTTTGTGTTTCTAAGTCATCATGCCACTAGTTCATTTCCTTAAAAAAAAAAAGACAAGGCATGTTTCTTAGCAAAAGGAAATACTTTGTGAACTAGATGCCAATTTTAGAATTATAAAGCAGTGCGTTGCATATCAACCATTATATTTTACTAAAGCCCAATCCAATAGCTCAGACAAATGGATCTTGTAATGGTCCAAAAGTAATGCAGGACCACATTATCCTCACCATGTTTTATACTTTAAAACTTATTAACTCTTTGAGTGAGTCCTATATCATATAAGATCAAACTCATGTAAATCATTGGCCTTTTCTATAAAATATTTTAACAAAATTTGCTGTGTTGTCACTCAAAACTTAAGATGTAATGACTTTCTCAAGGGTTTTAGAACAAACAAGAAGTATTTGATAATTAAAATAAAAAATATCATATAATAATTTTTTGAGTCATATATTCTAAACTTTGTTAATATCTATATATTCTAAAATAACACGTATTCTACAATATATTAGTAACTGTCATATGTTTTGATCAAAGATACTTAAAGAAGAATTACATTTATATTTTGTAATTTTCTTCAAATTTTGTTAAAGTGATTATTGTAAATCATTTTGATTTTGAGTTAAATTTTACTAATTCTTATTTGGAATATGATGAATGAGCAATTGATAAACTTCAAGATAATGTAAATGAAATTCATAACATTATTGATTAGAATTTTTCATTGTTTTTGTCGTATAGCAAGACTGCTAAAATGGCAATAAAAATTACTATTGTTAGAAACAATAGAAACACTTAAACCTAAGGGTTAAAGGTATATTGTTCCAAGAAGATTTCCTAATAAGGAAAACCATTGTCAAGAACAGGCATTTTCTTTCTTTCTTTTGTCATTATAATATTGAATCAAATCTTTATACAAAGTATTAACTGATATTTTGTAACTTTTATATACATAGAAAATATGTGCTCTAATGAGGATTTATGTTGATGACCTAAATAAATTTGAGGACGAGTTTCTTTCTATTGAAATGTATGATAGTTATTATGGTTTATTTTTATACATTAAATTTATATCTTATTTCATTCAAAAAAATAAGTAAATAATGTACTTAATTTTAATAGGTATTCTTTCGAATTGATTCTAAATTCAAAAGTTTTAATTGATTTTACATCAAATATCAATCTTTCAAATAAATATATGATTTAAAAGAAAACTTAAGATAAATCACATGGTAATTATCTTATCTCCAATTTCAAATTTTTATATTTAATTTAAATATTTGTTGATTTTAAATTTTTTAATTAACTAATTAAATGGAATACACTTTATTTTAAATAGAGAGACCATTGTTATATTTGTTAGTCTCACTACTAAATTATTATTTTATAATTTCTAAATGCTTAACAAGTCTAATTTAACACACTTAATTTCAGCAAGTATTATTTTTAATAATAAATTTTCTAATAACATGGCAATAATTTAAAATTTTAATTGATCATACTTCAAATATAAATCCTTAAACATTAAATATTGACATTTTGAACATTTTTACAAAATGGTATCATTTTCCAATAATTGATATCTTAAAATAAAATTGATATCCTATTTATATTAACAAAATAATCAAATAAATATATTTAAATTAATCTAAAATCATATTTTTAAATTCTAACTATGTAAATTTATTTAATCTGATTCACTTAACTCCAGCAAATATTCTTTCTTACTGATTTTAATATTGCTATAATTCAAAATTTTAATTGATTTTACATCAAATATTTTTTCTAACAAACTCTAATCTATTCTATTATACTAATATTTCAGACTCATTTCATGAAAATTATTACATGTGTCATTGATATGATTATTTAAGCTTCACGTGTCATTCATACAGTGATTTAAGCCTCACCTTTCTTAATCTTTATGTCTAAAATTTTTTTTAAACTTAATTTACAATTTACTTATTAATTATTTTTCATATGAAATAAAATCAAATATTATAATTATAATCATTAAATAACCAAATATTACAATCATTAAAGATTACAATTTGCACTAAGAGAGAACTCATGTCCATATAATTATGATCTATAATTAAATTAAGAATAATTAATAGCATCACATTTTGAGGGTAATATAAAAAAATTAAAAAGAAAATATTTTCAAAATAAATAACCTTTAAAGTCATCATTTGTTTTTGTTCTAAAGAAAATGAGCAAGTCAAATTGTTAACAAATTGCTGATTGATTGGTTTTCATATGAGAATAATTTAAAATTCAATTTCTAACAAATTTATTCTTAATCAAATATTTAAGACTCATTATAATACTAATAGTATATTTATTCTTAATCAAATATGATAATAAATGATATCCACTATACTAATATTTCATATTCATTTCAGGAAAACTATTACACGTGTCATTCATATAGTCATTCATACAGTGATTTAGGCCCCACATTTCTCAATCTTTATGTCTAAAGATTTTTTTTTAAGTTAATTTATAATTTACTTATTAATTATTTTTGAAATAAAATTACAATCATTAAAGATTACAATTTGTACTAAGAGAAAACCTATATCAATATATTTATTATTTATAATTAAATTAAGAATAATTAATAGCATCACATTATGAAGGTAATATAAAAAGTTAAAAAGGAAATATTTTCAAAATAAACAACCTTTAAAATCAACATATTTTTTAGTTCTAAAGAAAATGAGCAGGTCAAATTGTTAATAAATTGTTAATTGATTTATTTTGATATGATAATAATTTAAAATTTAATTTCTATCAAATTTATTCTTAATCAAATATTTAAGATTCATAATAATATTAATATGATAATTTGTTCTCAATCAAATATGATAATAAATGATATAATACTAATATTTAAGACTCATTATATAAAAGTCTTCCATGTGTTATTCAGAAAAAAAAAACTATGCCTCATCATTTTAATAATCTTAATACTTAAAGTAAGTTTTTGAATTTAATTTATTTTCTAATTATCAATTATTTTTTCCAATAATCTATTCATATCTCTCCACCATTAACAAAAATAATACAAAAAAGGACCATAAAAAATTTATATATATAATTATAGTATTAATATAACAAAACTATTATAATTATGTTACAAAAAAATTACAATTAACAATAAATATATTGATTATTTTTATTATAATTAGGGATTATAATGAAAGGATTAATTATAATAAAACTATTATAATTATGATAATTAATAATAACAAGAAAACCTTATCACATCTTTATTTTTTTATTATCTTTATTAGTAGTATTTGTTTATGGATATTTATGTTTTGAATTTCAAAGTATTTTTAAATTTTTTCATTTTGAAATTTTTTTAATAAACTCATTAATATCAAAAGGGATTCAAATTTTTACGTGGAATGAAGAATAAGGACCCGTGACGAGAATGAAAATGGGAATAGTGGCAAAATTCTAAATAAGAATGGGATTAGAGGAAAATTTTTTAACTTCAAATCTATAACTTTTAAAAATCATAAAAAAAATTATCTATCTATCTGTATCACTATATCATATTTAATTTTTTGCAACTTGAACATTCCAAACTATCAATTCCATAATTTTTTTGAAAAAAAATTCAAATTTTCAACATTAAAATATTAAAAAAAATCAATTCTACAATTTTCACTTCTTTGATATTGATACTAAATATTTATTAATTTTTAAAAATTAAATAATTATATTACTTTTTTTGTTGAAAATAGTATTATAATTGATATGTTACTCTAATAATTGAGATGATATAAATTATAATTATATATGATTTTTTACTAATTAGTATACATTAATTATAATATATATTGTAAAATTGATATTTTAATTTATTAGAAGGATGTACAAGAAAATGATGTGTAATTGAAATCACATAAATTAAATTTATTTATTAGTTTTATTAATTAGAAAATGTTTTTTATGTTATTATAAATTAAATATTTTAATTTATTAAAAAGATATAATCAATTAGGGATGATAAAAAAATTGAAAGTGGATGGGTACATGCAGGAATTATCCACAATGGGGAAGGGAATAGGGACATATTTTGTCTTCATAAATATGATCGATGAGGAGCTAAGTTTTCGTTTATTAAATGGGATAGGGATGAAAATAACACACTTTTGGTTTTTTTTTCAATTATTTTTATTGGATTTACATTATTTATGCATTTTTTATTTTAATTTGGATTATGTTGCACTAATAGTATTCGTTATTATAGATATTTATGCTTCAAATTGTAAAGTATTTTTAAAAGTTTTTGTAACACCCTCCTAACTACCATGTATTACTCGAGCATTAACATTGTAATTAGAAGAGTATCACTTCCTTTCTATAATATCCACTAGTCAAATGAAATGAAATAAGATAAATCAAACTCTAGAGTTATAAAGAAAACTACTATAAAATGTACATATATTATTACTTTACATACCGCTTTCTTTAATACATACCATACTTGAAGTTAAGTCACTTCGCTTATAATACAACACAGTAACTACTATCAAAAGATCTACCAAGCTTGCTCAAATATCAAGGTCCAACAAAATACTAAACACACAGAAATGGAACTAAGACATCTAACACCAATTAGTCTACAAGCTGGTAAGTTCCTGGCACTATACTACACTACATACAAGTCAAAAGCCCACGTAAGTCTCATGTCCTCCTACGTGAAACCATTGGCCATCGGTATGATGGCCTCTCCTCAGCCAGAGGCATCTGCAGAGTCCGGGCACAATACAAAGATATACACAAATAGGGGTGAGAATATTATAAAATTCTCAGTAGGGTAACCTCTTACATACGCATGTAATATAAACAAGAAATGCATTTATAATAATAAAGAAAAACATCATATTAGATCACATATATCAATATTAGCATACATGAGTCAAAGAAAATTATATGCAAAATGGTATTAATCATAAGTGTTTCTCTTATATCACATAGAATTCAACTTAGTGTAGTAGTTCTTTTATTAACATAGGGAAGGCTTAGATTCACATCAGGTAACATATGTAGTGGATAACTCCTCAGAGGACCATAGACTGCTAGGACATGAGCTCATTCCTATTCGTGATCATCGACTTCATTTTTTCCCATTTCAATCACACACGCTTCTATTTCCTAGTCGATAAGTCTACCGACTCATAAAATTTCTTGGGAAGTTCTTATGTTTGCCTTCCCTCTCTATCACACATAAGCCTTGTTTCTATTTTCCCCGTATGTTAAAACATGCACCATTAAATTTCACATATTCTCTTTTGTCATACAACCATGTCATGGACCTTTCTATTTCAAAGTCAGGTTTGTATCCCAGATATAGGCATTCAGTATCATTGGAGTCTCATTCATACTTTATAAACAAGCCTTTCAAACAATTAACATACATTCATATGATATATACTTGGATTAAATAGATTTCTATCATTAACTTAATACATCTTCACCATTCCAGCTTCTTGACAGATTTACCATTATAGGGACAACATTTAATTCACATATCCAATGGGCAATTCACTGGCCATAAAAATTCTCTATGACACCTCAATGTGTCTAAAAGTCCTTGTAAAAAGTTCATAGCAAACAGAATACTAGAACCATATCAAATAAATTCTACAATTTTAGTGGTCAGAGGCCACTTTTTCACAGCTCAGAATAGGATTCACACAATTTTTAACTTTAGCAAATGATAGAAACAACTCAAAATAAAAATCACAGTTATACTTAAAGATGTCTAAAAAACTCTGTAAAAATTTCAAAGGATAACTCCATCATTTGCTATGAATAAAAATTTATACAAATTCACAGCTCCAGTACCAAGATTTCAGCCAGCATAGATATACTCTTGGTTCTTGATTTTTCTCAGGTAGTAAAACTCTTTATTATGCACCACGAAAATTATAAGAGTTTCCTTATGATGTTGTCTTCAACATATAATTTTTATAGCTCATAAAAATGAATATAATTGAACTAGAAAATTCATGAACAAATCCTGTCCTGCTGAAATCCGAAAATTCAGTAGCCTAGCCAAAACTTATTTTGACAAAAATCATTATTTAACCTCATCCAAACACTCCACCAAAATTAACACATCAATATCAACATATTATCATCAAATATAACCATAAATTTCTGGAATAAAACCCAAAAAATTTACAGAATAATTTGGAAAGAAAAAGGCCAAAGAAAACCCTACCCTTGGAAGCTAATGCCTCTTTGTCTCTTGTATACTCCAAGATAGATATACTCTACCCCAAAGCTCTTAAAATACAGTAAAATACTCCTCTAACCAGAGATGAGTGATGTGATAAGGTGAGGGTTTTGGAGAATCTAATCGGTTATATTTGTAGGTGTTGATGTCTAGAACAAGTTTTGTGAAGGAAACTTTGTGTTTTAGTGACTTTAGGCTAGGGTTTTCGGAGCTTGAAGCTTGTTAATGGAGGTTTGAGAGGAAACAAACATGGAGGCTGTATTTTTGGAGTGTTGGACGAAAATGATGGAGTGGTGGTGATAAGATATTGATCTTGTGAGTTTAGGGCAAAATGGATAATGATTTCAAGTACAAAATGGTTTTTCTTAAAGTTAAATATGGTAATTTTGTACAATTCCTATTGGTTAGCCATAAAGGTGCAATGGTGTGGCATATCTCAAGCCACACACTTGTCACCCTAGGTGGCATGCTTGCACTGGTAGCTTTATACTGTGTAAAAACTACACACCGTAATTTAACCGAATGGGTAAAATAGTGTACCCGGGTAATCAACTATTGCTTGAAAATTAATTCTAGGTATAAAATATTTATTCCTACCTATTTCTAACCTTAATCCTATAATTTCCAAATTTCGGGCACCTTCAGGTCTTGAATCTAAGGTTTCAGCTGTTCCGGTGGGTCTACGGGGCCTGCAAAACACTATTTACGTTTTTTTTTTTTTTTTTTTAACGTTCGTTACATTGTTCTCATCATTTTTGTGTACACCAAAATTTTGATATTCTTACTACTAAAGCCTCAATTATTTTCTGAAAAAAAAAATTAGGATGTTACAGTTTTTCTCTTTTTAAAATTTATTAATAAACTCCTAAACACTGTTGGGATTTAAAATCCCCACGGGAAATGGGAAATGAGAAATGGGGACTCGTAAGGGAGATAGGGATGAGGATAAGAGAAAAAATTCTAAATGGTGATGGAAGACCTGAGACATATCCTCTTTCTCATGGATACTCATTATTATCTTCATAAATGGCTTATGATATAGTAAAATTATCCATTTATTATCTTTCTTTACTAAACAATTTGAACTTTCAAAATGTACAAAATTTTCATAAAATAAACTCTTTATTGTTAGTTATAGGTCATCTATCGATATTTTTTCAATCTTATAAACATTATATTGAAAATAAGATATGAAATAGAATGACACATTTATATTTTATCTACTTATTTAATTATTTAACTATTAACTTACTTTTAAGATAAATTTATATACTCAATTTTCTATAAAATAAATTTAAATAAATTATCATTTATTTTTAATAATAATTAATAAATTATTTTTTATTACATGGATCAAAAAACTAGTATGTCAATAATTCCAAATTCTAATAGATTCTACTTACAATAAACAATTTATTGCTTATGTTACCTCAAATATCAAATTTTAATATTTAAATTTAATGTCATTGTTTTGAAACTTTACAAAATCATTATCATTTTCGTAAAAATAATATCCGTAAATTAAACTAATATCTTGTTTAATGCAACGGAATAATTAAACAAGCATGTTCAATTTAATTTAATATCATATTTCTAAATTCTAAGTGTGTTATTTACGCTTGATTTGATGCACTTAATTGAAATATGAAAATTATTCAAAATTTTAATTGATTTTATATTAAATATTAATCTTTAAAACAATTATCTAATTTAAAATAAATTTTAATATTTAAGTTAAATATTAGTATTTTGAACCTATTTACATAATTATTGCCTTTTTTCCATAATTGTGGTGCATTTCTTTCATCCTTTGAAAAAGTTATCATCAAAATTGAATTTTATATATAGTTGAAAAAACTGAAAAAAAAAATATTTTAAGAAGTTACTTTTTGAAGCATCTTAAAAAATGAAAACTTGCTTTTATCCAAAAATATATGTAAATTTATTTTTTTAGGACCAAAAAAGGTGATTATGTCCTCCAAAAATCATCCAAACACACCCTTAATATCTTTAAACTAAATTAAAGTTCTATTTAATTTATCAAAACAATCTATAATCTATAATCTATAATCTATAATCTATAATACTAATATTTCAGACTTCTATAAGAAAAAATTTTCCATGTGTCGTAAAAAGAATGCTTTAGGATCCACAGTTTTTAAAAAATTAATCATTAATTATTTTTTAAAAAAATACAAGTACAATTATAATATATTATTAGAATATCATTGACAATCATTAGTATTTAATAGTAGGATTGTACAACAAAAATTAAATATATTTAAAACTTATCAATATTTAATTAAATCTATAATATTAATATTCAACACTCCTTTGGATTTTCTGGGCGTGGCTTCTCAGTAATTTAGAGTCTACAAATTTTATAAATTTAATAATTAATATTTTAAAAATTTTATAATTATAATTATTATATATAATTAGTTAACTATTGTTAATTTTTATGATTTCAATATTCATCATAATCTTTTTTAATATCTGGACAATTTATGCTGAAATCTACATGGCGAAAAATGTTATACATTATTTTGATAACCTTATATATTGGAGTTATTTGAAGTGATAAATAAAATAAACAAATAATCAAAATTAATTTTAAATTATATAGTTTGTTTTTCAAAATATAAGTGATTGAAAAAGGTTTAAATAGGATAAGTTAGGTTACTTTACTTATATACTCCTAATTATCAATTAATTAATTAATATATAATATTGATTAATTACAATATATTTTTTGTTCCTATTGATAACACATACATACACATACACACATATACATGGTAAAATGATCCACGATATTTAAATCAATATTTGTTAATTTATAATATTTTTTATAAACTAGAAATTCAGTTTTGATATATTAAAATAAGATAAATAACTCATTATATAATAACAGTATTTTCTATAATTGTTTATCAGTTTTATCTTTTAACTCTTTTACTATCTTTATTGGTTAGTTTATTTTGTTTTAAATTTTTTTATTTTAGCCATTTTTCAGTATTATATTTATGATCTCACATTTAGTTATCACTTTGACATAATGACATTAATAAAAATCAAAAGAGAATTTTAAAAATATTTACAAAGATAAAAACTAAATTTTTAATATTCATAAAGATCAAATACATGTTTTAATATATTTATATAAGGCTTAAATTCAAAATGTAGGAGACTAAGTAGTTTATGAAATTATAATTTCCTTATTTAATATAAAATTTAGCCTTATTTATCAAGCTAATATGATTTTAAGCTTATTCAAATTATCCTTAAAAAATGATAAATTCATGTACTAAGGTTATTGAAAACTTTTTTTTTCATTCTGGAAGCTAAATATACGAATAGAATTAATCAAAAATTTCTCATACATTTCCTAAACAATGAATTTATTGAAGGTATAAAGGAAATTGTTGAGTTAGTGCCTAGAAATCAATTAAGGAAACTTTTTGTTACATTATTAGTGACAAACATAATAAGCATGATGTAAGTAAATGAGTACATGAGAAAGGGGGTTAAATCGTGCTTTACTTATTTCTTCGAATCAGAAGCATTTCAAAAAAATACTATTAAGCTTTAAGCTTGAAGTACAGTGGAATCATGATTAGCTGTTTCAGAAAGTAAATCTCTTAAGCATGTTATTAATAGCGTGACTTTAACATTATTTCAGCAATAATTGAAATAAAGCATGCAACATAAAAATAAGAGATCAGGGAGAAGAAAGATGACACATTTTTTTATACTAGTTCGGCCAAACTTGCCTACATTTAGTACTCAACATATGTTGAGATTCCACTAACAACAAATTTTTCAACATGAGAAAGTAAACTGGATAGTCTTTATCGTAGCCTTCCCAAGCTTTTACAGGTGATTGGTAGACAACCCTTACTGTCATAAATTGAGTAATTCTGTACCAGCTTTTCCAAGCCGAATTAAGTAGTCTTGAACTAGCCTCTCCAAGCTGAACTGCAACTAGTGGATAACCACTACCATAACATTGCAGGTAGTTCTTTTCAGCCTCTCCAAGCCGAACCATGATTGTAACAGCTCATGTTGCTTTATGGTTTGATGATTGTCCCCACAAACCAACATGGGTCTTTTCAGCATGCTATGTTCTCACTCACATGCTTCTTGGGAAAACTTTCCAAGAGGTCACCCATCTCAAAATTGCTCCGGGTCAAACACGTTTAACCATGGAGTTCTTTAGTGATGGGCTACCAAAAAGAAGATGCATCTTGTTAGTATAGGTTGTACAAATAAATTCATATAAGTCATCCTCAACTGTATAATCCCATACCTATACAGTCTTAAGATTCCTTTCATTCGGGTGTGTTATCATTTCATTCAAGTACCTCTCTGCTTAGAGGGCCTTGCGAGGAGCCGCTCTTTGTCCGTACCTTCTTTGCATCGGTGATCGCTCCCCGCCCTCGTCACTGGGTGTTACATGCCCACCAGCTTCCACTTAGTTTGTCCGCAAACCACACCGTACTGGGAGAGGCATAACTTTGATACAATTTCTCGATTTGTGTGTCAACCTTATGCAGGGGCCATGCTAATCTTCTTTGTATTGTTCAAATTTTATCAAATGTCCTCGAATGTAACGCTCGATGATGAGGGGTGAAAAGAAGGCATGGACAAAAAGCGGCTTCGTGCAAGGCCCTCTAAGCGGAGGGGTATGAATGAATTGATTACACACGCGAATGAGAGGAATCTTAAGACTGTATATGTATAGGACTATACAGTTGAGGATGACTTATATGAATTAATTTGTACAACATATACCAACAAGATGCATCTTCTTTTCGGTAGCCCATCACTAATGAACTCCATGGTTAAGCGTACTTGACCTGAAGCAATTTTGGGATGGGTGACCTCCTGGGAAGTTTTCCCAAGAAGCATGTGAGTGAGGAAAAAGCATATTGAAAAGACCCGTGTTAGTTTTGTGGGGATAATCGTCAATCCATAAAGCTGCATGGGCTATTACAATGATGACTGGAATGCCTCCATCATCAATTTGCGAGTAGTTCTTTCATAGCCTCTTCAAGCTGGATTGAGATGAGCATAACGCCTCTATCATCGTGTTGCAAGTAGTTTTACATTAGCCTCTCTAAGCTATGTCTTACACTGATCACTATTGGATTAAGGTTATAACGGTTATGTTTTTGGGTTTCCACTTAAACTAACCTACACTCAAGTTTCTTTATAAATATTCAATAAAACAGACATGGGAAACATGAGCGACTTCTTTCCTATATCTCTTCTTAGAAAGAGTACACAGATCATTATGAAACATAGAAAGAAGATTTTTACACTTCCAAGAAACTGATTACATATTATGATAAACATCGCAAGAAGTGTGAAGAGATTTTTCCAGAGTTTCTACTCTTATGTCTTCAACTCTCTTTTCAGTTTTCAAGCATAACATCTCCATCCATTTTTAGTGGTCCTTCTTCATAACCATTGCCCTTGATTAGGTCTTCAAATAACACGTGTAGATCATTTGTTGTGTCTTGGAATGTTAGTTTAAAAAGGTAGGCTGTCAATCTTACCATATTAGTTATAGAAGCCAATGTATTGTAAAGGTTTCTTATGTCCCTCTTTCTTTTTACTTTCTGATCATGGTTTCTGAACCTCTCATTCTAGAAGGTAGGATGGTTGATTAATCAGGCAGAAGAGATGACATGCTAGTTATAAAACTGGGTTTGACCCAAGATTTGAAATTTGAAATTCAAATTTCCCTCCATTTCTTGTAGCATTTTGTGCTCCACAATGATGCAAGCTTTCTGCCGTGAATAATTAGTCCCTTGATCACTCTTCTGTCTTTTAGTCTTCAATCTTGGCTTTTAATAATGAATGATTTGTGATTATGATGATTGATAACTGAGTAACACGTTACTTTCTAAAGGCCCTTTCTTTGATTTCTTGTTCTTGTATTGATTTGCTTTATTCCTTGATGCAAATAAGCGTTCTTTACATGATATAATATTCACTTTGTTTAATCTCATTCTCTTTCCATGATATAAAATTTGTTTGTACATGCAAAGTTAAATTATTCTCCCTCAAGTTCGTATAATGCACTTTGAAAATACCTATTAAGCTTAGTAAAAAAAACTCAAGGTAGTCATTAGTCATTTTTTAAAATATTTTCTTTAAATTAGTTTTATTGTCATTCAAAACAATAAAGCTTATACTTTCTAAAGGGTTCTGGAGCTTACATATGCTTCAACTTATATGGCAGCATATTTGGGAACATATATTTAATTTTAAAAAATAATAAAATATTCTTCAATTGATTTCTATCTTATTTTCAAAAATATATTCTTTAAATTAATTGTCCTGTGTACCGCACGCCTACTGTATTAATTGTTCTGTTACATTAATAGTATTTGTTAGTATGGATATTTATGTTTTGAATTTCAAAATATTTTTAATTTTTATCTTTTTGAAAATTTTTAATAAACCGGTGAATATCTATAGGTTATAGGGATTTAAATCCCCACGGGATAGGGAATAAGAAACTATGACGGGAATAAGGATGGGGATTATAGGTAAAATTTCAAACAGGGACGGACATGTCCCTTTCTTATGGATACCTATTGTTATTTCTATAAATGACTCATGATATAGTAAAATTATCCACTTATTCTTTTTCATTATTTAACAATTTTAACTTTCGAAATGTGCAAAATATTCATAAAACAGTCAGCTCTTTATTATTAGTTATAGGTAATATATTGAGATTTTTTCAACATTATAAATATGATATTTGAAATAAAATATAAAATAGAATGTCATATTTATATTATTCCATTAATTTAATTATTAACTTATTTTAAAAATAAATTTATATATTCAATTTTCTATAAAATATAGTAAAATAAATTGTCATTTGTTTTCGTTAATGATAAATAAACTATTTTTTATTATCACCCCGTGCAACGTACGGATTAAATGACTAGTATACTCAATATATCAACATTGAGCGCTAACCTAGATTAAAAGAATTAAAATATTGAAACTTATAAGAACAAATGAATTTTTATTTTATAATTTTTAAATAAATAATTTCATTTCATTTACAAATCAAATCAAATAAGAACCAAAATTTTCGATATTTATGTTCTCATTTCCCCGATATTTGGTGGACGATCCGGCGCTAGTATCGATTTTTGTCTCAGCAGCATAATGCTTCTTTTTTCTTCTTCAACTTACTAGTCTCTGCGCTCGGCCGAAACAAATACTTTGCAACTCTCAGTGCGTTTGTTCGTGGCTCGTTCCAAATGGATTTGGTGTTCCATCTGAAACCTCAAACCGTGTTTCTCAAAGTACCCTCTTCATCGCTCCTGTGCCCTCTTCCTCTCAAGTCTTTTCGTCCCCTCTCAGCTTCCAAGCACGTCAGGATTCAGTGCGAGCTCGAAGGGAGAGTGAATGGCGCTCTTTCTGGTGACTTTGACCCCCGCTTCATTGACAGGGTATATCCCATCTCTTTGTTTCTTTCTCTGCTGGGCCCGGGTACTCTAGTGCTTTGAGCGTGGCCCTGACCCATTTTGCTTTTTCTCTGTTTCAGTTCAATTTCACCTATCAGGGTCACTATTTCTTTCTTATTTTCGTTGAAGTTTTGTTCTTTTTGTTTCTTTTTTTATTTGGGTTGAAGTGAATGGCGGCACTTGAACACTTGTAGCAACTCCTTTTTTTTTTTAAATTTTTTCTTTATTCTTTGTTTATTATATTGCAATAAACAAGTAAATGTTCACGCTCAAAGAAAAAAGGCACAAAGTGATTCGTTCTTTACCATTAAACTTTTACCTGGAACAAGGAGCTGTTAAGCTCTGTGGAGTTCTCTTGTGGGCACTTATTACTAATGCTCATAAGTTGTTGATTTGATTAAAAGAAGAGTAAAAGGCAATATGTAGATGTGTACAAACTAGATTGGAGAAGGCCTATGATAAATTGAGTTGGGATTTTTCATATTGGAAGGGGTTTCTTCTTCTTAGGAGGTTGCATCACTCTCATTCTTTCATCCTTATCTTGTATTCCTTTTTACTATTTTTGTTGTGAGTTTCCGGTTGGGGTTCTCAATAGAGTTTAGAAGATTATGTG
The DNA here is from genome assembly GCA_031216105.1 of Dalbergia cultrata. Taxonomy (NCBI): domain Eukaryota; kingdom Viridiplantae; phylum Streptophyta; class Magnoliopsida; order Fabales; family Fabaceae; genus Dalbergia; species Dalbergia cultrata. The sequence continues at coordinate 25,417,219 of CM062345.1, forward strand.
GTGGCTTCGGGCCCATTGGGATAACACCTCTTATAATGTTTTTGGAAGTCAAAGTCAAAATTTTAAGTTTTTATTTTGTTAGGCTGTACAATTTATTACTTCTCAAAATGTCATTTTTAATGTTTTTTTAAGAAGTTAAAATATCTAATTTCTTGAGACTCACTATTCAAAACACTTTAACAAAATGTTTGTTAACATGTATTCAAATGTAAAATAACATATTCAAAAGTTACTTTCTGTTAGCAGTTAAATATAAGGACTTACTTACTCAAACCGTTCCTTACATTGGTCAGGGGATGTGATTTCTAAGAGCATTATTTGTCAATTGAAATGTCTATGGCACATGTTACAATGAAAAGTTTGGATTCCCCAAACTTGGCTCATAAGATCTCCTTTGTACCTAAAATGGCTGTGGCATGTTCCTGTGGAATCATATTCTCCTTGGCATTAAGTTATATGGAGCAAGTGCAGATTTATTGGAATGGATGAGATGCAAGGGTCAAGTCGAAAAATGTGCATTTCGATTTTTTTTTAAATTGTTAATTGCATGCTCTTGCTTCTCTTTTGAAAACTATCCTTGACTAATGTACTCCCCTTCTTCCATTTTTCAAGTACAATTTCGTATTTGATCTAATATATTTGGCTTCAAGACAATAAGTAAATATTTTGATGTTCATCATGTGGAAAATTTCTTTTCCTTTTTCCCAATTTTTACCAGGGCCTTTTCCTTTGTTTTTTGTTTTGTTTTCTATTTTCAAACCATAAGATGCTGCTGCTGTCTGTCTACTCATTTATCCTAACTCATAAGGGAATCTTGTCTCTGATGAACCCATCTGAGGGGAAATAAAAGGAGGTTGCTTAGAAGTAAATTTAGTTTTACATATCTGCTTATCCAGAATTGCTGGTCAAGAGAAGGGAGAGGATATGCTAAAGAACAATTTATGAGATATATTCTACATGTGCTCAATGTTTGTGTGATATTTTATTGGATCTGTATATTTGTTATCATCTATGCTATTGATCTCTTGGGTAGTCATAATAATATTTAAAATTTCTTATAATATTTAAAATTTCTTCTTATTCTTCCCCTATGTATTAGTGTACAGAATATAGTGTTTTATTTATTTATTAGTCTATTGGGCTCTAATTCATTTATCATGTCTTAAAATGGTTTTATGTCACTATTCTAATGAAACTATGATGTGAGCACGGCCCATATACAGTATTTTATTCTTCTATTTTCAGTTAATGATTAATACACTGTTGATGGGATATATCCTGGTGATGTTTTGTCCTCAACTAATTTTAAATATATTGAAACTGACAATGAATTTCTGTTCTAGCAAAGAGCACTAGAAGCTGCGATGAATGATATAAACAATTCTTTTGGAAAGGGAAGTGTTACAAGATTGGGCAGTGCTGGTGGAGCTTTGGTGTATGTATCTTCACATTTGCTGTCGTCTCTCTCACTTATTTTCCCCACTCAATGTATTAAATTTTCTAAAAAAAAGTCAAATTGTGCCCTACCCCTATTTTTTTGTGATTTGGATTGAATTTATATTTGACAGGATTTTTCCATTCATCTTCAATTTGTTTGCAGTGAAACTTTTCCCAGTGGCTGTTTAACATTGGACTGTGCTTTAGGCGGTGGTCTTCCAAAAGGACGAATTGTTGAGGTATGGACTGCAATACTACATGTTTTTATCCATTTACTTAGTTGCAGTCTTTGGGATCTTGGGAGTTTCGAATAGGTACCACAATGGGGGTATGAATTAGGAAGAATGACATGTATTTGTAAATTGTTATGATTCAGGTTTTATTTAACCTTTGGTATTTCTTATCAGTTTTGGTGTTTTTAGGGCATCTTTAACTAGTTGGTATTGCTTGGTTACCATGCTGGGTTTGTATATTTGGTTGCTATGTACTTAGTTTGGAGACTTAGTTGAATGTTGAATATAAACTGCTCCTGGACTTTCGTTTTTGATCTTTCAGTTTACCTGTTCCTTCTTTTTGATCCTTCACTTTACCTGTTCCCCATGTTTATCTCTGTTTCCATCTTTGTCTGCATCAATTTCTCCTTCCTTTTCCTGGTTCCCTCATCTGTTGTGCACAAGTTTGCTTTAGTGCTCAAGTTTGGGAGGCTTTTGATACAAGCCCTCAGAAAATGCTGATTTATGCATTGAAGATTTCCTGATTGTTCAATGCTTTATTTTTCTGTGATAGAATTGTTAGTTATTTTGTTAGCTTATGCCTTAGCTATTTTGTTCTATCACGGGCTATCAGATATTATCTGCTCTATATGTTTCCAGATATTTGGACCAGAAAGCAGTGGGAAGACTACCCTAGCGCTTCATGCTATTGCAGAAGTGCAGGTATTTCATTTATATGGAGTTTTTCCTAATAAGTTAATTCCTAGTGGTGAAGGGTCACTTGATGTGCAATTTCGTTTTTGATGTCCAGAAGTTAGGAGGCAATGCAATGCTTGTTGATGCTGAGCATGCTTTTGATCCAGCATATTCTAAAGCATTAGGAGTGGATGTAGAAAATTTGATTGTCTGCCAACCCGATCATGGAGAGATGGCTCTTGAGAGTAATATCTGTGCCTTTAATGTGGTTGTGTTGAAATGGATGAGATGATCTTTTACTTTGTCCATACTCCATATTGCACAAGCAGGGTGCTGTATGTTGTCTATGATTGATTGGATTTTCCATATTATAGTTGCAGATCGAATGTGTAGATCTGGTGCCATAGATCTCATCTGTGTGGATTCTGTCTCAGCTCTCACTCCACGAGCAGAAATTGAAGTACCAATTACCTTTCTTTTTTCTATGTACCTTTGCCTTATATTATAGGGGATTGCATTTAATTTCTAACTGTATTTTTTATATAAACACATAGGGTGAGATTGGAATGCAGCAAATGGGGTTGCAGGCTCGTCTTATGAGCCAAGCTTTACGTAAGATGTCCGGAAATGCCTCTAAAGCTGGTTGTACTTTAATATTTTTGAATCAAATAAGATATAAGGTAATTGTATTTGATTAGCTAAACTTTCATTTTTTCAAGACTTCATTCATTTAATTTTGATAAGTACTGTAAATTTGCAACTGTTTACTCAATTGTATAACTTCAATGATATATTTTGAGATCTCTGTTGAGAGACAGAGAAAGAGAGAAAATCATAGAATGAATCCGTGTGTATTTAACTACACAACGGGTGAATATATATAGACAATGTGCAATAAATACACAATAATTACAAAGATATATTATCCCTATTTACAGATAACAAAAGATAATAGAAAAGATAATAAAAGATATTCACATATTCTAACACTCCCCCTCAAGCTGGGGCATATAGATCATATGCACTTAGCTTGTTACAGAGGTAACTTATTCTAGGACTTCTCAATGATTTGGTGAGAACATCTGCCAATTGGTCATTTGAATTGACGAAGCTTGTGGAGATGTCTCCAGATAGAATCTTCTCTCTAATAAAGTGACAATCAACTTCAATGTGTTTGGTCCTCTCATGAAAAACTGGATTTGAGGCAATGTGTAAAGCGGCTTGATTGTCACAAACAAGTGTCATTTGTTTGGTTTCCCCAAATTGAAGTTCTTTGAGGAGTTGTTTGAGCCAGATAAGCTCACACGTGGCTGAAGCCATTGCACTGCATCTGCCTCAAAGACTAGATCGAGCCACTACAGTTTGCTTCTTGCTCTTCCAGGATATGAGATTGCCTCCAATAAGTATACAATACCCTGAAGTGGAACGCCTATCAGAAGGAGATCCCGCCCAATCTGCATAAGAATACCCAACTATATCAGTATGCCCCCTATCTTCATAAATAAGGCCCTTTCCTGGTGCTCCTTTGACATACTTCAAAATACGGATAACAGCATCCCAGTGAGCTTCACATGGTGAGTTTAAGAATTGACTAACCACACTTATCGCAAAAAGAAATGTCTGGACGAGTAACTGTGAGATAGTTCAATTTCCCAACCAATCTTCTATATCTCCCAGGGTCAGATAGTGGCTCCCCCTGATTTGGTAGAAGCTTGACATTAGGATCCATAGGAGTATCAACAGGTTTTGCAGCAAGTAAACCTGTTTCCTCTAGAATGTCAACAGCATATTTTCTCTGAGAGAGAACTATGCCATCTTTGGACTGTGCTACTTCAATTCCCAAGAAGTATCTGAGTTTGCCAAGGTCTTTGGTCTGGAAATGCTTGCATAGGTGCTGTTTGATCTGTGCTATACCCTGAGTGTCACTCCCTGTAATGACAATGTCATCAACATACACAACAAGGTAGATGCAACCTCTCTGAGTGTGACGATAAAACACGGAGTGGTCAGCTTCACTTCGAGTCATACCAAATTGCTGAACTACATTGGAGAACCTTCCAAACCAAGCTCGAGGAGACTGCTTAAGACCATACAATGATTTTCGAAGGCGACAAACAAGGCCAGAAGACTCCCCCTGAGCAACAAACCCAGGAGGTTGCTCCATATAAACCTCTTCCTCGAGATCACCATGGAGGAAGGCATTCTTAATATCCAACTGATGAAGAGGCCAATGACGCATAGCAGCCATAGAGAGAAACAAACGAACAGAAGCCATCTTAGCAACAGGGGAGAATGTATCACCATAATCCAAACCAAAGATCTGAGTGTACCCTTTGGCAACAAGACGAGCCTTCAAACGATCAAGTTGGCCATCAGGCCCCACCTTAATCGTAAAAATCCAACGACAACCAACCGCAGATTTACCTGGAGGGAGAGACACCAGTTCCCAAGTACCACTGTCCTGAAGTGCACACATCTCAGTAATCATAGCTTGTCTCCACCCAGGATGGGAGAGAGCCTCACCTGCAGTCTTAGGAATAGACACGGAAGACAAAGAAGACAGACAAGCATAATGTAGAGAAGACAAACGGTGATAACTCAAGGCAATATAGTGAGGAGATGGGTTACGAGTGGAACGAGTACCTTTACGAAGGGCAATGGGAAGATCAGGTGAAATCGGCAGGACCGAAGGCGGCAGAGGATCAAACACCGGAGGAGAGTCCACATCAGCCAAGATAGGCTCGGAGGAAGGAGCAAAGTGAGGCAAGGGTGGTCGTGTCGTGCAATGGGTGGGTCAGGCTCGGTTTGTGGACGGGCTCGACGATGGTAGACCTGAAGGGGGCGAGGCGTGGGTGTAGGTAGAAGAGGTGGCAAAGGCATAGGGATCACAGGAAGTGGGAGTTCCTCAGAAGCAGGAGATGTGGAATGGTTAGATGGCTCAAAGAAGGGAACAGTGTTAAAAAAGGTAACATCCGCGGAGACCAAATAACGACGCAGAGTAGGAGAAAAACACCGAAAACCTTTTTGAGACCGAGTGTAACCAAGAAAAACACATTTAAGTGAACGTGCAGAAAATTTGTCAAGACCAGGAGCTAAGTTATGAACAAAGCAAGTGGACCCAAAAACGTGCGGGGGAAGGGAGTGCAAGGGGTCATGGGGAAATAAGATGGAGTGGGGAACTTGGTAGTCCAAAACAGAAGAGGGCATGCGATTGATTAAATAACATGCAGTTAAAACAGCATCCCCCCAAAAACGAAATCTACACATGATGATGAAGAAGAAGAGTACGGGTGGTTTCAATGAGATGACGGTTCTTGCGTTCAGCCACCCCATTTTGTTGAGGGGTATGAGCACAAGACGTCTGGTGAAGAATGCCATGAGAAGCTAAAAATTTTTGAAAATCATGAGATAAATATTCTTTTGCATTATCACTACGTAAAGCACGAATAGGAACACCAAATTGGGTTTTTATTTCTTGATAAAAATTGGTAAAAATAGAAAACAACTCAGACCTATGCTTCAATAAAAATAACCAAGTACAACGAGAGTAGTCATCAATAAACGTAACAAAATAACGAAATCCTAAACTAGACACTGTGCGACTAGGACCCCAAATATCTGTATGAACTAAAGTAAAAGGAGACGCAGCTCGACTGCTAACACTATCAGGAAAATGACTCCGCGTGTGTTTCCCAAGTTGACACGATTCACAAGGCAAACTGGATAGTTTGGATAGGCGAGGCACCATGCGCTGCAAGTTAGCAAGGCTGGGATGACCTAACTGGGCGTGAAGGGTGAGAGGGTCTGTGGCGAGGGAGCAAACACTAGACGGGGGGCGGAGCCAGTAAAGGCCACGAGACTCACATCCGGTGCCAATCATCCGCCCTGCGTTCGGTCCTGCAAGGAAACAGAATCTTCAGTGAAGGAAATGATGCAATTAAGGGCTTTAGTTAACCGATGAACAGAGAGTAGGTTGAATGGAGAACCAGGAACATAAAGGACAGAATCAACTGACATAGAAGGTAGGGGATGGGCAGTGCCCACCCCGTGAGACTGTGTGTGTGAGAACCGTTGGCTAAAGTGACAGTAGGTAAACAACCAGAAGTAGAAAGTGTGGAAAATAAAGCTTTATTACCAGAGATATGGTCAGTGGCGGCGGAATCAAGAACCCAAGGACCCAATGAGGCCGACTGAGAAAGACAAGCAAAAGAATTACCAGAGTGTGCAACAGAGGCGGTGGAACCAGAGGTCTGACGTTGCTCAAACCACTTCAGAAAATCGGCATAGTCAGCTGGAGACGGCTGAGGTAGAGTAGGTGTGTCCGAGGTAGCAGGAATACTGGCATGGGCAACATTAACAGAAGGGCGCAAGTGAGGATGCAAAGTGTAACATCGGTCAATGGTGTGGCCCAACTTATGACAATGATCACACTTGGGACGGGACTTCCGAGAACGGCCACGATTGTTACTTTGCGTGACGAGGGCAGAGGTATCAACCGGGCCGAGGAAGGAGCAACTTCGCTGGACGGCCATGGAACGCCGGCAGAGAGGCGCATAATCGTGGAGAGTGTAGGCACAGTCGGTGATCCTAGAAGCTGATCACGGGTAGCAGAGTACTCTGAAGGTAAACCATAAAAGGCCAGGAGCATAAAGAAAGAGCTGCGTTGCTCTAATTCCTTCGCCGGGATATCAGCAGGAGGCAAAAGTTCATTGAAATCATGAAGAGCGCCGTGAATCTTACCCAAATAAGATGACATAGAACCATCAAGTTGACGAGGAGCAATGATATTCATAAGATCCTGACAAACACGATAGAGACGTTGAGTGTCATTGGTGAAAAGTGTTTTTGCCTGTGCCCAAACAGATTCACAAGTGACATGAGCCCGAAATATCTGTTTGATGGAAGGAGCAATGGTAGACTTGAGAATGCTACACAACTGAGCATCAATCTTAACCCAACGAGGACGCTCAGCTTCTGGGATGTCAACAGCTATCTTGGTAAGATGATCAGAATAATCCTGTCCCAACAACCAAAGACGGATATCAGACGCCCAAGTATCATAGTTATTTCCATCAAGCTTGTCAATGGAGAGAGGCACACTGACATAACTAGTGAACGCCGGGGGATCGGGCTTCGGAACACCCTTATTATCAAAGGAAGAGTTGCCAGCAGCCATGGGCACAAGAGAACAAGGGCAGAATCGGTATTTTCAAAATACGAGGTTGGCAACGTGCACGGATTGCAAAAGGGGGGCCAGATCTGGAAAGAGTACAGCAGCGCGAGCACAACGGCGGCGGAACCGGCCGGAAAGGTCGCCGGACGCGCCTCCACGCGCGGCTGAAGATGCGGCGGGTGAACAGTGCCGCCGAGAGGAGCGGTGGCGCGTGTGGGCGCGTGGAAGGGATTCTGGTGGTGCGGTCAGCGGGGCTGGCCCGCGCACGGCGAGGCGAGGCGAATGGTGATGTCGGCGGTCAATTCCGGCGCCGGAACAGTGGCCGGCGGCGATGGGCAGCGGCGGACAGGGCTGTTTTTGCGATAAGAGAGGCACAACTTAGGGAAAAAGGCAGCAAACCGGAAAGGAAACACGGTGTTGCTGAAAAAAAAATTTCACCGGAGAGCAGTGGGCCCTCCTGACGGCACGGAGTAGGGTTTTCTTTCTTCCTAGGCTCTAGATACCATGTTGAGAGACAGAGAAAGAGAGAAAATCATAGAATGAATCCGTGTGTGTTTAACTACACAACGGGTGAATATATATAGACAATGTGCAATAAATACACAATAATTACAAAGATATATTATCCCTATTTACAGATAACAAAAGATAATAGAAAAGATAATAAAAGATATTCACATATTCTAACAATCTCTTAAATCTCTAGTTGTTCATATGATTTATTTATTGTTTTGTAGATTGGTGTCTATTATGGAAATCCAGAAGTGACAAGTGGTGGAATTGCATTGAAGTTCTTTGCATCACTTAGGCTGGAAGTTCGTCCTATAGGGAAGATAAAGTCTGTAAGCACAATAACTTTGCTGATATTATGTTAGCTGCTTTTCTTGTCCACAATATCAGCAGTTTATACATGCAAAGGATTACTTATATAATCTTTGATCATTATGTTGATGTTGAAATTGATTAATATGAAGCACCACTATGTGCATGTTCATTTTCTTATAGGCAAAAGGAGATGAAGAAATTGGTCTTAAAGTTCGTGTAAGAGTGCAAAAAAGCAAGGTAAGCTTGAATATTTGAATGAACATCTGAAACCTTTTCTTTTAAAGAAATATCTTTGTTTTTGCAATGTTGCTCAACATAATTACTTAGAAACATATTTTTAATGACTTACTTTTTTTGCAGTTATTTTTAATTACTTTTTGAAGATAGCAATTTTGAGTGGCTTTTTTCTTTCCTATCACTTACCTATCTGCTACTGTTTGGATAACTTGCTTGATTTTAACCCTAGCTTTTGGCATTGTTGTTGAATGGCAGCCATGGCACCATGGCATGGTGGGTTTTACAGAAACCACCATGACAACCTTCATGGCGTAGCGGCCTATGGTAGCTGCTATTTGTATGGCACCATGGCAGGCAAGGCCGAAAGGGTGGGTCTGACTCCTCTCTCTCTTTTATTTTGGGTTGGGGACATTTTAGGGATTTTGAAACCCGAATCCCCAATGATCGCTTTGAGCTCCCCTGATAGGAATCCACAAATGAAATACTGAAAGTAGATATTGGTATGGAAAATATGAATAAAACAGAATGCAAAGACAAAGGGATAAAAGTTTAGAGCACTAAGCAGCCCTCAGCTCCAATTCTAATATAGCAAAAACCTGCCATATTCCTCCTCACTTCCTACACTTATAGACTTGCCTCTAACAGAATATTAACAAACATTTCCCCTCACCCCTCAACATGACACACACATCTTGCACAATTAGTTAGGATTGGGCCCACCTAGCTCACACTCTCCCCCTAACTTACTATTTCCCAAGTTGCCCTTGAATTTCCTTCTTTTATACACTTTTAGCCTATCAAGAATTTGATCTCTAACAATACTCCCCTCTTAAAGTACCACCTTGTCCTCAAGGTGGAAGTCTAGGAAACTCAATTTGATCTTCAGCAAGCTTCCCAAGAACTTTGAAAGCCTGGTATGTCTTTCCATTTGATCAATACCTCCAGCTCCCCTTGAGAATTGAATCTTGCAAGGGCTTCGTTGAGTTTTCTGCTGCATCATTGTGTTTTGTGTGCTACTACACAGGGTGGTTGTCTGAAGAGCAAGACCAAGTCCCCAAAATAAATTCCTCCAGGATCCCAAACCTTGTCCTCAAGGTGAAGTCCTAGACAATAGTCTTGCAAAATCTGGAAAGGGCTTCTACAGGAGCAGGAAGTACTGGGAGTTTTGGTTAGAAGAGCAGAACCAAGCCCCAAAAGAAACATTCCTCCTGGGTCCCAGTTTCTTAAGTAGATGGAGGAATGCCCACTTTTTGATAAGTAATGTCCTCCCAGGTCCCATGAAGCATTAGAAGCATTAGTGACTGCATTTATATTCTTAAACGCAGCAGCAATTTTCACACTTGTGCATACCTGTCCAACACCAACTGAGAAAATGGAATGCTCACAAGCTTTCTGGTATGCATGCAAAGCGGGCTGCATGTTTGGGAATCTAGCACCAACTTTAGTGGGTACCCTGCCCCATAAGCTTTCTGCACACTGCAGATATGATTGGTGGGTAAGCATTACACCTTTTGCATTCCCTGTAGCTCCATTTGTATGCACAAGAGTAGCAAAATCATCAAACGTGATTGGTTCACTCCTTTTGTTCTGTTTAGCAACATAAGACCCAACCAACGCCACTTGCGGTAGGCACGACCAAGTCCTTTCATTGAGACCCCTTTTCCATCTTGACCTTCCAGCTTGTGGAGAGTTAAGTCTTGGGAGCATGACATTCTCGATCCCCATGACAATTGTGAGCATCCTCCATTCTCTCACCGTCAATCCACTTGGGAATAAGTAGAGTTGTGTGGTGGGCCATGTATGGCCCACATCTAGTTTCAAAGCATAGTTCCCTTTCCCATTATCTTTTATTGAGAATCGGTCTTGGCCCATTTGTCTTGGGAGACCAGCTCCACGTGCAATACTCCTTTTGCCCATATTGTTTTCATATATTCCCTTTTGGGCTTGGCCCATTAACCATATAACCTGTTGGTCTTCAATCTCTAAATACCCTTCCAAACCCACTAGCTCCAACAATTGAATTAATTTCTTAAATATCACCTCCGCCCCGTTCTCGTGACCCTCCTTAATTGGGGCTTGATCCATTAATTTTGTGTTTTCAGATCCTACAACCCACATATGTGCTTTCTGATCCGAAAAAGACTTCACTTCACATTCCCCCTTTGATGATAGACCCAAGTCATAATAAAGAGGCTCACATTTTTGGGCCTGGCTCAATAAGCTAAAAAACTGACCTATATCCAGAAAGTTCAAATACATAATGCTGGAATTAATCTTGGGCTCACCCAATTTAAGCTCTTGACCCATCATGTCAAAAAACTGATCCAAAAACTGGGTTGCTCTCGGTGCTGCCCTCACTTCAGTTTCTGGCACCTTCGTGAGGCTTCCAAAGAAAGGAGATGGTGTCGTCATCTTCTTCCCGCGCGTCTCAAACTGGTTCACCCCTGGCGGCGGCTCACTGGTCATCGCACACGAGTGCTGATCAGGTAGTGCTGGCGGTGGAAACTCCTCCACTGCCACGTGTGCCTCTCTCTTCTTCTCACTCATGCCGCCGCCTGTGACAGTTCGTCGGCTCGCCGTCTCCGGCCGTGCTGCCGCCGTCCTGATCAGCTTGGCCTCGGGGTCTAGTCTTTCCCTTCGATTCTTTGTTGCTCTGTCTCTCCCAAGGTGAATTCGAGGTCGCATTTCCCCCTCTCCATTGCGAGCACAATTATCTCGCTGTCGTGCTTCTTCCTCTGTCCTCCTGCTACGCCTTCGACTTGCATCTTTCTCTGATCCCCATTTCAAATCCCGACTTCTTTCTTGCTGCTCCTCTTGCCGTTCATGGCGGAGTTCGACGTGCCAATCATGGTGCTGGTCACCTCGTTGATCGTCGTGGTTCTTTGTTCTGTCCGTATGCAAATCGGGAGGTCGACTTCTCCACGGGCTTACATCCCAGTGACGTGAAGAACCATCTCGCGAATGGGGAAAGTGGTACGACTCTCTGTCCCAAGATCGGCAATCATTCCTCTCTTTGTGAAGGGCTGAGTGATGCGAGTGTCGCACACCCTCACGCCTCCTAGGACCGCCATTCCTTTGATCCCCCACAACCCCCAGAAGAGCCTTTCTCCGTGTGGGCGGAGAACGTCTCCTCCGTCGGTCCGGTTGGTCTTCCCTCACAAGTCGCATTATGCCATCCATCTTCCTCACCAAGTTTTCCAATCTAGCTTCCATCGCAGCGTCCGTGATTGGCTCACATTGCTCCCCGGAAAGGAGCTCTAATGCCATTGATAGGAATCCACAAATGAAATACTGAAAGTAGATATTGGTATGGAAAATATGAATAAAACAGAATACAAAGACAAAGGGATAAAAGTTTAGAGCACTAAGCAGCCCTCAGCTCCAATTCTAATATAGCAAAAACCTGCCATATTCCTCCTCACTTCCTACACTTATAGACTTGCCTCTAACAGAATATTAACAAACATTTCCCCTCACCCCTCAACATGACACACACATCTTGCACAATTAGTTAGGATTGGGCCCACCTAGCTCACACTCTCCCCCTAACTTACTATTTCCCAAGTTGCCCCTGAATTTCCTTCTTTTATACACTTTTAGCCTATCAAGAATTTGATCTCTAACATCCCCTTCTGCACCTTTCATTTTCTCATCTCCTTTATGTTTCCACCTTCTCTACCCACCATTTGCAGCTCCAGTGTCTGCCGATTCTGGTGAAGTCGCTTGCGGTGACGAGCACCGACCAGCAGTCGCGGCTGGTTTCTCCTCTGTTTCATCTTCTTTCCTTCTTCTGTTTCTTCTTCTTTTCTTCTATTTCTCCTCTTCTTTCATTCTTCCTATTCCTCCGTCTTTTCCTTTACTTTTTTTATTTCTTCTGTTTCTTGGGTTTTTTCCTCTCTTGTTTCTTCTTCTTTTTTTCCATTTCTTTTCCTGTTTCTTTGGCTGAACCTTTATTTCTCTCTCTCTCTGGGATTCTGGTTTTAATTTCCTTTGTGAGCTACAATGGCAAGTGAAGGTCAAGTTTCACAAAGCTCAAGGGCTTCCACTAGAAGATTTTTTGTATATTTTTTTTGTATATATATAAATATTTGTTATTGGTCTCATTAATTTTTTTGAGAAAAATTGTTATTTGATATTTTCTATATATAATTTTATGTTTTTAATTTTATTGTTCTTGATATATGTTATTTGTCTTATTTGTCATTATAATATTAATAAAGTATTATTATTTATCATATTTAGAATTTTTTTTTGGTGTGTATATAAATATTATTTAAGTCTGCCATGGCTTCTGCCATATCCGCAACGCCATTTGCCATATTTCCATGGCGGATTTTTGGCTCGTCACCATCTGCCATGGATCATGGACTTTTGGGGGCTTGAATTTCAAGAATTATTTGATTCTTTGCTTTACCCGCTTGTTTAGGTCATTTACTGAATCAGCATGTACATAGAGTAAAACAATAGTGCTGAAAAATAAAAGGGTTCCTCTTGGGTCCCAGATAGTCGCTCCTAGTCTCAGCCAGTATTTCATGACTTCCCAATCCCAAAAACAATAAGGTAGTGAAACATTTCCCTGTTACTTGCATCTCAAATATCAATGCCCATAAGTCCTCAAGTTCCAAGTTATTCAGCCACTGGGTGAGCGTATCCATTGATGGTGTCATCGAGTGTAGAACTGTAGAGTATCTAGACATATTGATAAAGGTGACATGGACAATGATAACTGAGTCATCCCCTTGTTCATCGTCAACAATCACTCTTGTCCTCTTGTTGATGTCATCAGCAGCCACTTTTCTGCTGGTACCCCTGACTCAAGGAGCATAACAGTAACATGTTTACCTAGTTTGTCACACTCGCAGGTCCCTTTTGCTTCTGGAATGCTTGACTTTTGCTTTGTCTCTGTGCTAGTATTCTGTCCTCCTTGACTTGAAGATGTCTCAAGATTAGCAATGTTCGTGAACTTCTTCAGTTGAGTTGCAGCTAAGTGTGTATAGTCTATTTGGGCAATAACAACCAATGTGCGACCCTGCCACTTTCTCGAATGTTGATTGCTTCTCTCCAAGATTTTAGGATCAAAACAACCCATGCTAATGCTAAGTTTGACACTTCTTGCCAACCTCATTCTTGAATCTTCATTCCTACAATCTTTCGCAACACCTTTTTCTTCAAACCTAGACATTTTGTTAAGTTTTGGAGATTCTCTCCTTTCTTCACCCCCAACACCCCTTGGTCTTTGAAAGGGTCGCCCAAGGTCTTTTGAGTTGAGCCAAGCTTTGTGACTGCAACTTACCTCGAGCCTCCTCACATTTTGCTCGGCCCTTCCTCATCATTTTGCTTGGCCAAAACAGTTTGTCGGGTCAAGCTTGAACTTTTCTCACACTTCACCAGCTGTTTCCTATTAAGGCTGCTAACCCTAGGCTGTATCTTGATGCTTCTAACCTCTCCCATACCTGTTACCAAAGTTGTTGGGTTTATTTTCCCCACCACCCCTTTTTTCAGCAATAGCCTCAATCCAGCGTCTATTAAACTGGCCCCAACCTGGATTACTAAATTCACCTCATCAAGGTTCATTTCTTCAAGGATAATAACAATATTTGAACACAATGGGCTGATTAGTTCTTGAGACTTAAGGATTGCATAACAAATCATCTCACAAGTTCCTTCTGATGACCAACTTAGGTCATAAGAAAAAATGGGGACAGCACACTTAAGTGACTCCTCATAAATTGGTAAACTAAAACTCTTAGCATGTAAGACAAGGTACTCATTTGTTGCAAGAGCCGTTTGTAGTTTAGCCATCCTTACCTCCCATATTTGGGCTTGGACCATTGGGTCCAGCATTTGATCCAACTTCTGCCATGCCATGTTTGCTCCCTTTTCGCCACGCCGTGGTGCCATGGCCACCATTTGACAACTATGGTAGGTGGATGACGACGGTCATAGTTATTAAACTCGGACCAGTGATCGACTCGGCCCCACCATCGGGTCACTGGTCGAACCGGTTGACTCAAATTTGATTAAATAAATATTTAAAATATAATATATGCAAATCCGGTCCAATTGATGAACTGGACTGGTTAGGTGGCCGGTTCACCGGTTTCTGGTTCGAACCTGTCGGTCCGGTCCGGGTTTTACAACTATGACGACGGTAGTCTTGGGTTTGGCTAATCGGAGTTATCTGAGACGGTTGTTGACCTCCTTTGGTGATGGATCTGAATGGTTAGCTAATCAGAGCTATTTGACTTGAGAAATGATGCTCTATGAAGAGCAACTACTATTCCCCCTTTTCTTTTTGAAAAATAAAAAAAAATAGGTTGTGTTCTATTGGCTAGACCTAGATCACTAAGCTTGAAAAATGAAGACATGGGAGAGAAGTTTTGCGGGCCAGATGTAGAACATGAGAGACTAAAAGGCAGAGGAGAAGCGAGGTTGTGCCGGCTTTGATACCAATTTGAAAGGACTGAAAAATGTGAAATTGCTTGTTTAATACATTACTCAGCACACAATGTATATACAACTATAATGCATTAATCATTTACAATTAGGGTGCATATTCCCAAGTATGACTGTTCCCTATGTACATTAACCAACATGATTATTAATGCAAAATGCTATTTCCAACACTATTGATACCTTGTCGCTGGCAAAGTTGTATAGAATCAGACCACATGCATTGTCATTCTATTGCCTTCTTTGTGAAAATTGAAAATGGTAATTAAATTCCTCACACTATCTTGTATGAAGCTTCGAACATTATTAACTATATTGGGTTGATAGATGATTTTGACAAGCTTAGAACTCTCTTCATGGATTTTGTGCAACATTTTTTGTTTACTTCACACTTTCCTATGGTGGTTCGTAACTCAAGAAGTTGTTTTAGGTATCAAGGCCCTACAAACTAGCTGAATTTGAGATTATATTTGGAGAGGGAGTCAGCAAGCTGGTGAGTGTTGCAACATAAAAGCATTGTTAACCTTAGTTGTATATCACTTTTGACTCATCATTTTGAATGCAGGGCTGCATTTTAGATTGTGCAGAAATGATGGAGATTGTATTGAAGAAGGGTTCTTGGTATAGCTATGGGGACCATCGGTAATGTCCTGGAACTTGTTTATGAAGCTTACAATGAACTTGTTGAATGATCTCTTTTGTGGTTTTTCTTTGTTTCTTACTTTCTCCCAATTAAGGACTTGACAAGGTGCTTCAAGTCTAGTTAGATGGAAAATTTGAATAGAAAGTTAATTAGAACTATGCTGTTCCATTATTTGTCTTTGGGAGAACAAGTTATAGATTATATATCAGTCAAAGAAAGATCAATCAATTAGAGTGATCAATCAAAGAAAGACAAATAGTTCTATTGAAGACAATGTGGCGAGTAAAGAGATAGAGAGGGACAATGTTAAATTTCCTGCATGCAGAAAAACTTATTGCTTGATCATATAGCTTTCTGTCCTTTTCAAGTTGGTGAGAAAGTGATACCAAGGATAAGGGAAGCAGTGGGGGGGGGGGGGAGAGAGAGAGTCTAAGAAAGAGAGAGATAGGGAGAAATTAAGAGAAAAGAGCCGCAGTTAAACAGTCTAAGTGCTATTCATTGATGGGAAACTAATATTACTCCAGATTCATCTGTGTATGTTAGGAGACCGGGCTAACAACAATGAATTGGGCCTTAGTTTTATTAATTCTAAGAGGCACACTTGTAACTGATTGTTAAGTCGACTGTTTTTGTTGAGGGAAAGAGGATTTTGTGGGATTTGGAGCGGGAAATGTTGTTTATATATGAGCAAGGGGAGTGTGGAAAGGTTAGGCATAAGTTGAGACGAATTTATGATGACACCTGTGATAGTTCTATCTTTTGTTTATTGTTATTTTCATCTTGAATACATGATTTTGAGTGCTGAATTCCCTACTCGAATATCAGCTTCGTCATTAATATACAATGTTTTAGTTTTATCTTCTTTATAAGCAAACACAAGGGTTTTTTCAATTGGTATCGGAGCTCTTGATCCTAGGAGCCATCCCCAAATCTGAAATGGAATTAGAGTGGGAGAGAAGAATGAGGGCAGTGAGAAGGGGTATTCCAAATATTGAGAAAATGTTATGAGAGTGAGAGAGAAAACAATGGAAGAGGACTCGGAGCAAAGATGGAAAATTGGGAGGAGAGGTGGGATTGGAGTTGTCAAAAGGAGATTCTAGAGTTTGGAGGATTTGATGTTGCTTATAGGTGAAGCATCATAGTGCTGCACTTTGAGGAAGGAGGAACACTATAGCAAGAGAAGTTAATAGTAATGGTGAATGCTTTGAGAGGAAGTGCCTTCAGCTGTTACCAATGGTGGAGGGGACATAATCTTGAGGTGACTTGGTGGAGCTTGATCAAAATTGTTGTCAAACAATTTCAATTGGAATTTTATTTCGATCATGTAGTGGTGGTAAGATACGAAAACCAAGATCAAAGCAGGTTGAAGACAGTGAGACCAGAATCATAAACAGAGAAGAGAACCTAGGGATGATCATATCTCTTACTCATGACATGGGGAGGAATTCTAGAGGTATAACTCAGACCAATGGCGTTTAAGTGGTGCAAGGAAGGAAAATGGGATCGAGATCGAGGCAAGAGATTGAGAGGTCAAGAACGATTTGTCCTTTATGGGGGAGCAAGGCAAATGAAGCCTCTATTTAAGGAAGAAGGGTATTCGGCAAAGATGTCTAATGACCACCATTTTTAGAACCAATATTTATCTGAAACAAAGGTGGTTGAGGAAGAATGTCTCAAAAAGTTGGGTGAAGAGAAGGCGAGAGTGAGTGAAAAGTCAAAGGTAGGAATCATGAAGGTGGTGAATCATGAGGTGACGTTCATCTAAAAGGACAAAGGAACGATGGGAAAAACTACGGAAATGATGATGGTTATGGACAAGTTAAGTGAAAAGAAAACACTGAAGGGTCAAAAGAGGAAACTGGTTAGGGAAGTTCAATTTCCACTAGGCTTAGCAACGGAGGGGCAGTGGTTGCTGTCGTCGCTAGTTTGGGCGGTCAAGAAGCAAGGAAGTCTAAGTAGGATAGACTCAATATTCTAGGTCGGGAGTTGGTCCATCTCGGTAACATCCTTTGCTTTGACGAACCACAAGCAACTTCCTTCGCTGGAGCAGGTGCCGTCTGAATAGCCGAAACCACTAGACTCGCTCTCGTGCCATTGATTGAGCAAGAGAGGTTAGGGGTTGCAATGGAGGGCAGTCAAGAAGCTAGGAAGTCTGAGTACGATAGACTCAATATTCTGGGTTGGGAGTGGTCTGTCTCAGTAATGTACAACTTCCTCTGCTAGAGCAGGTGCGGCATGACTAGCTGAACTTGATGGAGCAAGAGAGGTTCGAGGTTGTAGTAAAGCTTGGGTTATTGTGCTTGCTGACCTAGCTTCCCCGTTTGGAGCCACTCAAGGCATTTTGACAATCGTGACAGAGGCGCCGTTGGAGATGGCGAAAAGGAGGGGAAAGATAAAAGGAGTAAGGCAGTGGGGAAAACCTAGCAGCAAGCATGTTTTCCCTTGGATCTATTGGGCTAGGTCCCATTGAAGAATTATGTTACTGAAAATGGAAACTATTCTTTGAGAGTAATGTGCCAAGCCCAAGATTGTTTAAAGGGTTTTTAAAAATTGAGTATGTATCAAATATAAGGCACAATGTATTTTGGAGCCGGAGCCAACAATGGTAATGGAATGGGCTTTCTCAGGAAATTCTGCCCCTAATAGAAGCGAGTGTACAACGAAGGGCTGAGAAGTTGAAAGGAACCACAATAGAAAATAGAAAATATAGGAAGTATGGAGGTATGTGTATTATTCATACTCCTAGACTTGAACTCGTTAGATTCTAGCTTAGGGAAGAAGAGAAAAACAAGTATAATGCTTTGAAAATTGAGAGAGAAAAGGTTTCAGCACTAAGCAGTTGAGTCTCTCCAAGTCCAGGTCCTAATTCTTGCCTAGATCCATTCTACCCCCAATAACAGCTGATATAGCTTGGCTAACATAATCGCTCATCTGGTGCATCATCCATGCCCCCACTTGTTGACTTAGCAAGTTTGTTAGGTTGCACATTTAGTAACCCCCTGAGCTTTGTCTAAAATATGCCTAAAATTTTTCCTTTTGTACAATTTTAAACCCCCATGAGGCACATGGTCTTACACTTAAAATTTTGGTTGAGCAACGAAGCCAGTTCCTTTTCTTCAATATCTCTTCCACCTTTCACTTTGGCGTCCCACAAAGCTGTTGGTGCAGCAAGTTTTACTAACTGCTTTGCAGTATCAAATGTCTTTCCTATGGCAAAGCACTTCAAATTCTTGTTCACCCATGCATCTGTTATGAGTGTGGAACTTGCTACGAAGTCTGTTGGAGACTAAAATCCAGTATTAGCAACATATAAACAAGCAGAAACAAAATAAATATAAGGAGCACTAGTTCCACTGCAACTAGAGCACCAATGTGGCATTTCTGTGAATGTTGTTGGCTGCAATATATAAGTGCTCTCCAACTACAATTTTGGTGACACCCCACAATGCCCCCTTCAACCAATAATTGACAACCATATGATGAGAAGCCCAATGATTGACAACCATGCCACTCAAAGGCTAAAAACCAACAAGCTTCTTGTCACTAGAGGCTACTTGGTCACTATCAATGTTCTGCATGGAGAGTTTTGCATCAGTTTTTGGGATATTAAGAGTAGAAGGACAATAAGCACCTTCCTCCCTCGAGTAAGCTAACAATTCCTCAAATTCTCCTTCCAGTTGATGCCATTTGACCAGACAGAAAAATCTTCGATTTTTGCAATAACAACTTTGTTATCCTCTTCCTCTTTGTGTTTTCCTATGGATTTAATATATTCCCAACTGACCCTTACCCAAAACATGCTTCCTTGTGCTTGCATCATATTACTAGATATGGATACTTCCTAGCGTGGTGAGTTCAACTTGTCCCAAATCCAATCCTCCTATCGTCTTTCGTATATGCTATGTTAATAAGATTCCCATAACCTAATGGCACATCACACATGTATTCTCATGGGAAAATTTTAGTGTTTTGATGTGAATCTTATTGAGTTGGGCTTAGCCCCAAGGAAGCACCGATATGACACGCGATATGGATACGCAATGACATGGACACAGAGATACGGTGATTTTACAAAATATAGGATACAACACGGTTAGGATACGTGATATAATAAAACATAAAAATAATAGACTATGATGAGAAAACCCAAATTTAAGTACTCTTATAGCTAAAAAATACCCCATAACTAAGAATTGACCAAAACAAAAAATTATAAGAATACAAAAATCTACACGAGTCTTTATTCATAAAAAATAATGAACAAATGTTTGCATAATGAAAATGGAGTTTGTTGCCATGTTTGATTGAGTCAGAACTGTGTCAGCGGCTCTTGAGATCGAGAGATGAAATGGCACACCAAGACACCCCTAGGACATGGGTTTTCGAGTATCGCCAAAGTGTCGGTGTCGCAAAAGTGTTCGACATGGGTGCGGTAAGGTTTTTGGAGTATTTGTGCTTCTTAGCTTAGCCCATTTGTTCAGTCTTTGATTCACCTTCTGCAATGCGACGCTTGCCCCATTTTCATTATTGACCTTTAGTTGTGCACCCCTCATCTTCTAGGCCTCCTTCCTATGTTGCATGGATACATGTACAGTACTCGTACCCGGTATGGATATAAGTATGAGGTATGAAAATTTTGGAATAAGTAGATTATAGGTATGTCAATACATATAAAAAATTTAAAATCTCATATGATGAAAACTAAAATTTTAACATAAAACAAGTCTAAATTATTCAACATTACATTCCATTTTTTTAAAAAAAGAATTTTGGGTAGAGGAAAGGATAAGACTTAATGGAATTGGAAAAAGAAAGAAAGATAAAAAAAAGGAATAAAAAATACAAAAAACTCATTAAACTGGCATACTCAGGCTATGTGTACCTCGGGCATACCCAGTCATACCTTGCCGTACCCAAATTTGTTATTTAAAGAATGTAGCCATTGGGTACATATCCAGGCATACCCATACCCTAAAAGTACTCGGCATTGGTACTTTTGCAAAACTGGTGTGCCCATGCTTCATAGCCTCTTTCCAATTGGAACTTGTTTTCTTCTTAATTAGTTGGACCTAGCCCATTAGGTCATAAAACTGACCCAACTTATGGAATGCTCTACCCCTCCCTTTCTCCTTTTGCTCTTTCGTGGCCATTGGGAGGAACTTGCTTGGCCCATGACTCTTGTTTCGTGGTTGTCACAACTTTGCAGTCCAGTGGCGATATCTCGTCGTCACTATACAAAGGTTTGGGTCGAGTTGTAATGGCAGAGGAATTCGGGTCAACAGTAGGTTCAAACATCTAAGCTCAGCCGGAGTTGGTGGTTTTGACAATTGTTGAGTAATCTTCATGCATGAGAACTAATTCGGGGTGTTGGGTGGGTCTAGCGATGGGAGATTGGCTCACATGCATGAGATCCTAAATTGGGTAGCAGCTCATGTCCTCGCTGTAGCCATTGGTGACATTGATTTCAGTGGCTTTTGTGGCGGTGCATGTGGCCTCGGCAAGCACCGTTGACATGAGTTTGACTGGTTGCTTAGAAATCCAAAGCTCTCCGGCGGCCTTGAGCTCTTCTCACCTCTATAGTTCCTCAATGGGATTCCATTGCACATCATCTTTGGCCTCAACCTATTCCTTTGAAGCCAGTGTCTCCCTGAAAGCCCCACCCATCGATTCGCTTGTATTGTCACGCTCTTCAACTGTTATCTCTTGTGAATCCATCCTTTGTTTGACCGCAATTTGTGATTCGCTTTCTTTCATCATCCCTTCCTTCATCTTTGGGTTACATTTTCCCCTAATCACCGTTACTTCCCCACTTCTTCCTTTTCTACCTTCTGAGGTTTGTATTGTGAATGATGGACAATCAGATCATCATTCATCACTTTTGGGATGACTTCATCTTCTATTATCACCTCAACTAGTTATGAGTTTCATCCCCAATGCTACTACTCCCTTTGCTCATCTCGCCCATTATGACGCCGTTCATTGTGCCGGTCATCTCATTGATTGACTCTGTGTTTTTGTAAGTCCCTATGCCAATCAGGAGGTTGACTTACGCATGAGCTTAGTGGGAGAGTGCTGTGAGTGTCATGTGCACACACCTCCTTGGACCTCATTCCGTCGATCCTCCACAACCATTGGATAAACCTTTGTCCGTGTCGTCAGACATCACCTCTTCCGTTGGTCCTGATTGTTGCCTTTGAGAAGTTGCATCATGTCATCCATCTTTCTCTCCAAGCACTCCATTCTAGCTTGCATCATAGCATCGTGTTTAGCCCCTGTTGCCCCCAAGATGGGAGCTCTAATCCCAAATGAAATGAAGCAAAACAGAAAAAATAGAAAGTATAGAGGTATGTGTAGTATTCACACTCCTAGACTAGAACCAGTGAAAGACTAGCTTAGGGAAGAGGAGAAAAACAAGGATAACCGTATGCAAATTGAGAGAGAAAAGGTCTCAACACTAAGCAGTTGATTTTCTCCACGCCTGAGTCCTAATTCTTGCCTAGATGCATTCTACCCCAACAACAGCTGATATAGCTCAGCAAACAGAATGGGATGTTCTTGTTCTTCCAAGTAAGCAATTCTAGTGATTAAATTGCTTTCTTGATAGTAATTGTTGGGGCTCTAAAACACTTTAAGATTCTTGCTCTTAATGAGCTGGAAATGTCATTGCAGTTGAAGGGCCTAAATGTAGAGTGGGGGACCATAGAAATATTGTAATTGTAGGAGAATCTAGCAAGGGGCAGTCTAAGGTTGATTGTGTTGTCTCGTTCGTGAGGAGGTTGAATGATGCTATTGAAGCAAAATTTGTGAAGAAATCCCCAGATGAAGCTATGATCGAGACCATTATTTCACTTTATCTTTCTTTTACAATAACTAACACGATCATGGTTGTCAAATCGAGATATGAATCGTGTATCGGAAACCTTACTTTTTGAATTGTGTATTGAATTGTATCGTGAATCGTAAGATACATGATCAACAGTTAGAAAAAATATAAAAATATTTCCATGCTAATAAACATAAAAAATAACTATATATTAGCATTTTAAAATCAAACAAGATCTTAAACTGAAGTATTGAACCATATATACTTAAAATAAGGCAAGGTTCAAGTCATAATTTATAATCATATCAAAATAATAGTCACAAAATCACTATGACCAAAAGAATAGTGACTGCACAAATTTTGCAATTCATCTCATGCAAAAAGTATAAAAAAGAGACAGCAAACAAGTTACTAAACTATTTCCCTAGATTTGAATAAGCTATTGAATATCATTCATCATTCCCTAAGATCAATATCACTTAGGTCATCCTCATCATCCAACATCAAAGGCTCTTTCTCCACATCTCCAACAATCTCTTCAATTTCACTTTCATTTCCTGTAAATGATTTTCCCTTATCCTTGGACTTTCCAATATTTAAGTTCCTTGGACCTAGAGAGAAAAAAAATAATAATGAGTATTATAAATATAAATTTTAGTGTAGATTGTTTTAAGTTTTAAAATTTAAACAAATACCTCTCTTCATCTTCTTGCTTGTAGCTCCTTCATCCAAAGTAAAGCACTCATGTATATCCATACAAGAAGCATAAATGGATAAGCAAGGATCCTCTTTTTCAGTAATCCACTCATCGCCCGATTCAATATCGGGTAAGCATATAGGATTTATAAGTCTCTCCCTTTTCTTCTCTACGCTTTGTCTCATTTCAAGTTGAAGATTATACTTCACAAATGCAAGCATTTAGTCTTTGTTGCTCCAAACGGTTTCTTCTTGTTAGAACTGGAACTGAATACTATTCTTTATTGCTAAGAGCCCTTGGTAAATCCCCAAGAACCCCCAAACAATTACAATGGTGTGAGGAAGAGTGAGAGCTCCTCTACTCTCTCAAGAGACCAAACTTAATACAATTGATCAAAGACTCTTAATTAATCTCTAATTCCTTTATTTATAGCTAACTAATCCCCTAACTAACTAACTAACTCCCCTAACTAACTACTAACTAATGGATCCTAACACTACTCCCCCCCTAAAAATTCACCTTGTCCCCAAGGTGAGGTACAAGAAAAAAAAAAAAAATACACAAAAATTCCACCAGGGTCCCACTGCCTAAAAAATAAAATACTGAAACTTATCTGTACAATTGTGGTTAAAATGGCAAAATTAAGGAAACAATTCTTTTCAGTAAGAGCCCAAAATAATTGCCTCTTTATTGTTGAATTCAGCCCATTGCTCCAAGTCCAATAAGCTTGTGTGACTTCAGCTGCTGAAGGAGATTGGTCCAGGAATTTTAGACAATAGCCCTTCACTTGTCGTGCTCTCACTGTTGTAATGAGCTGGGCTTTTCCCTTTAAACTTACCAAGTAGCTTCTTTTAGTGGCACCCCCATCCTTCTCTTCTCTAGTTTGGGCTTGGCCCACAACGTAAAGCAAGGTCACTCTGTGTCCAGACCCTAGCTGCTTCTTCATCTTTTGGTTTTGGGCCTGGACTTGGGCCCGTAGGACAACACCAACACCCCACATTCCTCGCATTGGGTTTGCCCTAATCTCCTCCTCCTTCACCATCACTGTTGCTTCAGCGCCTCCACTCCTTCCCTTTTCTTCATCCATCGTTGCACCCTCCGCCGGAGTCGCCGTCGGAGAAACCCCACCGGCAGTTGCACGAGGGCTCCTTGTGAAGCTTTCCTGCTCCCTCGCTTCGCCATCGTCTTCACCTCGTTGATGCATGTGGCGGAGCCATTCGCCGGCGGCGTCTTCCTGGCGAGCGCGAACCTCTCCGCCGCTGTTCCCCATCTTTCCACTACCCAGAAACAGCGACCCATATTTTCTCTCTCCATCGTACGGCAATTCCGCTTCAACCTCAACTTGATTTGTCGCCGCGATAGTCGCGACCTCCATGGCCTCCTTCGCCGTGAAGCTTCCAGCGGAAGATAGCCCTGTTGCCGCTGTTATTGCATCCGTTGCTGCCATCGAGAACTCTGTTAGCAGTCCCCTAGCGTTGTTAGCGCAACCAGTGACGCCACCATCATCACGGTCGTCGTAGCCCGAAAATTGCTCCGTCAGGTGCTGCCGCCATTCCTCCCTAACGTTTAAGCGGCCGCCACCGTCAAAAACGGTGTTTTCCTCGCCACTGAACAAGGGAAGATCGATTCGCCTCCGTTGCTCCGTTCGGCCGCGTCGGTTTGCGAAGTTTTCATCGCCGTCACTGTTCCCGCCATGTGCTCCGGCGCGAACATGAGGTCGAATGCGTTCCACATGGTCCATGCGCGCTTCCACCTGCGCGATCCTCTCTCCGAGCCTCGCGATCGACTCTTCTAGCGCGAGGTGGCGTTCCTCCGTTCTGCGACGTTCTTCTTCAGATCTCTCCAAGAACGCATCGAGTTTTGCTTCCATCTCGGATTTGCGCACCACATGAAGCGTACCAGGATTGGAAAAGGCTGATACTAGTGTTAGAACTGGAACTGAATACTATTCTTTATTGCTAAGAGCCCTTGGTAAATCCCCAAGAACCCCCAAACAATTACAATGGTGTGAGGAAGAGTGAGAGCTCCTCTACTCTCTCAAGAGACTAAACTTAATACAATTGATCAAAGACTCCTAATTAATCTCTAATTCCTTTATTTATAGCTAACTAATCCCCTAACTAACTAACTAACTCCCCTAACTAACTACTAACTAATGGATCCTAACACTTCTCTTATATGCACCTGGTCAAATGTGCTTCAATTTCTTTCACCTCCCATAGAACTACATGTGAGACTCAAAACTCTCATGGCAAGCTTTTGTAACTCTTTACCCTCTCCTCTGAAACTTTTCCACCAAAGAGCTATTAAAACAAAAGTAAATAATAAATCTAATAAGCAAATTATATCTATATAACTAATAGTTAAAAACTAAAGTTATAAAAAATAATGTTAAAGGTTACTGGGTTGTTTCTTGTTGTTAGTATCTATTGCCATGCTTATTCCAAATAGGCCCTTAGCTGTCTCAAATTTTTCAAGTTGGTGATTAGTTGAAAATCTTATTCTTCTATTTGGAACCATTCTCTCAATGGTTTCATATAAACCACTTAACACCTCATTGTCCGGATTGAAGTCATTGTCATAACGGTACCTAATGAAACAAGAAATAGAACAATTATTAGGTTTTTTTAACATGCATTGGTACCTAATTTAAGTGCACAAACACAAAAGTTATTGAGGATGACATTACTTACCTAGGATTGAGATAATAGGCAGCTGCATGGAGGGGCCTATGTAGTTGCAAATTCCAACGAAATACCAACAAAAGTTATTGGTAATGTCAGCTTCCTTTTTCTTTGTATTTTGACCCATCTACTCAAAATACTAACACAATACAAAATAGACAAATAAAAAAAACACATTAAAACGTTTTACAAATAAAAAAAACAGCATATTAAAATGTTAGAAACTAGAAAAAGAAAAAGAAACAGAGACAAGCTTTAAATAGAAGATACAAATAATAAAAGAAAAAGCAAAGAGCTGCACGAAAAAAAAAAAAGCTAACAAGCAGAAGATAGAAATAAAATAAACTAAAATAATAAAATATATAAATATAATAATATCGTCATTGTAATTACATGAATTATAAACAAGAAGAAACAAAGAGCACATACACTGTTTTCACGTTTAGAAATAGGGAAAGAAGATATAAGGTACAAACGAAATAAAGCTTTATAAAATGATTAGCACCAAACAAAACAAATTATTGAAAGAAGAGAAGTACCAGCTTGGCCACAAAGATGGAGAATAGTCTACCACAAGGGGGACCAGAAGAGAAGAGTGGAACCTCTGGTTGCTTGATGTTTCATTTCTCAAATGGAGGGGTTGAAAAGGAAGAGAGAAGAGAGGTTTTGAGTAAAAAAATAATGGATATTGATGAGACATGTATGAGCAACTGTTCCCTCTATATTTTAAAAAAAAAAAGGAAAAAAATACAAAATCGAGGGTTTTTTTGCAAATCAATTCACGCATGATCTGACTCATTGTGCACTACCTGGTTGCTTTGCGAATTGCACAGTTGAGATACAAATCGCGATTCTTGTATATAGTTGTGATTCATGCAATTTAGTCACTGATTCATGGTTTGTTTTGATACATCCTACGATTCGCATATTTCATATCGCGATTCTTATGATTCCGGCTACACTGCACATAGCTAGAACAAGAGTTTCGGTTTAACTTGGATGCAAGAGGAAAAGTGAGTATTGTTGTTGCAAGGGGAGGTACTATTAGACTTGCGAAAAAGTATTTTCTGTATATTAAATGGAAGATTTACAGAGGCCAATTAAATAGGCCAAGTACACACCTATACAATTAATTCTATTCCTAAAATAGAGGAGAAAATTATCTCCTCTTAAAACAGAAATAAATTACAGATATGATTTGCTTAATAAAGGAAAGAAATCAAACTATACAAATCCTAATAAATATAAAATAGATTACTTAATATCAAGAAATCAGTCTTGAGGCACTGATTATCAACACTCCCCCTCAATCTGGGTGGTAGATATCTATCATGGCCAGATTGGATCTTAGATTCTCATAGCTTGGCTTTGAGAGAACTTTAGTTAGAATATTTGCTGTTTGTTGAGATGAAGGTGTGTACAGAAGATATGCATCTCCACTATCAAGCTTCTCTTTTATGAAGTGGTGGTCAATCTCCACATGCTTGGTCCTGTCATGATGAACGGGGTTTTTGGCAATACTAATGGCTGCTTTATTGTCACATAGAACTTTCAAAGTGTAGTTTGAGGGTATTTTAAGCTCCTTAAGCATCCTTTGGAGCCAAATCCCCTCACAAATCCCATGGGACAATGCCCTAAACTCAGCTTCAGCACTACTTCTAGTAACTATAGGTTGTTTTTTGCTTCTCCATGTGACAAGGTTTCCCCACAAGTATGAGCAATATCCAGTTGTGGATTTTCAGTCCTCCATAGATCCTGCCCAATCTGCATCCGTGTACACTTCTATATCTCTACTAGAGTTCTTTGTAAAGTATAGACCTCTACTTGAGGTTCCCTTTAAGTATCTAAGGATTCGGTTGATTTCCTTCATGTGGTTTTCTATGGGATTGGTCATAAAACGATTTGTCATACTTACTGCAAATCCAATGTTAGGTCTAGTATGGTATAAATAGATTAATTTTCCCACAAGTCTTTGATATCTATCCTTGTCCGTGGGAGGACTTTCCCCTTCTGTCCCATTCCTTCTTGATGGTTCTATTGGGGTGTTAGCTGGCTTGCTTCCCAACATACCTGTTTCCTTTAGGAGGTCAAGAGTATACTTCCTTTGGGATACAGAAATCCCACTTTTTGAGCTGGCTACTTCCATCCCTAGGAAGTACTTGAGCTTTCCTAGGTCCTTAACTTCAAATTCCTTGGATAAATGCTCCTTGAGGCGTTTAGTCTCTTCCCAATCATCCCCTGTGACAACAATATCATCAACATAGACTATAAATAGTGCCATTTTATCTTCTGATGAGTGCTTGACAAACATGGTGTGGTCAGTTTGACATTGTATGTATCCATTTCCTCTAACAACTCATGTTAGTCTCTCAAACCATGCTCGGGGGAATTGTTTGTGGCCATATAAGGACTTGCGGAGTCTACAAACTTTTCCGGAAGTCATTGGAGTTTCTAGTCCAAGAGGAATATTCATGTAGACTTCTTCCTCAAGTTCTCTATTGAGGAAAGCATTCTTGATATCCAGCTGGTGCAAAGGCCAATCAACGTTCACAGTAAGTGATAGGATAACACGAACATAATTCATTTTGGCTACCGGGGCAAAGGTCTCTTCATAGTCGATGCCATATGACTGTGTGAACCCCTTGGCTACAAGGCGTGCCTTGTATCTGTTAACACTCCCATCTGCATTGTGTTTAATGGAAAAAATCCATTTGCACCCCACGGTCTTCTTTCCTTGAGGCAAGACCAAGAGCTCCCATGTACCATTCTTTTCTAGTGCTTGGGCCTTTTCCCTTACTGCAGCAGTCCATTTAGGGTGTTGGAGAGCTTCCTGTACGTCTCTAGGCACTTGACTGCTGTCTAGGGCTGTTATAAAGGCTTTATGATCTTGGGCTAAATTATCGTAAGATACAAAATTTCCAATTGGGTGTTTAGTACAAGACCTCACACCTTTTCTAACAGCAATGGGTAAATCAAGATCAGTAAGTTCTTGACTAGGAAGGGCAGAAATTAAAGTAGTAGAAACTGTGTTACCAGGGGGGTTTTCTCCAGGCTCTGGTGTTGGGACAGATTCTTGACTTTGCCTTGGAGTAATGGAGAATTCTGGTTGCTGTCTTCCAGCCTTCTGCCTCCTCGAGTACACCACAAAAGGTTTGGCTGCTGCCTCCTGGTTCTCTACTGCTTCCTGGTTCGGTTTTGCTCCAGTTTCTGTAGTTTCAATGGCACTGTCAGGGGTTGTGTCAATGGTTTTTGCGGTTTCAGGGGCTGTTGCAATGGCAGTTTCAGGGGCTACTGTTCCTGTAGAATGTTCAAAATTGATAGTATCTCTGAACTTCCAAAGTTGAAATTTGTCATCCTTTTTTTTCTCCCCGTGAATTTTAGTGTTAGGGTAAAAAGGTTGATTTTCAAATAATGTGACATCCATGGAGTGGTAGAATTTTTTGGTGGAGGGAGAGTAGCATTTGTATCCTTTTTGGTTTATAGAGTATCCCAAGAAAATGCAGGGTATAGAGGTAGGATCAAGCTTGCTATGGCTAGGTTGGTGGTTGTGGACAAAGGCTGTGCATCCAAAGATTTTAATTGGGATTGATGTGAGGAGCCGAGTGTTGGGATAAAAGGTTTGAAGGGTGGTGAATGGAGTTTGGTAGTGGAGAACTCTGGACGGCATCCGGTTGATCAAGTACGTAGCTGTGAGTACTGCTTCTCCCCAAAAATGAGATGGGGCATTTGTTGCCATCATGATGGACCTTGTTACTTCCAAAAGATGTCGATTCTTGCCCTCAGCCACTCCATTTTGTTGTGGAGTGTTGACACAAGAACTTTGGTGTACAATGCCATGTCGATGAAGGTAGGAATCAAGAATTGAGTTGTAGTACTCACGACCATTATCTGTTATAAGCACTTGGATATTTGTTTGAAATTGGTTTTGAATTAGGCTATGGAAATGTTCAAATATTCTTCCCACTTTTGATTTTTCCTTCATTAAGAATACCCAAGTTATCTGTGTATGGTCATCAATGAATGTGACAAACCATCTAGAGCCTGTGACATTGGGAACTCTAGAGGGTCCCCACACATCACTATGGATTAAGGAAAACGGACGGGATCGTTTGTAAGGTTGTAGTGGGTAAGGGTTTCGAGTATGTTTGGACATTTGACACACTTCATAGTTAAAGAACTTTGAATTTTTATTGAATAAAGATGGGAACATTTTTGCCAAATACATAAAGTTTGGGTGATCAAGGCGGTAATGCCATAACATTATGGGGTTAGGTGAAAGTGAAGCTACTGCACAAGCAGGTCTTGACTTCTCTGATGGTGTACTCTTGGAGTCATTAGCTGAAAGAAGGTATAGTCCTCCATACTCTTTAGCATTGCCAATCCTCTTCCCCGAGTCCAAAGCCTGAAATTCACAAAAGTGTGGGTAGAATTTAGCAACACAATTTAGGTCTTTGGTTAATTTGTGTATGGACAGCAAGTTACAATTAAGGTTAGGGACATAAAGGGTATCCTTAAGGATAATATCCTTAGAGATATTTACTGAACCTTTACCAGTTACTTCTGAGTGTGTTCCATCAGCTATCCGGATTGTGGAGTTACCATGGCAGGGGGAATATTTCCAAAAAATGGTTATATCCCGTCATATGATCAGGAGCCCTTGAGTCCACAATCCAAGATGTGGCCTTCTTTTTGTGAGTGGCCAGAGCAGTTAAGCAATTACCTTTTAGTGTTTGGGATGCATTACCAGTGCCTGTGCCCTCATTTCTTAAGGTTTGTTGGAGCAATCTCTATAGTACCTCCAATTGCTCTTTGCTGAATGGGCTTTCCTCAGGTGCAGTATTGGCTGTGGCAGATTCCAGTGAGTTGAAGGTGGTTGTGTTGCCTCGGGCAGGTTGGCCTTTGAAAGTTTTTGCATTTGCTGGTTTTCTAATTAAGAACCAGCATGCATCCTTCAGGTGTCCAGGCTTCTTGCAGTGTTCACAGAAAGGGCGATTCTTCTTCTGTTGGGAGCTTTGACGTGGTCCTTTTGCAGCTAGTGTAGAGCCTTCAATGGCCTGTGCTGTGCTTGGGCCTCCTAACATGATTTTTCTTTTGCTTTCCTCTCTTCTTACTTTAGAGAAAACTGCCCGAACCTGTGGAAGGGGCTTGGTACCGAGAATTCTCTCATGCACTTCATCAAGGTCTGTATTAAGGCCAAGAAGGAACTTGTAGATTCGATCTTTTTCTACAAGAGTCTTGTGTTGGTTGCTGTTTGCTGTACAGTGCCATTCAATCTCTTCAAGGCATCTAGTTGCTGCCAATAGCGATTATGGGTGTTGAAATATTCAGTGACAGTTGAGTTACCTTGTCTCAGGTCATGTAGGAGGCTCTTAATCTCAAATATTGCAGAGGTGTTGTCCACGTTGGAGTAGGTTGCTTCCGCCTCATCCCAAACCTCCTTTGCTGTGCTGTAATACATAAAATTTTCAGCAATCTCACTTGTCATGGTGTTCAGCAGCCATGACATGACCATGCTGTTTTCTGCTGTCCATTTCTTGAGTGCGACAGTGCCCTTTTCTGGTGCCTTTGCATCACCAGTGATGTATTCCTCCTTTCCCTTTCCTTGAAGGAATATTCGGATCGATCTGGCCCATAAGTTATAGTTTTGGCCATTTTGTGACCAATTATTGGGAGTGGTGTCCTCTCAACCTTGCTGGTTATAGATGTGCCACCAATCCCTGATTGAGTGCTCCTTTCTGGTTTTTCATCAACAGTGGCCATGGTGAATGGAGTTAAACAGAGATGGTTCAGATCAGTGCTTTGATACCATGTGGAAAAGTATTTTCTGTATATCAAATGGAAGATTTACAGAGGCCAATTAAATAGGCCAGGTACATACCTATGCAATTAATTCTATTCCTAAAATAAAGGAGGACATTATCTCCTCTTAAAACATAAATAAAGGAAAGAAATCAAACTATACAAATCCTAATAAATATAAAACAGATTTCTTAATATAAGGAAATCAGCCTTTAGGCACTGATTATCAAGAAAACTATTAGTGGCACTGATGGTGGTTAGAAGATTCCTACAGATGGCTAGCGTCATGCAGGGGTTGTCCCTCTATTGGTTTTTAGGGACAATTATGCAAATACTAATAATCAAGGATTGATGCCTCCAGTTTACTGCATGTTTCCTTCATCCTTTGGGTCTATTGCCTGTTTCTGCTGGAAACCTAAAGATTTGACCATGTGACGACCATCTCTTAACTAATTCCAACAGTCTCCTGACAGAATAACTATAACAGCTAGTTCAGATTCTAACAGATTATTCATATAATCTATATACTGTAGCACTTTTGATGGGACCTACTTTTCTGTTGCATAAGATATGTTTTTCATTATAATGACATCCCCCTCCCTCAGATCTAGGGCCTTTATTTCTGCAGCTGGTAAACATGTTGTGAATAGATTCATGTGAACCGGTTCTGCAGTTTATTCTTGTCCAATGCATGTTACATGTATTCCGTATTATTCAGTATGACGGACATTAACTTAGTGGATATTCTCTGCTGTTAACTTTTACCTACCTTTTCTTGACCCCTTCCCCTTCTTCCCTCAATTGTGGGTTGTCTTCATATGTGGAGTTCTCGTGATTTAATTTTTAATTGTTCAATTTGTGTCTTGAAACAGGTTGGGACAGGGAAGGGACAAAGCAATGCAGTACTTGATGGAGAACACACATATTTTAGAGGAAATTGAAAAGGTTGGGTGATCTGAACCTGCTATATGCTATTTGAATGTGTTAAATCAGGTCTGATTCTGTACATTCTTTGTCTCTTATGGCCATGAAATGTGAGTTTGCTTACTGCTTGGTTGTACCTTCATACACCTATTCATTCCACTATCCAGTAGAGATTGCAATATCATGTGATCTCACCTAGAAAGGTTATGGCGTAGTTTTGGGTGCCAAACTTTATTTCTTATTAGACTGTTATTATTATAAATACAATGGCCTCCAAGCCATGGGTGGTGTTGCCAGTGTTGTACTATTCTAGCTATCCTGCGTGGGAATTGAGGCTTGTGGTGTAGAGCATGGTTCGATGTTAGGATCCCAGGTATGGGGCTTGAGTTCCACATTGGAGGTATGGGATTTGATGGGGGGTTTATAAGGTCTCAGGCTCTCCCATCACAATGGATAGATTTTGTGGTGTGGTTTCTTCTAAGGTTCTTCACTCTTACTTTTGAGTACTACTATTAAGCAAGGAGATATTTTTTTTCTTCACTGTATAACACTAGATAGCATAAGTTGTGCAGGGTTTATCTCGCTATGAACTTGTTTCTGTGTGTTTTTTTGTTTTGGTTCCTTTCTTCTTTTTTTTTTTTTTTGGGGGGGGGGGGGGGGTAGTATCTGATTAATCAGAACAAATAGGCACCAATCAAAACAGCATCATCCCAGTATGAGCTAGGGACAAGCATTTGGAGTAGTGAAGCCCTAGTGACTTAAAGTAAATGATGTTTTTTTCTTTTTTTTCCTTTTCCTGCCATGACATTTTGTCATAGAATAACACGTGCGTTCATGGATAATACTTAGTTCTTAATCAAACTTCAATAAACGACAATTCACATATTGATTGCCATCATCTTAAATCAAACACTGAATAGATTTTCCTTGTGTTTGTCATACAATAAAACTGAATAATTGAAAAACCTTCAATTTATCTTCCATTAGAAATAGCGAAATTACTCTAATGCAATTGTTGCTGGGGGACCTTCTAGAGGCCACTTGGCCTAAGAGAGAGGGTCAGCCCAAATATACTGTAAGGGGCGGCCTAGGACAAGGTGAATGGAAGACAGCTGGATGTGCTCCAAGATAGATGTCTTACTTGGGCGCACACAGGATACAAATCCATTAGGGGAACTCAATGGTGTATTTCGTCGGGTGGGCTATGTAGATGGTGGCGTCTCTAGGGGGATAAGTCCCCTTGCAAGAGACCCTCATGAGGCGGGAACAAACCAAATGGGGAAAGTGTAAAAAATAGACCAAAAGGGAAGAAATATAGGATAATATAGGCAGGTCCTTGACAGGGCCATAGGATGAAAAGCATAGCCATGAGAGAAAGTTCTAAGCATGAGGTATAAAGGTCTTTGAAGGGGTGGTGCACAAGCTCCCCATTGGCAAAAGTATGGGGGTGTCTATCTCTGATGCTAGGTGGTGGGAGGCCAAGTTCCATGATAATGGACAGGCAGGACCTTAGAGTCTTCTCCTTTGGAGAGCTATATGTCAAGTCTGTTGATACTTCAATAGATCGGGAAAGCCATTATCTGACTCGAGGAGATACAAAAGATTGGTTGGGAAATTAAATTAGCTCATTGTCACTTGTATAGCTATCTCTTTTGTAGTGACTGTAGTGGGTCAATTCCTTAACTCACCATGTGAAGGTCGTTGGGGTGCTATGATTCGCATTTTGAAGTATGTCAATAGAGCTCCTGAAAAGGGCCTTATCTATGAGGATAAAGATCATACTAAGATAGTCAGGTATTCAGATGTTGATTAGGCAAGTTCTCCTACTAAAAGACATTGCACTTTTGGATATTGTATACTTATTGGAGGCAATCTTATTTCCTAGACAAGTAAGAAACAAAATATGGTTGCAAGGTCTAGTGCTGTAGCGGAGTATTGTGCATTGACATCCACCACATGTGAACTCATCTCGCTGAAACAACTTAAGGAACTTTAAGTTCGGGAGTACAAGCGAATGACACTTGTTTGTTAGTCAAGCTACCTTGCACATTGCCTCTAATCCAGTTTTCCATGAAAGGACCAAACACATTGAGGTTGATTGCCTTTTTATCAGAGAAAAGATTCTATTTGGTGATATAACCACAAGTTTCATGAACTCAAATGAACAACTAGCAGATGTCTTTACCAAGTCTTTCGGAGGTCCTAGAATCAGTTATCTGTGTAACTAGCTTGGTTGATATGATCTATATGCTCCAACTTGAGGGGCAGTGTTAGAATTTGTAAGTAAATAGTTATGATATCAAATCATGTATTTAGGGAAATAGAATATACGTAAATATTCTTGTATTTATTACTAAGTATCTATATCTATCATAATCTGTTATGTAGTTGAGAGACATAATTCTCATATGTCTTTCTCTCCTCTCTTTTTCTCAACATTAACCACACATATATCACTAGTTAACATGATTAACAATAACAATATAACACAAGTCATGATATAACTAAGGGTGTAAAAAAAAGTTATGAAATATGAGTTTAGGTCATTGGATCATCAGGTTTAGAGTTACAAAATTTGATACCCGGACCAGTCATAATCAGTTTGGTTAGATTCTACCCCAGTTGGACCCAATTATCCGAATAAATTTAATTGGTTGTTTCAGGTTGGATGGGTCTACTCAATATGCTTACATCTCTACCATGAGCTATAGATGCATGATGTATATCCAAAGATGGATGGTAAGATAACA
The DNA here is from genome assembly GCA_031216105.1 of Dalbergia cultrata. Lineage (NCBI taxonomy): Eukaryota > Viridiplantae > Streptophyta > Magnoliopsida > Fabales > Fabaceae > Dalbergia > Dalbergia cultrata. Next base: position 25,452,572 of record CM062345.1, read on the forward strand.
AATTTTAGGAATTGAATTATCCATATTTACCATGAGCTACAAGATTCAAATACTACGTACATTAAAGGTTGAGAACATAAATTCATAACAGACAGGATCATAGAGCGAGAGTCAGAAGGCTTATCAAAGGAGCTAGTAAGAGTTCGAAAGTTTTTTGAGCTCACTGCTCATTGTTACGTAGAGTTGGAACCTCATCATTCACAAAAATGTCTCGATGCATGCAATGATTGATGGAGTTGACAATTCCATCTATTATCAATGATTGCAAATATATCCTTGTATTTACTTTCATCTCTAAAGCACTTCATGATGGATTTTTTTCCTTGTCCATTGCCTCATAAATATAACCCATTGCGGGATTTCTTTCAACATTAACAAGCCGAAGCACACGAACAAGAGGAGACATGATTTTAATGTTGTAATCTACATGGTTCGAAACGGAAGACATAATTGCAATTTTCGTTGCCTGCATGCCCTTAGCATCCTTAGACAACTTGTTACTTACCCACTCGTCAGAAGTAAACATTCTTCGAAGATTTGCCTTCTCTTGTTGAAGCCTTTCCATTGATAGAAAAGATGTGGCAAATCTTGTGACTGCATGCCTCACCAACTTCTCCTTATTTGTGAAGTGCCTCAACATGCTCAAAGTGCTAGAATGGCTATAAATGAAGCCAACAAGAAAAATTCCCCTTTAATAGTCTTCTTTATCAATGGAATTTTTCCAATGTCTTATAGCATTAAATCCAAGCAGTGAGTTGCAGAAGGAGTCCAATAAAGGAGTGGTCTTTTTTCTTCCAACATTTTGCCTGCCAAAATATAATTACTCCCATTGTTAGTTACAACTTGCACAACCTTTTACTCACCAATCTCCTCCACAAGAGAATCAAGCAACTCAAACAATTTCTCACCGGTCTTCACAAAGTTTAAACTATCAATAGACTTGACAAGCATTGTTCCAGTAGGAGAGTTCACGAAGTTAATCAAGCACCTTGTCTTCCTATCAATCCAAGCATCTGACATGATTGAACAACCATGTTTGTCCCACTACTCCTTATGATGCTTCATCAAATTATTGGTGTACTCCAACTCTTTGTTGAGAAGTGGAACCCTTATATCATGATAAGATGGAGAAGGTAAATTGGGACCAACGTTTCCAATGGCTGCCAACATATCATGAAAACTCTTTAGTCTGATACAACTGGATGAAATTCCAGCTTGATACCACCATTGGGCTATGTATTGATGAACCCTAGCTACTGCTTCCTTATCACATGCCTCTCTAGTATTTTGCTGCCTCAATCTCTCCTTTTTCCTCTTTGCATTTGCAGTTTCTGGTTTTATGAAAAAATAAATCCATCGGGCCTTTCAAATTTGCACCTCTCGTTTGCCTAGGATTAGGGGTATTATCCAAAATCTCTTGAGCATCATCTTCAGATAATCCAAACTGCAAATTCTCAAGATCAAGGTCCCTCATAGCTGCCATTTCATCACTCTCTTGCTTCTTTTTCTGTTTATAAAGAAGCCATAACTCATCTTTAACATCTTTTGGACACTTAGGACACTTGGAGACATTACTACTCTTCCCCATCAAGTGTTCTTTGGCTCTTGTAATTCCTCCTCTCATCACTTTTGCATAGAAATTACAAATAACATCATTGGTATTATTTTCTTCTAGTGGATGGCAATACTTCTAACTAGGGTCTGTTCTAGGTGACCTTGAGGCTTGTGAAGCTTGACCTTGACTTTCCATTGTAGCTCACTAAAGACATTGAAACCAGAAAAAAGAAAAACAAAGCTCAACAAAGAGCTGAAAACAGAAACAGAAGAAGGCATGAAGCACGAGAAAAAAAAGAAAAAAAGAAGCAGAAGGCAGAAAGAAGGAAAGAAAAGAAGCAGAACAAGTAGAAAGAAGAAGATCATCGAACTGAAGGAGGAAAGAAGAGGAAATGGCCCCAACCTGCTTGCTGCAAGGTAGAGGCTGCCACTGCTGGTCAGTTCACTTCACTGAGGGTCGCTGGAGGTGGCTGTGAAGAATTGCCCTTGGAGATGGAGGTGGATGCGTGAAACAGAGAGGAGGCTATGCAAATGGCCAATGGGGATCCATAATTAGGGTTCCCTTTTAAGAAACTCCCAAAATCCCTCAAATAACCCCATTGTTTTTTTTTTTTTAATTTCCCCAAAAAAATGGCTGCATTCAGCCATTTCTGCCATGGACTGCCATGGAGCCATGAAAATTGTGGCTGCCACGGTCCACCACGTCATGCAGGTCTCCATGTTGGATTCTTGAAATTCTGCCATGCCATGTCTGCAATTTAACAACACTCTGCAAAACTCAAGTTAGGAGGCAATGGCCTGTCTCCAAGGATGTGAAAGCACTCAAGGTTTTCCTAGGATTAATCAATTACTATAGACAGTTTGTCCAAGGATATGGAGTGATTGCTAGGCCTCTAATAGACTTGACAAAAAAAGATGCATTTTTGTGGTTAAAACAAGCCCAACTGGCCTTTGATATTTTGAAGATTGCTAAGGCAGACATCCCTATTTTCGCTGTCCCTGATTTTTCCAACCATTTGTGCTGGAAAGTGATGCATCAAGTTAGGGTTTGGGTGCTGTTCTATCACAAGGGGGCTGCCCTATTGCTTTCTTAAGTAAAGCATTATCTCCACGGGCACAACAGAAGTCCACTTATGAGGGGGAACTCATGGCCATTGTGTTGGCCATGTAGATATGGACGCATTACCTCCTTGGCCTGCACTTCATCATCATGACAGATCAGAAGAGTTTAAAATTTGACTGATCAAAGGCCAAAAGGCTATTTGGTGAAGATCAGTTAAAATGGACTCCCAAACTCTCGAAATTCAGTTTAGGCTTGGTTTGGAGAACAAGGCAGTTGATGCTTTATCAAGGCAGATGGTACCAGGCCTTTTCTGTGGTTCAAACCAGTATGTGGGATACCATTGCTGCTGAAGTAGAAGACGACCAGCAGCTACAGTGGATTATTCTCAGCCTGCAACAAGGGGAAGATACCTTTCCAGGGTATAGTCTGAGGCAAGGGCGGTTGTTTTAAAAGCAGAGTGATATTACCAAAGGATTCCTCTCAAATACCTACTTTTCTAGTAGAATTCCATGACTCTGCTGCAGGGGGTCATTCAGGATTTTTCAGGACATTCAAGAAGCTGGCAGCAACTGTGAATCGGAGAAGAATGCACCAAAGGGTGAAGGAGTATGTCTCTAATTGCCAAACTTGCCAAACCAGCAAGTATGAGACCTTGGCACCAGCCAGATTGCTTCAACCTTTGGGAATCCCTTCTCAAGTATGGTCTGAACTCTCCATGGGCTTCATTTTAGGGTTTGCCAAAGACTAAGGGTAAGGTGTCTTGAACTAGTCGGGGGGGCTCTTTTGCCTTGGAAAATTATACAGAAACCTCCCAGGGAGTTAGATGTACCCACAAATTATATAAATACTACTACTGTATTAGCTTTACTTACATCAGTAGCTTATTTCTATGCGGGTCTTAAAAAAAAAAGGATTATTATAATGGTTATGGTTGATCAGCTCACTAAATATGCACATTTCCTTCCCTTAACTCACCCCTATTCCAAGTATCTAAGGAAATTGTTCATTTACATGGCTTTCCAGCAGTCATCATCTTTGATAGGGATCTTATTTTTTCGAATCATTTGGGTCAGAGCTATTCAAGGCAGCAGGGACTAAATTGAAATCTAGTACCTCTTATCACCCCCAAACCAAAGGCCCAACCAAAGTCACCAATCATTGTCTAGAAACAAACTTGAGGTGTTTTGTGGGCTCTAGACCTCGGTTATGGTTGGATTGGCTGGCTTGGGTGTAAAATTGGTTCAACACCACATTCAACACCTCTACAAAAGTGTTGCCTTTTAGGCGTTATATGGGCGCGCCCATCCCCTGTTTGTTTTAGTGCGAAACATACCCTTCAAAGGTGCATGAGGTGCAGTATCTGGTAGCTACAAGGGATTAGGTCTTGGCTGAATTAAAGGCCAATTTGGAGGTGGCACAGCAAAGGGTGAAATACATTGCTGATAAACATTGAAGGCAAATTGAATTTCAGGTGGAAGATTGGGTGTTCCTCAAGTTCCAGCCATATTGCATGTGATCTTTGGCAAGGAGGCCAAATGAGAAGCTATGCCCTTGCTTTTATGGGCCTTACAAGGTGTTGGATAAGGTAGGCCCCTTCATGCAAGCTCCATCCTGGAATTCGAATTTAGGATTCTTAGCACATTGCTAAGGATTCCTAGTGTGCAATATCTATTCATTCTGTGTGAGATTGGCGCCTAACACTTGGCGTAATTAGATTTCTTGTAGTAGGACCGCTGACTACTCTACTGGTTAGGTTTTGAAGATGATGAAGGACCAGACTTCGTTGTCTTCTATGCAATCAAAGCAGACATCAACAGTAGCAGAGCAAACAAAATAGTTGTTACCCGTCAACTTCTCGTATCTTACTGTTGGTGTAACTGAGAAAGCAAAGGAAGAATTGTATGGAGCCATCTTATGGAAGAACTGTGTGTGCTAGATGACACGTTGTGGACAAGTATGGACATGAACAAGACCTGCAAAAAACAGACAGGGATCGCCAACACAGTGGGTGACAAATCACTGTGTGAGCTCAAATCCTGGTTCAGATGCCTCCGGTGAGCAGGGTGTAGCTACAGGTGGCTGAAAAGGTGGCCATACACGTCACAGATGGCGTGGCAGAGTGTGTTTGGTTGGCAGGTGACAAGAATGGGTGAGTGCAGCCACATTTCAGGCTGGAACAAATAGGTCACCAGGGTTTGGCTGAGCAGAGAAAGGAAAGTCCGGTGGCAAGTGTCACTAGCTGAGTGGCAGGAAAGCATACTGGAAAATTCTCTGGCAGTGGACAATACTGGAAAATTCTCTGGCAGTGGACAATGATAAGGGATTGCTGGAATTTGGTTAGCCAGAAAGATTTCACCAAACGACAGTGGGTCCTCTTGACATAGGTATAGGGTTGCTCTCTAGGCTCTAGATACCAACTTGGCAGAGTGTGAGTGCACTGCTTGATCGGAAAACACTCTTAGCTTTAATATATAGAATCATACTGTACAATGAACAAATCTCTTATCCTAGGTAGCTATTAATTCTAATCCTAATACAACAGAATAATAGATATGATTAGATTCTGTAAAAATAAACTAGATCAACCCATATCAAAACCTCCAAGATGATAAAGGGTGGATCCACCTAACTCAATAGAGTACATTGTGATCTTAATGCACTAAATGGTCCAAGGGTGGATAGACCTTTACTACTAAAAGATAATCTACTATAAACAAGCTTTTTCCGTGGGTTTATGGTTAACGGGGAGAAAAATGTAACGGTTACTGGGCATATACTTAATTATTTTAAGATGTATGATGGATTCTATAATTCATGAAGAAAAGGTATGGATTAATTTGCAGGCTATTCGGTCTTCGTTGATAGATGGAACTAGCCAAACAAGCAACCTTGCATTCACGAAGAATAGTCCAGCGCTCCATCAAGATGATATACTTGAGGACAGACAATGATGAGACAATGGTTTCTTACTAGTTTTGAAGACAGATTGCGAACAGACGAAGTGTGAAGTCTTCTCGAAATGGAAGTTGAGCGGCTTCAATGATTATATATTTATTGGTCCACCATGGGGGTGGCTTCGATGATTAGATATTTGTTGGTTCATCCTGTTTCATCGGTTAATATTGGTGAAACTAATGGCATGGGAATCATGAGAAGTGCAGAAAAGATGTGTGAATAATGAGAAACAGAGAAGAGGTTGAAAAAAAAAAAGGAATGTGAAAGGAGTATGATTATGTTCTTTCAACTCAAAATGTTGCCTAATCATGGCATCTTTATTTCCATTTTTTGTTCCCGTGTATTGCTTTAATTGTTGGGCTAACACAAAGTCATATCGATATAATTTTAAGTAAATGTTCCATTACACGCATTTCCTGATAGTTTTGCTGGATGATAAGCCTAACTGTTGGCGATGTCTAATTTAATTGAAATTATGTTTTAGAAATATTCTCTAATGGTCAGACAATCCTAAAAGCAGCAATTAGCATGACTCAGACCATAACATTTCTTGCCTTAAAATAGGTTATTATGTTACTACGCTATGCAATTCAGTATAATTCGTCCATCTAATTTAATAATGCAAGAATCAAGATAGCTGTTGACTGTAATAATTTGTTGTACGCTGATAAAATAGTTAGATAAAAGTGTAATTATAGAGCCGAAAACAATAATGAAAAATAATGAAGTTAAGATTATCAAATCCATTGTACCAAAATAAAAAAAAAATTCAATACAAAAGAGTAATAACTAATGACAAAAACAATGAGAAAAGTACATACTTGTGTTCTTTAGCACTGAGTGTTACGATAAGCAGTTTGTGGTATGAGGTGTTTCAAATGTGTTTTCCTTAGTCTGAAGACTAATGTTTAATTTTACTCTTATTTATTAGCTACTCAACATGCATTTTCATGGATGTCAATTCACCAATTTTTTTTTTGAATTATTATAATTAATACTAAATATTATATATGACAAAATTTCTTTAAAAACAACATTTCTAGTGAGTTTTACATTTTCCCTTTTAAGTTTCCCTTCTCTATTCAATATTTTTGTGCTATGTTGAGAAAAACCTCTAGCTAGAGTAATATACAATTGTCTATGGCTAAAACATGTTTTGGTAGTTAAAATGCTGTCATTAAGAATGGTTTGTCCTTGTGCCTTATTAATTGTAAGTGTAAAGATTAATTTAATAGGAAATTGCCTTCTAATAAGCACAAATAGTAATCTTGCAATCTATTTTGTTGTGTGTTTTATCCAACGTATAAAAGCTCTTTGTCCAGAGTAGTGATGTAGTATCCTGAAGTTAGTTAAAAATTAATTTGAGCTTTATTAATAGGAATTTTAGTATTCTAACTGATTTAGTGATGATAAGGATTATCCAATGAACGAGAAGAAAAAATTTTCCGGGTTGAACATGAATAGTAACTTTATGGGTCTGGTGTTGAATAGTAACCTTGGAATCGAGACTAGGAGATACTTGGCGTCGTGGGAAGGAAGGACAAATACTAGGATAGAGTATTAAGCCCAGGATTTGAAGATGTTGAAGGGGAAAAACAAGGTTTTGGATTGAGTTTGTTGTAGAGAAAGTGTTCTTGAACTAGTTTTTTTGTTTATCTAAGTGTATGCTCTGGAAATATGATGGTTTAATGGAGTTTCACTGAGAAAACTTGAAGATGGAAAAGAGGAGAAAGAAACGTGAAACTGTAATGGAGAAAAGGATAATTTATTTTTCTTTTTGATTTATATATATGACACTTACTTGGACAGTAAATAGTCATAAAGGGTAAATATCATTACTTGCAAATCAAATTAACTTGTATCAATATTGAAAATATCTATATTTATTCAATTGTTTTCAGCAAAAAATTATTTAAGATATGATAATGTCCATTATTTGGACCAATCTCGGTATTTTGATATACCAGTTATTACCATTTCGGTACCCGATTGGCATAAAAAAACTTTACCGAGTACGAATATCCTTTTAACCTTATCCTTAATTTTTATGTCCTTATATCATTTATAAGGTCTCATCCTATATATCTAGTTAAAATATTATTATTCTAATTTTTTAATAATATTTAATTAATTTTCTTTTTTTTAACAAAATCCTTATATTGTTTTTATCATAGCTGTGTCTGTTGAAATTTTCAAAATCCTTACAAATTATTCACATTTAATTATTTTATCACAGACAATATAAAAAGGCGAGTCGTTACACCTTTTCCTTGGCCTTAACAGCAAGCTTTGTGGCATCCTTGTTCATAGAACCTTTCTTTCTGAAGCTGGTCTTTGCAAGGACAAATTGTGTCTTCTTTATTATTATGAAGGAATTTATGGTGTAGTCTATGCCAGTTATGTACTCAAACCATTCTTCAGTCAGAGGGTATTTGACATATTGGAAGATCTTTGTCAGTAGCATCCCATAGAGAATTTCAACAGTTTTCCTCTTCTCTTTGGTAATGGCACTCATCATGTAGTCCATTATCATCTTGGGTAGGTTCATTTTTTTTTTTTGGTCAAAAGACAGAAAAGTAGCATGCAATCCATGCCAAGTAGAACATTCGTGCTTCCACGTTTGGGAAGAATGGCGAATTGAATAATAGTAACAACTTTCCTTGCTCATGAACTAAGCATGGAGGTGGTAATGTCACTTAGTAGATAAGTCTGACAACTTGATCTCTATGTACTTTAGATAAGTATGACAACTCAATCTCTATGTAGGTGTCCCTGATAGTTGCTTTGAGAGAGTTTTGATTCCTCCCAAGAAAAGCATAGAAGGCAGTTACCACACCTAGAAACACCCTATCAGAGATATCCAAAAAGTATTCCCACCCCTAAAATGTAAATACTTCCCTGAGTATCTGGACTTGGTTCAGCGTGGAATTATTAGCCTCTTTTCAGCTACTATAATTCTTTGTGAGAAGTTTTTTCCATAGACTTCCTGCATATGGGTCTCATTAAACATAACAAAAGGTTCCCTTTTGTGGAAGAGCAATTGATTTCTTTTCCTTCAGCCATTTTTGGTCGTGTGAGTGAGATAAATGAGATAAGAAAGGATTGAGTCTTGAGAATGCTACGGGTTAAGGTGTGTGGAGAGCTTATGAGGTATAGGAAGTGATTTAGGTTACAGATAGAGAGTTTGAGGGTGAGGGAATACAAACAGGTTGAAAAATCGTGTGGTTGGATATAAAGGAAAAAGTGTGACATGTGAGGAGTGGATAATTGTTTAAGTTATAGGACAAGGCTGACTGAAGATGAGATGACGTGGGATAGAGAAACAAAAAAGTTTTTCTCACCCTTTTTCAAAAAGAGTGATTTCTGACTATTTGTATCACTTTCTGAAAGGCTTACTTTCTGAGCTTCAGTTTTCACTTTCTAACCCATCTGGGGTTTGTCATATTTTTGCCATAGGTTCATCTTCATGTTTCAATCATCATGACACCCTTTACTCCTTATTTTCAGATTCTTGTTTTCTTCTTTCTGATCAATTCATCAACTTTCTAAACTACTCACAAGTAGATCTTCTAAACTTCAAGGAGTGAACTGGTCTTCTGAACTGATGTCTTTATGTGGTCTTCAGATTAGAGCCATGGAGAGGAGAATACCCAGAGATGTTGTGCATGAATAACTTTATGAGATCTTTCAAATTTTGTTCCTAGGCTTTAGCTTCTAAGGCCTGGAGTTTGAAAACAGAATTTGTATTTTCCATATGATTTTCCTTATCAAACTTAGGCTCATTCTAGTTGATATGTTTTGAAGAGGAAGTATGAAAATTATATAGCAACTCATCATATAATGCAATGAAATAAAGAATATGAAAGAATGGGTTAGAATAGTTTCACCTTGTATATTTTTGTCAGTCCACACTCATGTCATGAATAATAAATTTTCAGTATCTTCAAACTTATCATGACTTGCTCTAGATGGCCATTATGCACTTTTAGGATTTTCCTTGCTCCTTTTTGTCTCTTTTGAGATTGATGCCTCTATCTTTCTTAGCTTAGCCTCATCAAGGTTTTGACATTTTCCCCACAAGCATGGAGATCTTATCTCCATTTTCAATCTCCTATTTTTCACTAGATTCTTCCTCTTTATCAGAGGTATTAGCAATTTCCATTGCTTTAGCTTTTTATTGCTTCTGATGTAATGACTTCTGGGGTCAAAGACTTGGTCCTTTGGGATTCCTCATGGTGGTTAGAGTGTCTTATCAACTCCTGGAGTTTCATCAGAGAAGGAAGGTTAGTTGATAGAGTGGTCTTCTATTGTGTGTAAGATTTGCGCCATTTAGTCCCTTTAATCTTCGTCCTCTGCAATTGCTTGATTGCTCAACCCCTCAGAGGCCTTGCTTTGATACCACTTGTAGGTATTAAAATGCATGAGAATGGGGGGTTGAATCGTGCTTTGCCACTTTTTCATATATGAAAGATTTAACAAAAAAAAAAAACTATCAAGCATTAAGCTTGAAAGATATGACATAAGTATTTTTATACTGGTCTGGCCAAATGTAACACCCTAATAGAACCCCACTGTGCTTAAGTTCACATTTGGATTCTATTAGTTGTCACTTATGCCTTGTATTAATTTTCTTTTGAAATTAACTTAGAAAAATAATGTAAGTTTTTTTTTTCTTTAAATAAATTAATTTTTTGAAAACTTAAGCCTGTAACGAGAAGTGAAATACATAGCGCTTTTATAGATAATAATCAAGTTACATTGCACACTTAATTAAATAAGCGGAATAAAAGACTAAGTGTAGAACAATTATCACATAAACTGGAATATAATCACTTAATACATAAGTCACAACAGGGCATATATCATACTGATAAGTTATTACAAATAACAATATCAGTTCTACTATTACTAATTGTTTCTCACAAACTATAATGTAACTAAAGCTTGGAATGCTCCTACTTGAACGGTTTGAAATCTTCACGTGCTACCTCCTTCCTCAGCTACGGCCTCGTTGCTTTAGGTGGACACGTTTGTCTCTCAGTAACGACAACGGAAAATAAACATAGGAGTGAGAAATACATGATTTCTCGAGAGGAGTTCCTACTTGTACTAAAAGTGTCATCGTTGTCGTCCCAGTCACTTGGGTTTATTATAAAAAGGTGAGCAGTAAGGATTCAATTATCAAACTTTCACAAACATGATTAGCCGAAGTGCAGTTACTTTTAAACTAATCTTGAACATTAGCGAAATATTCATTCAAGATTTCATCAAGCATACATATAAGCATATAATGTAAAACCACTAATAAGCAGTAATCATTTAGGAGTTGCATGCATTTCATGATTACTCATCCTCAACATTCACTTGTTTAGTGATCATCATCTTTCATTTATTTCATCAACATATTTCTTAATTACTCACGGGATGAATGCATCAATGCCTTAGACCACCCTAAAAGGGTAATGAGCTCATACCATGGCCGTCGCCATAACCTTTTTGGTTTTCATTCCGTTCTTAGTGATCTCAACGGTTTAGGGGTTAAGCCGTGAGTTTAGCTCAAGTCCACTTTTCAGACTTTCATTGCTACTTTTTCAAACTTTACTTTTATGATTTCTTTTGGAAAATGAATGTATGCATATTATCATGTAATCACAATAAACCCCGGGCAATCAATCATTCATCCTCATCATTTCATAATTCATCACCATACATTCACATTACTATAAATCACTTCATAAAACATGGACAATATCATGTAAATCTCATAGTAAACACTTTCATAGATAATTCATATTAACTAACCAAAGTTATCAAGTTGAGTTCCTAGTGTTCGTAAGAGGTAATGGATGTCTTAGTATTATCTTTTTCTCTTAGTGTTCTTTGTACTCTTAGCATTCCATTAATACATTAATGCACTTCAAAATATTATTATAGGTTCCTCATATATTTTTATTATGACTTTCATATAACTCTTGAAGATTATTATTCTACTTAAATTCTTAAAATTCTCTCTTTACAAGACTTGATTCTTTTATTTATAGTTTTGACGTCTTTTAGAAGAAAGTTTATAATTCTCTGTATACTTGTTATCTCGACTTAGTAAAGGTAGTTCCAAACTCCTAACTCATCAAATTTTAGCATTTACATCTTTGGAATAGTGTAAATCAACTGTAAACCATGCATAGGAGGGTTCCCAGAAAGAGAGGTGGGTCACAATGGACATGCTTAAATACCAAGTCTTTCCTTAGCGTAACCTTTCCAAACTGCACTTTCACGTACACTATCCCGAAATTTATTTCTCATTCTGTATTTACGTGGTACAAAGCTTTATACATAACATACATGGGTGTATTCCTATATGTGTTAGCTCTCCAACAAAGTTGAAATCAGTTCATTTGCATTTTTCTAGAGTGAGTTACATCTATTTTACTACTACAAGGTCAGATTTAAAGTTTCAGTCTTAGGCTCTACTTTAAAAATTTATATCTTGAGCTAGAAAACTCCGTTTTAGGTGATTCTTTTTGGAGAGTGTTCTATAATGAGTCTAGTTTATAGTAAAATTATTTTAATTTCGAGATACTTAATATTTTATGAACAGTAGCTTTCAAAGTACCTGCTGCCAGAAACAACTAGAATTTCCAGCACCTACCATTTTCATGTCTTAAGTTACCTTTATTAAATCAGGTTTCACATACAATCTTTTCAAGTTATATTTGAGTTTGATAACATCATAAAGGTACTCATAACAGAATAGAACATGTCATATTTCTAAAAATATATTTTTCAAATAATCATTTAAAACTTTTGACAATAACTCAAACTTGAGGCATTCTATCAAGGTTAGAAGCCAACAATGCTTGAACAATTAAAGATGAAGCTCCTACCTCTTGTGTAGGGTCTAAAAAGGGTCCTTCTCTTCTTTCAGAGTCTTTGGAGTGGATGACCCTCCTTGAATCTTGGCTCTAGAACTTGAATGCTTAAGAAAATATTTCTCACTAGAGTTAAAGATTGTAACTCTTGTGAGGGCTAGTGAAAGTTTGGACTTAGGATTGAAGTGTTTGGATGAAGTTTAGAGGATCAAGAGAAGTTTTTGAAGAACATAAGAAGAATGATAGAATAAGAAAGAAAGAACACTTAGGGAGTTTCTGAATTGAAGAGAGTTTGAGGAGTATTTATAGTGGAAAGATTAGAGAAAAAGCAGAAGATGGAAACCACTTGGAGCATGATTTATGGAAACATGTTGGCTGAATTTTGGGATGAAAATGCTCCTTGTTTTGTGCAAACACGTTTCCATGTTTTGTGCAAACACGTTTCCATGTTTTATGCAAACATGTTGGATGAAAATGCTCCATGTTTTATGCAAACATGTTTCCATGTTTTATGCAAACATGTTTCCATGTTTTATGCAAACACGTTTCCATGTTTTGTGCAAAGATGTTAGTGGATATTCTTGTAATTCCATTCATAGAGTAAGGGTATCTTTGTCATTTAATAAGGCAAGGGTAGTTTGGTAATTTCCTTTACATAGCAAGGGCATTTTCGTAATTTCCACTAAGTGATGGCATTTTCGTAATTCTTTGCATTTTCTCTAGACATACTTAAGTAGTCTATTTGTTGTGTTTCATAACATTTGTCCAGATTCTCTTGGTTTTGCTATCGATAATTAAGATTCTTAGTTATAAATTTGGGGATGTTACATTTCTCCCTTCTTATTAAAAATTTTGCCCTCAAAATTTGATACCTGTGAATAGGTTCGGAAATTCTTTTCGCATATCTTCCTCGAGCTCCCATGTGTGCTCTTCCATTCCATCTTGTCCCCAGGCTACTCGGACCAGAGATACAGATTTGTTTCTCAGCTGCTTGATGCCATGATCCACGATCCTCATCGGTGGTAATTCAAAAGTTAAGTCATCTTTTAATTGTATAGTTACTGGCTCAAACACATGACTGGGGTCTGACTGATACTTTCTCAATTGGGACACATGAAAAACATTGTGTAGGTTAGACAAATTTGGAGGTAATGCAATTTGGTAGGCGGAGGGACCTACCTTTTTGAGGATTTGGAAGGGTCCTAAGAATCTAGGGCTTAGCTTTTTGACTTTCATTGCACGACCTATACCTGTGGTAGGAGTAATTCGCAAGAATATGTGTTCTCCTTCTTGAAATTCGAGAGGTTTCCTTCTCTTGTCAAAGATAGCTCTTACGCCTACTCACGAGCAATGAGGATTCTTTCCCTAATTTTCCTTATTTGTTTGGTTGTCTCTTCTACCAAATCAGGGCCCAAAATACTTTGCTCTCCCGGGTCACACCAACAAAGTGGTGATTGACACTTTCTACCATACAAAGCATACAAAGCCTCATAAGGTGCCATCCCAATGCTAGTGTGGTAACTATTATTATATGCAAACTCAATCAATGGAAGCTGTTTGTCCCAACTTTTTGGCTGGTCTAAGACACATGCTCTTAGCATATCCACAAGGGTTTGAATTGTTCTTTCTGATTGTCCATCACCCGAGGGTGATAGGCAGTGCTTAGACACAACTTTGAACCAAATGCCTTTTGCAAAGCTCCCCAAAATCTTGAGGTGAACCTTGGATCCCTATCTGAGACAATGGTTTTGGGTACTCCATGGAGCCTTATTATCTCTTGGATGTATAGCTGAGCTAACTTTTCCAAAGGGTAATTTGCTCGAATGGGTAAAAAGTGAGCAGATTTGGTCAATCTATCCACAATTACCCATATGGAGTCATGTCCGGTAGGCGTTCTTGGCAATCCCATCACGAAATCCATGGATATTCCTTCCCACTTCCATTCGGGATTTCGAGAGGTTGCAACACTCAGGAGGGTTTTTGATGCTCTATCTTCACTTTTTGGCATACCAAACATTTTTGCACTATATTTGCTATATCCGCTTTCATCTTTGGCCACCGTAACATCTTTTTTAGGTCATGGTACATCTTGGTTATACCGGGTGTACACTAAATTGACTCTTGTGGGCTTCTTCCAAAATGCTAGCTCTCAATCCTTCTTTTGCAGTACAGATTCTCCCTTGGTATCTCCACACTCCTTCCTTATCTGGACAAACTCTTTCAACTTTCCTACTTTGACAAGGGTTAAGGTTCTAAGGAAATCCTCATCTTCCCTTTGGGCTTGAATTATTTGATCCTTAAAGCTCTTGGTTACACTTAGTGGCTTAACCAAATTTGTTCTCAAGTCCCCTATATCCTAAGTTGAGGTTCCTAAAATCTTCTATCACCTCATTTTCTTTCACCATGAGCCAAGCGGCATGCAAGGACTTACGACTCAAAGCGTCTGCTACCACATTTGCCTTTCGTGGGTGGTAGTTCAACCCAAAGTCATAGTCCTTGAGAAACTCCATCCAACGCCTTTGTCTCATATTGAGTTCCTTTTGGTTGAAGAGGTATTTCAGACTTTTGTGGTCAGAAAAGACTTCAAACCTTACACCATAAAGATGATGTCTCCAGATTTTTAAGGCAAAGACAATAGCCGCAAGCTCTAAGTCATGGGTTGGGTAATTAACTTCATGGGGTTTGAGCTGTCTAGAGGCATAGGCTACTACATTCCTATTTTGCATCAAAACACATCCTAGTCCTCTTCCCGAGGCATCACAATACACCTCAAATTTTTCTTTTGGGTCGTAGGATTAGGACAGGGTAGTAGTCAACTTCTTCTTTAGTTCTTGGAAACTCTCTTCACATTCGGGCTCCATATAAAAGCTGAATTTTTCCTTGTTAGCTTGGTGAGGGGTAAGGTAATTTGGGAAAAACCTCTAATGAACCTTTCGGTGTAACCTGGCTAGCCCTAGAAAACTCCTAATCTCCTTCTGATGGTAGGGGTTTCCCATTGTTGCACCGCTTCTATCTTACTTGGGTCTCTTGCTATTCCCCCATGTGACACTACATGACCTAAGAACTTAACTTCCTTCGTCCAAAATTCACACTTGGACAACTTTGCATAAAGTTTCTTGTTCCTCAACACCTCCAACACCACTCGTAAGTGTTCTTCGTGCTCTTCTTTAGTTCTAGAGTAAACTAGAATGTCATCGATGAACACTATTACAAACTTGTCCAAGTATGGTCTAAATATCCTATTCATGTAATCCATAAACACCGCCAGTGCATTGGTTAACCCAAACGACATCACATTAAACTCATAATGTCCATATCTAGTCCTAAAGGCAGTCTTTGGTATGTCCTCCTCCTTCACTCGAATCTGGTGGTATCCTGATCGCAGATCTATCTTGGAAAACACTTGGGCTCCTCTTAATTGGTCCATGAGGTCATCTATTCTAGGCAAAGGGTATTTATTCTTTATGGTCACTTGGTTTAGCTGCCTATAATCCACACATAACCGCAAGCTCCCATCCTTCTTCTTGACAAATAGCACCGGAGCTCCCCATGGTGAAGCACTAGGCCTAATGAATTTCTTCTCTAGTAGCTCCTCTAATTGCTTCTTCAATTACATTAACTCGGCCAGTGGCATCCTATAAGGAGCTATAGATATGGGTCCCGTTCAGTACCAAATCTATAGAAAACTCAATCTCCCTTTTTGGAGGAAATTCAGGTATGTCATCAGGAAAAACATCTGAGAATTCCTTTACTACAAGGATCTTTTCTAGAGCTTGCTCCACTTCCCTCTCACTTGTCATCAGGAAAATATATCCTCGTTCTTCATTCCTACTATCCCCCACGATAATGGAGTTTAGGTATAGTCGTACCTTTCTATCAAGTTTAGAGGGATTGGGTAAAGATGGTTTGGGAAGAAATACTAGTGACTTATTTGCACAATGTAGTAACACACGGTTAGCCGAAAGCCAATCCATGCCCAAGATTACATCAAAACTAGACAAGGGTAGACAAACTAAATCATGATGAAAAATCCTATCAGCTACCTCAAATTCACAATTTAGGCAAGCTTGATCAGTTCTAACAGTATTTATAGTGGGTGTAGAGACAACTAAGATGATTTTTAACACAGATATATAGAACCTCAACTTATTAGCACAATCATATGAAATGAATGAATGTGTTGCTTGAGAATCAAACAATACAATTAAGGGTTTTCCATTAATTATACACTTACCTTGAATCAGATCATCGGATTACGAGGGCATCTCAAAGTGATAGCAAACACGTCCCCTCGTGCCTTAGGCTTAAGTGTAGAGGACTGATTGACTTTAGGCACTCTCTAGAATAGTGTCCTGTCTGTCCACACCGATAACAAACATTCTTACCAAATGCATTCCCTCCATGTATCTTTCCACAAGTGGCACAAGGGGGTCTAGTCATAGGTTCAAATGACGCAGCCCATCCTAGGTCGATTAACGACTTGTGTCTTAGGTTGATTCATCATAGGGTGTTGGGGTTGTTTCCTTTAAATCCACCTCCTTGGTAGGGTTTCTTGTAAGGGGTGGGAACCCTCGGTGACCTTGTTGGCTTGAGACCTCTTCCTATTCTCTTCAACTCGGTGGGCTACTAGTGGCGATTGCAACTCTCACCACTTGGCTTTGGCTACGACTAAAGATGCATAGTCGGTGACCTCCAAGGAGCCACAGATGCCAAAATGTCCGGCCTCAAACCACTCTCATATTTCATGCATTTCCAAGCCTCGTTGGGATTACTTTGGTAGCTAGTTGAGTGTTTGATCGCTTCTTCAAACTTAGCTGTGTACTCACCACACTTCGATTTCCTGTGTCAAAGAATGTAAATTCTACTTCCTTTGCCTTCTTAACAGGATCTGGAAAATATTTCTTATGGAATGTAGCATAGAAAACCTCCCACGTAATCTGTATGTCGGCACTTTCAAGCAAGCCCTTTGCACCCTTCCACCACGCGGCACCTCTCCTTTCAAAGATATAAGTAGAGAATGCCACCTTTTGTTCATCGAGCATTCTACCACCGAGAAAACCTTCTCCATCTCTTGAATCCATATGTCACCTATTTCGGTTAGTTGTCCCTTTGAATTACGGAGGTCCAAATTCTCTTGAATTCTCGAGAATTTTCCATGTTCTTGGTTCCCAACCTGATTCCTCGACATCCTATTCATCCGCTTCCTCATCATGTTGCTTGTGCTTGCATAGCCCTAGCCATCTCCTGGAGTGCATTTGCCGGTTCATCACGATTACCTCCACCGCGTGCCCCATGCGTCACGTGCATTTCTTTGCCATTAGTTCCTAGACACACCAAACAACAGTCATCGAGTTGATCGGGCTCAATACTATAGCTAAGCATGGTAGCAACTATGGCGATCACAAGACGATCATGCATTTCTAAATCCTATATCCCATCATACGAGATAAGATTAATAGCATGATATCATAGACGAAGCATAGTCACCCATTCCTCAGGCTTAAACAGGATGAATCGCTCGATACCATAATGTAACACCCTAATAGAACCCCACTTGTGCTTAAGTTCACATTTGGAATCTATTAGTTGTCACTTATGCCTTGTATTAATTTTCTTTTGAAATTAACTTAGAAAAATAATGTAAGGTTATTTTTTCTTTAAATAAATTAATTTTTGAAAACTTAAGCTCAGAACGAGAAGTGAAATACATAGCGCTTTTATAGATAATAATCAAGTTACATTGCACACTTAATTAAATAAGCGGAATAAAAGACTAAGTGTAGAACAATTATCACATAAACTGGAATATAATCACTTAATACATAAGTCACAACGGGCATATATCATAATCGATAAGTTATTACAAATAACAATATCAGTTCTACTATTACTAATTGTTTCTCACAAACTATAATGTAACTAAAGCTTGGAATGCTCCTACTTGAACGGTTTGAAATCTTCACGTGCTACCTCCTTCCTCAGCTACGGCCTCGTTGCTTTAGGTGGACACGTTTGTCTCTGGTAACGACAACGGAAAATAAACATAGGAGTGAGAAATACATGATTTCTCGAGGAGTTCCTACTTGTACTAAAAGTGTCATCGTTGTCGTCCCAGTCACTTCGGGTTTATTATAAAAAGGTGAACAGGTAAGGATTCAATTATCAAACTTTCACAAACGTGATTAGCGAAGTGCGATTACTTTTAAACTAATCTTGAACATTAGCGTAAATATTCATTCAAGATTTCATCAAGCATACATATAAGCATATAATGTAAAACCACTAATAAGCAGTAATCATTTAGGAGTTGCATGCATTTCATGATTACTCATCCTCAACATTCACTTGTTTAGTGATCATCATCTTTCATTTATTTCATCAACATATTTCTTAATTACTCACGGGATGAATGCATCAATGCCTTAGACCACCCTAAAAGGGTAATGAGCTCATACCATGGCCGTCGCCATAACCTTTTGGTTTTCATTCCGTTGCCGTGATCTCAACGGTTTAGGGGTTAAGCCGTGAGTTTAGCTCAAGTCCACTTTTCCAGACTTTCATTGCTACTTTTTCAAACTTTACTTTTATGATTTCTTTTGGAAAATGAATGTATGCATATTATCATGTAATCACAATAAACCCTGGGCAATCAATCATTCATCCTCATCATTTCATAATTCATCACCATACATTCACATTACTATAAATCACTTCATAAAACATGGACAATATCATGTAAATCTCATAGTAAACACTTTCATAGATAATTCATATTAACTAACCAAAGTTATCAAGTTGAGTTCCTAGTGTTCGTAAGAGGTAATGGATGTCTTAGTATTATCTTTTTCTCTTAGTGTTCTTTGTACTCTTAGCATTCCATTAATACATTAATGCACTTCAAAATATTATTATAGGTTCCTCATATATTTTTATTATGACTTTCATATAACTCTTGAAGATTATTATTCTACTTAAATTCTTAAAATTCTCTCTTTACAAGACTTGATTCTTTTATTTATAGTTTTGACGTCTTTTAGAAGAAAGTTTATAATTCTCTGTATACTTGTTATCTCACTTAGTAAAGGTAGTTCCAAACTCCTAACTCATCAAATTTTAGCATTTACATCTTTGGAATAGTGTAAATCAACTGTAAACCATGCATAGGAGGGTTCCCAGGAAAGAGAGGTGGGTCACAATGGACATGCTTAAATACCAAGTCTTTCCTTAGCAGTAACCTTTCCAAACTGCACTTTCACAGTACACTATCCCGAAATTTATTTCTCATTCTGTATTTACGTGGTACAAAGCTTTATACATAACATACATGGGTGTATTCCTATATGTGTTAGCTCTCCAACAAAGTTGAAATCAGTTCATTTGCATTTTTCTAGAGTGAGTTACATCTATTTTACTACTACAAGGTCAGATTTAAAGTTTCAGTCTTAGGCTCTACTTTAAAAATTTATATCTTGAGCTAGAAAACTCCGTTTTAGGTGATTCTTTTGGAGAGTGTTCTATAATGAGTCTAGTTTATAGTAAAATTATTTTAATTTCGAGATACTTAATATTTTATGAACAGTAGCTTTCAAAGTACCTGCTGCCAGAAACAACTAGAATTTCCAGCACCTACCATTTTCATGTCTTAAGTTACCTTTATTAAATCAGGTTTCACATACAATCTTTTCAAGTTATATTTGAGTTTGATAACATCATAAAGGTACTCATAACAGAATAGAACATGTCATATTTCTAAAAATATATTTTTCAAATAATCATTTAAAACTTTTGACAATAACTCAAACTTGAGGCATTCTATCAAGGTTAGAAGCCAACAATGCTTGAACAATTAAAGATGAAGCTCCTACCTCTTGTGTAGGGTCTAAAAAGGGTCCTTCTCTTCTTTCAGAGTCTTTGGAGTGGATGACCCTCCTTGAATCTTGGCTCTAGAACTTGAATGCTTAAGAAAATATTTCTCACTAGAGTTAAAGATTGTAACTCTTGTGAGGGCTAGTGAAAGTTTGGACTTAGGATTGAAGTGTTTGGATGAAGTTTAGAGGATCAAGAGAAGTTTTTGAAGAACATAAGAAGAATGATAGAATAAGAAAGAAAGAACACTTAGGGACTTTCAGATTGAAGAGAGTTTGAGGAGTATTTATAGTGGAAAGATTAGAGAAAAAAAGTAAGATGGAAAGCACTTGGAGCATGATTTATGGAAACATGTTGGCTGAATTTTGGGATGAAAATGCTCCTTGTTTTGTGCAAACACGTTTCCATGTTTTGTGCAAACACGTTTCCATGTTTTATGCAAACATGTTGGATGAAAATGCTCCATGTTTTATGCAAACATGTTTCCATGTTTTATGCAAACACGTTTCCATGTTTTGTGTAAAGATGTTAGTGGATATTCTTGTAATTCCATTCATAGAGTAAGGGTATCTTTGTCATTTAATAAGGCAAGGGTAGTTTGGTAATTTCCTTTACATAGCAAGGGCATTTTCGTAATTTCCACTAAGTGATGGCATTTTCGTAATTCTTTGCATTTTTCTCTAGACATACTTAAGTAGTCTATTTGTTGTGTTTCATAACATTTGTCCAGATTCTCTTGGTTTTGCTATCGATAATTAAGATTCTTAGTTATAAATTTGGGGATGTTACACCAAACTTGTCTACATGCAGTACTCAACACATGTTAAGGTTCCACTAAATGTCTTTCTCAACCGGAGAAAGAAAACTGGACAATCTTTACAGTAGCCTTCCTAAGCTCTTGCTAATGAACAGTAGACAACTCATACTGTCACAAATTGAGTAGTTCTTCCCAACCTCTCCAAGTTAACCTGAGTAGTTCTTCCCAACCCCTCCAAGTTGAACCATGACTAGTAGACAACCCCTATAGCCACGTTGCTAGCAGTTCTTCGCAGCCTCTCCAAGCTGAAACATGATGAGTAGAATGCCTCTACCACCATGTTGCAAGCAGTTCTTCCCAGCCTTTCCATGCTGACCCGTGATGAGTAAAACGCCTCTATCGTCATGTTGCAAGTAGTTTTACCTTAGCCTCTTCAAGCTGTGTCTCATTGGTCACTACTGGATCAAGGGTACAAAGGTTATGTGTTTTGGTTACCACTCAAACTAACCTACACTCAAGTTTCCTTACAAATATTCAATAAACAGATCTGGGACAACTTGAACAACCCCTTTTCCAACATCCCTTCCAGGGAAGAGTATACAAATGTTAAAGAGCTAGAAAAAAGATTTTTAC
Source organism: Dalbergia cultrata (assembly GCA_031216105.1). Taxonomy (NCBI): domain Eukaryota; kingdom Viridiplantae; phylum Streptophyta; class Magnoliopsida; order Fabales; family Fabaceae; genus Dalbergia; species Dalbergia cultrata. Next base: position 25,474,269 of record CM062345.1, read on the forward strand.
ACTTCAAGGGAACTGATTTACATGATAAGTTGAATCTCACAAGAAGTGTGGAGGGATTTTTCCGGAGTTTCCATACTTATATCTTCAATCTTCTTATCAACTTTTGAGCACAACATCTCCATTTGTAGCGTTCAATCTTCTTATCAACTTTTGAGCACAACATCTCCATTTGTAGCGGTCTTCTTTCATGACCATTGCCTTTGATCAGATCTCCAATGACATGTGTAGATAATCTATTTTTGTTTTGGAAAGGTGGTCTAGAAGAGTAAGCTAACAATCTGTCATATCAATTGTAGAAGCCGTTGTATAACAAAGGTTTTTTTATGTTATTTAGAAACTACTTTTTTCACTTTCTGATCATGGTTTATGAACTCCTTCTTCTAGAGGCTAGGTTGGTTAACCAAATAGGCAGAAAATGTGACATATCAGTTTTGAAATTGGGTTTGACTTGAGATTTGAATTTGAAATTCAAATTCCCCTTCTTTTCCTGTAGCATTCAACGCTCCCCATTGAAGTGAGCTTTCTGACGTGCACTATCAGCTCCTTGATGAATCTTTGGCCTTCTAATATTCAATCTATGATTTATGATGATGAATGATTTATGATTATGATGATTGAAGACTGAGTTACACGTTGCTTTCAAATTTTGTATGATTTCATCATTCTCAGCGTGCTTTCTAATGTCTCGTGCTACTTTATAAAGACCCTTGCCTTGGTTTATTGTTCTTGAATTAATTTACATTGACTTCATTTCTTTTTGCATGTAAACGTACTTTATAATGTTCTCTTTGTTTAAGCTTAGTCTCTTAACATGAGATAAAACATGTTTGCATATGTAAAGTGAAATTATTTTCATTTGAGTTCGTGTTTATGCATTTTGGAAATACTTGTTAAGCTTAGTCAAGAAACTCAAGGTAGACATTAGTCGTTCTTCAAAATATTTTCTTTGAATTGGCTTTGTTGTCATTCAGAACAATGTAACTCTTCATACTTTCTAAAGGGTTCTAGAGCTTACATATGTGACTTGTGATATATAAATGGATGCTAGAGGAAGTAAAGATTAGTTTATGAGGCCTGATTGTAATTGTTTGTGGATGAATGCCTATATGTGACAATGCATGCATTTGAAAAAAAATTGAAAAGCATATGTGTACGTATGTGACAAAAGAGAACAAATGAACTTGAATTGTGCATGTTTTGACATATGGGTAAAAAAGAGAAAAGATTTATGTTAAATAAAAGGGAATGGCAAAAGAGGAACTTCCTTTGAGAAATAAGGGGAAGGCAAAGAGGAACTTCCCTTGAGATATTGTGAGTCAGTAGACGTACCGACTAGGAATAGATCTGTGAGAGGTTCATAAGTGGAAAAAAGGGAAAATTCGATGATCAAGTGTAGCAATAAGCTTAGTCCTAATAAGCTTTCGATTGCCCATGTGTGGTGTTATCCACTTATACCAGTTGGTATAAACTAAGTCTTCCCTATGTCTATGAAAAAAGATAAAGCACATAGTTGAGTTCGTTAGTCACAAGAGGATTATTGATCTTCCATTTGTTTTACATAGACTTTTATGATTGAAATTATTATTGATGTTATGATTATGTGTGAGGGAGTATGCTATTGAGAATTATATAATATTCCCCCTATATATATATGTACATTGTGTTGTATTGAAATCCTATAGATGCTACCCTTAGTGATCTTCGTTGACTTGCTATAATAGGAGAAGCATTATGATATAGCCACGTTGTTTGCTTAGTCTGTGGTGTACCTTTGTACTATATATATATATATATATTGAAGGGCTACTGATGGCCACATTAGTACCTTGGATCATTGAAGCTAAGTTTATTTTATTTCATTTTTTTTGTGATGTGACTAGTATTCACTGTAGGGAGCTATCTTAGACAATAATGGCAATATATTTGACTAGTGTAAGTGACACTTTTATAATTGTTATTTTAATACTCACGTAAACACATGGCAGATAGGAGGGTGTTACGTTATGGTGTTAGAGCTAAACTATTCTAATAAAGCCTGAGGATTAGACCATCTATGCTTTTGTAGTGAATTTCATGTATTGTAAGCTAGTATGTATGACTTTTGGTTGTGAATTTTGTGGTTGCTGACACACTTAGCTTAGTATTGAGCCTGATCAACTCAATATTTCTTACTTGGTGTGATAGGAACTGATTACTTCAAATCAGCATAATAAGAGTGGTACCAAAGATGAAGCTGGGATGATGAATACTTTTCATAAGATGGCCACGACTATGAGAGAACAAGCTATAGTGGTTAACCAAATGATGGAAAAACTAGATTGTGATGTGAGTAAGGACCCATGATTGTGGTAAAGTACACTGTGAAGTTTGAAGAGCTTTGCAAATTTTCTACTATCTATCAGCATGATCCTAACAAAGCTTTGAAGTGCATGAAATATGAAGGAGATTTACGTGAAGATTTTGAGGTAGCTATAGGGCACTTAGAAATTAGAGACTATGCAACAAGGCCATGGTTCTAAAGCACCAAAAGGGGAGCAATTCCACTTCCAACAAGCTCATTTCCTCTTCCTATTTAGGAGACACTCTAACTTGGTTTCCAAGCAAGTGTTGAAGCTTCTATTATTTTGCCAAGGATAAAATACTTTAACCTTGTTTTCTTTCAAAGGAAAAATGTTTTACTTCCAAATCTCTTACACTTTTGATGAAAAATGATAACATGAGATTAAATATGTTCCTTGATGTTCATTTGCTTCCTCTTCAACACCATGTAAAAATTTCAAAGTAAAAGTCAATCATTTGCTATAGTAACAAAATTAGATAAACTCGTAGCTTCTAGTCCAATAGTTCAAGCAGCATAGGTACACTTTCGATTCTTGATTTTTTTTAAAGCAGTTAGAGTCTTTATCATGCACCATGAAAATTCTCAGAGTTGCCTTGAGATTTAGCTTCAACATATAGTTTTTACAGCTCATAAAAACACTTACAATTTCCTCAGAAAATTTGTGATCAGTGTTGCCTATACAAAATCCAAAAATCTATCTCTTTTCACAAAAGTGATTTTTTCACAACAACAAACCAACCCACCAAAGAAAATACATCTATATATGTGTGTGTGTGTGTGTGATCTCACAATAGAACCAGAAAATATCAATTTTTAATGTAACATCCTCCCAAGTGCAACATCATTCTTAAGTCATGATATCGTACTCGAGTTATTATTTATTAATTAGTGGACCTTTCTTAGTTAGCTATAGCAAGATTTATCATATTGTGAAATAACTAAGTCATGATTCTATCAAAATATATAACAAAGAGACAAAACATTTATTGATTACAAAGTCAAGTACTAAAGGAAGCTCTGCTATGAGGTTTAATACACATAAGTTATCTCCTATATTTGCAGAAATATACCTATAACTAAGTGAAAAAAATACAAGTCTCAGCCATTAAACTACTGCAATTCCAATTCCTTTCAGATGGTGGCCTCACTGTTCTCTGGATCAACCTGGAGATGACATGAGAGCATAAACATACAGGGGTGAAAATTCTAAAATTTCCAGTAGGGTATCCCCAAAATACATAATAAAATCCATGTCATCGTCATCATCCCAGCCACTTCGGTTTATTAGAAAAGTGTGAGCATGCAACTTATATCAAAGGTTCATTTTGAAGTTCAAAAACCATTCTTCCAAAGTGGGTCTCTTTTATTATTCAATCACCTAATATGCATATATCATACTACTCAATATCATATAACCCATATACTACTAAATCAGAACTCAAACATATTGGTCTCAATATAGATACTAAAATTCTCCACTTAGCACGTAGGATAAACAACTACTTATAACCATTGCTATTTCAACTCGTCTTGGCCCTTGACTAATCTTGTCACGTCTAGGCATTACGTATTGCCGTCCCCAACGTGACAATAATGGGTAATAGACTGCTTTCAATCAGTCTTAGAACCAGAGCAAGTGCAGTTAAGGGAGGACCTAACTTTCAATCTTCCGCCAACGAGGATCGTGGACCACGGAGTCAAACAGCTGAGGAACAAGTCCATTCTTTTGGTTAAAGTAGCGTGGGGACGAGACAAGATGGAAGAATACACGTGGGAGCTAGAGACAGAGATGAGGACGAAGTACCCAGAGCTTTTCTAAGGTAACGAATTTCGAGGGCGAAATTCTTTTTAAGGAGGGGAGTAATGTAACGCCCTAATTTTTCCTGTATTGAGCGTAAATGACCGAAATGTCCCTAAGGTCATTTTTACTCGGAAACTCGAGGATAGCCAATCCGGCAGTTCTCAAAGGGTCAACTCAATGTTGGAAGGGGATTATATATGTTGTAATTAATAGTAGAGATGAAAATCTCGTTTTCCGAACTTTCGGCTCAAAATGACCAAAATACCCCTATAGCGTTTTACATGGGTATCGGTGCAGTTTGAGCCCGAAATCTTCCCGGGAGTTCGGAATGTTAATTATATGTGCTTGATTATATTTGTTTTGATCCGAGTGGTCCCGACAGTATTTGTGTGAAATTATCGTTTTGCCTATGAAATAGTGAATTTCGGGCCTAACGGCGTAATTAAAGAAACCTAAGCAATATTAGACTCTAATCAAAGATTAATTAATTTCGATAATTAATCTAGAGTCAAAATAATTTATTAAAGTTAATTAGAACATAAGATTGCTTAGTTACACCTTAATCTTTTCTAAAAATTAAGATTATATGTTATGGAATTTTGAATAGTGTTTTCTCTCTCCAATTCCTTAAATTAAGGAATTGTGTCTACAATTGTTTATAATATAAAATGAGGTTTTATCTCACTAATGAAGCAAGAACACTCCTTAATCATGTCTTGATACCCCTAATTACATGATTACTTACCTAAACACTTACTTAACAACTCCTAATCTTAAGCCTAATTGATGATGCAGCTAAACACACCTCTAAACCTTAATTAAATGAAAGAAATCTCTTCTCCCTCACTTAATGAAACCGGTGCCATTCCCCCTCCTTTATCCATCACATGTTTGAATTCTTGCACCCAAATAGCCATACTTTGAGCCATACTCCCACTTTACCTTGAACCATACCTCCAACCATGCCTCACCATGCTTCAAAGAACAAACCTCTCACCTCATGGAACATGAGGAAGGCCGTGGACCTCCCCCCCCCTTTGGCACCTCATTTGTTTCATTTCCTTATAAATAAACATGCAAATGCACTTGTAAGAACCTTTAGATCACTTGCTAAGTGTAAGCTTAAGAGCATTCTTGCAAGTTCTTTCATTTTCTCTCAAGTTCTAGGAGTTCTTCTTCATCATCTTCTTCTTCCTCATAAAGAGTCACCACACTTCAACCTCATCTCATCACCTCTCAACCATACACAACCTTTTACACACAAGCTCAAAGAAAACACACCACACTTTCCTTTCTTTTTCTCTTTGGTCGAATTCTTCCCCACCTTGGAAGAACATTTTCTTCTCATCCTCACCTTCAAAGAACCGAGTTTCACCTTCATCACTTGGTAGGGAGTTTGTTCTAAATTCATTCTTTGGTTTTAATATGCTTTGCTCTTGTTTTGGAATGGAGTTTTGATGAACTTTCCTTGATATACCATTTCGGTTTCTTATTTTTCATCTCCTACACATTTCGGCCTTCAAGGTCCATTTTATTTCTCATGATAGTTTGATGATGAGTATCTCTAGATGATGACTATTTGTTCATCGCAATGAGGCCTCTAAAGCTTGAGTTTTGCTTTCAATAAGTTTTGATAAATATGCTACTTAGCTCACTAATGGTTTTAACTTAAGAAAATGATCACGTGGTTTTCAAAAAGCCCAAAGCTTACCCTTGTCAACCTTAAAGTTGGCCGGCACGTTTTAGAGTTTACTTTAGATAGGAGCACTTGGGCATAAATAAAGAATATGGTATAATTTACTTTAGATATATTTTGTTTCAAGAAGTGTAATTATTTATTTTGGTCTCTTAAGTCCATTTTCCTTGAGCTTGATGATGATGTTCAAACCATGAGGTTTTTTTGAAATCTTGGTACAAAGAATTCTATAGCTCACTTTGTCTTGCAAGATAAGTGTTTGGTTGATATTATTATTGTTTCTCTAAAGTCTTGTATGAGCTCTAGTTAAGTTAAAATGAACTTGCATTCATGTTTACTTTCATGTCAACACTAAATTTCCAAGAGTAAAGAAATGTACTTGCATCCTCATATTTATATTTCAAGTCATCACTTAACTTTAAAGATAATAATGAGTTTGCACCTCATATTTATTTTATGCTTACACTTTATAATAAAGAATAAAACAAAATGCATAGCATGTTTAAGTTTATGACCTCACCTAAAGATCCTAGTGCTCAAAGACTTGCCCACTTTTATCTCAAGTGAAATTTGGAATATGAAAGGTTTTTATAAATACTATTTTTGGCCATGTGATGAGGATGAGCTTAGTATAAGTTTCATCTAGTCACAAGGACCAACAAACTATGTTTTAAGGATTTTCTTAAGCATAGGTGAACTTAAAGAATGCTATAAACATGTTTTTATGTTTTAAATCTCAACTATGAGTAAATTAAAATGGCTACTGCCCTTATTTATATTTTTATGATTTTAATGAAATAAAATAGTTTCTAAAAGAGTTTTGAGTTTCTAAAATGATTCCAAGAGAAAAACTAGTAACTTACATGCACTTGAACTGTGATTTTATATAATTTTATGAAGTATGTGTTTCGGCCACTGCCCTGGAATTATGGCCACTGTTTGATGCTGTTTTTATAAGTTAGAATGTGTAAAAATTATGTTTGAGAGAAAGAAAAATTATTTGGTGAGTGTTAGGAACAACAAGTAACTAGAAAGGATGTAAATTGTGAGTTTTAGAGCCCTTAGAAACTAAAATTTTAGATTCTGTACCAACATGATTAAACACAGTAAAAATGGTCTATAATTAGTATATATGTGTAGGAATCCCTTATAATTGGTTTAGGAATTGATTATAGCACCTTAGATGAAGACGGAACTTAGAAAGGGTCAAAATTATGACTCCTAGACACCCATAATTTGAAAAATTAGAATTCTGCACTATGTTATTTGGTGTTGATCATAATCATAATAATTAGTAAGAATTATATAATGATTCCCTAGGCGCATAAAAGTTAAGAATGGATATTAGATTAGTCAGATTTTAAGCTTAAGACCTGAAAGGATTTAAAGCATAAGACGCCATAGGTTAATGAAGTAGAAATGTTATTAATTTAAGTTATAGTGTATTGATGCAAGTGCTATGATGGATATGTTTATATGACTTTAGTGGTTTACTTTGTTATATGAAATTAAATGAGAAAGAACATGCTTTATAAGTTTATGTGGCATAAAGCAAATTTGAGGAAATTAAATATCTGTAGTTATCTCGAATTTCCATCAAATTTGGAGACTTAAGAAAGTTTTTGAAAACTTTATGAGATTTTAAATGTGACATAGTACTGAGATGCATTTCTTCCGCTTTGGTGGGGAGGAGGCAAATCTGTGAAGGTATTGACATTGCGCTTGCCAAAGCGGACAATTTGTTGTACAGTAGATGTCAATAGAGCGTTTCAAAGAAGGAAATAATCCTATGGACTCCCCGAATTAAAGGTTATGATAGGTGATCCTTATGCCCCCTAGCCCGTACTCTAGAAGTCGGGATTTATTATGTTTACGCTTATCATAGGATAAGTAAGAACTAGTGACGACTAGTTAAGGTATGAGCTCATAACCTAGAGATGTTTTTAGGGTGACCCTATGATGTACAGTATGATGTTTGATGTCACATAGTTAAACAAAGAGAAAGTTTCACCTGAAAATTACATGCCACTTTTGTATAGATGTTTCTTGATGTTATATTCTATTGATTACTTGCATAATGTATTGTCATGCACACATGCTTTGCTATGTTGCATACATGACATTAAGATTCATTTTAAAATGAATGAACCTTGGATAATTATGCTTAAAAAACCTACATAATGAACTTTATGCATGCTCACCTTTTTTACAATAAACCCAGGTCCCTGAGGATGTTGACGATGTCACCTAGATAGGAGGTTTTCTACTGAGATTCTTTAGTAAGATTCTCACTCCCTTTCTTTCTCTCTTTATTTTCCGTCACATCTTCAATTTCTGATGGCGACGTTTGTGGTCTTTATCGACACCCCGATGTGGGAGGTCCACTTTGATCCGGAGCACCAGTCCTACCATTTTGAGGGACATTGCGCTATCAAAGTTTTCATGTTCGTAGGATGCCCTTTTGCATACCCAGTACCTAGCTATCGATTCTCCCCGACATCCTTCCATGGCGACGATATGGTTTTTGAGCATGCTCGGACGCACAATGAGAGGATCCTTCGCACGCATACTACTGCATCGGCCGTATGTGACTTCCCTGACTACGTGCCCTGTTCATAGTTTTCAGAGACTGATCCCTCGGAGGACCCACCTACCTATTTGTACAATAAGAGCTTTGCCCCCATTCCCCCGTTCATGAGAGAGGGTAGCAAGGAGACCGTGACTCAGCCGAGGCTAGCCCGGAGGCCGGCTATGCGCCTCTGTCGCGGAGCTCACGTCCAGCCACATCGCGTGCCCACTCCTGCCAAGTTATGCCAGTGGATTGGTTACGTCCCACCCTTTCTGGGATCACATCAGTAGAGACTCTTGGGAAGTGTCAGTGCATACACCACGTATAGATTAGGGTAGCCTTCTTTTGTTCTAGAGGTTATCCATTTAGGTGCACTAGGGTAGGAGTGTTTTCCTTTATACTTCCCTTTGCATTTTCCTTTCAGTTGTATTCACACTTATGTTGTATCAAACTCATCCCACCTTTCATAAGTGGGCAGTTTATTATCTTAATATAATATTATCGTTGGTGTGCACATGATTGTCTAATGTTATGAAGTTATTTGATGTTCTTATCTTGCGCTTTCTTTTGTATGTGTTACGTTTTATGATAATGCTCGTTTAAGATATGCATGACTCTTACTTTGCTCTTATGTTTCAAAAAAAAAAAATTTACCCGTATTTTCTGCTAAGTATTTTGAAGAAGGAATGAAACTAAAGAGTAATAAACTAATGGTTAACCTAAATACATTCTAGGAGTATTGGGTAGGGTGTTACATTTATCATGCGCCATGAAAATTCGTGATTAGTGGCTGCCTGGAACATAACTGAAAATTCAGCAACATGGTTTAAAATCGTTTTTGACAAAAATGATTTTTTTCACAGAACAAAACTACCCCACCCATGCAAATACATCAATATATTGGTGCTATCTCACATTAGAACCAGAATTTATCAATTTCCAATCAAGAAAAATCTGAAGGAAAAAAAAAACAAAATTTCACAACAAGGCACAAAGAACCCTACTTTGGTGGCTTTAGTGATCTTGGCTCCAACAGTGATCCAAGAATGGTTTTCTTCACTTCAAAGCTCCCAAATCAAACCCAAACCCTTCCTTAGATAGTAGATTATGATAGCTCTCAAAGAATAAAAAGTGATGGATTCAAATTCTAATCAATTAGTTTAGTAGATATTAAATAGCGGAACAAGTTTTGTGAAGAAAGTTTGTGATTTTATCAAGTCTAGGCTAGGAAAAATGGGGGTTGAATCAAGTTTTTTGAGCTCTTAAGGAAATAACATGGTGGATGTATTCATGGGAGACAGAACCGAGAATGATGATGGCTTAATTGAGAAGTTTTGGTATGTATTTATCTTGCAAAGGAATTTTGGATATTATATGATATAAATAGATAATTCTTAAGAAATAAAATAAAACGAATGGCTAGGATTTAATCTTATAAATCAAGATTAAATCTTAGCCTTCTACTAAGTAAAAATGGATATACATTATCCGTTATATTGATTAAACTATCTTTTGATGTTAGAAATCGCATACTAAAATTTTACTGAACGGGTAAAACACTATATCTGAGTAATCAAATGTTGTCTGAAAATTAATTATAGGTATAAAATCTTTATTACTACCTTTTTTTAATCTTAATCCAATAAGTTCTCAATTTCAGGCATCTCCGAACCCTAATTCTAAGGTTTCGGCTGTCCTGGTGGGCCCTTGGGACCCACTAGGTTACTATTAATTTTTTTTTTTTACAGATTCGTTGAATCGTCCTCATCATTGCTATGTCTATCGGATTTTTGAAATTATGATTAGTAAAGCTCAAATTAATATTTTTTAATAATTTTAGGGTGTTACATTCAACCATGCAAGAAACATAATTGAAACAAACAAGATACAAAAAAACCCTACTTTGCATGCTTTAGTGCTTTGTACTCCAAAGATGTTCCAAGGGATTTCTTTTCACGTCAAGGACTCCCAATCAAGCCTCAAACCTTCCTTAGGCAGTGAGGAAGTGAGATATCAAGGAAAGGATTGATGGAGAAATGAGACTTCAATCAATTAGTTTGGTAGATCTTGATGAGTAGTTGAAGTTTTATGAAGAGATCTTGAGGTTTTATCAAGTCTATGCTAGGATTTTGGAGTTTTGAATCAAGTTTCAAGGATTTTGGAGTTTGGCTGTCTTTCCTGGCTGGCTGAGAATGTGCATCAAGGTGATAAGGTTGGTAGCTTTTTAATGTTATTAGATTATATTGTAAGAATTATATAATATAAAATTTAATTCCAGTTCTAAAATCTTTAACCCTAGTCATTTCTAATCTTAATCCTATAATTTCTCAATTTCAGGCATCTCCAGGCCTCAATTATAGGGTTTTTGCTGTCCTGATGGGCCCATAGGCCCCACAAATTACTATTCAATTTTTTTTCTTTTACAGATCCCTTGGATTGTCCTTATCATTGCTACATCTTTCAGATTTTTGAAAATTATGATTAATAAAGCTCAAATTAATTTTTAACTTATTTTTTGTGTATTACAATAGATGCTTGATTGAGGTTATTTTTGTGGCTTGGAAATTTTATTCAAAGGGCTACAACTTCTATTTCTGGGTCCAAGAGCTAATTTGAACAATCTGGGACTCAAAATAGGCTTAGAAGTGTATAAAGCATTATCTACATGATCAGCAGACTGTTATAGCGATCGTGGATGGCTATAGCGGTTACCAAAGAGCAAGAACGGGGCAAAATTGGTCCTGTGACCCTTATAGTAGTCTCCTATGATAGTATCAGTTCATAAAATAGTGGTTTTTATTACTCTGAGGCCTTTTTTTACACTGTAATGATGTATTATATATACCCACTTAACCCATCTTAATAAGGGATCTTCCACACTTGTTTTAGGGATGCCTCCACTCTCTTTACTCTCTTCACTCTTTCTACTTTCTCCCTTTTCATCTCTGTACTTTCTATCTAGATTTTAGGAGCTTCCAATCCTTGTTTTAGCTTTCACTTGGGATTACGATCATACTCTCCATTCCATTGATTGTGATCCTCCACCTACGGAGGAGTAGTTTCTTTACCTAGTGCAAGGATTCCAAGTATCCATGAATTATGTTTTGAGACTCCCATTATTTTAATGTAATTTAAGGTTTGGCTTTCCAATTTTTCTTTTTCTCATCTCTGTTTTATATTTTTGTGTTGGTTGATACAATTATATTTTTCAGAGCTAACTTTGATTATGTGTGTGTTTTCTATTGTAAATGTCATGCATGATTAGATTTGGCATAATTTTACTAATAATTTGTACGATGTTTAATTGGTAATGGGGTGCGAATTAATTCTAATAAGAATTATGTTATTATTTTTGGCATTTAACTTAGTGAAAGCATTTAGGGATTGCGATTGTGATTTCCTGTTATCCATGTTAACCAAACCCTTGGTCAACTATGCGATTATGTGACTGCCAAGTAGAATTACATCATTGATTGTGTAGTGGTGAATTGGTGAAAATGACCGCCTCACAAAACTATTCGTTTGAGTTAGTGATAACATAATTCTAGATCTACAAGAACTCTTTGTGCATGAAATTTATTTAATTGAAATTTTCTTTTATTTTATTAATTTCTTCAAAACAAAGTCCTACCAATATCCAATTAGTTAGTAATACTTTCTTGTGAGACGGCCTAGGTTGTGCCCTTTACTATATTTTTTGTTGCAATTTAGCATAACATAAATTTTAATTTGTTGTGGGTAGCGACAACTCGCATCAAATTTTGGTACCGTTGTTGAGGAAGTGGTGTTAGTTAATTTTTGTAAATAATATTTATTTTATTTTAACTTTTGTGTTTCATTTTTAATTTTTATTTTTATTCCCAAAAAAAGTGATAAACTTTTTTAAATTATTTTTGTTTTATTTATTTTATTTTATTATTTTCTTCTTCCATTTTAATTTTTTCATGTTCACTAACTCATATTTTAGTTCCCAGCCATATGGTTCTTATGTTGTTCTAGGTACTCAGGTTGTTGGTTATAAGCTATATCAAAGAATGGAGTGCCAACTGGATAAGATAAACTATATATTAGGGAAATATGCCATGAGGAACTATGCTCAACAATCACTACATGGACATGATGCTTACTTTTGTATATCTCAATCTAATTGGTATGATTGTACGGATCAGGGATATGGGGGTATTGAGTGCAACACCCTAAAAATTATTTAAAAATTAATTTGAGTTTTCCTAGTCATAATTTCAAAAATTTGACAGACATAGCAATGATGAGGACGATTCAATGGATCCGTTAAAAAAATGTGAATAGTAATCTAGTGGGCCCCACAGATTCGTCGGGACAGCCGAAATCCTATAATTGGGGCCTAAAGATGCTCGAAACTGAGAAATCATAGGATTGAGATTAGAAATACTTAGAAATGAGGATTTTATACTTGAAATTATTTTTTGGTCAATGTTTGATTACCTGGGTATAGTGTTTTACCCGTTACCCGTTCGGTAAAATTTCAGTGTGCAATTTCTAACACCGAAAGATAGTTTAATCCTTATAAAAGGATAATGTATATTCATTTAAACCTAGTGTAAGGCTACAAGATTAAATCCTAGCCATTCATTTGTTTTTCTTTTCTCTAAAGAATTATACATTTACATTACATAATATCCATACTTGATAAATACAAGAGACCAAACCTTATCTCTCCATTCATGTCATTCTTGGCAATGCTTCCTTAAACACCAGCCAGCATTTTTTCTTTCTCAAAATCGTGGAAACTTGATTTCAAACCCTCAAAAGCCTAGCTAGAACTTGATGAAATCATAAGATCTCTTCACAAAACTTACTATACTCATCACCACCTACAAAACTAACTGATTAGAATTTAAATTCATCAACCTTTACTACTTTGAGAGTTCGCAATCTACTGTAAAAGGAAGGGTTTGGTTGCTTTTGAGGCTTTGAAGTAAAGGAAATTATTCTTGGATCGCTCTTGGAGCCAAGATCACAGGTAGCGTTTGGTAAGGGAGACGGGAGGGACGGAGACATAAAAAAAAATGTTTCTGTATCATGTTTGGTTGTAGAGACGGGGACAGACATTGACCGGCTATTGACCGGTATTGACCACCGTTGACTGGCGGGGGCCGCGCATTGACCGGTGGCGGCCGGTGGTGGTCCGGCAGTGGCTGGTGGCCGGACCACCACTAGAAATTTGTGTCCCCGTGTCCCGTCCCCACTGTCCCCACTTTTTGGAGGGACAGAAATACAGGAAATTTTTATCGCTAGGACGGAAAATTTTCCGTCCCCGTACCCCGTCCCCCTTACTAAATAGCATACAGGACAGACTGTTCCTATATTTATTTCTCCGTCTCCCAAACCAAACGCTACCTAAAAGCCAATTCATCCACTTTTCTTTCAAATTTTACTCTGAAATTTGCTGAATGATTAAGTCCAAAATTTTTGGTTTTATTTTCTGATTATACATGAACATTGATGTATTAATTTTGGTAGAGAGTTTTGATGAAGTTAGAAAACCCTTTTTGTTAAAGCATGTTATGGATCATGTTGCTGGAAATCCCAAATTTAGCAAGCAGGTGAAATGTTTTGATTTTTCTCACTAATTTAGAGAGGTGGTCTTAGGCTAAAAATTTTATGTGGTGTAGCCAACATATGGAAGTGTTTCCAGAAATTTTCTTGAGCCATAAAAATCATTTTTCCTATTTTAAAAAAATTGAAAACCGTGAGGGTCAGGGTTTCTACCTGTACAATGCAGTTTGTAGAACTGAAATTGTCTAATTTTGTTACCTTAGCAAATGGTCGAATTTGGAGCTGAAATTTGTGCAGGAGGTTGAGGAAATCTTGAAGTGGAACCCTAAATTTTAGTATGAAGTTTTGAACTCATTTGATAGGGTAGAAAAATTGGGACTTCTAGCTGTTAGCTTAAACTAAGCAATTATGACCTCCGAATTTGTGAAGTTTTATAATATAATTAGAGGACTATTTTTGCTCGAAAAGTTTCACAGTATTTTAGGGACACATTGACGTGTCTTAGATAATTTTTATAGCTCCTGAATTATTAGTTTGATGTACAAAATAAATTGTGTTGCGAATATGTCAAATATACCATTATGCTGAAAATGAATTGATGCCTTGAATTGATGAAATTGTGGCATTTTGTACTAGTATGACATGATTGATGAGGTTAGGCACACATAGATATGGATGCTTCTTACAATTGTGTATATGCGAAAGTAAAGCATAAGCTCGTATTTCTTATGCTAGAGAAAGTAAATTCGGTTTGTCAGGGAAAGGAAACCTGACTACCAAGAAAAACATGAAATTATCTATCTTGGCCCTGGAGAAAGTAAATCCGATCTGTCGGGAAAAGTAAACCTCACTACTAAGTTAAAATTGAGATTATATGTCTTGGGCTGGAGAAAGTAAATCCTGTTTGTCAGGGAAAGTAAACCTGGCTAGGAATAGGTCTGTGTGAGAATTGGAGAAAGTAAATCCAATGATCATGTATAGGAATGAGATCAATCCTAAAAAGTAGTTTATTACCATAAAGTGGTCAAAGCCATAAAAGTTGAGGGCCAAGATGAGTTAAAGTAGCAATGATCCTTAGTAATTTTTTATCTTATATGCTAAGTGAAGAATTTTAGTATCGATATAGAAGCCAATATGTTTAAGTTGCGATTTAGCAACATATGCTTTATCTAATGTTGAGTAGTATGATATGTGTATATTAAGTGACTAAATGATAAAAGAGACCCATTTCGGAAGAATAGTTTTTGAACTTTAAAATGAACCTTTAGTATATGTTGCATGCTCACATTTTACTAATAAATCGAAGTGGCTGGGGCGATGACAATGACATTTATAACTGTGTATTTGGGGAAAATGCCCTATTGAGAATTTTAGAATTCTCACCCCTATGTGTTTGTTTCCATGTCATCTCCAGGTTGATTCCAGAGAATAGTGAAGCAGCTATAAGAAAGACTAAATTGGAATTTCTATAGTTAAGTAATGGAAACTTATATCTGTTGCACTTAGCTATATATATGTGCCTGTAAATATAGAAAATAACATATGTGTACTTAACTTGTATTAAATAAGTCCTTTGTTTCTTTTATATATCAATATATATATATATATAACCACGAGTTAGTTAGTATATGATTCTATCGATTCTTGCTATAGATAATGAAGAAAGGTCCATAAATTTATAAGTAACAACTCTCAAGTACGATGCCATGACTTAAGGATAAGGTTGTACTTGGGAGGATATTTGTAACATCCCCTGCTGCTTTATGGATTGACGACTGTCCCTACAAACCAACACGGGTCTTTTCAGCATGCTTTGTCCTCACTCACACGCTTCCTAGGAAAACTTCCCAGGAGGTCACCCATCCCAAAATTACCCAGGTCAAGCACGCTTAAGCGTGGAGTTCTTAGCTTTGGGCTACCAAAAGAAGATGCATCTTGTTTTGGTAGCCCAAATCGAAAGAACTCCACGCTAAGCGTGCTTGACCTGGGGTAATTTTGGGATGGGTGACCTCCTGGGAAGTTTTCCCAGGAAGCGTGCGAGTGAGGACAAAGCATGCTGAAAGGACCCGTGTTGGTTTGTGGGGACAGACGTCAATCCATAAAGCAGTAGGGGATGTTACAAATGGTATCAGAGCCTGCACCTCTCCCAGTACGGTGTGGTTCGGGGACGAACCAGGCGGAAGCTGGTGGGCATGTAACGCCCGGGGACGAGGACGAGGAGTGATCGCCGGTGCAAAGAGGGCACGGACAAGGAGCGGCTCCTCGCAAGGTCCTCTAAGCGGAGGGGTACATGAATGAACCTATTACACACCCGAATGAGAGGGATCCTAAGACTGTATAGGTATAGGACTATACAGTTGAGGAGGGCTCATATGAATTGATTCGTACTACCTATATCAACAAGATGCATCTTCTTTTCGGTAGCCCAAACTGAAAGAACTCCACAGTTAAGCGTGCTTGACCTGGGGTAATTTTGGGATGGGTGACCTCCTGGGAAGTTTTCCCAGGAAGCGTGCGAGTGAGGACAAAGCATGCTGAAAGGACCCGTGTTGGTTTGTGGGGACAGACGTCAATCCATAAAGCAGTAGGGGATGTTACAATATTACATTGAGTTACCTCAACCCTTGTATTTCCAACAATAATTCCAGCCACCGCCACCTCTCTATCGACAATGCTTGCAACCACTCCAATAATAGGAGGTCTATGGCTTACAGTATTAGCAGCTTGGAGCATTGTTTGGCTATCATAGCATCTCTAAATCTCCATCGCATGAAATGATGAAATTAATTATGGAGCATCAAAAGAGAACCAATGATGCCTTGTATTTCTAGCAATAATTCCAACCACCGCAACCTCTCTATCGACAATGCTTGCAACCACTCTAACAATAGGAGGTCTATGCCATCATAGCATCTCTAAATCTCCATCGCAGGAAATGATGAAATTAATTATGGATCATCAAAAGAGAACCAATGATGCCTTGTAGAAGATTATGAATGACATAATTAAGTTGCAAAACTCACAGTTCCAACAATTGAGTTCATCATAGACTCCAAATACAGTGCCAAGTTTTGAGCAAATAGTGAGACATCTCAACAAGGCACGATTGAAATGGATGAAACATCACAAGAGGAATTGGTTGGGAGGACATTTAATGTTCATTGCATTCCACTTTCCAATTTTGATAACCTAAATTCTGGTGAAGATACAGTTAGTGTTGAGGTTAACAATGTAAGTGAATCTATCTTAGACATAATCCCTTTTAGAGGTTTCAGTTGGATAATTTCTACACCCTACACATGTTGAAGATTCGAAGAGTTCACCTTCTGTTTCTGAGGACTTCATAGAAACAATAGAGTTGACTAATAATTACAAGATTGTTGATATTGCATAGTAAGATTATATGGTTGAGATGTTAGCTATAGAGGTTATATCATGTGCCCAACCATCACCTCGAGGAAGCCAACAAATTTTATTAAAATTGGTATCTCCCATCCCTAAGCACCTTCTAGAACAGAATGAGTGTGCTATTCTAGAGACTGATGCTCAGCTTTGAGATCTATGTTCATTGTGTGGTGAGTTGGTTGAGACTTCTTGGGAACTTGGTAGTAGGTCACAGTGGAAAACGTCCTATGGGAACACACATTCCCTACTCATGGAAGTGCTTTACTTTTCACATGCGAGGCCCGAGAGCAGCTTCAAGCTTTTTAGGAATGCATTAACATCTTCAATACTTGGGCCCAGGAAACCCAATAGTTTCAAGGCCCATAGCAGGATCCATATATGATGAGATCCAGATGGAGTCAAAAGATGTAAGCATTGGTGGGAATTTCTAGATAAATTCAAGCATAAGCCACTGTGAGGGTCTTGACCTACCATGAGAGAGTTCTATTTACTCTTTCTCTTTTATATTTCAGTGTTTTATTTCTTTATACTTTTAGTTTTGAGTCTTGCATCATGTTTTGTTTTATTGGTGTCTTATACCATTCCTTTGATACCTTAGAGGTTACATGGATAGGCTGACACCACATGCAATATATTGTCTTGCTTGACATTGACTTTATTTTGCATTGCATGCTTAGTGATTCACTGTGTTGTTTGGATTGAGTACATGTGATTTACCTATGAGTTTTGGAGCTTATTTGATTGGTTTGGACTACCATCTACCATCCTTGTTTGTTCATAGGTGTTTCCCTCATTGGATTTGCATTCTAAAACTTCCCTAGGGTATTCTTTGAAAATCTATTCCCATTTGCATGCATTAGGTGATTGAGGCATTTTTCTTATTTTCAACCACTTGACCGTATAGCTAACCTTTTCATATCACCATTGCCTAGCCCCTTTGAGCCTTATTTCCCTTTTTTTTTTTTTGGTTTTAGCACATCCATTGTCGATAACAAAAAACCATGAAAATTCCTAACTTTGTAGGCTTAGGAGAGCATGTGTGCATTTCTCATATGTGCATGAGCATATATATGGGGGAAAGCATGAGAATATGCCCCAATTTAAGTGTAGGGGAAAAACAATGCGAATATCTATGACTAGCTAACAAAATTCAGCAAGTGGCACCCCAAGAAAAAAACAAAAATGAATAAGCAAAGTTGATTGAAAAAAATAGAAAAATAAGGAGAAAAAATAAAAAAAATTTGGGTGAAAGTGTGCCATATTCTAAAGTAAGCATCTGTGAATGGTTGAGTTAGACAAAGTGTACCTTTAGGCACTAGTGTACCCTTAGACACTTGTACTCTTAGCGTATACATTTGCTCTCCTTTGACCAGAAGTTTAGCTCTATTGGCTTTTATCTCATGCATTCCCCTAAGCCCCATTACAACCCAAAGTGACTTCCCTTGATTCAATATGCATGTGTACAACAATTAGAGAATGAGACCCACGTCAAGCCTATCGTAATGCATTCTCATTTAAGATGATTGAGTGTGCATCTTAGCCTGAAACACTTGAGTGAATGAGTGGCAAACAATGACCTTGGAAGGATTTTTGTACTTGGTCCATGCGTCATGTATGTGGATTATACCTTGTGTGCTATGTTCTTGTTCGTGCCTTGCTTATTGAGATCCCTTTTTATTGTTGGTGTGACAACTTATTGCTTATATCTTTAAGTCCGTTGGATTGGTGTATTGTTTTTTTTTTTCATGCATCATGCATTTTTAGAGCTAGTAGAGTTAGGAGCTCAATCTCTTTGTTGCATCTATTTGAATCTCTTGCATGATGACATGCAATTGTTTCAGTGTGGGGGAGTTTGAGAGGTTGTACTCATACACCCCATCATTGGTTGACATTTGGTAGACTTATATTTAGTCCTCATTGTACATCATTGAGTAATATCATGGTTACTTGTACCATTTTGATAAGCAAATATGTTTTGGAGCTTCCTAGCTTTTAATCCTCTTTTGTGGGTATTATTTATTGGCAGGGACATCCTATGTTGGTGCATGAAACTTGGAGTAGTTCAATTTCAAAAGATTTGGAGAGTTAAATAGAAGAGTTCTAGAGCTTATTTAAGCACATTTACAGCAAGTATTGCAATAAAAAATTCATATCTCTCTTTACAGAGATCAGATTGAAAAAAAATAAAGATATTTTGGAAAAGCTTAACTTTTATGTTCAACTCAAAACTCAGTTCTAAATGTCTCCTGGTGAAAATTGAGTTGCAAGATTAAAGGTTGCTGATATTCTGATGTTATCCAATTTAACTTCGAGTTCATATTTCGCTAATATCTAGGGCTACAGATGTCCAATTGAGGTGATTTTTTCAGCTGTGGAAAACTTATTCAAAGGGATACAACTTTCATTTCTAGGTCTAAGAGCTGTTCAAATGATTTAGGACTCAAAACTAGCTTGGAAGTGTACAAAGCGATATCTACATGAGCACCAGACTGCCATAGTAGTCACTAGAGAGCAAGAATGAGCCAAAATTCGTTCCTAGACCGCTACAAATGTCCCCCATGATAGTATCAGTTCAAAAAATAACACTTTTTTTAAAAAAATTATTTTGGGGTCCTTTTTTACACTGCAATAGTGTATTATAAATACCCACTTAACCTAGGTTAATAACAGATCTTCCATATTTGTTCTAAGGCTGCCTCTACTCTCTCAACTTTCTCTCTCTTCTTCTCTCTTCCCTCTCTCTTTAGGTTTTGGGAGCTTCCAGTCTTTATTTTGGCTCTCAGTTGGGTTATGATCATACTCTGCATTCCATTAATTGTGATCCCACACCTACAGAAGAGTAGTTTATTTACCTAGTGCAAGGATGCGAATAATCCAAGGATTATGTTTAGAGACTCCCATTATTTTAATGCAATTGTTTGGCTTTGCAATCTTTCTTCTTCTCATCTCTCTTTCATATTTTTGTGTTGGTTGATACAATTATATTTTTGAGAGCCAACTTTGATTGTGTGTGTGTTTTCTGTTGTAACTGTCATGCATGGTTAGGGTTCCAATTTGGTATAAATTAACTAATAATGTGAAGTATGTTCAATTGGTAAAGGGATTGGAATTAATTCTAATAAGAATTACTTTATTGTGATGGGCATTTAACTTAGTATAAGCATTTAGGGATTGCGATTGTGATTTCCTAGCATCATGTTAACAAACACTCGATTATTTATGTGATTGTGTGGTTGCTAAGTAGAATTACATAACTGATTGTGCAATTGTGAATTGGTAAAAATAACCATTTCTGTGAACTATTCTTTTGAGTCAACGATAACATAGTCCTAGATTTGTAGGAACTCATTGTGCAAGTAATTTATTTAATTGATTTTTTTATTATTTTATTAATTTCTTCCAAACAAAACCCCACATATTTCCAATTTGCTAGTAACATTTCCTTATGAGACGACTTGCATTGTACCTTTTACTACTTTTTTTGTGTAACTTAACAGAAAATAAATTTTAATTTGTTGTGGGTAGCGACAGCATGCATCAAATTTTGGCACCGTTGTTGGGAAAGTGATGCTAGTTAATTTTTGTAAATTATTTTATTTTGTTTTTATATAATTTTTATTTTAACTTTCCTTTTTCCTTTTTTTTTATTTTTTGTTTTTATTTTTGCTCCAAAAAATAAAGTGATAGTTTTAAAAAAAAATTTGATTTCTCTTTTATTTATTTTATTTTATTATTTTCTTCTTCCATTTTATTTTTTGTCATGTTCAATAACTCACATTTTAGTTCCTAGTCATATGGTTCTTACAATGTTGCAGGTACTCAAGTTGTTGAAGATAACCTATATCAAAGAATGGAGTGCCTGTTAGATTAGATGAAGCATATATTACGTGGAACCATGCTCAACAATCACTACATGGAGATTATGCTTACTCTAGCATGTCTCAATCTTATTGGTATAATTGTATGGATCAGGGATATGGGGGTGTTGAGTCATCTCAACCCTTGTATTTCCAATATAAATTCCAACCACCATCACCTCTCTATCAACAAATCTTGCAACCACTCTAACAGCATGAGGTTTATCATTTGTAGTATCAGCAGCCTCCAACATTGTGTATTCCTCCTATCATCTCTAAATCTCCATGGCAAGAAATGATGAAATTAATTATGGAGCATAAAAAAAGAACCAATAATGCTTTGCATGAGATGATGAATGACATAATTGAGTTGCAAAACTCATGGTTCTAGTAATTGAGTTCATCTCATATTCTAGATGCGGTGCTAGGTTTTGAGCAGAGTAGTGATGCATTTCAACATAGCGTGATTCAAATGGATGAAAGATCACTAAAGGAATTGTTTAAGGATTCATTAGATCATTGCATTCTACTTGCCAGTTTTAATGACCCTTATTATCATGAAGATATAGACAATGTTGGGGTCAATAATTTGAGTGAATTTACCTTAGACATAATCCCTTTCAGAGGTTTCGGTTGGAGAATTTCAACACCCCACACATATTGAAGATCTAGAGAGTTAACCTTCTATTTCTAAGGACTTTTCTTGACTAATAATTACAAGGCTATTGATATTGCAAAGCAAGATTATACGGTTGAGATGTTACCTATAGAGGTTGTATCATATGCCTGGCCACCACCTTGGGGGAGCTAACAAAAATTTTATTAAAATTGGAATCTCCCCTCCCTGAGCACCTTCTAGAGCGAAATAAGTATGCTATTCTGGAGATTGATGCCTAACTTTGTGCTCCATGTGCATTGTGTAGTGAGTTAGCTGGTCATAATGGAAGTCTTCCTGTGGGAACACGCATTCCTTCGCATTGGAAATGGCTTGCTTTGCATATGTTGTAACACTCTCCTGACTACTATGTATTACTCGAGAATTTACCCAATAATTAGAAGCGTGTCACTTTCATTTGTTTAACTTATACTAGTCATGAAGCATAAAAATAAAGTGAAATAAATCTAATGTCAACTTGAGGATTAGAATATTCTAAAATTCTTAGTAGGGCACTCCTTTGTGCATAAACATATCATCATCATCATCATCATTTATCATAATCACTTTATTCAAACATCATTATTTAGAGAACATATTGTCAAATTGCAACTTAAACATAATTGCCTCAACATCAATGGTAAAATCATTCGCTTAACACAACATAGGAAATAACTTAGGACAATTGTTACTTTAACTTATCTTGGCCCTTGATCTATGGTGGCTTATGCCACTCCTGAGTAATAGACTACTTTTCAATTCTAAACTCATTCCTATACATAATCATTGGATTTACTTTCTCTAACTCTCACACAGATATATTCCTAGCCAGATTTACTTTCCTCGACTCAATTCCAAGTAGTCAAATTTACGTTCTCTGACCTAAGAAAACAGAATCTCATTCTGTCTTTCATTAAGAGGCAATTGTCATAAATATTCTCAATTATGTACACATAACATCATCATCAAGTTCACATAGTTTACAAAATGTCAAGTCATTAACATTTCATCATAGTTTCAGCTCATTGGCATGCTATCCAGAATTTCAGCCTTGAAGAAAATTTTGGTTAAATTACTAATTATCATAAATATAGAGTAAAATAATTTTTAGACATAATTCAATATGTTTATGAGGCCCTATAAAAATTTCAAGTCCAAATAAATTTTCTATCTATTTTAACAAAATTATACAAATTCTGAGGTTAGTAACTGCCTAATTCTAGCCAACAGTCAAAGTTCCCAATTTTGTTATCATATCAAATGAACTCAATAAATTCTTTAAGAATTTAGGGTTAGACCTCAACGTGTCTACAACATCTTGTAAAATGTTCAAGCCAAATTCAATCATTCAGTATAGGAACAAAATTAGTGCTTCAAAATTGGCTGCTCAGGTAGAAATCCTAACCGCCTCTATTTCTGAAGTTTTAAAACTAGTAAAGGGAATGGACACAAAAAAAATAATGGAGTTACCTTTAAATATAAGCTTCATCATAAAAAAAAATCTAGCCAAAAAATATGTCTCCTACAAAGTGAGAAAAATCATTTAACATAACCTGTCTACTTAAAATTCGAGTTTCCAGCAATATAACTTTCAACTTTTTTTGACAAAAAAGATTTTTTAACAACATCAAACTACTCTACCCATGAAAACACATCAATATCTATGTATGACCATGCAATAAAATGAAGCAACTCAAACTCAAACATTCAATAATTTTTCAGAACTAATTTTGAAAATGAAAAGGATGTAAACAACGCTACTCTTGGAACTTAAAACTTCTAGCTTAAATTGATCTCCTCCAAAGTGATGATTTTTTTTTTCACTTCAAGCTCTTCCAAATAGCCCTCAACTTTCTTTGTAGCAGTGATGTATGATGGCTCAAAGTGACAAAATAGTGATGGATTAAAATTCTAATTGGTTAGTTCTGTGGATTATGAAGAGTAAACAAAGTTTAGTGAAGGAAGTTTGTAATTTTAGTGACTTTGAGCTTAGGTTTTGAGACCATGGAAGCTAGGTTTTGGGTTTGCGAAAGAAGAACATGGAGGTTGTGTTTCTTAAGGATGCTAGCTGAAAATTCATGAAGGAAGGAAATGAAAAATGTGATTTGTGTTGTTGATATAAGTTCTGTCATTAATCTTTACCACAAAATATAACTTTTTTAATAAAGAAAATAGGATTTTTGTGTGGTTATGGTTTAATCTTGCTAACAATTATTGATATGGCCATCCTTCTTGCCAAACATTACTAAGAAGCTTACTCTCTAAGCCTCATGTAGTGCAAGAAATCACATACTGAAATTTTACCGAACAAATTAGATGTTGGCCTCCAGGTGAAATTAAAATTAATAAGAGGCAAAAATTAAAACTTACCTGACAAGTTATAATCTATGTCATCCATTTAGCTCAACATGAGTGGCTCACTTAAATTTAGTAAGCAAATTGTGCTTTCGATGTTAAAATTCCATGCCAATATTTCATCGAATGGGTGCAATATCCCTATTGGGAACCTAAAATTTCTTTACCCAGATCTTGGGCCTCATATTCTACCTTAAATTTCGAGTTTAAGTCTCTCATGGCCCCAAACACTCTTAGTCCCAGTTCTAGAGTTTCTATTCATCCGAGCCTAGAAAACACTATTTATTATTTTTCTACTCTTCTATTGAATCATCCTTATCATTACCAAGCTTATCAAAATACCTAAATTTTGGGTGTTACAATAGCACCCAACTTAAAAGAAATTTTTCCTTCAAAATTTCATACGTAGGAATAGTCCTAGGTGATCCTTTTTCATGTTAGACTATGATTCCCAAATGTTTTCCTCACTTTTCGGCCTACCTCAAGCTGCTTAGCTTCTCTATAGTCGGTCTGGCTTGGAGGTGTTTAGAATTTAGGGTATCCCTTAACTACATGGATTCAAGTTCTAACAATTGACTTGTTTCTCCTGAGTCATACTTGCATAAAGGAGATTGGCATTTTCTTCCATACAAAACTTCATATAGGGTCATGCCAATACTACTTTGACGCTTATTATTATAATCAATTCAACCAATGGCAGCATCTTGTCCCAACTCCCTTTTCGTTTACTCATGCCTTTAGTATATCTTCCAAGGTTTATATGGCTCATCCTATTTGTCTATTAGTTTAGGGATGGCAAGTGGTAATCAATAGAGTCGGGTTCCTAAAGATTTTTTGAAAAGTTCCTTAAGATCTTAAAGTAAATCTTTGGGTTTTTGTCAGATATTATTATAGAAGGAATACCACGCACTTGCACTGTCTTCCGATTGTACAAATAAGATAACTTATCCAAAGAGTAGTGGCCCTAATGGGTAAGAAATGAGCAGATTCGGTTAACTCATCTACTATAACCCATATAGAATCATGTCTTGACAATATCCTTGGCAAACCCATTACAAAATCCATGGGGATATTTTCCAATTTCCATTCAAGGATTTCTAGAGATTGTAGTGTTCCTACTGGCTTCTAATGCTCTAATTTAACTTTTTGACAAGTCAGACATTTCGAAGGGGATCTCATATACATCTTTCTTATCTTCACATGCCCTTGATATGTTGAAGGGGATGTCATATATATCTTTCTCATCTTTATATGCCTTTGCCACATCAAAGGGGATTTTAACTTTCACATGCCTTTGACATATAAATGGCTTCTCCCACTCTAGGTTAATAGACTGCTTATTAGGATTGAACTCATTCCTATATATGATTATCGGATTTACTTTCTCCGACTCTCACACAGTACTGTTTCTAGCCAGGTTTGCGTTCCCTGACTCGTTGTCGAAGGGGATCTTTTATTCATTATGAATTACTTTAGCAACTCATGTTTCATGTTCCATATTCTATGCACAAGTATCATAAACATATATGCATAGCATTAACAATTATATTACATAGTGTACCATATACACATATTACTCATAATTCAGCATATTAACATTCTGTTCAGAATTTTAGCCTTAAAGAAAATTATGATTAAATTACTAAACATCATAAATACAAGGCAAAACAATTTTCATATATAATTCAATATGTCTATGATACCTTGTAAAAATTTCAAAGTAAAAGAAGGTCTCCAACTATATTAATAAAATTATTCAAATTTGGTGGTTAGTAACCACCTAATTTTAGCCAACAGTCAGAATTCCCAATTTTGTTACCATATTAAATGAATTCAATAATGTTTGTAAACATCCAAGGTTGGACATGAAGGTGTTTACAACAAATGTAAAAATTTCAAGTCAAAATTTGATTATTTGGTATAGTAACAAAAATAGACAAAATCAATACTTCAAAATTGGCTATTAGTTAGAAACCTTGACCATCTCTATTTTTGAATTTTAAAAAAATAGTAAAAGTCCTCAAATGGACTCAAGAAAAATCGTATAGATGTCTTAACATATTAACTACTCTATATAAAATTTCAGATCAAAAAGGCATCTCAAAGTATGTTTTAAAAAACGAACAAAAATGCTGCCAGACAGAAAACTAAGTTTCCAACAACACAACTTAAGACTTGTTTTAGACAAAAAAGGGTTTTCTAACAACGTCAAACTAATCCACCCATGCAAACACATCATTATGTATAACCATGCAATAAAACCAAAACTCTCAAGCTCAAACATTCAATAATTTTTCAGAACTAGTTTTGAAAAGGAATAGTTGAAAAGAAACCCTACTTGTTGCGAGAAGACCTTTGCACTTGTCTTGATTCTTCAAGGTGTTTTCCACCCAATCATCAATCCAAAACCAGCAAAAATCCTTTCCTAAGTGGTGATGTAGTATTTCTTCTTTGATGCTAAAGTGAGAAAAAAATCTTTTGTTAGATTGAGATATGAAAATTTCAAGAGATATATAGGTTTTTGTGTGTAGGTCATTGATTTTTAATGAAGTTCCAAGCTAGTTTATGAGGTTTTGAGCAAGATGATGAGGCTTTTGGTTGAGAAGGAAATGAAAAGGGCTAAAAAGGGGAGTTGGCCAAATTCTTCAAGAAGAAAAATGAGAGTGTGGTTTTGTTTTATTTATATAAGATGTGTTAAAATTTCTTACCACAAATAAATAATACTTTGTAATAAAAATTAGGATTTTGTGTGGTTATCATGAAATCTTAATAAAAAGGAAAGCTGTGGCCATTCTCTTTGCCATACATTACCAAGAAGCTTACTCTCTAAGCTACATGTATTGAAAAAAACTGTGCATCTAAATTTTACCGAACAGATGAGATATTGGCCTCTAGGTGAAATCAAAATTAATGAAAGGTCAAGATTAAAACTTACTTGACAAGTCTTAATCTATGCCATCTGTAACACCCCGATTTTTTCTATCTGAGCAAAAATGACCAAAATGCCCCTGAGGTCATTTTCCACTCGGAATTCGAGGATAGCCAACCCAACAGCCCTCGAAAGGCCAACTCAATTTTTGAAGGGGATTAGATGGCTTTTGAATGGTTTCGGGAGCGAAAATCTCGTTTTCTGAGGTTTCGGGTCAAAATGACCAAAATACCCCTATAGCATTTTTACACGGGTGTAATTGTCGTTTGAGCCTGAAACTTCTCTAGAAGGTTCTAAATGATGTTTTTATGTGTTCAGAGACATTTGTTTAAGTGCCGATGGTCCTGGGCCGTCTTTGTGCAAAATTAGGATTTTGCCCCTAGAATAGTGATTTCGAGCTTAATGATGAAATTAAGCAAACCTAAGCAATATTAGGCTCTAATTGAAGATTAATTAATTTCCATAATCAATCTAGAGTCAAAATTGTAACGCCCAGATTTTCTGTTAGAGTGAAAATGACCAAAATGTCCCTGAGGTCATTTTCGGCCCGGAATTCGAGGAAGGCTGATCCAGCAGTACTCAAAGGGCAAACTCAATGTTGGAAGGGGATTAGTTGACTTGTGTACCTTTCCGAGATCGAAAATCTCGTTTTTCGAGTTTTCGGGTCAAAATGACCAAAATACCCCTGTGGTGTTTTACCCGTTTGCAAGTGGCGGATGAATCCGAAACTTCTCCAGATGGTTTTAAAAGGCGTTTTTATGTATTCTGCAACTTTAGTTTTGGTCCCGAAGGTCCCGGGCAAAATTAGTGCAAAATTACGATTTTGCCCCTAGTTTTGTGTGTTAAGGTTAATCGCGTGATTAAGCAAACCTAAGTAATATTAGGCTCTAATCAGAGATTAATTAATTTCCATAATTAATCTTGAGTCAAAATAATTTATTAAAGTTGATTAGAACCTAAGAATGCTTAATTACAACTTGAAATCTTATTTTAAATTTAAGATTCCTAGTCATGGAATCTTGAATAGTGTTTTCTCTTTCTAATTCCTTAAATCATGGAAATTTGTCTACCTTGTTTACTCATAAAATGAATTTTAAACTCTCTAAATGTGCATGAGCACTCCTTAACCTCATCATAAAACTTTTCAACCCCATTCTTAGTTATCTAAACTCATGCTTAATGATTCCTAACCTTGTACCTAAACTAATACACACTTAAACCTATCATTAGCACCCAATAACATGATCAACACTTCCTCCCCTTGCTGTACCTGGTCTGGCCGAAGCCATCCTCCCCCATTTTCCATCATATGCTCAAATTTTTGACACTCCAAGACCATGCTTCCACCTCACCATAAACCATACTTTGTCATACAAACACCATGCTTTCATCCATGCTTCATATGACCACTTCTAGAAGACTTTTTCTCTCATTTTTGTGGCTCAAATTCAGCCAGCCCTCCTTGCCTTCTAGAAGGATTATTTTAATTTTAAACAAAGGGAAATTACCATACTTGAAGCCATGCTTTGCATCATAACTTCCATACCTCAAACCATGCTTGAATGACAAGTTGTAAGAGATATTTTTCTCTTCCTTTCCCTCCCAAAAGCTATGGCCAAGACCTCCTTTTGTGAGCCCTCATTGTTTCATTTTCTATAAATAGGTGCATTGGAAGAACTTGTCATACTTTTGAATTATTTGCTAAGTTTAGCTTTCTAGCTTTCTCTTTGAGTTCTTTCTTTCCTCAAGCATTCCAAGAGCTTTCCTTTCTTCTCTTCATCTTTTCATCTTCATCATCCTCTCATCACATAATCATCTCATAACCTCTAAACACCACCTCATAACCTTGAATCATCATCAAACCTCTCAAACACTTGACCTCAAACACAACCTCACTCAAAACACATCTCCAACCTCTCCATCCTTTCTTGGCTGAATCATCATCAACCCTCAAGGAGGAGTTGTTCATCTCATTTCCTTTCCAAAGTTCAAGCTTTTTATCTCCACTCTAGGTAGGAGTGTTTTTCTAAACTTTGTTTTGTTGAAAAATATGATTTTCTTCTAGTTTTCTCTTGGTTTCTTTTTGAAACTTTTCTTGTTTTTCTTTTTCCTTGTTTCGGCCATGACGCCTTGTTTGGTTCATGATAGCTCAATGATGAGAGCTCCTAGATGATGACCATGTGTTCATCTCAAAGGAACCTCTAGAGCTTGATGTTTTTACTTTCTTTAACTTTCTTCTTTATTTTCTAACTTAAAATGATTTTAGCTCAAGGAACATATTCACTTCTCTTGCTATATGGTTTCGATTTTGGTTTCCTTTTCTTTGGGGTTTTATTTTCTTTTACAAGTTTGTTTCTTTTGAGCTTGATGATGATGCTCAAGAACCTCATAGTTCCTTGAGAACTTGGTTCAAGAACTCTAAAGCTCTCTTTGTGATGAGATAAGTGTTAGGTTGTATTTCTAAAGTCTTGTAAGAGCTCTAGATAAGATTAAAATGAATATTGCATCCATGTTTATGTTTATGCCTTGCACATCATATTTATTTTCCTTGCCATCACTAAACATCAAAAATAATAAATGAACTTGCATTATCATGTTTATGTTTCAAGATTTGCATTATCATGTTTATATTTCAAGTCCTCACTTAAAATATCAAAGATAATAATGAGTTGCATCTCATGTTTATTTTATGCTCTCACTTTATTTTCTAATGAAAGCTAAAACAAGTGCATGAGCATGTTTATTTTTATGTCATCACTAAAGAGGACCTAGAGCTCAAAGACTTGCCCATTGTTGTCTCAAACAAAGGCTTGAAAAATATGTGTTCCCAAGCTTGTGATTTCGACCCTTGAAAGTTTTATTTGTTACAAGTATTAAAATCTATGTTTCATAATTTTTCTAAACTTATATGAGTTCAAGGAATGTCTAAAACAAAGTTTTGTGATTTTAAAACCTCTTGAGTTTAATTTATATTAGCTACTACCCTTAAGAATATTTTGATGATTTTAGATGATAAAAATATTTATAAATGAGTTTTGAAAGTTTTAAAAAGGTCCCAAGAGAAACTAGTATTTTATGTGCTTTGGAAATCAAGTTTTATGCCTTTATATGGAGATTGGATTTCGGTTCTGACTTGCCATTATATGATCACTATTTGTGCTGTTTGATGATGATAACATGAGTATGTTTGTGTATAAATGATGCTAAAATTCATATGTGAAAGATTAGAGAAGATAGCAACTAGAAAAAAATTAATTTGAGAGTTCTAGATCCCTTAGTAATTGATTTTTCTGGATTCTGTCCAGCATGGTTTAGAAACGATAATAATGGATTTAAATTAGTTTAAATGTGTAGGAATAACTCATAATTGGTTTAGGACATGATCTTGATGCCTTAGGAGCAAACCGGACTTAGAAAGGGTCACTGTTATGACTCTTAGGTACCCGTAAAGTTAGAATTTTAGATTCTGCATTCTTGAGGTTTAGAGATGTTTATAGTCATAGTGTTGAGTGAGGAATACTTAGATGTGAGCCTATAGATACCCGAGAGATTAAGTTGTGAAGATTTATAACTTAGATTGTGAGTTAAGGACCTTAAGGGTCAATGCATAAGACACTAAGAAGTCTTGAATCATATGATGATGTAATGAGATGTTGAGATGTATATGATGTGTGACTTATGATGAGATGAATTGATTGAGACATGAGTTTATCCTAAGCATGAGGTTTGAATGAGAAACATGTTTGTGCTTTTAGCTTGTGGCATGAATGTTAGTTTGAAGAAAATTCGGTTAAACAGCTGTTATGCTGCCGAATTTCCGTCAAACCTAAAAGGGTTGAAAAATGTTTCAAAGTACCACATGAGTTGAAAACCCTGGGTGACACCGGTTCGGTCGAGCACCCCTAGGAGATTTTATGTGACAAGTACTGAAACGTACTTCTCCTGCTACGGTGAGGAGGAGGCAAATCCGTGAGGGTCTGGACATGAGCCTTTCCAAAGCGGACAATTCGTTGTGCACTCGAGGCCAATAGAGCGTTTCAAAGAGGGTATATCCTAAGAGAGAAGTTCCCTAGCCCCCTAGCCCGTGCTCTTAAGTAGGCGGGTATGTTATTTTATTATTCGCTTATTCAGATAATATGCAAGAGCTAGTGACGACTAGCTAAGGTATGAGCTCATAGCCTAGTTATTATTAGGGTGGCCTCTACATTGCTAAAGATTCCATGAATGATGTCACACATACTGATGAAAGTTCCATTTGAGAAGTTATTGCCCTTATGCCACATGGATTGTTTCTATATGATTTGATTTGTTGATTTATATGCTCAAGTATTGCCATGCACTCATGTTTTGGTATGTTGCATTCATGGCATCAAGATGCATACTAAAAGGAATGAACCTTGGATAATTGGTTTTATAAACCCTAATAATGAATCTTATATGCATGCACACCTTTTTGTAATTAAACCCAAGGTTCCTCAGGATGTGAACGATGTAACCTTAGGATAGGAGACTCCTACTGAGATTCTTTAGTAAGAATTCTCACTCCTTTCTCTTCTTCCTCTTTCTTCCATCAAATCTTCAGAGATCGATGGCGACATTCGTGGTCTTCATTGATACGCCCGTCTGGGAGGTGCACTACGACCCAGAGCATCGTTCCTATCACTTTGAGGATCGCTGTGTTGTTCGTATTTTTATGTACATGGGTCGACCTTTTGCTTATCCAGTGTCCAGCTACCAGTTCACTCCTACCGCTCCTTTTGGTGGCGACGACTTGATCTTCGAGCGCACCTATTTTCGCGACGAGTAGTTGCGTCGTGCCCTCTCGTCCGCCTTAGCTGTTCATGACCACCCGGAGTATGTGCCTCGCTCGAGGAGGTCAGAGACGGATTTGTCCGAGGAGTCACCGATGCACGTCTATTAAGAGAGTTCTGCTCCCCTTCCCCCGTTTAGGCGGGAGGGCAGTGAGGATACCGTGATTCAGCCACGCTTAGCAAGGAGAGTCGAGATGCGTCCGTGCCGAGGAGCTCACGTATAGCCGACACGCGTTCCTTTCCCACTTCACCGGCCCACTCAGGAGGAGATCGAGCAGTTCCCCGGTTACCTATCTTTATCGCCCGAGGATCCCCGTCGTCACTAGACCTCATCGGAGAGCTATTCGAGTGCCCGAGCACTCACGAGGATCTCCCCTTCGGTGGTATTTTTTAGGAGGGGGTTTTAGCTGAGTACTCATAGCTTGGTAGGAGGGTAGTGTAGTTGGTTTTTATTTCGCCATCGTACCATGTACTTTACTGCTTTCTTGTTTCTGTTGTATTTCCTCTTGCTGTATTGCAAGCTCAGCCCGCTTCTATAAGGGCGTGACTACTATGTATTTTACCTATGCTATTAATGAGATGTTTCCCTTGTTGTGATGACCATTGTTCTATTGTTACTTGCTTTAGCTTTTCCTCATGATTGATATTTATGTCTCTCGTTTAGATAAGAGCGCGGCTCTCACTTTGGTTTATGTTTTCCAAAAAAAAAAAAAAATACCTGTAATTTCCACTAAGTATTTTAATAAAATGATGAGACTAAGAAGTAATAACCTAATGATTAACCTAATGTGTTCTATAAAGTTGGGTTAAGAATTAGGGTGTTACAAAAATAATTTATTAAAGTTAATTAGAATCTAAAATTGCTTAGATTAAACTTAAATCTCTTTTTAAATTCAAGATTCCTAGTCATGGAATCTTGAATAGTATTTTCTCTCTCCAATTCCTTAAATTAAGGAATTGTGTCTACATTTGTTTACATCTTAAAATGAGTTTAAATTCCTCTAATGATGCAAGAGCACTCCCTAATCATGTCTTGAAGACCTTAATTACTTACTTAGTTACCTAAACACTTACTTAACAACTCCTAATCTTAAACCTAGTCTAAGATGCACCTAAATACACCCCTAAACCACAAGTAGATGACACAAATTCCCTCCTCCTTGGCTGCCATGGCCGAACCCCGACCTTGCCATATTCTTCACATGTTGAAATTCTTGCACTCAAGGACCATACCTTAGGCCATGCTTAACACCATACTTTGCACTTTACCTTGCACCATACTTGACCATGCTTCCAACCATGCCTTGAATGACCAATTTGAATGAGATATTTTCTCTTCCTCCCTCCATGATCCACACGGCCAGCCCTCCCCCTCAAATGCACCTCCATTGTTTTGTTTTTCTATAAATGCATATGCAAAGGAACTTGAAAGAACCTTTAGATCATTTGCTAAGTTCAAGCTTAAAGCATTCTTGCAAGTTCTCTCATTTTCTCTTAAAGTTTCAAGAGTTCTTTTCTTCTTCAGCTTCTTCATCTTTCTCTTTGAGCCACCACATCACAATCTCAAATCACCACCCCACTACCTTGGATCATCATCTAAACACCAAAGATCTCACCCTCAAACACAAGCTTACACAAAAACACATTCCTTTCCTTTTTTTGGACCTTGGCCGAAACCTCCCCTTCACTTTGGAGGAAGTTTTTCTTCTCATCCACATTTCAAAGGACCAAGCTTTCATCTTCACACTTGGTAGGGAGTTGTTCTAAAGTCATTTTTTTATTTGAATATGCTTTGATCTTGGAGAAAAATGTTGTTTTAGGAGCTTCCTTGGTTTTTGCTTTTCAATTTTTCCTTTGTTCTTCGCTTTTCATTTTCGGCCTTCAAGGCCTAAGTACCTTCTCATGATAGCTTGATGATGAGTGTCTCTAGATGATGACTTTGTGTTCATCACAATGAGGCCTCTAAAGCTTGAGTTTTCCTTGTTTAAGTTTTATTAAAAATGTTTCTTAGTCATGAGATTTGATTTTTTTTTTTTGGAGCTTGATGATGAGGTTTCAAGATAATGATCTTGAGATTTACATTTGAGAAACCTCTGAAGCTTGAAACTTGTTCTTGATCTTGAAATACTTTGGCTTTTTCTTTTCTTTTCCTTTTGATGGCTTCGGTTTCCTTTTTATTTTCCTTCGAAGGTTTTGTTAAAAATACAAAGTAGTTCTCTTTACTTGGTCTAAAGAAATGTTGTTATTTATTTTAATATCTTTGTTCATTTCCTTTGAGATTGATGA
Organism: Dalbergia cultrata; assembly: GCA_031216105.1. Lineage (NCBI taxonomy): Eukaryota > Viridiplantae > Streptophyta > Magnoliopsida > Fabales > Fabaceae > Dalbergia > Dalbergia cultrata. The sequence goes on from CM062345.1 coordinate 25,508,512, forward strand.
TGATGTTCAAACCATAAGGTTTCTTTGAAACCTTGGTATAAATAACTCTAAAGCTTACTTCATGTTGCTAAGATATGTGTTGGGTTGAGGTTTATGTTCCTTTAAAGTCTTGTATGAGCTCTAGTAAAGAATAAAATGAACTTGCATCCATGTTTAAGTTTATGCTTTGCACATCATGTTTACTTTTCCTTGTCATCACTAAATATCAAGAATAAAGAAATGAACTTGCGTTATCATATTTAAATTTCAAGCTTTGCATCTCATATTTACATTTCAAGTTATCACTAAAACTTTAAAGATAATAACAAGTTACATTTCATATTTATTTTATGCTCTCACTTTACTTTATAATGAAGAATAAAATAAGTGCATAGCATGTTTAAATTTATGTCCTCACCTAAAGATTCTAGAGATCAAAGACTTGCCCATTTTATCTCAAGAGAAGTTTGGAAAATGAGATATAAATGTATTTTCGGCCATGTGATAAGGATGGACTTAATATAAGTTTCATCTAGTCACAAGGACCAACAAACTATGCCTTAAGATTTTCTTAAGCATAGAAAAGTTCAAGAAAACACTTTAAGCATGATTTTATGATTTAAATCTCTCTTGAGAATACTTTGAAATAGCTACTGCCCTTATTTATTTTATGACGATTTTAACGAAATAAATTGATTTTCAATGAGTTTTAGAAGTTCTAAAAAGGTCCCAAAAGAAACTAGTAGCCTATGTGTATTAGAAATGAAATTCTATGCATAATATGATGATGATGTTCACGGTTCTGCCTTGTTGTTTTGCCCATTGTATGATGATGATTTTATTATGATGAGTGGATTCATGTACAATTGATGTTAGAATTAATTTAAGGAAGCTAAGATAAGCTAGTAACTAGAAAAGATTTATAATGAGATTTCTAGAACCCTTAGAATACAAGAACACTATTTCTGTCCAGCAACCTTTAGATGTAGTAATAATGATTTATAATTAGTGTATATGTGTAGGAACCCCTCATCAATGGTTTAGGAATTGATCTCAGTACTTTAGGAGAAGACAAAATTTAGAAAGGGTCAAAGTTGTGACTCCTAGGTACCCGTAATTGTGAAACATAGATTCTGCACTAATGATGTTTAGACTTAGTTATAATCATGATAATTAATGAGAATAATTAGTTGTGAATCTATAGGTGCATAAGAGGTTAAAATCGAATGATAAAGTACTTACGTTTCATGTTTAAAACCCTAAGGGTCAAAGCATAAGACACCATAGGTTATTTGATGCAATGAATTTATTAATTAAAGTATGATGTGGTGATGCATGTGCTATGATGGGTATGTTTATGTGATTTTAAGTTTATCATGACTATGGAAGTTGAATGTGAAAGTATATGCATTATGAATTCTTGTGGCATAAAGCAAATTTGAAAAAAATTCGATATACAGTAGTTATGCTGCTGAATTTTTGTCAAATTTAAGGACTTGAGAATGTTTTTGAAAAGCCATATGAGATGAGTCCTGGGTGATATCGGTTTGGATGAGCACGCCCAAGAAAATGAGATTTTAAATGTGACATTGCACTAAGACGCATTTCTCTCGCTTCGGTAGGGAGGAGGCAAATCCATGAGGGTATGGTAGATGTAACCTGCCAAAGCGAACAATTCGCTGTGCACTAGATGCCAGTAGAGCATTTCAAAGAAGGAAATATTCCTATGGACTCCCCAAATTAAAGGTTATGATAGGTGGTCTTTATGCCCTCTAGCCTGTACTCTAGAAGTCGGGATTATTATGTTTACACTTATCATAGGATAAGTAAGAGCTAGTGACAACTAGTTAAGGTATGAGCTCATAACCTAGATGATGTTTTAGGATGGTCCCATGATGCTAAAGTATAATGTTCTAAAGTCACAAAGTTGAGAAAAGAGAAAAGTTTCACTTGAAAGATTATATGCCACATAAATGTTTCTTGATGTTATGTTTTATTGAATTACTTGCATAATGTATTATCATGCATTCATGCTTTGTTATGTTGCATTCATAACATTAAGATTCATTCTAAAAGGAACGAACCTTGGATAATTATGTTTATAAACCTAATAATGAACTTTATGCATGCTCACCCTTTTTATAACAAACCCAAGGTTCCTGGGGATGTTGACGATGTCACTTATATAGGAGGTTCCCTACTATGATTCTTTAGTAAGATTCTCACTGCCTTTCTTTTCTCTCTTTCTTTCCCGTCATGTCTTCAATTCACGATGGCAACATTCGTTCTGTTCATCGACACCCCCACATGGGAGGTCCACTATGACCTGGAGCACTGGTCATATCATTTTGAAGGGCGATGTACTGTTAAAGTCTTCATGTTTATGGGACGCCCGTTTACACACCCTGTACATAGCTACCGATTCTCCCCGACGTCTCCTTACGACGACAACATGGTTTTTGAGCGTGCCCGGACGCGCAACAAGAAGATTCTCCATAAGCACAGAATTGCATCAGCCGTATGTGACTTCTTGGACTACGTGCCACACTCTCAGTCTTCAGAGGCGGACCCCTCGGAGGACCCACCGACCCACATGTATAGTGAAAGCTCTGCCCCCACTCCCCGATTCGTGAGAAAGGGGAGCGAGGAGACTGTGACTCAGCCGAGGCTGGCTAGGAGACCTAAGATGTGCCCCTGTCATGGAGCACACATTCAGCCACCACACATGCCTACTCCCGCCGAGTTACGACAGTGGATTCGTTATGTCCCACCATTTCCGGGACCACAGCAGTAGAGTTCTTGGGGAGAGCTAGTGCACACACGCCACATATAGAATAGGGTAAACCTCCTTTTGTTATGAGGTTATCCATTTTAGGTGCACTAGGGTAAGGGTGTTATTTCTTATGCTTTCCTTGTATTTTCATTTCCGTTGTATTTGCCTTATGTTGTATTTGTATCTTGTTGTATCAAACTAAGTCCCACCTGTAGATGGGCATATTATGATATTAATATGATATTTCCTTTAGTGTGCTAACGATTGTTTAATGTGATGATATGCTTTTCTATCTTGTAATTTATTCTTTATAGGTTACAATGTATGCTAGCGCATGTTTAAGTTCTACACGGCTCTCATTTTGTTGTTAAGTTTCAAAAAAAAAAATTACCCGGATCTTCCGCTAAGTATTTTAAACAAAGATTTTTTTTAAAGAATGAAGCTAAGAAGTAACAAACAAATGATTAACCTAAATATGTTCTAGGAGTATTGGGTTAAAATTTAGAATGCTACACCATCAACTTGGCTCAACATGAGTGGCTCAATTAAATTCACTGAGCAAGTTATTTTTTCGGTGTTAAAATTGCACATCAAAATTTCACCCAACTGGTAAGATACTGTACCAAGGAAACTTAAATATTTTTACCTAGGCCTTGAGCCTAAATATTTTATCCCAGTCCCCAAGTCTAAATTCCTCTAGCCCTAGAATCATTCTTGGCCCCGGTTCCAGAGTTACTATTCACTTGTGGGCCCTAAAAAGTCTATTTATTTATTTTACTACTGAGTCTTGCTCATTATCACTAAGCCTGCCAAAATTCTAAAATTCCCATTAATAAAATTTAAATTAATTTTTGAATAATTTCGGGGTGTTACACTAGCCCTAAGAGCTGACAGTGGGATTGGAGCTCTAATGCTAATATAGAGCTATGATACCCCTCATTTAATATAGTAGACCTCGGAGTTATCTATTATTTATGTGCATCTTTGTAGGAGTAGCTTAAGAAGTGATTCATGAGACTATGGTTATATTTTATCTTTATATGGTACATGATGGGAACGAAATGTTCATGTTTGTGTGTATGATGAATGACATGATTTGTTTATATATATGCGATTGCGATGATATCATTATTTGTATACTCTACAAGTTAAGAGTTTTATTACGTATGCACGTCTCATGTTTTGATTTTAGTTATAACAAAAATTTACCTGTATTTTTGCCAAGTATTTTCAAAGTTATATAGGTTAGGAACTAGAACAAAAGAGTAATTGCTAATAATTAACTTAAGTGCATCCTAGGCATATTGGGTTAAATATTAGGGTGTTACAGTCCATCTTTATCCGTTGATATGGACCTAGTTGCATCTTTTTCAAATTTTGAACACATAAGAAGGAGAACCTTGTTTCTTTATTGCTTAGAAACCTTCTTGAGGTTGCTTTCTACTTCTTTAAGGAGCTTCAAGTTTGAGAACTTTCTTTCTTAAGAGCAACACACCTTTTTGGTACTTTTCTTATGTGTACTGAAACTTCTCGAGGTTGCAAAGAACCTTCTAAAGACTAATATAATTTAAATTGATCCACATCCCATAAACCAAAGAGATATTTTCTATTGAGAATATATTGAGTTATATAATCAATCTCATCAACTAATCAACAGAAAACTTAAAATTGAAATATTATAAATTTGTGCTAGGGAGACATACTTGAACAGACGTTGGTTTCTTTTCTCAAAAGAATTTTGCAAAGATCAATTTGTTTGTGTTTGAAACCAAATTTCTTGTATGCTTTACAAGGGCTCTAGAGCTTATACTAACCGATCCAATATGATTTTCTCAGCAGTGTTCTTATGTGGCAACTCCTAATTATAATTAAATAAAAATTATTTTCCAGCAAAATATCTTAAAGTTTTTCACTCTCTTGAACATTATTCATTCTCTCATTTTCACGCCTACATTTTTTTAACTCTTTCATGTTACTCATTTCTTTCCATCAACTATTTCTATGGTTTGCTTGATGTCTTTCATTTCCCTTCTCTATCATATAACTAGTCATTTGACCTGTGTGATGTATATGATGAAAAAAAAATTATTAATCATTATTAAAAATAAATTATAATTTATTCAAATATGTTTTATAGAAAATTGTGTATATAAATTTCTTTTAAAAATAAGTTAATAGATAAATAATTAAATATATAAACAAAATATAAAAATATCATCATATTTTATATCTTACTTTGAATATCATATTTATAATGTTCACAAAATCTCGATAGATAACATTTAACTAAAAATAAATAGCATATTTTATGAAAATTTTACATATTTCGAAAGTTGAAGTTGTTGAATAATAAAAGAGAATAAGTGAACAATTTTATTATATAATGAGTCATGTATAAGGGTGTTAATGGGTATCCATTAGAGATGAGACATGCTCCAGCCCCCTATATTTGTTTAGTATTTTGCCTATTGTTCTCATCCTCATCCCTCTCACATATCCTCATTTCTCATTCTTCGTGAGAATTTGAATCCATATGGTTATTGGTGGGTATTAAAAAAATTCCAAAAAGAGAAAAGTTTTTAAAATACTTTGAAATTCGAAACATAAATATCCTTAATAATAAATATTATTAATGCAACATGATCCAAATTAAAAATGAAAATATTATTAATGCAAATCCAATAAAGATGATGAAATGAATATTTAAATAATTTATATAAATAGCGAATTGACAAGTCTCCAAGGGGTGGGGACCTCATTCTCCATCCCTGCCCTGTTTAGCAAATGTAGACTTCACCTCATCCCCATGAAGACTAACCCTATCATCATTTTTGTCCTAATTGTAGGTGATCTCGTGGGTACTCGATTCAATATTATTTTTTTATTATTATTATCCCTAGCCATGCATTTACGTCTTTTTAATAAGTTAAAATATTTAATTTGTAAAAATATAAAAATATATTTTCTAATTAACAAAAACAATGAATAAATTTAATTTTTTTTATTTAATTATACCTCATTTCCTTGTATATCATTTTAGTAAATTAAAACATTAATTTTAAAATATATATTATAATTAATATGTTATAATTAGTAAAACAAAAGTCATAAATAATCATAATTTATGTAGTTTTTAAACTAACATTACCTATGGGTTGTATTTTTAGTTCATTATTAATTTAAAAAACATATTATAATAGCTTTTTATATAATTATATAATAGTTATACATTGTCAATAAAATTATTGTTAATTATAATATTTTTTTTGGTAATGTAATTATGATAGCTTTGTTATCATTAATATAATAATAATTATATATATAACTTTAATGGTATAAGACATTCAATTATCATTTTGTTTATATTAATTATTTGTTATTTGTTAAATAATTTTGATTGAACTATTTTGTTAAATAATTTTAATGGAAGAGAGATATGAATGTCTGATTGGAAAAAATATTTAATAATTAAAATGTAAATTAAGTCCAAAAATTTGCTTTAAATATTAAGATCATAAAAATTGTAGTGCATAATTTTCTTTATAACTAACACATGGAAAACTGTCCATGTAATGATTTTTATATTTTGAACTTATTTAATCATGGTATGATTTTATAACTTTGCTTTGATGAACGGGTTTAAAGTGACTTTAAGGAGCTTCAAGTTTGACAAACTTCTCTCTTAAGAGCAAAACACCTTTTTGGCATTTTTGTTATGCATGTGTATTGCAACTTTCTCGAGGTTGCAGAGAACTTTCCAAAGATTGGTATAATTTAAACTGGTCCACATCTCATAAACCAAAGAGACATTTTCCATTAAGAATATATTGAGTCGTATAATCAATCTCATCATCTGATCAACACAAAACTTAAAATTGAAATATTATAAATCTGTGCTAGAGAGACACACTTGAACAAACATTGGTTTCTTTTCTCAAAAGAATTTTGCAAAGATCAATCTTTTAGCATTTGAAACCAAGTTTCTTGAATGCTTTGCAAGGGCTCTAGAGCTTATATCAACCGGTCTAGTTCGATTATAATTAAATAAAAATTATTTTCCACTAAAATATCTTAAAGTTTTTCACTTTCTTGAACATTATTCGTTCGCTCATTTGGCACCTACATTTTTTTAACTCTTTCACGCTCCATCAAATGATTCTATGGTTTGGTTCATGTCTTTCATTTCTCTTCTCTATCATATAATTGTCATTTTCGATCATTCATGTGTCATTGTTGAAATAAATATGAATTGGTTGTTATCATATCTATTTGAATAAAAAAAATTTCTTATCAGGTTTTACTTTTAAATCTCTCACCTTAGAATCTTTCCTCGGTTTCATGAACAAATTTATTATGTTTTTAACAAATCATTCATTGACTGGCTAATTTAATTCTAAAGTTGCCGTCAAGAGTTTGGGACACATTTCAATGAAAGAATTTCATTTTGATTAAATAGTAAATGAGCTAGCATATACTCAATATTTAGAAAAATAAAAAAAATAATGAGAAAAATTATTAAAAAATATTAAATAAAAAAGTAATTCCAAATAAATATGTGAAATTAAATCAAAATAAATCTGTAAAATTACATATATAAATATCTGTGTAAACTAATCCTAGAGATACTCAAGGTGAAAGACATGGAATTGGTAAATAATTAAACCAACTTGATTACCTTGTACCAACTGCTTTATGCTGAATCGTTAACCATACAGCCTTGGTGCAGTATACAGTATACAGTAGAAATTGAAATGAGGAATGATACATGGACATACCAAAACCTCCACCTTGTACATCCACCTCGCAAGAAGACAAAACAGGCGTATGGAGTTCGTATGCAATACAGAGGGGCAAACTTAGAAAAGGAAAACTGTGCTGATAGAAAACGTCTGGAAAGGGGAAAAAAAAATAAAAACCCACACGTGCACATTTTCACGGGCCTTTTGCTTTCCCTCTCCCAAAACAGAAACCACCAGTACCACAACCCCACCTTTCCACGTTGGAGCCCCTGTTTGTGCATGGTCCGAGTTAATAAAACAAGGCAGAAAAGCTTGCATTTGCCTACAATCGCGCCCGTAGTCTGCTCTCTTAAGCTATTGTTTGGCATTGGAATAGCTAACCCATTCTTCATGTTCTTGGTCTGAGTGTTCGTCTTCTTTGTTCGTGTTCTTGGTCTGAGTGTTCGTCTTCTTTGTTGTGCCATTTGCATTGTAAGTAGTAAAGTGTAACTTTTATCTTTCCAAAAAGTTACTATATTTGGTTTAGGTTTACACTTTTTATGTAGAGCGTTTACAACTTTTTGTACCTTGGTTACATAATTTTTTGCTTCGTGAAGGTGTTTAGTGGTTGTGGTCATTTGGGTTGGAAGTTTTATGAAATGTATTTCACAGGGTTATTGGTTGAGTTTACAGGTTTTGTGTAGTAGTTGTCGTGAAAAAGAATAAAATAATTTTTGAGTAGGGTTTACAAATTTATTTCGATTGATTTACAACTTATTTGCATTGGTTTACAATGTTTTGTGTTTTATATTTGAGAACTTGGTTTGCAACTGTTTTTGCATTGGTTTACAACATTGTGAAAAAAGTTCACAACTTTTTCTGTGGTGGTTTAGAACTTTTCCCCTCGGTTTACAACTTTTTGTGTGGTAGTTTACAACTTTTCCTTCCCGGTTTATAACTTTTTCTGTGGTGGTTTACAACTATTTCTATGGTGGTTTACAACATTCTCCCTATGGTTTACAACATTTTCTGTGGTGGTTTACAACATTTTCTGTGGTGGTTTACAATGTTTCCCCCTGGTTTAAAAAATTTTCTGTGGTGGTTTGCAAGATGTTCCCCCTGGTTTACAACTTTTCGTAACAGTGGTTTACAACTTTTCCCCTTCTAGTTTACAACTTTTTTCTGTGGTTGTTTACAACATTTCCCCCTAGGTTTACAACTGTTTCTGTGGTAGTTTACAACGTTTTGTGTGGTGGTTTACAACATTTATCCCCTGGTTTACAACTTTTCAGTTTGGTTTACAACTTGTTTGTGTGGTGGTTTACAACATTTTCCCCTGGTTTACAACATTTTGTAACGCCCCGATTTTCTGTCAGAGTGAAAATGACCAAAATGCCCCTGAGGTCATTTTCAGCTCTGAACTCGAGGATAGCCGACCCGACAGTTCTTGAGGGGCTAACTCAATGCTTGAAGGGGATTAGTTGACTTGTGAACCTTTTCGGGATCGAAAATCTTGTTTTCTGAGTTTTCGATTCAAAATGACCAAAATACCCCTGTGGTGTTTGACCCGATTACAAGTACCGGATGAACTCGAAACTTCTCCAGATTGTTTTAAAAGGTGTTTTTATGTATTTCGTGACCTCAGTTTTAGTCCCAGTGGTCCCGGGCAAAATTTGTGCAAAATTACGATTTTGCTCCTAGCTTTGTGTTTTTGAGCTTAATCGTGTGATTAAGCAAACCTAAGCAATATTAGGCTCTAATCGAAGATTAATTAATTTTCATAATTAATCTAGAGTCAAAATAATTTATTGGAGCTAATTAGAACCTAAGATTGCTTAATTTAAACTCAAATCTTATTTTAAATTCAAGATTCCTAGTCATGGAATCTTGAATAGTATTTTCTCTCTCCAATTCCTTAAATCATGGAAATTTGTCTTCATAGTTTACTCATAAAATGAATTTTAAATCTGTAAATGTGTATGAGCACTCCTTAATCATGTCATAAAATTCCTAATTTCACTATTAGTTACCTAAACTTGTGCTTAGCAATTCCTAACCTTGCACCTAAACTAATACACACCTAAACCTATCATTAACACACAATTACATGAACAAATTTCCCTCCCCCTTGGCTGTTGCAATCTGGCTGAAACCCATACCCCTTGTTTCCATCACATGTGTAAATTCTTATACTCAAAATAACCATGCTTCCACCTCACCATGAACCATACTTTGAGTCATAAACACCATGCTTTCATCCATGCTTGACATGACTATTTCTAGAAGACTTTTTCCTCCCATTTTCCTGCCCAAAACCGTCAGCCCTCCATGCCCTTCTAGATGAATTATTTCATTTCAAAATTAAAAGGAAAATACCTCAAAAACCATGCTTGAAAGCCATGCTTGAGCCCATACCTATCATACCTTCAACCATGCCTTGAATGACCACTTGTAAGGGATATTTTTCTCTCCCCCATGCCTTCAAATGTTACGGCCAGCCCTTCCCCTTAATGAGTCTCTATTGTTTTTGTTTTCTATAAATACCTTACTTAGATGCACTTGGAAACACTTTAGATCATTTGCTAAGTTTAGTTTTCAAGCTTTTCTTTGAGTTCTTTCTTTTTCTCTCAAAGAGTTCTAAGAGTTCTTCCTCTTTATCTTCATATTCTTTATCTTCCTTTTGAATCATCATCTCATAGCTATACACCACCACCTCACAACCTTGAATCACCTGCTAAGCCTCTAAACACTCAACCTCAAACACAAACTCATCCAAAACACCTTTCCTTCCTATTCCTTTCATCAAGGCCGAAGCCTCATCATCACTTTAAGAGAAGTTTTTCCTTCCATTCTCACCTCAAAGATCAAGCCTTTGTCTTCACTCTTGGAACGGAGTTGCTTTCAAACTTTGTTTTACTCAAAAATGTGTTTTACTCAAAGTTTCTCTTGGTTTCTTTTAAAGCTTTCCCTTGTTCCTCTTTTCTTTTCATTTCTACCCCTTGGCCTCTTTGTGAGCATGATGGCTTGATGATGAGTGTTTCTAGATGATGACCTTGTGTTCATCTCAAAGAAACCTCTAAAGCTTGAGTTTTGTTTTTGATCTAGCAAAGTTTTGCTTTTTCTTTCCTTTTCTTTTCCTACATAGTTTCGGCCCCCATAGTTTTCACCTCAAGGTTTTTGTTAAAATTTTTAAAGTGTCTCTATATTTACTTTGTATCAAGAAGATAATGTTTCTTGGTTTCTATGTACTTAAAGTTTTGTTTCCTTTTAAAGTTTGCTTCTTTTTGAGCTTGATGATAATGTTCAAGAACCACGTGGTTCCTTTGAGAACTTGGTTCAAGAACTCTAAAGCTCACTTTGTTGATGAGATAAATGTTGGGTTGAGATTTTTGGTTCTCTTTAAAAGTCTCATATGAGCTCTAAGTTTAAGATAAAAGAATTGCATCCATATTTACTTTTATGTCATCACTAAATGCTCCAGATTAAAGAATGAACTTGCATCTCCATATTTATGTTTATGCTCTCACTAAATCTCTAAGATAATAATGAGTTTGCATAGCATATTTATTTTATGTTCTCACCTCTAAATAAAGACTAAAATAAAGTGCATTACATATTTATTTTATGTCATAACTTAAGAGATTTAGAGCTCATAGACTTACCCATTATTATTTCAAACAAAGACTTGAAAATACATGTTTGTTAGCCCATTGATTTTCAGCCTAAGGAGTCTGAGTAGTTACAAATACTAAAACTTATGTTTCATAATTTTTCTAAGTTTAGATAAGCCTAAGAAATGTTTTGAACAAAGTTTTATGATTTTAAATCTTTTCAAGTCTCATTCGAAATAGTTACTGCCCTTGGAAGTATTTTGATGATTTTAATAAGATAAAAATGTTCACTAATGAGTTTTGAAAAGTTTTAAAAGGGTCCCAAGAGAAAGTAGCAACTTATGTATTTTAAAAATGAAGTTTTATGCATTTTATAATGGAGACAATTTCGGTTCTGCCTTGCTTACTATGCTCACTGTTTTATTCTATTTTGATGATGATAATATGAGTATGTTCATGCATAATTGGTGTTATAATTAATATGTGAAAGTTAAGACAAGTTAATAACTAGAAAAGAATTAATTTGAGACTTTTAGATCCCTTAGTAATGGATTTTTCTGGATTCTGTCAAGGAAGGTTTAAAATTAGAAATCATGGTTAATAATTAGTTTAAATGTGTAGGAATTACTCATAATTGGTTTAGGACTTGATCTTGATGCTTAGGAAACTGAACTTAGAAAGGGTCAATGTTGTGACTCCTAGGTACCCATAAAGTATGAATTATAGATTCTGCACTCTTGAGGTTTAGAAATAGTTATGATCATAGTATTGAGTGAGGAATACTTAGATATGAGCCTATAGGTACCATAGAGCTTAAGTTATGATGATTTACAACTTAGATTTCAAGTTAAAGGCCTTAAGGGTCAATGCATAAGACATTAAGAAATCTTTTATGCTATGAGTGCAATGATGCATGTATGATTGTTTGATGCACATGTTTTGATGATAAATGAGCTATGATGAAAGGAATTATTGAGATGTTAAGTTTATCATGAGCATGAAAGTTGAATGAGAGATGTGTATGTGTTATAAGTTTGTGGCATAAAGTCAGTTTGAAGGAAATTCGGTTTACAGTAGTTATGCTGCTGAATTTCCATCAAACCTAAAGGACTTGAGAATGTTTTTGAAGTATAATATGAGATTTAAAACCCTAGGTGACACCAGTTCGGCCGAGCACCCTTAGGGGAGACAAATCCGTGAAGGTATGAGTAGATGCAGTCTACCAAAGCGGACAAATTGCTGTGGCTAAATGCCTGCAAAGCTTTTCAAAGAGGGTATATCCTAAGAGAGGTGATCCCTAGCCCCCTAACCCGTACTCAAGGAGTCGGGATTATTTTTATTATGTTTCGCTTATTCAGATAATAAGCAAGAGCTAGTGACGACTAGTTGAGGTATGAGCTCATAGCCTAAATGTTTTAGGGTGGCCTTATAATGCTAAAGTACCATGATTGACGTCACAAAGATTGAGGAAAGTTCCACTAGAAAGTTATATGCCTTTTTATGCCACTTGTATGCTTCTTGATGTTATGATTTGCTAAGTTATTTGCTTAAAGTATTGCCATACATTCATGCTTTGATATGTTGCATTCATGACATTAAGACGCATGCTAAAAGGAATGAACCTTGGATAATTAGTTTTATAAAACCTAATAATTAATCTTATATGCATGTACACCTTTCATAACTAAACCCAAGGTTCCTAAGGATGTGGATGATGCAACCCTAGATAGGAGGTCCCTATTGAGATTCTTTAGTAAGATTCTCACTCCTTTCTCTTCTTTCTCTTTCTTCTGTCACATCTTCAGAGATCAATGGCGACCTTTGTGCTTTTCATTGACACGCCAATCTAGGAGGTGCACTATGATCCATATCACCGCTCCTATCACCTAGTGTCCAGCTACCAGTTCACTCCTACTGCTCCTTATGGCGATGATGACTTGATCTTCGAGCGCACCTGCCCCCGCGATGAGCAGATTCGTCGTGCCCGTTCATCTACCTTAGCTGTCCGTGACTATTTGGAGTACGTGCCTTATTCGATGAGGCCAGAGACGGATCCGTCTGAGGATTCACCGATGCATGTCTACTTGGAGAGCTTTGCTCCCATTCCCCCATTCAGGCGAGAGGGGAGTGAGGACACCGTGATGCAGCCGTACCTGGCAAGGAAAGCCGAGATGCGCACTCAGGAGGAGCTCGAGCAGTTTGCCGGTTACATACCTCCATCGCCCAAGGATCCTCGCCGTCAGTAGATTTTGTTGGAGTGCTATTCGAGTGTTTGAGCCGCCATGAGGTCTTCCCCTTCAGTAGTATCTTTTGAGAGGGGTGTTTGAGTTTAATACTCATAGTTTGAGTAGGAGGGTAGTGTAGTTGGTTTTTATTTTCCGTCATTCCATGTACTTTACTGCATTTTGTATTTTCCCTGTTATTTTCTTTGTACTAAAAGCTCAGCCCGATTCTATAAGGGTGTGACTATAGGTACCTTTAATTATGTTATTAATGGAATGTTTCTTTGTTGAAAGTCTCTTTGTTGAAATGTTGATTGTTTTATGCCCTTATATATCTGATCATGTTGTGATTTATCTTTCCGTATCTCGATGAATTCGGCTCTCACTTTGTTTTATGTTTTCAAAAAAAAATTTACCCATAATTTTCGCTAAGTATTTTATTAAAAGGATGAGACTAAGAGGTAATAACCTAATGATTAACCTAATGTGTTCTAGAGTATTGGGTTAAAAATTAGGGTGTTACACATTTCCCCCTTGGTTTATAACTTTTTCCGTGGTGGTTTATGTAACGCCCCGATTTTCTGTTAGAGTGAAAATGACCAAAATGCCCCTGAGGTCATTTTTGGCTCGGAATTCAAGGAAAGCCGATCCGACAGTACTCAAAGGGCAAACTCAATGTTCGAAGGGGATTAGATGACTTGTGTACCTTTCCGGGATAGAAAATCTCGTTTTTTCGAGTTTTCGGGTCAAAATGACCAAAACACCCCTGTAGTGTTTTACCCGTTTGCAAGTGCCGGATGAACCCGAAACTTCTCCAAATGGTTTTAAATGGTGTTTTTATGTATTATGTAATTTTATTTTTAGTCCCAGAGGTCTCGGGCGAAATTAGTGCAAAATTACGATTTTACCCCTAGTTTCGTGTTTTTACGCTTAATCGCGTGATTAAGCAAACCTAGGAAATATTAGGCTCTAATCGAAGGTTAATTAATTTTCATAATTAATCTTGAGTCAAAATAATTTATTAAAGTTGATTAGAACCCAAAAGTGCTTAATTACAACTTGAAATCCTATATTAAATTCAAGATTCCTAGTCATGGAATCTTAAATAGTGTTTTCTCTCTCCAATTCCTTAAATCATGGAATTGTGTTTCCAATTGTTTATTCCTAAATGAGTTTTAAATTCTCTAATGATGTATGAGCACTCCTAATCTTGTCATAAAATCCCTAAACCTCATTCTTAGTTACCTAAACTTCGCTTAATTATTCCTAACTTTGTACCTAAGCTAACCTACACTTAATCTTATCATTAACACCCAATTACATGAAAGATTTTTCCTCTCTCCTTACTGCCCCAATCTGGCCGAAGCCATGCTCCCCCAATATTCATCACATGTGCAAATTTTGACACTTCAAAGAACCATGCTTTGACCTTATGTGAACCACACTTTGAATCATACAAACCATGCTTTCATCCATGCTTCATAGGACAACTTCTAGAAGGCTTTTCTTTCCCATTTTTTGGTTTGAAAACCGCCAGCCTTCTCCCCCATTTTAATGAATTATTTCATTTCAAATTTGAAGGAAAATCACCTTAAATCACCATACCTTGTCATACTTGTCATACTTTCAATCAAGCTTGATTTTTCAAATGAATAACTAAATGAAATAAACCAATTCCCTCATTTATTTGTGGCTGAAAAACTTCCAGCCATGCTTAGTTTCTAGAAGATTTATTTCATTCAAAATTTGAAAGAAAACTCACTCAAAAACCCATGCTTGAAGCCATACCTTGTATCATACACTCCATACCTCAAAACCATGCTTGTATGACACTTTGTAAGAGATATTTGCCTTCCTTTCCCTCCCTTTTTGCTACAGCTTCTCCTCCCCCTCAATGAGCCTTCACTATTTTTATTTTCTATAAATACCTATGCTTAAGGACTTGTGAGAACCTTTAGATTAATTGCATAGTTTCAAGTTTCTTAGCTTACTCTAAGTTCTTTCATTTTCTCTCTAAGTTTCAAGAGATTTTCCTCTTGTTCTTCATCTTCATCTTCTTCATCTCTTCATCACATAATCATCTCATAACCTTCAAACACCACCTCACAACCTCAAATCACCTCCTAAGCTCTCAAACACTTCATCTCAAACACAACCTCACTTGAAACACAACTCCAACCTTCTTATCCTCCCTTGGCCGAAGCCATCTTGCCCCTTAGAGGAGTTCATCATCTTGTTTTCCTTTTCAAAAAGTTCAAGTTTTCATCTTCACTTTAGGTAGGAGTGTTTTCTAAACTTTGCTTTTCATGAAAATAAGCTTTTCTAGCTTTCTCTTGGATTTTCTTTTTGAAACTTTCTTGTTCTTCTTTTTCTATGAGTTTGGCCTCTTGGCCTTGATGAGCACATGATAGCTCAATGATGAGAGCTCCTAGATGATGACTATGTGTTCATCTCAAGGGAACCTCTAGAGCTTGAGTTTTTATTTTCTCTAAGTTTTATCTTGATTTACTAACTCAAAATGATTTTAGCTCAAGAACACCTTTACTTTTTCTTGTCTTTCATTTCGGTTTTCTCATTTCCTTTCCTTTAATATTCCGGTTTTGGTTTCCTTTTCCTTGTAGTCTTGTGTTTCTTTGAAAGTTTGCTTATTTTGAGCTTGATGATGATGTTCAAGAACCTCATAGTTCCTTTGAGAACATAGTTCAAGAACCTCAAAGCTCTCTTTGTGATGAGATGAGTGTTGGGTTATTATTTTCTAAAGTCTTGTAAGAGCTCTAGATAACCTTAAAATGAACTTTGCATTCATGTTTACTTTTATGCTTTGCACATCATATTTATTTTTCCTTGTCATCACTAAGTACCAAGATAACCAAGGAACTTGCATAATCATATTTATATTTCAAGCAATGCATTATCATGTTTATATTTCAAGTCCTCACTTAAATACCAAAGATAATAACAAGTTGCATTCATGTTTATTTTATGCTATCACTTTACTTTCTAAAGGAACCTAAAATAAGTGCATGGGCATGTTTATTTTATGTCATCAGTTGAATGAACCTAGAGTTCAAAGACCTGCCCATTGTCGTCTCAAACAAAGGTTTGAAAATATTCATTCCTTTAGCTTATGTTTTCGGCCCCTAAGAGATTTATTGTGTACAAGTATTGAAAACTATGTGTTATAATTTTTCTAAGCTTTTATGAGTTCAAGGAATGCATAGAACTAAGTTTTATGAATTTAGGACCTCTTGAGACAAACTTGATTTAGTTACTGCCCTCATAAATATTTTGATGATTTTAGATGTTAAAAATGTTTATAAATGAGTTTTGAAAGTTTGAAAAAGGTTCCAAGAGAAACTAGTATTTTATGTGCTTTAGAAATTGTGTTTGATGCCTTTGTATGGAGACTTGGTTTCGGTTCTGCCTTGCTATTTTATGGCCACTGTATGTGTTGTTTGATGATGATAATATGATTAAGTTTGAGTATAATTAATGTTAAAACTCATATGTGAAAGATAAGAGAAGTTAGTAACTAGAAAAGAATTAATTTGAGAGTTTTAGATCCCTTAATGTTTGAATTTTCTGGATTCTGTCCAGCGAGGTTTAGTAATGCTAATCATGGTTTTAAATTAGTTTAATTGTGTAGGAATGACTCATAATTAGTTTAGGACTTGATCTTGATGCCTTAGGAGCAAACCGGACTTAGAAAGGGTCATTATTGTGACTCCGAGGTACCCGTAAAGTTAGGATTTTAGATTCTGCATCCTTGAGGTTTAGAGATGTTCTTGATCATAGTATTAAGTGAGGAATACTTAGATATGAGCCTATAGGTACCCGAGAGATTAAGTTGTGATGATTTAAAACTTAGATTGTGAGTTAAGGACCTTAAGGGTCAATGCATAAGACACTAAGAATTTGTTAATGCTATGATGTGTATATGATGCAATGCTATGTTGAGATGTTCATGATGCATGAGGAAATGGTTGTTGAGATATGAAGTTTATCATAGCATGAGATTTAAATGAGGAATATGTTGTGTGATTAGCTTGTGGCATAAGTTTCGGTTTGAAGGAGATTCAGTTTAACAGCTGTTATGCTGTCGAATTTCCATCAAACCTTAAAGGGCTAAAGAAATGTTTTAAAGTACCACATGATTTGAAAATCCTAGGTGACACCGGTTTGGCCAAGCACCCCCAGGAGATTTTTATGTGACAAAGCACTGAGACGCACTTTCCTAGGTGACATCGGTTCGGCCGAGCATCCCCAGGGGAGACAAATCCGTGAGGGTATGAGTAGATGCAGCCTACCAAAGTGGACAAATTGCTGTGGCTTAATGCCCGCAAAACGTTTCAAAGAGGGTATATCCTAAGAGAGGTGATCCTCGCCTCTACCTGCATTTGCGTAGTCGGGATTATTTATTATGTTTCGCTTATTCAAATAATAAGCAAGAGCTAGTGACGACTAGCTGAGGTATGAGCTCATAACCTAGTTAGTTTAGAGTGGCCTAATCATGCTAAAGTACCATGATTAATGTCACAAAGTTGAGGAAAGATCCACTTGATAGTTATATGCCCTTTATGCCACTTGTATGCTTCTTGAAGTTGTGATTCATTGAATTATTTGTTTGAGACATTGCCATGCATTCATGTTTTAGTATGTTGTACTCATGACATCTAGATGCATGCTAAAAGGAATGAACCTTGGATAAATAGTTTTATATACCCTAAATTGAATCTTATATGCATGCACACTGTTTTATAAATAAACCTAAGGTTCCTGAGGATGTGAACGATGCAACCCTAGGATAGGAGACTCCTACTGAGATTCTTTAGCAAGAATTCTCACTCCTTTCTTTTTCTTCTTCCGTCACATCTTCAGAGAGCGATGGCGATGTTCGTAGTTTTTGTCGACACGCCGACCTAGGAGGTTCACTATGACCCAGATCACGGGTCATATCATTTTGAGGGGCAGTGTACTATGTGAGTCTTCATGTTCATCGGACGCCCCTTTGCACACCCTGTATAGAGCTACTGTTTCTCCCCAATGTCACCCTACAACAATGCGATGGTTTTTGAGCGTGCCCAGACGCAAGACGAGAGGATTCTGTGGACGTATACTGGTGGTTCGATGCCTCAAGACTTCCAAGACTACGTGCCTCGGTCTTCGAGCTCAGAGGACGACCCATTCAAGGACCCGCCGACGTACATGTATAGCGAGAGCTCTGATCCTATACCTCAGTTCATGCGAGGCGAGAGCAAGGAGATCGCATACGAGCCGAGGCTAGGCGAGCCGAGAGGCGCCCTATCGAGGAGCTCATGCTCGCCTTCACGTGTACCCACTCCCGCCGCCTCAAGGCCCATGGATCGGTTACACTCCACCTTTCCCCAGGTTCTAGTAGTAGACGTCTTAGGGGAGGCCTAGTGCACACACCCACATGTAGAGTGGATAAACCTTCTTTTGTTCTTGAGGTTATTCACCATAGGTGCACTCAGGTAGTTATGATTTATTTCTGCTTTCTTGTTGTACGTTGTATTTCATTTTCGCTGTATTACAAGCTCTGCCCGTCCCTATGAGGGTATGACTACTTATGTACTCTAATTATGTTATTAATGAAATGTTTCTTTTGTTATCATGATCATTGTTCTTTGAGTATATGCTTTACCTTATGATTTCTAATGACTGTTACGCGTGCTTTATATTTCTGTCTTACGATTAGACTAAGAACGCGGCTCTCACTTTGTTTTATGTTTTCAAAAAAAAAATTTTACCCGTAATTTTCGCTAAGTATTTTAATAAAATAATGAAGTAAGAAGTAATAACCCAATGATTAGCCTAATATGTTCTGGAGTATTGGGTTAAAAATTAGGGTGTTACAGTTTACAATATTTCCCCCCTGGTTTACAACTTTTTCTGTGGTGGTTTACAATATTTCCCCTTGGTTTACAACTTTTTTTGTGGTGGTAAACAACGCTCCCCCTAGTTTACAAAATATTTTGTGGTGGTTTGCAACTTTCCCCCTGGTTTACATCTTTTGGTGTGGTGGTTTACAACTTTTCCCATTCTGGTTTACAACATTTTTGTACAGTGATTTGTAAATTTTCGTGTGTATTACTTGTTTTTGAAGGGTGTGGCAGTTTGCTTGCGGAATTAAATTTGTGATATAACAGTTAAACATTTTGATTTTTAGGTACATCTTAGACATGGGTCCTCGCAATAGAGTTGAAGTTGCTGAAGGGAGCATGGGAAAAAGGCTAGAGTTGTAAGTATAATTCCTTTGGAGGTTTTTTCAATGTTTGATACAATGGGTGTTTATGTTAGTTTATTGTGTTTGGCATAATTAATGGTGATAGTGTGTGATGTAATATTTTGATTGTTTTTACTGTGAGATGTAGCCTGCATTCAATAGTCGATGCTCCCTCCCGCAATGATTGTTGATATGTGGGAAAAGAGTTTAACAGTGCCTCAAAAGGAGGTAGTTGAGGTGATGGGCTTTGGAGGCCTTTTTCAATTGAAGATGAAGCAAGAAAATAGGGTCTTCATCTTGGAGGTGATAAAGGCATTTGATTATGTAAAGCGGTGCATCCGCTTCAAGGAATGGTCAATACCTATTATGGCTAAATCATTGGGTTTAGTGCTTGGGCTTCCTTGTTCTAGTCAGTAAACAAAACCTGGTGGAAATTTTAAAAATTTAGTTTTTGTTATTTCAAATGTAGGCTGGAGTTTGCATGTTATGAGTACATGAAATTTGTTTATATGTAAAGGTGAGGAGGTAAGGCAAAATGCATCAAATGAGGAAATAGTTGTTGTGCAAAAGTTCCAGAAAAGAATTATAAAGGACTTGGAAGTGATCATTCGGGAAAGCACAACTAATGACAGGTTTAAGAGAGCCTTCATCCTGTATGTGCTCTGCACATTCCTTTGCCCCACTATGAAGGGTTCAACAAGTATGAAGTTGTTGGCCCATGTGGTTGATGTTGAAGACCCTAGAAAATACAATTGCGGTAAACTTGTTGTTGACACATTGGTTAATAGCATCAAAGAATACAAGACAAGAAAAGGGGAGGTGAGGTCTATCGAAAGGTGGGTCTTCTTCCTGATGGTATGTGGCACTAATGCAAGTTTATGTCTATTTTAGTTGTGCAATGACAATTTCAATAATTAAATTTATGTTTCCTTTTAATAGGTTTGGTACCTCTACTCAACTTTTGGGTCGCCTTCCGGAGACAATGACCCTCCACTGGTCAAACACTGGACTAAGGAGGCTACCCAGGCCCGATTCAGTGAGCAGAGATTGGATGAGGAGGTACAATGCTGCTAACCTTTGTGTAATTTAGCGTTTAGGGTAATTGACAAGGTAAATGTAGTAAAGTGGTGTGAACAAGAGCTAAAGCCCCTTTTTTGCAGGGTCTCCTGAACCCAAAGAAGTACAATGTTGATGGTGCGGTGAAGGAATTTCTTGATACCCACTTTGACTATGAGGTATTTGGATTTGCTTTAAGGAGATAATTGTATATATTTTTCTGTTGGAAAATTTGTCATTGGATAGCAATGGTTTAAATGTAAAATAACATTCATTCAAGTATCTATATGCATGACTTGAAGGAAATGGTCAATAGGGTGATTCAAATGGCATTGAAGTAGCAGAGAGGGAGGAGGGAGAGGAAGGCAAGCTCTTGCGCACAGAAGGCTCCTTCGAAGCCAAACAAGGTTTCTTCTTCCCCAATGAATGTGGCTGCTGCATCAGTTTAGTCACCCCCTCCACCAAATGCTGGCCAATTGGAATCTTCCAGTGATGAAGGTTCCATAGAGGGTAGTACTACACCTCCAGTCCACTCAGCTTATGTGTGTGAGGAGACTGGAGGTAGTTTCAGTGAGGGGACAGTAGTGGTGAAGGACCAGTTCTACCTTGAGGGTCCTTCCACAGTAACTGCACATTATGTTATTTAATTTTCTATGTGAATATATTTATGTGGAAAGTGATTGCATTGTCATAGGTTGTAGTATATGAAATGTAATGATTTACAATTAAATTAAACATGAGGCACACTCAGCTCCACATGGAGCTATGAAAGGAAGTCCTTCGAAAATGCAGCTGATGGTGATGGTTGAGGATGATCCCTTGGGCGAGGATGTTCCCTTGTCCCCTTCAGAAGTCTTTCCAGATGAGGTAACTACTTATTTTTATAATGGTTCATAACGTTGTGGGTTTGCTGTGTATGAAATGATGTGTACACCATTTGCAAATGATATATGGTGTGCTTGTTTAGGAGATGGGTACGTTGATTGTCAGCCTATTGTCCGTGGACAGGACAAGACAAGCTTCAGCTTCCCAAACCCTGAGCAGCAGCAAGATCAAGGTGCCATATGAAGTGGCCAAGGTGATCTTTGCTTACTGCACGAGGAATGAAAGCAAGTGTAAGAGAGGGAAGAAAAGCAAAAAGGCAGTTGAAACAAAAGAGTGAGTCGAGTGCAGAATTTGTGTGTGTTTTTTGGTTTGGAGTTGGTGTACAATTGTTATTGTTTTGGTTTAGAACTTTTTTCTTGGGTTTACACTTATTTGACAAGAGGTTTACAACCTTTTTTTGCTGGTTTGCAACTATTTTGGTCCCTGGTTTACAACTTCTTGACATGAGGTTTACAATTTATTTGTGCTGATTTACAACTTTTTGGTACAACTTTCTTTTTCCTGGTTTTAAACTTTTTGAGGGGGTTTACAACTTTTTTAGTACTGGTTTACAAGTTTTTGGTATGAGGTTTACAATTATTATTTTGCTGGTTTAGTTCAGAGGAGGTTTACAAGTTTTCAGTGCTGGTTTACAACTATTCACATTAGGTTTACAACTTTTTAGACAAGGTTTACAATGTAACACCCCGATTTTCTATTAGAGTGAAAATGACCAAAATGCCCCTGAGGTCATTTTCGGCCCGGAATTCGAGGAAAACCGGTTCGGCAGTACTCGAAGGGCAAACTCAATGTTAGAAGGGGAATAGATGACTTTTGTACCTTCCCGGGATCGAAAATCTCGTTTTTCGAGTTTTCGGGTCAAAATGACCAAAACGCCCCCACGGTGTTTTACCCGTTTGCAAGTGCCAGATGAACCCGAAACTTCTCCAGATGATTTTAAAAGGCGTTTTTATGTAGACTGTGACTTTAGTTTTGGTCCCGGAGGTCTCAAGTAAATTAGTGCAAAATTACGGTTTTGCCCCTAGTTTCGTGTTTTTACGCTTAATCGCGTGATTAAGCAAACCTAAGCAATATTAGGCTCTAATCGAAGGTTAATTAATTTCCTTAATTAATCTAGGGTCAAAATAATTTATTAAAGTTGATTAGAACCTAAAAGTGCTTAATTACAACTTAAAATCATATTTTAATTTCAAGACTCCTAGTCATGAAATCTTGAATAGTGTTTTCTCGTTCCAATTCCTTAAAACATGGAATTGTGTTACACATTGTTTATTCATAACTGAGTTTAAAATTCTTTAATGATGTATGAGCACTCCTAATCTTGTCATAAAATCCTTAAAACACATTCTTAGTTACCTAAACTTAAGCTTAATTGTTCATAACCTTGTACCTAAGCTAATACACATTTAAACCTACCATTAACACCCAATTAAATGGTCAAAACTCACCCCCTCTCTGCTGCCCAAGGCCTGGCCGAAGCTGTCCCTCCCCATTATGCATCACATGTTCAATTTTTCAACACTCCAAGGCCATACCTCAAGTCACATACACTATACCTTGTCATAACTTTCAATCAAGCTTGATTTTCCAAGTAAATAACTAATTAAAATAGCCCATTTTCTCCATTTATTTGTGGCTGGAAAAGTTCCAGCCATGCATTGTTTCTAGAAGCCTTATTTTATCAAAAATTGATAGGAAATTAACTCACTTCAAGCCATACTTTGTAGCATAGCTTCCATACTTCAAACCATGCTTGAATGACCTTGTGTAAGAGATATTTTCCTCTCCCTTTTCCCTCCAATACGACACAGCCACTCCTCCCCTTGGTGAGCCCCATGGTTTTGTTTTTCTATAAATAGGATGCTTGTGATAGCTTAGTTGCACTTTGAAGCATTTGCTAAGTTTAGAATTTTAGGGTTGTCTTGCTAGTTCTTTTCTTTTCTCTCAAAATTCCAAGAGAGTTCTTCCTTTCTTTTCATCTTCATCTTCATCCTCTCTTCATCTCTTCATCATCTCTCAACCTTGAAACACCACCCCATAGCCTTGAACCATCATCAAACTTCTCAAATATCACACCTCAAACACAACCTCACTTGAAACGCAACTCCAACCTTCTTGCTTCCTCTTGGCCGAAACCATCAAGCACCAAGGAGGAGCTCATCATCTTGTTTTTCTTTCCAAAAGTTCAAGCTTTGTGTCTTCACTCTAGGTAGGGATTTGCTTTTCAAACTTGTTTTGCTCAAGAATATGTTTTTCTCTAGTTTCCTCTTGGATTCTTTTGAACTTTCCTTTGTTTTCCTTTTCTCTTGCATTTCGGCCATGAGGCCTTAAGAAGCACATGATAGCTCAATGATGAGGACTCCTAGAGAATGACTATGTGTTCATCTCAAAGGAACCTCTAGAGCTTGAGTTTTTCTTTTCCTTTAACTTCATTTATACTATACTTAGCTCACATGGTTTTTCAACTTAAGAAAATTAATCTAAGGATTTCTAAAAGCCCAAGCCTACCCTTGTCAACCTTAAAGTTGGCCGGCATGTTCTAGAGATTTTTCTCTAGATAGGGGTTTTGGGTATTTAATAAAGAACTTGACTTAGTTTCACTTTCTTTTTCTTTTGTAAGACTTTCGGTTTTGGTGTTTTGATCTTTGAGATATTGTATTGGGTTGTTATCTTGTTAAAGTCTTGAATAAGCTCTAGTTAACCATAAAATGAATCTTGCATCATGTTTACTTTATGCTTTGCATATCATGTTTACTTCCTTGCTATCACTAAATATCAAGATAATAAGTGAACCTTGCATTATCATGTTTATATTTCAAGCTATGCATTATCATGTTTATAGTTCAAGTTCTCACTTAATACCAAGATAATAATGAGTTGCATTCATATTTACTTTGTACTATCACTTTACTTTCTAATGGAACCTAAAATAAGTGCATGAGCATGTTTATTTTTATGTCATCACCTAAATAAACCTAGAGCTCAAGGACTTGCCCATTGTTGTCTCAAACAAAGGTTTAAAAATATTTATTTCTTTTGGTTCATATTTTGGCCCTAAGGGGTCTTGAAGTTTCTAAGTATTTAAGACTATGTTTTATAATTTTCCCAAACTTATATGAGTTTAAGGAATGCATAGAACTAAGTTTTATGAATTTAGGACCTCTTGAAACAAAGATAAATTGGTCACTGCCCTCTTAAACATTCTTATGATTTTAGATGTTAAAAATGTTTATAAATGAGTTTTGAAAGTTTTAAAAAGGTTCCAAGAGAAACTAGTATTTTATGTGCTTTAGAAATTGTGTTTTATGCCTTTATGGAGAGTGTTTGCTTCGGTTCTGCCTTGCTACTTATTTACCAATGTATGTGCTGTTTTAATGATGATAATATGCTTATGTTTGAGTAAAAATAATGTTAAAACTCTTATGTGGAAGATAAGATAAGTTAGAGACTAGAAAAGAATTAATTTGAGAGTTCTAGATCCTTTAATGTTTGAATTTTCTGGATTCTGTCCAGCAAGGTTTAGTAATGCTAATCATGGATTTAAATTAGTTTAAATATGTAGGAATGACTCATAAATGGTTTAGGACTTGATCTTGATGCCTTAGGAGCAAACCGGACTTAGAAAGGGTCATTGTTGTGACTCCTAGGTACCCGTAAAGTTAGGATTATAAATTCTGCATCCTTGAGGTTTAGAGATGTTCTTGATCATAGTGTGAGGTAAGAAATACTTAGTTATAACCTCCTAGGTACCCAAGAGATTAGGTTTGATGATTAATAACTTAGAACATGAGTTGAGGACCTTAAGGGTCAATGCATAAGATATTAAAAAGTCTTGAGTTTTAGGATGCTTGATTTATGTAAACGTGATATATGATACATGAGCTTTATCTATGATAAGTTTGATATGTGCTTTGAAGAAGTTTTATATGATGATATGCTATACCTCCTAAGATATGTATGTATGACTTATATGTTTTTATGGCATAAGCAAATTTGAGGAAATTCGGTCTACAGCCGTCACGCTGCCGAATTTCCATCAAATTTGAGGGACTTAGAAAAAGATCTTTTTGAAAATCATGAGAACTTAAATGTGACACGACACTGAGACACCTTCTTGGGTGACACCGGTTTAGCCGAGCACCCCCAAGAAAACAAATCCGTGAAGGTATTGACATAGAGCTTGCCAAGGACAATGCTACTGTGCACTAGTTGCCAGTAGAGCATTTCAAAGAGGAAATGACCCTAAGAGAGGTGATCCTTAATTGCCCCCTAGCCCGCACTATTAAGTCGGGATTATGTATATGTTACGCTTATCATAGGATAAGTAAGAACTAGTGACGACTAGTTAAGGTATGAGCTCATAACCTAGAGATGTTTTAGGGTAGCCCCATGAGATAAAAGTTAAAGTTTAGAATGTCACATGTGCTATGAAAAGAAAAGTTATTATGAGATTTACAACCGTTACCTTATGCCACTATTATAATGTTTCTTAAGTTATTCTATTGATTGGTTTACCTTTATGATGCATTCATATCATTAGTATACTTCATGCTTAGTTATAAGACGCATTGTAAAATATGACGGACCTTGGATAATTAATACTTTAGAAAACTAACTTAAAAGGAGTTTATATGCATGCACACCTTTTTGGAAATGAAACCTAAGGTCCCTGAGGATGTGATGACGACACTTAGTTAGGGATTGTCCTACTGAGAATTCTTTTAGAAGATTCTCATTCCCTCCTTCTTTTCTTCCGTCATATCTTCATATGGTGACTTTCGTACTCTTCATCGACACCCCGACATGGGAGCTGCACCATGACCCAGCACTTGGGTCATACCATTTTGAGGGTTGCTGCACTGTCAGAGTATTCATGTTCATAGGACGACCTTTCGCGCACCCCGTCCCGAGCTACCGCTTCACCCCGACTGCTCCTTACTGCCATAACGGGATTTTTGAGCGAGCTAGACCCCGCGATGAGCAGATTCTCCGCATGCAGCCCGAGACATCAGCCGTACGCGACTACCTGGAATACGTGCCCCGGACCCAGTATTTGGAGATGGACCCATCAGAGGACCCGCCCTCGCATATGTACAGTTGGAGCTCCAGCCCTGCTCCCTCACCAATGAGAGCTGGGAGCGAGGAGACGGTGGTTCAGCCGAGGTTGGCTCGTAGGCCATCCATGCGCCCTCGCCGCGGTGGACACGCTCTGATGATCCGCACGACCACTCCCACCAAGATCCGCTAGTGGATCGATTCCACCCCTCAGTACTCGGATCAGCAGGAGTAGGAGTATTGGATGGGTAGTAGCTAGTGCACGCACGCCACATAGTTGAGGGCAAACCTTCTTTTGTATATGAGGTTGTCCACTCTAGGTGCACATGGGTATGGGTGTTGTTTTTATGATTTCCTTGTACTTGCTTTCAGTTGTATTTCGTTCTTCCATGTACCAAATAGTCCTGCCTTTTTGGTAGGCACATTTTATATATATATTCAGTTGATGTGTCCATGTTATTCACGTGTTCTATTATGGTTTGTTCATATGACTTGTGTGAATTTCCTGTTCAAAGAATCATGCGTGGCTCTCACTTTGGTTTAATTCAAAAACAAAAATTTTACCCATATTTCCGCTAAGTATTTTCAAAGTAAAGAATGAGACCAAGAGGTAATATTCTAAAGATTAACCTAATTACATACTAGTAGTATTAGGTTAAGATTTAGGGTGTTACATACAACTTTTTTCGTATGAGGTTTACAACAATTATTTTGCTAGTTTACAGTTCACAGGAGGTTTACAGCTTTGCAGTGCTAGTTTACAACTATTCAGATTAGGTTTACAACTTTTTATACAAGGTTTACAACTTTTGTGCCTGTGGTGTATAACACTTTATAAAATGTTATAAACTAGCACCTGTTAACAAAATGTTATAAACTTAAAAATGAATAGTCGTAAACCTGTCAAGAAAATGTTGTAAACCTAAGATGAAAATGTTGTAAACCTAAGAAGAAAATGTTGTAAACCTGTTAAGATGATGTTCTAAACCTAAGAAGGAAAAGTTGTAAACCTGTCACTAAATTGTTGTAAACCTAATAAGGAAAAGTTCTAAACTTGTTCAGAAAATGGTGTAAACCTAAGAACTAAAAGTTATAAACCTGTTAAGAAAATTGTGTAAACCTAAGAACTAAAAAGTGCAAACCTGTTAACAAAATGTTGTAAAGCTAAGAAGAAAAGGTTGTAAACCTGTCAGGAAAATGTTGTAAACCTAAGAAGGAAAAGTTGTACACCTGTAAACAAAATGTTCTAAACCTAAGAAGGCTAAGGTGTAAACCTGTAAACAAAATGTTGACATCCTAACAAGGAAAAGTTGTAAACCTGGTAAGAAAATGTTATAAACCTAATAACGAAATGTTGTAAAGCTGTTAACAAAATGTTGTAAAGCTGTTAAGAAAAGTTGTAAACTTGTTAACAACATGTTGTAAACCTAAGAAGGAAAAGGTGTAAACCTGTTAAGAAAATGTTGTAAAACTAAGAAGGAAGAGTTGTAAACCTCTCAAGAAAATGTTGTAAACCTAAGAGGGAAAAGTTGTAAACCTGTTAAGACAATGTTCTAAACCTAAGAAGGAAAAGTTGTAAACCTGTCACGAAATTGTTATAAACTTAAGAAAGAAAAGTTGTAAACCTATTCAAAAAATGGTGTAAACCTAAGAACTAAAAGTTGTAAACCTTTTAACAAAATGTTGTAAACCTAAGAAGGAAAATTTTTAAACCTGTCAAGAAAATATTGTAAACCTAAGAGGAAAAAGTTGTAAGGCTATTAAGACAATGTTCTCAACTTAAGAAGGAAAAGTTGTAAACCTGTCACGAAATTATTGTAAACCTAAGAAGGAAAAGTTGTAAACCTGTTAACAAAATGTTGTAAACCTAAGAAGAAAATGTTGTCAACCTGTTAAGAAAATGTTGTAAGGCTCTTAAGAAAAATTGTAAACCTGGTAACAAAATGTTGTAAACCTAACAAGTAAAAGTTGTAAACCGGTTAAGACAATGTTCTATACCTAATTGTAAACCTGTCACGAAATTGTTGTAAACCTAAGAATAAAAAGTTGTAAACCTGTCAAGAAAATGTTATAAACCTAAGAAGGCTAAGGTGTAAACCTGTTAACAAAATGTTACAAACCTAACAAGGAAAGGTTGTAAACGTATTAACAAAATGTTGTAAACCTAATAAGGAAAAGTTGTAAACTGGGTAAGAAAATGTTGTAAACCTAAGAAGGAAATATTGTAAACCTGTTAAGAAAATGTTGTACTGCTGTTAAGAAAAGTTGTAATCCTGTTAATAAAATGTTGTAAACCTAAGAAGGAAAATGTGTAAACCTATTAATAAAATGTTGTAAACCTAAGAAGGAAGAGTTGTAAACCTGTCAAGAAAATGTTGTAAACCTAAGAAGAAAATGTTGTAAACCTGAGAAGGAAAAGTTGCGAACCTGTCAAGAAAATATTCTAAACCTAAGAAGGCTAAGGTGTAAACCTATTGACAAAATGTTGTAAACCTAACAAAGAAAAGTTGTAAACCTAGTAAGAAAATGTTGTAAATCTAAGAACGAAATGTTGTAAACCTATTAAGAAAATGTTGTAAAGTTGTTAAGAAAAGTTGTAAACTTGTTAACAACATGTTGTAAACCTAAGAAGGAAGAGTTGTAAATCTGTCAAGAAAATGTTGTAAATCTAAGAAGAAAAAGTTGTAAACTTGTCAGGAAAATGTTGTAAACCTAAGAAGGAAAAGTTGTAAACCTGTTAAGACAATGTTTTAAACCTAAGAAGGAGAAGTTGTAAACCTGTCACGAAATTGTTGTAAACCTAAGAAAGAATAGTTGTAAACCTGTTCAAAAAATGGTGTAAACCTAAGAACTAAAAGTTGTAAACCTGTTAAGAAAATGGTGTAAACCTAGTAACTAAAAGTTGTAAACTGTAACGCCCCTATTTTCTGTTAGAGTGAAAATGACCAAAATGCCCGTAAGGTCATTTTCGGCCTGGAATTCGAAGAAAGCCGGTCCGGCAGTACTCGAAGGGCAAACTCAATGTTGGAAGGGGATTAGATGACTTGTGTATCTTTCCGGGATCGAAAATCTCGTTTTTTGGGTTTTCAGGTCAAAATGACCAAAACGCCCCTGCGGTGTTTTACCTGTTTGCAAGTGCCGGATGAACCCGAAACTTCTCTAAATGGTTTTAAAAGGCGTTTTTATGTATTCTGTTACTTTAGTTTTGGTCCCGAAGGTTCCGAGCGAAATTAGTGCAAAATTACGATTTTGCCCCTAGTTTCGTGTTTTTACGCTTAATCGCATAATTAAGCAAACCTAAACAATAGTAGGCTCTAATCAAAGGTTAGTTAATTTTCATAATTAATCTTGAGTTAAAATAATTTATTAAAGTTGATTAGAACCTAAAAGTGCTTAATTACAACTTGAAATCCTATTTTAAATTTAAGATTCCTAGTCATGGAATCTTGAATAGTGTTTTCTCTCTCCAATTCCTTAAATAATGGAATTGTGTTTCCAATTGTTTATTCCTAAATGAGTTTTAAACTCTCTAATGATGTATGAGCACTCCTAATCTTGTCATAAAATCCCTAAACTTCATTCTTAGTTACCTAAACTTAAGCTTAATTATTCCTAGCCTTGTACCTAAACTAATACACACTTAAACCTACCATTAGCACACAATTAGATGATCAAAATCTCTCTCCTTCCATGCTGTCTGGTTTGGTCGAAGCTTTTACCCCTCCATATCGATCACATGTGCAAATTTTTCACACTTCAAAGGCCATACTTTCATCTTACATGAACCATGCTTTGTGTCACAACTTCCATACCTTCATCCATGCTTCCAAGGACAACTTCTAGAAGACTTTTCCTTCCCCATTTTCTGGTCTGAATTCCACCAGCCTTCCTCCCCCATTTGATGAATTATTTCATTTCAAATTTGAAGGAAAATCACCTCAAATCACCATACCTTGTCATACTTTCAATCAAGCTTGATTTTCCAAATGAATAACTAAATGAAATAAACCAATTCCCTCATTTATTTGTGGCTGAAAAACTTCCAGCCATGCTTAGTTTCTAGAAGATTTATTTTATTCAAAATTTTAAAGAAAACTCACTCAAAAACCCATGCTTGAAGCCATACCCTGTATCATACACTCCATACCTCAAAACCATGCATGAATGACAAGTTGTAAGAGATATTTTCTCTTCCTTTCCCTCTCAAATGCTACAGCTTCTTTCCCCCTTGGATGAGCCCTCATTTGTTTTCATTTTCTATAAATACCTTTCCTAGAAACACATGCAAATATTTTAGCTCATTTGCATACTTTTAGATTTCTTAGCTTTCTCTAAGTTCTCTCTTTTTCTCTCTAAGTTTCAAGAGAGCTCTATCTTGTTCTTCATCTTCATCTTCATCCTCTCTTCATCTCATCATCATCTCATAACCTTAAAATACCACCCCAAAGCCTTGAATCACCTCCTAACCTCTCAAACACCTCACCTCAAACACAACCTCACTTGAAACACATCTCCTTTCCTTCTCCCTCTCCAAGGCCGAAGCTATCTTGCCCCAAGGAGGAGTTCTTCATCTTGTTTTCCTTTTCAAAGATCAAAGCTTTTAACTTAACTCTAGGTAGGAGTGTTTTCCTAAACCTTGTTTTCTTGAAAATGAGTTTTATCTAGCTTTCTCTTGCATTTTCTTTTTGAAACTTTATTTGTTTTTCCTTCCTTGATGTTTCAGCCTCTTGGTCTTGATGAGTACATGATGGCTCAATGATGAGAGCTCCTAGATGATGACTATGTGTTCATCTCAAAGGAACTCTTAGAGTTCAAGTTTTTATTTTCTCTAAGTTCCATCTTGATTTACTAACTCAAAATGACTTTAGCTCAAGAACACCTTTACTTTTTCTTGTCTTTCATTTCGATTTCCTCATTTCCTTTCCTTTAATATTTCGGTTTTGGTTTCCTTTTCCTTGTAGTCTTGTGTTTACTTGAAAGTTTATTTATTTTGAGCTTGATGATGATGTTCAAGAACCTCATAGTTCCTTTGAGAACTTGGTTCAAGAACTCTAAAGCTCTCTTTGTGATGAGATGAGTGTTGGGCTATCATTTTCTAAAGTCTTGTAAGAGCTCTAGATAACCTTAAAATGAACTTTGCATTCATGTTTACTTTTATGCTTTGCACATCATATTTATTTTTCCTTGTCATCACTAAGTACCAAGATAACAAAGGAACTTGCATAATCATGTTTATATTTCAAGTAATGCATTATCATGTTTATATTTCAAGTCCTCACTTAAATACCAAAGATAATAACAAGTTGCATTCATGTTTATTTTATGCTATCACTTTACTTTCTAAAGGAACCTAAAATAAGTGCATGAGCATGTTTATTTTATGTCATCACTTGAATGAACCTAGAGTTTAAAGACCTGCCCATTGTCGTCTCAAACAAAGGTTTGAAAATATTCATTCCCTTAGCTTATGTTTTCGGCCCCTAAGAGATTTATTGTGTACAAGTACTGAAAACTATGTGTTATAATTTTTCTAAGCTTTTATGAGTTCAAGGAATGCATAGAACTAAGTTTTATGAATTTAGGACCTCTTGAGACAAACTTGATTTAGTTACTGCCCTCATAAATATTTTGATGATTTTAGATGTTAAAAATGTTTATAAATGAGTTTTGAAAGTTTGAAAAAGGTTCCAAGAGAAACTAGTATTTTATGTGCTTTAGAAATTGTGTTTGATGCCTTTGTATGGAGACTTGGTTTCGGTTCTGCCTTGCTATTTTATGGCCACTGTATGTGCTGTTTGATGATGATAATATGATTAAGTTTGATTATAATTAATGTTAAAACTCATATGTGAAAGATAAGAGAAGTTAGTAACTAGAAAAGAATTAATTTGAGAGTTTTAGATCCCTTAATGTTTGAATTTTCTGGATTCTGTCCAGCGAGGTTTAGTAATGCTAATCATGGTTTTAAATTAGTTTAAATGTGTAGGAATGACTCATAATTAGTTTAGGACTTGATCTTGATGCCTTAGGAGCAAACCGGACTTAGAAAGGGTCATTGTTGTGACTTCGAGGAACCCGTAAAGTTAGGATTTTAGATTCTGCATTTTTGAGGTTTAGAGATGTTTGTGATCGTAGTGTTGAGTGAGGAATACTTAGATATGAACCTATAGGTACCCGAGAGATTAAGTTGTGATGATTTAAAACTTAAACTGTGAGTTAAGGACCTTAAGGGTCAATACATAAGACACTAAGAATTTGTTAATGCTATGATGTGTATATGATGCAATGCTATGTTGAGATGTTCATGATGCATGAGGAAATGATTGTTGAGATATGAAGTTTATCATAGCATGAGATTTAAATGAGGAATATGTTGTGTGATTAGCTTGTGGCATAAGTTTTGGTTTGAAGGAAGTTTGATTTAATAACTGTTATACTGCCGAATTTCTGTCAAACCTTAAAGGGTTGAAGAAATGTTTTAAAGTACCACATGAGTGGAAAACCCTGGGTGACACCCATTTGACCGAGCACCCTCAGGAGATTTTTATGTGACAACACACTGAGACGCGCTTTTCTGGGTGACACCGGTTCGGCCGAGCATCCCCAGGGGAGACAAATCCGTGAGGGTATGAGTAGATGCAGCCTACCAAAGCGGACAAATTGCTGTGGCTTAATGCCCGTAAAGCGTTTCAAAGAGGGTATATCCTAAGAGAGGTGATCCCTGCCCCCTACCCGTACTTGCGTAGTCGGAATTATTTATTATGTTTCGCTTATTCAGATAATAAGAAAGAGCTAGTGACGACTAGCTGAGGTATGAGCTCATAAGCTAGTTATGTTAGGGTGGCCTTATTATGCTAAAGTACCATGATTAATGTCACGAAGTTGAGGAAAGATCCGCTTGATAGTTATATGCCCTTTATGCCACTTGTGTATTTTCTTGAAGTTGTGATTCATTGAGTTATTTGATTGAGACATTGCCATGCATTCAAGTTTTAATATGTTGCATTCATAACATCAAGACGCATGCTAAAAGGAATAAACCTTGGATAATTGGCTTTATAAACCCTAATTAATGAACCTTTATGTATGCACACTCTTTTATAATTAAACCCAAGGTTTCTGAGGATGTGAACGATGTAACCCTAGGGTAGGAGACTCCTACTGAGATTCTTTAGTAAGAATTCTCACTCCTCTCTCTCCTTTCTCTTTCTTCCCTCACATCTTTAGAGAGCGATGGCGACGTTCATGGTTTTTGTCGACACGCCGACCTGGGAGTCCACTTTGATCCAAATAACGTATCATACAATTTTGAGGGGCAGTGCACCGTGCGAGTCTTCATGCTTATCGGACGCCCCTTTGCACACCCTGTACAGAGCTACCGTTTCTCACCGATGTCACCCTATGACGATGCGATGGTTTTTTAGAGTTCCTGGACGCGAGACGAGAGGATTCTGTGAACGTATACTGGTGGTTCAATGCCTCGAGACTTCCAGGATTACATGCCTCGGTCTCCCAGTTCAGAGGACAGCCCTTCCGAGGACCCGCTGGCGCATATGTATAGCGACAGCTCCGCTCCTACACCTCAGTACATGTGAGACGTGAGCGAGGAGACTGTTACGCAGCCGAGACTGGCTAGGCGGGCTGAGAGGCGCCCCTATTGAGGAGCTCATGCTCAGTCTTCACGAGTACCCACTCCTGCTACCCTGCATCCATGGATCAGTTACACTCCACCCCTCCCCGGGTTCCAGTAGCTAACGTCTTAGGGGAGGCTTAGTGCACACACTCACACATAGACTGGATAAACCTGCTTTTGTTTTGAGGTTATCCATTATAGGTGCACTCGGGTAGTGATGGTTTACTTTATGTTACTTTATGTTTCCTTGTTTCTATTGTATTTCCTTTTCCGCTGTATTACAAGCTCTGCCCGTCCCTATGAGGGTATGACTACATACGTATTTCTAATTATGTTATTAATGAAATGTTTCTATTATTATGATGGTCATTACTCTGTTGTTACTTGTCCTTAATTTCCATGTTACTCTTTGATTGCTAATCGTGTTTTATATTTCTGCCTTACAATTAGACTAAGAACGCGACTCTCACTTTGTTTTATGTTTTCAAAAAAAATTTACCCATAATTTCTGCTAAGTATTTTAGTAAAATGATGAGACTAAGAAGTAATAATCTAATGATTAGCCTAATATGTTCTAGAGTATTGGGTTAAAAATTAGGGTGTTACATAAACCTATTAACAAAATGTTGTAAGCCTAAGAAGGAAAAGTTATAAATCTATCAGGAAAATGTTGTAAACCTAAGAGGGAAAAGTTGCAAGCCTATTAAGACTATCTTCTAAACCTAAGAAGGAAAAGTTGTAAACTTGTCATGAAATTATTGTAAACCTAAGAAGGAAAAGTTGTAAACCTATTAACAAATGTTGTAAACCTAAGAAGGAAATGTTGTAAACCTGTTAAGAAAATGTTGTAAGGCTCTTAAGAAATGTTTTAAACCTAGTAACAAAATGTGTAACACCCTAATTTTTAACCCAATATTCTAGAACATATTAGGCTAATCATTAGGTTATTACTTCTTAGTCTCATTATTTTATTAAAATACTTAGTGGAAATTACGGGAAAATTTTTCTTTTTGAAAACATAAAGCAAAGTTAGAGCCACGAACTTAACTAGTCGAACGACAGAAACATAAAGCACGCATAACAATTATCAGAAGTCATAAAGTAGAGCATATAACTAAAGAACAATCATGATAATAAAAGAAACATTCCATTAATAACATAATTAAGGTGCATAAGTAGTCATGCCCTTATAGGGACGGGCAGAGCTTGTAATACAGCGAAAATAAAATACAAGGAAATGTAAAGTACATGGTTCAGCATGAAGATAAAAAAAAACCCAAAATGCTACCCTCCTACTAGACTACGAGTACAAACTACAAACCCCTCCCAAAAGGTACTACCGAGGGGAAGATCCTCATAAGAGCTCGAGTACTCACAAAGCTCTCCATCAGAAACTAGTGACGACGGGGATCCTCGGGTAATGGAGGCAGGTAACTGGGGAAACTCTCTATCTCCTTCTGCATGGGCCAGTGGAGTGTGAAGGGAACTCGCGGCGGCTGAACATGAGCTCCTCGATGCGGGCACATCTTGGCTCTCCTCGCCAAACGTGGCTGGCTAACGGTCTCCTCACTCCCCTCTCGCCGGAACTGGGGAAAGGGAGCGGAGCCCTCCGAAGGGATATGCATCGGCGAATCCTCGGATGGATCAGTCTCAGACATCCTCGAGCGAGGCACGTACTCCGGGTAGTCACGAACAGCTGAGGCAGAGGTATAGGCACGGCGTAGCTGCTCGTCACGAGGATGAGTACACTCGAAGATCATGTCATCACCACCAAAAGGTGCAGTAGGAGTGAACTGGTAGCTCGAAACCGGGTAAGCGAAAGGTCGTCCCATGTACACAAAAACGCGGACGGCACAACGACCCTCGAAATGATACGAACGGTGGTCCGAGTCGTAGTGTACCTCCTAAACAGGCGTGTCAATGAAAAGCACAAACATCGCCATCGGTCTCTGAAGATGTGACGGAAGGAAGAAGAGAAAGGAGTGAGAATTCTTGCTAAAGAATCTCAGTAGGAGTCTCCTATCCTAGGGTTACATCGTACACATCCTCAAGAACCTTGGGTTTAATTATAAAATAGTGATCATGCATATAAGGTTCAACTTAGGGTTTCTCAAACTAGTTATCCAAGGTTCATTCCTTTTAGCATGTGTCTTGATATTATAAATGCAACAGGTTATATCATGGATGCATGTCAATACTCGAACATATAAGACAACACATCAAAGCACATAAACATAAATCATGTGGCATGAGGGCATATAACTTTCAAGTGAATCATTCCTCAACTTCGTGACATCAATCATGGTACTTTAGCATATAAGCCACCCTAAAAATAACTAGGTTATGAGCTCATACCTCAGATAGTCGTCACTAGCTCTTGCTTATTATCTTGAATAAGCGAAACATAAATAATAATCCTAACTCGCAAGTACGGGTAGGGGGCAGCGATCATCTCTCTCTGGGATTACCCTCTTTGAAACGCTTTGCGGGCATTTCGCCATAGCAATTTGTCCGCTTTGGTAGGCTGCATCTACTCATACCTTCACAGATTTGTCTCCCCCGGGGGTGCTCGGCCGAACCGGTGTCACCCAGGCGAGCGCGACTCAGTGCTTTGTCACATAAAAATCTCCTGAGGGTGCTCGGCCGAACCGGTGTTACCCAGGGTTTTCAACTCATATGGTACTCATAAACATTTCTTTCAACCCTTTAAGGTTTGACGGAAATTCTGCAGCATAACAGTTGTTAAACCGAATTTCCTTCAAACTGCCACAAGCTAACTCACACAACATGTTCTTATGAAACTCATGCTATGATAAACTTTAACATTTTCATCAATCATTTTCTCATGCATCAAGCACATCCTATCATATCATTGCATCATACAACACATCATAGCATTAACAACTTTTTAGTGTCTTATGCATTGACCCTTTCGGTCCTCAACTCACATTCTAAGTTATAAATCATCAAGCCTAATCTCTCGGGAACTTATAAGGTTATAACTAAGTCTTTCTCACCTCACACTATGGTCAAGAACATCTATAAACCTCAAGGATGCAAAATTCATAATCCTAACTTTACGGGTACCTAGGAGTCACAACAATGACCCTTTCTAAGTCCGGTTTGCTCCCAAGACATCAAGATCAAGTCCTAAACCATTTATGAATCATTCCTACACATTTAAACTAATTTAAATCCATGATTAGCATTCCTAAACCTTGCTGGACAGAATCCAGAAAATTCAAACATTAAAGGATCTAGAACTCTCAAATTAATTCTTTTCTAGTTTCTAACTTATCTTATTTTTCACATATGAGTCTTAACATTAATTATACTTGAACATAGGCATATTATCACCATTAAAATAGCTCATACAGTGGCAAATAATGGCAAGGCAGAACTGAAACAACCATTCTCCATAAAGGTATAAAACATAATTTCTAAAGCACATAAAATACTAGTTTCTCTTGGAACCTTTTTAAAACTTTCAAAGCTCATTTATAAACATTTTTAACATCTAAACTCATAAAAATATTTAAGAGGGCAGTGACTAAATCAACTTTGTCTCAAAAGGTCCTAAATTCATAAAACTTAGTTCTACATATTTCCTTATACTCAAAAAAGCTTAGAAAATTTATGAAACATAGTTTTCAATACTTAGAAGCATCAAAGCCTCTTAGGGCCGAAACATGAACCAAGGGAAATAAATATTTTAGACCTTTGTTTGAGACAACAATAGGCAAGTATTTGAGCTCTAGTTTCATTTAAGTGATGACGTAAAAGTAAACATGCTCATGCACTTGTTTTAACTTGCATTAGAAAGTAAAGTGATAGCATAAAGTAAACATGAGATGCAACTCATTATTATCTTGATATTAAGTGAGAACTTGAAATATAAACATGATAATGCATAGTTTGAAACATAAACATGATAATGCAAGGTCCACTTATTATCTTGAATACTTAGTGATAGCAAAGAAAGTAAACATGATGTGCATAGCATAAAATAAACATGATGCAAGGTTCATTTTATGGTTAGCTAGAGCTCATCCAAGACTTTAACAAAATAACAACCCAACATATATCTCATTACAAAGAGAGCTCTAGAGTTCTTGAACCAAGTTCTCAAAGGAACTATGAGGTTCTTGAATATCATCATCAAGCTCAAGAAAGCAAACTTTTTAAACAAACAAAACCTCAAAGATCAAAAAGGAAATAGAAATCGAAACGTTAAGGAAAAGGAAACAAAGGAACCGTACTCCAAATAGCAAGAAAAGAAAAAGTGTTCTTGAGTAAACATCATATTTGAGTTAGAACATGAAGTTGAAACTCAAAGAAAATAAAACCTCAAGCTCTAGAGGTTCCTTTGAGATGAACACATAGTCATCATCTAGGAGTCCTCATCATTGAGCTATCATGTGCTCATCAAGGCCTCATGGCCGAAATCTCAAAGAGAAAATAACAAGGGAAGTTCCAAAAAGAAAATCCAAGAGAAAGCTAGAAAGAACTCATTTTCAAGAAAACAAAGTTTAGAAAACACTCCTACCTAGAGTGAAGTTAAAAAGCTTGGACTTTGAGAAAAGGAAACAAGATGATGAGCTCCTCCAAGGGCTTGATGGTTTCGGCCTTGTGAGGAACAATGGAGAGGAAAATGTGTTTGAGTGAGGTTGTGTTTGAGGTGAGGTGTTTGAGAGGTTAGGAGATGATTCAAGGCCTTGGGGTGGTGTTTGATGGTTAAGAGATGATGATGAAATGAAGAGATGAAGAAGATGAAGATGAAAAGAAAGGAAGAACTCTCTTGAAACTTGAGAGAAAAAGAAAAAACTCAAGAAAGCTTAGGAAAACTTGAAACTTACCAAATGAACTAAAGTGTTTGCATGTGTTTCTAGGCAAGGTATTTATAGAGAATGAAAGCAAATGAAGGCTCAAAAGGGGAGGAGGGTAACCATGTGGCTTTGGAGGGAAAGGAAGAGAAAATATCTCTTACACAAGCTCATTCAAGCATGCTTTGAAGTATGGAAGCTATGATGCAAAGTATGGCTTGATGTGAGTGAATTTCCTATCAATTTTTGATGAAATTAGGCTTCTAGAAACTTAACATGGTTGGAACTTTTCCAGCCACAAATAAATGGAAAAAATGGATTGTTTTAATTATTTATTCATGTGGAAATTTAAGCTTGATTGAAAGTTATATGTGACTTGAGGTATGGCCTTGGAGTGTTGAAAAATTGAACATGTGATGCATATGGGAGGAGGGAGTGCACGGCCAGGTCTGGTACAGCAAGGGGGAGGTGAGGTTTGATCATCTAATTGGGTGTTAATGGTAGGTTTAAATATGTGTTAGCTTAGGTACAAGGTTAGGAATAATTAAGCTTAAGTTTAGGTAACTAAGAATGTGTTTTAAGGATTTTATGACAAGATTAGGAGTGCTCATACATCATTAGAGAATTAAAAACTCATTTATGAATAAACAATGTGTAACACAATTCCATGATTTAAGAAATTGGAAAGAGAAAACACTATTCAAGATTCCATGACTAGGAGTCTTGAAATTAAAATATGATTTTAAGTTGTAATTAAGCACTTTTAGGTTCTAATCAACGTTAATAAATTATTTTGACTCAAGATTAATTAAGGAAATTAATTAACCTTCGATTAGACCCTAA
Source organism: Dalbergia cultrata (assembly GCA_031216105.1). Classification (NCBI taxonomy): domain Eukaryota; kingdom Viridiplantae; phylum Streptophyta; class Magnoliopsida; order Fabales; family Fabaceae; genus Dalbergia; species Dalbergia cultrata. Next base: position 25,548,354 of record CM062345.1, read on the forward strand.
TATTGCTTAGGTTTGCTTAATCACGCGATTAAGCGTAAAAACACGAAACTAGGGGCAAAACCGTAATTTTGCCCGGGACCTCCAGGACCAAAACTAAAGTCATAGTCTACATAAAAATGCCTTTTAAAACCATCTGGAGAAGTTTCGGGTTCATCCGGCACTTGCAAATGGGTAAAACACCGCAGGGGCGTTTTGGTCATTTTGACCCGAAAACTCGAAAAATGAGATTTTCGATCCCGGGAAGGTACACAAGTCATCCAATCCCCTTCCAACATTGAGTTTGCCCTTCAAGTACTGCCAGACCAGCTTTCCTCGAATTCCGAGCCGAAAATGACCTCAGGGGCATTTTGATCATTTTCACTCTAACAGAAAATCGGGGCATTACAAAATGTTGTAAATCTAACAAGTAAAAGTTGTAAACCTGTTAAGACAATATTCTAAACCTAAGAAGGAAAAGTTGCAAACCTGTCACGAAATTGTTGTAAACCTAAGAATGAGAAGTTGTAAACCTGTCAAGAAAATGTTGTAAACCTAAGAAGGCTAAGGTGTAAACCTATTAACAAAACGTTATAAACCTAGCAAGGAAAAGGTGTAAACCTTTTAACAAAATGTTGTAAACCTAGCAAGGAAAAGTTGTAAACCTGTCAAGAAAATGTTGTGAATCTAATACGAAAAAGTTGTAAGCCTATTAAGACAATGTTCTAAACCTAAGAAGGAAAAGTTCTAGACCTAAGAAGGAAAAGTTGTAAACCTGTCATGAAATTATTTTAAACCCAAGAAGGAAAAGTTGTAAACCTGTTAACAAAATGTTGTAAACCTAAGAAGGAAATGTTGTAAACTTGTTAAGAAAATGTTGTAAAGCTCTTAAGAAAAGTTGTAAACCTGGAAACAAAATGTTGTAAACCTAACAAGTAAAAGTTGTAAACCTGTGAAGACAATGTTCTAAACCTAAGAAGGAAAAGTTGTAAACCTGTCATGAAATTGTTGTAAACCTAAGAAGGAAAAGTTGTAAACCTGTCAAGAAAATGTTGTAAACCTAAGAAGGCTAAAGTGTAAACCTATTAACAAAATGTTATAAACCTAACAAGGAAAAATTGTAAACCTAACAAGGAAAAGTTGTAAACCTGGTAAGAAAATGTTGTAAACCTAATAAGGAAATATTGTAAACCTATTAAGAAAATGTTGTAATGCTCTTAAGAAAAGTTGTAAACCTATTAACAACATGTTGTAAACCTAAGAAGGAAGAGTTGTAAACCTAAGAAGGAAAAGTTATAAACCTGTCAGGAAAATGTTGTAAACCTGAGAAGGAAAAGTTGTAAACTTGTCAAGAAAATGTTCTAAACCTAAGAAGGCTAAGGTGTAAACCTGTTAACAAAATGTTGTAAACCTAACAAGACAAAGCTATAAACCTGGTAAGAAAATGTTGTAAACCTAAGAACAAAATGTTGTAAACCTATTAAGAAAATGTTGTAAATGTGACGCCCCCGGTTTTCTATTAGGGTGAAAATGACCAAAATGCCCCTGAGGTCATTTTCGACTCGGAATTCGAGGAAAGCCAGTCCGGCCACCCTCAAAGTGCAAACTCAATGTTGGAAGGGGATTAGTTGACTTTATACCTTTCTGGTATCAAAAATCTCGTTTTCTGAGTTTTCGGGTTAAAATGACCAAAATACCCCTGTGGTGTTTGACCCGTTTGCAAGTGCCGGATGAACCCGAAACTTTTACAGATGGTTTTAAAAGGCATTTTTATGTTTTCTATTACTTCAGTTTTAGTCCCGGTGGTCTCGGGCGAAATTTGTGCAAAATTATGATTTTGCCCCTAATTTTGTGTTTTTAAACTTAATCGTGTGATTAAGCAAACCTAAGCAATATTAGGCTCTAATCAAAGATTAATTAATTTCCATAATTAATCTAGAGTTAAAATAATTTATTAAAGTTGATTAGAACCTAAGAATGCTTAATTTCAACTTAAAACTTTATTTTAAATTCAAGATTCCTAGTCATCGAATCTTGAATAGTATTTTCTCTCTCCAATTCCCTAAATCATGGAATTGTGTTTTCAATTGTTTATTCACAAATGAATTTTAAATTCTCTACTGATGTATGAGCACTCCTAATCTTGTCATAAAATTCCTAAACCTTATTCTTAGTCACCTAAACTTATGCTTAATGACTCCTATCCTTGTACCCAAACTAATAGACATCTAAACCTATCATTAACACACAATTACATGAACAAATCTCCTTCCTCCCTTGCTGCATCAGGTCTGGCTGAACCATACCCGCTTCATATTTATCACATGCTCAAATTCTTACACTCCAAAAGCCATGTTTTCACCTTACATGCACCATGCTTTGTCATACTTACACCATGCTTGAATGACTAAATGAATGACTAGATGAATTAGATATTTTTCCTCCATTTTTCTACCCAAAAACCGCCAGCTTCTCATGCCATTCTAGAAGGATTATTTCATTTCAAATTTGAAAGAAAAATCAATTCAAACTCCATGCTTGAACCCATACTTGAAGCCATACCTCCCATACTTCCAACCTTACTCCTCCATGCTTCAAAAATTCAATCTCTCACCTCATGAAACATGAGGCAAGCCCACGGTTTCATCCTTTCCTCCATGAGCCTTCATTTGTTTCATTTTCCTATAAATACCTTGCTTAGAAGCACTTGGAAACACTTTAGATCATTTGCAAAGCTTTAGTTTCCAAGCTTTCTTGAGTTCTTTTCTTTTCTCTCAAAGAGTTCTTAAAGTTCTTCTTGTTCATCTTCATCTTCTTCATCCTCTCTTCATATCATCATCACATAATCTCAAACCACCACCTCACAACCTTAGATCATCCTCAAACCTCTTAAACTCTAAACCACCAAGAACACATCTTCTTCCCCTTCACTCCCTCAAAGCTGAAGCCATCATAGCATCCTAGGAGGAGTTGCTCTTTTCATTCCTTTCAAAGTTCAAGCCTTTTCATCTCCACACTTGGTAGGAGTTGTTTTCTAAACTCTTTTATGCTTGAAAATGTGTTTTTCTCTAGTTTTCTCTTGGTTTCTTTTTGAACTTTTCTTTATTTTCCCTTTTCTTTGTTTCGGCCATGAGGCCTTGTTTTGCTTCATGATAGCTCAATGATGAGAGCTCCTAGATGATGATCATGTGCTCATCTCAAAGGAACCTCTAAAGCTTGAGATTTTCCTTTCTTTAAGTTTTAATCTTCATTTTCTAACTTAGATGATTTTAACTCAAGAAACTTCTTCATTTTCTTTGCTCATTTGGTTTCAGTTTCTTTTTTTTTCTTTCCTTTGAAATTTGGTCTTGGTTTCTATTTCCTTGAGGCCTTGTTTTCTTTTAAAAGTTTGCTTCTTTTTTAGCTTGATGATGATGTTCAAGAACCATGTAGTTCCTTTGAGAACTTGGTTCAAAAACTCTAAAGCTCTCTTTGTGATGAGATAAGTGTTGGGTTATGTTGGATGTTAAAGTCTTGTAAGAGCTCTAGCTAAGATTAAAATAAATCTTGCAATCATGTTTATGTTTATGCTTTGCACAACATGTTTATTTTCCTTGCTATCACTAAATATCAAGAATAATAAATGAACTTGCATTATCATATTTATATTTCAAGCTTTACATTATCATGTCTATATTTTTAAGTCCTCACCTAAATATTAAAGATAATAACAAGTTGCATCTCATGTTTATTTCATGCTCTCACTTTATTTTCAAAGGAAAGATAAAATATGTGCATGAGCATGTTTAAGTTTATGTTATCACCTAAGAGAACCTACAGCTCAAAGACTTGCTCACTATTATCTCAAACAAAGGCTTGAAAATTTTATGTTCTTTAGCCTTTTGATTTCAGCCTTAGGAGGTTTAATTTATTACAAGTACAAAAATCTATGTTTCATAATTTTTCTAACCTTTTATGAGCTCAAGAGATGTTTAGAACAAAGTTTTATGAATTTAAAACCTCTTGAGATTAATTTAAATTAGCCACTGCCTTTACAAGTATTTTGATGATTTTTATGAGGTAAAAAATTTTACAAATGAGTTTTGAAAGTTTTAGAAAGGTTCCAAGAGAAACTAGCATTTTATGTGTTTTAGAAATGAAGTTTTATGCATCATGTGATGGAGATGATTTTGGTTCTGCCATGCTTGGTTGCTCATTGTTTTATCCTGTTTTGATGATGATAATATGATATGTTCATGTATTATTAATGCAAAAATTCATATGTGAAAGATAAGATAAGTTAGTAACTAGAAAAAAATTTATTTGAGACTTTTAGATCCCTTAGAAAAGTATTTTTTTGGATTCTGTCTAACAAGGTTTAGAATTGATAATCATGGTTTATAATTAGTTTAAATGTGTAAGAATTACTCATAATTGGTTTAGGACTTGATCTTGAAGTCTTAGGAGCAAACCGAACTTAGAAATAGTCAATGTTGTAACTCCTAGGTACCCGTAAAGCATGAAATATAGATTCTGCACTCTTGAGGTTTAGAAATATTTATGATCATAGAATTGAGTGAGGAATACTTAGATACGAGCCTATAGGTACCCGAGAGCTTAAGTTATGATGATTTACAACTTAGATTCTGAATTAAAGGACCTTAAAGGTCAATGCATAAGATATTAAGAAACCTTTTAAGCTATGAGTTTATTGATGCAAGCATGATGTTGTGATGTGTATGTTTTGATGATGCATGAGCTATGATGAGAAGAACTATTGAGATGATAAGCATGAGAATTGAATTGAAAAATGTGTATGCGATATGAGCTTGTGGCATAAAGACGGTTTGAAGAAATTCGGTTTAACAGCCGTTATGTTGCCAAATTTCCGTCAAACCTAAAGGACTTGAGAATGTTTTTGAAATACTATATGAGATTAAAACCCTGGGTGACACCAGTTCTGCCAAGCACCCCCAGGAGATTTTTATGTGACAAAGCACTGAGACGCGCTTTCCTGGGTGACACCGGTTCAGCCGAGCACCCTTAGGGGAGACAAATCCATGAGGGTATGAGTAGATGCAGCCTATCAAAGTGGACAAATTGCTGTGGCTAGATGCCCGCAAAGCGTTTCAAAGAGGGTATATCCTAAGAGAGGTGATCCCTAACCCCCTAACTCGTACTCAAGGAGTTGGGATTATTTTTATTATATTTCGCTTATTCAAATAATAAGCAAGAGCTAGTAACGACTGTAACACCTTAATTTTTAACCCAATACTCTAGAACATATTAGGTTAATCATTAGGTTATTACTTCTTAGTCTCATTATTTTATTAAAATACTTGGCAGAAATTACGATAAATTTTTTTTTGGAAAACATAAAACCAAAATGAGAGCCATATCGCATCATATGACAGAAGACAAGATGCACAATAACAAAACATAAAGAACACGGTAAGTAAAACATATAACAAAGGGATAGAGATGAACACCACAAAAGAAAACACTTCATTGATACTTATAATTGAGATACATAAGTTGTCACGCCCTTACAGAAACGGGCTGAACTTGAAATACACAGGAAAATGAAAATATAACAGAAATACAAAGGCAAGGAAAACAAAGATAAACCATAACTGCCCGAGTACACCTAAGGCTGATAACCTCAAGACAAAAGAAGGTCTATCCGATCTACGTGTGAGTGTGTGCACTAGTCTACCCCAAGGACGTCAACTATTGGAACCTAAGATATGGCGGAACGTAACCGATCCATGAACGTAAGGCGGCAGGAGTAGGCACTCGTGATGACTAGGCATGAGCTCCTTGGCCGGGGCGCATCTCAGGTCACTTTGCCAACCTCGGCTGCGTAACGGTCTCCTCACTCTCTCCTCTCATGAACTGAGGAGTGGGAGTGGAGCTCTCGCTGTACATGTTCGTCGATGGGTCCTCAGAAGGGTCGTCCTCCGAACTGAGAGACCGAGGCACGTAGTCCTAGAAGTCACAGGGCATCGATCCATCAGAATACGTCTGAAGAATCCTCTTGTTGCGCATTCTGGCGCGCTAAAAAACCATGGCATCATCATAAGGAGACATCAGGGAGAAACGATAACTCTGTACAGGGTGTGCGAAGGGGTGTCCGACAAACATGAAGACTCGTACCATGCACTGCCCCTCAAAATGATATGATCCATGCTTCAGATCAAAGAGAACCTCCCACGTCGGAATATCAACAAAGACCACAAACGTCGCCATCGCTCTCTGAAGATGTGACGGAAGAAAGAGAAAGAAGAGAAAAGAGTGAGAATTCTTACTAAAGAATCTCAGTAGGAATCTTCTATCCTAGGGTTACATCGTTCACATCCTCAAGAACCTTGGGTTTCTTTATAAAAGGTGTGCATGCATATAAGATTCATTGTTAGGAGTTATAAAACTAATTATCCAAGTTTCATTCCTTTTAACATGCATCTTAATGTCATGAAATGCAGCATGTTAAGGCATGAATGCATGGCAATACTTAAGCATATGAGTCAACAAATCATATCATCAAGAAACAATCCATGTGGCATAAAGGGCAATAACTATCAAATGAAACTTCCATCAATATGTGTGACATCATTCATGGTTCTTTAGCAATATAAAAGGCCACCCTAAAAATAGGCTATGAGCTCATACCTCAGCTAGTCGTCACTAGCTCTTGCTTATTATCTGAATAAGCAAATAATAAAAATGATAATAAACCCGACTACTTAAGAGTACGGGCTAGGGGGCTAGGGGGCTAGGGATCACCTCTCTTAGGATATACCCTATTTGAAACGCTCTATTGGCCTCGAGTGCACAGCGAATTGTCCATTTTGGTAAGGCTCATGTCCATATCCTCACGGATTTGCCTTCTCCTCACCGTGAAAGGTGAGAAGAATGCCTCTGCTTGTCACATAAAAATCTCCTAGGGGTGCTCGGCTAAACCATGTCACCCAGGGTTTTCAATCTCATATGGTACTTTAAAACATTTCCCACACCCTTTAGGTTTGTTGGAAATTTGGCAGCGTAACAGCTGTTAAACCGAATTTCCTTCAAACCGACATTTATGCCACATGCTCACAACACAAGCATAATTCTCATTCAATTCTCATGCTTATAATAAAATTAACATCTCAATGAATCATTTCCTCATGCATCATCAAAGCATATACATCTCAACATCATACTTGCATAAACAACATCATAGTATTAAAGATTTCTTAATGTCTTATGTATTGACCCTTAAGGTCCTTAACTCACAAGCTAAGTTATAAATCATCATAACCTAAACTCTCAGGTACTTGTAGGCTCATATCTAAGTATTCTTCACTCAATACTATGATCATAAACATCTCTGAACCTCAAAAGTGCAGAATCTAAAATTCTAACTTTACGGGTACCTAGGAGTCACAACAATGACCCTTTCTAAGTTCGGTTTGCTCCTAAGGCATCAAGATCAAGTCCTAAACCAATTATGAGTCATTCCTACACCTTTAGACTAAATATAAACCATGATCATCAACTCTAAACCATGCTGGACAGAATCCAAAAAAATCAATTACTAAGGGATCTAGAACTCTCAAATTAAATCTTCTCTAGTTACTAACTTCTCTTATCTTTCACATATGAATATTTAACATTAATTATACTTAAACATACTCATATTATCATGATTAAAATAGCACAAACAGTGAGCATATCATGGCAAGGTAGAACCGAAATTCAACTCCATCAAAAGACATAGAACTTGATTTCTAAAGCACATAAAATACTAGTTTCTCTTGGAACCTTTCTAAAACTTTTCAAAACTCATTAATAAACATTTTTATCAACTAAAATCATCAAAATATTTTTGAAGGCAGTGGCTAATTTAAATTAGTCTCAAGAGGTTTTAAAATCATAAAACTTTGTTCTAGACATTTCTTGCACTCATATAAGCTTAGAAAAATTATGAAACATAGATTTTAGTACTTGTAACAAATAAAACCTCTTAGGGCCAAATTCAATAAGCTAAGGAACATGTATTTTCAAGCCTTTGTGTGAGACAATAATGGGCAAGTCTTTGAGCTCTAGGTTTTCTTAGGTGATGACATAATCTTAAACATGCTAGTGCATATATTTTATCTTTCCTTAGGAAATAAAGTGAGAGCATAAAATAAATATGAGATGCAACATATTATTATCTTTGATATTTAAGTGAGGACTTGAAAATATAAACATGATAATGCAAAGCTTGAAACATAAATATGATAATGCAAGTTCACTTATTATTCATGATGTTTAGTGAGAGCAAGGAAAATAAATATGATGTGCAAGGCATAAATATAAATATGAATGCAAGGTTCATTTTAATCTTAGTTAGAGCTCTTACAAGACTTTAGAGATGCAACCCAACACTTTTCTCATCACAAGGAGAGCTTTAGAGTCCTTGAACCAAGTTCTCAAAGGAACTACAAGGTTCTTGGACACCATCATCAAGCTCAAAAGAAACAAACTTCTAAAAGAAAATAAAACCTCAAGGAAAAGACTACCAAGGCCGAAAATACTAAGGAAAGGAAACAAAGAAACCGAAACCAAAATGAGCAAAGGAAGTGAAGGAGTTTCTTGAGCTAAAATCATCTAAGTTAGAAAATGAAGATAAAGCTTAAAGAAAGGAAAAACTTAAGCTCTAGAGGTTCCTTTGAGATGAACACATGGTCATCATCTAGGAGCTATCATGAACAAAACAAGGCCTCATGGCCGAAACATAGAAAAAGAGAACAAGGAAAAGTTCTAAAAGAAACCAAGAGAAAACTAGAGAAAATCACATTTTCAAGCAAAAAAAAGTTTAGAAAACAACTCCTACCTAGAGTGAAGATGAAAACTTGAACTTTTGAAAAGAGATGACAAGAGCAACTCCTCCTTGAGGGATGATGATGATTCGGCCAAGGAGAAGAGAAAGGAAAGGAGGTGTGTTTTGAGTAAGGTTGTGTTTGAGAGCTTAGGAGATGATCTAAGGTGATGAGGAGGTGGTTTGAGACAATGAGATGATTATGTGAGGAAGAGATGAAGAAGATGAAGATGAAGAGGAAAAGAGAACTCTCTTGAAACTTGAGAGAAAAAGAAAGAACTCAAAGAAAGCTTGAAAACTTGAAACTTTGCAAATGATCTAAAGTGTTTGCAAGCTCAAGTAAGCAAGGTATTTATAGGAAATGAAAACAAATGAGAGCTCAATGAAGGGAAGGGCTGGCTGTAGCAAAACAAGGCAAGGGAAGAGAAAAATATCTCTTACAACTTGTCATTCAAGCATGGTTTGAGGTATGGAAGACATGGTGCAAGGTACGGCTTCAAGCATGGTGATTTGAGGTGAGTTTTCTTTCAAGTTTGAAATGAAATATTTCTTCTAGAAGCAAGGAGGGCTGGCGGTTTTTGAGCCACAAAAATGAAGGAAAATAGCTTAATTCATCTAGTCATTCACTTAGCAAATCAAGCATGGATGTAAGTATGACAAAGTATGGTGTAAGTGAGGTGGAAGCATGGCCTTTGGAGTGTGAAAAATTTGCACATGTGATGGAAAATAGGGAAGCATGGCTTCGGGCAGACCTGGACAGCAAGGGAGGAGGAAAAGTCTTCCTTGTAATTGTGTATTAATGATAGGTTTAAGTGTAGATTAGTTTAGGTACAAGGTTTGGAATCATTAAGCATAAGTTTAGGTAACTAAGAATGAGGTTTAGCGATTTTATGACAAAATTAGGAGTGATCATACATCATTAGAGAATTTAAAACTCATTTATGAATAACCAATTGAAAACACAATTTGTAACATCCCCAAATTTATAACTAAGAATCTTAATTATCGATAGCAAAACTAAGAGAATCTGGACAAATGTTATGAAACACAACAAATAGACTACTTAAGTATGTCTAGAGAAAAATGCAAAGAATTACGAAAATGCCATCACTTAGTGGAAATTACGAAAATGCCCTTGCTATGTAAAGGAAATTACCAAACTACCCTTGCCTTATTAAATGACAAAGATACCCTTACTCTATGAATGGAATTACAAGAATATCCACTAACATCTTTGCACAAAACATGGAAACGTGTTTGCACAAAACATGGAAACGTGTTTGCACAAAACATGGAAACGTGTTTGCACAAAACAAGGAGCATTTTCATCCCAAAATTCAGCCAACATGTTTCCATAAATCATGCTCCAAGTGCTTTCCATCTTCTGTTTTTTTCTCTAATCTTTCCACTATAAATACTCCTCAAACTCTCTTCAATTCAAAAACTCCCTAAGTGTTCTTTCTTTCTTATTCTATCATTCTTCTTATGTTCTTCAAAAACTTCTCTTGATCCTCTAAACTTTATCCAAACACTTCAATCCTAAGTCCAAACTTTCACTAGCCCTCACAAGAGTTACAATCTTTAACTCTAGTGAGAAATATTTTCTTAAGCATTCAAGTTCTAGAGCCAAGATTCAAGGAGGGTCATCCACTCCAAAGACTCTTGTTCGAAGCTTAAGGAAGAAGAGAATGACCCTTTTTAGACCCTACACAAGAGGTAGGAGCTTCATCTTTAATTGTTCAAGCATTGTTGGCTTCTAACCTTGATAGAATGCCTCAAGTTTGAGTTATTGTCAAAAGTTTTAAATGATTATTTGAAAAATATATTTTTAGAAATATGACATGTTCTATTTTGTTATGAGTACCTTTATGATGTTATCAAACTCAAATATAACTTGAAAATATTGTATGTGAAACCTGATTTAATAAAGGTAACTTAAGACATGAAAATGGTAGGTGCTGGAAATTCTAGTTGTTTCTGGCAGCAGGTACTGAAAGCTACTGTTCATAAAATATTAAGTATCTCGAAATTAAAATAATTTTACTATAAACTAGACTCATTATAGAACACTCTCCAAAAAGAATCACCTAAAACGGAGTTTTCTAGCTCAAGATATAAATTTTTAAAGTAGAGCCTAAGACTGAAACTTTAAATCTGACCTTGTAGTAGTAAAATAGATGTAACTCACTCTAGAAAAATGTAAATGGACTGATTTCAACTTTGTTGGAGAGCTAACACATATAGGAATACATCCATGTATGTTATGTATAAAGCTTTGTACCACGTAAATACAGAATGAGAAATAAATTTCGGGATAGTGTACTGTGAAAGTGCAGTTTGGAAAGGTTACGGCTAAGGAAAGACTTGGTATTTAAGCATGTCCATTGTGACCCACCTCTCTTTCCTGGGAACCCTCCTATGCATGGTTTACAGTTGATTTACACTATTCCAAAGATGTAAATGCTAAAATTTGATGAGTTAGGAATTTGGAACTACCTTTACTAACAAGTATACAGAGAATTATAAACTTTCTTCTAAAAGATGTCAAAACTATAAATAAAAGAATCAAGTCTTGTAAAGAGAGAATTTTAAGAATTTAAGTAGAATAATAATCTTCAAGAGTTATATGAAAGTCATAATAAAAATATATAAGGAACCTATAATAATATTTTGAAGTGCATTAATGTATTAATGGAATGCTAAGAGTACAAAGAACACTAAGAGAAAAAGATAATACTAAGACATCCATTACCTCTTACGAACACTAGGAACTCAACTTGATAACTTTGGTTAGTTAATATGAATTATCTATGAAAGTGTTTACTATGAGATTTACATGATATTGTCCATGTTTTATGAAGTGATTTATAGTAATGTGAATGTATGGTGATGAATTATGAAATGATGAGGATGAATGATTGATTGCCCAAGGTTTATTGTGATTACATGATAATATGCATACATTCATTTTCCAAAAGAAATAATAAAAGTAAAGTTTGAAAAAGTAGCAATGAAAGTCTGGAAAAGTGGACTTGAGCTAAACTCACGGCTTAACCCCTAAACCGTTGAGATCACGACAGAATGAAAACCAAAAAGGTTATGGCGGCGGCCATGGTATGAGCTCATTACCCTTTTAGGGTGGTCTAAGGCATTGATGCATTCATCCCGTGAATAATTAAGAAATATGTTGATGAAATAAATGAAAGATGATGATCACTAAACAAGTGAATGTTGAGGATGAGTAATCATGAAATGCATGCAGCTCCTAAATGATTCTTGCTTATTAGTGGTTTTACATGATATGCTTATATGTATGCTTGATGAAATCTTGAATGAATATTTACGCTAATGTTCAAGATTAGTTTAAAAGTAATCGCACTTGACTAATCACGTTTGTGAAAGTTTGATAATTGAATCCTTACCTCTTCACCTTTTTATAATAAACCCAAGTGACGGGGCGACAACGATGACACTTTTAGTACAAGTAGGAACTCCTACTGAGAAATCATGTATTTCTCACTCCTATGTTTATTTTCCGTTGTCGTTACCAGAGACAGACGTGTCCACCTAAAGCAACGAGGCCGAAGCTGGGGAAGGAGGTAGCACGTGAAGATTTCAAACCGATCAAGTAGGAGCATTCCGAGCTTTAGTTACATTATAGTTTGTGAGAAACAATTAGTAATAGTAGAACTTATATTGTTATTTGTAATAACTTATCGATTATGATATATGCCCTGTTGTGTCTTATGTATTAAGTGATTATATTCCAGTTTATGTGATAATTGTTCTACACTTAGTCTTTTATTACGCTTATTTAATTAAGTGTGCAATGTAATTTGATTATTATCTATAAAAGCGCTATGTATTTCACTTCTAATTCTGAGCTTAAGTTTTCAAAAAATTAATTTATTTAAAGAAAAAACTTCCATTATTTTTCTAAGTTAATTTCAAAAGAAAATTAATACAAGGCATAAGTGACAACTAATAGAATCCAAATGTGAACTTAAGCACAGTGGGGTTCTATTAGGGTGTTACATTATGGTATCGAGCTTGATTCATCCTATTTAAGCCTGAGGAATGGGTGACTATGCTTCATCTATGATATCATGCTATTAATCTTATCTGTATGATGGGATATAGGATTTAGAAATGCATGATCTTCTTGTGATACTGCCATAGTTGCTACCATGCTTAGCTATAGTATTGAGCCTGATCAACTCGATGACTGTTGTTTGGTGTGTCTAGGAACTAGTGGCAAAGAAATGCACGACGCATGGGGCACGCGGTGGAGGTAATCGTGATGAACTGGCAAATGCACTCCAGGAGATGGCTAGGGCTATGCAAGCACAAGCAACAGTGATGAGGAAGCAGATGAATAGGATGTCAGAGGAATCAGTTGGGAACCAAGAACATGGAAAATTCTCAGAATTCAAGAGGGCTGGACCTCCAGAATTCAAAGGGACAACTAACCCCGAAATAGCTGACATATGGATTCAAGAGATGGAGAAGGTTTTCTCAGTGGTAGAATGCTCTGATGAACAAAAGGTGGCATTCTCTACTTATATGCTGAAAGGAGAGGCTGCCGGGTGGTGGAAAGGTGCAAAGGGGTTGCTTGAAAGTGCTAACATACCGATTACGTGGGAGGTTTTCTATGCTGCATTCCATAAGAAATATTTTCCAGATCCGGTTAAGAAGGCAAAGGAAGTAGAATTTACATTCTTTGACACAGGGAAATCAAAGTGTGGCTGAGTACACAGCTAAGTTTGAAGAACTGATCAAACACTCAACTAGCTACCAAAGTAATCCCAACGAGGCTTGGAAATGCATGAAATATGAGAGTGGTTTGAGGCCAGACATTTTGGCATCTGTGGCTCCACTGGAGGTCACTGACTATGCATCTTTAGTCAGCAAAAGCCAAGTGACTGAGAGTTGCAATCGCCAGCTAGTTGCCCACCGAGTTGAAGAGAATAGGAAGAGGTCTGCTCAACAAGGTCACCGAGGGTTCCCACCCCCTTACAAGAAACCCTACCAAGGAGGTGGATTTAAAGGGAAACAACCCCAACACCCTATGATGAATTGTAACATCCCCTGCTGCTTTATGGATTGACGACTGTCCCCACAAACCAACACGGGTCTTTTCAGCATGCTTTGTCCTCACTCGCACGCTTCCTAGGAAAACTTCCCAGGAGGTCACCCATCCCAATATTACCCCAGGTCAAGCACGCTTAACTGTGGAGTTCTTTCAGTTTGGGCTACCGAAAAGAAGATGCATCTTGTTGGTATAGGTAGTACGAATCAACTCATATAAGCCCTCCTCAACTGTATAGTCCCATACCTATACAGTCTCAAGATCCCTCTCATTCAGGTGTGTAATCGGTTTATTCATGTACCCCTCCGCTTAGAGGACCTTCGCGAGGAGCCGCTCCTTGTCCGTGCTCTCTTTGCACCGGCGATCACTCCTCGTCCTCGTCCCCGGGCGTTACATGCCCACCAGCTTCCGCCTGGTTCGTCCCCAAACCACACCGTACTAGGAGAGGTGCAGTCTCTGATACCATAATGTAACACCCTCCTAACTACCATGTATTACTCGAGCATTAACATTGTAATTAGAAGAGTATCACTTCCTTTCTATAATATCCACTAGTCAAATGAAATGAAATAAGATAAACCAAACTCTAGAGTTATAAAGAAAACTACTATAAAATGTACATATATTATTACTTTACATACCGCTTTCTTTAATACATACCATACTTGAAGTTAAGTCACTTCGCTTATAATACAACACAGTAACTACTATCAAAAGATCTACCAAGCTTGCTCAAATATCAAGGTCCAACAAAATACTAAACACACAGAAATGGAACTAAGACATCTAACACCAATTAGTCTACAAGCTGGTAAGTTCCTGGCACTATTCTATACTATATGCAAGTCAAAAGCCCACGTAAGTCTCATGTCCTCCTCATTGAAACCATTGGCCATCGGTATGATGGCCTCTCCTCAACCAGAGGCATCTGCAGTCTGAGCACAATCTGACATATACACAAATAGGGGTGAGAATATTATAAAATTCTCAGTAGGGTAACCCCTTACATACGCATGAATATAAACAGTAAATGCATTTATAATAATAAAGAAAAACATCATGTTAGATCACATATATCAATATTAGCATACATGAGTCAAAGAAAATTATATGCAAAATGGTATTAATCATAAGTGTTTCTTTTATATCACATAGAATTCAACTTAGTGTAGTAGTTCTTTTATTAACATAGGGAAGGCTTAGATTCACATCAGGTAACATATGTAGTGGATAACTCCTCAGAGGACCATAGACTGCTAGGACATGAGCTCATTCCTATTCGTGATCATCAGACTTCATTTTTTTCCATTTCAATCACACACAGTTCTATTTCCTAGTCGATAAGTCTACCGACTCATAAAATTTCTTGGGAAGTTCTTATTTTTGCCTTCCCTCTCTATCACACATAAGCCTTGTTTCTATTTTCCCGTATGTTAAAACATGCACCATTAAATTTCACATATTCTCTTTTGTCATACAACCATGTCATGGACCTTTCTATTTCAAAGTCAGGTTTGTATCCCAGATATAGGCATTCAGTATCATTGGAGTCTCATTCATACTTTATAAACAAGCCTTTCAAACAATTAACATACATTTATATGATATATACTTGGATTAAATAGATTTCTATCATTAACTTAATACATCTTCACCATTCCAGCTTCTTGACAGATTTACCATTATGGGGACAACATTTAATTCACATATCCAATGGGCAATTCACTGGCCATAACAATTCTCTATGACACCTCAATGTGTCTAAAAGTCCCTGTAAAAAGTTCATAGCAAACAGAATACTAGAACCATGTCAAATAAATTCTACAATTTTAGTGGTCAGAGGCCACTTTTTCACAGCTCAGAATAGGATTCACACAATTTTTAACTTTAGCAAATGATAGAAACAACTCAAAATAAAAATCACAGTTATACTTAAAGATGTCTAAAAACTCTGTAAAAATTTCAAAGGATAACTCCATCATTTGCTATGAATAAAAATTTATACAAATTCACAGCTCCAGTACCAAGATTTCAGCCAGCATAGATATACTCTTGGTTCTTGATTTTTCTCAGGCAGTAAAACTCTTTATTATGCACCACGAAAATTATAAGAGTTTCCTTATGATGTTGTCTTCAACATATAATTTTTATAGCTCATAAAAATGAATAGAATTGAACTAGAAAATTCATGAACAAATCCTGTCCTGCTGAAATCCGAAAATTCAGCAGCCTAGCCAAAACTTATTTTGACAAACATCATTATTTAACCTCATCCAAACACTCCACCAAAATTAACACATCAATATCAACATATTATCATCAAATATAACCATAAATTTCGAAATAAAACCCAAAAAAATTTACAGAATAATTTGGAAAGAAAAAGGCCAAAGAAAACCCTACCCTTGGAAGCTAATGACTCTTTGTCTCTTGTATACTCCAAGATAGATATACTCTACCCCAAAGCTATGTAACATCCTAATTTTTTTTCAGAAAATAATTGAGGCTTTAGTAGTAAGAATATCAAAATTTTGGTGTACACAAAAATGATGAGAACAATGTAACGAACGTTAAAAAAAAAAAAAAAAAAAAAAATGAAAATAGTGTTTTGCAGGCCCCGTAGACCCATCGGAACAACTGAAACCTTAGATTCAAGACCTGGAGGTGCCCAAAATTTGGAAATTATAGGATTAAGGTTAGAAATAGGTAGGAATAAATATTTTATACCTAGAATTAATTTTCAGGCAATAGTTGATTACCCGGGTACACTATTTTACCCATTCGGTTAAATTACGGTGTGTAGTTTTTACACAGTATAAAGCTACCAGTGCAAGCATGCCACCTAAGGTGACAAGTGTACGGCTTGAGATATGCCACACCATTGCACCTTTATGGCTAACCAATAGAAATTGTACAAAATTACCATATTTAACTTTAAGAAAAACCATTTTGTACTTGAAATCATTATCCATTTTGCCCTAAACTCACAAGATCAATACCTTATCACCACCACTCCATCATTTTCGTGTAACACTCCAAAAATACAGCCTCCATGTTTGTTTCCTCTCAAACCTCCATTAACAAGCTTCAAGCTCCAAAAACCCTACCCTTGGAAGCTAATGACTCTTTGTCTCTTGTATACTCCAAGATAGATATACTCTACCCCAAAGCTCTTAAAATACAGTAAAATACTCCTCTAACCAGAGATGAGTGATGTGATAAGGTGAGGTTTTTGGATAATCTAATCGGTTATATTTGTAGGTGTTGATGTCTAGAACAAGTTTTGTGAAGGAAACTTTGTGTTTTAGTGACTTTAGGCTAGGGTTTTAGGAGCTTGAAGCTTGTTAATGGAGGTTTGAGAGGAAACAAACATGGAGGCTGTATTTTTGGAGTGTTACACGAAAATGATGGAGTGGTGGTGATAAGGTATTGATCTTGTGAGTTTAGGGCAAAATGGATAATGATTTCAAGTACAAAATGGTTTTTCTTAAAGTTAAATATGGTAATTTTGTACAATTTCTATTGGTTAGCCATAAAGGTGCAATGGTGTGGCATATCTCAAGCCGCACACTTGTCACCTTAGGTGGCATGCTTGCACTGGTAGCTTTATACTGTGTAAAAACTACACACCGTAATTTAACCGAATGGGTAAAATAGTGTACCCGGGTAATCAACTATTGCCTGAAAATTAATTCTAGGTATAAAATATTTATTCCTACCTATTTCTAACCTTAATCCTATAATTTCCAAATTTTGGGCACCTCCAGTCTTGAATCTAAGGTTTCATTGTTCAGATGGGTCTACTGGCCTGCAAAACACTATTTTCGTATTTTTTTTTTTTTTTTTTTTTTTAACGTTCGTTACATTGTTCTCATCATTTTTGTGTACACCAAAATTTTGATATTCTTACTACTAAAGCCTCAATTATTTTCTGAAAAAATTAGGATGTTACATTACTCCCCACCTTAAAAAAATTTGCCCTCAAAATTTCATACCTGGAAATAATTAGGATGATCTGTCTTCATACTTGATTCTAGTTCCCATGTATACTCTTCATTTCCAGGTCCACCCCAAGCCACTTTTACAAGTTGCACAGATTTATTTCTAAGTTGCCTGACTTCTCTATCAACGATCTGAATAGGAGGGGCTTGAAACGTCAAGTCATCCCTTAGCTGTATAGACTCGGGCTCAATGATATGGTTTTGATCTGGGTGGTACATTCAAGTTGAGATACATGGAAGACATTATGAAGGTTGGATAAATGTGGGGGTAAGGCTATCTGGTAAGCTGCTGACCCAATTCGTTGAAGAATTTGAAAAGGACCTATAAACCTAGGTGACAACTTTTTAACTCTAAGGGCTCTACCTACTCCAAAGAGTGGGCGTGACCTTCAGGAATACATGTTCTCCCTCTTGAAATTCTAAAGGTTTCCTTCGAGTATCAGCATAGCTCTTTTGACGACTCTGTGCGGTGAGAATCTTGCTCCTGATCTTCTGGATTTGTTCCGTTGTTTGATTAACAAGATCGGGTCCCAATAGTCTCGCTTCTCCCGAATCATACCAACACAATGGGGATTGACATTTTCTTCCATATAGAGCTTCATACGGGGCCATGCCAATACTAGCATGATGGCTGTTATTATAAGCAAACTCAACCAATGGGAGTAACTTGTCCCAACTTCCCTTCGCTTAATCACGCATGCCCTTAGCATATCTTCCAGGGTTTGTATGGTTAGATTCTGTTTGCCCGTCAGTTTGGGGATGATAGGCGTGCTCAAACAAAGTTTGGTACCAAAGGCTTTTGGAACGTTCCCCAAAATCTCAAGTAAACCTTGGATCTCTGTCAGAAACTATGGAGGAAGGAACACCGTGTAGTCTTACTATTTCTTGGATGTACAAGGAAGCTAACTTATCTAAAGGAAAATTAGCCTTAATGGGTAAGAAATGAGCAGACTTGGTCAATCTATCTACTATAACCCATATAGCATCATGACCTGATGATGTCCTTGGCAAACCCATTACAAAGTCCATAGAAATACTTTCCCACTTCCATTCCGGGATTTCTAAGGGTTGCAGGGTCCCAGCTGGTTTTTGATGTTCTATTTTAACTTTTTGACAAGTTAAACACTTCCTGACACACTCTTCTATATCTTTTTTCATTACAGACCACCAGAACATTTTCTTGAGATCCGCATACATTTTACTAATGCCTGGATGTATAGTAAGTTCGCCCCTATGAGCTTCCTCTAAGATCTTCTTTCTAAGATCGCCACTTGTGGGTACACATACCCTATCCTTGTATCTCCATATACCTTGTTGGTCTTGAGTGAATCTGCAACTTCTTTGCATGAATTGATCTTAATATCTCCTGAAATTCGGGTTTTCACGTTGTGCAGCTAAAATTTGTCCTTTGAACGCACTTGTTACCTTTATTTGCCCTAGCACCACACCACGAGGGTTCACAGGACATGTCTAAACTAAGTTCCTTGAAACTTTCAACTAGCTCAGTCTCTTTAATCATCAAGCATGCTACACTTAGGGATTTTCTACTTAGAGCATCGGCAACAACATTTGCCTTGCCTGGATGGTAATTCAGACTAAACTCATAGTCCTTGAGGAATTCCATCCACCTTCTTTGCCGCATATTCAACTCTTTTTGATCAAAAAGATACTTTAAACTTTTATGATCGAGAAAACATTAAACTGCACACCATACAAATGATGTCGCGAGATCTTTAGGGCAAAAACCACAGCTGCAAGTTCAAGGTCATGGGTTGGATAGTTTACTTCATGAGGTTTCAATTGTCGAGAAGCATAGGCAACCACGTTATGATTTTGCATCAACACACATCCTAAACCCTTACTAGAAGCATCACAATAAACCTCATAGGGTCTATAAGGATCAGGTAATACTAGGACTGGAGCCGTGGTTAACTTTTGTTTCAACTCCTGGAAACTATTTTCACACTCTGGTGTCCAATTGAATGGAGCATTCTTTCGGGTTAATTTAGTCAAAGGTAATGCTATCTGAGAAAAACTCATGATAAAACGCCTATAATATCCAGCTAACCCTAGGAAACTCCGAATCTCCGTCACCGTTGTTGGTCGTTCCCAATGGAGTACTTATGGTAAAAAGCTTCCTTAAAAATAGTCCAGGTAACTACAGTATGGGAAGCTTCAAATAATCCCCTGGTGCCAACCCACCAAAAATCTGCATCTGCTTCTAGCATATAGGTGGCAAAGGCCACCTTCTGGATCTCTGTGCAAGGAAGAACGGAGAAAATCTTTTCCATAGCCTTTATCCATTCTTCTGCTTTACAGGGATTAAAAGCTCCTCGAAATGGAGGGGGATTTGCCTTTCTGAACTCGGCAAATTTCTGATATTCTACATCGACTTCGTTCACTACAGGATTATCAGCTGGGTTTTGCCTTTCATTGCGGTTCAGTTGCTCCATCATTCGGGTATTAGCTGTAGCTTGTTCCCTCATGGCAGCCGCCATCTCACGAAAAGTATTCATCAGAGCCGTTAATCACGCTCTGATCACACGGCCATGGTTCATCCACCAGACTTAGGTTCCTGTCTCCTTAGAACTCAAGGATACAGTGGTACGATCCTATAGAACAGATTTGTAACATCCCCTGCTGCTTTATGGATTGACGTCTGTCCCCACAAACCAACACGGGTCCTTTCAGCATGCTTTGTCCTCACTCGCACACTTCCTAGGAAAACTTCCCAGGAGGTCACCCATCCCAAAATTACCCCAAGTCAAGATGCATCTTCTTTTCGGTAGCCCAAACTGAAAGAACTCCATAGTTAAGCGTGCTTGACTTGGGGTAATTTTGGGATGGGTGACCTCCTGGGAAGTTTTCCTAGGAAGTGTGTGAGTGAGGACAAAGCATGCTGAAAAGACCCGTGTTGGTTTGTGGGGACAGTCGTCAATCCATAAAGCAGCAGGGGATGTTACATGAATCAACAAGCTGTTAATCGACCTAGGATGGCTGCTGTCCCTGAACCTATGACTAGACCCCCTTGTGCCACTTGTGGAAAGATACATGGAGGGGAATGCAGATTTGGTAAGAATGTTTGTTATCGGTGTGGACAGACAGGACACTATTCTAGAGAGTGCCTAAAGCTCAATCAGTCCTCTACACTTAAGCCTAAGGCACAGGGACGCGTGTTTGCTATCACTGCTGAGATGCCCTCAGAATCCGATGATCTGATTCAAGGTAAGTGTATAATTAATGGAAAACCCTTAATTGTATTGTTTGATACTGGCGCAACACATTCATTCATTTCATATGATTGTGCTAATAAGTTGAGGTTGTATATATCTGACTTAAAAATCATCTTAGTTGTCTCTACACCCACTATAAATACTGTTAGAACTGATCAAGCCTGCCTAAATTGTGAATTTGAGGTAGCTGATAGGATTTTTCATCATGATTTAGTTTGTCTACCCTTGTCTAGTTTTGATGTAATCTTGGGCATGGATTGGCTTTGGCTAACCGTGTGTTACTACATTGTGCAAATAAGTCACTAGTATTTCTTCCCAAACCATCTTTACCCAATCCCTCTAAACTTGATAGAAAGGTACGACTATACCTAAACTCCATTATCGTGGGGGATAGTAGGAATGAAGAGCGATGATATGTTTTCACGATGACAAGTGAGAGGGAAGTGGAGCAAGCTCTAGAAAAGATCCTTGTAGTAAAGGAATTCTCGGATGTTTTTCCGATGACATACCTGAATTTCCTCCAAAAAGGGAGATTGAGTTTTCTATAGATTTGGTACCGGGCAGGACCCATATCTATAGCTCCTTATAGGATGCCACTGGCCGAGTTAGCATGTAATTGAAGAAGCAATTAGAGGAGCTACTAGAGAAGAAATTCATTAGGCCTAGTGCTTCACCATGGGGAGCTCCAGTGCTATTTGTCAAGAAGAAGGATGGGAGCTTGCGGTTATGTGTGGATTATAGGCAGCTAAACCAAGTGACCATAAAGAATAAATACCCTTTGCCTAGAATAGATGACCTCATGGACCAATTAAGAGGAGCCCAAGTGTTTTCCAAGATAGATCTGCGATCAGGATACCACCAGATTCGAGTGAAGGAGGAGGACATACCAAAGACAGCCTTTAGGACTAGATATGGACATTATGAGTTTAATGTGATGTCGTTTGGGTTAACCAATGCACCGGCAGTGTTTATGGACTACATGAATAGGATATTTAGACCATACTTGAACAAGTTTGTAATAGTGTTCATCGATGACATTCTAGTTTACTCTAGAACTGAAGAAGAGCACGAAGAACACTTATGAGTGGTGTTGGAGGTGTTGAGGAACAAGAAACTTTATGCAAAGTTGTCCAAGTGTGAATTTTGGACGAAGGAAGTTAAGTTCTTAGGTCATGTAGTGTCACATGGGGGAATAGCAGTAGACCCAAGTAAGATAGAAGCGATGCAACAATGGGAAACCCCTACCACTGTAAAGGAGATTAGGAGTTTTCTAGGGCTAGCCGGTTACTACCGAAGGTTCATTAGAGGTTTTTCCCAAATTACCTTACTCCTCACCAAGCTAACAAGGAAGAATTCAGCTTTTATATGGAGCCCAGGAATGTGAAGAGAGTTTCCAAGAACTAAAGAAGAAGTTGACTACTACCCTGTCCTAATCCTACGACCCAAAAGAAAAATTTGAGGTGTATTGTGATGCCTCGGGAAGAGGACTAGGATGTGTTTTGATGCAAAATAGGAATGTAGTAGCCTATGCCTCTAGACAGCTCAAACCCCATGAAGTTAATTACCCAACCCATGACTTAGAGCTAGCGGCTATTGTCTTTGCCTTAAAAATCTGGAGACATCATCTTTATGGTGTAAGGTTTGAAGTCTTTTCTGACCACAAAAGTCTGAAATATCTCTTCAACCAAAAGGAACTCAATATGAGACAAAGGCGTTGGATGGAGTTTCTCAAGGACTATGACTTTGGGTTGAACTACCACCCAGGAAAGGCAAATGTGGTAGCAGACGCTTTGAGTCGTAAGTCCTTGCATGCCGCTTGGCTCATGGTGAAAGAAAATGAGCTGATAGAAGATTTTAGGAACCTCAACTTAGGATACAGGGGGACTTCAGAACAAATTTGGTTAAGCCAGCTAAGTGTAACCAGTAGCTTTAAGGATCAAATAATTCAAGCCCAAAGGGAAGATGAGGATTTCCTTAGAACCTTAACCCTTGTCGAAGTAGGAAAGTTGAAAGAGTTTGTCCAGGATAAGGAAGGAGTGTGGAGATACCAAGGGAGAATCTGTACCTGCAAAAGAAGGATTGAGAGCTAGCATTTTGGAAGAAGCCCACAAGAGTCAATTTAGTGTACACCCCGGTATAACCAAGATGTACCATGACCTAAAAAAGATGTTCTGGTGGCCAAAGATGAAAGCAGATATAGCAAATATAGTGCAAAAATGTTTGGTATGCCAAAAAGTGAAGATAGAGCATCAAAAACCCTCCGGAGTGTTGCAACCTCTCGAAATCCCCGAATGGAAGTGGGAAGGAATATCCATGGATTTCGTGATGGGATTGCCAAGAACACCTACCGGACATGACTCCATATGGGTAATTGTGGATAGATTGACCAAATCTGCTCACTTTTTACCCATTCGAGCAAATTACCCTTTGGAAAAGTTAGCTCAACTATACATCCAAGAGATAATAAGGCTCCATGGAGTACCCAAAACCATTGTCTCAGATAGGGATCCAAGGTTCACCTCAAGATTTTGGGGAGCTTTGCAAAGTGCGTTTGGTTCAAGGTTGTGTCTAAGCACTGCCTATCACCCTCAAACTGATGGACAATCAGAAAGAACAATTCAAACCCTTGAGGATATGCTAAGAGCATGTGTCTTAGACCAGCCAAAAAGTTGGGACAAACAACTTCCATTGATTGAGTTTGCATATAATAATAGTTACCACACTAGCATTGGGATGGCACCCTATGAGGCTTTGTATGGTAGAAAGTGTCAATCACCACTTTGTTGGTGTGACCCGGGAGAGCAAAGTATTTTGGGCCCTGATTTGGTAGAAGAGACAACCAAACAAATAAGGAGAATTAGGGAAAGAATCCTCACTGCTCAGAGTAAGCAGAAGAGCTATCTTTGACAAGAGAAGGAAACCTCTCGAATTTCAAGAAGGAGAACACATATTCTTGCGAATTACTCCTACCACAAGTATAGGTCGTGCAATGAAAGTCAAAAAGCTAAGCCCTAGATTCTTAGGACCCTTCCAAATCCTCAAAAAGGTAGGTCCCTCCGCCTACCAAATTGCATTACCTCCAAATTTGTCTAACCTACACAATGTTTTTCATGTGTCCCAATTGAGAAAGTATCAGTCAGACCCCAGTCATGTGTTTGAGCCAGAAACTATACAATTAAAAGATGACTTAACTTTTGAATTACCACCGATGAGGATCGTGGATCATGGCATCAAGCGGTGAGAAACAAATCTGTATCTCTGGTCCGAGTTGCCTGGGACAAGATGGAATGGAAGAGCACACATGGGAGCTCGAGGAAGATATGCGAAAAGAATTTCCGAACCTATTCACAGGTATCAAATTTTGAGGGCAAAATTTTTAATAAGAAGGGGAGAAATGTAACATCCCTAAATTTATAACTAAGAATCTTAATTATCGATAGCAAAACCAAGAGAATCTGGACAAATGTTATGAAACACAACAAATAGACTACTTAAGTATGTCTAGAGAAAAATGCAAAGAATTACGAAAATGCCATCACTTAGTGGAAATTACGAAAATGCCCTTGCTATGTAAAGGAAATTACCAAACTACCCTTGCCTTATTAAATGACAAAGATACCCTTACTCTATGAATGGAATTACAAGAATATCCACTAACATCTTTGCACAAAACATGGAAACATGTTTGTATAAAACATGGAAACGTGTTTGCACAAAACATGGAAATGTGTTTGCACAAAACATGGAAACATGTTTGCACAAAACAAGGAGCATTTTCATCCCAAAATTCAGCCAACATGTTTCCATAAATCATGCTCCAAGTGCTTTCCATCTTCTGTTTTTTTCTCTAATCTTTCCACTATAAATACTCCTCAAACTCTCTTCAATTCAGAAACTCCCTAAGTGTTCTTTCTTTCTTATTCTATCATTCTTCTTATGTTCTTCAAAATCTTCTCTTGATCCTCTAAACTTCATCCAAACACTTCAATCCTAAGTCCAAACTTTCACTAGCCCTCACAAGAGTTACAATCTTTAACTCTAGTGAGAAATATTTTCTTAAGCATTCAAGTTCTAGAGCCAAGATTCAAGGAGGGTCATCCACTCCAAAGACTCTTGTTCGAAGCTTAAGGAAGAAGAGAATGACCCTTTTAGACCCTACACAAGAGGTAGGAGCTTCATCTTTAATTGTTCAAGCATTGTTGGCTTCTAACCTTGATAGAATGCCTCAAGTTTGAGTTATTGTCAAAAGTTTTAAATGATTATTTGAAAAATATATTTTTAGAAATATGACATGTTCTATTTTGTTATGAGTACCTTTATGATGTTATCAAACTCAAATATAACTTGAAAATATTGTATGTGAAACCTGATTTAATAAAGGTAACTTAAGACATGAAAATGGTAGGTGCTGGAAATTCTAGTTGTTTCTGGCAGCAGGTACTTCGAAAGCTACTGTTCATAAAATATTAAGTATCTCGAAATTAAAATAATTTTACTATAAACTAGACTCATTATAGAACACTCTCCAAAAAGAATCACCTAAAACGGAGTTTTCTAGCTCAAGATATAAATTTTTAAAGTAGAGCCTAAGACTGAAACTTTAAATCTGACCTTGTAGTAGTAAAATAGATGTAACTCACTCTAGAAAAATGTAAATGGACTGATTTCAACTTTGTTGGAGAGCTAACACATATAGGAATACATCCATGTATGTTATGTATAAAGCTTTGTACCACGTAAATACAGAATGAGAAATAAATTTCGGGATAGTGTACTGTGAAAGTGCAGTTTGGAAAGGTTGCTAAGGAAAGACTTGGTATTTAAGCATGTCCATTGTGACCCACCTCTCTTTCCTGGGAACCCTCCTATGCATGGTTTACAGTTGATTTACACTATTCCAAAGATGTAAATGCTAAAATTTGATGAGTTAGGAATTTGGAACTACCTTTACTAACAAGTATACAGAGAATTATAAACTTTCTTCTAAAAGATGTCAAAACTATAAATAAAAGAATCAAGTCTTGTAAAGAGAGAATTTTAAGAATTTAAGTAGAATAATAATCTTCAAGAGTTATATGAAAGTCATAATAAAAATATATAAGGAACCTATAATAATATTTTGAAGTGCATTAATGTATTAATGGAATGCTAAGAGTACAAAGAACACTAAGAGAAAAAGATAATACTAAGACATCCATTACCTCTTACGAACACTAGGAACTCAACTTGATAACTTTGGTTAGTTAATATGAATTATCTATGAAAGTGTTTACTATGAGATTTACATGATATTGTCCATGTTTTATGAAGTGATTTATAGTAATGTGAATGTATGGTGATGAATTATGAAATGATGAGGATGAATGATTGATTGCCCAAGGTTTATTGTGATTACATGATAATATGCATACATTCATTTTCCAAAAGAAATAATAAAAGTAAAGTTTGAAAAAGTAGCAATGAAAGTCTGGAAAAGTGGACTTGAGCTAAACTCACGGCTTAACCCCCTAAACCGTTGAGATCACGGCAACAGAATGAAAACCAAAAAGGTTATGGCGACGGCCATGGTATGAGCTCATTACCCTTTTAGGGTGGTCTAAGGCATTGATGCATTCATCCCGTGAATAATTAAGAAATATGTTGATGAAATAAATGAAAGATGATGATCACTAAACAAGTGAATGTTGAGGATGAGTAATCATGAAATGCATGCAGCTCCTAAATGATTACTGCTTATTAGTGGTTTTACATGATATGCTTATATGTATGCTTGATGAAATCTTGAATGAATATTTCTGCTAATGTTCAAGATTAGTTTAAAAGTAACTGCACTTCGGCTAATCACGTTTGTGAAAGTTTGATAATTGAATCCTTACCTGTTCACCTTTTTATAATAAACCCGAAGTGACTGGGACGACAACGATGACACTTTTAGTACAAGTAGGAACTCCTACTGAGAAATCATGTATTTCTCACTCCTATGTTTATTTTCCGTTGTCGTTACCAGAGACAGACGTGTCCACCTAAAGCAACGAGGCCGTAGCTGGGGAAGGAGGTAGCACGTGAAGATTTCAAACCGTTCAAGTAGGAGCATTCCGAGCTTTAGTTACATTATAGTTTGTGAGAAACAATTAGTAATAGTAGAACTTATATTGTTATTTGTAATAACTTATCAGTATGATATATGCCCTGTTGTGACTTATGTATTAAGTGATTATATTCCAGTTTATGTGATAATTGTTCTACACTTAGTCTTTTATTCCGCTTATTTAATTAAGTGCGCAATGTAATTTGATTATT
This sequence comes from Dalbergia cultrata, assembly GCA_031216105.1. Classification (NCBI taxonomy): domain Eukaryota; kingdom Viridiplantae; phylum Streptophyta; class Magnoliopsida; order Fabales; family Fabaceae; genus Dalbergia; species Dalbergia cultrata. The sequence continues at coordinate 25,575,777 of CM062345.1, forward strand.
ATCTATAAAAGCGCTATGTATTTCACTTCTAAATTCTGAGGCTTAAGTTTTCAAAAAAATTAATTTATTTAAAGAAAAAAAAACTTCCATTATTTTTCTAAGTTAATTTCAAAAGAAAATTAATACAAGGCATAAGTGACAACTAATAGAATCCAAATGTGAACTTAAGCACAGTGGGGTTCTATTAGGGTGTTACACAATTCAATGATTTAAGAAATTGGAGAGAGAATTTACTATTCAAGATTCCATGACTAGGAAATCTTGAATGTAAAATAAGATTTGAGTTGAAATTAAGCATTATTAGGTTCTAATTAACTTTAAATTATTTTGACTCTAGATTAATTATGGAAATTAATTAATCTTCTATTAGAGCCTAATATTGCTTAGGTTTACTTAATCACACGATTAAGCTTAAAAACACAAAGCTAGGGGCAAAATCATAATTTTGCACAAATTTTGCCCGGGACCACCGGGACTAACTCTGAAGTCACAGAATACATAAAAGTGCCTTTTAAAACCATCTGGAAGAGTTTCGGGTTCAACTAGCACTTGCAAACGGGTCAAACACCACAGGGATATTTTGGTCATTTTGACCCGAAAACTCAAAAAACGAGATTTTCGATCCTGGAAGGGTACACAAGTCATCTAATCCCCATCCAACATTGGGTTTTCCCTTCGAGGACCACCAGACCGGCTTCCCTCGAATTCCAGGCCAAAAATGACCTCAGGGGCATTTTGGTCATTTTCACTCTAACAGAAAATCGGGGCGTTACAACGACTAGCTTAGGTATGAGCTCATAGCCTAGTTATTTTAGGGTGGCCTTTATATTGCTAAAAGTACCATGATTGATGTCACACAAGTTGAGGAAAGTTCCACTTGGAAGTTATTTGCCCTTTATGCCACATGGATTGTTTCTTGATGTTATGATTTGTTGATTTACATGCTCAAGGTATTGCATGCATTCATGCTATGTTGCATTCATGACATTAAGATGCATTCTAAAAGGAATGAACCTTGGATAATTAGTTTTACAAACTCTAATAATGAATCTTATATGCATGCTCACCCTTTTTAAATAAACCCAAGGTTCCTGAGGATGTGAACAACGTAACCCTAGATAGGAGGTTCCTACTGAGATTCTTTAGTAAGAATTCTCACTCCTTTCTCTTCTTTCTCTTTCTTCCATCACATCTTCAGAGAGCGATGGCAATGTTTGTGGTCTTTTTTGACACACCGACGTGGGAGGTTCACTTTGATCCGGACCACGAATCATATTGTTTTTAGGGACAGTGCACAGTATGAGTCTTCATGTTTGTCAAACATCCCTTTGTCCACCCTGTACAGAGTTATCGCTTCTCCCCGATGTCTCCCTATGATGATGCCATGGTTTTTTAGCATGCCTGGATGCGTGACGAGAGGCTTCTACGGACGTATACTGGTGGATCGATGCCTCGTGACTTCCAGGACTATGTGCCCTGGTCTCCCGGTTTAGAGGACGACCCTTTTGAGGATCCACCAACGCATATATACAGTGAGAGCTCAGCTCCCACTCCTTAGTTCGTGCGAAGCGAGAGCGAGAGACTGTCACACAGCCGAGGCTAGCTAGGCCAGCCGAGATGCGCCCCCGCCGAGGAGCTCATGCTTAGTCATCGCAAGTGCCTACTCCCGCCGCACTGTGTAACATCCCCTACTGCTTTATGGATTGACGACTGTCCCCACAAACCAACACGGGTCTTTTCAGCATGCTTTGTCCTCACTCACATGCTTCCTAGGAAAACTTCCCAGGAGGTCACCCATCCCAAAATTACCCCAGGTCAAGCACGCTTAACTATGGAGTTCTTTCAGTTTAGGCTACCGAAAGGAAGATGCATCTTGTTGGTATAGGTAGTGCAAATCAATTCATATAAGCCCTCCTCAACTGTATAGTCCCATACCTATACAATCTTAGGATCCCTCTCATTCGGGTGTGTAATCGGTTCATTCATGTACCCCTCCGCTTAGAGGACCTTGCGAGGAGCCGCTCCTTGTCCGTGCCCTCTTTGCACCGGCGATCACTCCTCGTCCTCGTCCCTGGGCGTTACACACTGCGTCCATGGATCGGTTATATTCCGCCATATCCCGGGTTCCAGTAGCAGACGTCTTAGGGGAGACTTAGTGAACACACTCACATATAGATAGGATAAACCTTCTTTTCTCTTGAGGTTATCCACCATAGGTGCACTCGGGTAGTCGCGGTTTATTTATGCTTTCTTGTTTCTATTGTATTTTCATTTTCTTATGTATTGCAAGCTCAGCCCGATTCTATAAGGGCGTGACTATATATGTACCTTAACTATGTTATTAATGAAATGTTTCCTTGTTGTGATAGTCATTGTTCTATGCTTTAATTTCTGTGTTCTTTATGCTTGTTATTTGTGTTTTATATTTCTGTCTCACGATTAGTTAAAAACGCGGCTCTCACGTTCATTTTATATTTCAAAAAAAAAAATTTACCGTAATTTCCACTAAGTATTTTTTAAATGAATGAGACTAAGAAGTAATAATCTAATGATTAACCTAATATTTTCTAGAGTATTGGGTTAAAAGTTAAGGTGTTACAGTAAAGCTATTAAGAAAAGTTGTAAACTTGTTAACAACATATTGTAAACCTAAGAAGGAAAAAGTGTAAACCTACTAACAAAATGTTGTAAACCTAAGAAGGAAGAGTTGTAAACCTATCAAGAAAATACTGTAAGCCTAAGAAGGAAAAGTTGTAAACCTGTTAGGAAAATATTGTAAACCTAAGAAGGAAATGTTGTAAACTTGTTAAGACAATGTTTTAAACCTAAGAAGGAAAAGTTGTAAACCTATCAGGAAAATGTAGTAAACCTAAGAAGGAAACGTTGTAAACCTATTAAGACAATGTTCTAAACCTAATAAGAAAAAATTCTAAACCTGTCAAGAAAATGTTCTAAACCTAAGAAGGCTAAGGTGTAAACCTGTTAAGAAAATGTTGTAAACCTAACAAGGAAAAGTTGTAAACCTGGTAAGAAAATGTTGTAAACCTAAGAAGGAAAAGTTGTAAACACAATAGGGAAAAATGTTGTAAATCTAAGAGGGAAAAGTTGTAAGCCTATTAAGACAATATTCTAAACCTAAGAAGGAAAAGTTATAAACCTGTCACAAAATTGTTGTAAACCTAAGAAGGAAAAGTTGTAAACCTGTTAACAAAATATTGTAAAACTATTAAGAAGAGTTGTAGACCTGGTAACAAAATGTTGTAAACCTAAGAAGGAAAAGTTGTAAACCTGTTAAGACAATGTTCTAAACCTAAGAAGGAAAAGTTGTAAACCTGGTAAGAAAATGTTGTAAACCTAAGAAGGAAAAGTTGTAAACCTGTCAGGAAAATGTTGTAAATCTAAGAGGGAAAAGTTGTAAGCCTATTAAGATAATATTCTAAACCTAAGAAGGAAAAGTTATAAACCTGTCACAAAATTGTTGTAAACCTAAGAAGGAAAAGTTGTAAACCTGTTAACAAAATATTGTAAAACTATTAAGAAGAGTTGTAGACCTGGTAACAAAATGTTGTAAACCTAAGAAGGAAAAGTTGTAAACCTGTTAAGACAATGTTCTAAACCTAAGAAGGAAAAGTTGTAAACCTGTCATGAAATTGTTGTAAACCAAAGAAGGCTAAGGTGTAAACCTGTTAACAAATTGTTATAAACCTAACAAGGAAAAGTTGTAAACCTGTTAACAAAATGTTGTAAACCTAAGAATGAAATGTTGTAAACCTGTTAACAAAATGTTGTAAGGCTGTTAAGAAAAGTTGTTAACAAAATATTGTAAACCTAAGAAAGAAGAGTTGTAAACCTGTCAAGAAAATGTTCTAAACCTAAGAAGGAAAAGTTGTAAACCTGTCACGAAATTGTTGTAAACCTAAAAGGCTAAGGTGTAAACCTGTTAACAAATTGTTATAAACCTAACAAGGAAAAGTTGTAAACCTGTTAACAAAATGTTGTAAACCTAACAAGAAAAAGTTATAAACCTGGTAAGAAAATGTTGTAAACCTAAGAAGGAAATATTGTAAACCTGTTAAGAAAATGTTGTAAAGCCATTAAGAAAAATTTTAAACCTGTTAACAACATGTTGTAATCCTAAGAAGGAAAAGGTGTAAACCTGTTAACAAAATGCTGTAAACCTAAGAGGGAAGAGTTGTAAACCTGTTAAGAAAATGTTGTAAACCTAAGAAGGAAAAGTTGTAAACCTATCAAGAAAATGTTCTAAACCTAAGAAGGCTAAGGCGTGAACCTGTTAACAAAATGTTGTAAACCTAATAAGGAAAAGTCGTAAACTTGGTAAGAGAATGTCGTAAATCTAAGAACGAAATGTTGTAAACTTGTTAAGAAAATGTTGTAAAGCTATTAAGGAAAGTTGTAAACTTGTTAACAACATGTTGAAAACCTAAGAAAGAAAAGGTGTAAACCTGGTAACAAAATGTTGTAAACCTAAAAAAGAAAGTTGTAAACCTATCAAGAAAATATTGTAAGCCTAAGAAAGAAAAGTTGTAAACCTGTTAGGAAATTGTTGTAAACCTAAGAAGGAAAAGTTGTAAACCTGTCAAGAAAATGTGGTAAACCTAAGAAGGAAAAGTTGTAAACCTGTTAAGACAATGTTCTAAACCTAAGAAGGAAAAGTTGTAAACCTGTCAAGAAACTGTTCTAAACCTAAGAAGGCTAACGTGTAAACCTGTTAACAAAATGTTGTAAACCTAATAAGGAAAAGTTGCAAACTGTGAATGCTATTTTGTAGGTTTTGATAATAGTTTTGATGATGACAATGAACAAGCAAATGACAACAAGAAGAGACGCAAAAATGACATAGCAATTCATGAAGATGAACACTCAAGTGATCAAGGTTAAATGGTTAGAACTAGGATTTAGATCACTTTGTTAAAAGGTTTCTTTTGATAAGTTTAATTGGCCATCTTTCAAGTTAATCAAGTTTTAATTTAAGAAATAAGTTTGATTTTGAGAAAAACTTGATTTAGAATAATTTAATTGTTTTTAATGAAAAACTTAGTTTTGGTTTATGAAAATATAATTATGGTTTCAAAGGAAATAATTGAATATATGTTTAAAATGTGTTTGAATGAACAAAAGTTTTTAAAAGTGTGTTAAAACTTTAATATTTGAAGTTCTGGAACCTCTGTAATCGATTACCACTCAGTGTAATCGATTACCAGAAGTGCTAGTGCACCAGAATTCAAAATTACATCAAGTGACTATTGCCAGTTTCAAAAATTTGAACTGTGTAATCGATTACTGGTCTTTGTAATCGATTACCAGGCCCCAAAATGCACCAGTAGGTGTGCTTTGAAGAGACACATCTCTTGGGGTCAATCTTCAACGGCTCACACGACTTGTTTTCTATAAATACCCTCTTTATCACTATTTAACACACATAAAAACATATTACTAAGATCATTTGAACAATCGTTCTTATTAATCATTCATCTTGATCAACACTTGGCCAAATTGTCTTATTCTTGAGAAACCTTATTGGACTTCAATTTGTAACATCTACTCTTTTCAGAGAGTGAATTGTTGTACTCTTTTCCTTTATTCAAGTTTGTGAACAAGGGTGGGGTATCCCTTGGAAGAACAAGAGTGTGGTATCCCTTGGTTCTTGAGAGACTCAAACACAAGGGTGAGGGATCCCAAGGTGTAAGAGTGCTCATCATTTGTAAAGACAAAAGTGATGGTGGAACTCTCAAGTGGTGACTGAACCAGTATAAATCGAGTTTGCAATCTCTCTTCCCTTGACTCTTTACGTTTACTGCAAATTCACTCTTCATTACATTGTTAATATCACTCACATATTTAATTTGTCCTTTATATCTCTTGCATGTGCATTCATTAATCTAAGTTTTTGAGTCAAATCTTTAAAACTCATTGAAAAAGTCCTTTGAGTGTGAAATCTAAGAAAAAGTTTTTGAACTCAATTCACCCCCCCCCTTGAGTTCATTGAGGCCACTTGAATAACATAAACCTGGAAAGAAAATGTTGTAAACCTAAGAATGAAATGTTGTAAACCTGTTAACAAAATGTTGTAAGGCTGTTAAGAAAAGTTGTTAACAAAATATTGTAAACCTAAGAAGAAAGAGTTGTAAACCTGTCAAGAAAATGTTGTAAACCTAAGAAGGAAAAGTTGTAAACCTGTCATGAAATTGTTGTAAACCTAAGAAGGCTAAGGTGTAAACCTGTTAACAAATTGTTATAAACCTAACAAGGAAAAGTTGTAAACCTGTTAACAAAATGTTCTAAACCTAACAAGAAAAAGTTATAAACCTGGTAAGAAAATGTTGTAAACCTAAGAAGGAAATATTGTAAACCTGTTGAGAAAATGTTGTAAAGCCATTAAGAAAAATTTTAAACCTGTTAACAACATGTTGTAATCCTAAGAAGGAAAAGGTGTAAACCTGTTAACAAAATGTTGTAAACCTAAGAGGGAAGAGTTGTAAACCTGTTAAGAAAATGTTGTAAACCTGAGAAGGAAAAGTTGTAAACCTATCAAGAAAGTGTTCTAAACCTAAGAAGGCTAAGGCGTGAACCTGTTAACAAAATGTTGTAAACCTAACAAGGAAAAGTCATAAACTTGGTAAGAGAATGTTGTAAATCTAAGAACGAAATGTTGTAAACCTGTTAAGAAAATGTTGTAAACCTATTAAGAAAAGTTGTAAACTTGTTAACAACATTTTGAAAACCTAAGAAAGAAAAGGTGTAAACCTGGTAACAAAATGTTGTAAACCTAAGAAAGAAAGTTGTAAACCTATCAAGAAAATATTGTAAGCCTAAGAAAGAAAAGTTGTAAACCTGTTAGGAAATTATTGTAAACCTAAGAAGGAAAAGTTGTAAACCTGTCAAGAAAATGTGGTAAACCTAAGAAGGAAAACTTGTAAACCTGTTAAGACAATGTTCTAAACCTAAGAAGGAAAAGTTGTAAACCTGTCAAGAAACTGTTCTAAACCTAAGAAGGCTAAGGTGTAAACCTGTTAACAAAATGTTGTAAACCTAATAAGGAAAAGTTGTAAACTGTGAATGCTATTTTGTAGGTTTTGATGATAGTTTTGATGATGACAATGAACAAGCAAATGACAACAAGAAGAGACGCAAAAATGACATAGCAATTCATGAAGATGAACACTCAAGTGATCAAGGTTAAATGGTTAGAACTAGGATTTAGATCACTTTGTTAAAAGGTTTCTTTTGATAAGTTTAATTGGCCATCTTTCAAGTTAATCAAGTTTTAATTTAAGAAATAAGTTTGATTTTGAGAAAAACTTGATTTAGAATAATTTAATTATTTTTAATGAAATACTTAGTTTTGGTTTATGAAAATATAATTATGGTTTCAAAGGAAATAATTGAATATATGTATAAAATGTGTTAGAATGAACAAAAGTTTTTAAAAGTATGTTAAAACTTTAATATTTGAAGTTCTGGAACCTCTGTAATCGATTACCACTCAGTGTAATCGATTACCAGAAGTGCTAGTGCGCCAGAATTCAAAATTACATCAAGTGACTGTTGCCAGTTTCAAAAATTTGAACTGTGTAATCGATTACTGGTCCTTGTAATCGATTACCAGGCCCCAAAATGCACCAGTAGGTGTGCTTTGAAGAGACACATCTCTTAGGGTCAATCTTCAACTGCTCACACGACTTGTTTCTATAAATACCCTCTTTATCACTGTTTAACACACATAAAAACATATTACTAAGATCATTTGAACAATCGTTCTTATTAATCATTCATCTTGATCAATACTTGGCCAAATTGTCTTATTCTTGAGAAATCTTATCGGATTTCAATTTGTAACATCTACTCTATTCAGAGAGTGAATTGTTGTACTCTTTTCCTTTATTCAAGTTTCTGAACAAGGGTGGGTTATCCCTTGGAAGAACAAGAGTGTGGTATCCCTTGGTTCTTGAGAGACTCAAACACCAAGGTGAGGGATCCCAAGGTGTAAGAGTGCTCATCATTTGTAAAGACAAAAGTGATGGTGGAACTCTCAAGTGGTGACTGAACCAGTATAAATCGAGTTTTCAATCTCTCTTCCCTTGACTCTTTATGTTTATTGCAAATTCACTCTTCATTACATTGTCAATATCACTGACATATTTAATTTGTCCTTTATATCTCTTGCGTGTGCTTTCATTAATCTAAGTTTTTGAGTCAAATCTTTAAAACTCATTGAAAAAGTCCTTTGAGTGTGAAATCTAAGAAAAAGTTTTTGAACTCAATTCACTCCCCCCCCCCCCCACCTTTGAGTTCATTGAGGCCACTTGAATAACACAAACCTGGTAAGAAAATGTTGTAAACTTAAGAATGAAATGTTGTAAACCTGTTAACAAAATGTTGTAAGGCTGTTAAGAAAAGTTGTTAACAAAATATTGTAAACATAAGAAGGAAGAGTTGTAAACCTGTCAAGAAAATGTTCTAAACCTAAGAAGGAAAAGTTGTAAACCTGTCATGAAATTGTTGTAAACCTAAGAAGGCTAAGGTGTAAACCTGTTAACAAATTGTTATAAACCTAACAAGGAAAAGTTGTAAACCTGTTGACAAAATGTTGTAAACCTAACAAGAAAAAGTTATAAACCTAGTAAGAAAATGTTGTAAACCTAAGAAGGAAATATTGTAAACCTGTTAAGAAAATGTTGTAAAGCTATTAAGAAAAATTGTAAACCTGTTAACAACATGTAATCCTAAGAAGGAAAAGGTGTAAACCTGTTAACAAAATGTTGTAAACCTAAAAGGGAAGAGTTGTAAACCTGTTAAGAAAATGTTGTAAACCTGAGAAGGAAAAGTTGTAAACCTATCAAGAAAATGTTCTAAACCTAAGAAGGCTAAGGCGTGAACCTGTTAACAAAATGTTGTAAACCTAACAAGGAAAAGTCGTAAACTTGGAAAGAGAATGTTGTAAACCTAAGAATGAAATGTTGTAAACCTGTTAAGAAAATGTTGTAAAGCTATTAAGAAAAGTTGTAAACTTGTTAACAACATGTTGTAAACCTAAGAAAGAAAAGGTGTGAACCTGCTAACAAAATGTTGTAAACCTAAAAAAGAAAGTTGTAAACCTATCAAGAAAATATTGTAAGCCTAAGAAAGAAAAGTTGTAATCCTGTTAGGAAATTGTTGTAAACCTAAGAAGGAAAAGTTGTAAACCTGTCAAGAAAATGTGGTAAACCTAAGAAGAAAAAGTTGTAAACCTGTTAAGACAATGTTCTAAACCTAAGAAGGAAAAGTTGTAAACCTTTCAAGAAACTGTTCTAAACCTAAGAAGGCTAAGGTGTAAACCTGTTAACAAAATGTTGTAAACCTAATAAGGAAAAGTTGTGAACTATGAATGCTATTTTGTAGGTTTTGATGATAGTTTTGATGATGACAATGAACAAGCAAATGACAACAAGAAGAGACGCAAAAATGACATAGCAATTCATGAAGATGAACACTCAAGTGATCAAGGTTAAATGGTTAGAACTAGGATTTAGATCACTTTGTTAAAAGGTTTCTTTTGATAAGTTTAATTGGCCATCTTTCAAGTTAATCAAGTTTTAATTTAAGAAATAAGTTTGATTTTGAGAAAAACTTGATTTAGAATAATTTAATTATTTTTAATGAAAAACTTAGTTTTGGTTTATGAAAATATAATTATGGTTTCAAAGGAAATAATTGAATATATGTTTAAAATGTGTTAGAATGAACAAAAGTTTTTAAAAGTGTGTTAAAACTTTAATATTTGAAGTTCTGGAACCTCTATAATCGATTACCACTCAGTGTAATCAATTACCAGATGTGCTAGTGCGCCAGAATTCAAAATTACATCAAGTGACTGTTGCCAGTTTCAAAAATTTGAACTGTGTAATCGATTATTGGTCCTTGTAATCGATTACCAGGCCCCAAAATACACCAGTAGGTGTGCTTTGAAGAGACACATCTCTTGGGGTCAATCTTCAACGGCTCATATGACTTGTTTTCTATAAATACCCTCTTTATCACTGTTTAACACACATAAAAACAATCATTCTTATTAATCATTCATCTTGATCAATACTTGGCCAAATTGTCTTATTCTTGAGAAACCTTATCGGACTTCAATTTGTAACATCTACTCTATTCAGAGAGTGAATTGTTGTACTCTTTTCCTTTATTCAGGTTTGTGAAAAAGGGTGGGTATCCCTTGGAAGAACAAGAGTGTGGTATCTCTTGGTTCTTGAGAGACTCAAACACAAGGGTGAGGGATCCCAAGGTGTAAAAATGCTCATCATTTGTAAACACAAATGTGATGGTGGAACTCTCAAGTGGTGACCGAACCACTATAAATCGAGTTTGCAATCTCTCTTCCCTTGACTCTTTACGTTTACTGCAAATTCAATCTTCATTACATTGTTAATATCACTCACATATTTAATTTGTCCTTTATATCTCTTGCATGTGCATTCATTAATCTAAGTTTTTGAGTCAAATCTTTAAAACTCATTGAAAAAGTCCTTTGAGTGTGAAATCTAAGAAAAAGTTTTTGAACTCAATTCACCCCCCCCCCTTTTGAGTTCATTGAGGCCACTTGAATAACATAAACCTGGTAAGAAAATGTTGTAAACCTAAGAATGAAATGTTGTAAACCTGTTAACAAAATGTTATAAGGCTGTTAAGAAAAGTTGTGAACAAAATATTGTAAACCTAAGAAGGAAGAGTTGTAAACCTGTCAAGAAAATGTTCTAAACCTTAGAAGGAAAAGTTGTAAACCTAAGAAGAAAAAGTTGTAAACCTATCACGAAATTGTTGTTAACCTAAGAAGGAAAAGTTGTAAACCTATTCAAAAAATTGTGTAAACCTTAGAACTAAAAGTTATAAACCTGTTAAGAAAATGGTGTAAACCTAAGAACTAAAAGTTGTAAACCTGTTAAAAAATGTTGTAAACCTAAGAAGAAAAAGTTGTAAACCTGTCAAGAAAATGTTGTAAACCTAAGAGGGACAAGTTGTAAACTTGTTAAGACAATGTTCTAAACCTAAGAAGGGAAAATTGTAAACCTATCACGGAATTGTTGTAAACCTTAGAAGGAAAAGTTGTAAAGCTGTTCAGAAAATATTGTAAACCTAAGAACTAAAAGTTGTAAACCTGTTAAGATAATGGTGTAAACCTAAGAACATAAAGTTGTAAACCCGTTAACAAAATGTTGTAAACCTAAGAAGGAAAAGTTGTAAACTTGTTAAGAAAATATTCTAAACCTAAGAAGGAAAAGTTGTAAACCTAGTAACAAAATGTTGTACACCTAAGATGGAAATGTTGTTAACCTGTCAAGAAAATGTCGTAAACCTAAAAAGGAAAAGTTGTAAACCTATCAAGAAAATGTTGTAAACGTAAGAAGGAAAAGGTGTAAACCTGTTAAGAAAATGTTGTCAACCTAAGAACTAAAAGTTGTAAACCTGTTAAGAAAATGTTATAAACCTGAGAAGGAAAAGTTGTAAACTTGTTACGAAAAAGGTTGTAAACCTAAGAACAAAAAGTTGTAAACCTAAGAAAGAAACATTGTAAACCTGTTAAGTAAATGTTGTAAACCTAAGAACGAAATGTTGCAAACCTCATAAGAACAAAAAGAACCTTATGCGTTGCGATTTAATTTTTCACAAAACAGGGTAGCCCAGCTTTACAACAAAGATGACAAATATTACCATACCCTTAACAACAACAACTTGGTGAGTTTGAGCAAGTACAAATACACATAAGAAATCTTCCACCACATCCATAGGCAAAGATTAAATTGGTCCATCGTTAACATACTTGACAAAATAACATTAATTTGGTTTGCATCAATGCATACCAATTTGTTCCTAACACTAATCTACGTTAAACACTACTATCATATTTTTTAGTACTGATCTTCATCAAACAAATCACCGTCAGTAGTATAATTCGGGTTGGTTTCAATGTCCTCCAAAATATGAGTTGTTTCAGCGCCATCCCATGCACTTCTCCCCACATATGCGGAGTCCCTAGCCTTTTTTTTTTTCAACCCAATTTGCATCTGGTTGTTCTCATGCCTTATGATATTCACCGCTTTCTCTAACATGAAAGGTTTGTCTCAAGCAATAGTCATGGAATGACGGTTTGGGACTCTTTGGTAATTGGTAATCAAGTCCATCCTTAGTCTGTTACTCTCCTCTAAGTGATACGCCCATTCTTGTTCATATGTTCAGATGTTCCCCATGGAGAAGCGCTGTTGAGGCCACATATCATATTTGAACACGTTCTTTTCGAGAACCCAAACCCGACCCATGCACTCAAAGATCTTATCAACAGAGTAACGAAGCGTGAGAGGAATCTCCCAAAATGAAGGGTCTATGTTGTCCATGAATAAGAAAGTTTACAAAACATCTTTATCGTGGTAAGTCCCCAACAAGAAGTTTTAAGTCACTTCTATTTATAGCCTAATATCATCCATGATGTGGTCAGTGGTTTACGAATGGGAGGTTTGGTGGACACCTCCAATGCACATGTGAATAGTTACCCCTACTGGAGGAACTGAGGCTTATAATCACATGGGAACAATGTGGTTTTTGTCAGCTTATGTGCAGCATGCTAATGGCAGCAATTATTGGGAATCCTGCATGCTTATTTTTGCAGAGGTCATGTGGCAATAATAGTATTTCTTTTTTTAAGGGAGGGGGGTTACTTGCAACTGTCCACACATTGCTCCGTCGAATACACTTAATCACATGGGAACAGTTATGGGGTTTTGGAAGGATGTGTGCATGCTTCGACACGGACATTGTTTTTGTCTGGATTAAAGGTTACATGCTCCTCTTCACGAGGGCACAGTTCATCATACATAAGGTACACTTTTTGGAGGTCCCCATTGTTATAAAATAAAAGAGGAATGAAATATTACAGACCATCCATTAAATGAGTATGGCTTCACTATTACACACCATCCACTAACAACATGCCTGATTACAAATACATCCTACGTGCTTCGAGCTGGAGTTATGAGAAACAAAGAAGTTATGAAGGAGAATTGCAAGCAATTCGGGCTGAGTGGGTCTATAGGGTGGAAGAGTCTCAGGATCTACAGGCTGACTTGCTGGATCTTGGGGTAGGACTGTAAATTCTAAGGTTGACTGCAAAAGACATGTGGCAGAGATCCAGAAACACAATTGAAATAGAGCAAGCCCTACTGCGAATCAGGCTCGAGAATAATGTCATGGCCCTGTGAATGGCTCATTTTTCCATGCTCAGGATATGTACAAATTTCGCAGAAGCAAATGGGAGAAGTTTAACCCCCATGAACAAGATCTTATCCTATAGAGGGAAGAGTATTTATCAAATTCGAAGGATGAGTGTTAAGTGTTGATCTTATGTATTATAATCTTAATGTTGATAGGTTTAACTATCGTTGCATGATGGTTGAGAGTAGTTAAACAAATCAATTTATAATTGAGGTTTGCACCTTATGAGCATGAATTTACAACTACATTCACCAATATTTTTTGGTTTGCATGTAGGTTTACATCATTTTGTTAAAGGTTTACAACATTTGTACCTGTGGTTTACAACATTTTTTAAAAGGTTTACCACTTTTACAACAGTGGTTTATGACATTTTGTAAAACGTTTACAACTTTTGTAACTATAGTTTACATCATTTTCTCAACGGTTTACAACTTTTGTGGCTGTGGTTTACAACATTTTCAAAAAGGTTTACAACTTTTCTACCTCTGGTTTACAACATTTTATAAAAGGTTTACAACTTTTGTAACTATGGTTTACTACATTTTCTGAAAGGTTTACAACTTTTGTACATGTGGTTTACAACATTTTGTAAAAGGTTTACATCTTTTGTAGTTGTGGTTTACAACATTTTCTGAAAGGTTTACAACTTTTGTGCCTGTAGTTTAAAACATTTATAAAAGGTTCACAAGTTTTGTCCATATGGTTTACAACTTTTTGTAAAATATTTACAACTTTTGTCCCTCTAGTTTACAACAATTTGTAAAAGGTTTACAACTTTTGTACCTGTGATTTACAACATTTTCTAAAAGGTTTACAACTTTTTAACTGTGGTTTACAACATTTTGTAAAAGGTTTACAACTTTTATCACTGTGGTTTATATCATTTTCTAAACGGTTTACAACTTTTGTGCCTGTAGTTTATAACATTTTCAAAAAGGTTTACAACTTCTGTGCCTGTGGTTTACAACATTTTCTGAAAGGTTTACAACTTCTGTGCCTGTGATTTACAACATTTTCTGAAAGGTTTACAACTTTTGTGCTTGTGGTTCACTACATTCTCTAAAAGGTTTACAACTTTTGTGTCTGTGGTTTACAAAACTTTTTAAAATGTTTACTGTAACACCCCGATTTTGTGTTAGAGTAAAAATGACCAAAATGCCCCTGAGGTCATTAGTTGACTTGTGTACCTTTCCGGGATCGAAAATCTCATTTTTCGAGTTTTCAGGTCAAAATGACCAAAATACCCCTGTGGTGTTTTACCCGTTTACAAGTGCCGGATGAACCCGAAACTTCTCTAGATAGTTTTAAAAGGCATTTTTATGTATTCTGTAACTTTAGTTTTGGTCCTGGAGGTCCCGGGCAAAATTAGTGCAAAATTATGATTTTGCCCTTACTTTTGTGTTTTTAAGCTTAATCGCGTGATTAAGCAAACCTAAGCAATATTATGCTCTAATCTGAGATTAATTAATTTTCATAATTAATTTTGAGTCAAAATAATTTATTAAAGTTGATTAGAACCTAAGAATGCTTAATTACAACTTGAAATCTTATTTTAAATTCAAGATTCCTAATCATGGAATCTTGAATAGTGTTTTCTCTTTCCAATTCCTTAAATCATGGAAATTTGTCAACCTTGTTTACTCATAAAATGAATTTTAAACTCTCTAAATGTGTATGAGCACTCCTTAACCCTATCATAAAACTCTTAAACCTCATTCTTAGTTACCTAAACTCATGCTTAAGGATTCCTAACCTTGTACCTAAACTAATACACACTTAAACCTATCATTAGCACCCAATAACATGATCAACACTTCCTCCCCCTTGCTGTACCTGGTCTGGTTGAAGCCATCCTCCACCATTTTCCATCACATGCTCAAATTTCTGACACTACAAGACCATGTTTCCACCTCACCATAAACCATACTTTGTCATACAAATACCATGCTTTTATCCATGCTTCATATGACCACTTCAAGAAGACTTTTTCTCTCATTTTTGTGGCTCAAATTCAGCCAGCCCTCCTTGCCTTCTAGAAGGATTATTTTAATTTCAAACAAAGGGAAATTACCATACTTGAAGCCATGCTTTGCATTATAACTTCCATACCTCAAACCATGCTTTAATGACAAGTTGTAAGAGATATTTTTCTCTTCCTTTCCCTCCCAAAAGCTACAGCCAAGACCTCCTTGTGTGAGCCCTCATTGTTTCATTTTCTATAAATAGGTGCATTGGAAGAACTTGTGATCCTTTTGGATCATTTGCTAAGTTTAGCTTTCTAGCTTTCTCTTTGAGTTCTTTCTTTCCTCAAGCATTCCAAGAGCTTTCCTTTCTTCTCTTCATCTTTTCATCTTCATCTTCATCATCCTCTCATCACATAATCATCTCATAACCTCTAAACACCATCTCATAACCTTGAATCATCATCAAACCTCTCAAACACTTGACCTCAAACACAACCTTACTCAAAACACATTTCCAACCTCTCCATCCTTTCTTGGCCGAATCATCATCAACCCTCAAGGAGAAGTTGTTCATCTCATTTCCTTTCCAAAGTTCAAGCTTTTTATCTTCACTCTAGGTATGAGTGTTTTTCTAAACTTTGTTTTGTTGAAAAATATGATTTTCTTCTAGTTTTCTCTTGGTTTCTTTTTGAACTTTTCCTTGTTTTCCTTTTTCTTGCATTCGGCCATGAGGCCTTGTTGTTTACATGATAGCTCAATGATGAGAGCTCCTAGATGATGACCATATGTTCATCTCAAAGGAACCTCTAGAGCTTGAGTTTTTATTTCCTTTAAGTTTCATCTTCATTTGCTCACCTAAATGATTTTAGTTCAAGAATCACCTTCACTTTTCCTTGCTATTGATTTTGGTTTCCTTAATTCCTTTACCTTGAGGTTTCGGCTTTGGTTTCTTTTTCTTTGAGGTTTTATTTTCTTTTACAAGTTTGTTTCTTTTGAGCTTGATGATGATGTTCAAGAACCTCATAGTTCTTTGAGAACTTGGTTCAAGAACTCTAAAGCTCTCTTTGTGATGAGATAAGTGTTGAGTTGTATTTCTAAAGTCTTGTAAGAGCTCTAGATAAGATTAAAACGAATATTGCATCCATGTTTATGTTTATGCCTTGCACATCATATTTATTTTTCCTTGCCATCACTGAACATCAAGAATAATAAATGAACTTGCATTATCATGTTTATGTTTCAAGCTTTTCATTATCATGTTTATATTTCCAAGTCCTCACTTAAAATATCAAAGATAAAAATGAGTTGCATCTCATGTTTATTTTATGCTCTCACTTTATTTTCTAATGAAAACAAAAACAAGTGCATAAGCATGTGTATTTTTATGTCATCACTTAAGAGAACCTAGAGCTCAAAGACTTGCCCATTGTTGTCTCAAACAAAGGCTTGAAAAATATGTGTTCTCAAGCTTATGATTTCGGCCCTTGAAAATTTTATTTCTTACATGTATTAAAATCTATGTTTCATAATTTTTTCTAAACTTATATGAGTTCAAGAATGTCTAAAACAAAGTTTTGTGATTTTAAAACCTCTTGACTTTAATTTAGATTAGCTATTGCCCTTAAGAATATTTTGATGATTTTAGATGATAAAAATATTTATAAATGAGTTTTGAAAGTTTTAAAAAGGTCCCAAGAGAAACTTGTATTTTATGTGCTTTGGAAATCAAGTTTTATGCCTTTATATGGAGATTGGATTTCGGTTCTGACTTGCCATTATATGATCACTGTTTGTGCTGTTTGATGATGATAACAGGAGTATGTTTGTGTATAAATGATGCTAAACTTCATATGTGAAAGATTAGAGAAGATAGCAACTAGAAAAGAATTAATTTGAGAGTTCTAGATCCCTTAGTAATTGATTTTTCTGGATTCTGTCCATCATGGTTTATGTAACATCCCCAAATTTATAACTAAGATAAATATTAATCTTAATTAGCGATAGCAAAACCAAGAGAATCTGGACAAATGTTATGAAACACAACAAATAGACTACTTAAGTATGTCTAGAGAAAAATGCAAAGAATTACGAAAATGCCATCACTTAGTGAAAATTACGAAAATACCCTTGCTATGTAAAGGAAATTATCAAACTACCCTTGCCTTATTAAATGACGAAGATACCCTTACTCTATGAATGGAATTACAAGAATACCACTATCATTGTCTAATTACAAAAATATCCTTGTCTTAGTTAAAGAAATTACTACAATGCCATTTGCACAAATCCCTAGACTTGTCTTTAGACAAGAATGAATCTAAGCCATTGGATTAAGATGATAACACAATAATTTAACCACATACATCATACACATTTCTGAATCACATACATGCACTAAAGGTTAGAAAATCTCCACTAATATCTTTGCACAAAACATGGAAACATGTTTGCACAAAACAAGGAGCATTTTCATCCCAAAATTCAGCCAACATGTTTCCATAAATCTTGCTCCAAGTGCTTTCCTTCTTTGTTTTTTCTCTAATCTTTCCACTATAAATACTCCTCAAACTCTCTTCAATTCAGAAACTCCCTAAGTGTTCTTTCTTTCTTATTCTATCATTCTTCTTATGTTCTTCAAAGACTTCTCTTGATCCTCTAAACTTCATCCAAACACTTAAATCCTAAGTCCAAGCTTTCACTAGCCCTCACAAGAGTTACAATCTTTAACTCTAGTGAGAAATATTTTCTTAAGCACTCAAGTTCTAGAGCCAAGATTCAAGGAGGGTCATCCACTCCAAAGACTCTTGTTCAAAGCTTAAGGAAGAAGAGAATGACCTTTTTTACACCCTTCACAACAGGTAGGAGTTTCTTCTTTATTTGTTCAAGTATTGTTGGCTTCTAACTTTGCTCATGGATAGAATGCCTCAAACTTGAGTTATTGTCAAAAGTTTTGAATAATTATATTTTTAGAAAACACAACATGTTCTATTCTGCTATGAGTACTTTTATGATGTTATCAAACTCAAATATAACTTAAAAGATTGTATGTGAAACTTGAGTTAATAAAGATAACTTAAGACATGAACATGGCAGGTGCTGTAATTTCTAGTTATTTTTGGCCAAAAAGAATCACCTAAAACGGAGTTTCCTAGCCCAAGATATAAATTTTTAAAGTAGAGCCTAAGACTGAAACTCTTAATCTGACCTTGTAGTAGTAAAATAGGTGTAACTCACTCTAGAAAAATGCAAATGGACTGATTTCAACTTTGTGGAAAAGCTAACACATCTACAAACACACTTATGTATGCTATACATAAAGTTTTACACCACGAAAATACAGAATGAGAGATATATTTTCGGGACAGTGTGCTGAGAAAGTCTTGAAGGTAGCGTGATACTGTGAGAGTACAATTTGGAAAGTTTCTGGTTAAGGAAAGACTTGGTATTTAAGCGTGTCCATTGTGACCCACCTCTCTTTCCTGGGAATCCTACTATGCACAATTTACAGTTGATTTACACTAATATAAGATGTTAGTGCTACAAATTTTATTCTAAAAGATGTCAGAACTCTAAATAAAAGATTCAAGTCTTGTAAAGAGATAATTTTAAGGATTTAAGTAGAATAATAATCTTCAGGAGATATATATAAAAGTCATAGTAAAAATATATAAAGAACCTCTAAAAATATCTTAAAGGGTATTAATGTATTAATGGAAATACTAAGAGTACAAAGAAGACTAAGAGAAAAAGATAATACCAAGATATCCAGAACCTATTAGGAACACTAGAGACCTAACTTGATAACTTAGGTTGCTTAATATGAATTATCTATGAGAATGTTTACTATGAGATTTACATGATATTGTCTATGTTACATGAAGTGATATACAGAAATGTGAATGTATTGATGAGATATGAAATGATAATGAAAAAATGATTGACTGTGCCATGATTTATTAATGTGCATACATTCATGTTTCAAATGAAATAATAAATAGACTAACTCACTGCTTAATCCTCTTTGAGGATTAAGGTATTGATGATTTCACTCAGTGAGAATAAAAGTAAAACCTGAAAAAGTAGCAATGATAGTCTGGAAAAGTGGACTTGAGCTAAACTCACGGGTTAACCCCCTAAACCGTTGAGATCATGGCAACGGAAATAAAACCAAAAAGTTGTGGCGACGGCCACGATATGAGCTCATTACCCTTTAGGGTGGTCTAAAGCATTGATGCATTCATCCCGTGAGTAATTAAGAAATATGTTGATGAAATAAATGAAAGATGATGATCACTAAACAAGTGAATGTTGAGGATGAGTAATCATGAAATGCATGCAGCTCCTAAATGAGTATTGCTTATTAGTGGTTTTACATGATATGCTTATATGTATGCTTGATGAAATACTGAATGGATATTTCTGCTAATGTTCAAGATTAGTTTAAAAGTAACTGCACTTTGGCTAATCATGTTTGTGAAAGTTTGATAATTGAATCCTTACATGTTCACCTTTTTATAATAAACCCGAAGTGACTGGGACGACAACGATGACACTTTTAGTACAAGTAGGAACTCCTACTGAGAAATCATGTATTTCTCACTCATATGTTTATTTTCCATTGTCATTACCAGAGACAGACGTGTCCACCTAAAGCAACGAAGCTGTAGCTGAGGAAGGAGGTAGCGTGTGAAGATTTCAAACCTTTCAAGTAGGAGCATTCCGAGCTTTAATTACATTATAGTTTGTGAGAAACAATTAGTAATAGTAGAACTTATATTGTTATTTGTAATAACTTATCAGTATGATATATGCCCTGTTGTGACTTATGTATTAAGTGATTATATTCCAGTTTATGTGATAATAGTTCTATACTTAGTCTCTTATTCCGCTTATTTAATTAAGTGCGCAATGTAACTTGATTATTATCTATAAAAGCGCTATGTATTTCACTTCTAATTCTGAGCTTAAGTTTTCAAAAAATTAATTTATTTAAAAAAAAAAACTTTCACTATTTTTCTAAGTTAATTTCAAAAGAAAATAAATGCAAGGCATAAGTGACAACTAATAGAATCCAAATGTGAACTTAAGCATAGTGGGGTTCTATTATGGTGTTACAGTTTAGAAATGATAATTATGGATTTAAATTAGTTTAAATATGTGGGAATAACTCATAATTGGTTTAGGACTTGATCTTGATGCCTTAGGAGCAAACCGGACTTAGAAAAGGTCACTGTTGTGACTCCTAGATACCCGTAAAGTCAGAATTTTAGATTCTGCATTCTTGAGGTTTAGAGATGTTTATAGTCATAGTGTTGAGTGAGGAATACTTAGATATGAGCCTATAGGTACCCGAGATGTAATATCCCCAAATTTATAACTAAGATAAAAATTAATCTTAATTTGCAATAGCAAAACCAAGAGAATCTGGACAAATATTATGAAACACAACAAATAGACTACTTACGTATGTCTAGAGAAAAATGCAAAGAATTACGAAAATGCCATCACTTAGTAGAAATTACAAAAATGCCCTTGCTATGTAAAGAAAATTACCAAACTACCCTTGCCTTATTAAATGACGAAGATACCCTTACTCTATGAATGGAATTACAAGAATACCACTATCATTGTCTAATTACAAAAATATCCTTGTCTTAGTTAAAGAAATTACTACAATGTCATTTGCACAAATCCCTAGACTTGTCTTTAGACAAGAATGAATCTAAGCCATTGGATTAAGATGATAACACAATAATTTAACCACATACATCATACACATTTCTGAATCACATACATGCACTAAAGGTTAGAAAATTTCCACTAACATCTTTGCACAAAACATGGAGCATTTTCATCCAACATGTTTGCACAAAACATGGAAACATGTTTGCACAAAACAAGGAGCATTTTTATCCCAAAATTTAGCCAACATGTTTCCATAAATCATGGTCCAAGTGCTTTCCTTCTTTTGTTTTTTCTCTAATCTTTCCACTATAAATACTCCTCAAACTCTCTTCAATTCAGAAACTCTCTAAGTGTTCTTTCTTTCTTATTCTATCAATCTTCTTATATTCTTCAAAGACTTCTCTTGATCCTCTAAACTCCATCCAAACACTTAAATCCTAAGTCCAAACTTTCACTAGCCCTCACAAGAGTTACAATCTTTAACTCTAGTGAGAAATATTTTCTTAAGCACTCAAGTTCTAGAGCCAAGATTCAAGGAGGGTCATCCACTCCAAAGACTCTTGTTCAAAGCTTAAGGAAGAAGAGAATGACCCTTTTTAGACCCTACACAAGAGGTAGGAGTTTCTTCTTTATTTGTTCAAGTATTGCTGGCTTCTAACTTTGCTCATGGATAGAATGTCTCAAACTTGAGTTATTGTCAAAAGTTTTGAATAATTATATTTTTAGAAAACACAACATGTTCTATTCTGCTATGAGTACTTTTATAATGTTATCAAACTCAAATACAACTTAAAAGATTGTATGTGAAACTTGAGTTAATAAAGATAACTTAAGGCATGAACATGGCAGGTGCTGGAATTTCTAGTTATTTCTGGCAGTAGTTACTTCGAAAATTAGTGTTCATAAAATATGAAGGATCTCGAAATGAAAATATTTTTATTATAAACTAGACTCATTTTAGAACACTCTCCAAAAAGAATCACCTAAAACGGAGTTTCCTAGCCCAAGACATAAATTTTTAAAGTAGAGCCTAAGACTGAAACTCTTAATCTGACCTTGTACTAGTAAAATAGGTGTAACGCACTCTAGAAAAATGAAAATGGACTGATTTCAACTTTGTGGAAAAACTAACACATCTACAAACACACTTATATATGCTATGCATAAAGTTTTACACCACGAAAATATAGAATGAGAGATATATTTTTGGGACAGTGTGCTGAGAAAGTCTTGAAGGTAGCGTGATACTGTGAGAGTGCAATTTGGAAAGGTTCTGGCTAAGGAAAGACTTGGTATTTAAGCGTGTCCATTGTGACCAACCTCTCTTTCCTGGGAATCCTACTATGCATAATTACAGTTGATTTACACTAATCTAAGATGTAGTGCTACAAATTTTATTCTAAAAGATGTCAGAACTCTAAATAAAAGATTCAAGTATTGTAAAGAGATAATTTTAAGGATTTAGGTAGAATAATAATCTTAAGGAGATATATATAAAAGTTATAACAAAAATATATAAAGAACCTCTAAAAATATCTTAAAGGGTATTAATGTATTAATGGAAATACTAAGAGTACAAAGAAGACTAAGAGAAAAAGATAATACCAAGATATCCATAACCTATTAGGAACACTAGAGACCTAACTTGATAACTTAGGTTGCTTAATGTGAATTATCTATGAGAATGTTTACTATGAGATTTACATGATATTGTCTATGTTACATGAAGTGACATATAGAAATGTGAATGTATTGATGAGATATGAAATGATAATGATAAAATGATTGACTGTGCCATGATTTATTAATGTGCATACATTCATATTTCAAATGAAATAATAAATAGACCAACTCACTGCTTAATCCTCTTTGAGGATTAAGGTATTGATGATTTCACTCAGCGAGAATAAAAGGAAAACCTGAAAAAGTAGCAATGATAGTCTGGAAAAGTGGACTTGAGCTAAACTCACGGCTTAACCCCCTAAACCGTTGAGATCATGGCAATGGAAAGAAAACCAAAAGGTTGTGGCGACGGCCACGGTATGAGCTCATTACCCTTTTAGGGTGGTCTAAGGCATTGATGCATTCATCCCGTGAGTAATTAAGAAATATGTTGATGAAATAAATGAAAGATGATGATCACTAAACAAGTGAATGTTGAGGATGAGTAATCATGAAATGCATGCAGCTCCTAAATGATTATTGCTTATTAGTGGTTTTACATGATATGCTTATATGTATGCTTGATGAAATACTGAATGGATATTTCTGCTAATGTTCAAGATTAGTTTAAAAGTAATTGCACTTCGGCTAATCACGTTTGTGAAAGTTTGATAATTGAATCCTTACCTGTTCACCTTTTTATAATAAACCCGAAGTAACTGGGACGACAACGATGACACTTTTAGTACAAGTAGGAACTCCTACCGAGAAATCATGTATTTCTCACTCCTATGTTTATTTTCCGTTGTCGTTACCAGAGACAGACGTGTCCACCTAAAGCAACGAAGCTGTAGTTGAGAAAGGAGGTAGCGTGTGAAGATTTCATACCTTTCAAGTAGGAGCATTCCAAGCTTTAGTTACATTATAGTTTGTGAGAAACAATTAGTAATAGTAGAATTTATATTGTTATTTGTAATAACTTATCAGTATGATATATGCCCTGTTGTGACTTATGTATTAAGTGATTATATTCCAGTTTATGTGATAATAGTTCTACACTTAGTCTCTTATTCCGCTTATTTAATTAAATGCGCAATGTAACTTGATTATTATCTATAAAAGCGCTTTGTATTTCACTTCTCGTTACAGGCTTAAGTTTTCCAAAAAATTAATTTATTTAAAAAAAAAACTTCCACTATTTTTCTAAGTTAATTTCAAAAGAAAATAAATGCAAGGCATAAGTGACAACTAATAGAATCCAAATGTGAACTTAAGAACAATGGGGTTCTATTAGGGTGTTACACGAGAGATTAAGCTGTGATGATTTATAACTTAGATTATGCGTTAAGGACCTTAAGGGTCAATGCATAAGACACTAAGAAGTCTTGAGTTATATGATGATGTAATGAGATGTTGAGATGTATATGATGTGTGAGTTATGATGAGATGAATTGATTGAGACATGAGTTTATCCTAAGCATGAGATTTGAATGAGAAAGGTGTTTGTGTTTTTAGCTTGTGGCATGAATGTTGGTTTGAAGGAAATTTGGTTTAACAGCTGTTATGCTACTGAATTTCCGTCAAATCTAAAAGGGTTGAAAAATGTTTCAAAGTACCACATGAGTTGAAAACCCTGGGTGATACCGGTTCGGCCGACCACCCCCAGGAGATTTTTATGTGACAAGCACTGAGACGTACTTCTCCTTCTACGGTGAGGAGGAGGCAAATCCGTGAGGGTCTGGACATGAGGCTTTCCAAAGCGGACAATTCGCTGTGCACTCGAGGCCAACAGAGCATTTCAAAGAGGGTATATCCTAAGAGAGGAGTTCCCTAGCCCCCTAGCCCGTACTCTTAAGTAGTCGAGTATGTTATTTTATTATTCGCTTATTCAGATAATAAGCAAGAGCTAGTGACGACTAGCTGAGATATGAGCTCATAGCCTAGTTATTATTAGGGTGGCCTCTACATTGCTAAAGATTCCATGAATGATGTCACACATACTGATGAAAGTTCCATTTGAGAAGTTATTGCCCTTATGCCACATGGATTGTTTCTATATGATTTGATTTGTTGATTTATATGCTCAAGTATTGCCATGCACTCATGTTTTGGTATGTTGCATTCATGGCATCAAGATGCATGCTAAAAGGAATGGACCTTAGATAATTGGTTTTATAAACCCTAATAATTAATCTTATATGCATGCACACCTTTTTGTAATTAAACCCAAGGTTCCTAAGGATGTGAACGATGTAACCCTAGGATAGGAGACTCCTACTGAGATTCTTTAGTAAGAATTCTCACTCCTTTCTCTTCTTCCTCTTTCTTCCGTCACATCTTCAAAGATCGATGGTGACATTCGTAGTCTTCATTGATACGCCCATCTGGGAGGTGCACTACAACCTGGAGCATCGTTCCTATAACTTTAAGGGTCGCTATGTTGTTCATGTTTTTGTGTACATGGGCCGACCTTTTGCTTATCCGGTGTCCAGCTACCAGTTCACTCCAACCGCTCCTTTTGGTGGCGACGACTTGATCTTTGAGCGCATCCGCCCTCGCGACAAGCAGTTGCATCGCGCCCGCTCGTTTGCCTCTGCTGTTCGTGACCACCCAAAGTATGTGCCTCGCTCAAGGAGGTTAGAGACGAATCTGTCCGAGGACTCACCGATGCACGTCTATTCGGAGAGTTCTGCTCCCCTTCCCCCGTTTAGGCGGGAAGGCAGCGAGGATACCGTGATGCAGCTACGCTTGGCAAAGAGAGCCGACACGCGTTCCTTTCCCACTTCACTGGCCCACTCCAGTGGAGATCGAGCGGTTCCCTGGTTACCTACCTCCATCACCCGAGGATCCCCATCGTCAATAGACCTCATCGGAGAGCTATTTGAGTGCCCGAGCAGTCACAAGGATATCCCCTTCTGCGGTATCTTTTGGGAGGGGGTTTTAGCTTAGTACTCATAGCTTGGCAGGAGGGTAGTGTAGTTGATTTTTATTTCGCCGTCGTACCATGTACTTTATTGCTTTCTTGTTTTTGTTGTATTTCCTCCTACTGTATTGCAAGCTCAGCCCGCTTCTATAAGGGCGTGACTACTATGTATCTTAACTATGCTATTAATGAGATGTTTCCTTTGTTGTGATGACCATTGTTCTATTGTTACTTGCTTTAGCTTTTGTATTCCTCATGATTGATATTTATGTCTCTCGTTTAGATAAGAGCGCGGCTCTCACTTTGGTTTATGTTTTCAAAAAAAAAATTTACTCGTAATTTCCGCTAAGTATTTTAATAAAATGATGAGACTAAGAAGTAATAACCTAATGATTAACCTAATGTGTTCTAGAAAGTTGGGTTAAGAATTAGGGTGTTACATTTACAACTTCTGACCACCGACTTACAGCTTTTTTTTCCTGTGGTCCAAATAACTCCTTGCCATTTTCTGAGACAAATATAATTGCAACTCAATAACCTATTAACATTTCATTTATAATTAATACATGGGATAAATTTGGAATAAGTGACTTACATTATATGAACTCATTCTGTCCACAAAACATCGCCATTAATTTTTTTTTAACACTTACTGTTCCCATACAAAATACATTGTTACAAACAATCCCATTATCCTACACCACACCCACACCTCGAAAATATCTTTTCATCTCCTACAATAAAAAAGTGTGGAGAAACATGTGGTCAGATTATAAGTTCCATCATGTAGTGAAGTCTTTTTCTTCATTTTAGGTGAAACTTGTACCTATGGAAAAAACCTAAAAGCAAACCTGAGAAACCAAAGAACCAGAAAAGCCACCTGTAGATAAAAACCCCCTATTGGCTCATCTAACAACTAGGTGGATCACTTCGCTGCATTCTTATTGCGCTTGAATCCCCACTAAGTAGAACACTACTCAATGACATATCATCCAGACAAATATCTTGACTATATGATTCAAGCAGCTGCAGAAATCCACCAAGTTGTTGGGCTGAACCATTTGACACTATAAAGTTGCTCTGATTGTTGGCGTTCGCAATAGTTCTGTTGGAGCCAACACCCCCAAGCTGTATAATATGTACAAAAAAGAACAGCACCAACAAAACATGTAAATAATCATCCATAAAGCACCATAAAATAAATATAACTTACCTAGCACAATAGCCTTCTTCTTCTATCAACAAATATTCTTACCAAATGCTAATAAGTTCTACCGAAAACATGAGCAACATAATATGAACTCCACAGCCATTGGAGTACAATTTAACCACTAGGTGTGGTAATTTACATCTAATACTCAGGAGACCAAGCATGGAAAATTCACAATTTAACCATCTTCTCCTATCACAAGTTCATAACAATGTCATAAAGCCCTCAATCAAACTTGGAAATTAAAAGTCAGTTCAGTGTGAACACACACCACAATCCTTTCATTAGAAATATTGCCACAGTCTGTGACCTCAACAAACGACTCCACAGAGAAGTTACTGGCACAGGGCTGGCAAACCATGCCCTCAAATGATCCCTACATCATTGAATGGAAACAGCACATTAGACAAAGAATATCAAAAATCACATAAGCCAAGGCATGACAAGACATCAAACACACCTTGATTTGCACCTTATTTTGTTTACCCATTCATTTCTTCCTACACTTGTGCACCACTCTTTCCACTTT
Organism: Dalbergia cultrata; assembly: GCA_031216105.1. NCBI lineage: Eukaryota > Viridiplantae > Streptophyta > Magnoliopsida > Fabales > Fabaceae > Dalbergia > Dalbergia cultrata. The sequence continues at coordinate 25,603,019 of CM062345.1, forward strand.
AGAAACATTTCTCTTCGATGGTGGTCTTCCTTTTTGTCGTTTACACACAGGGCTATGGATTTCATCTTCTTCATGTGAACCCCCCAGGCCAGCATTACCACTAATGCCATCACCTTTTGTAGCCATGTTCAACTCAGGCACAGAAGGCATTAACTGCAAATAATCATATAATTTGTCAAGAGTACAACGAACATGACTGGTCCCGACCTTTGAAGTTGCAACAAATTCTGCAACTTTAGAGAAATGCCTAACCAATTTATCAAACCTCTCCATGGTGGGGTTAAATTCCACAGAATTTTTACCAATCCTTATGTACGCGTGCCTCCTTTTCATCCTTTTGCTCCATCTTGAAAGAATGTACTTAACTGGCACCTCTTTTATCCTTTCAAAAGAAAGGACACAAAGGGAATGTTTACACATGATCCCCTAAACTAAAACAACAAGCATTGGCAACTCACATCATGGTTGTCACGATTGAAGACAACCTCACGAATAACTTCCCCCGGTCAACCAAATAATGTCACTTCCTCTACCACCTCAAAACTCGCAACTGAACCGTACAATGTTTTCAAACTTGGAGCACAATTCATTTTTGCTCTAAATTCGGCTTGTACTTTGCCAAATTTAGCGTGGGTATACTCCTCCTAGAATTGTTTTTCTAGAGGGGAGCTCGATCCACAAGGGATGGTTGTGTGCATGGATTTAAAATCAGCTTTGACCTCTTTCTCAACCCTGCTCAACAGTGCATTATCATAATGGTTTACAAATTGTTGTAAGCTTGTGTTGGAGTGGACATACCCATCAAAGAAAGAGTGTATGCTCTCAATTCGTTGTCTAGTAGAAAGCCTGGCCCAAAAACCCTTCTTCAAGTAGATTGGCACCCACTTATGTCGATGCTCAAATAGCCCACCCACCCATTTATTGCTCTCAAGCTCGTACTCTCTAACAAACCAAGTCCACTTATCTTCGAATTCTTTCTCTCCCAAAGTTTCATACACAGCTTCCTGCAAACCCCTTTTAATGTTGTGATATTCACCATATCCTTTAAGCTTTTCAGGGACTTTCTTCATTATGTGCCATAAACACCACCTATGCCGGGTTTGTGGCATCACAATCTCAATCGCCTTCTCTATCGCTCTGCACTGATTAGTGACAATACCATCCGATGGCTTAAAAAACATGCATGCAATCCAATTCTGAAATAACCAAACAAAGGATTCAGTGTCCTCAGCTGACAGTAGCCCACATCCTAGCAGAACCGATTGCCCATGGTGATTGACTCCCATGAAAGCAGCAAACGACATGTCATACTTATTTGTGAGGTATGTTGTGTCAAAGCTAACAACATCCCCAAAATACTCATAAGCGGCTCTGCTCCTAGCATTTGCCCAGAATATATTCTGACACGAAACTCATCATCTAGGTCTATCTCATAACAGAAATCAGCATTCTCTGCGTTCTTCCTTGTAAAGTACTCAATCAAGGCTTTAGCATCACCTCCCTTGCCGATTGCCTTCCTCTGTTTATGGATGTAGTTCCGCACTTCCCTCTCACCAAATGATAAGTTTTCATACCCCCTAGACTCTTTTACAAGGGTTTGAAATGTCTTAATGATCTTCACCCTGGCACAATCGTGCAATTCAATAGCCTTCTTCACATTGAGTCTTAACCTCTTGTTCGCCCTCAATATTCGTGTCTTCGTTGGGCTAACTACATGGTTGTGATCAAGCACAACTTTGTTAATGCACCATCTACCATCCAGAACCTTGCTTGCTGTGATCTTCGCATCACATTCTTTCTGCTTAGTAGGTCGCACCCTCAACGCTTTAGGAATTTTTGAGCCACGTCTTCCTTGCCGTGAACATGATAGTAACGTGTAACTTAATTTTCCATCTACATCCTTCTTTGAATTTCTTACTTTGAACTCAAAACCTACATTGCTTGCATAATTTTTGTAAAATGTTCTCACTTCTTCATCTGAATCGAATACCATGCCAACAGCAGGGACCTCTATCTCATGATTCACTTCACCATGCTCCATCTAAACTCTGGCATCAACATCAACATTTTCATTCAGTAAATTTTCCATTTTCTACACTTCTTTTTAACTACACACCTGCATAAAAAACAAAAGCAGTTTACAATTTTCTCAACAACTTCAAAAAATAGTTTATAATTTTTTGCTGCACTGATTTCAAACTTCTAATGGACCCATTCACAGTTTGTTTTTATTACTAAAAACACTCTCATTAAAATTTTAAAATCCTAAATTCCATGCATAACATGAGTTTACAACAATTTCAACAAGGTTTACAACTTTTTGTTAATGAGTTTACAATATTTATCCATTGGTTTACAACTTCCTTCCATGCATTTACACCTCACACAATTCCTGTCCTAACATTCACTCCCAACTCATAACACACCCATTCCAAGTTTATGTTGTTGCTCAAAATACTGAGATCAAAAAAAATTTATATATTTTCCATTCCATAACAACATTTTACAGCATTTTGAAGTAGGTTTACAACTTTTTCTTCATGGGTTTACAACATTTTACCACTAAATCATAACTTCCTTCCACACATTACACCTGACATTTCCAGTCTGCCCCATTCTAACACACCCATTCCCACTTTGTTTTCTTGCTGAAAAGACTCTCATATATTTTTTAAACAAAAACAAAAAAAAATTCCCCATGAATAAAAAAAAAAGTTTACAACATTTTCAACAAGGTTTACAACTTTTTCCTCTTCGGTTTACAACATTTTATCAATTGTTTACAACTTCCTTCCATGCATATGCACGTCACATTTCCACCCTTAACGTTTGGTACCAGCTTCTAACACACTCATTCCCACTTTGTTTTGTTGCTGCAAACACTCTGATACAAGATTTCAACCAGGGTTTACAACTTTTTTAAAATCGATTATAGCTTTTTTAAAGGTTTACAACATTTTTAACAGGTTTACAATGTTTTCTTTTGGTTTACAACATTTTTAACAGGTTTACCACTTTTTCACCATGGGTTTACAACATTTTTCCATTGGTTTATAACTTTTTTACACGCATTTACAACTCCCCTTTCACTATCAATGTCAGCCTCTACATTCTAACATACCCATTCACATTTTCTTTTCTTCCTCCACATTTTCTAAATATAAAACTATATTTTCTGCCATCAACCACAACACAAGCAATCGTGCTACAAATCACAAACTCACGTACCTTACAATACAAATAACAACTCGTTCACAAAGCCTGAAGAACTATCAAACATATATCGTTTTCATGTTCCCTCTCCTGTACTTCCTCAAAAAAAATGTTCCAAAACCACCAAATAAATCACCCACTACAAAGGTCACCTTGTTTTATGCTCTTCTTCTTCCTTCCCCACGCAATGCGACAACTTTTTCTTGGGGTTGGCAGAGATGAACGACTAGAGAAAATAAATGCAATGGAAGCTTTTCGATGGCGTAGGTGAGGCATTGAGCCTTTTCCCTCCCTTTTGCTTATACTGTGATGCCAGAGATAACTGCCACATGTTCACCTTCTTTTTTCCATTTTCTCTCAATTGCGAGTTTTCCCTTTTTAAGTTTGCCCATCCGTATTGCATACGGACTCCATATGCCTATTTTATCTTCTAGCGAGGTGGATGTACAAGGTGGAGGTTTTGGTTTGTCCATATATCATTCTTCAATTGAAACAGTCTAAATTCAGTTTCTATTTTCAAAGATCTAATGCCGGCTCAGCACTTGATATGAGAACTGTAACATTGTCCGCCATTCAATTACCAATTCATTTACCTAAGCGCAACAGTAAAACCTAACATAACTTACTTTCAAATTTTATTTTCACTATTTCAATAAACCAAATATCTTTGGGAATTTTTCAGATCTTCCTATTTATTAAACTCGACCAATTTGAAAGCTCTATACCTAATCAGAATGAATCAATGAATCAGTATGCTGTAATATTCCCTTTCTTAAAGCAATATACAGAAGAACAAAAATGGCATATTAATGGACTAGATTAGGTTCAATTATTTATGAGCTAATCTTCCATACCAAGGACTCCATGTACATGGTCAAAATGCTCCAGCATGGGAGTTACGGATTTGCTCCTGGAGTCTTCTACTTATATCTAACTCGCTCTAATTTAACACGTTAACTATCAATCCCACAATGCTACGCAGCTAATTTCTTTTATCTTTCTTTCGTTTTCACACCTCCAAAGCAATGGTTTTCAAGATCTTCGAAGGAGACTGATATATGGCTCCAATGTTACAGTTCGAAAATGAGTACGAATCCACCCAGTAACTAGAGTGGTTTACTAAACAATCAGAATAACAAGAAAAACTCCGTTCTTGTACATAAATTACACCACAATCATTCGCACTGTGACGTGACGGGACAAATCCATTAATTATGACTTGACGCGATCTAGGTAAAAAATTGTGTTTCCTTTTATTCTCTTCAGAAAAATTGTTGTATGGTCATAATTCCAATAATTAGTTATTAGACACACTTACAGAAAAGTTAATCGGATCATAGATGAAAAAATATATGCTAAATAAAATTGATGAGATTTGTGTGACTAAATATGATATATTAGATTTATACCTATAAATGAATATCTCTTCTGATTATTTAGTAAACTACTCAATAATTGCCACGTGGATTCGTGTTTAACATTCTAGCCATATAGTCGTCTCCTTTTGGAACGGCAACAGTCGAGCCATATTGCAGTCTCCTATCCTATAAATTCCTGTAAAGAGGCCTTTTTCGCTATTTTTTACACGTGAACTATTTTCCAGTTAGCCAGAATGTTGAGTTCGAGTAGGACTCAACCTTTCTAATGCCGGTACTCTAGATCCATTTCTGGAAAGAAGTTAAGCCCACAAATGCTTAATCATACTCAAATGAAATGACCATTTTCTAAGAAAAGGAAAGTGATGGTCTGGTTTTCAGTACAGTAGCGCATCTACCGGTTCTTGCACTTGGATACATTTTGTTTTCACCCTTCCAAGTTTCATGGTTTCGAATATGGATGACACTTAATATCAGTTAGGTTTACGGTTTACCCATAAATTTATTGACTTATCGGGTTCACTGGGTTTTAATTATTATATGTTTCTCTTAAAATGGTGTTTTAAATGAGAATTAAACAAGCACATGCTAGCAACGAAAGCGGTTTCACATGTAGAACACAATTTGAAACCAGCTAGTTGCTGATTAATGAGTGAGGGATTTTTAATTACTCCAAAGCCATAGCTCTCCCCACTCTAATTATGACTCGTATGAATATTCACTCTTTTCTTTGTCCACATTAATATGCTAACTAGCCTACACCTGAAAGACAACCCAGCGTACTAATATTAGTATTGCATACAACGAACACGTACTTGCAATTTTCAGCAACTAATAGTACTAAAAGAAATTATGAAATTATTGTTGCAAGCACAAGCATACTTGGACAGACAGCGCGGTTAGCTTATTGAGTGATTCTGTGCCATTTTTGCAATGCATTATTCTTATAGAGAGGGAAAATGATTGGAAGGATTTACTGGAAGGTCAAAAGGTTGGGTTTCAAAGAGGAGTCTCTGAGCTTTGCCATAGACCATGGAGCACGGCATGGCAGACATAGAGTCTCAGACTACTTACAATGCAACAGTACAGGAGGAGGCAACTGACAACTTCAAAGGAAATCGTCCTGTGACTCTCAAGGTTTTGTGGTTAAAAAATTTTAATCGTTGTTTCAGTCTTCAAATGCATTCATAACTATATTTCTGGGCATAACCATTTTTCTTCTTCTTTTTTTTTGGAACAATAAGGAAAAATCATGATATAGAAAATTATGATGATTTTGTTCTCATTCTAATTTTGTAGATACTATATTTATTTCGTGCCTATTCCTAATTGCTTTTATGGTACTGAATTGTATTTTATTTTTTTATCAACCAAATGCATATAGTTCCGTGATGTTGTCTATAAAATTAAAACAAAAACCGATGGATTAATAGAGAAGAACACAAAGGCAGAAGAGAAAACAATAATCAATGGAGTGACAGGCATGGTTCAACCAGGTGAAATTCTAGCCATGCTAGGTCCATCAGGAAGTGGCAAAACAACTCTGCTAACAGCATTAGGTGGCCGGCTTGGAGGGAAACTCTATGGAACCATTACTTATAATGGCAAAGCCTTCTCCAATGCAATGAAGCGGATCAGTGGCTTTGTTACTCAAGATGATGTTCTTTATTCCCATTTGACTGTTACTGAAACTCTAGTGTTCACTGCCCTTCTTAGGTTGCCAAGTAGTTTCACCAAAGATGAGAAAATTGCTCATGCAAAAACTGTGATAGCTCAACTGGGTTTAGCCAAGTGCAAGGACAGCATCGTTGGAGGCCCATTGCTGAGAGGGGTTTCAGGGGGAGAGCGAAAAAGGGTCAGCATTGGACAAGAACTGCTAATAAACCCAAGTTTGTTGTTTCTGGATGAGCCCACATCTGGCCTAGACTCAACAACTGCCCAAAGAATTGTATCAACTTTATGGGAGTTAGCAAGTGGAGGGAGAACTGTTGTGATGACAATACACCAGCCTTCAAGTAGGATATACTACATGTTTCACAAAGTTTTATTGCTATCAGAAGGGAGCCTAGTGTATTTTGGAAAGGGCTCTGAAGCCATGGAATACTTCTCTAGTATTGGTTATGTCCCTTCCTTGGCCATGAACCCTTCAGACTTCCTTTTGGATCTGGCAAACGGTATGTTGCTTGACATATTTATTTTACCTACCATGAGCTTTCTTTTGTTATGCCTGAAATTTTTAAACTCCATTATTGCTACCGATGAAGTTCAAAGTTTCATTTTTTTTTTTTTTTTTGTGATAGTACTTGAATGTCTTCGGATTTCCTTTTCTAGAATTGGAGCCTTAATAATTCTTTTTACCTCCATTGTCAAGAATATGGATGAGGAAAAAGAGAAGAAAAATACAAAGAAAAAAAAACTTTCTAAGCTATTATATATATATAATTCGAACTCAAAAGCTTTGTTCTATGATAAAGGTCTTCTAAGCCTCTAATTTATGTTTGTTTGAAAGAGAATGCATGATTTTGGGGAGTGCTTTCTTACTTGCACAAGATGGCAAACAATTGCAGGTATATACACTGATCAGTCAAATGAGGACCATGTGTTGAATAAGCACAAATTGATTTCTTCATATAAGAGTTACTTTGATGCCGAATTGAAGCCAGCACTTCATGAAAATTGTGACTCTGATAAAAGTCAAGGTACATTTGAAGATAAAGGCTTTGGGAATTGGCCCACTAGTTGGTGGCAGCAATTCTTTGTCCTGCTAAGAAGAGATGTCAAAGAAAGAAAACATGAATCATTCTCAGCCCTGAGGATTTGTCAGGTCCTCCTGGTTGCCATCATTTCAGGACTATTGTGGTATAAGTCTAATATTTCACACTTGCAGGATCAGGTGAGCATTCTATATAATAACGACAAAAATAACAAATAAATTTCCATTCCAAATAATAGAAGGGATGTGCTCCTAGGATGTCAGCTTGTAACTAAAATTTGTGTAAAACTGGATTTACCCTGCTTAGTTATTGCTTTTGGCAGTTTCTCTCAAGGCATGCAATTACTCCCTACATTTCATTTTAGAGGTGGCTAGTTGGTGTAACCGGAGAGTCTTGCATAGTCATAGAACACTAAGATAGATTGTACTCTATCTATCTAATAATAGAGTGATAATTTAGTTTCAGTCAATGGTTAGACTCACATTTTTATTTCAAACATCATTTGTTATTGGACAAAGTTCAATCCACTTAGTACTTTATTACCATGTAAATATTTATCTTGTATGATAACCAAAAGCACTATGAAACTAATTTCATCAAACAAAACTTGTGTTAATTGTTCAGAGACAGGGGAAAGTAAAAAAATAAACAAATAAAAAATCAAGAGCGAATTGAAACTTAATCCGATTCTTGTTAAAAGTATGAAAGTTTTTTCGGTACAAAATATTATTTTCCTTCATTTTAATTATCATTTTTAAGGTTTACTAACAAGCAAGTGTTAGTCTTGATGCTTTAAAAGAAATCAGAATAAAGGATTAAATTAACCTATATCTTCCTGGATTAGCTTTAATTATGCCTCTCTAGTAACATGGCACAAGACAAACATAACTAAAGTTTACAAAGATAAAATCGAAATAAATAATTAATACTACATTGGAATTCTAAAGCAACAAATACTGTAAAATAAAACTGCTTTTCTATAACGAGGATTAAAATGAAATGGAGGGAGCGTAAAAACAAATGTTACTTGAAATTTAACAGAACAATTGGTATGTAACAATGTCATGAACGATTGACAGAGGTTCTAGAGTAAATTGGAAGGAAGTAATCAAATTCAATTATTCTGTACCTGCAGATTGGGCTTCTATTCTTCATTGCTGGCTTCTGGAGTATCCTCCCTCTCTACCAAGCAATATACACGTTCCCGCAAGAACTAACGATGCTGGAGAAGGAAAGATCGTCGGGAATGTACAGGCTCTCCTCATACTTCATGTCAAGGATGGTGGCTGACCTTCCAATGGAACTTGTCCTTCCCACTGTGTTCCTTATCATAACCTATTGGATGGCAGGGCTGAAAGCTCATATGGTGAACTTTTTGTACACATTGTTCAGCCTCTTACTTAATGTGTTAGTCTCACAAGGGCTAGGCCTTGCCATAGGTGCTATTGTGATGGATCAGAAATCCGCAGTGACACTTGCCTCAGTGATAATGCTAAGTTTCCTACTGGCTGGAGGATACTATGTTCAACATGAGCCAAAATTTATAGCATGGGTGAAGTACATCTCCCTCGGCTACTACTCATACGAGCTGTTGATTGGGTCTCAGTATACCACAAGTGACACATACCCATGTTCTACTGGCCAGTGTTCAGTTACAGAATTTCCTATGATAAAGCAAATGGGGTTTCATATGAAAGGACAAGCGATGGCTGCATTGGCGCTGTTCATAATGCTAATTGGCTACAGAGTTATGGCTTATGTTGCTCTTATGAGGATTGGAGGGACAAAGAAATTGGCGTAGTGCTTCTCTCTGATTTTCTGAGCTAGTCGTACGTGGCTTCATTTTTCTTCAATTGCGAGTCGTATGTTTTTGTCCTCGATCTGTAAAAGCGCAAGTAAAGAAATAATCCAAAGCACATTATCTTGTTTGAATTGTGACGTCTAAATAAACGCTCTTTTTCGATTTAACTAGTATTTTCAACATTGATCAAACAATAAGATATTGAAAATTATTCAACGTAGATGCATCGTGCAAAAAGAGCATTTTAATGATAACCATGTCATTTTCTCCCGCTAATTTTCTTTGTTGATCCGCAAAATTTTAGCAGTGACAACTTAATTCAACATAAAAGTAAAGTACGGCGTTCAGTATAATAATAAATGACTTTTATTCTAGTGACAGTTTTTAAATTAAATCAATAATCTACGACTCACTATTTGTACTGAATTGAGAATATTTTATAACTTAACTTAAATTTTAAAAACTTAACATGATTTTAATAAATTAAATTATGAATTTAATTCTTATGCATTGATTGACAACTAATAAAATTTTTTAAAAAAATACTAAATCATTATAAATGTGAAAACTACTATTCATAGTTTGATATTCTTTTTAGAATTTCTATTAGTTGATAGCATAAATTTTATCTATCAGAATTATATATTTGATTTTTAGAATTTTTTTTTTAGTTATTCCTTATGTTAGTTCATGTGAAATTAATTTTGACATATTACTAATATAAAAATAATTAAATGGTACAACAAATATGACTTTTGAGATAATATTTATAAAACAATGGAATTTTCATTGCGAAACTTCATGCCTTGTATTATAATAATGCTCTTTCTCATCATACCAAGAATGAGTTCATTTTGAGAACAGAAAAATTTCCACACAAAATACTTGAGATATCCCTGAACGACAAGAAAATTATCAAAATACCAAGAAAGCAATAGAATATGTAGGTTGAAAGTTGCACAAGAAATAAAGTTGAATTATGCTTTAACTTCTTTCCTTTTCTAAAATCTTTAAACAATGTCTATCAAGTGTATACTTGAAGTGCAGCGAAGAACTTAGTTAGTAATATTCAGAAAGTGACTTACTGAACTGAGTTGAAAACTTGGAGACAATTTAAGATAGATTTTCAAAAATATATGATTATAAATCATAGTTTTTAGAACTGCACCGAATTGACTCCTACTAACTGGGTCAAAGGTGTCACCGATTTAACCGGTGAGTCACGGGTTGAACCGGATTTAATAAAATAATTTATCTAATTAATAATAATTTAACACACTTTAAAAATTTGTATGCTTAAAAAGTATGAGTATTTAGTTTATAATTTTATATGGCTAAATAGAAAGAACCTCCTTTTAAGTTTTTTCATAGGGACATCTTTGTTCACACATTGACATTATATAAGAACTCATTAATTAGTTCCATTGGGAGTGATATTGTTACAACAAGAATGGAAGACACAATTTTAGTTAGTCCCACATGAAAATGAATCTGAAGTTCTGAAACGTCCTCAAAAACTTACTGAAAACCACTTCCGTTTTAGATTTCTTATTGAAGAAACCATAAAGAGAACAACTTCCCATTTAGAAAACTCCATACATCAATTTGATGTTCTGAAATGTCCATAGCTTTCTACGAAAATATATGGGAGTTGAAATGTCTCATGAGAGTTGCAACCTCACAGGTTGCAAGATGGAGAGAGCTTGATAAGAAAGTGATAGATAAGACTTACAGAGAGTGAAAAGTTACTCCCACATGGAAAATGAAAGGAAATGGTAATTAGGACTTGAGCTATAAAATGTTTCCCTCTATTAGTGAGTCCCATATCGAAAGTGGAAGTAAATGGAAGCCAAGTTCTATTCTATAAAAGGACAAGGCCCAATCACTCTTTTAAAAAGGCTTGAAAATGTCTCCAACCACAATAAATTTTTATTAAAGAGAAGTAAAAAAGTTTATGTAGTTTAAATTTTAATGACTCGGTTGTTTTATTAATTCAAGATCGAGTCATTGAGTTTTTCTTGAACTGGTCAGTTTTGACTGGATTACACCAGTTTGCTAGCATATCTAGTTTGAAGAGAAGCTTGAACCGTTCAGCAGGTTGGTTCACCTTTCCACTGGTCCAATTGATCTGAGTTTTATTACTATGCTATAAGTCTCAAAAGCAAAATGTAAAAAAGATAGAGGGAGTAGAGAGATACTGCACATTAATTTTTTTATATTGGATTGGCCAATCCTATCTGCATCCAGTTCTCAACGGCCTATTGAGTTCCACTAATTCGCTTTCTCAACCCAGAGAAAGAACGGATCATGGTACAATGATTTGTTTAAGGTTGGTTCTCTCTAACAAATGAACACTTAAGTTTTTCTATAAATGAAATAGTATAAGTTATGAAAACTTTGAGTGACTTCTTTCTAAACTATTCTCCTTAAGAAGAATGTATTATCTAATCAAAACTAGAAAGAAGATTTTAACAGACATGGAAACTGATTCCAAGATGTAATATAATTTGTAGAAGAAGATGAAGGATTTGCATTTTAGCGTTCTTATGAAGAAGATGAAGGATTTACATTTCAGCATTCTTATCAAATATCTTACAAGAGTCTTGAGTTGTAAGCACCTGAAATCCTTTTATACTTGACCTACAAATCAGACTATTGCCCCTTGATTTTGCTTCCATTTGACACATGTAGATATGCTTTTTGTGTGCTAGGGAAAACCATCTAGAAGAGTATCTTGGTTGTGTTAAAGCTATTTTTTTTACAGGCACAGAGACTATTGTCAAATAGGTGGTTTTTGAGCAATGCTTCATAAACAACTTCTTATTTTCTAGCCATGGTTTTTTATCTCATTCTTCTAGAAGATGGATAGCTGATTAAATGAAAAATGTAGATGTCATTGTTAGCCCTTTTTGGGTGTTGACTTTGTAAACTCCAGAACCCTTCAGAAAGTACAAAGCTTAAAAGGTTTTGAATGACAACAAAGTCAACTTAGAGAAAATGTTTTGAAGAACGACTAATGGCTACCTTGAGTTTCTTGACAAAGTTTAACAGGTAGATCCAGTCTGTATTACATGAACCTAAGCAAGATTAATATTTCAGTCTACATATGTAAGTATATTATATCTCGTGGGAAGAGATTAAATTAATTAGAAAGTGAATATGAAATCGAGCGAAGTAAGTGTATACAGATTAAGACATGATACGAACTCAATGCAAGAATAATGTTTCACTATGCATATGCAAGCATGATATGTATCTCATGGGAAGAGAATAAAATAATCAGAAAGTGAATGTTATTTTAAGCAAAGAACGTATTCTTGTTCACAGACTAAAGGCATTGAAGCATACTTGAATCGGGAATAATTTCACTACACATGAGAAATCATATTTATCTCATGAGAGGAGATCAAGCTTAAAAGGTGAATATTATCTTAAAGATAGAAAGAATAAATGTTGGAGGACTAAAGCTGATCAAGTCAAAAATCAAGAAACCAAGGAAAAGATCTTCAGAAAGTAGCACCAGACATAAAAAAGAACACTCATGATGAAGAAATCAATTCATGTCCAAGAACAACATGTTACTCAGTCATCAATCACTACAATCGTAGAGAAATTAGCATCAAGCAATCAAGATTGAAGAATGGAAGATCAGGGAAAAATCAACATGATTGATTACAACGTCAGAAAGCTTACTGAAGAGTGGAGCAAGGAACACTGAGGAAAAATGGAGGGAATTTTGAAATTCAAATTTCAAATCTCAAATCAAATTCAGTGTTATAACTGGTACGTCATCTCTTCTGCCTAAGTGAGTCAAGATCCTAGGAGGTGAAGTTCAGAAACCACGGTCCAAAAGTAAAAAGAAAAAATGAGGACTTCAGAAACCTCTACATTACAACGGCTTCTGCAACGATGGGACAAGTTATCAGCCTACTTCTCTAGACTAACGTTCCAAGGCACATCTAACAAAATACACATGTCACTTGGAGATCAGATCAAAGAGGCAACGGTCATAAAGATAAACCTATATAAATGGAGATGCCAAGCTTGAAAGTCGATGAGAGAATTGAAAAACATTAGTGCAGAATCTCTAGAAAAATTTCTCCACACTTCCTGTGTTGTTCATTATGTAATCAGTCACAAAGTATAAAAATCTTCTTTCTCAGTTCTAAAATGTATTTGTATATTCTTCATGTGAAGATATAGGAGAAAGAAGTCACTCTAAGTTTCCCAAGTCTGTATTAGCTAGCATCTTTAAGGAAACTTGAGTGTAGGTTAGTTTGAGTGGCAACCCAAACATATAACCTTTGTAACCTTGATCCATTAGTGATCAGTGTGAGACATAGCTTGGAGAGGCTAACATAAAACTACTTGCAATTTGCTTATCACGGTTCAGGTTGAAAAGGCTATTTGAAAGACTACTTACAACGTGAGTGCAAAGGTATTTGCTCTTCACAGCTCAACTTACAAAGGCTGTTTGAAATACTACTTACAACGTGGCAGTAGAAGATGTCTGCAAGTCACGGTTCAGCTTCGAGAGGCTTGTACAGAACTACTCGGTTAAGTCGCAGATAGGGTTGTCCACTGTGCAAGTTCAGCTTGGAAAGGCTAGTATAGAACTATTCAGTTAAGTCGCAGTTGGGGTTGGCCACTGTACAAGTTAGAGCTTGGGAAGGCTATTGTAAAGACAATCCGTTTACTTTCTCAGGTTGAGAAAGTTGTTGTTAGTGGAATCTTAACATGTGTTGAGTACTGGATGTTGGCATGTTGGCCGAATCAGTATAAAAACTCTTGTGTTCATTTTTCTCTTCTCTAAACTTTTATTTCCATTATCGAGCACTTTAGATAATGCACTGATTATTTTAATGAACCAAGAAGTGATTTAAACATGCATAAGAAACTTACTTTATGAAACTACTAACCATCATTCCACTGCACTTCAAGTCTCTGGCTTGATAGATTTATTAATTCAAAATTGTTTCAGGTCAGAAAGAAGATTTTAGAAAGCACGATTCACCCATCCTTCTCGTGCAGTCTTTTACCAATAGACTTTACTGTGAAATTTGAAATTTTCCTCCTTTTTTGCAAAGTGCATGGTTTCTAATTACTTGTGCTTTCTGATAGGGATTTTTGGTTTCTGAACTTCTCTTTGATCTTCATTTCTCCAAAGTAAGCTTGATAAAAATATTTTTCTTGAGATTGAAGACTGCATTCACAACTTGCTTGAGAAAATAATGGATTTCTTTGTTGAATAACATTGTCTGAATGTGAGAACTATTCTCCAAAGATCTAGACTTAGTTTCTAAACTTGAAAATTCTTTCTCATGTACACGTTCCTTCATCGTTTAGGTTTTGAATCTTTTTGAATGAGATTATAATTGTAACACCCTAATTTTTAACCCAACTTTCTAGAACACATTAGGTTAAACATTAGGCTATTACTTCATAGTCTCATTCTTTCATTGAAATACTTAGCGGAAATTACGGGTAAATTTTTCTTTTTTGAAAACATAAAACAAAGTGAGAGCCACGTTCTTAGTCTAATCGAATAATAGGAATATAAAGCACGCTTAACACTCATAGAGAAACACAGAAATGGAAACATATAACAGCTGAGCATAAATCATCACAACAAGAGAAACGTTTCATTAATAACATAACTTAGAATACATAAGTAGTCATACCCTCATTGGGACGGGCAGAGCTTGTAATACAGCAGAAAGGAAGTACAATAGAAACAGAGAAACGTAAAGTAACATAAAGTAAACCATCACTACCCGAGTGCACCTATAGTGAATAACCTCAAAACAAAAGCGGTTTATCCAGTCTACATGTGAGTGTGTGCACTAAGCCTCCCTAAAACATCCGCTACTAGATCCCGGGAAATGGAGTGTTACTGATCCAAGAACGCAAGGCGGCAGGAGTGGGCATACGTGTAGACTGAGCGTGAGCTCCTCGTTAGGGGCGCCTCTCGGACGGATGTGTCAATGAAGACCACGAATGTCGCCATCAGTCTCAAGATGTGACTAAGCGAGAAAAAGAAGAGAAAAGAGTGAGAATCTTACTAAAGAATCTCAAGTAGGAATCTCCTATTCTAGGGTTACATCGTTCACATCCTCGGGAACCTTGGGTTTATTTATAAAAGGTGTTCATGCATATGAGATTCATTATTAGGGTTTATGAAACTATTTATCCAAGGTCCATTTCTTTTAGTATGCATCTTGATGTCATGAATGCAACATGTTTAAGCATGAATGTATGGCAATACTTGAGCACATAAATTAACAAATCACAACAATCTAGATTCATGCAAGTGGCATAAGGGCATATTACAACTCTTACTTTTCTCATACTTATGTGACTTAAAAGCATTATATCTCTTTTGTTCTTTTTCTCAAAAACCACCCTCTTAAAACATATCCACCTATTTCCAACCGATACACCGCCCCGGCGATTTTTATGATAACCTCCTATCTCCATCTCACCTAATCGCCTAGGAATGAGCTCAATCCTAACTAGTCGTCACTAGATTTAATATGGGGTAAAATGAGGGGGTAACATAAACATATTTCATTCTTTGAAACGTGCTACTGGCCTCGAGTGCACAATAATTGTCCGCTTTGGTAAGGCTGCATCTGCACATACCCTCACGGATTTGCCTCCTCCTCACCGTAGCAGGAGAAGTACGTCTCAATGCTTGTCACATAAGAATATCCTGGGGATGTTCGGTCGAACCAGTGTCACCCAGGGTTTTCAACTCATATGGTACTTTAAAACATTTTTCAACCTTTTTAGGTTTGATAGAAATTTGGCAGTATAATGGCTGTTAAACTGAATTTCCTTCAAACCAAAATTCATGCCACAAGCTAATCACACAACTTAACATCTCAATAATAATCTCCTCACGTATCATCAATAAAACATTTTAGGGTTCATGCATCATCAAGCATATTCTTCTAATACATCATTCTCACATAGATAAACATCATAACATATATTTCAAACTCATCATTCTTACATAGATTATAGCATATATTCCAAACTCATCATAGCATATATTTTAAACACATCATACTCATATAGATAAAGCTCATGTATCATATATCATACTTGCATAAAATTAAGCATCATAAAAACTCAAGACTTCTTAATGTCTTATGCATCGACCCTTAAGGTCCTTAACTCACAATCTAAGTTATAAATCATCAAAACCTAGTCTCTTGGGAACCTATGAGGTTATAACTAAGTATTTCTCACCTCACACTATGGTCAAGAACATCTCTAGACCTCAAGGATGCAGAATTTAAAATCCCAACTTTACGGTACCTAGGAGTCACAACAATGACTCTTTCTAAGTCCAGTTTGTTCCTAAAGCATCAAGATTAAGCCCTAAACCAATTATGAGTCATTCCTACACATTTAAACTAATTTAGAACCATGATTATCATTTCTAAATCTTGCTGGACAGAATCCAGAAAATTCCATCATTAAGGGATCTAAAATTCTCAAATTAATTCTTTTCTAGTTCTTAACTTATCCTATCTTTCACATATGAGTCTTAACATTATTTTTACTCAAACATAAGCATCTTATCATTATTAACACAGCTCATACAGTGGCCAAACATAGCAAGGCAGAACCGAAACAAACATCTCCATAAAAGACATGAAACACAATTTCTAAAGCACATACAATACTAGTTTCTCTTGGAACCTTTTTCAACTTTCAAAACTCATTTATGGACACTTTTATCACCTATAATCATAAAAATACTTAAGAGGGTAATAGCTAAATCATTTTTATCTCAAGAGGTCCTAAATTCATAAAACTTAGTTCTACATATTTCTTATACTTACATAAGCTTAGAAAAATTATAAAACATAGTTTTCAATACTTGGAAACACCAAAGCCTCTTAGGGCCGAAATAGGGACCAAAAGCAATAAATATTTTTAGACCTTTGTTGAGACAACAATGGACAAGTCTTTGAGCTCTAGGTTCATTAAAGTGATGACATAAAAATAAACATGCTCATGCACTTGTTTTAGTTTTTGCTAGAAAGTAAAGTGAGAGCATAAAATAAATATGTGATGCATTATATTATTATCTTTGATATTTAGGTAAGAACTTGAAACATAAACATGATAATGCATAGCTTGAAATATAAACATGATAATGCAAGCTCCTTTATTACCTTGATACTTAGTGATAACAAAGAAAGTAAACATGATGTGCAAAGCATAAAATAAATATGGTATGCATTATATTATTATCTTTGATATTTAGGTGAGAACTTGAAATATAAACATGATAATGCAAGTTCCTTTATTACCTTGGTACTTAGTGATAGCAAAGACAGTAAACATGATGTGCAAAGCATAAAATAAACATGATGCAAGGTTCATTTTAAGGTGATCTAAAGCTCATCCAAGACTTTAACAACATAATAACCCAACACATATCTCATTACAAAGAGAGCTTTAGAGTTCTTGAACTAAGTTCTCAAAGAAATTATGAGGTTCTTGAACATCATCATCAAGCTCAAAGAAAGCAAAACTTTTGAACAAATAAAACTTCAAAGATCAAAAAGGAAAATGGTAACTAAATGTTAAAGAAAGGAACAAAGAAACCGAAATCATAATAGCAAGAAAAGTAAAGGTATTCTTGAGTAAAAATCATTTTTGAGTTAGAAAATAATGTTGGAACTCAAAGAAAATAAAACCTCAAGCTCTAGAGTTTCCTTTGAGATGAACACATAGTCATTATCTAGGAGTCCTCATCATTGAGCTATCATGTACTCATCAAGGCCAAGAGGCCGAAAATACAAGAAAAGGAAACCAAAGAAAGTTTCAAAAAGAAAACCCAAGAGAAACCTAGAAAGAACTCATTTTCAAGAAGACAAAGTTTAGAAAACACTCCTACCTAGAGTGAAGACAAAAAGCTTAGACTTGAAGATGAAAATGATCTGAGCAACACCTCCTAGGATGGTGATGATGATTCGGCCTTGATGAAAGAAAAAGGAAGGAAATGTGTTCTTGGTGAGCTTGTGTTTGAGAATGGAAGTTTAGGTGTTTGTATGATGATCCAAGGTGGTGGGGTGGTGTTTCAAGGTTGTGTGATGAAGTTTCAAAAGGAAAAGAAGAAGATGAAGAAGAAGAATGCTCTTGAGATTTGAGAGAAAAAGGAAGAACTTAGAGAAAAACTAAAAACTAAACTTAGCAAATGAACAAAGTGTAGCAAAGGTTCATCTAGGCATGGTATTTATAGAGAAGAATAAGAGTGAATGAGTGGAGGAGAATGAATCCTCATGGAACATGAGGTGAGGCATGTGTGGAGGAGAATGAATCCTCATGGAACATGAGGTGAGAGAATTGCACTTTGATGACATGGCTTCAACCATAGTCTTTGGAGTGTGAAATAAAATTAAATTGTGATAAAATGGATGTTGAATTTCGTGCAGGTCTGATGCAGCAAGGGAGGAGGGAGTTTTGGTCATGTAATAGTGTGTTAGTGATGTGTTTAGGGGTGTATTAGCTTAGGTGTAAGGTTAGGAGTCATTAAGCATAAGTTTAGGTGACTAAGAATGTGATTAGGAACCTTTATGACATGATTAAGGAGTACTCATACATATTTAGGAGATTTTAAATTCATTTTATGAATAAAACAATGTAGACAAAATTCCATAATTTAAGGAATTGGAGAGAGAAAACACTATTCAAGATTCCATGACTAGAAATCTTGAATTTAAAATAAGATTTTAAGTGGTAATTAAGCACTTTTAGGTTCTAATCAACTTTAATAAATTATTTTGACTCAAGATTAATTATGGAAATTAATTAATCTTCGATTAGAGCCTAATATTGCTTAGGTTTGCTTAATCACGCGATTAAGCGTAAAAACACGAAACTAGGGGTAAAATCGTAATTTTGTACTAATTTTGCCCGGGACCTCCATAATTAAAACTGAGGTCGTAGAATATATAAAAACACCTTTTAAAACCATCTGGAGAAGTTTCGGGTTCATCCGGCACTTGCAAATAGGTAAAACACCGCAGGCGTATTGGTCATTTTGACCCGAAAACTAAAAAAACGAGATTTTCGATTCCGAAAAGGTACACAGGTCATCTAATCCCCTTCCAACATTGAGTTTGCCCTTCGAGTACTGGCAGATCAGCTTTCCTCGAATTCTGGGCCGAAAATGACCTCAGGGGCATTTCGGTCATTTTCACTCTAGCAGAAAATCGGGCCGTTACATTACTCCCCTCCTTAAAAAGAATTTCGTCCTCGAAATTCGTTACCTTAGAAAAGCTCTGGATACTTCGTCCTCATTTCTGACTCCAGCTCCCATGTATACTCTTCTGTCTTGTCTCGTCCCCAAGCCACTTTCACCAAAGGAACAGACTTGTTCCTTAACTGCTTGACCCCGTGATCCACGATCCTCGTAGGAGGTACATTGAAAGTGAGGTCCTCTCTTAACTGTACATGCTCTGGTTCTAGGACATGACTAGGGTCGGACTCATATTTACGCAACTGAGAGACGTGAAAGACATCATGAAGATTTGACAGATTGGGTGGCTGGGGCTATTTTGTAGGCTACAGATCCGATTCTCTCAAGAATTTCAAAAGGGCCGAGAAATCGGGGACTCAACTTTTTGACTTTCATGGCTCTTCCTAAATCTGTAGTGGGAGTGATTCTTAGAAATACATGTTCTCCTTCTTGGAACTCCAAGGGCTTACGCCTTTTGTCCGCATAGCTCTTTTGCCGACTTTGAGCGGTTAGGATTCTATCCTTAATCCTTTTGATTTGCTCCGTCGTTTCCCTCACTATATCAGGTCCTAAGACACTTTGTTCTCAGGTTCATACCAACACAAGGGTGATTGGCACTTTCTTCCATACAATGCTTCAGACGGTGCCATATCGATACTTGCGTGATAGCGTTGTTATACGCAAATTCGATTAATGGCATGTACTTATCCCAACTTCCTTTATGGTCTAAGACACAGGCTCTCAGCATATCCTCCAGGGTTTGGATGGTTCTTTCCGATTGGCCATCCGTCTGAGGGTGGTAAGCAGTGCTCAAGCACAGCTTTGAACCAAATGCCTTTTGAAAGGCTCCCCAAAACGTGGCGTAAACCGCGGATCTCTATCCGAGATTATCGTCGACGGCACTCCATGCAACCTTACTATCTCTTGGATGTAAAGCTGAGCCAATTTATCCAATGAGTACGTGAATCGAATAGGTAGAAAGTGAGCCGACTTGGTCGGTCGATCCACTATCACCCATACTGACATCATGGCGGCTTGGGTTTTTGGCAATGCTGTCACGAAGTCCATCGATATACTCTCCCACTTCCACTCAGGGATTGACAAGGGTTGCAACATGCCAGAAGGTTTTTGGTGTTCGATCTTAACCTTTTGGCAGACCAAACACTTACTTACCCAGGCGACCACATCCTTCTTTAGTCCGGCCACCAAAACATCCTCTTTAAGTCTGATACATCTTGGTAGCACCAGGATGAATGGCAAAGTGACTCTTATGAGCCTCCTCCAAGATTTTCTCTCGGAGGTCGCCATCTTGGGGCACGCAGATTCGCCCCTCAAACCTCCACAACCAGTCAGGGCCTTGCTCAAAACCCTTCAATTTACCAGCCTTAACTGCCTCTATTGTCTCCATAAAGTCCTCATTTTCTCTTTGGGCAAGCATGATCCTTTGTTTAAATCCACTGGTCACCGTGAGATGACTCATCACGACGCCATTCTCAGTCACATACATCCCCAGATTCATATTCCTAAACTGTTCTATTAACCCAACTTCATTAACCATCATACTTGACAAACATAACGATTTTCGACTTAAGGCGTCGGCGACTACATTAGCCTTGCCCGGGTGGTAACTTAAGCTGAAATCATAGTCCTTGAGGAATTCCTTCCATAGCGTGGGCGTCATGTTTAACTCCTTTTGATCAAAGAGATGCTTGAGACTCTTATGATCGGAGAACACTTCAAACCTTACACCATACAAATGGTGTCTCCACATCTTGAGGGCAAACACGATGGCTGCTAACTCTAGGTCATGGGTGGGGTAGGTTACCTCGTGGGGCTTGAGTTGTCTGGATGCATAGGCTACCACTTGCCTATTCTGCATCAACACACAACCTAAACCCTTGCCAGAAGCATCACAATATACCTCAAAGGGTACATTGGGGTCAGGTAAAACCAAAACCGGGGTTGAGGTGAGCTTTTCCTTAAGCTCTAGGAAACTCTTTTCACATTCGGTGTTCCACTCAAACGGGGTATTCTTCCTAGTGAGCTTGGTTAAGGGTAGGGCTAACTGGGAAAATCCTTTGATAAACCTACGGTAATAACCAGCTAAACCCAAAAAGCTTCTAATCTCGGTTACAGAGGTTGGTCTATCCCAATTTATCATAGCTTCTATCTTACTTGGGTCGACAGCTATGCCACCTTTTGACACAACATGTCCTAAGAACTTTACTTCCTCTAACCAAAATCCACACTTAGAAAGCTTTGCGTACAACTTCTTCACTTTTAGTACCTCTAAAACCAGCCTTAAATGACGCTCATGCTCCTCGTGGGTTTTCGAATAGATGAGAATATCATCTATGAACACAATCACGAATTGATCTAAATAGGGTCGAAAGATCCTATTCATGTAATCCATAAAAACTGCAGGAGCATTCGTCAAACCGAAAGACATCACATTGAACTCAAAGTGTCCATACCGAGTTCGAAAGGCAGTTTTAGGAATGTCCGAATCTCTAACCCTAATCTGATGGTAACCAGACCTCAAATCGATCTTAGAAAACACTATTGCTCCTTTCAACTAGTCCATAAGATCATCAATCCTAGGCAATGGGTACTTATTCTTTATGGTCACTTGGTTCAACTGCCTATAATCTATACACATCCTCATACTTCCATCCTTCTTCTTCACAAATAAGACCGGAGCGCCCCAAGGTGAAGCACTTGGCCTTATAAAACTTTTCTCCAACAGTTCCTCCAACTGGGTTTTTAGTTCTGCTAGCTCCATGGGTGACATCCTATATGGGGCAATAGAGATTGGTCCTGTTCCAGGAACCAATTCTATGGAGAACTCAACTTCTCTTTTGGGAGGGAATTCGGGTATCTCATCCGGGAATACTTCAGGATAGTCTCTCACCACAGGTATCTCACCTAGGTTTTGCTCAAAGTCTACATCATGGCGGCTAGGAGAACATATCCCATCGTTTTCTCCCCACTACAGAAGACCACTACAGAGTTTAGGTACAACCTAATGGGTCGAGTGATATTTTCGGGAGGAGAAGGAAAAACTACGGTTTGGGTTCCACAGTCTAGTAACACACTGTTGGCGTGAAGCCAATCCATGCCTAAGATAATTCCTATGTCTTTCAAGGGTAAACAAATTAAATCTATGTTAAAGGACCTATTTTCTACAACAAGATGACAGTTTAAACAACAATGACAAGTATTAATAGGACGATTGGTAGGAGTAGAAACAATAAGATCAAAAGGAAGTTTAGAGACTCTCAGATTTAAGGACTCGACACTAGCAAGTGATATAAAAGAATGAGTAGCACGAGTCATATAGTATGCAGTTAAGGGTTTACCATTTACTTTGCACATACCTTGAATGAGATCGTTGGATTTCTCGGGCGTCTTCGCGTTGAGGGTGAAGACTCTTCCTTGGTGTTGTGGTCGGGGGTTACGGTTGGTGTCCCTCTGCTAGTGCAATCCTTCGCATAGTGGCCAGGCTTGCCACACTTGAAACACGCTGCTCGACCGGGCTAGGCATGGGCGGTTCCCGTGATTCTTCCCGCACTTGGGACAGACATCCATAAGTGCGGCTCCGGGGTAAGCAGCAGGGTTCCTTGTGGCGCCTTGTTCTTGGCCCCTGGACCCTCCTTGGTTAAACCGAGGACCGCCAACCCTCGTTGTTGGTTGTTGTTGAAGTTCCTCGACCGTTATGTTGAAAAGATGGTCGTGCTTGAGGTATAGTCCTTGAGGGAATGGTGGTCGTTGTTGTTGTTGATGTGTTGGTTGTTGCCTGAACTGGTTGCTCTGGTAGGGGTTGTAGTGGTTCCTTGACTGACGTGGCTTGAACCTTGGGGCTTGAGGTCCTAGCCCCTTGGCTCGTTCTGCCCTTGAAGCATTGATCTTCTTCCGGCCTTCTTCCATGATGCGACACTTGTTGACTAGGGTTGGAAAGTCCCTAATCTCCATGTGTGCTACTGCGTAATTCAACTCCATGATCAACCCCGCCGCATTTCTTGACGCACTTCCATACTTCATCTGGATTCCCTTGAAACACTCGCGAGAACTTGATTAGCTCCTCGAACTTTGCCGTGTACTGGGCGACAGAAGACCCACCCTGGGTCAGTTGCATGAATTCGATGTCCTTTGCATTCCTCACAGACTCCGGAAAATACTTCTCGTAGAAGTAGGTCTTGAACAGTTCCCAGTCAATGACGTTCCCAGCAGCTTCTAGTAGTCTTCGGGTGCCGGTCCACCAGAACTCGGCGTCAGATTTCAGCATGAAGGCAGCAAAAGTAACCTTTTGTTCCTTTGAGCAAGCAACCATGGAGTAGATCTTCTCCATATCCTTGATCCACTCGTCAGCCTTGTCGGGATCCAGGGCCCCTCTGAACACTGGTGGATTCACCTTGCGGAACTCACCGAAGCGGGCTTGCTCGATTGCTTCAGCAGCAGGGGGAACAGGAGCGGCAGGCGCTTGTTGATTTATCCTTTCGAACATACGTTCCATGGCTCGGGCCATGTCACGAACAAAGAAGAAGATCGCATTGTCTTGATTATCTCCGGCCATAGCCCTAAATTTGTCGTCGCGGTGGCATTGGTTCCTAAACACATCAAACAGCAAAACACTAAGTTGATCAGGCCCAACATTCCATGTGAAATGAGCTAGTTACCATGGCACACGCAGCAACAGCGGTCATGTATGCCTATCCTATAGCTTATCCCTAGCAAGCTTTAACACATGACATAACTATCGTATTATGCTCATAAAGCATAGTCAGTCCAATCCTCAGGCTCCATGAGAATCGAATCGCTCGATACCATAATGTAACACCCTAATTTTTAACCCAACTTTCTAGAACACATTAGGTTAAACATTAGGCTATTACTTCATAGTCTCATTCTTTCATTGAAATACTTAGCGGAAATTACGGGTAAATTTTTCTTTTTTGAAAACATAAAACAAAGTGAGAGCCACGTTCTTAGTCTAATCGAATAATAGGAATATAAAGCACGCTTAACACTCATAGAGAAACACAGAAATGGAAACATATAACGGTGAGCATAAATCATCACAACAAGAGAAACGTTTCATTAATAACATAACTTAGAATACATAAGTAGTCATACCCTCATTGGGACGGCAGAGCTTGTAATACAGAAAGGAAGTACAATAGAAACAGAGAAACGTAAAGTAACATAAAGTAAACCATCACTACCCGAGTGCACCTATAGTGAATAACCTCAAAACAAAAGCGAGTTTATCCGGTCTACATGTGAGTGTGTGCACTAAGCCTCCCTAAAACATCTGCTACTAGATCCCGGAAATGGAGTGTTCTTGATCCAAGAACGCAAGGCGGCAGGAGTGGGCATACGTGTAGGCGAGCGTGAGCTCCTAGTTAGGCGCCTCTCGGACGGATGTGTCAATGAAGACCACGAATGTCGCCATCAGTCTCTGAAGATGTGACTAGCGAAAAAGAAGAGAAAAGAGTGAGAATCTTACTAAAGAATCTCAGTAGGAATCTCCTATTCTAGGGTTACATCGTTCACATCCTCAGGAACCTTGGGTTTATTTATAAAAGGTGTTCATGCATATGAGATTCATTATTAGGGTTTATGAAACTATTTATCCAAGGTCCATTTCTTTTAGTATGCATCTTGATGTCATGAATGCAACATGTTTAAGCATGAATGTATGGCAATACTTGAGCACATAAATCAACAAATCACAACAATCTAGATTCATGCAAGTGGCATAAGGGCATATTACAACTCTTACTTTTCTCATACTTATGTGACTTAAAAGCATTATATCTCTTTTGTTCTTTTTCTCAAAAACCACCCTCTGAAAACATATCCACCTATTTCCAACCGATACACCGCCCCGGCGATTTTTATGATAACCTCCTATCTCCGTCTCACCTAATCGCCTAGGAATGAGCTCAATCCTAACTAGTCGTCACTAGATTTAATATGGGGTAAAATGAGGGGGTAACATAAACATATTTCATTCTTTGAAACGTTCTACTGGCCTCGAGTGCACAACGAATTGTCCGCTTTGGTAAGGCTGCATCTGCACATACCCTCACGGATTTGCCTCCTCCTCACCGTAGCAGGAGAAGTACGTCTCAATGCTTGTCACATAAGAATATCCTGGGGATGTTCGGTCGAACCAGTGTCACCCAGGGTTTTCAACTCATATGGTACTTTAAAACATTTTTCAACCTTTTTAGGTTTGATAGAAATTTGGCAGTATAACGGCTGTTAAACTGAATTTCCTTCAAACCAAAATTCATGCCACAAGCTAATCACACAACTTAACATCTCAATAATAATTTCCTCACGTATCATCAATAAAACATTTTAGGGTTCATGCATCATCAAGCATATTCTTCTAATACATCATTCTCACATAGATAAACATCATAACATATATTTCAAACTCATCATTCTTACATAGATTATAGCATATATTCCAAACTCATCATAGCATATATTTTAAACACATCATACTCATATAGATAAAGCTCATGTATCATATATCATACTTGCATAAAATTAAGCATCATAAAAACTCAAGACTTCTTAATGTCTTATGCATCGACCCTTAAGGTCCTTAACTCACAATCTAAGTTATAAATCATCAAAACCTAGTCTCTTGGGAACCTATGAGGTTATAACTAAGTATTTCTCACCTCACACTATGGTCAAGAACATCTCTAGACCTCAAGGATGCAGAATTTAAAATCCCAACTTTACGGGTACCTAGGAGTCACAACAATGACTCTTTCTAAGTCGATTTGTTCCTAAAGCATCAAGATTAAGCCCTAAACCAATTATGAGTCATTCCTACACATTTAAACTAATTTAGAACCATGATTATCATTTCTAAATCTTGCTGGACAGAATCCAGAAAATTCCATCATTAAGGGATCTAAAATTCTCAAATTAATTCTTTTCTAGTTCTTAACTTATCCTATCTTTCACATATGAGTCTTAACATTATTTTTACTCAAACATAAGCATCTTATCATTATTAACACAGCTCATACAGTGGCCAAACATAGCAAGGCAGAACCGAAACAAACATCTCCATAAAAGACATGAAACACAATTTCTAAAGCACATACAATACTAGTTTCTCTTGGAACCTTTTTCAACTTTCAAAACTCATTTATGGACACTTTTATCACCTATAATCATAAAAATACTTAAGAGGGTAATAGCTAAATCATTTTTATCTCAAGAGGTCCTAAATTCATAAAACTTAGTTCTACATATTTCTTATACTTACATAAGCTTAGAAAAATTATAAAACATAGTTTTCAATACTTGGAAACACCAAAGCCTCTTAGGGCCGAAATAGGGACCAAAAGCAATAAATATTTTTAGACCTTTGTTGAGACAACAATGGACAAGTCTTTGAGCTCTAGGTTCATTAAAGTGATGACATAAAAATAAACATGCTCATGCACTTGTTTTAGTTTTTGCTAGAAAGTAAAGTGAGAGCATAAAATAAATATGTGATGCATTATATTATTATCTTTGATATTTAGGTAAGAACTTGAAACATAAACATGATAATGCATAGCTTGAAATATAAACATGATAATGCAAGCTCCTTTATTACCTTGATACTTAGTGATAACAAAGAAAGTAAACATGATGTGCAAAGCATAAAATAAATATGGTATGCATTATATTATTATCTTTGATATTTAGGTGAGAACTTGAAATATAAACATGATAATGCAAGTTCCTTTATTACCTTGGTACTTAGTGATAGCAAAGACAGTAAACATGATGTGCAAAGCATAAAATAAACATGATGCAAGGTTCATTTTAAGGTGATCTAAAGCTCATCCAAGACTTTAACAACATAATAACCCAACACATATCTCATTACAAAGAGAGCTTTAGAGTTCTTGAACTAAGTTCTCAAAGAAATTATGAGGTTCTTGAACATCATCATCAAGCTCAAAGAAAGCAAAACTTTTTGAACAAATAAAACTTCAAAGATCAAAAAGGAAAATGGTAACTTGAAATGTTAAAGAAAGGAACAAAGAAACCGAAATCATAATAGCAAGAAAAGTAAAGGTATTCTTGAGTAAAAATCATTTTTGAGTTAGAAAATAATGTTGGAACTCAAAGAAAATAAAACCTCAAGCTCTAGAGTTTCCTTTGAGATGAACACATAGTCATTATCTAGGAGTCCTCATCATTGAGCTATCATGTACTCATCAAGGCCAAGAGGCCGAAAATACAAGAAAAGGAAACCAAAGAAAGTTTCAAAAGAAAACCCAAGAGAAACCTAGAAAGAACTCATTTTCAAGAAGACAAAGTTTAGAAAACACTCCTACCTAGAGTGAAGACAAAAAGCTTAGACTTGAAGATGAAAATGATACGAGCAACACCTCCTAGGATGGTGATGATGATTCGGCCTTGATGAAAGAAAAAGGAAGGAAATGTGTTCTTGGTGAGCTTGTGTTTGAGAATGGAAGTTTAGGTGTTTGTATGATGATCCAAGGTGGTGGGGTGGTGTTTCAAGGTTGTGTGATGAAGTTTCAAAAGGAAAAGAAGAAGATGAAGAAGAAGAATGCTCTTGAGATTTGAGAGAAAAAGGAAGAACTTAGAGAAAAACTAAAAAACTAAACTTAGCAAATGAACAAAGTGTAGCAAAGGTTCATCTAGGCATGGTATTTATAGAGAAGAATAAGAGTGAATGAGTGGAGGAGAATGAATCCTCATGGAACATGAGGTGAGGCATGTGTGGAGGAGAATGAATCCTCATGGAACATGAGGTGAGAGAATTGCACTTTGATGACATGGCTTCAACCATAGTCTTTGGAGTGTGAAATAAAATTAAATTGTGATAAAATGGATGTTGAATTTCGTGCAGGTCTGATGCAGCAAGGGAGGAGGGAGTTTTGGTCATGTAATAGTGTGTTAGTGATGTGTTTAGGGGTGTATTAGCTTAGGTGTAAGGTTAGGAGTCATTAAGCATAAGTTTAGGTGACTAAGAATGTGATTAGGAACCTTTATGACATGATTAAGGAGTACTCATACATATTTAGGAGATTTTAAATTCATTTTATGAATAAAACAATGTAGACAAAATTCCATAATTTAAGGAATTGGAGAGAAAACACTATTCAAGATTCCATGACTAGAAATCTTGAATTTAAAATAAGATTTTAAGTGGTAATTAAGCACTTTTAGGTTCTAATCAACTTTAATAAATTATTTTGACTCAAGATTAATTATGGAAATTAATTAATCTTCGATTAGAGCCTAATATTGCTTAGGTTTGCTTAATCACGCGATTAAGCGTAAAAACACGAAACTAGGGGTAAAATCGTAATTTTGCACTAATTTTGCCCGGGACCTCCATAATTAAAACTGAGGTCGTAGAATATATAAAAACACCTTTTAAAACTATCTGGAGAAGTTTCGGGTTCATCCGGCACTTGCAAATAGGTAAAACACCGCATGGGCGTTTTGGTCATTTTGACTAAAAACTTCAAAACGAGATTTTCGATTCCGGAAAGGTACACAGGTCATCTAATCCCCTTCCAACATTGAGTTTGCCCTTCGAGTACTGGCATATCAGCTTTCCTCGAATTCTGGGCCGAAAATGACCTCAGGGGCATTTCGGTCATTTTCACTCTAGCAGAAAATCGGGGCGTTACAATAATCATGTTGGAATGTGACATTGTGAAAAACTTACTCATTGATTGATCTAATATGTCTACAAGAATGGTCCTGTAAACATTGCAGAAACTCGAGAGAAATATTAGTTCATTCTTCAAAACATTTGAACAAAATTTGTCTTATTATCATTCAAAGCCTTAACCTTTGAAGCTTTCTAAATGGTTCTGGAGCTAACAAAATTTACATGCAAAACATCATGCCTATCACTATAATAGTGCTCTTTCTCATCATGCCAAAAATGAGCTAATTTTGAGAATATAACATTTTTTTATACAAAATACTCGACTTATCCTTGAACAACAAGAAAACTGTCAAAATATGAAGAAAACAACTAAATTTTCTCACCAAACTTCACATTGAACATTATAATAGTGCTTTTTCCATTAATGCAAAACACGAGCTCATTTTGAGAACGTAAAAACACAAAATACTAACATATCCCTAAATGATAAGAAAACTATCAAAATACCAAGAAAACAATGGAATTTTCGTGCGAAATTTCACACCCCACATTATAATAGTGCATTTTCTCATCTTGTCAAACATGAGCTTATTT
Source organism: Dalbergia cultrata (assembly GCA_031216105.1). NCBI lineage: Eukaryota > Viridiplantae > Streptophyta > Magnoliopsida > Fabales > Fabaceae > Dalbergia > Dalbergia cultrata. The sequence goes on from CM062345.1 coordinate 25,632,654, forward strand.
TGCGAATGCAGAAATTTTTGCACCAAAGAATCCTAGAGCAAGGACAAAATACAAGAAAACAATAGAATTTCCATGTGATACCTCACGTTCACTTTTATAATAGTGCCCTTTCTCGTCATGCCAAAACTGAGCAAATTTTGAGAACGTAAAATTTTGCACACCAAATACTCGAGATATCACTGAATGATAAGAAAATTGTCAAAATACTTAAACATGTCCCAAACCTAAATGTGAAAAATTTTCGGAGTATGAACTTTCTGAATAAACTATACTTAAACATTATAATATAAACATAAACTACACTTAAATACTTAAACATGATAATAAAAACTTAATGACACATTTAACCAAAAAATTAATTTGGATCTAGAAACAATGAAATTCAGAGGCAACTAGAAAACTATCATTCATGTGAGGAAGTTCATAGGTAACTTGCCTTTATATGGTTATTGGGAGTGACATTCACAAAGATGCCTTGGTTCTGGATGAATTGCAAGATATTAAATGACAGTATATTGTTCAATTACAAGACATTTGGTATTCCATAAAAAGATTCATGGCAACAAGAGGAAAATTGAATTTGATCCTAAAAAGGAAAGGACCAGAACCTATAAAAATTTGCTAGGCAGTGGCTCATAGCATTCAAGTAGGACTTGGACATTACTTTTTGCATATAGCGCTGAAAGGGGCTACATGAAGCCGCCAGCGAAAATCAAGAGAGGAAGTGGAGGTGTCACGTGGAGAGGAGGGTTTGCGCGCCAGAGGAGCAGGACCGCGACGAAGAACTTACTAACACAGAAGTGATGCCTTCCGTAATGCGGGTAGACGAGCAGAGGGCAACGATACGGTGGAGGCCGGTGAGGGTGCGCAATGCTATTCACGAAGTGAGCACCATGGAGTAGAAAAAGATATGGATGCAGATAGAGAAAGAAGAGGAGTACGCAGTGGCTGGGTAGAGGTGGCGAGGATGTGCGGCGGCGGTGGTTAGGGGCAAGTGGCATCGCAATTGGACAAAGAAGGAAAGGGATTAGGTGGAAAGAGGTTGTCTTGGTTCTGTGAATAGGGGAGGTATAGAACCCAAAGTCCCAAACCCCCTTTCTTTTGTATGAATGGGTAAGAATGGCTACCAAAACATTAGGGCAGTTACAACCGCCATTATTTTCACTAAAATTATGGTGGTCAATAAAACCGCCGTAACTAACTGTAAATTATGGTGGTTTTAAAGAACCACCCTAAATCAACCACCACAATAAACATAATTTTTTGTAGTGTTAAAATGACTTTTTCTATAAAGCACATTCTTTCTAACACACATATCAGATGTTTTCAAAGGTTTTGTATAACTTGATCAAATATAATTGTGTATAGTTTTTTATGATCCTCAAAAACTTGTTTCTATATGCTTTGATACAACTTAGATTAGTTTGTAAGTCTCAGAACCCTCTTGAGTGTACTGTACTTATATGACATAAAATGTGTTATATTATATTTCATATGTGCATTAGTGAGCAAGATTACATGAATAGAATAAAAATGTTTTCAAGTGATGCTTTTACAGCATTTCATGCTCTGATAGTTATGGGAAAAAATTTCTTAGCTCATAATACAAATGTAATACCCTCCTAATCATCATATATTACTCGCGAATTAATACAGTAATTAGAAAAGTGATCTTTCTTCTATTCTTTATACTAGTCGGGAAAAATTAAGATATAATAAATTGAGCTCATGTGTTGCAACAACTCATATCATAAACAAGTTAGTAATATGTACAACATACTAGGACATAAACTGGCCAACTACTGAACTGTTCAGGAACTAAGTACAAAAGAAAACATCTTCAGTGTCTAGTCTAACCTGCTCAAATATCAGGGCCCAACAAAATCACTTTTTCACAGAAATGGACCTGTAAAAACATCTAACAAAGTCAGTCTGTAGGTTGGTGGGTTCCTTATACTAAACTACAGCTATGTACATATCATAAGTCCCTGAAAGTTTCATGCTCTCCTAGAGAAAACCATTCACCATCGGTGGAATGGCGTTACCCCCAACAGGGGAATAAGGACTAGCAGGTGGATCGAAGTCCGAAGATAAGGACAAGGAGGGGTCATCTCTAGGAGGGGGCATAGGTGGTGCAGGTGGAGCAACAAAAATAGCAGGATGTGCCATGTCAAGGGGCATTCCATCATAAGGGAAACCTGTGTCAAACTTAGCTACAAAAGCTGAGTTACTAAATGAATGGCCAAAAAAACACATAAGCTCATATATGAGAATACATCACTACATATAGTGAATCCAAGTTCGGATCGTAGTGCCACTGCCATTGGGGTGAATCAAGAAAAAAGATCACTGACGATATCTATGGAGTCTAAGCACAATACAACATATACACAAATAGGGATAAGAATATTATATAATTTTCAGTAGAGTACTCCCTCAAGCATAAATAGGCATAACTAACAATTTCATTCCTATAAGTAATATCATGTAAAGTCATGTGCAGAAATAATTATAGAATTAATAATGATAATCATGCGTTTCCTCTTGTAACAATGAACTCGATTTAATGCCATTATCTCTTTTTCCTTAACATAAGGAAGGCTAAAATTCACATCAAGTAATATCTGTAGTGGATAACTCCGTAGAGGATCATAGATTGCTAGGACATGAGCCCATTCCTATTCGTGATCATCGAACTTCATTTTTTCCATTTTTGAATCACACACAGTTTTATTCCTAACCGATACGTCTATCGACTCATAAAATTTCTTAGTAAGTTCATATTTTTATCTTCCCTTTTTAACCCATATAAGCCTTGTTTCTATTTTTCCCGTATGTTAAGATATGCACATTACATTTCACATATTCTCTATTATCATATAATCGCATCATGTACTTTTCTTTTTCAAAGGCATGCTTACATCACACGTAGGCATTCAATTACATTAGAGTCTCATTTATGCCTTATAATAAACTCTTTAAAATAACTAGCATGCATTCATATGTCATATATTTGGACTAAACGTCATTCTATTATTAATTTAAGACACTTTTCACTATTCCAGTATCTTGACAAATTTACCATTTTGGTAACAACATTTAATTTCCATATCAAAGGGCCAATTCACGGGCCACAAAATTTCTCTATGGCACTTCAATGTGTCTAAAAGTTCTTACAAAAATTTCATAACAAGCAGAGTACTCTAACCATGTTAAAAAAATTATACAAACTTGGTGGTCAGAGACCACTTATTCACAGCTTAGACCAAAACTCTCATAATTTGTAACCCTAGCAAATGATGGATTCAACTCAAACTAAAAATCATTTACACTTCAAGAAGTTATAAACTCCTTGTAAAAATTTCAAAGTAAGAATCAACCATTTGCTATAGTAATAAAATTAGACCATTTCATAGCTCTAGTTTTAATAATCTAGACAGCATAAGTACCATTTCTGTCTCTGATTTTTTTAAGGCAATATTACTCAAAACCAGTACTCAAGAAAATTCCTGTATTCAGTTTCAAGACATTAACTTCAACATATAATTTTTCCAGCTCCTAAAGACGAACACAAATATGTCTCAAGATTCACGAAATTTCCCTATCTGCAGCCAAACTAAAAATCCAGCAGCATAGTCCAAAATCTCTTTTGATAAAAATGATTTTTATCATCATCCAAACACAACATCAAAATTCATACATCAATAACCATATATTATCAATCAATTAAATAAAAAATTTTGGACAAAATCAATTCAAAATGTGCAGCATAAATTTTGCAAGAAAAGATCCAACAAAACCCTACTCTTGGAAGCTAGTGTTGTCTTTGTCCTTAGTATGCTCCAAGATGATACTCTTAACTTCAAAGCTCACAAAACACACCCAAACCCATTTTAAAATAGTGAGGTATAAGGTATCAAGGTTGAGATTTGGTGATGGATTATGATTTTAATCAGTTATATTTATAGGTGTTGAGGTGTAGAACAATTTTAGTGAAGGAAGATTTTAATTTTGGTAACTCTAGGCTAATGTATATAGGATTTGAAACCAATATGAAGCTCTTGGATATGGAGGATTTGCAAGCTGCCTTCTCTGCTCTTTGCTGGCTAAAAATAATGGGTAGCTTCTTGGAGAAGATTGGTTTTTATGCTAATCTTGTAATAAATGCACTAATATTATATATTAAAATTAGATAGTTCTTAACCTAATAAAGAAAAATGAATGGCTAGGATCAATTTTGTAATTCAAGATTGAATCTTAGCCATTCATTTAATATAAAGGGATAAGGTTCATCATTTTGTAAAGATTAAAATAGTTTTCGGTGTTAAAAATCACACACTGAAAGTTCACCGAATGGGTGAAATACTGTACCCGAAAATCAAGCATTGTCCAAAAATTAATTCTAGGTGTAAACTCTTTATTCCTAACTATTTCTAATATTAATCCTATAATTTCTCATTAGTAAAGTCTCAATTAATTTCAGAATAAAATTTTGGGTGTTACAACAAAAGACTTGTTCTTTTTTACTTGCTTTAATCATTCGGGACTGATCCCTGATTGAGCATCAGAAATCTTGAATAGTAATATGTTTATAAATTTTATTAAGGTTTCTTTGAGCACCAGAAACTACATTTGCATCATGTTTATTTTCTCATGACATGCTCTTATTGGTTTATCATATATACATCTTTAAGCATCTATCTTAAAAAGGGCATAGGAAAAGGATGTGCTAAATAAGAATCTTAATCAAGAAGAAATATCACAAGTATTACTTCTTCTTTTTTAATTCAAGCACATTAAATGTTAGAAAGTCTCTTTATAACAAAAAGTCAGGCTATTGGTGTAAAAGGACTTAATCAATGACATCTGCTTTAGTATCACTATGATACATCTTAGAAAGCACTCTAAATTAATTCAGAAAGTTTCATCATAACCCAAACAATTTTGATTTGACTTATTTAAGGCTTTAAAATGTTTTGAACACATCCATATCATGCCTTGAGAAAAGGACTTCCTGAAATTTAAAGGCTGTAATGTTTTGAAATAATAAGCATTTATCACGATACACTCTGTTATTTTCTTTCAACATCTCTTTAAAATATTTTCTTCAAATTGGTTTGTCATTATAAAAAAAGGGAGATTGTAAGCTCCAGAACCCTTCAAAAAGCATTAGAGCCATATGTTTTAAATGACAATAAAACCAATTTAAAGAAAGTACTTTGAAGAAGGACTAATGTCTACCTTGAGTTTCTTGACAAAGCAAAATAGATATTTTTGAATTGCATAACACAAACTTGAAGCGACAATAATTTCACTTTACATGTACAAACATGATTTATCTCCTATTAAGAGAATAAGCCAAATAGAAGTAAACATTATACTATGTAAAGTACAGATTGAGGTGTTACGGACTGAAGCAAATCAAGTCAGAAACAAGAAATTAAGGCATGACTCTGCAGAAAGTAGCATGAGACATCAAAACGTGCGCTTAAAATGAAGATATCATACAAATATGAGAATAACGTGTTACACAACCTTCAATCATCATGATCGCAATTCTTTCATCATTATAAAGCTCAGATTGAAAGGTTTTGTACGAGGCCCCGACTAGTTGTGGAGGTTCGAGGGGCGAATCTATGTGCCACAAGATGGCGACCTTCGAGAGAAGATCTTGGAGGAGGCTCACAAGAGCCACTTCGCCATACATCCTGGTACTACCAAGATGTACCAAGATTTGAAGAAGATGTTTTGGTGGCACGGATTGAAAAAAGATGTGGTCGCCTGGGTGAGTAAGTGTTTGGTCTGCCAAAAGGTCAAGATTGAACACCAAAAACCTTCTGGCACGTTGCAACCCCTGTCAATCCCTGAGTGGAAGTGGGAGAGTATATCAATGGATTTCATGACAGGATTGCCAAAGACCCAAGCTGGCCATGATGACGTATGGGTAATCGTGGATCGACTGACTAAGTCGGCTCACTTTCTACCTATTCGAGTCACGTACTCATTGGATAAGTTGGCTCAGCTTTACATCCAAGAAGTAGTAAGGTTGCATGGAGTACCATCGACGATAATCTCGGATTAAGATCCGCGGTTTGCGTCACGTTTTTTGGGAGCCTTTCAAAAGGCGTTTGGTTCAAAGTTGTGCTTGAGCACTGCTTACCACCCACAAACGGATGGTTAATCTGAGAGGACAATCCAAACCCTGGAGGATATGTTAAGAGCTTGCGTCTTGGACTAGAAAGGAAGTTGGGATAAGTACATGCCTTTGATCGAGTTTGCGTATAACAACAGTTATCACGCGAGCATAGGTATGGCACGGTACGAGGCATTGTATGGAAGGAAGTGCCAATCTCCTTTGTGTTGGTACGAGCCCGGAGAACAAAGTGTCTTAGGACCTGATGTAGTGAGGGAAACGACGGAGCAAATCAAGAAGATCAAGGATATAATCTTAACCGCTCAAAGTCGGCAAAAAATCTATGCGGACAAAAGGCGCAAGCCCTTGGAATTCCAAGAAGGCAAGCATGTATTTCTAAGAATTACTCCTACTACAAGAATAGGTAGAGCCATGAAAGTCAAAAAGTTGAGTCCCCGATTTCTCGGCCCTTTTGAAATTCTTTAGAGAATCGGATCTGTAGCCTACAAAATAGCCCTACCACCCAATCTGTCAAATCTTCATGACGTCTTTCACGTCTCTCAGTTGCGTAAATACGAGTCCGACCCTAGCCATGTCTTGGAGCCAGAACACGTACAGTTAAAGGAGGACCTGACGTTCAATCTACAGCCAACGAGAATCGTGGACCAAGGCGTCAAGCAATTAAGGAACAAGTCTGTGCCTTTGTGGTCAAGGTCGCGTGGGGACGTGGCAACACTGAGGAGTTTACGTGGGAACTTGAGTCCGAGATGAGGTCGAAGTACCCTGAGTTGTTCCAAGGTATGAATTTTGAGGACGAAATTCTTTTTAAGGAGAGGAGTAATGTAACGCCCCGATTTCCTATTAGAGTGAAAATGACCAAAATGCCCTTGAGGTCATTTTCGGCCCGGAATTCAAGAAAAGCTGGTCTGGCAGTACTCGAAGGGAAAACTCAATGTTGGAAGGGGATTGGATGACTTGTGTACCTTCCCGGGATAGAAAATCTCGTTTTTCGAGTTTTCGGGTCAAAATGACCAAAACGCCCCTGCGGTGTTTTACCCATTTGCAAGTGTTGGATGAACCCGAAACTTCTCCAGATGGTTTTAAAAGGCATTTTTATGTAGACTATGACTTTAGTTTTGGTCCCGGAGGTCCCGGGCGAAATTAATGAGAAATTACAGTTTTGCCCCTAATTTCGTGTTTTTACGCTTAATCGCGTGATTAAGCAAACCTAAGCAATATTAGGCTCTAATTGAAGGTTAATTAATTTCCATAATTAATCTTGAGTCAAAATAATTTATTAAAGTTGATTAGAATCTAAAAGTGCTTAATTACAACTTAAAATCATATTTTAATTTCAAGACTCCTAGTCATGGAATCTTGAATAGTATTTTCTCTTTCCAATTCCTTAAATCATGGAATTGTGTTACACATTGTTTATTCAAAAATGAGTTTTTAATTCTCTAATGATGTATGAGCACTCCTAACCTTGTCATAAAATTCCTAATACTCATACTTAGCTACCTAAATTTAAGCTTAATTATTCTTAACCTTGTACCTAAGCTAATACACATCTAAACCTATCATTAACACCCAATTAGATGATCAAAACTCACCTCCCCCATGCTGTCTGAACCTGGCCGAAGCACTCCTCCCTCCATATGCATCACATGTTCAATTTTTCAACACTCCAAGGCCATACCTCAAGTCACATATACCATACCTTGTCATATTTTCAATCAAGCTTGCTTTTCCTAATGAATAACCAAGTGAAATAAATTAATTCCTCCATTTATGTATGGCTGAAAAACTTCCAGCCATGTCTCACTTCTAGAAGCCTAATTTCTTTCAAAATTAAAAGAAAAGCTCACTCAAAAACCCATGCTTGAATCCATGCTTTGTATCATACACTCCATACTTCAAACCATGCTTGTATGACACAATCCAAGAGATATTTTTCTTCCTTTTCCCTCCCATAGCTACGGTTCCTTTCCCCCTCCAATGAGACTTCAATTTTTTTCATTTTCTATAAATACCTAGGCTTTAGGACTTATGAGAACCTTTAGCTCATTTGCATACTTTAGATTTTCTAAGCTTTCTCTAAGTTCTTCCTTTCTTCTCTCTAAGTTTCAAGAGAGTTTCCTCTTGTTTTTCATCTCCATCTCCATCCTCTCTTCATCTCATAATCATCCCTTAACCTTGAAACACTACCCCATAGCCTTGAACAACCATCAAATCCCTCAAACACCTCACCTCAAACACAACCTCACTTGAAACACATCTCCTTTCCTTCTCCCTCTCCAAGGCCGAAACCATCTAGCCCCAAGGAGGAGCTCATCATCTTGTTTTCCTTTTCAAAGAGTTGAAGTTTTTATCTTCATTCTAGGTAGGAGTGTTTTCTAAACTTTATTTTCTTGAAAATGAGTTCGTTCTAGCTTTCTCTTGGATTTTCTTTTTGAAACTTTCTTTGTTCTTCTCCTTGTATTTTCGGCCTCTTGGTCCTCTTGGCCACATGATAGCTCAATGATGAGGACTCCTAGATGATGAATTTGTGTTCATCTCAAAGGAACCTCTAGAGCTTGAGCTTTTGTTTTCTCTAAGTTTCATCTTTATTATCTAGCTCAAAGGATTTTTGTTCAAGAACACCTTTACTTTCCTTGCTATTTTGGTTTTGGTTTTCTTGTTTCCTTTTTACAATATTTCGGTTTTGATCCATGATCTTTGAGGTTTTATTTTGATTAGGAAGTTTCTTTTCTTTGAGCTTGATGATGATGTTCAAGAACATCATAGTTCCTTTGAGAACTTAGTTCAAGAACTCTAGAGCTCTCTTTGTAATGAGATATATGCTGAGTTGTTATTTTGTTAAAGTCTTGGATGAGCTCTAGCTAACCATAAAATGAACCTTGCATCATGTTTATTTTATGCTTTGCATATCATGTTTACTTTCCTTGCTATCACTAAGTATCAAGATAATAAGTGAACCTTGCATTATCATGTTTATGTTTCAAGCTATGCATTATCATGTTTATATTTCAAGTTCTTACTTAATATCAAGATAATAATGAGTTGCATCTCATGTTTATTTTATGCTATCACTTTACTTCCTAATACAAGCTAAAACAAGTGCATGAGCATGTTTATTTTTATGTCATCACTTAAATGAACCTAGAGCTCAAAGACTTGCCCATTGTTGTCTCAAACAAAGATCTAAAATATTTATTTCCCTTGGTTCATGTTTCGGCCCTAAGAGGTTTTGATGCTTCTAAGTATTGAAAACTATGTTTCATAAATTTTCTAAGCTTTTATGAGTACAAGGAAAATGTAAAACTAAGTTTTATGAATTTAGGACCTCTTGAGACAAAGTTGATTTAGTCACTGCCCTCTTAAATATTTTTATGATTTTAGATGTTAAAAATATTTATAAATGAGTTTTGAAAGTTTTAAAAAGGTTCCAAGAGGAACTAGTATTTTATGTGCTTTAGAAATTGTGTTTGATGCCTTTAATTGGAGATGTTTGTTTCGGTTCTGCCTTGCTATTATTTTCCACTGTATGAACTATTTTAATGGTGATAATATGCCTATGTTTAAGTATAATTAATGTTAAGACTCATATGTGAAAGATAAGAGAAGTTAGAAACTAGAAAAGAATTAATTTGAGAGTTCTAGATCCTTTAATGTTTGAATTTTTTGGATTCTGTCCAACAAGGTTTAGTAATGCTAATCATGGATTTAAATTAGTTTAAATGTGTAGGAATGACTCATAAATGGTTTAGGACTTGATCTTGATGCCCTAGGAGCAAACCGGACTTAGAAAGAGTCATTGTTGTGACTCCTAGGTACCCGTAAAGTTAGGATTATGAATTCTGCATCCTTGAGGTTTAGAGATGTTCTTGACCATAGTGTGAGGTAAGAAAGACCTAGTTATAACCTTATAAGTTCTCGAGAGATTAGGTTTGATGATTTATAACTTAGAATGTAAGTTGAGGACCGTAAGGGTCGATGCATAAGAAACTAAAAAGTTGTTAATGCTATGATGTGTTGTATGATGCAATGATATGATAAGATGTGCTTGATGCATGAGAAAATGATTGATGAAAATGTTAAAGTTTATCATAGCATGAGTTTTCATGAGAACATGTTGTGTGAAGTAGCTGGTGGTAGTTTGAAGGAAATTCGGTTTAACAGCTGTTTAAGCTGCCGAATTTCCGTCAAACCTTAAAGGGTTGAAAGAAATGTTTATGAGTACCATATGAGTTGAAAACCCTGGGTGACACCGGTTCAACCGAGCACCCCCAGGAGTTTTTTATGTGACAAAGCACTGAGACGCGCTCGTCTGGGTGACACCCGTTCGGCCGAGCACCCCCATGGGAGACAAATCCGTGAGGGTATGAGTAGATGCAGCCTACCAAAGTGGACAAATTGCTATGGCTTAATGCCCTCAAAGTGTTTCAAATAGGGTAATCCCAGAGAGAGATGATCCCTGCCCTCTACCCGTACTTACGAGTCAGGATTATTATTTATGTTTCGCTTATTCAAGATAATAAGCAAGAGCTAGTGACGACTAGCTGAGGTATGAGCTCATAACCTAGTTATTTTTAGGGTGGCTTATATGCTAAAGTACCATGATTGATGTCACGAAGTTGAGGAATGATTCCCTTGAAAGTCATATGCCCTTATGCCACATGGTTTATGTTTATGTGCTTTGATGTGTTGTTTATATGCTCAAGTATTGACATGCATCCATGATATAATATGTTGCATTCATAACATCAAGATGCATGCTAAAAGGAATGGACCTTGGATAATTAGTTTGGAAATCCCTAAATTGAAACTTATATGCATGATCACTATTTTAAATTAAACCCGAGGTTCCTAAGGATGTGTACGATGTAACCCTAGGATAGGAGACTCCTACTGAGATTCTTTAGCAAGAATTCTCACTCCTCTTTCTTCTTTCTTCTGTCACATCTTCAAAGACCGATGGCGACGTTCGTGCTTTTCATTGGCACGCCTATTTGGGAGGTGTACTACGACCCGGACCACCGTTCATATCATTTCGAGGGTCGTTGTGCCGTCTGCATTTTTGTGTACATGGGACGACCTTGAGCTTACCCGATTTCGAGCTACCAGTTCACTCCTACTGCACCTTTTGGTAGTGATGACATGATCTTCGAGCGCACTCGCCCGCGTGACGAGCAGCTACTCCATGCCCGTACCTCTGCCTCGACTGTCCGTGACTACCTGGAGTACGTGCCTCGCTCGAGGAGGTCCGAGACGGATCCATCCGAGGATTCACCGATGCATGTCCCTTGGAGGGCTCCGCTCCCTTTCCCCAGTTCTGGGGCGAGGGGAGTGAGGAGACTGTGAGGCAGCCACGCTTGGCGAGGAGAGCCGAGATGCACCCACGTCGAGGAGCCCATGTTTAGCCGCCGCGAGTTCCCTTCACACTCCATTGGCCTACGCAGGAGGAGATAGAGTGTTTCCTGGGTTACCTGCCTCCATCACCCGAGGATCCCCATCGTCACTAGTTCCCTATGAAGAGCTTTGCGAGTACTCGAGCCTTTATGAGGATCTTCCCCTCGGTAGTACCTTTTGGGAGGGGTTTATAGTTTGTACTCGTAGTCTAGTAGGAGGGTAGCATTATGAGTTTTTCTGTAACGCCCCGATTTTTCTGTTAGAATGAAAATGACCAAAATGCCCCTGAGGTCATTTTCAGCTCGGAATTCGAGGAAAGCCGGTTTGGCAGTACTCGAAGGGCAAACTCAATGTTGGAAGGGGATTAGATGACCTGTGTACCTTCCCGGGATCGAAAATATCGTTTTTTGAGTTTTCGGGTCAAAATGACCAAAACGCCCCTGCGGTGTTTTACCCATTTGCAAGTGCCGGATGAACCCAAAACTTCTCCAGATGGTTTTGAAAGGCGTTTTTATATATTCTATGACCCCAGTTTTAATTTTAGAAGTCCCAGGCAAAATTAGTGCAAAATTACGGTTTTGCCCCTAGTTTCGTGTTTTTACGCTTAATCGCGTGATTAAGCAAACCTAAGCAATATTAGGCTCTAATCGAAGGTTAATTAATTTCCTTAATTAATCTTGAGTCAAAATAATTTATTAAAGTTGATTAGAACCAAAAAGTACTTAATTACAACCTAAAATCATATTTTAATTTCAAGACACCTAGTCATAGAATTTTGAATAGTATTTTCTCTTTCCAATTCCTTAAATCATGGAATTGTGTTACACATTGTTTATTCAAAAATATGTTTAAAATTCTCTAATGATGTATGAGCACTCCTAAACTTGTCATAAACTCCCTAAATCACATTCTTAGTTACCTAAACTTAAGCTTAATCATTCCTAACATTGTACCTAAGCTAATACACATCTAAACCTACCATTAACACACAATTAAATGGTCAAAACTCACCTCCTCCCTGCTGTACCAGACCTGGCCGTGAGCTTCCTTCCCCATTGTGCATCACATGTTCAATTTTTCAACACTCCAAGGCCATACCTCAAGTCACATACATTATACCTTGCCATAACTTTCAATCAAGCTTGAATTTCCACATGAATAAATAATTAAAACAACCCATTTTCCCCATTTATTTGTGGCTGGAAAAGTTCCAGCCATGTCAAGTTTCTAGAAGCCTAATTTCATAAAAATTTGATAGGAAATTAACTCACATCAAGCCATACTTTGTAGCATAGCTTCCATACTTCAACCATGCTTGAATGACCTTGTGTAAGAGATATTTTCCTCTCCCTTTTCCCTCCAAACCACACGGCTACTCCCTCCCCTTGATGAGCCCATGGTTTTGTTTTTCTATAAATAGGATGCTTGTGATAGCCTTGTTGCACCTTGAAGCATTTGCTAAGTTTAGAGTTTTAGAGTTATCTTGCTAGTTCTTTCTTTTTCTCTCAAAGTTTCAAGAGTGTTCTTCCTTTCTTTTCATCTTTATCTTCTTCATCTCTTCATCTCATCATCACCTCTCAACCATCAAACACCACCCCAAAGCCTTGAACCATCATCAAACCTCTCAAACACCACACCTCAAACACAACTTCACCCAAAACACATTTCCTTTCTTTTCCTTCCTCTTGGCCGAATCATCACCACCATCCTAGGAGGTGTTGCTCATCTCATTTCCATCTTCAAGTCCAAGCTTTTACCTTCATCACAAGGTAGGGATTTGTTTTCAAACTTTGTTTTGCTCAAGAAAGTGTTTTTCTCTAGTTTCCTCTTGGATTCTTTTTGAACTTTCCTTTGTTTTTCCTTTCTTCTCATTTCGGCCATGAGGCCTTGATTATGAGCATGATAGCTTGATGATGAGAGTTTCTAGATGATGACATTGTGTTCATCTCAAAGAAACCTCTAAAGCTTGAGTTTTCCTTTTCTTATGACTTCATCTATATGATATCTAACTCACATGGTTTTCAACTTAAGAAAACTAATCTAAGAATTTCTAAAAGCCCAAGCCTACCCTTATCAACCTTAAAGTTGGTCGGCACGTTCTAGAGATTTTTTTCTCTAAATAGGGGTTTTGGGTATTTAATAAAGAACTTGATGTAGTTTCACTTTCTTTCTCTCTTATATGACTTTCGATTTTTGTGTTGAGATCTTTGAGATATTGTATTGGGTTGTTATCTTGTTAAAGTCTTGAATGAGCTCTAGTTAATCATAAAATGACCCTTGCATCATGTTTACTTTTTGCTTTGCATATCATGTTTATTTCCTTGCTATCACTAAATACCAAGATAATGAATGAACTTGCATTATCATGTTTATATTTCAAGCTATGCATTATCATGTTTATATTTCAAGTTCTCACTTAATACCAAGATAATAATAAGTTGCATTCATGTTTACTTTGTGCTATCACTTTACTTTCGAATGGAACCTAAAATAAGTGCATGAGCATATTTATTTTTATGTCAACACCTAAATGAATCTAGAGCTCAAAGACTTGCCCATTGTTGTCTCAACAAAGGTCTAACAATATGTGTTTTTCTTGGGTTCATATTTCGGCCCTAAGAGGTCTTGAGGTTTCCAAGTATTTGAGACTATGTCTTATAATTTTTCCAAGCTTAAGTGAGTTTAAGGAATGCATAGAACCAAGTTTTGAGAATTTAGAACCTCTTGAGACAAAGATGAATTGGTCACTGCCCTCTTAAATATTCTTATGATTTTAGGTGTTAAAATTGTTTATAAATGAGCTTTGAGAGTTTAAAAAGAGTTCCAAGAGAAACTAGTATTTTATGTGCTTTAGAAATTATGTTTTATGCCTTTTATGGAGAAGTATATTTTCGGTTCTTCCTTGCTCTTTGCTGCCACTGTATGTGCTATTTCGATGATGATAATGTGCCTATGTTTTAGTATAAATAATGTTAAGACTCATATGTGAAAGATGGGATAAGTTAGGAATTAGAAAAGAATTAATTTGAGAATTCTAGATCCTTTAATTATGTAATTTTCTGGATTCTGTCCAGCAAGGTTTAGATTTAATAATCATGGTTTTAAATTAGTTTAAATGTGTAGGAATGACTCATAATTGGTTTAGGACTTAATCTTGAAGCCTTAGGAGCAAACTAAATTTAGAAAGGGTTATTGTTGTGACTTCTAGGTACCCGTAAAGTTAGGATTTCAAATTCTGCATCCTTGAGGTTTAGAGATGTTCTTGACCATAGTGTGAGGTGAGAAATACTTAGTTATAACCTCATAGGTTCCCAAGAGACTAGGTTTTGATGATTGATAACTTAGAATGTGAGTTAAGGACTTTAAGGATCTAAACCGTAATCTCTAGAACCCCGTAATCACACAAATATAAGCTGTCCAAATCTGCATAGTGCTATTTGGATAAGTCCTTGAGCATAAAAATTAGTAACACTTATTAGTTGTGAACCTATAGGTGTGTAAGAGGTTAAGAATAATACTAGAACGATTAGTTTACAAGTTTAAGACTCAAAGGAACCAAAGCATAACCTACTATAAGTTTATAACATAATGAGCTTGGAAGTTTGTATGAATGATTGTCCAAGGTGTGATTATGTGATAATGTATATGCTATGGTTTTATGTATACACTATGAAGAAGTTTCTTGTGATGATATATATGCTATGAAAAAGATTTATGTAATGAATAATGATGTATCTATGAATTAACACTTTATGAGAACTTAAATGTGACACAACACTGAGACGCCTTCTTGGGTGACACCGGTTTAGCCGAGCACCCCCAAGAAAACAAATCCGTGAGGGTATTGACATAGAGCTTGCCAAAGCGGACAATACTACGATGCACTAGTTGCTAGTAGAGCGTTTCAAAGAGGAAATGACCCTAAGAGAGGTGATCCTTAATTGCCCCCTAGCCCGTACTTTAAGTCGGGAATTATGTATGTTACGCTTATCATAGGATAAGTAAGAACTAGTGACGACTAGTTAAGGTATGAGCTCATAACCTAGAGATGTTTTAGGGTGGCCCCATGAGATGAAAGTTAAAGTTAACAATGTCACATATACTATACTTATGCCAAATGTTATAATGTTTCTTAGCTATTTTATTGTTTGGTTTACCTTTATGATGCATTCATATCATTAGTATATTTTCTGCTTAAAGACGCATTATAAAATATAACGGACCTTGGATAAATAACACTTTAGAAAACTAACTGAAAAGGAATTTATATGTATGCACACCTTTTAGAAATAAACCCAAGGTTCCTGAGGATATGATGATGTCACCTAGGTAGGGATAACCCTACTGAGAATTCTTTTAGAAAGATTCTCATTCCCTCTCTCTTTTCTTCCGTCATATCTTCAGATGGCGACATTTGTACTCTTCACCGACACCCCGATATGGGAGCTGCATCATGACCCGGCACTCGGGTCATACCATTTTGAGAGTCGCTGCACAGTTAGAGTGTTCATGTTTATGGGATGACCCTTCGCGCACCCAGTCCCGAGTTACCGTTTTACCCCGACTACTCCTTACCGTCATAATGGGATTTTCGAGCGAGCTAGACCATGCGATGAGCAGATTCTCCGCATGGAGCCCGAGACATCAGCGGTACGTGACTACCCAGAGTATGTGCCTCGTACCCAGTACTCGGAGACGGACCCATCCGAGGTCCCGCCATTACACATGTACAGTTGGAGCTCCAGTCCCGCTCCCCCACCGATGAGGGCTGGGAGTGAGGAGACGGTGGTCCAGCCGAGGTTGGCTCGTCGGCCATCTATGCGCCCTCGCCGCGGTGGACATGCCCGATGATGCGCTCGACCACTCCCGCGAGATTCGCCGGTGGATCGACTCGACCCCACAAGACTCGGACCAAAGATGAGTAGACATAGGAGGGGTAGCAGTTAGTGCACACACGCCACATAGTTGAGGACAAACCTTCTTTTGTATATGAGGTTGTCTACTCTAGGTGCACATGGGTATGGGTGTTGTCTCTCTTGTATTTTCTTTTTATGATTTCTTTGTATTGCATTTCAGTTGTATTCCACTTCCCGATGTATTGAATAGTTCTGCCCTTTGGGTAGGCACAGTATATAATATATATATATATATATATATATATATATATATCTATCTATGTTTCAGTTGATGTCTCCATGATATGATGTGTTTCTTTATGCTTTGCTTATATTTTTCACTATGCTTCCTCTTAAAGATTCGTGCGTGGCTCTCACTTTGATTTAAATTCCAAAAAGAAAAATTTTACCCATATTTCCGCTAAGTATTTTCTAAGTAAAAGATGAGACCGAGAGGTAATATTCTAAAGATTAACCTAAGTACATACTAGTAGTCTTGGGTTAAGATTTAGGGTGTTACATTTTCTATCTTGATGTTGAACCATGTACTTTACATTTCCTTGTATTTTATTCCCGTTGTATTACAAGCTCTGCCCGTCTCCATGAGGGTATGACTACTTATGTACCTTAATTATGATATTAATGAAGTGTTTCCTTTACTATCATGATTGTTTTTCTTTGGTTATATGCTTTACCTTATGATGTTTGATGATTGATACGCGTGTTTTACATTTCTGTCATTCGATTAGTTAAGCTCGCGGCTCTCACTTTATTTTATGTTTTCAAAAAGAAAAATTTACCCGTAACTTCCGCTAAGTATTTTAATAAAATAATGAGACGAAAAAGTAATGACCAAATAATTAGCCTAATATGTTCTAGAGTATTGGGTTAAAAATTAGGGTGTTACATGTTTAGTTATTGATGTTATACTTCAGGAACCTTCTTTTTGAAATACCTAACTTTGTCTCCACTGTACTTCAAGCAAAATGCTTGATAGTATATTGTTTAAAATTTCAATTAAACACAAAGGAGCAGAAGTAAAGCAAAACATGATTCAACCCTCATTCTCGTGCACTTTTTCCCCTACATTTATCTCTCTATCCTTACTTAATTACTTTTAGCAATTTTATTTTGTGCTTATTTGTCCATTTTTGTTATTTTTATCTTTTAGAAGTAAAGTTTATCTTTTTATTTGTCCATTTTTGAACTCTAACTCTTTCTTTAGCTCACTAAGCTCTTGCAAATTTAGAGAATTTGTTTTAACTTTCAGAAAGTAAAAAGTTTTATTTTTGCTTGATTCAACCTCACTTCTCGTGCATTGCTTTCATCTACATTGTGCATTCTTCATTCCCAAGGAAGTTGATCCACTATCCTCTAAGGATGAACTGTTAGAATTAGGTGGTGTTTGCTGACCATTACCGGTCCTCAGCTGACTTACTATGCCTATTTAGGATCTTTTGAAGTGGCAACATTGTTACCAACATTCTTAGCATTTCCTTACTTTATATTCGCTTTTGGAGTAGGCATAAATTTACTTTATTGAATGTACGTATTATCCTAGTTTTGGAAACTTCTTAGAATACTTATGGTAGTCTCACTAGGCATGCCAAAAATATGTTCGAACTAATTTTTGGCTAAAATGGGTTTGTGAGTGTGCTAGTTGTGCTAGATGTTGCAAATTTGTTGGCCTTAGAATAAATGCATTTTGTCAATTCCAAGGATTAAATAGTTACTTCAAAGAGGGAAATCTACTCTTTGAATATGGGTGCCCAAAGTACTTAATGGTAAGCCTTTGGCTAAGGTAACTCTATCGTGGCAAGAAGCAAACCAAAACAGAAGAAAAGCAAATGAGTGTAACCAGATAAGTCTATTGATATGTTGAAAAAGGTTTACGAGAGAAATTCCCAAACTACAAATGTAGTTAACAAGAGTTGCTAAGGAGCATCCTTAAGTTGTAAAGATACTATGTCTGAGGTTAAGACTAAAAACTATGGCTAAGTGATTTTTTTGTTTTTGTTTTTTCAAACAAGGTTGAAGGGAAAGCTCACCCCAGTCTCGGGTCAGGGCATGCCTCTGGGTTCATGATATGATCCAAATTCCATGAATCACACAAGAAGGATATACCAAGATTAGAAAATGCAAATTCAACATGAAGTTAACACAACCACATATCTCACGCTACATGTCTTAGAATTGGATGATTCAAAAATGAGAAGAAAGTTGACGTTTTGAAACACAATTTTGGCCCAAGATTCACTTAAATTCAATTTGTATATCTTGAGATATGGACGAAGGTTAAACAGACATTTCTGGATTAAAAAAAGTGAAAGTTTATGGATTTAAACATGAATCAAAACAATAATAGAAGAGGATAAACAAGGCGCCACAATCAAGAGATTGATAAGCCTAGGAACGCCGCAAGGATGAGCACCCTTGATAAGTTTAGAGATTTTATGAAGAACCAAGAGACAACAAGTCTCACACTTTAAACAATTATGTTCTAATATCTGATTTCCAAAAGTTTAGGTTTGCCTTTTATAATAGGCAACACCTTAGAAGTTTGCTTAGTCCTAACCCAACTCAAGTACCTTACAATAAACCTTACAAGTTTTCTTGGACCTGACCTAACTCAAGTCCTTTACAATAAGTCCCAAGACCAGCTTACTAATTCAGCCCACCACTATAAATAAACTAATAACCCAAAAAAGAAAAGAATGTTCAGCCCATTTTAACACGTATTAAAAAGAAAAAACTATGATTGGCTAAATAGGCCTTATTTCAAGCTTAGATTCAATAAAAGAAAGGAAAAATATAGATGCAGATTGATCCAAACATAAACGCAGTCTTTATGCTTTATTTTACAAATTTGGACTCAAGTAATTATATAGAGAAATTGAGCTCATATTGAATGCAACCCTCAAGCCTTTATTCCCTCAATATGGATTAAGTAATTCACCATCTTAGCCTTCGATTCTTTAAGACTTAGTCATGCTTTAAATAAAGTTGTCATAAATTTATTTAGAGGCTCTTTAGCCTTATTAGATCTCGCTCTTGTCATTGGGTCTCCAAGGCTTTGTAATTCATCTTTGCTCCCTTCCTTGGACTTGCTTCCTTCCATGTCCTCATTAGTTCATCGAGCAATTATAGATTTGATTACATATAAGCCACCAATAGATAAATTCTGAGAATCAAACCAAGTCCTAGCGATACATGAGCAGAAGATTGTTGATTATACAAGGAAATAAGTACATTGTTGATTTGGTTAAGCCCTTCTACAAATTGTCGGTCTTGAGTTATTTAGAGTTTTAATTTCCCCAAGTGCATTTCTTGAGTAATCGTCTTTAGTTTGAAATAAACTCCAGCTTCAAGAATTTTCACATAGCCTTGCTGATTTGTTAGTCCTTGTTCTCGGCTAAACACTTTTATGTCGTTGATCTTTCATTGGCTTCTTTGCCATTAACTCATATGCTAACAGGATGATTATGAAATTTCTTTTATACTTTTAGTACATCAAAATTAAATTCTTTTTTTTCTATTCTTTAATTTGGTTTGTTTCTTTATGGGGGTTACTATTTGTAGCATGTGAGCGTTTAAGTCGAACATAATAAGGTCGAAGAGAAAGGCCATTAATGGATCAAAGAAGAATGATGAGGAGTGTACTAGATGATGAGAGACCACTTTATTGTTTGAAAGTTTATATTATAAGTGAGTGAAAAAGAAATGTATATAAATTTCATTTTCCATTTTTATCGTTTATTCTTTAACAAAGCGTTTGAAAAATTTTAATAAGATAGAATTGAATTAAATTATTATATTTGAAATGAGTCAAAAAATTAACGAATTGAATTCAATTCCTTGATTTGTAATTGGTCTAAAAATAAATTAATTTAATTGTTTTTACTATTTTATTCTTTATTAATAAGTTATGAAAAAAACATTATATTCAAGTAAGGTTATTTTGATATTTTCATTTGTTAGAATTCAATTCCCATATCAAATTGCACCTCTTTCGGTCTGATTTCAGTTTGTATGAAATTTTAATTCCCATAAAATTTCAATTTCTTTTTTAATTTTATTATATTTCAATTCCCATAAAATTTCAATTCCTTTATTTAAATTGCTTCGAATTCAATTTAATTCCAATTGAATTTAAGGGTTGCGAATCACGTCATATGTTTAGATACAAAGACCAAAACAGGAAAAATCGAGAGGGCAAGAATAGAAGCACTCCGTGACGCCCGGATTCGCGGTCACCACAGTTTGTATGATGGCTTGAAGGGCCCTACCTCACCTGTAGTGGTCCCTCCCATTTGACTACAAATGTTCACTCTCAAGCACACATGACATGAAACTATTTTGGCCATTCCCTGCCTCACCCTTGATTTTCAGACTCTCAAACAGACCCTAAGAGGTATTCATCTTCTCCGTGCGATTCAAACAAAAAGGGATCTTGGCGGCGACATAGATAACATCATTCCTCTCTCTTTCTCCTTGTAAGTTTCCTTTATCTTTTGTTTCCTCTTTTCTTAGGCTTCAAATTTTTCTTTACTTTTCCGTTCATGTTCTCCCTTTTCAGTCAATTGTTAGGATTTTGAAGGTAGATTTGTTTTTTTTTATTATTATTATTATTTTAAAAGAGCACAGACAAAGCTCGATCTTTAAACTAATTTGCATATCACCCGAAAACTCTTGGTGGAAAACAGGCAAATTCATTTGTTAACTTTGTTTCTGTCTGTTCTCACTTAAACCGGTTATTCCTGTAATTTTGTTTCATGGGGTACGGGTTGGACTCTTATGTGCGAAAATTTTTCTGTAATTTCCGTATTTCAAGTCTCGCACAACAATATAAAGGGGTTGATAGGCGAACTATAACGAGGGAATCAATTGTGGATTTTGTTTTTGATTCACTTGAAGTTTGCTTTTCGTTGTAATTGAATCTTGCAGTGTCATCGTTTTTCCCCTCTTAATTGTTCAAATCGATGGCGGATTTAAATGGCGGAGTTTTGGTCTAGCACTATGAGCCGCCATCCGGCATTGACAACTGTGTGTTCAAGGCCATTGCTACAGTTGAAAATCTTAGTTAAGTTGTAAGTTGACAGATGGTCTAAGTTAAACTCTTTAAATTAATACAAGAATTTATGTGGAATTAGTTGTACGCAAGGTTATCAAATTCAAGAGTGTAGTAGGTGATCGTAAACTCATAAGTGTTTAGGAGGTAATTTGAGAGTTTAATAACTGTGCAGTGTTATAAGGTTATAAAACTCGAGTTTAGTGTTGAAGGATGTAATTATAATTAGAAATTAGTTATAGTTGGTTTAGTTTGTTAAGTATTAGTTAGTAGTTTGTTATGCTCCTTAATCTATATAAGGATGAATTCTATTGTATTACCTCACTTTTTCAATCATTAGTCAAAATTTTCAATTCACTCATCTCTCAATTATTACTCTCTCTTCTCTGATCAGCATGAAATTCAACATGGTATCAAAGCCTTTCCATCCACCATGAATCTTTTGGTGCTCTAGTTTGGAGTTCTCGTTGAACTCAAATTTCTTTCATTTTTCTTAACCTTCCCTTATTTTCTCGCCTACAGTTTCTTTCTACATTTCTCACTGTTTCTTTCATTTCTCTCAATGTTTGGATTGATGGAGTTCGATGAAGTGGAATGGAATGGAACGGAAAACTCTTTAGCTCCATTGTTTGGATAACTCAAAATTGGATGGAATGGTGTGGAGATGGATGGAGTTCATTCCACTTAATTCCATCTTTGTTCTCTATTTCTCTTCCCTCCAAGTTGGACGGAATGGAATGGGATGGAATGGAATAATTTGCTAGATGTAATAAAATTACTACTTTATCCCTATTACTAATATTACTGTATTCCATGGTTATCAAATCGGGATACGAATCGTGAATCGGAAAGCCTAATTTTCGAATCGTGAATCGGATCGTATCGCGAATCGTAAGATACATGATTAATTATTAAAAAAATATTAAAGTTTTTTTTTTTAGTGAAGAAACATAAAAACAAACTATATTAACATTTTAAAGTCAAATGGTTCATGGAATAACTAACAAATTCATTATATATGTTAAAACAAACCAAATTTTAAGTTATAATAATAGTCCCAAATCATAATAAGCCAAAAAAAAAAATTTCTCATAACCCGATGAAAAAAATATAAAATGAAAAGACTCATTTAAAAAAAAAACACAAAAAAAACTATTTATTACAAAACGTTAAAACTTAACACCCTAGACTAGAGAGGACAGGCTGGACAGCAATAGACAACAAAAAGAAAATTAGAAAAAAAATGGAAAAAAAACTCACGTGGCATGTGGCGTTGAATTGAAGCAAGGCTCACTTGGGGTGGGGTGCTTGAGGGGTAGAGCTGTAAAGACATAAAATAAAAAAGATGGAAAAAAGAAAAAAAGAAGATATCGGCAAGCTCCCCTTGGGCAAGCATTTGGGAGGAAGGGATGGAGATCGCACCATGGAACAAAACCACTTAGTGATCTTCATCTAATGATGAGTTTCAGATCTGAAGGCTTCTCAGCACCGCTATCCTTTTCTGGTGGTGGTTTTCCGTCGCAATCTGCCTCTCCAGCCTCGACAGTTGTGACGGTGCTCAGTTTTGATGGCATCATGCGAACCAGATTTGGTGGTGTTTCGGCCACCGTTGTTGCTTCCGTCAACAACTTCTCCCAGTCCTTTGTGCTGGATGACGCTTGACAGGGAGAAGATTTTTGGCCATTCCCTCCACTTTGGTTAAGAAAGTTGTGAAAAAACCAGTAAAATTTTGGGGTTTTTCAGAACTGGGTCGGGCATGACCCAGTCTGGATTGGTGAGCGACTGGCTGGGCACGAATCGCAGAAACACGATTCAACTCGCGAATCCTGCGATTCACCTGCGATACCTGCGATTCAGAGAACGATACATAGCGTAAAACGATTCGACGTACGATTTGTATCGTTGAGCTTGAGACTCGCATCGAATCGTGAGAATCATATCGCGATTCTTGCGATACTAACTACACTGCTCTATTCTAGCTCAAGGGTACTTTAGGAATAGAAAATTTATAACTTACAATTTTACTCCATTCTATTGCCATATCCAAACAATGGAGTAGAATTGGTTAGTGTTTTCAGAACTGGTTTCAACTTCATCAGACCTGTTCATCTCCATTTGTGTTTGTGTTTTCGGTAAGCTTAGCTAATCTGCTATGGTTCGTGACCAATCTGTTTTCCGTTGCGGTGGTTTGTGGTAGATCTGTTTCTTTTCGGTGGTCCGCTATTTTGGTTTGTTGCTGTTCTTCATCTGATCTCATTTTCTTCTTCGGCACTGTTGTTCCCTGATGGAGCAACCACCATCTCCTGGTTCTAGTTCGATAATCTCCTGGTTCATCATTTTCGTCACCGCCGCAGCTCCTCTGTTTTCGGCTCTGATCTGCTTCCTTGTTTGCTGGTTGTTTTCCGGTGAGGTTTTCTTCCGATCAGTTCATCTTGATGTGGTTCGCATTTCAGATCCCATCTTTGGCTATGTGGATGGATTTGTGTTTTGGTATTCAAGATTTGGTAACCTTTGAATTTTCACTTCTCTCTAGCAATTTTGTTTCTTGATTTGGTTCTTCAAAGTTTGATAATTTGATATCTTCTGTGTTGGAAGTCTTGATCTGTTGGGTGGGTTGCGCAAGTTTTAAGATTTTTATTCAATGTTTGGTGTGTTCAAGCTTGTTCTTCCGTAAGATTCATTTCAAATTAGAAAATAAATTTCAGATTGATATTGGTGCTTCAAATTTTTTGTATTAGTTAGTTGAAGATTGTCCTAGACCTAGTGGATCAGAACTTGGTATTACTAGACCAGTTCTTGGAGTTTATTTTCGGCTCAGATTTCAGTTGTTTTAGCCTTAAAAAGGCTTTGATTTGCTTTTGTCTTGAGTGGTTAAGCATCAGATGTAGCATCTGCTCTTGATGGTTAAGCTTTTGATTTTGCTACTGCCTTTTGTGTTCAAGGTAGTTAAGCATTTGTTTAGTTTCTGCCTTTAAGAGGTGGTTAAGCATTGGTTTCGCCTTATGGCTTTGATACTTGCTTCTACCAAGTACAAGTTTGAAGATTGTTCAGCTTCATCTTGGTGTAATTGTAAATTTGTAATCAGAAATTAGTGAGTTGGTTTAGTTTGTTTGATATTAGTTAGTAGTTTGTTATGCTCCTTCGTCTCTATATAAGGATGCATTCTGTTGTATCATTTCACACTTTCAATCTAATAGGAACGAGAAAAACAGAAATGCAGAAATGGAGGAACTGTGCTATTAGCACCTAGAGGAAATTAACTTAGTAAGGAAAAATGCAATACAAAGAGAACAAAATAGAGCACTAAAGCAGCCCTTACTCTCCTAGCCTAGCCCTTTCTTAGAAAAATGCCTGCCTCCTACATTCTGGCCCCGCTAACAAATATACCCTTTCTTGCCTGATCCTCACACGCACTACACTTGCCAGCTTGCACTCACACATTGACACAACACACAAGCAAAATCAGTTGGGGGACCCCACAATATCAACATTCCCTGATTCTCTGTCTCTAATTCCCATTGCACCCCTGTATTTCTTTCTTTTGTGCACTTGTATCCCCTTGGGAAGTTGGTCTCTAACAATACCCCCGCCCCCTCTTTTGAACTACCACCTTGTCCTCAAGGTGGAATTCAGGAAAATTTAACTTGATATCTTCAGCAACTTCCCAAGAGCTTTCAAAATCTGGCATATCCTTCCATTTGATGAGAACTTCTTGATCTCCTTGCTGTGAACGCCTGACAGCCAAGACTTCTTCTGGCTGCACCTTTAATTCAAGTTCTTCTGTTAGACCAGCAGGCAGGGGTTGACTCAAACTTTTGAGAGGAGATACACTTTTTGAGTAGAGACATGAAAATAAGGATGAACTAAAGAACCCGGAGGTAGCTGCAATCTATAGGCAACTTGTCCTATTTTCTCTAGCACTTTATATGGCCCATAAAATCTTGGACTGAGCTTCTGATTCACCCTATTGGCTAGTGACTTCAGCCTATAGGGTTGTAATTTAAGATACACCATCTCTCCCACTTCTAACTGTACATCCCTTCTCTTTTTATCTGCTTGGCTCTTCATGCGGTCTTGAGCCTTGGTAAGATGCCACTTCAGATCATCTAAAACCGCGTCTCTTTCTGCCAACAGCAAGTTGAGGTCTTCTACTGCTGAGGAATGCTGTCCACTCTTTAATAAGGCAGGGAGGTGCCATACAAAGCCCGGAAAGGGTTAGTGTTGGTTGAGGCACTATAGGTTTTGTTGAACCACAACTCAGCCCAACTTAACCATTTTGGCCACTATTTTGGTTTGGATCCAGTGAAACACCTCAGGTAGGTCTCTAAGCACCTATTAACCACCTCCGTTTGTCTATCAGTTTGTGGGTGGTAGGCTGAACTATATTTCAGCTAGGTTCCAGCCATTCTAAATAATTTAGACTAGAAATGGCTCATAAACACCCTGTCCCTGTCAATGATAATGGAAGAAGGGAACCCGTGCGGCCTAACCACCTCCTTGACAAATATTCCTGCCACATCTTTGGCATTGTAAGGATGAGTCAGATCAAGGAAGTGGCTGTATTTGGTTAGTCTATCAACTAACACTAATATTGTATCAAAACCATGAGCTCTTGGTAAGCCCCCAATGAAATCCATTGTGATTTCATCCCAAACTTGGGAGGGTGTTGGTAGGGTTGTAGCAACCCTGCAGGAGAGAGAGTTTGATACTTGTTTCTATTACATGTGTCACAGTCTTGAATGTATTGCTGAATCCTCTGTTTCATCCTTTCCCACCACAACAACCCAGAAATTCTTTTATAGGTCCTGTAAACTCCCGAATGGCCCCCCATAGCGAAGTCATGGAACTCATGTAAAATCAGAGGGATCCGTGGGGAATCCTTTGGAATGACCAGCCTGCTCTTGTAATAAAGCCTCCCCCCCCCCCCTCCCCTTTTTCTCTTTTCTTGAGTTCAAACCCCTGCTGGACAGTGTTTCCTTGCACCGAGCCCTGCATGATTGCTAGAAGCTTGCTGTCCCTCTGTACTTCCTCCTCTAAACCTTCCCATTCTTGAAAAGTAACTGCAGAAATGGCCCCAAAATAATGCTGCCTAGAGAGAGCATCAGCTACCCTATTCTCCCTTCCTGCGTTGTATCGTATCTCAAAATCAAACCCCATCAATTTGGTCACCCATTTTTGCTGCTCTTCTCCCATCATCCTTTGGTCAACCAGAAATTTGAAGCTCCTCTGGTCTGTGTGAACTACGAATTTTCTTCCCAATAGGTAGTGTCTCCACTTTTGAACTGCCATCACTATAGCCATCAACTCCCTCTCATAAATTGACTTTTGTCTAGCTCTTTCTAGCAGTGTGTGACTCCAGAAGGCTACTGGTTTACCTTCTTGCATGAGGACAGCACCTAATCCCTTCCCGGAGGCATCAGTCTCTATCACAAACTCCTTTTCAAAACAGGGGACAGCAAGCACCGGTAACGAAGTCATTGCCTTCTTCAGCTTATCAAAAGCCAGTTGAGCCTCCGCACTCCAACTAAAAGCGTCTTTTTTGAGCAATTGAGTCAGAGGCCAAGCTATTCTCCCATACCCTTTTACAAATCTCCTATAGTAACCTGTTAACCCCAAAAAACCACGCAGTCCCTTCACATCAGTAGGAGCTGGCCAAGATTCTGCTGCATCTATTTTCCTTGGATCAACAGCCACCCCTTGTTCTGAGACAATATGCCCCAAATATTCTATATTGGGTTGCCCGAAACTACACTTCTTGATGTTAATAAAGAGTTGATGTTCTCTCAATAGGGACAGCACCCTTTCCACATGCTCCAAATGCTCCTCCCTTGACTTACTAAAGATAAGAATGCCATCAAAAAACACTAAAATGAACCTCCTCAAATAAGGCCTAAGAATCTGATTCATCAAGGCTTGGAAAGTAGATGGGGGATTGGATAATCCGATTCATAGTGCCCTTCGTGAGTTAGAAAAGTTGTTTTCTCAAAATCTCTCTCTCTCATCCTTATCTAATGGTAGCCAAACTTAAAGTCTAGCTTGGAAAAAATTTTGGCTTCACCCAACTCATCTAGCAGCTCATCTATCACCGGAATGGGGAACTTATTAGGGACAATTATCTTGTTCAGCGCCCTATAATCTACACAAAACCTCCACCCACCATCTTTCTTCTTAACCAAAAGTACAGGACTAGAGTAAGGGCTGATACTAGGCCTAATGATTCCCGCACAATGCATTCACCCACAATTTTCTCTATTTCATTTTTTTGACAATATGGGTACCTGTAAGGCCTCACATGAGGTATAGGGGCTCCATCCTTCAAGTTAATAGCATGATCGTATTCCCTTGGTGATGGTAGGCCTAAGGGTGATTGACAAACATCTTTGAACTCCCTTAGTAGCATCTTGAATTCTTCAAATACGTCCCCTTCTGACTCCCTCCTTGTCTTAGGCTCATGAGAAGTTGTGAGATACCCCTCACCATCATTTTTTAGGGCCTTAAGCGTAGTCTTCCAAGTTGCGTGTGCTTTGCCAAGAGATGGGTCCCCCTGAATCTTCCTTATCTCCCCATTCTCGGTCCACCTTATGAACATCTTTTGGAAATTAGTCGCAATGGTTCCCAAGCTCTCCAACCATTTCATCCCCAGTACTGCATCCACTCCCCCTAAACTCAGCAAGAAAAAGGGTTGGGTTATTTGTACCCCTTGCACCTCTAACTGCACCTTGTCACAAATCCCCTTGCTTTTAACCTTTTTGCTCGTGCCTAGCTCCACGAAGAACTCCGGGGTGTCTTGCACTTCCAATCGACCTCTCTTACCAAGGATCCAGAGAGGAAATTACTCGTGGCGACACAATCCACCAAGATTGTGATCTCGGTTCCTTTCAAGATCCCTCTCAGCTTGAATGACTTCCTAGAGGTGAAACCCCTTAGGCTTCTGAGAGACATATGAAGGGATTTCAGCTCCACTACCATAGCATCTTCTTCATCAGCTTCAACTTTGTCTTCGGAGGTCTCACCCCTTGCGTCTTCCACCAACATCAACCTAAAATGCTTCATTTTGCAAATATGGTCACGCCCCCATTGTTCTCCGCACTTAAAGCAAAGTCCCTTCTTGCTCCTCTCCTGGATCTCGGCCTGAGAAAGCCACTTCCCCCCTCCTTGCTTGTCACCGGAACCTCTTTCCTCTCTCTTCGGGATGTTCTCTTCCCCTTGGTCTTTAGTGGCCGAACTTCTTGGCATGGAAGGACCCGGTTCCAGCATTAGGGCCTTATCTTTTATTTCAGAAAGAGAGCCCAAATCAAGGCTCTTGATTTCAGCCCCAATCTCCCCTTTGAGCGCATTAATGAAAATTCCTATCATCACTTCCCTGTCCAAAGTCCTCATGGGCCCAGAGATCCTTTCAAACTCTTCAATGTACTCCAAAATTGACTCGGTTTGTCTGACCCGCAACAAAGGCCCATATGGGTCCTTCACCACCCCAGGCTGAAACCTCCTTAGGAGCGCATTCTTGAATGGACGCCACGAAGGAACTAGCGCTTGCTCTTCTCATGTCTGGAACCAGTATAAAGCTCTATTTTCTAAAGCTAGAACTACCACATCCATCCTTTCCTCTCCTTGAATCTCATTCACAGCGAAATTCCTCTCAATCTTCACCAGCCACCCTAATGGGTCGTCTCCAGCGAACAATGGAAGCTCCATTTTTCTGTCTTGTTTCCGACGTGGCGGAGGAGGGCTATTGGAGTTCGGCGGTCTTGAGTTCCGATGGCACGATGACCTTCTACGGGAATGGGGGGAGTTGCTATCCTCTCGGTTGCGAGACCTCGAAGGCCGCGACTCATTGTGAGGAGAGGAAGAGCCCTGAGGCCTTTGCTACCTCTAGAACCCTGGTTCCACCAGTCCTCTACGATCACTCGGCCCTAGTTTCTTCTCGAGGGTGACCTTGGAGACTACTGGCCTCGTCACTGCCCCCTCGTGTTTTGCATCAACCTTTCCAGCATCTTTTCCACGTTCTCTAGTCGGCTTTACTTATTACAGCTTCCATGCACTCAGCCCACAGCTCCAGGAAAGAGCTCTGGTGCCAAATAATAGGAACCAGAAAAACAGACATGCAGAAATGGAGGAACTGTGCTATTAGCACTTAGAGGAAATTAACTCAGTAAGGAAAAACGCAATTAAAAGAGAACAAAATAAAGCACTAAAGCAGCCCTTACTCTCCTAGCCTACCCTTTTCTTAGAAAAATGCCTGCCTCCTACATTCTAGCCCCCCTAACAAATATACCCTTTCTTGCATGATCCACACACGCACTACACCTGCCAGCACGCACTCACACACTGACACAGCACACAAGCAAAATCAGTCAGGGGACCAAACAATATCAACATTCCCTGATTCTCTGTCTCTGATTCCCATTGCACCCCAGTATTTCTTTCTTTTGTACACTTGTATCCCCTTGGGAAGTTGGTCTCTAACACAATCATTAGTAAAAATTTTCCATTCACTCATCTCTCAATTATGACTCTCTTTTCTGATCACTATGAAATTCAGCATTTAGATAAACTCATTTTTGTGTGATAATATCGTAAACTCATAAGAGTTTAATAACCTTAGTTGTAGTAAGATAAATACTTCATTTGAACTGGTATTGCCTTTAATATAACTATTGAATATTGAGCCAATTGGTAAATTTCATTTCCACCGCTCACCTATTGAACCTTGAAACTTCCACATCTCTCTGTGATATTAGTAGTCTGTTGTTGCATTGCTTTGTAAATTTGAGTGCTAGATTTCTCACTGATATCCAGAGTTTATCATGTTTAGATGTTGTAATTGACAGGGTTATGTTTGTCCCTCTAGCATTCTGTGTTCCATATGTTTGCCTGATGTAGTTGTCACTTCTGAATCTTTGTTTTATTCATGTTTGGTCAGTTCAGTAGAAAAGTGGATTTACTTG
Source organism: Dalbergia cultrata (assembly GCA_031216105.1). Taxonomy (NCBI): domain Eukaryota; kingdom Viridiplantae; phylum Streptophyta; class Magnoliopsida; order Fabales; family Fabaceae; genus Dalbergia; species Dalbergia cultrata. The sequence goes on from CM062345.1 coordinate 25,663,110, forward strand.
ATCATATAAAGGGTTGCAATACCCTTGATCAAATGGAGATTGAAGCTGTTGGCCAGCCTGAACAAATTGAAGCTGTTGGCCAGCCTGAACCACAGAAACCGACATGGTGTGAGAAAAAGCAGGCTGCAGTTCATGAAGAGAGGAGGAGAATGAGCCAACTTCCTGCAAACAGTACCTATGTTGCTCATCGTCTTAGGGTTCTTAATAAAATACTGCAACTCATGTCAATCCAGGTAGGGCTGTGCAGATTCTTTGTTTATCAGCTATAGGTTGTTGTCATGTATCTTACCATTACTTATTAGAGTTTCATAATATATTTGATTTAACAAGTGATAAATTGTATTTTTCTTTTACCCTGTTATGTCAGAGAACTGTATCACAGGAGGAGGAGTTGGAGTCACTTTTTGATGGCTTGTCTTTGTGAAATTCTTTTACTGGCGATGGTAAGTTTTGGTAGAGTCTGTTGTACTATGGATGTGATTTGTGCAAATGAGCCTCACAAGCATATTAATCTGGCTAGAGATATTGCACCCAAGTCATTGAAGCTTTTTCTTTCAGGAAGAAAAACATTTATATTTTGACTATTTATAAAGCCAGCTGACCCTGGTGTCCTTGGTCTATCTTTTTTCAAAATCAGTAGCGCTCTGGTTCTTAATTTGGCATCGACATGGTTGTGGTGGTGACCAGCAGTGGTGCAGGATCTTTAAGGGCAAAGAGATAAAGAAAGGGCTTGTTTCAAGTTTGTACATATTGGCGTTTAGTCATGCAGCAATACATGGTCACTGATGATTGACTCTGGTTGGTTAAGGTTTGCCTGTAAGTGATGTAACCTTGGCCCTAGATCGGCACTGTCTACTCTTCTTTAGTTACTTCATGATGCTGCAGGTTGCAACCTTGCTGCCTCTTGGTTTGTGTCATTCGTGGTTCATGCATTGGAGAACGTTTCTTTAACAATAGGGTCATGGATTTTTTTTTTTCATTTAATTATTTTGCTGGTCTCTATATTTGCACTCAATTTTTGATTCGATTCTTATATTTCAAAATTTGATAATTAGATTCCTATATTGTATAAAATTTTCCAATCAAGTCTCTAAAAATAGTAGCAGTTAAAAACAATAGAATATTCCTATTTCATTTTCATTAAGGAGGCTTGTTGTTTCCCTTAAGTATCCATTGTTACGTGCATCCTAATGCATAGCGTATTATCAATCTCAAGGACACTAGCCTCTACGTCTAAAGGACAATGCAGAGCATGTTAACATCATTGTGCCAAAAATAAAACTCTAATTCTTGTTCTGAAATCAAGAATATTGAAATACTGAGCAATTTCTTTTCGGTCTCACTCTACCAGACTTAACAAATATGCGTTACTTTTCTGCTTCACCTGAACAATTGTTCACATGGTTCATAATATCAAGGGAGAAAATGGGAAAATTGTGTCAATTAACTGGGAAAAAAAAACATAGGTTACCGCATCTAAGTTTCCAACTATCTCTTTGGTTAACGTGTACTGAATTTTTCTCTTTTCGTTTTTCACAAAACCTAACGAGTGATTTGATTTCCGTGAAAGCTTTGAACCTTAGGAAGGATCGGTTTTTCCTTGGCACATAATCATAAGATGTAATAATATGTTAACAAACAATTAGTGATGCAATTTATCAGAAGGAAAAGTAATTTCTTAAACTACCCTGCTGTCAATTTAACAATAAGATTTGAGAAATGATTTGATGCATTGTTGTGATAATGACCTTTTAAGAACCAATTATGTTATATAGGAAAATGATGCTACACATTTTTTGAGAGGAAAATTTACTCATGCGGAGAAAAGGCACATCACTCAGATTCCTTCTCTGTCATAATCTTTTTTGGCTAAAGTTACAAACGGAGAAACAGTTGTCCAGGCCTACAGGACACTATTACAGTTACGACTGTTGAACTACTAATCATTACACAAACAAAATTGAGAAAATTCATGCGTAAACTTCTGCAATTCTTGACAATATTGAAATAGCTTGGATAAAAGTATAAAGAATCAAACTCTGATTCGGGCATGCTTCGAACAGTAGATGGTGTAACTGAGTCTCTGATAATTAGTTAAACAATAGCTACAAAATGCAATTAACCTAACAGAAGGCTTTAAAACACATTCTGTGTCTTTCAATTTCCCTAAAGCAATATCAGAACCTGCACAGCACTGGACCAGCATTCCAAGAATGAGTTTCAGTTGGTGTTCCCTTACATGATAGAGTCCAGTGGTCTTGTTTTGCACAAATAATTCTTTGAGTGTATCATTGTAGCAATATTGATCATGTCATCCTCTGAAGATCACAGCAATATTTTGTATAAATCTAATTGCTGAAAATTATACTCCATCATACAAATTTCAGAACTTCTCCTAGGACTAGTCCCCATTGAGTCCAATGGGTGCCACCCTGCATTTGCAAAGTAAAATTATGATCATAAGTAGCGTCAATAAGATCAGCCTCAATCTATAATAGAAAATCAAGGCAGTATTGCATGATTCAAATGAACATACTTGGCAGAATACAGCAAATGGCTCTCTAAGAGGTCCATCACATGAAAGCTCACTAGTACTCCCATCAATAAAGGTTCCATCAGCAAATATTACCTGAGATTGATATGAAAGTGTAACTACTATCTATAGGGAGAAACACAGTAACATAAATACGGCAAGGTCCTAAACATTATATAAATTTGTGTGCAAAATGGAGATAAATCTAAGCAGACCTCTGATGCATATCCAGGAGTGTTACCCGCAACTGGTTTGGAATATGAACCTACAGGAGAGCTTCTCTGAACAGCCTCACAAAAAGCAAGGAGAAGCTCACGGCTTCCAAGTTGTATGGCCTATTAACAACGAAGATTACTTTTACTTTTCATCTGAACAATTATCAACTTCTCTGTTGAAAGAGATGCTTATGTGACTAGTCTAAATGCCTACAGCAACATAATCTCTTCCTTATATATATATATAAAACAGAATAGAATCAATAAGAAGACCTGAACCATATCGGAGCGGGGTACTCGAGGGAGTGGCTGCACTTTATAGCCTTTAGATGCCAAAACTTCAGCAATCAAGAACGAACCCTTGCATATAAAACATGTCTTACTGTCAGATAGAAGCCACAAAAAGCACCAGCTATTCTATTAAAATAAAGAATCCAATACCTTGATTGCTTCCCCAACCATTTGGGGTGAAAGAAATAATCCCTGGAAAAAGGCTCTCATGATATCACCAGGGGTTGAGCCACAATCCACACCAAGCCCAGGTGCAGAAAGACGGGCTGCAGCTGCTTCAACCCATTTTTTCCTCCCAGCAACATATCCACCACATGGTGCAATTGTTCCACCAGGATTCTTTATCAAACTGCCAGCAATCAAATCTGCACCCTGTTCAGCAATGTACAATGTGATACTGCTACAGATACTGGGAATGAAGCATTACAAAGTGTTTCACATTATCACATACCACCATGGGAGGTTCAATGCTTTCAACAAATTCTCCATAGCAATTGTCCACCATGACTGAGCAGTTAGGATTTTGCATCTGTAAAAAAATCCTTGAGGGCATGTCATGAGGTAAAAACACAAATGGGGATAAAGGCTACAAGAGAATATCAGACTAATGACTTCTAAGGGGATGTCTTTTACGATTATATTTTTTTACTCCATAAACTAGTAATGTAACTTTGGTCCCTTTCTTTCCACCTTAGCTGAGAAGATGATAGAAACCACAATATGAAACAAACAAAGGAGGAAATCTGAGTATTATTCACCCTCCTTGCACTGATATGAGTGGGAGATCAGTCAAGGGAGAAGAAAACGAGAATAATGCAGAAAATGTGAGAAAGGACGCTTGAGTCTATACCTGTCCAGCTTCTCCCAAGCCGAAGCCAATAATCAGTTGATACAGACCAAGTACCCAAGGAAATTGGAGTGTATAAAAGAAAAAGAATACAAGGGTATGATGGTAATACGGTTCAAGGTCTAGGGGTGAATCGTGTGGAGCCCCCTTGGTCCTAACTAACTTCCATATTGGCATTTGCTATGCGTGTGTGCTGGCAGGGAATGTGCAAAGTGTGCATGTGAGGAATTCTTTTAGAGAGAAAAGTATAGTTTTTGGGTAGGAGTAGAATGAGATAGGCAAGGATTAGGACCTAGGCTTAGAGAGACTCAGCTGCTTAGGGCTGAGAGCCCTTTTCTCTCTGTATTATTAGCTCATTGTTATTCCGGTTTTTTCTCTTCTTCCCTACACTAGGATCTCACTGGTTCTAGTTTACGAGTGTTAATAATACACATACCTCTATACTTTGTATCATTTCTATTGTGGTTTCTTACAATGGTATCAGAGCTCCTATCCTGGGAGCTGTTTGAGCCGATCACGGACACAACGATGGAAGCTTGTTGGAGGACTTGGAGAGGAAGATGGATGGCATGATGCGACTTTTGAGAGAAGACAATCGGGAACAACGGAGGATACGCTCTCTGCCACCGCAAAGAGAGGCTCTTCCGGTGGTTGTGGAGGACCTAAGGAATGGGGTTCCAAGTAGGTGTGAGGGTGTGCAACCCTTGCAGCACTCTCCCATTCGCAAAGAGAGGAATGATTCCGGTCTCAGTACCGAGAGTCATACCGCTCCTCCTATTCACAAGATGGTTCTTTGTGTCACTGGGATGTAAGCCCGTGGGGAAGTTGACCTCCTGATTTGGCTCGAGACAAAAAAAAGCATCGTGACAATCAACGACGTAGCCAGTGCCATGAGTAGTGCAATGAACGACACCGTGAACGACGAGAGGAACAGCAGGAATAGTGTCAGTGAGAACGAAGTCAGGGATTGAAACAGGAATCAAAAGAGGATGAATATTGAAGGCGTAAGAGGATAGAGCAGGAAGGACGACGGCGAGAGTATTATACTTGCAATTGAATGGAGGAAATGCGACCTCAGATTCACTTTAGAAGAGACAAAGCAACAGAGAATCAAGGGGAAGAGGAGACAATCTCGACAAAGCTAGTGCCGAAAATGGAAGCTGCAGAGCATACTCATGCCAGTGGCTACATGAAACTTGATCGTGCACAACCAAACTCAGGGCCTTGTGCGACGGGCAGCAAACCACCGTCAAAGGAGGTTGAAGCCGAAATGCAGGAGTTGCACGGTGTCAAGGTTCGCATCAAATGGGAGAAGCAAAAGGGAGGAGAGCTTGTTGTTGCAAAAGAACTTTGACCGTTGAGAAGGATGACCAATGAGCCACTCGCAAAGGAGAACAAGGTCGAGACTCATACGCCGCAAGAAGTTTGGGTTCGCATGAACGTCACTCCACCCACACTGCCAAAGCCGCCTGACCTGGACCTATCTATGGTGGCCAGCGAGCCACCTCAAGTGGCTAACTGAATGAACACATGGAAGATGGAAGCGAAAGCACCATCTTCGTTCCTCAGAAACTTCACAAATGTGTTGGGAACAAATGTAAGGGTAGAGCCTAGGGCAACAAAGACTTTGGGTCACTTCTTTGACCTGGTGGGCCCTACCCAAATTTGAAGGGAGACTAATAAGAATTATGATGAAGCGTATTTTGGTGTAAAGCTACTCGGCTAGGCCATAATTATGGAGAGAAGAATGGCAAGCTTGATAGAGGAAGGTTAGTTGTGAAGCTAACAATTTAGGAAGGTCAACATGTTTTACAATTGTTGGGCCAAGCCCAAAATGATGACAACTTACAATTCAATTCTTCACAAGGAGAGCTGATAGGTACCAAGCCATATATGAGTGAATATTGTATGTGTATTGATAACAACTGAAATGTAAAATAGCTCAGAGTATTAGAGAGACTCTGAAACTCTCCCAAATGCCTAACCAATTTCTAGATCCCCTCCTCAATATCCCTCTCCTTGCTTATATAAGCTCTTCCCTAACTAACTTGATTATTCTCTCTCTGCCTAGGTGGCAGAGTTAGTTACAAAACCCTCACAATTAGTTAGAAAACTCTTACAATTATTACTAGACCTAACAATACTCACCCCCCTAAAAAAATCACCTTGTCCTCAAGGTGATGTACATAAAGGAAAACAATAGTGCTGAAAAATAAAAGACTTCCTCCTGGGTCCCATATCTTGAGGAAGAAGGAAAGTGAGCATGTATGGTTGTAATGTCCTCTAGGGTCCCATGAAGCTGTCCCAAGTTCCTTTAAGTAATTGATACCAAAAGCATCACCATATGTCTTAGCACCCTCAATACCAAAAGTTGCAAAATCCTTAGCATCCGGAATCACTGGCATTAATGACCATGAACTGTCATAGAGATCTCCTCCTAGCCTATACTTTGTTCCTACTTCACCAAAATGAATTAACTTTCTATGATGCACATACTTCAAACTTTCAAATTCCTGATCAAACACATCGGTCCCATGCTCAGCTCTCATAACCATAACAGCAACCTTTTTAACCAGTCCTTTATACTCAATAAGCCTTTTAACTTGTGAATTGCTGGACTGCTCCAAGGCCAGTGCAACTTGCTCGTTCCAGTCAAAATTATGTTTAGCAATGATGCTGCCAATTTCCTTCAAAAACCCAGGCAGCAAGGGATCCGAAGAGTAGATGCATATGTAGTTGAAATGCTCAAGCCCACGCCTAAGGAATTCTAATTCTACTTCATTAACAGTAAATGGAATGACTGTTGACACATAAAACTTCTCCCCCTGTACATCTTGCTTGGCCCTCTCACCATTATGTTCAATAACTGCTTTTTGAGTTTCTTTACACCTTCCCATAAACCTGATTTGTCCTGTTTCCGTCAGTAATACAGCTTGTCCCTTGGCCTCATCGGACCTTGACTCTGTCTTCATGCCCTTTTGAAAAGCCAATAAGTGTCCCTGGCAAGCTCCCAGCGATGTCTCTAGTTGTAGGCATGACCTAGCCTCTTTACTGACACCCTTTTGCTGTTCTGCCATACCAGCAATAGCATCTCGAACCATCCCCACATTCTCATTTTGAGCATCTTCAATTCTCTCACTGTCAGCAAGTGATGGAGTCAAGTAGAATGTTTTCTTCATGCTGGACCCGTATGTAGCATCAACTCCTAATGGTTGGGTTGAGAATGGCTTCAATTCTTGGAGCCCAATCCTGAGTATGCACACAGCTTGTGCATCTTCATTCTTTTGGGCCTGGCTTATTAATGTCACGAGAAAGCTCCCTTCTCCGGTGCTCCAATACTCAATGTGGGTTCTGCCTAATAACTTCATGTCAGAGGCCCTTTTAGCATAACCCCAATTATTACCTCCACATATATGGGCCTGGCCCAATAAGTCCAAAGACTGACCCAACACTTGACTTACCTCACGTGCTACCCCTTTTCCCTTCTTCCTTGTCACGCCGCTGAAAACCGAGGATCTCCCCCTCTCAGCTTCGATGATCGCTTCTGTCACTGAATCCGGCGGTTCTGGCGGCAATCGTGGGTTCCCTGGACTTCTGGAAGCCCAAAGCTTCGCCGCGGATGTGCACTCCTCCTCGTTCTGTTTCTTCCTCCAAGCGTCAGCAGTCTCCGCCTCTGTTGCAATCGACGCTGCCACTGGATCTGGCGGTTGAGGTGAAGGTCGAGCTTTTCGCACACCGCCGCTCCAAGAAGTTTCCTCCGTCACTGATCGGTTCGCTCTCGGCTGTGGCTTGCTGGTCACCACACACAAGTTCTCCCTTATTGCGTGCTCCTCTCTCTTCTTCTTCTCGCTCATGTCGCCGCCTGCGGAGGTTCGCTTGGCCGCCATCTCTGGTCGCACTTCCGTCGTCATGCTCGGCTTGGCTTTGGGACGTCGAGTTTTCAGCGATAGAAGCTTGGCCGCCATCCTTGAAACCTCTGTAGCTTCCTCGCCGGACTCCATCGCCACCAGATCTGGTGGTTCCGGCGGCATTGGTAGCTCTTCAGTGGCCTCGGGATCGTCTCCCTTCTACTGCTCCTCTTCGTTGGCTGCCTCTAGCTCCATTTCTTCCTCGGATTCAGGTGCGTCTGCCTCTGTTTCTTCCATTGCAACCAAATTAGAGCGTGAAAAATGGTGAACGAGCTCGGCTTCAACATCTGCATCCTCTTCCCCCCCTTCATTTTGCATGATTCTAAAAAACTCACGAACATTGGGAGGCCAATCAGCCATGGAAGATCTCCTTCTTCTCCTCCACCACCAATCTTCATCGCCCTCCTATACCGGTAGACGACGTCGTCGGTGGTACCTGCCTCTGATGAGATTTTGAATTTGCTTCAGATTGTGCTCCATCCTCCGCATCTGCTTCATCTTCGTCTCTGATTCCACGGCAGCGGAATTGGCATGGGTCCTGGCGCAGGGCTCCCAAGATCGGGAGCTCTAATACCATTTGATAGGTACCAAGCCATATATGAGTGAATATTGTATGTGTATTGATAACTGTTAGAATATGTGAATATCTTTTAGATATCTTTTATTATCTTTTATTATCTTTTGTTATCTGTAAATAGGGATAATATATCTTTGTAATTATTGTGTATTTATTGCACATTTTCTATATATATTCACTCCGTTGTGTAGTTCAGGACACACGGATTCATTCTATGATTTTCTCTCTTTCTCTGTTTCTCATCATGGTATCCAGAGCCTAAGAAAGAAAGAAAACCCTATTCCGTGCCGTCAGGAGGCCTTGCCCTCTGGTGAAATTTTTTGGGCCAAACCGTGTGCCTCTTCCGGTTTGCCCACTTTCCCTCCTTGTTGGTGCCTCCTCTCACAAAACACCACGTCGCCGCCTTCCACACTTGGCGACTTTTCGGCGCCGCCTCGACCACCAGGCCCCACCTGACCTCGCCTCACCGTGCGGCCTACCCTCCCAACGCGGCCCCAGACGAGCTCCCACGCGCTCTCACGGCGGCTTCTCTCCTCGGTATTTGGTTTCTGCCGCCGCCTCTTGGCGGCCTGTGGCGTGCGTCGAGCCTCCGATCTGACCGCCGCCTCCTGCGTTTGACTCGCGGTGCTCTCCTCTTTCCGGATCTGGTCTTGGTTTCGTGATCCGTGATCTTTGACGACGTGACTTTTTTGTAATTCCAGTGCCTTTGCCTCTTGTGCCCATGGCTACTTGCCAGGACCCTACCTCTGACAATAAGGGTGTTCCGAAGCCTGAGCCCCCGGCATTCACTAGTTATGTCAGTGTGCCTCTCTCCACTGACAAGCTTGACGGCAATAACTATGATACTTGGGCGAACTATGGTTGACGGGGCAGGACTATGCTGACCACCTCACTACAAAGGCTGTAGACATCCCGGTGGATGGGCGTCCCCAGGTTAAGATTGATGCCCAACTGTGTAGCATTCTCAAGTCCACCATTGCTCCTTCCATCAAACAGATCTTTCGGGCCCATGTCACTTGTGAATCTGTTTGGGCGCAAGCCAAGACTCTCTTCACCAATGACACTCAACGTCTCTATCGTGTTTGTCAGGATCTCATGGGTATCATTGCTCCTCGCCAACTTGATGGCTCTATGTCCTCTTATTTGGGTAAAATTCATGGTGCTCTTCATGATTTCAATGAACTCTTGCCCCCTGCTGATACCCCGGAGAAGGAGTTGGAGCAACGTAGCTCCTTTTTTATGCTCTTGGCCCTTTATGGTTTGCCTCCAGAGTACTATGCTACTCGTGATCAACTTTTGGGATCCCCGACTGTGCCTACTCTCTCCATGGTGTCTGCCTCTCTTCTTCGGGTTCCCGCCAAACCACTGGCTGAGTTGCCCCTTCCTACAGCCTCGGTTGATACCACTGCCCTAGTCACCCAGAGCACTAGTCGTGGTCGTTCTCGGAAGTCCCGCCCTAAGTGTGATCACTGTCATCGGTCGGGCCACACCATTGATCGTTGTTACTCTTTGCATCCTCATCTACGCCCCTCTTGCTAATGTTGCCCAGGGGTGTTAGGCTCCATCCACTTCCCCTGCTCCACATCCACCGTCTCCAGCTGACTATGATGACTTTCTGAAGTGGTTTGAGCAACGTCAGAACTCTGGTTCCACTGCCTCTGTTGCACACTCTGGTAATTCTTTTGCTTGTCTCTCTCAGTCGGCCTCATTGGGTCCTTGGGTTCTTGATTCCGCCGCCACTGACCATATCTCTGGTAATAAAGCTTTATTTTCCACACTTTCTACTTCTGGTTGTTTGCCTACTGTCACTTTAGCCAATGGTTCTCACACACAGTCTCACGGGGTGGGCACTGCCCATCCCCTACCTTCTATGTCAGTTGATTCAGTCCTTTATGTTCCTGGTTCTCCATTCAACCTACTCTCTGTTCATCGGTTAACTAAAGCCCTTAATTGCATCATTTCATTCACTGAAAATTCTGTTTCCTTGCAGGACCTGAGACGCAGGGCGGATGATTGGCACCGGATGTGAGTCTCGTGGCCTTTACTGGCTCCGCCCCCCGTCAAGTGTTTGCTCCCTCACCACCGACCCTCTCACCCTCCACGCTTGATTAGGTCATCCCGACCTTGCTAACTTGCAGCGCATGGTGCCTAACTTTGTCCAAACTATCCGGTTGCCTTGTGAATCGTGTCAACTTGGGAAACACACGCGAGTCATTTTCACGATAGTGTTAGTAGTCGAGCTCGTCTCCTTTTACTTTAGTTCATACAGATATTTGGGGTCCTAGTCGCTTGAGTGTCTAGTTTAGGATTTCGTTATTTTGTTACATTTATTGATGACTACTCTCGTTGTACTTGGTTGTTTTTATTAAAGCATAGGTCTGAGTTGTTTTCTCTTTTTACCAACTTTTATCAAGAAATAAAAACCCAATTTGGTGTTCCTATTCGCGCTTTACGTAGTGATAATGCAAAAGAATATTTGTCTCATGATTTTCAAAACTTTTTAGCATCTCATGGCATTCTTCACCAGACGTCTTGTGCTCATACCCCACAAGTAAATGGGGTGGCTGAGCGCAAGAACCGTCATCTCATTGAAACCACCCGTACTCTTCTTCTTCATAATCATGTACCTTTTCGTTTTTGGGGGGATGCCGTTTTAACTGCATGTTATTTAATTAATCGCATGCCTTCTTCTGTTTTGGACTACCAAGTTCCCCACTCCATCTTATTTCCCCATGACCCCTTGCACTCCCTTCCCCTGCACGTTTTTGGGTCCACTTGCTTTGTTCATAACTTAACTCCTGGTCTTGACAAACTTTCTGCACGTTCACTTAAATGTGTTTTTCTTGGTTACCCTCGGTCTCAAAAAGGTTTTCGGTGTTTTTCTCCTTCTCTGCGTCGTTATCTGGTCTCCGCGGATGTTACCTTTTTTGACACTGTTCCCTTCTTTGAGCCATCTAATCATTCCACCTCTCCTGCTTCTGAGGAACTCCCACTTCCTGTGATCCCTATGCCTTTACCACCCCTTCTGCCTACACCCACGCCTAGCCCCCTTCAGGTCTACCACCGTCGAGCCCGTCCACTAGCCGAGCCTGTCCCACCCATTGCACCTGACCCACAGCCACTGCCTCCTCCTGCTTCTTCCTCCGAGCCTGTCTTGGCTGATGTGGACTCTCCTCGGTGCTCGATCCTCCACCGCCTTCGGTCTTGCCGGTTTCACCTGATCTTCCCATTGCCCTTCGTAAAGGTACTCGTTCCACTCGTAACCCATCTCCTCACTATACTGCCTTGAGTTATCACCGTTTGTCTTCTCTACATTATGCTTGTTTGTCTTCTTTGTCTTCTGTGTCTATTCCTAAGACTGCAGGTGAGGCTCTCTCCCACCACAGGTGGAGGCAAGCTATGATTACTGAGATGTGTGCACTTCAGGACAGTGGTACTTGGGATCTGGTGTCTCTCCCTCCAGGTAAATCTGTGGTTGGTTGTCGTTGGAATTTTCTGATTAAGGTGGGGCCTGATGGCCAAATTGATCGTCTTAAGGCTCGTCTTGTTGCCAAAGGGTACACTCAGATCTTTGGTTTGGATTATGGTGATACATTCTCCCCTGTTGCTAAGATGGCTTACGTTAAATGCATTTCTCTCTATGGCTGCTATGCGTCATTGGCCTCTTCATCAGTTGGATATTAAGAATGCCTTCCTCCATGGTGATCTTGAGGAAGAGGTTTATATGGAGCAACCTCCTGGGTTTGTTGCTCAGGGGGAGTCTTATGGCCTTGTTTGTCGCCTTCGAAAATCATTGTATGGTCTTTAGCAGTCTCCTCGAGCTTGGTTTGGAAGATTCTCCACTGTGGTTCAGCAATTTGGTATGACTCGGAGTGAAGCTGACCACTCCGTGTTTTATCATCATTCTCAGAGAGGTTGCATCTACCTAGTTGTGTATGTTGATGACATTGTCATTACAGGGAGCGACACTCAGGGTATAGCACAGATCAAACAGCACCTATGCAAGCATTTGCAGACCAAAGACCTTGGCAAACTCAGATACTTCCTGGGTATCGAAGTAGCACAGTCTAAAGATGGCATAGTTCTCTCTCAGAGAAAATATGCTGTTGACATTATAGAGGAAACAGGTTTACTTGCTGCAAAACCTGTTGATACTCCTATGGATCCTAATGTCAAGCTCCTACCAAATCAGGGGGAGCCACTATCTGACCCTGGGAGATATAGAAGATTGGTTGGGAAATTGAACTATCTCACAGTTACTCGTCCAGACATTTCTTTTGCAGTAAGTGTGGTTAGTCAATTCCTAAACTCACCATGTGAAGCTCATTGGGATGCTGTTATCCGTATTTTGAAATATGTCAAAGGAGCACCAGGAAAGGGCCTTATTTATGAAGATAAGGGGCATATTGATATAGTTGGGTATTACGATGCGGTAGTGGGATCCCCTTCTGATAGGCGTTCCACTTCAGGTTATTGTATACTTATTGGAGGCAATCTCATATCCTGGAAAAGCAAGAAGCAAACCGTAGTGGCTCGATCTAGTGCTGAGGCAGAGTACCGTGCAATGGCTTCAGCCACATGTGAGCTTATCTGGCTCAAGCAACTCCTCAAAGAACTTCAATTTGGGGAAGCCAAACAAATGACACTTGTTTGTGACAATCAAGCTGCTTTACACATTGCCTCAAATCCAGTTTTTCATGAGAGGACCAAACACATTGAAGTTGATTGTCACTTTATTAGAGAGAAGATTTTATCTGGAGACATCACCACAAGTTTCGTCAATTCAAATGACCAATTGGCAGATGTTCTCACCAAATCATTGAGAGGTCCTAGAATAAGTTACCTATGTAACAAGCTAGGTGCATATGATCTATATGCCCTAGCTTGAGGGGGAGTGTTAGAATATGTGAATATCTTTTAGATATCTTTTATTATCTTTTATTATCTTTTGTTATCTGTAAATAGGGATAATATATCTTTGTAATTATTGTGTATTTATTGCACATTTTCTATATATATTCACTCCGTTGTGTAGTTCAGGACACACGGATTCATTCTATGATTTTCTCTCTTTCTCTGTTTCTCATCTAACAACTGAAATGTAAAATAGCTCAGAGTATTAGAGAGACTCTGAAACTCTCCCAAATGCCTAACCAATTTCCAGATCCCCTCCTCAATATCCCTCTCCTTGCTTATATAAGCTCTTCCCTAACTAACTTGATTATTCTCTCTCTGCCTAGGTGGCAGAGTTAGTTACAAAACCCTCACAATTAGTTAGAAAACTCTTACAATTATTACTAGACCTAACAAGAGCTAAATAGACATGGCTGAGTTTTTGTCTTAACTCGGGGCAAGATCCAATTAAATAGGAGGCAAGACCACAGGGTAGTAATTGGGTTAATTATATGGGTGAAGATAATGGCTTGATTAATTCCTTTAGTATTGGGTGAACAGTGCAGCCAACTTCACTTCTTTCGGGTATATTTTCTGTTGATTGTCGATCAGTCTATGTTCAATTTCCTAGCAATTTGGGAGACAATGCTAAGTTTAAATGGTGGCATAGCAACCTAAATGAGGCTTTGATAACAATTTTCCTTGGGCAGTTGCGTCACCTCTATAACAAACTTTTCCAGGTTATTTTTGTGCTTGATGACTTGACAACTAGTTGCATTGAAACCATTGATATTATCAATTCTTTGTATGTGAATAATTCTCCTAAAAGATTCATGGGTGTATGGTACTCTTCAAAGTATATTAGGCAGCCAAAGAATCATTCCCCCATAGAGGAAGACAAGCATAAGGGCCATAGCAACGTTGACTTTGGAGATTATAGAGAGGACTTTGAAGCTGCAGGGCATGAAGAAACAGAGAAGGAAAAATGGGCAAAGATGGCATTTCAGAAATTGTTTTTTATTGAACCTAATGAGCCATCCCCGAAATGGTTGTTGTGAAAATGGGGATCTCAAAATGGTTGTTGCAAAAATGGGGATCTCAAAAACTATTAGAAAGCATTAGGATTTGGGCTGGACAGTAAAGGTGTTTTTGGCTCATATGCAATTTGGGGCTAGACTTTTGGTGGATAAAGAAATTCAAGGGACTAGGAATGCATTAGGGACCCCTTATATGGGAAAGTATATATTAGGAGGAATAGGGTAGCTAGTGACCCACATGTAGGGCCCACTAAGTGTGTCCAGCTGGACGAATGATAGCTGTAAGGCAGGTAATTTTGGAGGGAAAAACAATTAAGAAATTAGTTTGACAATAAGGGAAAAAAGGTTGATTAGAGAGTGTCTAATCATTCATTCAATTGTTGTAATATAGTTTGGGGCTCTATTCTCCTCTATCCCTTGTATCCATTTCTAGGGTTCTTGAGTATTTGCCAAGATTTCTTTAGTAGCAAGCCTAACATTTGGAATCAGTTGCTCTATTTTCCTGGGCAATCACTTCAATGGCTGCCAAAGTTGAGAAGAAGCTGGAAGCAGTGGAGGCTTCGATGAGTACGATGCAAGCGCAAAGGGAAGAAAACCATGAAAAAAAAAAAATTTCCTTGATGGCAGCGCTTGCAAACCTCACGGAATCCATGAAGAAACTTGATGATAGGTTGGACTCCATGGAGAAGGCTCCGCATGTTGAACTTTCACCGCACCAAAACCAGAGGCATGATACCTTCCAAGATGATCGCGATTGTGTAGAGATGTCAGGTGACGATTCCCTGAGTGCGAGATCACACCGCGAGCGGCAGTGCAATGAAAACCATGGTGACTTCAGAGACAGTAAGGGTTTTTTGGCAAGGAACCAGCGTTGACATAACACGAAGCAGTGGCGGAAGCTTGATATACCACTATTTCATGGTGAGGACGCATATGCTTGGGTTGATAGCATCGAAAGGTATTTTCAGATACGAGAAGCCACTCAATCGCTATGGCTTATTGATTTGGTTTCGTTGGTGGGAGGACACAGCACTAGATTCGATATGGGAGGCATTCACTAAGGTGATGGTAAAGCACTTTCAACCTGAACTGGCTCAAAATCCCTTTGAGGGGCTGTTGGAGCTCAAACAAGAGAACTTCATCAGGGAATATCAGGAGCAATTCGAATTGTTTTCCTGTCCTCTGAAGATTACAAACAAGAGGTATCTGTTTGGTTTATTTCTCAATGGCCTAAAGGATGAGGTAAGGGCTGAACTCAAACTCCATTGTTATTCTACTTTAGACAAGTTAATGAATTTGTCAGAACTAGTAGAAAGTAGAAATAAACTGCTCCAATGGTGTGTTGGTAAACCTCTTTCAAAATTGGGTGCTAGTTGGGGACACTCCATTAGAGGGGCTATTAAGGGAGCTTCACAGAATAATTCAAGGGCAGGGCTGGATGAAAAAGGGGGGTTTGCTGCGAGAAAGAAAGGGTTCAGGCAACTGACTGATGAGAAGTATAGGTAGAAGAGAACCAAAGGCTTATGTTTCTCTTGTGATGAAAGATTTACCCTTGATCACAATTGTAAGAACAAAAGCTTTAGATTTATGTTGCTGGAAGAGGAACCAGAGGGGAACGGTTCTTGGCTATTAGGAGTAAGGGTGTTAATAGGTGTATGTTAGGGAGCAAAAATCACAAATCTATTAAGGCATGGGGAACGGTTCTTGGCTATTGAGTAAGGGTGTTAATAGACCCAGGCACCTTTCAATTTTATTTGCCCTGCCTTGGTACACAAGGCCAATTTACCAGTGGATAATGATGCTAATTTTGTAGTAACCATGGCTAATGGACAGCAGTCTCCATGAAAAGGAAAGTGTACAAATCTGACTATCACCTTCCCAAATTTGGAGGTAGTGGAAACCTTCTATGTGTTTCCCTTAGATAATTCAGAACTAGTTCTAGGGCCGGCATGGCTGGACACTCTCAGGGGAGACTCGAACCAACTCTGGGAAATCAAGTACCCAAGGGAATTGGAGCGTATAAAAGAAAAAGAATACAAGGGTATTATGGTAATACGGGTCAAGGTCCAGGGGTAAATCATGTGGAGCACCCTTGGTCCTAACTAACATGCATATTGGCACCTAGTGTGTGTGTGTGTGTTGGCTGGGAATGTGTAGAGTGTGCATGTGAGGAATTCTATTAGAGAGAAAGGTATAATTGTTGGGTAGGAGTAGAAGGAGATAGGCAAGGATTAGGACCTAGGCTTGGAGAGACTCGGTTGATTAGTGCCGAGAACCTTTTTCTCTCTCTATTTGCTCACTGTTATTCTGGTTTTTTCTATTCTTCCCTGAGTTAGGATCTCAGTGGTTCTAGTTTAGAAGTGTTAATAAGACACATACCTCTATACTTTCTATCGTTTCTATTGTGGTTTCTTACATCAGCCTTCGCACTCCCATACAAATATTCCCTTTTTCCTTAACAGATTCACACACAACCCCCCTTTCACCAGTATGCACTCACACACTTGATACCTCAGCAAGTAGTTAAGCAATACCATATTCACACAACTGCCTATATTTCTTTCTCTCATACAATACCCCTTACGGACCTAGTCGCTAACAGAAGATAGGTTCTGCACATGTACTGTTAGGAGACCATTCATTGGACAGGTGTATGTGAGAAGCAATAGGGAGGAAAAAGTTGGGCTCTAAATTGGGGCTGAATGAAAATATTAAAGGATTAGCCATTTAGTTGGGGATTCAGCTAGAGTAGGTGAAGAAAAGAGGTTACAAGGTAGTTGTAGGCATATATAAGGAATGGGATCAACTATTAGGAAGATCCTCAAAGGGTGACACTCCAACTTTGAAAAAAACTTGGCTACCCCAACTCATCAAGTAGCTCATCAATAACCAGTATAGGAAATTTATTAGGATGGCAATTTTGTTCAAGGCCCTATATAGTCTATGCAAAATCCCCATGCACCATCTTTCATCTTGAACAAGATTACAATACAAATAAGAACTAGTGCTAGGCCTAATGATTCCAGCCCTTAGCATCTCATCAATAATTTTCTCTATCTCATTCTTTTGAGAATAGGGTACCTATATGCTCTAGAATGGCAGCTTAGGGTTGTTTAAAACTGAACCAAACCAATCTCTACCATAAAAATCGAACCAAAAAACCAAAAACCAAATGAAAAACTGAAAAAGTCCTTTTCTTTCTCTTCCATTTTTGGACAAAAACAGATCAGTTTGGTTTCCAATTCCCAAAATCAAAAACGAATTGAACCAAACTAATTCACTCAAATTCCTTTTATACCCTAAATCATTTTACATATTTCCAAATATACCTCCTTACACTTAAGTTATCCAAAACCTTGCTCTTCACTTTTTTCCTCTTGCCCCACTAAGATAGTAACACCACTCACTCTCTTCTCGTTGCCTTTAACTCTCTCACTCTTAGTCTTAACTTCTCTGCATCTCCCGACAATCCTACATCTCTCAAGACTCACAAAGTCACAATCTCTCATCCTTCACATGAAGCCAGCCTCCAGCCAGCCACCACAATTGTCCTCCACCTTCACACTACCGACCTTTTAAAATTAGAGCCTCATGTTCTTTTGTCGTTCAAGCACTTACAATGAACCCTTCCCACCTCATCCTCTTTTGGTCCCATACTCGCAACTCATTACTTTGCACATCTAGCCCTCATCTCCATCAACCACCCCACCGTGTCGTCTGCTTCCACCGTGCCATTGCTTAACCCCACAATACCCCATTTGTAGTTTCCAATACTTATATTAGGGGAAGAAAAACTACTATTCAAATCCAAAACTACTATAGGATAACTATAGGTGTTTATAGCTTGTTTGGTTTTGCTTATTTTGGAAGGGAAAAATCTCCCTCCAAATGCTTTCACACTCAGCTTCATAAGTTAATTTGAATGTAAAGTAAGCAAAATCTAAACATATTCAATTAACCAAAACAAAGATGGGATAAGATTTATTTATTATTTTAAAGCAGCAAATAGAAATAAAATATATTTATTATTGTTCTGGAACTTTTGATAGATTACATGAAAAAAGTAATTCGAAAAATATGTCAGCATTTCAAGTTTTAACACATACTAGTCAAGAATTGATGGTTACATAGATTGAATGATGCCATCGTACTATACTATAATCAACTAAAAAATAATGCTTACATATGTTTTTGGTCTTTGAAAAATAAGCATATTTTGATTTTGGTTCCAAAAGGTTTTTTGTTTGGTTTCTTTAAAAACATTTCTAAAGCAGCTTGGTTTAGTCCTTGTTGCCAAACTGTCTATTTTAAATGCTAAACTATCCAATGGAGGGTTAGATCATTCAATCATACATAAAAGTCGGCAATTATGTTATAGGAACTAAAACCAAATAGTTTCAGGAATGTTTGGATTGAAACCAAATGAACAATTTTTCAGGGACTAAAACCAAAATTTGCTTATTTTATTAGAATCAAAAACATATTTAAACCAAAACATATTGTTAAAATTGAAACTAACAAAAGATAAAATCAATCACGTGTAATTCAAGATTTTAGTTCCATTGAAGATGTCGAAGAAGATCTTTCTTTGTACAAAGCGAGGTGGTTGGGTTTTTATGTGATAATATGGTTTTTACTCCTTTTATGTATATGATGAAGGTCTGCTGCATGAATGTACTCAGGCTGAACATGAGCTGTGATTCCTATGGGAGGTTGTCTTTGTTGTTTTCCTTTAGCATTGTGGTTTCTTCTGGAGGATACCCCATCCTCTCATGTAATTTCCCCCTTTTATCTAATATTTTTATATTTCTCTACCCCCCACCCCCCCGCGGCAGGAAAAAAAAAAACAAAGCAAAAGAGCACAAATGCACAATTAAGAACCTCACTTTGATTATTTTTATTGCGCTCCCTATTTCATTAACACTCAAACTCCGACGCCATGAATAACCACATGACCTTTGTATAAGTGCACATTTTGTTTCGGGTTTGACAGCAACCACCAGGGCATTCCAATCAAGTCCACCATCCTCAGTGAGCTGATTGAATAATGTCAGCCAAGAGTTAGAAAGAAGACTTGAGTCAAAGCCGGAACAAATAATGTAATTTTACTAGCGTACCGGAACTTCTCGGTACTTCACCCCAAAATCTTGGAGGGAACCAAGTCCACCAGTGTCTCTTTTCCCAATTACTTCCTCCAACGTGTCATAGGGAGCACCAGCAACTGCCAAGAGCTGACAGCTATATCAGTTTAAATCACATTCTAGTCACATTCCATGCTCTATAACTATAGAAACTATACAGGTAAAATGCCAGCAAATAATTAAGAGAAGATAATGTCAATAAAATAATGTATTACCTCATCTCCTGGCCTCAGCAGTGCAAATAAAGCGCATGTAATAGCATGAGTACCTGAGAAGAACTGTTCACAGATGAGAATACTGTAACCTCTACTCTATTAACTTCGTAAGAACTACAAAGTAAATGTACTAACACAGGGAAAAATCAAAACCTGTGAACGAACAATAGCTGATTCAGCCCCAACAATTTCTGCAAAAGCCTGGTCAAGAGCCTCTCGCCCCCCAGCTTCATCATGACCATAACCAGTGCAACCACCAAAGTGCTGATATCAGTATGCATGTTAACAACAAATTAGATCCCCGAAAGACAGAAAATAAAGGGCTGTTTGAGTTTCCAGTTTTCTAGCTTTTAGGATTTTGTGAAGGAAACACTAAAAACTGGAATTTGTAGGGGTTGTTTGCTTTCAGTTGCCAGTTTTTAGCTTTCATTTTCAGTTTTCTAGTTTTCCAGATTTTGTGAAGGAAATATTGAAAATTCTGAAAACTACAAATTTTAGTTTTCAGTTCTTTTAGTTTTTCCTTCACAAATTCTTGAAAACTGGAGAACTGAAAATAAAAATTGAAAACTGAAAGCAATAAGTCGTTTTCAGAATTTTCAGTATTTCCTTCACAAAATCTGAAAAACTAGAAAATTGAAATTTGTAGTTTTCTAATTTTCAGGATTTTGTTAAAGAAATATTGAAAACTGAAAATTAGATTTTATAGTTTTCACAATACTCATTTTTTTCTTCACAAAATCCTAAAAACTGAAAATTAAAACCAAATGCACCCTAACTATCCCTGCAGAAATTTTAATAAAAGGTTTGACAGCCTGATTGTAACAACTACCAAGGGTTTCAAACGGAATAGATCCAAAAACAGATATTGATGATTAAACAAAGAAAACACACATTAGAGCTCCTGACTGCTGAAAGTTGGACAGAATAGCCAAAACATAAATCTCTTATCTTTACAGGATATCAGTGAACAAACATAAAAGAATGATGAATTTGCAGATGAACCCCACTTTCAAAAAAATTAATACTTGTTCAGTGGGAGGGGTGGCAGTGTTTTTCTCTCCTATTTCTTTGCCACAGATCACTTAAATAATTTTACTCTTTCTGTGTCCTAGGGATTTACAGATTGTTAGACAATGATGCACATTCTAGAAATATCTAGCTAAGCATGCAAGTGATGGTGCATTATAGAGATTTCTATATAAATCTTGTAAGATAGAAGTAACAATTTAATAACATTATTATAGCTGTAAAATGAGAAAATTCTGGATCAATGTAGAGGCTGCAGCACTGCCTCAAGTTTGGTGGCAACATTGGCCTATAAATAGGTTGCATACCTCACCATTTTGGGTGTGCCTTACAAGAACCAATATCCATCACCTAGAGCAACACTTTCATATCTCCTTGTATGTTTTCCTTCATTTAAATAAAACTATCATTTTCCAGTCTAATTAATCTCAAAGGCTCATCTCAATCACTTTCAACTAATTAATCTCCAATACTCATCTCATCTTTAATCACATAAAAAACAACACAGATAAATCCCACATTCAAAGAATTTTTCTTCTTTTTGTGGGGAAAAGGATGCACAGATAAACCAAGACTTTTTCTGTATCTCAGGATTACAATTCAATAACTACGATTGTCTGACAGAATCTATCCGAGAAAAAGTATCAATTCTAGTTTATTAAGGGCCTGTTTGGTTCAGGTTTTCCAGTTTTCAGTTTTCAGTTTTTTCAGTTTTTCCTTCACAAAAACTGAAAACTGAAAACTGGAAACTGAAAATTGAAAACTGGAAAACCTGAACCAAACAGGCCCTAAGTATCCTACCTACAGTTAGCTATTGGATGTTCATGCATACTCTCAACTCATATTCAAATAGGAAGCTTCAGCTTCTCACCTCTAAGTAGTCAGATTAAAAGTTGCAGGGTTTCCTACTTTTGCAATGCTTTTGTTCAAAATTCCAAAAGAAGGAAAAAAAATTACAATGGCACCAAAATCATCCAAATGGCATAAGCCAAAAAAATCTACCAGTTCCGATAAAAACAGTGAACATTTATTAGTCCTTGAACCATGGGGATTGTATCAGATGATTATGAATAAGAAAATATCATAGAGTAACATTTACGTTCAACTTATGGAAATGTAAGCGTGTGCTTACATGAGATCCAACCCTAGAATTCTGGAAAGCTTTAAGGACACGAGTGGTATTGAATGCAACCAAATCATCCACAGCCCTGAACTCGGAATGCAAGGCATCCACTGCTTCCACCACCTGCACTGCAACAAAAGGAAACCATTACTGTACTTGCTCAATCCACAAGATTTTAGCATGTAAAACAGACACAACCCTCCACATTAGAATCTTAAAGAAGAAAAAGAGAGAGAGAGAGAGAGAGAGAGAGAGAGAACACTAGAAATACAAAATCTTTTAAGGAATGGAATGAAAGTAAAGTCATCCGCTATGCTCTTTTCAAATAAAACCAATTCAAATATGACTCTTTCAGCTGACGCAATCACTTTGGCACCATTATTGGGTGTTTTTACATTCATAATAAAAACCAGAAAATATCACATTATATTCATGTAGAATCAGATTTCTAATAATTCATTCCACTTCTTCATCACATATTAACCCCCAAAAGATAACTTCTGAAATGAAGTATAATAAATGTGTTCAACCGAAAACAGACCCCTCATTTGAAGTTCATTTCAAACATTTTCATGAGTGCCAGAAAGACCAAAAAGATAGCAAATCCCATCCCATATTATATTAATATACAATCTCCACTCTCCAATTCTTTCCAAGATAGGAAATGGTACACAACACAGGTGCAGCGACAAAATACGGTTCCGGCTTCTGGGTTTCGGAAGGTAATATTCTTCTGCAATGTCTCAATGCTTTCGAAGCAGCCAATTTGTGCTGTGGTAAAACAGGTGAAAGAAGTGGTCTGATAAATAAGGTCAACTGTAGGAGCAGTACCTCTGGGACGAAGGGGTTGACAATGGAATGATGGATGTTGTTAGCAGTGGCAGGAACTGAGACCCTAGAGACCAAGCGAACGGTGGCCAATGGAGCGAAAGCACGAGTAGGAAGCACAGGATAAGCAGATGCGGAGCAGGATATGACGCACATTGTTGTTCCTTGCTTCGTGTACAGGAAGGAGCTATATATGACCAACTGGCGACAGGACTGAGCACTAAACCGTCTGAGCATGTATATATCCGCGTAAGTTTATAGGAAATATGTGCGGTTCCACCGAATTAAAATACAATAACCAATTACTGGTTGGTCTAGGGGACCGGACGCTATATTCCTTAAGCAATTTCTTGAGTTTGAATTCTACAATGGATAATGTCATTGGAACAATAAAACTACGTAACAATTATACACTATGTATCTTGTAGCATCCTAATTTTTATTCAGAAAATAATTGGGACTTTATTAATGAGAATATAAAAAATCTGACAGACATAGAAATGATAAGGACGATCCAATAGACCTGTAAAAAAAATGTGGATAGTAATCTAGTGGGTTCCGGGCCCGCTGGGATAGCCGAAACCCTAGATTCGAGGCCCGAAGGTGTATGAAATTTGGAAAACATGGGAATAAGGTTAGACATATTTGGAAATGAAAATTTTACACTTAGAATTAATTTTTAGGTAATATCTTATTACCCGTGTATACTGTTTCACCCATTCAGTGAAATTTTAGTGTGTGATTTCCAACAACGAAAACTATTTTGATCTCTACAAAATGAATGAACTTATCTCTTTAAATCAAATAAATGGCTAAGATTCAATCTCGAATTATGAGATTGAATCATAGCCATCCATTTTATTTTCTTAGATTAGGATTTATCTAATTATAATATATAAAATTCAATGCATTTATTACAAGATTAGTATGAAATCAAACTTCTCTAAGAAGCCAAATGCATTCTGGGCCAGCAAAGGATGAGTACAGAACTTGCATCTTTTCTTCACAAACACCATGAAAACTTGAAGTTAAACCTCAAATCCTTAACCTAGAGTAGTTAGAACTTCTAAATTCCTTCACCAAACTTCTTCTACACATCTATATGTACAAATTTAACCAATTAAAATTTCAGATCCTCACCTTCATACCTCATACCTCACTAATTAGGGAAGGGTTAGGGGCTTTTTGGAAGGTTTGAAGTAAGGAAAAACCATTCTTGGAAGGACTTTTGGAGTTAAAAGTCTTGAAGCATTACAAGTAAGATTTTCTTTGGTCTTTTCTTTCAAAATTTGTGTTGAACATATCTGGTTGGTTTTATCCAAAATTTTGTATTGTATTGGTTGACGATATATGATTATTGATGTATGAATTTTGGTGATGTGTTTGGATGGTGTTAAAAATCATTTTGGTCAATAGAGATTTAGGACCATGTTGCTGGATTTTCAGTTTGGCTTCAGATTGGGAAATTTAGTGAATGTTTAGACATATTTGTGGTCATGATTATAAGTTGGAAAAATTATATGTTGAAGCTAACATCCTAAACTAGTTCCACGAATTTTTTTTAGTTCTGTTTTTTATTTCTAATGCTTAAAAAAAAAAAAATTCAAGAATCGAAGTTATAACTATGATACCTGAAATAGTGAATTTGAAGCTACGAATTTGTCTAATTTTGTTATCATAGCAAATGGTGGATTTTTCCTTGAAATTTTTTTTTACAGAGTGTTCGAAACATATTGAAGTTTAACCATGATTTTTATTCTGAAGAGATTCATTCATTTGCTAGGGATAAAAATTAGTGAATTTTGGCATTGAGCGAAGAGTAAGTGGTTTCTGACCACCAAATTTGTATAATTTTGTTAACATAGTTAGAGAACTCTTTTTGCTTTGATATTTTTACAGGCCTTGTGGACACATTGAAGTGTCTTAGAGAACTTTTATAGCCCTTGAAATGGATTTTTGATATGCATAATAAATCGTACTCCTTAGGCATGAATTTTGACAACATGCTGTAATTGTGCTGAAATGAACTCAAGTATTGATTTGGTGGTTTAATGACTCTTAGTTTAAGTTTGATGAGTATGAATGTATGCTATTGACTTTAAAGATTGGTTTAAGGCATGATTGGAGTCATATTGTGAATCAATGCATGTATGTGTTTTATTGCATGCATTTGAAAAAGAAAAGTGAATGATACATTGAATTAAGTTCTATAGCAATAAGTAGACAAAAAAAAATGAGAGCCTTTTGACTTATCAAGGGAAAATAAAGTGACATAAGATCCTTTTGATTTGTCGATGGCAAATAAAGTGATAAAAGGTCTTTTCAATTTGTCAAGAATAAATAAAGTGATATAAGATCCTTTCGACTTATTGAGGGCAAATAAAGAGTGATAAGATTCTTTTGACTTGTCGAGGGCAAATAAATATAGATGAGATTTTCTTCGATTTATCAAGGGAAACTAAAAAGAAATAAGATCATTTTGACTTGTTAAGGGCAAATAAAGAGATATAAGGTTCTCTTCGATTTATTAGGGGCAATTACAAATACGTTCACTACATTTAGCATATGCATGATCATGTTATATTTAAATGTTCGACTAGAATTATTTACTATGTGTTTGAGCTTTATGATATATGTGCACTAAGTGATTGATTATTAAAAGCTATTCATTTCGGAAGTATGATTTGGAACTTTAAAAATGAACCATTGATACATGTTGCATGGTCACATTTTCTTAATAAACTGAAGCGGCTGGGGCAATGACGATGAAATTATGATTGTATATTTAGGGAACGTCCCTACTGAGAATTGTATAATTCTCACCCCTATGTTTGTGTGTTCCCGTGTCATCTCCAGGTTGATCCAGATGACAAGGAGGGTGTTGCATGAAAGAAATCTACTCTGCAATAGTTTAGTACAAAAGACTTGTATTTGTTGTAGCGTGTATATATATATATATATATCTGTACCTTTAAAGATAATCAGACGTACTATACGGCTCTTAGAAAAGCTTCCTTGTATATTAAACTTTGTATTTAAATAACTACTTTGTATATTTGATATATATTTTGATAGAACCTCGCATTAGTTACTACACGATTCATCCGACCTTTGTTCTTGATATTTAAGAGAGGTCCACTAAATTATAAGTAACAACTCTTGAGTATAGTGTCATGACTTAAGGATGATGTTGTACTTGGGAGGGTGTTACATTATGGTATCAGAGCAATTCATCCTAGTAGGACATTGAGGAATGGACTGGCTATGCTTCCTTAGTAAATATCATGCATTATAATTCTAAAAATGTGTATGACTGCTGGTTGGAAATGTTGTGGGTTACTGCCACACTTAGCTTGGTATTGAGCATGATCAACTTAATATTTTTGTTTGGTGTGATAGGAATCAATGACTTCGGATCGGCGTACTAGGTGTGGAGCTAGGAATGAAGCCGATATGATGGATACTTTTTGTGAGATGGCCGCGACAATTAGAGAACAACCTGCGATTGCTAACCGAATGATGGAGAGGTTGAACCGTAATGAAGAGCAAAACCCAACTGATAATCCTAGAGGGAACGAAGTGGATGTGGAGTATTAGAAATTTGCTGAGTTTAGGAAGGCAAATCCCCTACCATTTCGAGGAACTTTCAATCCAAACAAAAGCAAAAGAATGGATTAAAGCTATGAAGAAAATTTTCTCAGTTCTTCCATTTATGGAAACCCAAAAAGTGGCCTTCACTACTTACATGCTAAAAGCATATGTAGAATTTTGGTGGTTTGGCACCAAAGGGTTATTCAAAACTTATCAGACTGAAGTCACTTAGGAGATCTTCAAGGAAGCTTTCTACCACAAGTACTTCTCTACTTTAGTGAGAAATGCAAAGGAGTTGGAGTTCGTGGCACTTAAGCAAGGGTCCATGAGTGTAGCAGAGTACATGACAAAGTTCGAAGGGCTTTGCAAATTTTCCACCATCTATCAGCGTAATCTTGATGAAGCTTGGAAGTGCTTGAAGTACGAAGGAGGGTCACATGAAGATATCGAAGCTGTGGTGGGTTTCTTAGAGATTCGGGATTATGCAACCCTGGTAAACAAGTGTCGTCGTGCAAAGGACTCAAACAATAAATTAGCAATCGTTCAAACTGCTAAAGAAACTTCTAATAAAAGACTAGCCCTTAAAGATCAAGGCTATGAGGAGGCTTCACCCCAAAAGAAGCAGTTTCAATTAATTCCTTCCAAGGACAAATAGTTATAAAAGTCGACTGTGCGGCAAGGTTGCCCAAAATATGGGAAAAACCATGAAGGTAGACCTTGTAGAGCTAGACAAAATGTATGCTACAGCTGTGGAAAACCAAGACATAAAATTTGGGAGTGTTCAGAGAAATATCCAAAACCTACTAAAAAGCCACAACACTAGAGTAGGGTCTTCATCATAAGTGCTGAAAGGACGTCACCACCCAACAATCCAATCTAAGGTAGGAACATTTAGGATTTGATTGAATTGTTTGAACTATGTGTGAATTCCTTGTTGGATTTATGAAAATTTTCTCTTGAAATCTATTTTCAAATTGAATTTTAAGGACAAAATTCTTTCTAAGGTAGGTGGTAATGTAACACCTTAATTTTTATTCAGAAATTAATCAGGACTTTATTAATGAGAATCTCAAAAATTTGACAAACATAGAAATGACGAGGATGATCCAACGGATCTGTTAAAAAAATAATAATAAATAGTAACCTAGTGGGCTCCACAGACCCGTTAAGACAACCGAAACCCTAAATTCGAGGCCCGTAGGTGTCTGAAATTTGGAAAATATGTGTACAAGGTTAGAAATAGCTGGAAATGAAAATTTTATACTTAGAATTAATTTTCGAGTAATATCTAATTACCCGGGTACACTGTTTCACCCATTTGGTGAAATTTTGGTGTGCGATTTCTAACACTGAAAGCTATTTTGATCTCTAAAAAATGAATGAACTTATCTCTTTAAATCAAATGAATGGTTAAGATTCAATCTTGAATTATGAGATTGAATCATAGCCATCCATTTTACTTTCTTAGATTAGGATTTATCTAATTATAATATATAAAATTCAATGCATTTATTACAAGATTAGTATGAAATCAAACTTCTCCAAGAAGCCAAATGCATTCTCAGCCAGCAAAGGATGAGTGCAGAACCTCCATCTTTTCTTCACTAACACCATGAAAACTTGAAGTTAAAAGTCAAATGCTTAACCTAGAGTTGTTAGAACTTCTAAATTCCTTTACCACACTTGTTCTACACATCAATATATACAAATCTAACCGATTAAAATGTCAATTCTTCACCTTGATACCTCATATGTCACTGATCAGGGAAGGGTTAGGGGCTATTTGGAAGGCTTGAAGTAAAGAAAAACCATTCTTTCAAGGACTTTTGGAGCATCTATGTTGAACATCACAAGTCTTGAAGCATCACAAGTAAGGTTTTTTTTTGTCTTTTCTTTCAAAATCTATGTTGAACATATCTGGTTGGTTTTATTCGAAATTTTTTATTGTATTGGTTAATGATATATGGTTATTGATGTATGAATTTTGGTGATGTGTTTGGATGGTGTTAAAAATCATTTTGGTCAATAGAGATTTAGGACCATGCTACTCGATTTTCAGTTTGGCTTCAGATAGGGAAATTTAGTAAATTTTTAGACATATTTGTAGTCATGGTTATGAGCTAGAAAAATTATATGTTGAAGCTAACATCCTAGGCTAGTTGCACAAATTTTCTTGAGTTCTGTTTTTGATTTCTAATGCTTTAAAAAAAATTCAAGAATCGAAGTTGTAACTATGCCGCTTGAAATATTGAATTTGAAGCTGCGAATTTATCTAATTTAGTTATCATAGCAAATGATGGGTTTTTCCTTTGAAATTTTTATAAATTGTTTGAAACATATTGAAGTTTAGCATGATTTTTATTTTGAAGAGATTCATTCATTTGCTAGGGTTAAAAATTAGTGAATTCTGGCATTGAGTAGAGATTAAGTGGTTTCTAACAACCAAATTTGTATAATTTTGTTAACATAGTTAGAGAACTCTTTTTACTTTCATATTTTTATAGGGCCTTGTGGACACATTGAGGTGTCTTGGAGAAATTTAATAGTCTTTGAAATGGATGTTTGATTTGCATAATAAACCATACACCGTAGGCATGAATTCTGCCAACATGCTGTAATTGTACTAAAATGAACTCAAGTATTGATTTAGTGATTTAATTACTCTTAATTTAAGTATGATGAGTATGAATGCATGCTATTGACTTTAAACATTGGTTTAAGGTATGATTGGAATCATATTGTGAATCAATGCCTGTATGTGTTTATTGCATGCATTTGAAAAAGAAAAGTGAATGATACATTGAATTAGGTTCTATAGCAATAAGTAGAGAAAAAAAAAGAGATCCTTTTGACTTATCGAGGGCACATAGAGTGACATAAGATCCTTTCGATTTGTCAATGGCAAATAAAGTGACAAAAGATCCTTTTGATTTGTCGAGGGCAAATAGAGTGACATAGGATCCTTTCAACTTATCGAGGGAAAATAAAGAGTGAGAAGATCCTTTCGACTTGTCGAGGGCAAATAAATACAGATGAGATTCTTTTCGACTTGTCAAGGGAAACTAAAAAGAGATAAGATTCTTTTGATTTATTAAGGGTAAATTAAGAGATATGAGATTCTCTTTGACTTATTAAGGGCAATTACAAATACGTTCACTACATTTAGCATATGCATGATCATGTTATATTGTTTGACTAGAATTATTTATTATGTGTTCGAGCTTTATGATATATGTGTACTAAGTGATTGATTATTAAAAGCTATCCACTTCGGAAGTATGATTTGGAACTGTAAAAATGAACCATTGATATATGTTGCATGGTCACATTTTCTTAATAAACCGAAATGGTTGGAGCGATGATGATGACATTATGATTGTATATTGGGGGAATGTCCCTATTGAAAATTGTATAATTCTCACCCCTATATTTGTGTGTTTCCGTGTTGTCACCAGGTTGATCCAGAGGACAAGGAGGTTGTTGCATGAAAGAAATCTACTATGTAGTAGTTTACTAGAGAAGACTTATATTTGTTGTAGTTAGTTTTATATAAATATATGTATGTTTGTACCTTTAAAGATAATTAGACGTACTGTAAAGTACTTAGAATAGCTTCCTTGTATATTCAACTTGGTATTTAAAAAACTACTTTGTGTATGTGATATATATATTTTGATAGAACCTCGCATTATAAGTAACAACTCTTGAGTATAATGTCATGACTTAAGGATGATATTGTACTTGAGAGGGTGTTAAATGTAACACCTTAATTTTTATTTAGAAAATAATTGAGGCTTTAGTAATAAGAATATCAAAATTCTGATATACATAGAAATGATGAGAACAATATAACGAACGTAAAAAAAATATGAATAGTATTTTGTAGGCCCTGTAAGCTCGCCGGGGTAGCCGAAACACTAGAATTGGACCCCGAAGATGTCCAAAATTGAGAAATTATAGGATTCAGGTTAGAAAAAGGTAAGAATAAAAATTTTATACTTAGAATTAATTTTCGGGAAATAGTTGATTACCCGAGTACATTGTTTCACCCGTTTGATGAAATTTCGGTGTACGATTTTTAACACCGAAAGTTAGTTAAAATCTACTAATAATAAAGTTTATCCATTTGAATACCAATGAATGACTAGGATTTCATCTTGGAATGAAAGATCAAATCCTAGCCATTGATATAAAATTCTTTTAATGAAAAATTCAAGTTTCATTTCCAACCAATGAAATCACATTTTATATGATAAACATAACACACCTAACCTCATAATTTCCATCCTCCATTCTCGGCTAGCAACAACGAAGAACCAAAACCTCCATTTTCTTTCTCACAAACCTTGATTTCAACCTCAAAAATCCTAGACCAAACCTTATTAAAATAAAAAACCTTCTCAAGTAAACTTGTTTTACACTTCAACCTCTACAAATATAACCGATTAGATTCTCCAAAAACCTCACCTTATTCCATCACTCATCTCTAATTAGAGGAGGATTTAAGTGTGTATCAAGAGCTTTGGGGTGGAGTACATCTATCTTGCAGTATACAAAAGACAAAGAGACATTAGCTTCCAAGAGTAGGGTTTTATTGAGTCTTTCTTTGTCAAATTTATATTTCTCATTTTTGACTTGTTATGCCCGAAATTTTTGACTATTTTGGTTAATGATATATGGTTGTTGATGTATAAATTTTGGTGGAGGGTTTGGATGAGGTTAGAGCAATCATTTTATTAAATAAAGTTTTAGTTAGAGTGCTGGATTTTCGGTTTTGCTGAAGGCAGTAAAATCTCATGAAAGTTTAGACATATTTATGGTCCTGATCGTGGACTGGAAAAATTATATGTTGGACATAACATCTTGAAATATCTTCATGAATTTTCTTGAGCATTTGTTTCAAGAAATACTACTTTAAAAAAATCATAGACCAAAATGATGTTCATGCTGCCTAGATTTCTAAAACTGAAGCAGTAAAATTGTATGATTTTATTATCATAGTAGCTGATCGAATTTTCATTTCAAATTTTTATAGGGAGTTAATGACATCTTGAAATGAAACTTTAATTTTTATTTTGTGTCAATTCCATCATTTGCTAAATTTAAAAATTGTGAGGACTTTGTCCTAGGCTGTGAAAAAGTGTTCTCTAACCATGAAATTTGTAAAATTTAGTGACATGATTATATAGAATTCAGATCATCATGAAAATTTTATATGGTTTTTTAGATATATGAAGGTATCACAGAGAATTTTTGGGGCTCTTGAATTGGTCATTTTTTATGGAAACTAATTATGAGTTCTAGAGTGATAAATATGCCTGGTTGCTGGAAATGATAAAGATATTTTAAACTAATGATAGAATGGCATTGAATTAAAACATATATTATATGAATGCATGCTAATTATTCTAAAGTGATGTTGATGAGATATGGATGAGACTCCAACATAATTATATGCCTATATGTGATATAAGTAGACCTTTGAAAAGATAATTACATCATATAGATATTATGATGATAAAAGAGAATATGTGAAGTTTCACGGTACATGTTTTAACATATGGGAAAAATAGAGACAAGGCCTATATGGGTTAGAGAGGGAAGGTAAAAAAAAGAACTTCCTAGGAAGTGTTATGAGTTGGTAGACATATCGGCTAGGAAATAGAACTGTGTGTGATTCAGAAATGGAAAAAAATGAAGTCCGATGATCATGAATAGGAATGAGCTCATGTCCTAGCAGTCTATGTTCCTTGGTGGAGTTATCCACTATAGATATTACATGATGTGAAACTAAGCCTTCCTTATGTTAACAAAAAGAAACAACTGCACTAAGTTGAATTCCATGTGATATAAGAGAAACACATATGATTACTACCAGTTTGCATTTTTAATTTTCCTTGACTTATGTACACTAATATTGATATATGTGATCTAGCATGATGTTTTTTTTTTTATTATATGAATGAATTTACTGATTATATTTTGTCCATATGTGAGGGATTACTCTACTGAGAATTTTATAATATTCTCACCCCTATTTGTGTATATGTTGTATTGTGCTTAGACTCTACAGATGCCATCACTAGTATTCTTCCTTGATTCACCACAGTGGGTGTGACATTACGATCCGGTGCTTGACTCTCTTTATGCAGCAACTTATTCCCAGATCTGTGCATATGTGTTCTTTGGCTGTTCCTTTAGTGCGTCTGTCTTCATTGCTGATTTCGATCCAGCTTTTTCCTATGATGGTGTGCCTCTCCATATGGCACACCCAGTTATATTTGATATTCCTCTAGCACCACCAGTACATCCCCCAGCGGATGCTCCCTCCTCATCCTCGTCCTCCGATTCGGACCCACCAGAGGGTCCTGATGCCCTTGGCGGAGGAGAGGCCATCATACCGATGGCCAAAGGTTTTACCTAGGAGGACATGAGACCTACGGGGGCTCTTGACTTGTATATAATGCAGTATAGTGCTAGGAACTTTCCAACTTACAGACTGATCTATGTTAGATGTCTTAGTTCTATTTCTGTGTATATATGATTTTTGTTGGACCTTGATATTTGAGTAGGCTAGGTTTTAGATAATTGGTAGGTCTTTTGATAGGAGTCCCTGAGTTGTATTATAAGTGAAGTGACTTAACTTCAAGTATGGTATGTATTAAGGAAAGTTGTATGTGAAGTATAAACATATGTATATTTTGTAGTAGTTTTCTTTACAACTCAAGAGTTTGATTTACCTTATTTTCATTTCATTCGACTAGTGGGTATTATAGAAAGGAAGTGATACTCTTGTAATTACAATGTTAATGCTCGAGTAATATATGGTAGTTAGGAGGGTGTTACATTACATATCTTATCATTATTGGATATGACAAGTGGTCTCCACTCACTTATCAAATCCAATGGAAATAAGATATGTAGTGTACAATATTGGTAAAAGAGTGCACGAGAAGGTGGGTTAAATCGTGCATTTTGAAGTTTTCTTCCGAATCTAAAACTTTTAATAAAAGGATACTATGAAGCTTAAGGCTTGAAGTGCAATGGCATAGTGGTTAGTAGTTTCAGAACGTAGATCTCTGAAACATGTTAATTGATAATGCAACTTTAATGGAACTTAATTATTAATTAATATAAAGTGCATAACATAAAAATAAGAGATTAGGGAAGAGAGAAAGGGGCACAAGTATTTTTATACTGGTTTGGCCAACCTAACTACATCCAATACTCAATCCATGTTGAGATTTAATTAAAAACAACTTTCTCAACCTGAGAAAGTAAAATAGATAGTCTTTACATTAGTCTTCCCAAGCTCCCATAGTGAATAGTGGACAACCCTAACTGTCACAAACCGAGTAGTTCTGAACCAGCCTCTCCAAGCTGAACTGGGTAGTCTTGAACTAGCTTCTCCAAGCTGAACTATGATCTGCAGACAACTTCTATAGACACATTACAAGTAGTTTTGAACCAGCCTCTCTAAGATGAATCGTGATGACCAGATACCTCTACTATCACGTTACAAGTAGTTTTACCTTAGCCTCTCCAAGCTTTGTCTCACTCTGATCATTAACGGATTGAGGTTACAAGGATTATTTTTTTGAGTAGCCACTCAAACTAACCTACACTCGTGTTTCCTTACAAATATTCAATAATATAGACCTCAGAAACATGAGCAAATTCTTTCTCACATATCTTCCTAAGAAGAGTATACAAATCTTTACAAAATATAGAAAGAAGATTTTCTACATTTCAAGAAGATTGATTACATATTATGATGGACAACACAAGAAGTGTGGAGAGATTTTTCCAGAGTTTTCACTCTTATGTCTTCAACTCTCTTATCGGCATTCAAGTGTAGCATTTCCATTTATACAGGTCCTTCTTCATGACCATTGTCTTTGATCCAATTTCCAAGTGATACGTGTATATCATCAGTTGTGTCCTGGAACGTTAGTTTAGAGAAGTAGGCTGATAGGCTTGTCACATCGGTTATAAAAGCCGTTGTATTGAATAGGTTTTTGATGTCCACTTTCTTTTTACTTTCTAAATGTGGTTTCTAAACTCCTTCTTCTAGAGGCTAGGATTGTTGATCAATCAGGCAGAAGAGATGTCATACTAGTTTCAAAACTAGGTTTGATTCGAGATTTGAAATTTGAATTTCGAATTTCCCTCCATATCTTGTAGCGTTCTGTACTCCACAGTTAAATGAGATTTTTGTCGGTGTAATCAATCTCTTAATCATTCTTTGATCTTCTAGTCTTCAATCTTGACTCTTTGATGCTGATTTATTTGCGATTGTAATGATTGTAGATTAAGTAACATATTACTTTTAGAGTTGGCATGATTTTCTCGTTCTTTAATGTACTTTCTAAAGTCTTGTGTTACTTTCTAAAGATCGTTTCCCTGGGCTTCTTGCTCTTGTATTGATCTGCTTGATTCCTTAATGCATGTGAATGATCTTACATGATATAATGTTCACTTCATTTAAGCTCATTCTCTTCCACGAGATAAAACATGTTTGCACATGCAAATTGAAATTATTCTCGGTTAAGTCTGTGTAATGTACCTTGGAATTCTAACTGTTAGGCTTAGTCAAGAATCTCAAGGTAGCCATTAGTCGTTCTTCAAATCATTTTCTTTAAATTGGCTTTGTTGTCATTCAAAATAATAAAGCTCATACCTTTTGAAGGGTTCTGGTTGAAGAAATTTTTTTGAAGAGATGTTGAAAGAAATAATACAGAATATAATATGATAAGTACATTTTCTTTCAAAACATCATGATTCTTAAATCTTAGTAAGTCCTTTTTTTAAGGCATGATTAGATATGTTCAAGAAAATTTTGAAGCCTTAAGCTGACTTAAATTAGAGCTATTTGGTTCATGATGAAAATTTTTGATGTAAATCAGAATATTTCTTTAATTTTTATCACCAAAATATTAAAGAAGATGTCATCATTTTAGTCCAATTCTACCAATCAGTTTGATTCTAGTCATAAAACGACTTTCTAACATTTAAATGTGCTTCAATACATAAACAAGTAATACTTGCAATATTATTTCTTGATTGAAAATCTTATTCAGCACATTCTTTTCCTATGCTCCTTTTTAACAAAGAAATTGGATGCCCAAAGATATGTATGTATATGTACGATAAGACCTTTTGAGCATGTTATGAGAAAAGCTTAAGAGATACAAATGAAATTTTTAATACTCAGAGAAACCTTGATATAAATGATATTCGTGAATTACAAGGCGAGGTTTTTAAAGCTCAATTAGGGTCCAACCCAGCTTTATCAATGCATTAAGTGCTAGTGAGCTTATTTTCATGAGCTAGGAAACTTTTTAACTTAAGTATAAGATTTTTGAAAACTTTTTTTCTTAAAACAATTTTTGCTTATTGATACATATTGAGTCAGAATATAACACATTGTTAGTCATTTAAACTCAACACACTCGAGATGATTCTTAGATCAATTTTATGATCATAGTTGAATTAGAAACATTTAAAAGCAGTTTCTGAAAGTCCTCAGAAACTGTTTACAACTATGTTTGATCAGATTAAACAGAGCATCTCATATATGTATAAATGATAACGTGTTTTATAATGATGGGCATTTCAAACAGTCTCATACATTTCTAAGCACATCAATAGAGTTCGAGTATCTAGATACTAGTAGAAAAAATTTGCACTTCTTAAGGATATTTGCTAAAGCTAATTATGAATATAAGTGAGTGCTTATTTCCCTATCATTTTAATGATTAATTAGTTCAGAGCAAGCGCTTAAGATCAGAGCATATATAAGCAAGTCATGATAAATGATTAGCTAAGTATGATGGGTTAGGCATTGATATGTATCAGAGCTTAAAAATAACAATTTATGTATCAAAGCATAAAACAACTTAGGGGAAAGATTGTAAACCAAGCATAAGTAAAATTATAAAATTATCAGACTATAGCAATGAATTGTCAAGATATAATCAAGTTCCAGAAAAGCATGAATATATACAGCATGCTAAAAAAATGTTTGGGCTTTTCCTCAGCATGGTCCCTGCCTGAGTTCTTTAGCATAGCTCCCCTTGAACTTCACATTCTCCCCTTGAGTTTCTTAGCACAAGATTTTCTTCATCTCTTTCTCCCTTTTTTGTCATTATAAAAAAAATTGTGTAGGAGAGGACATGATCATTGTCTCTAACCTCGATGTCTCAGCTCTTGTAAAATTTGTTAGTTAGTTTGAAGGATTTGAAGCAGTAAGTTTTCATGGTTACATGATCTTTTTTTCCAAATCATCCATCCTATCAGCAATCAGCTGTTGATTTTCTAATAACATTCGCATTCGAGTGTTGATTTGAGGAGGATTAGGATGAGGATGACTAGATGAAGACTGGTTAGTTTATTGGGCTAGATTAGGAACATGTGGTGGAGCAAGCATGGAGGATTCCTTGACATGAGCAGGAGGAGAATCATCTGCTAAAGTAAAGTCAATCTCGGGAACTATGCTTCTCGTATTAACCTCTGATGACTTCCTTTTTGTAGATAATGGGGGTTCTTCTTTGTTTTCCCCAATTTTGCTTCCTTGATCTGTTCCTGATTCTACAGGTTTGGATAATGGATCAGGTATGTCTTCACTACCAATGTCAGTTTGGGGTTTTGCAGAATCTTCTGAGCTACTGTCCAGATTGATTATCATTTTATTTTCCTGGGAGTATTCACCATTGTTGATGGCTTCTCTCATCTTTTGTCAATGGGATGTATGAACTAATAGTGTTGAATATGACTCTTTGAAAAAGATCAATATCACTAATATTATAGGAATCTTAGGAATACCTCGATATTTGATCTTTTGGCTAGTTCCTTATCTGCGCATCTGGGCGTGTTAAATTCCATCAATTCTCCATTTTCACTTCAGGCATCAGTAGTATTTTCTCTCCTCTGCATGGTTGGATGTCTCTAAGTTTCTCAAGAGACTGAAATCATTCTGGAATTTTTTAGTTCCATATGACTTGTCATAATAACTTCATTTTTCTTCAAGTATTCAAGTTTTGCTTGTTCTTAGTCTAGTTCTACTCTTGTAGCAAAGTATCCACCTAACATTGACTACTCAAAGCTTTTTCCACATATTTGGCTACAATGGTGGAGATGGAAGCACATGTTTACATATTAGGAATGACATGTTTATTTTTCTTTTTGCTCAAAAATGTTTCTTGATTTTCTTTAGAGCTCTAAGCATAATTTCTGAAGTTTTTGATTTCTGGAGTTTATTTTCTAAAGATCTGGCTTCTATCTATTTGCTAACAGGAATTTTCTTAAGACTCTTTTCCTTAAGACGTTCTTCCAGTCTTAAATGACAGTTAGCAAAATCATTCTTGAATACTTTCCATCTACAAGTTCAAGTCATTTGGAGATTTAGAGTATCCTGCTTTTGATTTTCTTTCTTGAGCGGTGGAAGGTGTCTGAGATAGTACCTGAAAGAAGATAATTCTGGTACTCAACTTTCTTGAGTCCACCTTGGTTAGTTGTTCAAGAGGGAGATTTCCCATCATTTTTTACTAGATTTTTCTTTTAAGAGTCATTTGTCAAACTGGGTACTCCTGCTTTTGAATGATAGCAAAAATCACTAAGATAATGATTTTTTATGAGACTGTGTTTCTTTTTATTTCCTATTTTCTTTTCATTTTTCAAACTTATTTTCTGAAACAATGGCCTTTAATCATTAAGCACAAGTATGAGGTTTTAGAATCTTTAGCTATTTGACCACTTCAGATGTTTAGAAGTTATAGGAAAGATTCTCAAATTTAGAAATGGCTTTTTTACATTTTTCTAATTTAATTTTGAGAATTTAGCTTCTAAGGCCTAGAATTTGAAAACATAATTGATATCATCTTTATGAGTTTCTTTATCAAACTTAGGCTTATTCTACTAGAGATGTTTTGAAAAGGAAGTACCCATATTATATGGAAGCTCATCATCTGATTACAGGGAAGATAAAGGAGTGAGTTTGAGTATATTTACCTCAAATTTTTCTGTAAAACTACACTCATGTCGTGAGATATAGATTTGGTCACTTTCTGTAACATCCCCAAATTTATAACTAAGATAAATATTAATTAGTGATAACAAAAACCAAGAGAATCTGGACAAATGTTATGAAACACAACAAATAGACTACTTAAGTATGTCTAGAGAAAAATGCAAAGAATTACAAAAATGCCATCATTTAGTGGAAATTACGAAAATGCCCTTGCTATGTAAAGGAAATTACCAAACTACCCTTGCCTTATTAAATGACAAAGATACCCTTACTCTATGAATTGAATTACAAGAATACCACTATCATTGTCTAATTACAAAAATATCCTTGTCTTAGTTAAAGAAATTACTACAATGCCATTTGCACAAATCCCTAGACTTGTCTTTAGACAAGAATGAATCTAAGCCATTGGATTAAGATGATAACACAATAATTTAACCACATATATCATACACATTTCTGAATCACATACATGCACTAAAGGTTAGAAAATCTCCACTAACATCTTTGCACAAAACATGGAGTATTTTCATCCAACATGTTTGCATAAAACATGGAAACATGTTTGCACAAAACATGGAGTATTTTCATCCAACATGTTTGCACAAAACATGGAAACATGTTTGCACAAAATATGGAAACATATTTGCACAAAACACTGAGCATTTTCATCCCAAAATTCAGCCAATATGTTTCCATAAATCATGCTCCAAGTGTTTTCCTTCTTCTGTTTTTTTCTCTAATCTTTCCACTATAAATACTCCTCAAACTCTCTTCAATTCAGAAACTCCCTAAGTGTTCTTTCTTTCATATTCTATTATTCTTCTTATGTTCTTCAAAGACTTCTCTTGATCCTCTAAACGTCATCCAAACACTTAAATCCTAAGTCCAAACTTTCACTAGCCCTCACAAGAGTTACAATCTTTAACTCTAGTGAGAAATATTTTCTTAAGCACTCAAGTTCTAGAGCCAAGATTCAAGGAGGGTCATCCATTCCAAAGACTCTTGTTCAAAGCTTAAGGAAGAAGAGAAGGACCCTTTTTAGACCCTACACAAGAGGTAGGAGTTTCTTCTTTATTTGTTCAAGTATTGTTGGCTTCTAACTTTGCTCATGGATAGAATGCCTCAAACTTGAGTTATTGTCAAAAGTTTTGAGTAATTATATTTTTAGAAAACACAACATGTTCTATTCTGCTATGAGTACTTTTATGATGTTATCAAACTCAAATATAACTTAAAAGATTGTATGTGAAACTTGAGTTAATAAAGATAACTTAAGACATGAACATGGCAGGTGCTGGAATTTCTAGTTATTTTTGGCAGTAGTTACTTCGAAAATTAGTATTCATAAAATATGAAGGATCTCGAAATGAAAATATTTTTATTATAAACTAGACTCATTTTAGAACACTCTTCAAAAAGAATCACCTAAAACGGAGTTTCCTAGCCCAAGATATAAATTTTTAAAGTAGAGCATAAGATTGAAACTCTTAATCTGACATTGTAGTAGTAAAATAGGTGTAACTCACTCTAGAAAAATGCAAATGGACTGATTTCAACTTTATGGAAAAGCTAACACATCTATAAACACACTTATGTATGCTATGCATAAATTTGTACACCTCGAAAATACAGAATGAGAGATATAATTTCGGGACAATGTGCTGAGAAAGTCTTGAAGGTAGCGTGATACTGTGAGAGTGCAATTTGGAAAGGTTCTGGCTAAGGAAAGACTTGGTATTTAAGCGTGTCCATTGTGACCCACCTCTCTTTCCTGGGAATCCTACTATGCACAATTTATAGTTAATTTACACTAATCTAAGATGATAGCGCTACAAATTTTATTCTAAAAGATGTCAGAACTCTAAATAAAAGATTCAAGTCTTGTAAAGAGATAATTTTAAGGGTTTAAGTAGAATAATAATCTTCAGGAGATATATATAGAAGTCATAATAAAAATATATAAAGAACCTCTAAAAATATCTTAAAGGGTATTAATGTATTAATGGAAATACTAAGAGTACAAAGAAGACTAAGAGAAAAAGATAATACTAAGATATTCATAACCTATTAGGAACGCTAGAGACCTAATTTGATAATTTAGGTTGCTTAATATGAATTATCTATGAGAATGTTTACTATGAGATTTACATGATATTGTCTATGTTACATGAAGTGATATACATAAATGTGAATGTATTGATGAGATATGAAATGATAATGATAAAATGATTGATTGTGCCATGATTTATTATACATTCATGTTTCAAATGAAATAATAAATAGACCAACTCACTGCTTAATCCTCTTTGAGGATTAAGGTATTGATGATTTCACTCAGTGAGAATAAAAGTAAAACCTGAAAAAGTAGCAATGATAGTCTGGAAAAGTGAACTTGAGCTAAACTCACGGCTTAACCCCCTAAACCGTTGAGATCATGGCAATGGAAAGAAAACTAAAAGGTTGTGGCGATGGCCACTGTATGAGCTCATTACCCTTTTAGGGTGGTCTAAGGCATTGATGCATTCATCCCGTGAGTAATTAAGAAATATGTTGATGAAATAAATGAAAGAT
The DNA here is from genome assembly GCA_031216105.1 of Dalbergia cultrata. Lineage (NCBI taxonomy): Eukaryota > Viridiplantae > Streptophyta > Magnoliopsida > Fabales > Fabaceae > Dalbergia > Dalbergia cultrata. The sequence goes on from CM062345.1 coordinate 25,703,937, forward strand.
GATGATCACTAAACAAGTGAATGTTGAGGATGAGTAATCATGAAATGCATGCAGCTCCTAAATGATTATTGCTTATTAGTGGTTTTTCATGATATGCTTATATGTATGCTTGATGAAATACTGAATGGATATTTCTGCTAATGTTCAAGATTAGTTTAAAAGTAACTGCACTTCGGCTAATCACGTTTGTGAACGTTTGATAATTGAATCCTTACCTGTTCACCTTTTTATAATAAACCCGAAGTGACTGGGACGACAATGATGACACTTTTAGTACAAGTAGGAACTCTTACTAAGAAATCATGTATTTCTCACTCCTATGTTTATTTTCCGTTGTCGTTACTGTGAGACAGACGTGTCCACCTAAAGCAACGAAGCTGTAGCTAAGGAAGGAGGTAGCGCGTGAAGATTTCAAACCTTTCAAGTAGGAGCATTCCGACCTTTAGTTACATTATAGTTTGTGAGAAACAATTAGTAATAGTAGAACTTATATTGTTATTTGTAATAACTTATCAGTATGATATATGCCCTGTTATGACTTATGTATTAAGTGATTATATTCCAGTTTATGTGATAATAGTTCTACACTTAGTCTCTTATTCCGCTTATTTAATTAAGTGCGCAATGTAACTTGATTATTATCTATAAAAGCGCTATGTATTTCACTTCTCGTTACAGGCTTAAGTTTTCAAAAAATTAATTTATTTAAAGAAAAAAAAAATTCCACTATTTTTCTAAGTTAATTTCAAAAGAAAATAAATACACGGCATAAGTGACAACTAATAGAATCCAAATGTGAACTTAAGCACAGTGGGGTTCTATTAGGGTGTTACACTTTCAACCTTGTCATGACTTACTGATTCATTTCGTTCATCTTTAGAGTTGCTCTTTTCAGGATTTTCGTGGCTTCTTTTGTCTTCCTCTTGAGATTGATGCTTCTATCATTCATGGCTTAGCCTTATCAGGCTATTGATGTTTTCTTCATGAGCAAGGAGATCTCTTCTCTATTTTCAATCTTAGATTTTTCATCAGATTCTTTGTCTTCACTAGAGGTATTAGCAAGTTCTATTGATTTAGCATTTTGTTCTTTCTGATGTGGAGACTTTTAGGATTGCCAGCTTTCTTTTTTCTATGGGATAGCCATTCATTTTGGAAAGTATGACTTCTTTAGTATATCTAGTTTATCCCATCTTCCTTTCATAGTGCCTCAAGAGTTAGTTTGTCATGTTATGCTCAGCTTGGAGCATCGTTGAGATAGCCTTGTCATATCCTGGAAGCTCATTAGGAATGGATGGTTAGTTTAATGAGTGAACTCCTGCTTCATCTCGTCTCTTCGATCTTTGTCCTTTACAAATCATTGGATGGCTCAATCCTCAGAGGCCTAGCTCTGACACTTCTTGTTGGTAAAAGAGTGCACGAGAATGGAGGTTGAATCTTGTGTTCTGAAGTTTTCTTTCGAATTTGAAACTTTTAACAAAAGGATACTATCAAGCTTAAGGCTTGAAGTGTAATGGAATAATGATTAGTTGTTTCAGAAAGTCAATCTCTAAAGCATGTTAATTGATAATGCAACTTTAACATAAAGTGCATGACAAAAAAATAAAAGATTAGGGAAAAGAGAAAGGGACATAAGAATTTTTATAGTGGTTCGGCCAACCTGCCTACATCTAGTACTCAACCTATGTTGGGATTTCATTAACAACAACTTTCTCAACTTGAGAAAGTAAAATGGATAGTCTTTACATTAGCCTTTCCAAGCTCTCATAGTGAATAGTGGACAACCCTAACTATCACAAATCGACTAGTTATGAACCAGCCTCTCCAAGCTGAAATGAGTAGTTTTGAACCAATTTCTACAAGCTAAACTGAGTAGTTCTGAACTAGCCTCTCCAAGCTGAATCGTGACCAGTAGACAACTTCTACTGCTATGTTGTAAGTAGTTTTGAACTAGTCTTTCCAAGCTAAACCGTGATTAGTAGATACCTCTACCATCGCGTTGCAAGTAGTTTTACCTTAGCTTCTCCAAGCTACGTCTCACTCTGAACACTAACAGATCAAGGTTACAAAGGTTATGTGAATGGGTTATCACTCAAACTAACCTACACCCATGTTTCCTTACAAATATTCAATAATACAGACCTTGGAAACATGAGTGACTTCTTTCTCACATCTCATCTCAAGAAGAGTATACAAATCATTACAAAACATGGAAAAAAGATTTTCTACACTTCAAGAAGAATAATTACATATTATGATGAATAGCACAGGAAGTGTGGAGGGATTATAGAGTTTTCACTTTTATGTCTTCAAGCCTATCATCGGCATTGAAGTGTAGCATCTTCATTTATACAGGTCCTTCTTCATGATCGTTGCCTTTGATTCGATCTCAAGTCACACGTGTAGATCATTAGTTGTGTCTTGGAATGTTAGTCTAGAGAAGTAGGCTGACAAACTTGTCACATCAGTTGTAGAAGCTGTTGTATAGATGAGGTTTCTGATGTCCTCTTTCTTTTTACTTTCTGAACATGGTTTTTGAACTCCTCCTTCTATAGGCTAGGATCATTGATCAATCAAGCAGAAGAGATACCATACTAGTTTCAAAACTGGCTTTGATTCGAGATTTGAAATTTGAATTTCAAGTTTCCCTCCATTTCTTGTAGCGCTCTGTGCCTCACAGTTAAGTGAGCTTTCTGACAGCGTAATCAATCTCTTGATCATTCTTCGATGTTCAAGTCTTCAATCTTGGCTCTTTCATGTTGATTTATTTTCGATTGTGATGATTGAAGACTGAGTAACACGTTACTTTCAGAGTTGACATTATTTCCTTATTTTTTAGTGTACTTTCTAAAGTCCCATGTTACTTTCTGAAGATCGTTTCTCTGGGCTTCTTGCTCTTGCATTGATCTGCTTCATTCCTTAATGCACTTGAACGATCTTTACACAATATAATGTTCACTTCGTTTAAGCTCATTCTCTTTCTTGAGATAAAACATGTTTGCAAATGCAAAGTGAAATTATTCTTGCTTAAGTCCGTGTAATGCACTTTGGAATTCTCCTTGTTAAGCTTAGTCAAAAAGCTCAAGGTAGCCATTAGTCATTCTTCAAAATACTTTAAATTGTCTTTGTTGTCATGCAAAACAATAAAGCTCATACTTTCTGAAGGGTTCTTACATACAAGTGTTGTGTGATTTTTTTGTTCCCATAACATTGCTCTTTTAAAATTATAAATGGAACAAATTGAGTTGATGTAATGCCCCAATTTTTCTACTTAGCAAAAATGACCAAAATGCCCCTAGGTTATTTTTGTGTGAAAACCAAGGCTGGCCAACCTCGTCCACCCCCAAAAGGATATTTTAATATTAGGAGTAGGTTACACAAGGATTAGGTAACAATCTGTGCAAAAATCGCAACCCGTGATTTTCTCGTCTAAAAATTATAAATTCCAGAACCTTTCAGAAAGCACGAAGCTTAAAAGGTTTTGAATGACAATAAAGCCAATTTAGAGAAAATGTTTTGAAGAATGGCTAATGGTGTAACGCCCAGATTTTCTGTTAGAGTAAAAATGACCAAAATGCCCCTGAGGTCATTTTCAGCCCGGAATTTGAGGAAGGCCGACCCGGCAGTCCTTGAAGGGCAAACTCAATGTTTGAAGGGGGTTAGTTGGCTTGTATACCTTCCCGGGATCGAAAATCTCGTTTTTCGAGTTTTCGGGTCAAAATGACCAAAATGCCCTTGTGGTGTTTTACCCGTTTGCAAGTGCCGGATAAACCCGAAACTTCTCCAGATGGTTTTAAAAGGCGTTTGTATGTATTCTGTGACTTTTGGTCCCGGGAGAAATTAGTGCAAAATTATGATTTTGCCCCTAGTTTTGTGTTTTTAAGCTTAATCGCGTGGTTAAGCAAACCTAAGCAATATTAGGCTTTAATTGAAGATTAATTAATTTCCATAATTAATCTTGTGTCAAAATAATTTATTAAAGTTGATTAGAACCTAAGAATGCTTAATTACAACTTGAAATCTTATTTTAAATTCAAGATTCCTAGTCATGGAATCCTAAATAGTGTTTTCTCTTTCCAATTCCTTAAATCATGGAAATTTGTCTACCTTGTTTACTCATAAATGAATTTTAAAACTCTCTAAAAGTTTATGAGCACTCCTTAATTATGTTATAAAATTCCTAATCACATTCTTAGTTACCTAAACTTATGCTTAATGATTCCTAATCTTGTACCTAAACTAATCTACACTTAAACCTATCATTAGTACCCAATTACATGAACAATTTTCCTCCCCCCTTGGTTGTCCCCAATTTGGCTGAAACCATACCCCCCATTATCCATCACATGTGTGAATTTTTGCACTCAAAGAACCATGCTTCCACCCACCATAAACCATACTTTGTCATACAAACACCATGCTTTCATCCATGCTTCATATGATCACTTCTAGAAGACTTTTTCTCTCATTTTGTGTGGCTCAAATTCAGCTAGCCCTCCTTGCTTCTAGAAGAGATATTTCATTTCAAATTTAAAAGAAATTTCATTCCAAATCACCTTACTTGAAGCCATGCTTTGCATCATAACTTTCATACCTCAAACTATGCTTGAAGGACAAGTTGTAAGAGATATTTTTCTTTTCCATCCCTCCCAAAAGCTACAGCCAGCACCTCCTTCCTTTGGGCTCTCATTTGTTTTCATTTTCTATAAATACCTTGCTTACTTGAGCTTGGAAACACTTTAGATCATTTGCTAAGTTTCAAGTTTTCTAAGCTTTCTTTGAGTTCCTTGTTTTCTCTCAAGTTTCAAGAGAGTTTTCCTTTTCTCTTCATCTTCATCTTCTTTATCTCTTCATCCTATCATCATCTCATAACCTCTAAACACCACCTCACAACCTTGAATCATCATCAAATCTCTCAAACACTTGACCTCAAACACAAGCTTACCAAGAACACATCTCCTTTCCTTTCTTTCTCTCAAGGCCGAAGCCACATCTCCACTTTAGGGGGAGTTACTCTTCTTATTTCCATCCTCAAGATCAAGCCTTTGTTTTCACATTTGGTAGGGAGTTGCTTTCATGTTTTGTTTTTACTCAAAAATATGGTTTTCTCAAGGTTTCTCTTGGTTTCTTTTTTTTAGCTTTCTCTTGTTTCTTCTTTTCCTTCTATTTCGGCCTCAAGGCTTTGTTTATGACTATGATGGCTTGATGATGACTGTTCATAGATGATGACCTTATGTTCATCTCCAAGGAACCTCTAAAGCTTGGGTTTTTCTTTTCCTTAAACTTTATCTATATGATACTTAGCTCACATGATTTTTCAACTTAAGAAAATTAATCTAGGGATTTCAAAAAACCCAAGCCTACCCTTGTCAACCTTAAAGTTGGCCGACACGTTCTAGAGATTTTCTCTAGATAGGGGTTTTGGGTACTTAATAAAGAACTTGACTTAGTTTCATCCTCTTTTCCTTTTTGAAGGTTTCGGTTTTGGCCTCCTATTCTTTGAGATTTCATGTTCTTTTGAAAGTTTATTTCTTTGAGCTTGATGATGATGTTCAAGAACCTCATAGTTCCTTTGAGAACTTGGTTCAAGAACTCTAAAGCTCTCTTTGTGATGAGATAAGTGTTGGGTTGTATCTCTAAAATCTTGTAAGAGCTCTAGATGAGATTAAAATGAATATTGCATCCATGTTTATGTTTATGCCTTGCACCTCATATTTATTTTCCTTGCCATCACTAAATATCAAGAATAATAATTGAACTTGCATTATCATGTTTATGTTTCAAGCTTTGCATTATCATGTTTATATTTCAAGTCCTCACTTAAATATCAAAGATAATAATAAGTTGCATCTCATGTTTATTTTATGCCTTCACTTCATTTTCTAATGAAAGCTAAAACAAGTGCATGAGCATGTTTACTTTTATGTCATCACTTAAGAGAACTTAGAGCTCAAAGATTTGCCCATTGTTGTCTCAAGCAAAGGCTTGAAAACTATATGTTATTTGGCTCCTCGATTTCGGCCCTAAGGAGTTATGTTTGTTACAAGTATTAAAATCTATGTTTCATAATTTTTCTAAGCTTATATGAGTTCAAGAAATGTCTAAAACAAAGTTTTACGAATTTAGAGCCTCTTGAGTTTAATTTAGAATAGCCACTGCCCTTACAAGTATTTTGGTGATTTTAGTTGATAAAAATATTTATTAATGAGTTTTGAAAGTTTTAAAAGGTCCCAAGAGAAACTAGTGTTTTATGTGTTCTAGAAATCAAGTTTATGCCTTGTTTGTTTGGAGATGAATTCGGTTCTGCCTTGCTATGAATAATCACTGTTATATGCTGTTTTGATGATGATAATATGAGTATATTCATGTATGTTTAATGCTAAAACCCATATGTGAAAGATAAGAGAAGTTAGTAACTAGAAAAGAATTAATTTGAGAGTTCTAGATCCCTTAGTAAATGATTTTTCTGGATTCTGTCCAGCATGGTTTAGAGATGATAATCATGGTTTTAAATTAGTTTAAATGTGTAGGAATGACTCATAATTGGTTTAGGACTTGATCTTGATGCCTTAGGAGCAAACCGGACTTAGAAAGGGTCATTGTTGTGACTCCTAGGTACCTGTAAAGTTAGAATTTTAGATTCTGCATTCTTGAGGTTTAGAATTGTTTATGATCATAGAATTGAGTGAGGAATACTTAGATATGAGCCTATAGGTACCCGAGAGCTTAAGTTGTGATGATTTATAACTTAGATTGTGAGTTAACTACCTTAAGGGTCAGAGCGTAAGACATTAAGAGATCTTTTATTGCTATGTGCAAGTATGATATGTTGATATGCATGATGTGATGATATATGAGTTATGATGACGTGATCTTTTTATGTTGATGCTATGATGAAGTGTGAATGTATGTGCTAGGATGAAACCGTTTATATGACTTTAGAAATTAATTATGAAATGTGAAATTGAATGTGTAAGTACATGCATTATGTAACACCCTAATATTTAACTCAACACGCCTAGGATGCATTTAAGTTAATTATTAGTTATTACTCTTTTGTTCCAGTCTTTAACTTAAACCATTGAAAATACTTTAGCAAAACTATGGTAAATTTTTTTTTTTTTAAATACAAAACGTGAGCCATGCATACTAACTAATTTGTATCAACCACCTTACCTATAAAAGTAAAAAGATAACATCGAGTCACAGATAAATATGAAATACCTCACTTAATTAAGATAACGACACCATTATAAATAATGATCGTTCCTTACTGAATACCCAAAAATTACAGGAAACAAAGCAGCACATCACTGACATAGATCAAGACAAATACATTAGTCCAACAAAAATTATCATGCAAATAAAAACATAACAAACTAGCATAAGATATTTCTCCCACGTTTCCTACTCGGAGTGCCTAGAATGGATTCTACGAGTCGGCTCATCACGAGAGGCAAGACGTCTCATAGGTAGAACATGAGCACCCCGACGTGGATGGGTGGCTCATCTCACTGGTTGCGTGACAGTAGCTTCTCCATTGCTATCATACTCCCGTTCCATAGAGGCAGCATGAGCAAATTCACCTGAAAAGTGACCAGAAGGTGTATCCTCGGATGGGTCCGACCACAAACCAGTAGAGCGAGGTGGCGACCTCGATATATAGTCAGGAAAATCTCGAACTGCTGATACAGAAGGTCGAGAAAAATGGCGAGGTCACGGTTGTGCATGCTCGAAAGCAAGGTCATCCGGAAAAGGGGCGGTAGGAGAAAGCCACATACTAGAAACAGGGTATGCAAAAGGACGATCCATGAACACATACAAACGAACGGCACAGCGACCCATAAAATAGTATGATCGGTTAGCAGGGTCGAAATGCATTTCCCATGAGGGGGCATCAACATAAATCACGAGCGTTGCCATCTACCTCTAAAGACGAGATGGAAAGAAATAAAGAGGGAGTGAGAATCTTATAAAAGAATCTCAGTAGGCCCTCCGTCTCCTAATATGAGTGTCATCATCATCGTCCCCAGGAACCTCGGGTTTCATTATGAAAATGTGGGCATACATAAGGTTTATTTATTAAGTTCCAAATACCATTAGCCGAGGCCCGTATCTTTTAACATGAGTCTTGATGTCATGTATGCATCATACTATTATCATGAATGCATATCAATGCCATATACATTATAACATAAGAGTTCATATATAAATGCATCATGACATAAAGAACATAAATTCCTTTGATATAACTTTTTCTTAATATGCTTTTAGGTGACTTAAATTTCTCGATCTTTTTCCTTGGGGAAACCACCCTATAATTTCTCTCCTCTTGAGAGTTCTAGGTTATCAGCTCATACCTCACTAGTCGTCAATAGTATACACTTATTCTCTCGATAAGTTAATTCCCGACTCCCAGAGTACGGGTTAGGGGGTTTAGGAACACCTTTCATAACCATTAATTCCTGGAGTCTAAAGGGTCCTTATTGAATCTCCTCTTATAACCTTTAATTCGGGGAGTCTAGAGGATTACCCCATTGGATCACCTCTCATAACCTTTAATTCGGGTAGTCTAGAGGATCATTTCCATATGTCTTATGTCACCTTTTCATTTTAGTATGTTATTCATAGATGCAAGCACGAACATATAATCATAGCTTATCCTTTAATATATCATGCTTATAGAACTCTTAAATATGCATCTCAATTAATCAATCATACACATAGCATGCTACAATTCATCAAGTAATTATCATATAAGTATGCATATATACATTTATATAAGCATGCTATTATCAAATATCTCATGAAAGTGAACATACTTAACAGGATAGATGCCATATATTAATGATCGCCAATTGCATAAAATAAGAATTAAGCATGCATAATCCTTAATTAGTAACAAAGCACAAATATCATAAGTCATATAAATTTCGACTAAAGCACATGAATACGGCTTCCATAAGATATCGATTTATGCTAACCTCCTCAAGTTATCAATATTTACACTTAAGCCCAAAAGAGGGTCTAAACTGCAATTTCTCAAAGATTGCGGTCAAAACATAATTTTTTCTTTTTAACATATTTCCTCAAACCAATGATCCTCAAAATTTCTCTATACTTTTAAGAGACCCATAACAACTATAATTCATTTAAGTTCATTATAGAAACCATCTATGGTCATAGACTAAATTTTACCACACTTTAGGGGTCAAAGTGCAAAATCACTCATTTTTCACCCTTAACAATTACCGAAACTTCTCAAACTTTTTCTAAGCATCGTAAATGGTATTTTAAATACATAGACACATTTAACATCATTATTAACTCGAATTAAAGTAATTTGGCATAATTGATAATTCAAAACATAACTTTCTATATTTTGCAAAATGGCCCAAACTAACACTTGTAATTATTTTTTTATACATCTAAGACACCAAAAATAATTTTTACAACAATTATTAATGATTATTATGCCTATGAACAGTACCCTACAGTGATTAACAGTACCTAAACAGTAATGAATAGTACTAGAAATTTATTTTTCTAAAGCTTTCTAAAATTACAATTTTTGATTCATTCTATATACTAGTTTTCCTTGTTACTTGATTCGAGACTTAGGAAACACTTAAAATAGTTTTTACCACTTAGTATGACCAAATATTAATACCAAACAGAGAGTAAATCACAAGGTTAAATAACAAATCTTTTTGCTCATAAAAATGCTATTTATACTATCTTTTAAGTTTCAAGACTTGTAAAACTTCTAAAGTACAACTCACAAAAATTCCAATAACACAAGATTGAGCTATAAAATGAAATAAAAGTTATCTTAACCCCTCCATCATATCATGGCCGAAAATATATATCCATGGGGGTGGCCATGGGTTGAAATTTTTATTTAAGATCCAAGAACAAGTTTTTGAGCTTTAAGATCTTAAGTGATGACCAAAAGTAAACATGCTATGCAACCTCATTTTTAATCTTTAACATTATAAGGTGATAACTTGAAAATATAAATATAATGTGCAAGGCTTGAATTATAAACATGAGATGCACATTCATTATTAAGTCTTTAAAATTTAGTGATGACTTGAAATAAATATGATATGCAAGACTTGAAAATTAAACATGATAATGCAAATCCATTTCTTTAATCTTCTAGATTTAAGGTGATGGCTTGAAAAATAAATATGATATGCAAGGCATTGAAACATAAACATGAGATGCAAGAGCTTGAAATTTAAACATGAGTGCAAGTCCATTTTATATCTTGCTCACTTAAAGCTCAAAAACTTCACAAGATTAAATTCTTGTCCCTAATAGATCTTAAACATTAGTAAGCATCAGAGTCCTTTATTACCAAGGTTCCAAGAACTTTATTTCTTAAATTTATTATCAAGCCATGGTCATCATAAAAATTCAAAGAATTAAAGAAGAAGAACATGAGAAAGAAGATGAAATAAAGTCCCTACCAAGTTGTTTCTTGTTAAATAAAGAAAGCTTGATCTTCTATGATAAATCAAGAACCAAAATTATGGTCCTAATGCTTGTGATATTTCAGCCAAGAAGGTTGGAGTGGAGGACGGATTTTTCTTGTGTTCTAGTGCTTAGAAATGGAAAGTTTAGGTGTTTATGAGTTGGTTTATGGTTGGAATATGTATGCTTGAGGTTTATAGCTTGGTTAAAGGTTGGAAATGGAGTCTCTTGAGTAAGAATAAGGAAGAAAAAGAAAGCTGGAATTCTTGAGAAAATTAGAGAACTTTGAGCAAACTTTGAGTAAGAAAACTATCAAGTAAGAAAATGCTAAGGCTAAGAGTGTTTGTGTGAACATTTTAGCAATGGATGAGCATGTATTTATAGCCCCATGGAGGCTGTTTGGCCGTGACATATGGGCTGGAAATGGAGGGTTTTATTTCATTTTTTTTGTTAAAGAAAACTTTAGAAAAAGAAAGCATATGGTGTTGTAATAATTTTGCTCATGTATAATGGATGGAAATGCTAAAATATGATGCTTGTGAGAGTCATTATGGTTGATCATATCATGGCTGAATGTGCAAGTTTTCTTTTGATTAAACATAACCAAAAACAATGCAAAAGAAAGCTTAAGGTGTGGTGTCTTTGTTGTATATGTTTTTATGTTGGAAAAACAATAAAATATGATGCACATGGAGCATCATGGCCGCTGGTTTTTGGTCTCTATATGATCAGATTTGTGTTCTTTTATGAGTGGTAAAACATGTATTAGATGTGTATTTACTTAGGTAAAAGATTTGGAATTCATAGATTAGTAAAAATGGTAAAAGGTTAAGTGTTTAGGACAAATTAAAATGAAGTAAAAGAATAATCATACACTAGTAAATGAAGTTAGTTTCAAATGAGTTAAAAATCAGTTTGTAACATAAGTTCTATACTAAATTTTACCTAAACCGTAATTTTTAACTTTGATCTTAGCATCACTAATTTTATGAGCTCTAGAAATCAAGAAAGGAAATTAACTTCCCTAAAAATTTCTTAAACTCTAATTATCCTAGGTAATTATTTTTTTAACCTCAAGTAATTATTTTTAACCTTAGGTAATTGATTTTTAACTCAAGGTTAATGAATGAAATCAATTTGAGTTCAATTAGAGCTTTAACATTTCCTTAATTACATAAGTGAACTTATTTAGCACAACTTGGGGTAAAAAGGTAATTTCACATAAAATCTTTCTAGAATTACCTGAACATTTCTAGATATCAATTCATACTTGAAATAAACATTTTTTTGAACTTCTCGGTGATAACTGGGTTCAAGGATTGCTTAATTTCACACTAAATTACCGCAGGGGTAATTCGGTAATTTTACGTACAGTAAAAATCAGGAATTGAGATTTTTACCATGATATCATCATAACACAAATAATCCCCTTCAAATTATAAAATTAACCCTTTGAGGATAATCGGGATTGGTTATCTTTGATTTTCGGGGCAAAATAACCTCAAGGGCAATTTGGTCATTTGTGCTCAGAAAAATCGGGATTTGTAATTTTTACACCGATTGCTACTCAGGCCTCATATAATGTTGTTCTAATGTTAAATTCCTTATTAAGGATTGTTCACCTTCAATTCTCATGCAAAAATTTACCTAGGGGCATTTTGGTAATTTTACATAGCAGTAAAAATCAGGGCGTTACACATTATGAGTTGATGCGGCATACTATGATGAAGTGCATAAATTTATGAGCATGATATACGTATTGCATGAGGTTCCATGATGATAGTTGAGGGCATGTGTTTATGATGCATTCTTTCATAACACACCGAGACGCATTTCTTCTACCTCAGTAAGGAGATAACAAAACCGTGAGGCTATGGTAGATGCAGCTTGCCAGAGCGGACAAATTTATTGTGCACTAGATGCCATAGATGCGTTTTGAAGAAGGAAATAACCCTAACATGCACTCTGAGAGTCAGTGTATTAGGTGATCCTTAAGTCCCTAACTTGTACTCTGGGAGTCGGTGTGATAGGTGACCCTTAAGCCCCTAGCCTGTACTCTAGTAGTCGGGATATCATTTTTATGATCTGCTTATTTAGATAATAAGTTGGAAACTAGTGATGTTTTACCCCCTCTATTTTCCCATGTTAAATCTAGTGACGACTAGTTAGGATTGAGCTCATTCCTAAGCGATTAGGTAAGACGGAGTTTGGGGACCATGATAAAAGTCGCCGAGGCGGTATGTCGGTTGGATTTAGATGACCATGTTTAAGAGGGTGGTCTTTGAGAAAAAGAACTTAAGAGTTCAAGCATGAGAAAGAGATATGATGTTTTAAAGTCACACAGTTATGAGAAAAGAAAGAGTTTTATATGCCACTTATATGTTGATGTTTACCTTGATGTTGTGCTCTATCGACTGTTTACATAAAGTATTGTCATGCATTCATCCAATATCTGTTGCATTCATATCATTAAGATTCATACTAAAAGACACCCACTTCGGATAAATAGATTTGAGAAGTTTAAAAGTTAAACCTTATGCGTGACCACCTTTTTATAATTAAAACCGAAGTGGCTGGGGACGATGACGATAACACGTGTGTTGGAGTCGGAAATCCCTACTGAGAATCTTGAATAAGTTTCTCATCCCTCTCTCTCTTTTTCTTCCGTATCGTCTCCAGACGAAGATGATGGTGTATCTCGTGACCTCTACTAAGGCGCGGGCATAGGGCATGCGCTATGAGTTGAATCAGTAGGATGGAACGGAAGCACGGAGATGCCGCTTTAGATTTATATACCTATAGATGTTTATTTCTTTTGATGTGACAGTAGGACTATGATAGTTGTAAATTATGTATCTATGATAATATGTTTATGTCGAGATGTAGTGAACAATGTTTGTGTTTTGTGACCATGAATGATATGATATCCCTTTTCTGTATGTCAGTCTTCGTTACGTCATATGCGGCTCTCACTTTGATTTTATGTTTCAAAAAAAAAAATTACCCGTATTTCCGCTAAGTATTTTCATAAAAGAATGAGACTAAGAAGTAATAACCTAATGATTAATTTCTTGGTCTCATTCTTTTATGAAGATCCTTTCCTTGGTTTCTTAATTTCTGACTTGATCAGCTTTAGTCCTCCAGCATTTATGCTTTCTTTCTTCAAGATAATATTCACCTTTTAAGCTTGATCTCCTCTCATGAGATAAACATGATTTCTCATGTGTAGTGAAATTATTCCCAATTCAAGTCTACTTCAATGCCTTTGGTCCGTGAACATGAATATGATCTTTGGTTGAAATAACATTCACTTTCTAATTATTTTATTCTCTTCCCATGAAATATACACATCATGCTTGCGCATGCGTAGTGAAAAGAGTGGGAAAGTTCTCTTATTTGTTCTTCTCTCTCCCATGACGCCTTATCTCCAGCCACTCACATCCTATCATTTAAGAAAACCTCTCTCTTCTCATACTGTGTAACCAAGGGATTAGCTTCTCCTATACGACTTACCTCTCCTCTAAAAACCCTTACCATTTCTGCCCATTCTCTTATAAAAGATCCTCGAACACTCAAACTCTGAAACCTTCACCTAAATCCTTTCAAATTCACATATCTCTCACAGTCCAACATCAGAAGAATGGGAAAAGCCAAGAAAATTGATCTATCTACAAAGAAGGGACCACTCGTCATGTTTGTTGAAAAACATATGTAGGAGATTTATCAGGAAAGCTTTGTCAAAGGACGATAGCATATGGAAAGAGGCTCAACAACTCCTTGTTGACTCAAGTACAAATTTTAAGAGAAGTTTTCATATTCCAAGAATGGGAATACTTTCTGGATATCTCTGATAAGGTTTATCCAGGAATGGTAACCTCCTTCTATGCTTTTCTTGGAAGAAATCGGAATACAATCAAAGCCACTATTAGAGACACGTATATGGAAATCACTTTGTCTGACCTATCTACAGTGGTTAGGGCATTAGCTACTGGGGAAATCTATGTAGCTTATTAGGGATGGTACAAATCTCTTGGAGTTAGTGAAGAAGAAGTGTCGAAATGTGTCACTGACTTTACAAGGTATCGGCTGAAAGACATCACTACTTCAATGCTAAAGTCACAGGCAAGAAATTTTTTTATAGTTATACAATTTACCATTCTTCCTAGACGAGGTAGCACTGATGTTTTCCTATGAATGGATAACATGTTACTTTTCTGTCTTCTATATAAAAGAAAAGTGAACTTGCCTAAACTGATAATGGATTACATGTTAAGTGCCATTTCGAAATATAAGAGAAAAACTGCTGGCATGCCCTATGGGATGTTATTGACTAGGATATTTCAACATATCAAATATCCTCTAGCTGAAGAGGTATTTGAGTATCCTACTAGTATAGACTTCACCGTCAATTTTTTCATAACTGAAAAAAAGTCTCATCTTATACCAGTCAAAATAAGTTCCCTACATAAGGAAACTGAAGAGTCCTTTGAAAGAAAAGAGAGTATGCCGAAGACTAAGCCTACAAAAAGGAAAGGTACTCATTTTGGAAGTCTTGTTGAATCTGAAGATTCTGATTATGAGAAAATCGCTCCTCAAAAATCCTCTCAGAGAAGAAGTGAAAAGGGAAAAGGAAAAGAAGAAAAGACAGAAGCAAACTATGCCCTCACAATCCACAAAACTTTATGAAGAAAAGTCTAATAGTTCAAAAAGTGATCAACCTCAAAGCAGACCTGAAAAACTGCCCATCCGAAGGAAGGTTGTCAAAATAAAACCTAAATATCTACCAAAAAGAATGAGTCAAGCAGCAATCATTCTAAAGGATATGAGTGATGCTCCACAGTATAACACCCCAGTTTTTTGCTAGAGTGAAAATGACCAAATGCCCCTGAGGTTATTTTCAGCCCAGAATTCGAGGAAAGCCGATTCGGCAGTACTTGAAGGGCAAACTCAATGTTGGAAGGGGATTAGATTACTCGTGTACCTTTCTGGGATCGAAAATCTCGTTTTTCGAGTTTTCGGGTCAAAATGACCAAAATGCCCCTGCGGTGTTTTACCCGTTTGCAAGTGCCGGATGAACCCGAAACTCCTCCAGATGGTTTTAAAAGGCATTTTTATGTATTTTGTGACTTTAGTTTTGGTCCCGAAGGTCCCGGGCGAAATTAGTGCAAAATTATGATTTTCCCCCTAGTTTCGTGTTTTTATACTTAATCCCGTGATTAAGCAAACCTAAGCAATATTAAGCTTTAATTGAAGGTTAATTAATTTCCATAATTAATCTTGAGTCAAAATAATTTATTAAAGTTGATTAGAACCTAAAAGTGCTTAATTACAACTTGAAATCCTAGTTTAAATTCAAGATTCCTAGTCATGAAATCTTGAATAGTGTTTTCTCTCTCTAATTCCTTAAATCATGGAATTGTGTTTCTAATTGTTTATTCCTAAATGAGTTTTAAACTCTCTAATGATGTATGAGCACTCCTAATCTTGTCATAAAGTCCTTAAACCTCATTCTTAGTTACCTAAACTTAAGCTTAATTATTCTTAACCTTGTACTTAAGCTAACCTACACTTAAACCTATCATTAACACCCAATTACATGGAAGATTTTTTCTCTCCCCTTGGCTGCTGCAATCTGGCCGAAGCCACTCCTCCCCATTTCCATCACATGTGCAAAATTTTGACACACCAAGACCATGCTTCCAACTCATATACACCATACCTTGTCATATTTTCAATCAAGCTTGATTTTCCAAATGAATAACTAAATGAAATAAACCATTTTCCTCATTTGTTTGTGGCTGAAAAACTTCCAGCCATGTCAAGCTTGTAGAAGACTAATTTCATGCAAAATTAAAAGAAAAGCTCACTCAAATCACCTTACTTGAAGCCATACTTTGTATCATAACCTCCATACTTCAAACTATGCTTGAATGACAAGTTGTAAGAGATATTTTCTCTTCCTTTTTCCCTCCAATTGCTACGGCCAGCCTTCCCCTTCCATGAGCTCTCATTTGTTTTCATTTTCTATGAATACCTTGCCTAGAAACACATGCAAACACTTTAGCTCATTTGCATACTTTTAGTTTTCTAATCTTTCTTTGTGTTCTTTCCTTTTCTCTCTAAGTTCCAAGAGAGTTCTCTCTTGTTCTTCATCTCCATATTCATCATCTTTTCATCTTATTATCATCTCACAACCTTCAAACACCACCCCATAGCCTTGAAACACCTCCTAAGCTCTCAAACACTTCATCTCAAACACAACCTCACTCAAAACACACCTCCTTACCTTCCTCACCCCCTTGGCCTAATCATCATCAACATCCTTGGAGGAGTTGTTCATCTCTTTTTCTTTCAAAAGTTAAAGTTTTCATCTTCACTCTAGGTAGGAGTATTTTTCTAAACCTTGTTTTTCTGGAAAATGAGTTTTCCTAGCTTTCTCTTGGATTTTCTTTTTGAAACTTTTTGTTTTCTCTTCCTTTGAGTTTCGGCCTCTTGGCCTTGATGAGTACATGATGGCTCAATGATGAGAGCTCCTAGATGATGACTAGGTGTTCATCTCAAAGGAACTCCTAAAGCTTGAGTTTTTTTTATTTTCTCTAAGTTCCATCTTGATTTACTAACTCAAAATGATTTTAGCTCAAGAACACCTTTACTTTTTCTTATTTTTCATTTCGGTTTCCTTATTTCCTTTCCTCTAATATTTCGGTTTTGGTTTTCTTTCTTTTGAGATTTTGTGTTCTTGAAAGTTTGTTTCTTTTGAGCTTGATGATGATGTTCAAGAACCTCATAGTTCCTTTGAGAACTTGGTTCAAGAACTCTAAAGCTCTCTTTGTGATGAGATGAGTGTTGGGTTGAGTTTGATTCTCTAAAGTCTTGTAAGAGCTCTAGATTATATTAAAATAAATCTTGCATCCATGTTTATTTTCCTTGCTATCACTAAGTATCAAGAATAACAAATGAACTTGCATTATCATGTTTATATTTCAAGTCCTTACTTAAATATCAAAGATAATAACAAGTTGCATCTCATGTTTATTTTATGCTCTCACTTTACTTTGTAATGGAACCTAAAATAAGTGTATGAGCATGTTTATTTTTATGTCATCACTTAAATGAACCTAGAGCTCAAAGACTTGCTCATTATGGTCTCAAACAAAGGCTTGAAAATATTTATTTCTTTAGCTTGAGATTTTGGCCCCTAAGGAGTTTTATGTGTTACAAGTATTGAAAACTATGTTTTATAATTTTTCTAAGCTTATATGAGTTCAAGGAATGTATAGAACCAAGTTTTATTAATTTAGGACCTCTTGAGATGAAATTGATTTAGCTACTGCCCTCACAAGTATTTTATTGATTTTAGATGATAAAATGTTTATAAATGAATTTGAAAGTTTGAAAAAGGTTCCAAGAGAAACTAGTATTTTATGTGCCTTAGAAATTATGTTTTATGCCTTTTTATGGAGATGTATGTTTCAGTTCTGTCTTGCTGTGTTTGGCCACTGTATATGCTATTTTGATGATGATAATATGATTATGTTTGAGTATTTAATGTTAGAACTCATATGTGAAGGATAAGAGAAGTTAGTAACTAGAAAAGAATTAATTTGAGAGTTTTAGATCCCTTAATGTTTGAATTTTTTGGATTCTGTCCAGTGTAACGCCCCGATTTTCACTAAACTTTTAAATGACCAAAATGCCCCTGAGGTCATTTTTACCGAAATACGAGGACGGCCGACCTCGGCCATCCCCATAAGGTTAATATGATATATGAAGGGGATTGTATGTGTCTGAGTGTTTAATAAAGCAGAGGAATCCTATTTTTAGGGTCTCCGCGTATAAATGACCAAAATACCCCTACAGCAATTTAAGGCAGTTTTAAGTTCTGTTTTGACCCGAACCTTGTTCGGAGGTCCAAAACAATGATTTTTAAGGCATAGACCATGTTTTTTTTAGTCCCGGAGGTTCCGGGCAACTTTTGGTAAAAATTACGATTTTGCCCTTGCTTAGTGCATTTTGGGCTTAAGGATGTTTTTAGCAAAACCTAAGCAATATCAGGCTCTAATTAAAGATTAATTAATTTCCATGATTAATCTAGAGCTAAAATCATTATTTTAGGATAATTAGAACCCAAGATTGCTTAAGGAAAACTTAAAAACCTAATTCTAGTTCTTTTTCTTTAAGAAAGCATATATAAATAGTGTTTTCACTATTCACACTCCCATTTCCAAGAAGGATTGTCATACTCACATCATTAGTCATAGAAGTCTTGACTCCATTAAATCTAACAAGACCACTCCTAATATAAGGTGTTACAACCCTAATCACCTAATTAGTTTACCTAAAACCTTTACTTAGCAACCCCTAATCCTAAGCTAAATCAATCCTACACCTAAGCACCCTATTAAACCATGATTTAGAGGAGATATTTTCTCTCCCATGGCTGCCCAAAAGTGGCACCACTCCTCCCCCAAAAATTCAAAAAGAATTCAAAATTTATATTAGTTTATGTTGTCAATCAAGCTTACTTACACAAGCTACTTTTAGCCATGCTTTAGGACATGCCTAGTTAGACTTGTCATCATGCTTTGAAGGAGATATTTCTTCTCTCCTCATGGCTGTAAAGGCCGAAGCCTTTCTCCCCCAAAAACACCTTCATTTCATTCTTCTATAAATAGATAGCTTAGAGAACTTGAAGCACCTTTTGTTCATTCACTAAGTTTAGAGTTTTAGAGCACTTTGAAACTTTCTCTTACTCTCAAGCTCAAGAGTTCTTCTCCTTCAACTTCTTCATCTCCTCTCAACCTCAACCACTAGGTAGGGAGCTTTTCTACAAATGTTTGCTTGATTCTTTATGTTTGAATCTTGTTGGAATATGATGAATGGATGAATTTTCTTGTTGTTTCATTTTCGGTTTCTTCATTTTCCTTTCTTCTTATTTTTGGCCTCAAGGCCTTGGATATGATAGCTTGATGATGAGTGTTTTCTAGAGGTGACCTTGTGTTCATCTCTCATGGGAACCTCTAAAGCTTGGACCTTTCTTAAAGAAAAGTTTCATTCTTTTTCCTTCTCTTTTGTTTTATTTTCGGCCTCAAGGCCAAAATGATGAGGGCTTGATGATGAGTGCTCTCTTGGGATGACCATGTGTTCATCCTAGCATGAGACCTCTAAAGCTTAAAATTCCTTTTGGAGAAAAGTTTCATTTTGTTCAAGTTTTGGTCAAAAATGGGTTATGTTTCTTATGAAACTCTTTGGAACTTTTATTTTTCCTTGAATGTTTCGGCCATGAAGGCCTATGGTACTTGGAAAAATAAAGGCTTGATGATGAGGGTTCCATGTTGGTGTATAACCTAGGGACAACCTCTAAAGCTTGGATATTTTTCAAAGAAAAGTTTATCATTTTCAAGTTTTATTCAAGAAAGAGTTATGTTTCTCTTGAACCTTTGAAACCCCATTCTTTTTCCTTAAGGTTTCGTCCATGAAGGCCTTTGGGACTTGGAAAAATGAGAGCTTGATGATGAGGGTTTCATGTTGAGGTTAGTCACATGAATAAACTCTAAAGCTTGGACTTGGCTTCTAGACCAAGTGAGATTTCGGTTTCTTCCTTTATGTTTGACATGAGTTTGGTTTTGATAGAAGCTTAAGGTCTAGTGAAATACTCAATGATGAGGGCTTAGGATGTTGATGTTTGGATCATCAAGATCTTGGCCCCTAGAGTTCAAAAATGGGTTGTTCCTTCATGAGGAGGATTCGGCCACCTCATGGTATTTGAGGATAAAATGTCTCTTTTTACAAAACCTAGTGCTACTAGTGTTTCTTTTCTTGTGAGGATGAGTTTGGGTTGGAACCTTTGTTCCCTTTTAAAATCTTACAAGAGCTCTAATCAAGATGTAAAAAGGAGTTGCATCCATATTTATTTTATGCTACCACTAAATCCCCAAGATAAAGAAATGAACTTGCACTTCACGTTTTATTTTCAAGTTATCACTTAACTCAAAGATAAAGAAGTGAACTTGCATCTCATATTTATCTTGAGCCCTCACTTTATTTCTAAGGAAATCTAAAATGGAGTGCATATCATGTTTATGGTTATGTTATCACCTAAAACTCCTAGAGCTCAAAGGTTTGCCCTCTTCATCCTAAGAAAAGTTACATATGTAGACATTCCCTGGAATATACATCTCGGCCATGTGGTGATAATGAAGCTAGAATGAGTTTCATTAAGTCACAAGGGCCTATAATCCACGTCTTGGGACTTTTCTTAAGCATAGGTGTCTATGACAAATGTTTTAAGTATGATTTCGTGATTTAAATACCCTTGGAGAATATTTTGAAATGGTCACTGCCCTCATGTATTTTATGGGGATTTTAAAGAAATAAAATGTTTCCTAATGAGTTTTATAAGTTTTAAAGGGGTTCCAAGAGAAACTAGTAGGTTATGTGTTTTAAAATGAAAGTTCTATGCATTATATGATGACATTATTTTCGGTTCTGCCTTGTTATTTTCCAGCACCTTAAATCCTGTTTTGGGTGGTCTATATGTGTTTAAATACCTTACCAATTGTATGATAATTGCTCTAGGCATCTTAGGTATGCTTAGTAACTTTGTATGTTCGAAAATGTGATTTCTAGAACTCCTTAGGAGCTGAAAATATGCATTCTGTTCCAGCCTTGTTTGAGTTTTGAAAATCACATTATAACATGTTTAGATGAGTGAGAGTGACTCATAATTGGTTTAGGTATTAATTATTGCATCATAGAAAAAGTCGGTAATGAGAAAGGACCTAAAATGCAACTTCTAGAACACCGTAATTCATCAACATATGTTTACTGTCTATGCTGTCCAGCCATAATTAATTAGGTTCTAGGACTTATAAATTGTGGAAATGAGGTTAGTCAATCCCTTAGAGGTACAAGAAAATAATTTGGAAGTTTGAGGTTAACCGATTAAGGGTTTTTTTGCTTTTAAGGGAATGGTTTGTGTACCCTCTATGATTGATGAGTTTATGTGTTATCTCATGACTTATATGATGCTATGTAATGATGGAATTGCGTGTTATTGTTCTCTTAAGAACCCTAGAGATGCCTACGTTAAAGTTATATGAAATATGTGACATGCATGATTTATGTGACATCTCGTTATAACATGCTAAGACTCAAGGTGACATAAACTATGTGAAAATGACCCCCTGAAACCATCAAATGGGATGGAGGATGAGGTGATCTTAGCCCCCTAGCCCGTACTTTATGTCGGGACTTTAGCTTATCAAAAGGGATAAGTCTTTATGCTAGTGACGACTAGTGAGGTATGAGCTCATAACCTAGTTACATCTCCCAACGGAGACCAGTTAGGGTGGCCCCAAGAAGAAAATGATAAGACTTTAATGTCACCTAAGTAACCAAGTTAAGTTACCATGCACTATGTACTATACCCCATGATCTATGATTTTATGTTCCCTGATCTATAATATTATGTACCATGGTTTATGAGTTTATGTGTCATGATCCATGTCAATAGTACCTATGAATTATGATTCCAGTTTCAAGAAATTATAGGTTATGTAACCAGGAGGCTTTAGAATTAAAAACAAACGGGCCTTGGAAGTTAACGTTTTCGAACTTCATAATTGAACCATTGCATGACCATGATTTTTAATAAGAAACCAAGGTCCCTGAGGACGTAAGAGATGACACCTAGGTAGAAGGAAAAACCCTACTGAGTTTCTTTAGCAAGAAATCTCACTCCCTCTATCTCTCCCTTTCCTTTATGTCTTAAGATTGGGATGGCGACGTTCGTCCTCTACATTGACACGCCCATCTGGGAGATCCACCATGACCCCGAGCTTGAGTCATATTGTAACGCCCCGATTTTCTGTTAGAGTGAAAATGACCAAAATGCCCCTGAGGTCATTTTTAGCCCGGAATTCGAGGAAAGCCAAGTCTTGGCAGTACTCGAAGGGCAAACTCAATGTTGGAAGGGGATTAGAAAACTTATGTACCTTCCCGGGATCGAAAATCTCATTTTTCGAGTTTTCGGGTCAAAATGACCAAAACACCCCTGTGGTGTTTTACCCGCTTGCAAGTGCCGGATGAACCCGAAACTTCTCCAGATGATTTTAAAAGGCGTTTTTATGTATTCTATGACCTCAGTTTTAATTTTTGAAGTCCCGGGCAAAATTAGTGCAAAATTACGGTTTTGCCCCTAGTTTCGTATTTTACGCTTAATCACGCGATTAAGCAAACCTAAGCAATATTAGGCTCTAATCGAAGGTTAATTAATTTCCTTAATTAATCTAGAGTCAAAATAATTTATTAAAGTTGATTAGAACCAAAAAGTACTCAATTACAACCTAAAATCATATTTTAATTTTATGACACCTAGTCATAGAATCTTGAATAGTGTTTTCTCTTTCCAATTCCTTAAATCATGGAATTGTGTTACACATTGTTTATTCATAAATAAGTTTTAAATTCTTTAATGATGTATGAGCACTCCTAAACTTGTCATAAACTCCCTAAATCACATTCTTAGTTACCTAAACTTAAGCTTAATCATTCCTAACCTTGTACCTAAGCTAATACACATCTAAACCTACCATTAACACACAATTAAATGGTCAAATCATCCTCCCATTCTGCTGTCCCAAGCTGGCCGTGAACCTTCTTCCCATTATGCATCACATGTTCAATTTTTCAACACTCCAAGGCCATACCTCAAGTCACATACACTATACCTTGTCATAACTTTCAATCAAGCTTGAATTTTCACATGAATAAATAATTAAAACAACCCATTTTCCCCATTTATTTGTGGCTGGAAAAGTTCCAGCCATGTTAAGGTTCTAGAAGCCTAATTTCATAAAAATGTGATAGGAAATTAACTCACATCAAGCCATGCTTTGTAGCATAGCTTCCATACTTCAAACCATGCTTGAATGACCTTGTGTAAGAGATATTTTTCTCTCCCTTTGCCCTTCAAAGCTACGGCCAGCACCCTCCCCATTCACTCCTCCATGGTTTTGTTTTTCTATAAATAGGATGCTTGTGTTAGCCTTGTTGCACTTTGAAGCATTTGCAAAGTTTAGAGTTTTAGAGTTGTCTTGCTAGTCTTTCCTTTTTCTCTCAAAGTTCCAAGAGTGTTCTTCCTTTCTTTTCATCTTTATCTTCTTCATCTCTTCATCTCATCATCACCTCTCAACCATCAAACACCACCCCAAAACCTTGAACCATCATCAAACCTCTCAAACACCACACCTCAAACACAACTCCACTTGAAACACATTTTCTTTCTTTTTCTCTCATCAAGGCCGAATCATCATCACCATCCTAGGAGGTGTTGCTTATCTCATTTCCATCTTCAAGATCAAGCTTTTATCTTCATCACTAGGTAGGGATTTGTTTTCAAACTTTATTTTGCTCAAGAAAGTGTTTTTCTCTAGTTTTCTCTTGGATTCTTTTTGAACTTTCCTTTGTCTTTCCTTTCCTTTCATTTTCGGCCATGAGGCCTTGATTTGAGCATGATATCTTGATGATGAGAGTTTCTAGATGATGACATTGTGTTCATCTCAAAGAAACCTCTAAAGTTTGAGTTTTCCTTTTCTTACAACTTCATCTATATGTTATCTAGCTCACATGGTTTTCCAACTTAAGAAAAATTAATCTAAGGATTTCTAAAAGCCCAAGCCTACCCTTGTCAACCTTAAAGTTGGCCGGCACGTTCTAGAGATTTGTCTCTAGATAGGGGTTTTGGGTACTTAATAAAGAACTTGATGTAGCTTCACTTTCTTTCTCTTTTATATATGATTTTCGATTCTTGTGTTGTGATCTTTGAGATATTGTATGGGGTTATTATCTTGTTAAAGTCTTAAATGAGCTCTAGTTAAACATAAAAATGAAACTTGCATCATGTTTACTTTAAGCTTTGCATATCATGTTTATTTCCTTGCTATCACTAAATCCCAAGATAATGAATGAACTTGCATTATCATGTTTATGTTTCAAGCTTTGCATTATCATATTTATATTTCAAGTCCTCACCTAAATATCAAAGATAATAATATATTGCACCACATATTTATTTTATGCTCTCACTTTACTTTCTAGCAATAACTAAAATAAGTGCATGAGCATGTTTATTTTTATGTCATCACTTTAATGATTCTAACCCAATGATATCTCAAACAAAGGTCTAAAACATTTATTTCCTATGGTCCATATTTCGGCCCTATGAGGCCTTAATGTTTTCAAGTATTGAAAACTATGTTTTATACTTTTTCTAAACTCATATGAGTATAAGGAATGTGTAGAACTAAGTGTTATGAATTTAGGACCTCTTGAGATGAAAATAATATAGCCACTGCCCTATTAAGTATTTTCATGAGTTTAGATGATAAAAGTGTTCATAAAAGAGTTTTGAAGGTTTTAATAAGGTTCCAAGAGAAACTAGTATTTTATGTGCTTTAGAAACTATGATTCAATGCCTTTAAATGGAGTTTCTGTTTCGGTTCTGCCTTGCTATGTTTGGCCACTGCATGAGCTGTGTTAATGATGTTAATATGTTTATGTTTGGGTAATAATTATGTTAAGACTCATATGTGAAAGATAGGATAAGTTAGGAACTAGAAAAGAATTAATTTGAGAGTTCTAGATCCCTTGAAGATTTATTTTTCTGGATTCTGTCCAGCAAGGTTTAGATTCAATAACCATGGTTTTAAATTAGTTTATATGTGTACGAATGACTCATAATTGGTTTAGGACTTAATCTTGAAACCTTAGGAGCAAACCGAACTTAGAAAGGGTCATTATTGGGACTTCTAGGTACCCGTAAAGTTAGTATTTTGATTTCTGCACTCTTGAGGTCTAGAGATATTCTTGACCATAGGGTGAGGTGAGAAATACTTAGTTATAACCTTGTAGGTTCCCAAGAGACTAGGTGTTGATGATCAATAACTTAGAATGTGAGATAAAGATCTAAACCGTAATTTCTAGAACTCCGTAATCACTTAAACATAAAGCTGTCCAAATTCTGCTTAGTGCTATTTGGATTAGTTCTTGAGCATAAAATTTGTATGACTCATAAATTGTCAAACTATAGGTGTATAAAGAAGTTAAGAATAATTAATTTGCAAGTTTAAGACTCATAATAATCGAAGTTTAAAGCACTATGAGTTATAACATAACCTAGAGAAGTTTTAGGGCAGCCCCATGAGATGAAAGTTAAAGTTAACAATGTCACATAAACTATACTTATGCCAATGTTATAATGTTTCCTAGTTATTCTATTGTTTGGTTTACCTTATGATGCATTCATATCATTAGTATATTTCTGCTTAAGTTATAAAGACGCATTATAAAATATGATGGACCTTGGATAAAATACCTCTTTGGAAAACCAACTTAAAAGGAATTTATATGCATGCACACCTTTTAGAAATAAACCCAAGGTTCCTGAGGATGTGACGATGACACCTAGGTAGGGATAACCCTACTGAGAATTCTTTTAGAAAGATTCTCATTCCCTCTCTCTTTTCTTCCGTCATATCTTCAGATGGCGACGTTTGTACTCTTCATCGACACCCCGGTATGGGAGCTGCACCATGACCCGACTCGGGTCATATCATTTTAAGGGTCGCTGACCGCCGGAGTATTCATGTTCATGGGACGACCCTTCGGCATTCCCGTCCCGAGCTACCGCTTCACCCCGACTGCTCCTTACCGTCATAACGGGATTTTTGAGCGAGCGAGACCACGCGATGAGCAGATCCTCCGCATGGAGCCCGAGACATCAGCAGTACGCGAGTACCCCGAGTATGTGCCGCGTCCCCAGTACTCGGAGACGGACCCATCCGAGGACCCGCCATCCCACATGTACAGTTGGAGCTCCAGTCCCGCTCCTCCACCGATGAGGGCTGGGAGTGAGGAGATGGTGGTCCAGCCGAGGTTGGCTCAACGGCCATCCATGCGCCCTCGCCGCGGTGGGCATGCCCCGATGATGCGCTCGACCACTCCCGCCGAGATTCGCCAGTGGATCGACTCGACCCCACGATTCGGACCAGGAGTAGTCATAGGAGGGGTAGTAGCTAGTGCACACACACGCCACATAGTAGAGGTCAAACCTTCTTTTGTATATGAGGTTGTCTCCTTTAGGTGCACATGGGCATGGGGGTAGTTTCCTTTGTATTTGCTTTTTATGATTTCCTTGTATTGCATTTCAGTTGTATTTTGCTTCATGATGTATCAAAGAGTCCTGCCTCTGGTGGGTAGGCACGTTATATATATACATATCTATGATTCAGTTGATGTTCCCATGACATGATGTGTTTCTTATGCTTTGCTTATATGTTTCGCTGTGATTCCCCTTAAAGTTTTGTGCGTGGCTCTCACTTTGATTTTAAATTCCAAAAAGAAAAATTTTACCCATATTTCCGCTAAGTATTTTCTAAAAAGATGAGACCAAGAGGTAATATTCTAAAGATTAACCTAAGGACATACTAGTAGTCTTGGGTTAAGATTTAGGGTGTTACATTATGGTATCAGAGCAGTTCGATTCTCATGGAGCCTGAGGATTGGACTGACTATGCTTTATAAGCATAATACGATAGTTATGTCATGTATAGTGCTTGATAGAGATAAGCTGTAGGACTAGAGATGCATGACTTCTGTCGGTTGCAAGTGCCATGGTAACTAGCTCATTTTGCATGGATATTGAGCCTGATCAACTTGATGTTCATTGTTTCATGTGTATAGGGACCAATGGCACCGCGACGACGGCCTAGGACTACACCCGATGTTGAACAAGATGATACAACTGCTGCTGCTGTCCGTCGCATGGCGCAAGCCATGGAACGGATGTTCGACCGAATGGATCAACAAGCGAATGCTGCTCCTGTTCCTCCTCCTCCCCTGGCCGAGATGGTGGAACAAGCCCGCTTCGGCCCGAGTTCCGCAAAGGCGAACCCGCGATGTTCCGAGGGGTGATGGACCCCGACAAGGCTGATGAATGGATCAAAGACATGGAGAAGATCTACTCTGTCGTTACCTGCTCGGAGGAGCAGAAGGTCACATTCTTTGCTTTCATGTCAAGTCCGACGCCGAAGTTACGGTGGAACGACACGAGGCATCTGCTAGAAGCCTCTGGAACTCCCATTGACTGGGAGCTGTTCAAGACTTACTTCTATGAGAAGTACTTTCCGGAGTCCGTGAGGAACGCGAAGGACGTTGAGTTCATGCAGTTGACCCAAGGAGGGTCTACTGTAGCCCAATACACTGCGAAGTTTGAAGAGCTAATCAAGTTCTCTCGGGTATTCCAAGGGAACCCCGATGAAGTTTGGAAGTGTGTGAAGTATGAGGCCGGTCTGAAGGCGAGATGAACTACGCCAGGCCCATATGGAGATCAGAGACTTCCCGACCCTGGTCAACAAGTGCCGGATACTTGAAGAAGGACAGAGAAAGATTCAAATCACAAGGGCGGAGCGAGCTAAGGGGCTCGGACCTCAAGCCCCGAAGTTCAAACCGCAGTACCCATCGAGGAATCACTACAACCCCTACCACCAACCAGGCCCGACAACAACAACAACCGCCAAGAGCTCTCGCCACCAACAACCCAAACAACACCAAAGGCCGCCATTTCAACATCAAGGCCCGAGGAATTTCAATAATCAACCCGTGGACCGGGTGGACCCGAAACCACAATGGAGGACCAAGTGGAGCCAAGAACAAGGCACCACAAACCCCTCGCCGCTACTCCCGAGCAACATCTGCCGACGTCGCCCACAATGCGGGAAGAACCACGGAATCGCCCATGCTTAGCGGTCGTAATGTATGTTTCGAGTGTGGCAAGCCTGGCCACTATGCAAAGGACTGCACCGGACAAGGGACATCGAACCAAAACCCCCGACCACAATACCGAGGAAGGGTCTTTACCCTTAACGCGAAGACGCCAAGAAGTCCAAAGATCTCATCGAAGGTATGTGCGAAGTAAACGGTAAAGCCTTAACTGTACTATATGACTCTGGTGCTACTCATTCTTTCATTTCACTTGCTAGTGTCGAGTCCTTAAATCTAAAGGTCTCTAAACTTCCCTTCGATCTTATTGTTTCTACTCCTACAAATCGCCCTGTTAATACTTGCCGTTGTTG
This sequence comes from Dalbergia cultrata, assembly GCA_031216105.1. NCBI lineage: Eukaryota > Viridiplantae > Streptophyta > Magnoliopsida > Fabales > Fabaceae > Dalbergia > Dalbergia cultrata. Next base: position 25,732,547 of record CM062345.1, read on the forward strand.
TTTAAACTGTCATCTTGTTGTAGAAAATAAGTCTTTTATCATAGATTTAATTTGTTTACCCTTGAAAGACATAGGCATTATCTTAGGCATGAATCAAGCTTCACCCCAATCGTGTGATGTTAGATTGTGGAACCCAAACCGTAGTTTTCCCTTCTCCTCCCGAAAACATCACTCAACCCATTAGGCTGTACCTAAATTCCGTAGAGGTCTTCTGTAGTGGGAAGAAAACTAAGGGATATGTTCTCCTAGCCACTTTGTGATGTAGACTTGGAGCAGAACCTAGGTGAGATACCTGTGGTGAGAGACTATCCCGAGGTGTTTCCAGATGAAATACCCGAGTTCCTCCCCCGAAAGAGAAGTGGAGTTCTCCATAGAGTTGGTTCTGGGACAGGACCAATCTCTATAGCCCCGTATAGGATGTCACCCTGAGTTAGCGAGTTGAAAACCCGTTAGAAGAGTTGTTAGAAAAGAGTTTTATAAGGCCGAGTGCTTCACCTTGGGGCGCTCCGGTCTTATTTGTGAAGAAAAAGGACGGAAGTATGAGGATGTGTATAGACTATAGGCAGTTGAACCAAGTAACCATAAAGAATAAATACCCATTTCCTAGGATTGACAATCTTATGGACCAATTAAAAGGAGCAAGAGTGTTTTCTAAGATTGATTTAAGGTCAGGTTACCATCGATTAGGGTGAGAGATTCAGATATTCCTAAAGCGCCTTTCGAACTCGGTATGGACACTTTGAGTTCAATGTAATGTCGCTTGGTTTGACGAATGCTCCCAGCTTTTATGGATTACATGAATAGGATCTTTAGACCCTATTTAGATCAATTCGTGGTTGTGTTCATAGATGATATTCTCATCTATTCGAAAACCCACGAGGAGCATGAGCGTCATTTAAGGTTGGTTTTAGAGGTATTAAAGGAGAAGAAGTTATACGCTAAGTTGTCTAAGTGTGAATTTTGGTTAGAGGAGGTAAAGTTCTTAGGACATGTTGTGTCAAAAGGTGGCATAGTTGTCGACCCAAGTAAGATAGAGGTTTGTGATGAATTGGGATAGACCAACCTCAGAATCGAGATTAGAAGCTTTTGGGTTTAGCTGGATATTACCGTAGGTTCATTAAAGGATTTTCCCAGTTAGCCCTACCCTTAACCAAGCTCACTAGGAAGAATGCCCCGCTTGAGTGGAGCCGAGTGTGAAAAGAGTTTCCTAGAGCTTAAGGAAAAGCTCACCTCAACCCCAGCTTTTAGTTTTACCCGATCCCAATGTACCCTTCGAGGTATATTGCGATGCTTCAGCAAGGGTTTAGGTTGTGTGTTGATGCAAAGCAGGCAAGTGGTAGCCTATGCGTCCAGGCAACTCAAGCCTCATGAGGTAACCTACCCCACCCATGACCTAGTACTAGCGGCCATCGTGTTCGCTCTAAAGATGTGGAGACACCATTTGTATGGTGTGAGGTTTGAAGTTTTCTCCGATCATAAGAGTCTCAAGCATCTCTTTGATCAAAAGGAGTTGAATATGAGGCAAAGGAGATGGATGGAATTCCTCAAGGACTACGATTTTGGTTTAAGTTACCACCGGCAAGGCTAATGTAGTAGCCGACGCCTTGAGCCAAACTTCGTTACGTCATCAAGTATGATGGTTAATGAAGTTGGGTTAATAGAGCAATTTAGGGATATGAATCTTGGAATGTCTATAACGGAGAATGGCATCGTGATGAGTCATCTCACGGTGACCAGTGGGTTTAAGCAAAGGATTATGCTTGCCCAAAGAGAAAATGAGGACTTTATGGAGACAATCGAGGCAGTTAAGGCCGGAAAGTTAAATGGTTTTGTACGAGGCCCGAGCTGGTTATGGAGGTTCGAGGGGCGAATCTGTGCCACAAGATGGTGACCTCCGAGAGAAGATCTTGGAGGAAGCTCACAAGAGCCATTTTGCCATCCATCCTGGTACTACGAAGATGTATCAGGACTTGAAGAGGATGTTTTGGTGGCCCGGATTAAAGAAGGATGTGGTCACCTGGGTGAGTAAGTGTTTGGTCTGCCAAAAGGTCAAGATCGAACACCAAAAACCTTCTGGCATGTTGCAACCCCTGTCGATCCTCGAGTGGAAGTGGGAGAGTATATCAATGGACTTCGTGACAGGATTGCCAAAGACCCAAGCTGGCCACGATGCCGTATGGGTAATCGTGGATCGACTGACTAAGTCGGCTCACTTTCTACCTATTCGAGTCACGTACTCGTTGGATAAGTTGGCCCAGCTTTACATCCAAGAAATAGTAAGGTTGCATGGAGTACCATCGACGATAATCTCGGATCGAGATCCGCGGTTTACGTCACGTTTTTGGGGAGCCTTTCAAAGGCGTTTGGTTCCAAGTTGTGCCTAAGCACTGCTTACCACCCACAAACGGATGGTCAGTCCGAGAGGACAATCCAAACCCTGGAAGATATGCTGAGAGCCTGTGTCTTAGACCAAAAAGGAAGTTGGGATAAGTACATGCCTTTGATCGAGTTTGCGTATAACAACAGTTATCACGCAAGCATCGATATGGCACCGCATTTGCGCATTATACGGAAGGAAATGCCAATCACCCTTGTGTTGGTACGAGCCCGGAGAGCAAAGTGTCTTAGGACCAGAGGTAGTGAGGGAAACGACGGAACAAATCAAGAAGATTAAGGATAGAATCTTAACCGCTCAAAGTCGACAGAAAAGCTACGCGGACAAAATGCGCAAGCCCTTGGAGTTCCAAGAGGGAGAACATGTATTTCTAAGAATCACCCCCACTACAGGAATAGGGAGAGCCATGAAAGTTAAAAAGTTGAGTCCCCGATTTCTCGGTCCTTTTGAAATTCTTCAAAGAGTCGGATCCGTAGCTTACAAAATAGCCTTACCACCCAATCTGTCAAACCTTCATGATGTCTTTCATGTCTCCCAGTTACGTAAATATGAGTCCGACCCTAGCCATGTCCTAGAACCAAAGCATGTACAGTTAAGGGAGGACCTCACTTTCAATGTACCGCCTACGGGAATAGTGGATCACGGAGTCAAGCAGTTAAGGAATAAGTCTGTTCCTTTGGTAAAAGTGGCGTGGGGACAAGGCAAGTCGGAAGAATACACGTGGGAACTAGAGTCAGAGATGAAGTCCAAATATCCCGAGCTTTTCTAAGGTACGAATTTCGAGGGCGAAATTCTTTTTAAGGAGGGGAGTAATGTAACGCCCCGATTTTCTGTTAGAGTGAAAATGACCAAAATGCCCCTGAGGTCATTTTTAGTCTGAGTCGAGGAAAGCGGTCTTGGCAGTACTCGAATGGCAAACTCAATGTTGGAAGGGGATTAGAAAACTTATGTACCTTCCCGGGATCGAAAATCTCGTTTTTCGAGTTTTCAGGTCAAAATGACCAAAACGCCCCTGTGGTGTTTTACCCGCTTGCAAGTGCCGGATGAACCCGAAACTTCTCCAGATGATTTTAAAAGGCATTTTTATGTATTCTATGACCTCAGTTTTAATTTTTGAAGTCCCGGGCAAAATTAGTGCAAAATTACGGTTTTGCCCCTAGTTTCGTATTTTACGCTTAATCACGCGATTAAGCAAACCTAAGCAATATTAGGCTCTAATCGAAGGTTAATTAATTTCCTTAATTAATCTAGAGTCAAAATAATTTATTAAAGTTGATTAGAACCAAAAAGTACTCAATTACAACCTAAAATCATATTTTAATTTTATGACACCTAGTCATAGAATCTTGAATAGTGTTTTCTCTTTCCAATTCCTTAAATCATGGAATTGTGTTACACATTGTTTATTCATAAATAAGTTTTAAATTCTTTAATGATGTATGAGCACTCCTAAACTTGTCATAAACTCCCTAAATCACATTCTTAGTTACCTAAACTTAAGCTTAATCATTCCTAACCTTGTACCTAAGCTAATACACATCTAAACCTACCATTAACACACAATTAAATGGTCAAATCATCCTCCCATTCTGCTGTCCCAAGCTGGCCGTGAACCTTCTCCCCCATTATGCATCACATGTTCAATTTTTCAACACTCCAAGGCCATACCTCAAGTCACATACACTATACCTTGTCATAACTTTCAATCAAGCTTGAATTTTCACATGAATAAATAATTAAAACAACCCATTTTCCCCATTTATTTGTGGCTGGAAAAGTTCCAGCCATGTTAAGGTTCTAGAAGCCTAATTTCATAAAAATGTGATAGGAAATTAACTCACATCAAGCCATGCTTTGTAGCATAGCTTCCATACTTCAAACCATGCTTGAATGACCTTGTGTAAGAGATATTTTTCTCTCCCTTTGCCCTTCAAAGCTACGGCCAGCACCCTCCCCATTCACTCCTCCATGGTTTTGTTTTTCTATAAATAGGATGCTTGTGTTAGCCTTGTTGCACTTTGAAGCATTTGCAAAGTTTAGAGTTTTAGAGTTGTCTTGCTAGTCTTTCCTTTTTCTCTCAAAGTTCCAAGAGTGTTCTTCCTTTCTTTTCATCTTTATCTTCTTCATCTCTTCATCTCATCATCACCTCTCAACCATCAAACACCACCCCAAAACCTTGAACCATCATCAAACCTCTCAAACACCACACCTCAAACACAACTCCACTTGAAACACATTTTCTTTCTTTTTCTCTCATCAAGGCCGAATCATCATCACCATCCTAGGAGGTGTTGCTTATCTCATTTCCATCTTCAAGATCAAGCTTTTATCTTCATCACTAGGTAGGGATTTGTTTTCAAACTTTATTTTGCTCAAGAAAGTGTTTTTCTCTAGTTTTCTCTTGGATTCTTTTTGAACTTTCCTTTGTCTTTCCTTTCCTTTCATTTTCGGCCATGAGGCCTTGATTTGAGCATGATAGCTTGATGATGAGAGTTTCTAGATGATGACATTGTGTTCATCTCAAAGAAACCTCTAAAGCTTGAGTTTTCCTTTTCTTACAACTTCATCTATATGTTATCTAGCTCACATGGTTTTCCAACTTAAGAAAAATTAATCTAAGGATTTCTAAAAGCCCAAGCCTACCCTTGTCAACCTTAAAGTTGGCCGGCACTTTCTAGAGATTTGTCTCTAGATAGGGGTTTTGGGTACTTAATAAAGAACTTGATATAGCTTCACTTTCTTTTTTTTATATATGATTTTCGATTCTTGTGTTGTGATCTTTGAGATATTGTATGGGGTTATTATCTTGTTAAAGTCTTAAATGAGCTTTAGTTAAACATAAAAATGAAACTTGCATCATGTTTACTTTAAGCTTTGCATATCATGTTTATTTCCTTGCTATCACTAAATCCCAAGATAATGAATGAACTTGCATTATCATGTTTATGTTTCAAGCTTTGCATTATCATATTTATATTTCAAGTCCTCACCTAAATATCAAAGATAATAATATATTGCACCACATATTTATTTTATGCTCTCACTTTACTTTCTAGCAATAACTAAAATAAGTGCATGAGCATGTTTATTTTTATGTCATCACTTTAATGATTCTAGAGCTCAAAGACTTGCCCAATGATATCTCAAACAAAGGTCTAAAACATTTATTTCCTATGGTCCATATTTCGGCCCTATGAGGCCTTAATGTTTTCAAGTATTGAAAACTATGTTTTATACTTTTTCTAAACTCATATGAGTATAAGGAATGTATAGAACTAAGTGTTATGAATTTAGGACCTCTTGAGATGAAAATAATATAGCCACTGCCCTATTAAGTATTTTCATGAGTTTAGATGATAAAAGTGTTCATAAAAGAGTTTTGAAGGTTTTAATAAGGTTCCAAGAGAAACTAGTATTTTATGTGCTTTAGAAACTATGATTCAATGCCTTTAAATGGAGTTTCTGTTTCGGTTCTGCCTTGCTATGTTTGGCCACTGCATGAGCTATGTTAATGATGTTAATATGTTTATGTTTGGGTAATAATTATGTTAAGACTCATATGTGAAAGATAGGATAAGTTAGGAACTAGAAAAGAATTAATTTGAGAGTTCTAGATCCCTTGAAGATTTATTTTTCTGGATTCTGTCCAGCAAGGTTTAGATTCAATAACCATGGTTTTAAATTAGTTTATATGTGTACGAATGACTCATAATTGGTTTAGGACTTAATCTTGAAACCTTAGGAGCAAACCGAACTTAGAAAGGGTCATTATTGGGACTTCTAGGTACCCGTAAAGTTAGTATTTTGATTTCTGCACTCTTGAGGTCTAGAGATATTCTTGACCATAGGGTGAGGTGAGAAATACTTAGTTATAACCTTGTAGGTTCCCAAGAGACTAGGTGTTGATGATCAATAACTTAGAATGTGAGATAAAGATCTAAACCGTAATTTCTAGAACTCCGTAATCACTTAAACATAAAGCTGTCCAAATTCTCGCTTAGTGCTATTTGGATTAGTTCTTGAGCATAAAATTTGTATGACTCATAAATTGTCAAACTATAGGTGTATAAAGAAGTTAAGAATAATTAATTTGCAAGTTTAAGACTCATAATAATCGAAGTTTAAAGCACTATGAGTTATAACATAACCTAGAGAAGTTTTAGGCGGCCCCATGAGATGAAAGTTAAAGTTAACAATGTCACATAAACTATACTTATGCCAATGTTATAATGTTTCCTAGTTATTCTATTGTTTGGTTTACCTTATGATGCATTCATATCATTAGTATATTTCTGCTTAAGTTATAAAGACGCATTATAAAATATGATGGACCTTGGATAAAATACCTCTTTGGAAAACCAACTTAAAAGGAATTTATATGCATGCACACCTTTTAGAAATAAACCCAAGGTTCTGAGGATGTGACGATGACACCTAGGTAGGGATAACCCTCGAGAATTCTTTTAGAAAGATTCTCATTCCCTCTCTCTTTTCTTCCGTCATATCTTGAGATGGCGGCGTTTGTACTCTTCATCGACACCCGGTATGGGAGCTGCACCATGACCGGCACTGGGTCATATCATTTTAAGGGTCATTGTCTTGTCAGAGTATTCATGTTCATGGGGCGACCCTTCGCGTGCCAGTCCCGAGCTACCGCTTCACCCCGATCGCTCCTTACCATCATAACGGGATTTTTGAGCGGCGAGACCACGCGATGAGCGAGATCCTCCGCATGGAGCCCGAGACATCAGCGACGCGAGTACCTCGAGTATGTGCCGCGTCCCGGTACTGGAGACGGACCCATCCGAGGACCCGCCATCCCACATGTACAGTTGGAGCTCCAGTCCCGCTCCTCCACCGATGAGGGCTGGGAGTGAGGAGACGGTGGTCCAGCCGAGGTTGGCTCAACGGCCATCCATGCGCCCTCGCCGCGGTGGACATGCCCCGATGATGCGCTCGACCACTCCCGCCGAGATTCGCCAGTGGATCGACTCGACCCCTGATGACTCGGACCAGGGAGTAGTCATAGGAGGGGTAGTAGCTAGTGCACACACACGCCACATAGTAGAGGTCAAACCTTCTTTTGTATATGAGGTTGTCTCTTTTAGGTGCACATGGGCATGGGGGTAGTTTCCTTTGTATTTGCTTTTTATGATTTCCTTGTATTGCATTTCAGTTGTATTTTGCTTCATGATGTATCAAAGAGTCCTGCCTCTGGTGGGTAGGCACGTTATATATATACATATCTATGATTCAGTTGATGTTCCCATGACATGATGTGTTTCTTATGCTTTGCTTATATGTTTCGCTATGATTCCCCTTAAAGTTTCGTGCGTGGCTCTCACTTTGATTTTAAATTCCAAAAAGAAAAATTTTACCCATATTTCCGCTAAGTATTTTCTAAAAAGATGAGACCAAGAGGTAATATTCTAAAGATTAACCTAAGGACATACTAGTAGTCTTGGGTTAAGATTTAGGGTGTTACACATACCATTTTGAGGGCTTCTGCACTGTACGTGTGTTCATGTTTCTTGGGTGGCCCTTTGCTCATCCGGTGGATAGTTATCTGTTCACCCCGACGTCTCCTTTCGATGACACTACTATTTTTGAGCGCACCCGTACGCTTGAGGAGAGGATCTTACGGACATCCCCTGCCAGTTCGGGAGCGGTACCAGAGTACGTACCACGCACTCAGCACTCGGAGGAGGATCCCTCAAAGGACACCCTTATCCACCTGTATGGAGAGGATTCTGCCCCCACTCCCCCACGTATGCCCAGGGGTAGCGAGGAGACGGTGACTCAGCCTCAGAGAGCCCCGGTGCCCGGTCCACGTCCTAGACGCGGAGGGCAAGGTCAGTTTTCAGGCATGCCAGCCCCAGCCGAGCTTCGTCCATGGATCGGTTATCTTCTACCTTACCCGTGGCGTTAGATGTAGGATTGGGAGTAGTCCTTAGTGCACGCACGTCACGTAGATTGGATAAACCTTCTTTTGTATCGAGGTTATCCACTTTAGATGCACTTGGGAATGGGTGTTCCTTTTTTGTTTTCACGTTATGTGATTCCCATTGCTATGTATTTTTCATGTTTCAGTTGTATTTGCATTTCTTTATGTACTTGAAAAGTCCTACCCTTAGGGTGGGCATAGTATATGCAAGAAGTATTTCAGATGTGATAGTGTCATGTTGATTGGAGCCACTTCTATGTTATTGTTTCTGCATTTATTCATACCGTCTACATTGTGATACGTGCGGCTCCTATTTTAACAAGATTTCAAAAAAAAAAAAAAGGCTCGTATTTTCCTTAAGTCTAATTTCAAAGTAATTAGAACTATGACAAGAGGTAATGACTAAGATTTGGCCTACATACATACTAGTAATATTGGGTCGAATATTAGGATGTTAATCCAGCAAGGTTTAGAATTGATAATTATGATTTTAAATTAGTTTAAATGTGTAGGAATGACTCATAATTGGTTTAGGACTTGATCTTGGTGCCTTAGGAGCAAACCGAACTTAGAAAGGGTCATTGTTGTGGCTCCTAGGTACCCGTAAAGTTAGGATTTTAGATTCTGCATCCTTGAGGTGTAGAGATGTTCTTGACCATAATGTGAGGTAATGAATACTTAGATATGAGCCTATAGGTACCCGAGAGTTTAAGTTTTGATGATTTATAACTTAAACTGTGAGTTAAAGACCTTAAGGGTCAATGCATAACACTTTAAGAATTTGTTAATGCTATGATGTGTATATGATGCAATGTTATGTTGAGATGTTTATAATGCATGAGGAATTGATTAATTGAGATATGAGTTTATCATAACAGGAAAGTGAAATGAGACATGTGTTGGGTGATTAACTTGTGGCATAAGTTTCGGTTTGAAGGAAATTTGGTTTAACAGTTGTTATGCTGCCGAATTTCCGTCAAACCTAAAAGGGTTGAAAAATGTTTTGAGGTACCATATGAGCTGAAAACCCTGGGTGACACCGGTTCAGCCGAGCACCCATAGGAGATTTTTATGTGACAAGCACTGGGACGTACTTCTCCTGCTACAGTGAGGAGGAGGCAAATCCATGAGGGTACTGACATGAGCTTTACCAAAGCGGACAATTTGCTATGCACTCGAGGCCAGTAGAGCGTTCCAAAGAGGGTATGTCCTAAGAGAGGAATCCCCTAGCCCCCTAGCCCGTATCGTTAAATAGTCGGGTATGTTATTTGATTTTTATTCGCTTATTCAGATAATAAGCAAGAGCTAGTGATGACAAGCTGAGGTATGAGCTCATAGCCTAGGTTTTTATTTATTGGGGTGGCCTCAACCTTGCTAAAGATTACATGAATGATGTCATACATATACTGATGAAAGTTCCAGTTGGAAGTTATTGCCCTTATGCCACATGGTTTATGTTTATATGATTTGATGTGTTGATTTATATGCCTAAGTATTGCCATGCATCCATGTCTTAACATGTTGCATTCATAACATTAAGATGCATGCTAAAAGGAATGAACCTTGGATAATTAGTTTTATAAACCCTAAATTGAATCTTATATGCATGCACACTCTTTTATAAATAAACCCAAGGTTCCTGAGGATGTGAACGATGTAACCCTAGGATAGGAGATTCCTACTGAGATTTCTTTAGTAAGAATTCTCACTACTTTCTCTTCCTTCTCCTTCTTCCGTCATATCTTCAGAGAGCAATGGCGACGTTCGTGGTTTTCGTTGACACACCTACTTGGGAGGTTCACTATGACCCGGACCACGGGTCGTATCATTTTGAAGGGCAGTGCACGGTCCGAGTCTTCATGTTCATTGGACGCCCCTTCGTACACCCTGTACAGAGTTATCATTTCTCCCCGATGTCACCCTACGATGACGCGATGGTTTTTGAGCGTGCCCGGACACGAGATGAGAGGCTGCTGCGGACATACACTGGTGGTTCAATGCCTCGAGACTTCCAGGACTATGTATCCCGGTCTCCCAGTTCAGAGGACGACCCTTCCGAGGACCCGCCGACGCATATGTATAGTTAGAGTTTTGCTCCTACCCCTCAGTTTGTGTGAGGTGTGAGTGAGGAGGCTGTTACGCAGCCGTGATTGGCTAGGCGAGCCGAGAGGCGCCACCATCGAGGGGAACATGCCCAGTCATCACGTGTGCCCACTCCTGTCGTCCTGCGTCCATGGATCGGTTACACTCCACCTTTCCCCGGGTTCCAGTAGCATACGTCTTAGGGGAGGCTTAGTGCACACACTCACACATAGACTGGATAAACCTGCTTTTGTTTTGAGGTTATCCATTATAGGTGCACTCGGGTAGTGATGGTTTACTTTATGTTACTTTATGTTTCCCTATTTCTGTTGCTCGGCCCGTCCCTATGAGGGTATGACTACATATGTATTTCTAATTATGTTATTAATGAAATGTTTCTGCTATTATGGTGGTCATTGCTCTGTTGTTACTTGTTCTTAATTTCCGTGTTACTCTCTGCTTGCTAATCATGTTTTATATTTCTGTCTTACGATTAGACTAATAACGTGGCTCTCACTTTGTTTTATGTTTTCAAAAAAAAAATTTTACCCGTAATTTTCACTAAGTATTTTAGTAAAGTGATGAGACTAAGAAGTAATAACCTAATATTTAACATAATATGTTCTAGAGAGTTAGGTTAAAAATTAGGGTGTTACACATAGGCAACTATGGGAAATGAAGACTCAGAATCCTCAAAAAATGAAGAAAAGGAAGAAAGAATTCTCAAGGAACAGAGAATTCTTCAAGAGAAAATAAGGCTGGAGGAAATCAAGAAATTACAACAAAGTAAGGGCATTCAAGGATCAAGCTCTCATGGAAGAAGTGTAATATCCTAATTTTTAACCCAATACTCTAGAACATATTAGGTTAACCATTAGGTTATTACTTCTTAGTCTCATTCTTTTATTAAAATAGTTACGGAAAATACGAATAAATTTTTCTTTTTGAAATTTGAAAACAAAACATGAGCCACGTGCTAAAATAAATTCTAACAATTGTCACGAACATAACATAAGAGAGAAGCAAAGCAAATCATAATTAACCACAAATACAAAAGTTACACATATCAACACAACATAGTCATATCTTCATAAGTACATTAGTTACTACTAACATAGCTTCATTGTCACATCAAAAGAATTACACATACGTAAATCTAAAGAGACATCTATGCGCTTCCATTGCATTCCACTAATCCGACTTGTAGTGTATGCCTCATGCCCATGCCTTAGTAGAAATCGCGAACCACATCACTATCTTCGTCTGGAGAGGACACGGAAGAAAGAGAGATAGGGATGAGAAACTTATTGAAGATTCTCAATAGGGATTTCTGACTCCAACACACGTGTCATCGTCATCATCCCCAGCCACTTCGGTTTTAATTATAAAAAGGTGGTCATGCATAAGGTTTAACTTTTAAACTTCTCAAATCTATTTATCCAAAGTGGGTGTCTTTTAGTATGGATCTTAATGACATGAATGCAACAGATATTGGATGAATGTATGACAATACTTTATGCAAACATTCAATAGAACACAACATCAAGATAAACATTAACATATAAGTGGCATATAAAACTCTTTCTTTTCTCATAACTATGTGACTTTAAGACATCATATCTCTTTCTCATGCTTGAACTCTTAAGTTCTTTTTCTCAAAGACCACCCTCTTAAATATGGTCACCTAAATCCAACTGACAGACCGCCCCGGCGATTTTTATCATGGTCCCCAAACTCCGTCTCACCTAATCGCCTAGGAATGAGCTCAATCCTAACTAGTCATCACTAGATTTAACATGGGAAAAAATAGAGGGGGTAACACATCACTAGTTTCCAACTTATTATCTGAATAAGCGGATCATAAAAATGATATCCCGACTACTAGAGTACGGGGTAGGGGCTTAAGGGTCACCTAATACATCGACTCCCAGAGTACGGGTTAGGGACTTAAGGATCACCTAATACACTAACTCTCAGAGTGCGTGTTAGGGTTATTTCCTTCTTCGAAATGCATCTACGGCATCTAGTGCACAGTAAATTTGTCCGCTTTGGCAGGCTACATCTACCATACCATCACGGTTTTGTTATCTTGTTACCAAGGTAGGAGAAATGTGTCTCGGTGTGTCATGCAAGAATGCATTATAAACACATGCCCTCTACTATCATTATGGAACTTCATGCAATATGCATATCATGCTCATCAATTCATGCAATTCATCATAGTATGCCACATCAACTCATAATGCATGTACTTACACATTCAATTTCACATTTCATAATCCATTTCTAAAGTCATATAAACAGTTTCATCCTAGCACATGCATTCACACACCATCATAGCATTAGCATAAAAAGAATTCACATCATCATAACTCATATATCATCACATTACGCATATCAACATATCATTCTTACATAAATAAACTCATAGCATTAAAAGATTTCTTGATGTCTTATGCATCGACCCTTAAGGTCCTTTAACTTAAAATCTAAGTTGTATCAGATCAAAAATTAATCTCTTGGGTACCTATAGGCTCATATCTAAGTATTCTTCACTCAATCCTATGATCTTAAATATTTCTAAACCTTAAGAAAGCAGAAACCATAATTCTTACTTTACGGGTACCTAGGAGTCACAACATTGACCCTTCCTAAGTTCGGTTTGCTCCTAATGCATCAAGATCAAGTCCTAAACCAATTATGAGTAGTTCTTACACATTTAAACTAGTTATAAACCATGATTATCAATTCTAAACCTTGCTGGACAGAATCCAAAAAAATTCTTTTCTAAGGAAGCTAAAAGTCTGAAATTAATTCTTTTCCAGTTACTAACTTGTCTTATCTTTTGTAACACCCTAAATCTTAACCTAATACTACTAGTATGTATTTAGGTTAATCCTTAGAACATTACCTCCTGGTCTCATTCTTTACTTGAAAATACTTAGCGGAAATATGGGTAAAATTTTTCTTTTTGGAATTAAAACCAAAGTGAGAGCCACACATGATTCTTTGAACAGGAATTCATACAAGTCATATGAGCAAATCATAATAAAACACATAAATAACATGGATACATCAACTGATTATATATATAGATAATGTGCCTACCAAAAGGCAGGACTATTCGGTACATAGAAGAACGAAATACAACTGAAAAGCAAATACAAGGAATCATAAAAGCAAGTACAAGGAAACCATGAAAGCAACACCCATACCCGTGTGCACCTAGAGTAGACAACCTCATATACAAAAGAAGGTTTGTCCTCAACTATGTGGCGTGTGTGCACTAGCTACTACCCATCCTATGCACCTACTCCTTCTGGTTCGAATACTAAGGGGTGGAATCGATCCACTGGCGGATCTCGGCGAGAGTGGTCATGCGAATCATCGGAGCGTGTCCATTGTGGCGAGGGCGCATGGATGGCCTATGAGCCAACCTCAGCTGAACCACCATCTCCTCACTCTCGGCTCTCATTGGTGGGGGAGCGGGGCTGGAGCTCCAACTGTACATGTGCGAGGGCGGGTCCTCTGATGGATCCGTCTCCGAATACTGAGTCCGGGGCACGTACTCCAGGTAGTCAAGTACGGCTGACGCCTCAGGCTGCATGCGGAGGATCTGTTCATCGCGTGGTCTGGCTCACTCAAAAATCGTGTTATGATGGTAGGGAGCAGTCGGGGTGAAGCGGCAGCTACGTACTGGGTGTGCGAAGGGTCGTCCCATAAACATGAACACTCTGACCGTGCAGCGACCCTCAAAATGGTATGACCCGAGTGCTGGGTCATGGTGCAGCTCCCACGTCGGGGTGTCGATGAAGAGTATGAAAGTCGCCATTTGAAGATATGACGGAAGGAAAGAGAGGGAATGAGAATCTTCTAAAAGAATTCTCAGTAGGGCAATCCCTAACTAAGTGACATCATCATATCCTCAGGAACCTTGGGATTTATTTCCAAAAAGGTGTGTATGCATATAAACTCCTTTTAAGTTAGTTTTCTAAAGCATTAATTATCCAAGGTCCGTCATATTTTACAATGCGTCTTATGACTAAGCATGGAATACACTAATGACATGAATGCATCATAAGGATAAGCTAATCAACAAAGTCACAAAAATGTTATCATAGTGGCATAAGTTGACAGGTATAAATCTCATAATAACTTCCTTGGTTTTCCATAGCATATGTGACATTTCGACTTTACCTTTATCTCATGGGGCCACCCTAAAAGGTCTCTAGGTTATGAGCTCATACCTTAACTAGTCGTCACTAGTTCTTACTTATCCTATGATAAGCGTAACATACATAATCTCGACTTAAAGTACGGGTTAGGGGGCAAATTAAGGATCACCTCTTAGGGTCATTTCCTTTTTGAAACGCTCTACTAGCAACTAGTGCATAGTAGTATTGTCCGCTTTGGCAAGCTCTGTGTCAATACCCTCATGGATTTGTTTTCTTGGGGTGCTCGGCTAAACCGGTGTCACCTAAGAAGGCGTCTCAGTGTTGTGTCACATTTAAGTTCTCATGCTTTTCAAAAAGACATTTTCTAAGTTCCTCAAATTTGATGGGAATTCGGCAGCATGACGGCTGTAGACTGAATTTCCTCAAATTTGCTTATGCCATGAAAATGTATAGGACATACAAACATTTCTTATGAGGTATAGCATATAATCATATAAAACTTTCTTCATAGCATATACATCAAACTCATCATAGATAAAGCTTCATGTATCATATATCATAAATTAAGCATCATAAAAACTTAAGACTTCTTAATGTCTTATGCATTGACCTTTAAGGTCCTTAACTCACGTTCTAAGTTATTAATCATCAAACCTAATCTCTTGGGTACCTATGAGGTTATAACTAAGTATTTCTCACCTCACACTATGATCAAGAACATCTCTAAACCTCAAGGATGCAGAATTTATAATCCTAACTTTACGGGTTCCTAGGAGTCACAACAATGACCCTTTCTAAGTCTAGCTTGCTTCTAAGGCATCAAGATCAAGTCCTAAACCAATTATGAGTCATTCCTACACATTTAAACTAATTTAAAGCCATGATTATCAAATCTAATCCTTGCTGGACAGAATCCAGAAAATTCAATAATTAAGGGATCTAAAACTCTCAAATTAATTCTTTTCTAGTTTCTAACCTATCCTACCTTTCACATATGAGTCTTAGCATTATTTTTACTCAAACATAAGCATATTATCATCATTAAAACCGCACATATAGTGGCAATAAATGGCAAGGCAGTACCGAAATGTGCATCTCCATAAAAGGCAAAGAACACAATTTTTCAAGCACATAGAATACTAGTTTCTCTTGGAACCTTTTTAAAACTTTCAAAACTCATTTATAAACACTATTATCCTTTAAAATCATAAAAATACTTAAGAGGGCAGTGGCTAAATCATTTTCATCTCAAAAGGTCCAAAATTCATAAAACTTAGTTCTACATATTTCTTATACTCATGTAAGCTTAGGAAAATTATAAAACATAATTTTCAATACTTGGAAACCTTAAAACCTCTTAGGGCCGAAATCTCAACTATGGAAAATAAATATTTTAGACCTTTGTTTGAGACAACAATGGGCAAGTCCTTGAGCTCTAGATTCATTAAAGTGATGGCATAAAGATAAACATGCTTATGCACTTGTTTTAGCTTTCGTTAGAAAGTAAAGTGAGAGCATAAAATAAATATGAGATGCAACATATTATTATCTTTGATATTTAGGTGAGAACTTGAAATGTAAACATGATAATGCATAGCTTGAAATATAAACATGATAATGCAAGTTCTTTTATTATCTTGGTACTTAGTGATAGCAAGGAAAATAAACATGATGTGCAAGACATAAAAGTAAACATGATGCAAGGTTCATTTTATGGTTAGCTAGAGCTTATTCAAGACTTTAACAAGATAATCAACCCAACACATATCTCATTATAAAGAGAGCTTTAGAGTTCTTAAACCAATTTCTCAAAAGAACTATGAGGTTCTTGAACAACATCATCAAGCTCAAGTAAACCAACTTCCAAAACAAAACCAAACAAAATCTCAAGGATCAAAATACCAAAACCGAAAACCTTATGAGAGAAAAAAGTGAAACTAAGTCAAGTTCTTTATTAAATACCCAAAACCCCTATCTAGAGAAAGATCTCTAGAACGTGCCGACCAACTTTAAGGTTGACAAGGGTAGGCTTGGGCTTTTAGAAATCCTTAGATTAATTTTCTTAAGTTGAAAAACCATGTGAGCTAGATATCATATAGACGAAGTCATAAGAAAAGGAAAACTCAAGCTTTAGAGGTTTCTTTGAGATGAACACAAGGTCATCATCTAGAAACGCTCATCATCAAGCTATCATACTCATAATCAAGGCCAAGAGGCCGAAATGAAGAAGAAAAGAAAAACAAAGGAAAGTTCAAAAAGAATCCAAGAGGAAACTAGAGAAAAACACATTCTTGAGCAAAACAAGTTTGAAAAGCAAATCCCTACCAAGTGATGAAGATGAAAACTTGAACTTGAAAAGGAAAATGAGAAGAGTAACTCCTCCTAAGGTGGTGTGATGGCTTCGGCCAAAGAGAAAGAAAAGGAAAGGAGATGTGTTTTGAGGAAGCTTGTGTTTGAGGTTTAGTGTTTAAGAGATTTGATGATGATCTAAGGTTAGGATATGGTGGATTGAAGTGGTGAGGTGATAATGTCAAGAGAGGATGAAGATGAAGAGAAAGAACACTTGGAACTTTGAGAGGAAAGAAAAGGACTAGCAAGATAACTCTAGAATTCTAAACTTAGCAAATGCTTCAAGGTGCAACTAAGCTATCACAAGCATCCTATTTATAGAAAAACAAAAGAATGAGGCTCACCAAGGGGGGGAGTGGCCGTGGCTTTTGAGGGGAAAAAGGGAGAGAAAAATATCTCTTACACAAGGTCATTCAAGCATGGTTTGAAGTATGGAAGCTATGCTACAAAGTATGGCTTGATGTGAGTTAATTTCCTATCAATTTTTGATGAAATTAGGCTTCTAGAAACTTGACATGGCTAGAACTTTTCCAGCCACAAATAAATGGGAAAAATGGGTTGTTTTAATTATTTATTTATGTGGAAATTCAAGCTTGATTGAAAGTTATGACAAGGTATAGTGTATGTGACTTGAGGTATGGTCTTGGAGTGTTGAAAAATTGAACATGTGATGCATATGGGAGAGGGAAGTGCACGGCCAGACCAGGGGCAGCATGGGGGAGGTGAGTTTTAATAATCTAATTGGGTGTTAATGGTAGGTTTAAATGTGTATTAGCTTAGGTACAAGGTTAGGAATAATTAAGCTTAAGTTTAGGTAACTAAGAATGTGTTTTAAGGATTTTATGACAAGATTAGGAGTGCTCATACAGCATTAGAGAATTAAAAACTCATTTATGAATAAACAATGTGTAACACAATTCCATGATTTAAGGAATTGGAAAGAGAAAACACTATTCAAGATTCCATGACTAGGAGTCTTGAAATTAAAATATGATTTTAAGTTGTAATTAAGCACTTTTAGGTTCTAATCAACTTTAATAAATTATTTTAACTCAAGATTAATTAAGGAAATTAATTAACCTTCGATTAGAGCCTAATATTGCTTAGGTTTGCTTAATCACGCGATTAAGCGTAAAAACACGAAACTAGGGGTAAAACCATAATTTTGCACTAATTTCGCCCGGGACCTCCGGGACCAAAACTAAAGTCACAGTCTACATAAAACCGCCTTTTAAAATCATCTGGAGAAGTTTCGGGTTCATCCGGCACTTGCAAACGGGTAAAATATCGCAGGGGTGTTTTGGTCATTTTGACTCGAAAACTCGAAAAACGAGATTTTCGATCCCAGGAAGGTACACAAGTCATCCAATCCCCTTCCAACATTGATTTGCCCTTCGAGTACTGCCAGACCAGCTTTCCTCGAATTCTGGGCCGAAAATGACCTCAGGGGCATTTTGGTCATTTTCACTCTAATAGAAAATCGGGGCGTTACATCTTTCACATATGAATTTTTTTGCATCAAATATACATGAACATACTCATATTATCATCATTAAAATAGCACAAAACAGTGAGTATTCATAGCAAGGTAGAACCGAATTCATCTCCAACAAATAATGCATAAAACTTGATTTCTAAAACACATAAAATGCTAGTTTCTCTTGGAACCTTTCTAAAACTTTCAAAACTCATTAGTAAACATTTTTGCCTCATGAAAACCATCAAAATGCTTCCCAAGGCAGTAGCTATTTTCGAATGGTTCATAAAGGTTTTAAGATCATAAAACTTTGTTCAAAACATCTCTTAAGCTCATATGAACTTAGAAAAGTTATAAAACATAAGTTTTAGCATTTGAAACAAAGCAAACCTCATAGGGCCGAATCTAAAGGAACAAGGAAACATGTTTTTCAAGCCTTTGTTTGAGATAATAATGGGCAAGTCTTTGAGCTCTAGGTTCTCTTAAGTGATGGCATAATCTGAAACATGCTCATGCACATATTTTATCTTTCCTTAGAAAATAAAGTGAGAGTATAAAATAAACATGAGATGCAACTTGTTATTATCTTTAATATTTAGGTGAGGACTTGAAAATATAAACATGATGATGCAAAGCTTGAAATATGAATATGATAATGCAAGCTCATTTATTATTCTTGATATTTAGTGATAGCAAAGAAAATAAACATGATGTGCAAGGCATAGACATAAACGTGAATGCAAGGTTCATTTTAATCTTAGCTAGAGCTCTTACAAGGCTTTAAAATCCATCATAACCCAACACTTATCTCAACAACAAAGAGAGCTTTAGAGTTCTTGAACCAAGTTCTCAAAGGAACTACATGGTTCTTGAACATCATCATCAAACTCAAAGAAGAAAACTTTAAAAGAAGGCAAAATCCCAAGGAAGTAAGAACCAAAACAATATTATTTCTAGAGATTAAATAAATATATATAAGAACACTTTAAAACCTTTGAAAGAAATCACATGAAGGCCGAATCATGTAGGAAAAGGAAACGAAAGAAAAACCAAAACTTTACTATATCAAGAACAAAACTCAAGCTTTAGAGGTTTCTTTGAGATGAACACAAGGTCATCATCTAGAAACTCTCATCATCAAGCTATCATGCTCAAAATCAAGGCCTTGAGGCCAAAATGAAAAGAAAAGGAAATACAAAGAAAAGCTTAAAAAGAAACAAAGAGAAACCTTGAGAAAATCATATCTTGAGTAAAAACAAAGTTTGAAAGCAACTCCCTACCAAGTGTGAAGACAAAGACTTGACCTTTGAGGTGAGAATGGAAGGAAAAACTCCTCCTAAAGTGATGATGATGCTTTGACATTGAGAGAAAGAAAGGAAAGGAGATGTGTTCTTGGTAAGCTTGTGTTTGAGGTTGAGTGTTTGAGAGGTTTGATGATGATTCAAGGTTATGAGGTGGTGTTTAAAGGTTATGAGATGATGATGTGATGAGAGGATGAAGATGAAGAGGAAAGGAAAACTCTCTTGAAACTTGAGAGAAAAAGAAAGGAAACTCACAAAAGCTAAGAACACTCAAACTTACCAAATGAAACAAAAGTATCACAAGTTCTTTCTAGGCACCTATTTATAGAAAATGAAACAATGAAGGCTCACTCAAAGGAGGTCATGGCCATGAGGTTTTGGAAGGCAAGGGGAGAGAAAAATATCTCTTACACAATGTCATTCAAGCATGGTTTGAAGTATGGAAGTCATGGTGCAAGGTATGGCTCAAAGTATGGTAATTTCTCTTTGTTTGAAATTGAAATAAATCATCTAGAAGGCAAGGAGGGCTGGCTGAATTTGAGCCACAAAAATGAGAGAAAAAGTCTTCTAGAAGTGGTCATATGAAGCATGGATGAAAGCATGGTGTTTGTATGACAAAGTATGGTTTATGGTGAGGTGGAATCATGGTTCTTTGAGTGTAGAATTTCACACATGTGATGGAAATGGAAGGGTATGGGTTCGGCCAGATTACAATCAGCCAAGGGGGAGAGACGTTTGTCCATGTAATTGTGTGCTAATGATAGGTTTAGATGTGTATTAGTTTAGGTACAAGGTTATAAATCATTAAGCATAAGTTTAGGTAACTAAGAATGGGGTTTTAAGAGTTTTATGACAAGGTTTAGGAGTGCTCATACACATTTAGAGAGTTTAAAATTCATTTTATGAGTAAACAAGGTAGACAAATTTCCATGATTTAAGGAATTGGAAAGAGAAAATACTATTCAAGATTCCATGACTAGGAATCTTGAATTTAAAATAAGATTTCAAGTTGTAATTAAACATTCTTAGGTTCTAATCAACTTTAATAAATTATTTTGACTCAAGATTAATTATGGAAATTAATTAATCTTTGATTAGAGCATAATATTGCTTAAGTTTTCTTAATCACGCGATTAAGCTCAAAAACATAAAACTAGGGGCAAAATCATAATTTTACACTAATTTTGCCTGGAACCTCCGAGACCAAAACTAAAGTCACAGAATACATAAAAATACCTTTTAAAACCATCTGGAGAAGTTTTAGTGTAACACCCTCCCAAGTACAACATTATCCTTAAGTCATGACATCGTACTCGAGAGTTGTTACTTTTTAATTAGCGGACCTTTCTTAAATAACTATAGCAGATTCGATGGGTTCGTGAATAACTAGCGTAATTCGATAAAAGTATATAGCAAAGATACAAAACATTTATTTAACATAAAGTCGATTACATAACGAAGCTCTTCTATGAGCTTTAATACACATATGTTCTCTGTTAAATTTACACACTTATTCATACATCTAAGTACATCTGATACAATCTCAAACACCTAACTACTGCCAATCCGACCTTTTTTGGTGTAGTATCCCATAGTTCTCTGGTTCAACCTGGAGACGACACGGGAACACAAAAACACATAGGGGTGAGAATTACACAATTCTCAGTAGGGCATTCCCCAAAACATACACTGAAAATTAATATCATCGTCATCATCCCAGCCACTTCGGTTTATTAAGAAACTGTGAGCATACAACCTAGATCAATGGTTTGTTTTTAAAGTTCTAAATCATACTTCCGAAGTGGGTCTCTTTTAACCAATCACTTGATATACACATAGCAAACTATTTAACATTATAGGGTTTTATGTACAACTTTACGTACTCTCAGTACATCAAAAAGAATCTTAGAAATATTGTCTCTGTCTTTTCGTGCGTTTGACCAAATAAAGGGGATTTTTCCGTGCCCTTTACCCACCAAAGGGGACTTGCCCATGCCCTTTATACACTAAAGGGGACTTTTCCGTGCCCTTGTCATTAAAGGGGATATTTTCATGCCCTTGTCATTTAAGGGGACTTTTCTTCTTTACTTAGCATATACATCATCCTTAAGCTCACATATATAAGCATCACAAACATATATGCATTAACATCAGTTTCTAACCTTTTTAACACTTCAACCACATATACATATATATATATATATATATGTCACTCATTATAATCCTCTCTTTGTATAGGAACGTTTATCACAAGCACTAACATTTATATAGGTGTAACATCATCTTTAAGCTCACATAGTATCAATGAAACCAAATCATATACATTTCATCATCTTTTCAGCCAATCTAGTATGCTGCTAGAATTTCAGTTCTAAAGAAAATTATGGCTAAATTAGTAAACATCTATATAATTTTCACTTAGAATAGAGAAAAAATAATTTTCAAAGACAATTCAATGTATCAATAAGCTCCTGTAAAAATTTCAATGTATAATAAGGTCTCTAACTATATTTATTAAATTTCACAAATTCAGAGGTCAGAATTGCTCAGTTTTCAGCCAACAGCCAAAAGTCTCAAATTTTTTACCCTATCAAATGAGCTCAAAACTTCATACAAAAATTTATGGTTCAACTTCAAGATGTATTCAACTTCCTATACAAATTTCAGCTCAAAATTCGATCATTTACTAGGGTACAAAAATTAGACAATTTCAGTACTACAAACTGGACTATACAGGAAAAAACCCTGACCTGTTCGGTTTTCCAATTTTTAAAAATAGAAAAGGTGATTAATATGAGCCAATAAAATTATTGGAAACTCTTCCATATGTTAGCTTCATCATATAAAAGTTTTAGCTCATAATCATGTCTCTAAATGAGTGAGAAAAATCAAAACATTTCACCTGCTTGCTAAATTCGGGATTTCCAGCAGCAAGGGTTAAAACATGTATTAACAAAATAGCTTATCTAACTTCATCCAAACCCCCTACCAAAATTCACACATCAATATGCATGCATAATCATCCAATAAAAGCCAGAATTTCGGAATTATTCAATTATAATATTCCAGAGCAAAATCAGAAAGAAAATTGGATGAACTAAGCCCTACTTGGTGGCTTTAGTAATCTTGGCTCCAAAGATTGATTCCCTTTACTTCCAAGCCTTCAAACCCACACCAAACCCTTCCTCAAACAGCTGATAATGAGCTCTCAAGGTATGAAAAGTTGGTAGATTCAAATTCTAATCGGTTAGGATTGTAGGTGTTGAGGTGTAGATTAAGTTTAGTGAAGGAGGGTAGAAGTTTTAATGACTTTAGACTAGTGTTTTGGGCTTTGAATGAAAGCTTAGAGCTCTTGAAAATGGAGTTTTCTACATTTTCCTTCTTATGGCTGAGAAAGCATTTTTTGGCTTCTTGAAGAAGCTTATGTTTGCATTTATCTTGTAACATTAGTGCATGATTATTATATATTATCTTAAATTATCTTTAATGTAGTAAAGTAAAATGGATGGCTAGGATCAATCTTGTAATTCAAGATTGAATCTTAACCATTCATTTAAGATAAAGGGATAAGGTTCATTAATTTTTAAAGATTAAAATAGCTTTCGGTGTTAGAAATCGCATGCCGAAATTCTATAAAACAGGTAAAACAGTGTACCCGGGTAATCAACTATTGCCCGAAAATTAATTCTAGATATAAAATACTTATTCCTACTCATTTCTAATCTTAATCCTATAATTTCTCACTTTCGGGCATCTTTGGGCCCTAATTCTAGGGTTTCGGCTGTCCCGGCGGGCCTGCGGGGCCCGCACAGGTACTATTCACATTTTTTTTTTTTTACAGATCCATTGTACCAACCTCATTATTTCTATGTCTATCGAATTTTTGAAATTATGACTAGAAAAACTTAAAATAATTTTTATATAACTTTTAGCGTGTTACATTCGGGGTTCATCTGGCATTTGCAAATGGGTAAAACACCACAGGGGCGTTTTGGTCATTTTGACCCGAAAACTCGAAAAATGAGATTTTCGATCCCGGAAAGGTACACAAACCAACTAATCCCCTTCCAACATTGAGTTTGCTCTTCGAGTACTGCCGGATCGGCTTTCCTCGAATTCTAGGCCGAAAATGACCTCAGGGGCATTTTGGTCATTTTTACTCTAACAGAAAAATCGGGGTGTTACAAGAAGACCTTCCTCACCAAATCCTGTTGTAGTGATTAAAGAACACTCAAATGAGTGAGCAATTTGGTTATACCTCTGCTCCTATCTCAGCTACACTGCCCAGAGATACAAAAGCAATATTTACTTCAGAAACTACAGTTGCGTTTACAAGAACAACAATTTCTGATCCTAAGGAAACTACCTCAGGTACGAGTGATAATTTCATGACAATTAATCAGTTGATGGAATCAATGTCAAGATCAATTGCATCTGAATCAAAACCTGAGGAAGAAGGGATGGATGGACTAAATTTCTTTGTAAATGAGCTCTTCTCCAATCTGGAACAAACTCATGAAGAGCCAATCATTGAAAAACCAGCTGAGGAAACCCCTGAATATGCCTTGGCTCTAGCAGCACGTCAACCTCCACCCTCAATTTGCATCACTATGCTTGAAGATGAATAGGAAGACAGATCATCAGATATTGGTAAAAAAGCAGGAGTATCTTTCATTAACAAAACAATTGAAGATACTATCACCTCCTTTCCTGATGAAGAAACTATCAACCTCCACACTTGTTGCTGCTGTACAAATAGAAGAAGAGGCATACTCACCAAAACTGGGGATGCTGTACCTCTTGAAATTCCGGAACCCTCTCCAAGAGCTGCTTCAACATCGATACCAATGAATCTACCTCCTCCAGTCTCAGAAGAGCCTTCCTCAAGCTATTAGTTCAATCAAATCATTCTAAGACATCTTAGGGAGATTGCCTCTAGACAAGACAGACTTGAGGCAGCAATCATCGAACAAGGTGCTCAGTTCAGACAGAATGAAGAACTGTAGATTCAGATTCTTCAAACCAACTAACAAATATTACAAGAGCTAAGACGTCAAAGGTTGGGTTAACGACTTTGTCTTTTCACCATGCCCTTTTGATGATGCCAAAAGGGGGAGAAATGAATGAAGAAAATCTGTGCTGAAACTCAAGGGGAGTTATGATGAGAAAGAACTAGGGGGAGTCAAAATTATGTTTTTCTAACAATTTTTTTTTTTAAATGATATGATATTTATCAATGTTTTATTCATCATGCTTATGCTGTAACACACTAAAAATTATTTAAAAATTAATGAGTTTTTCTAGTCATAATTTCAAAATTCTGATAGACATAGAAATGATGAGGACAATCCAACGGATCTATAAAAAAAAAGATATGAATAGTAACTTACGAGCCCAGCAGACCCGCCGGGATAGCCGAAACCCTAGAATTGGGCCCCGGAGATGCCCAAAAGTTAGAAATTATAAGAATAAGATCAGAAATGGGTAGGAATAAATATTTTATATCTAGAATTAATTTTCGGTCAATAGTTGATTATCCGAGTACACTGTTTTACCGATTCGATAAAATTTCAGTGTGTAATTTTTAACACCGAAAGAAAGTCAAACCTTTAGGATAAAGTTATCCTCTATAGCCAAATGTAAGGCTAAGATTTAATCTTGATTTACAAGATTAAATCCTAGCCATTTATATGTTAAATAAAAATTAAACATAACTCATAATAATTATAAGCCACAAAAATTTGTCATTCTCATCTTCCATTCTCGGAAAAGAATAGAAACCCCTTCAACCTCCATTGTTTCTTCTCAAAACACATCAAAACTTGATTAAAAACTCCAAAATCCTAGCCTAGGCTTGAACCAACACTAAACTTCCTTCACTAAACTTGTTCTACACATCAATACTTACAAATCTAATTGATTGAAATCTCAATTCTCTATCAATCTTCACCTTGATACCTCACTTCCTCACTATTTTAGGAACGTTTAGGTGCTATTTGGAAGGTCTTGAAGTGAGCAAAATCAACCTTGGAGCATAGAGCTCAAAAGCTTTCAAAGTAGGGTTTCCTTTGGTCCTTCCTTTCCAATTTTATGCTGGACTTTGCTGATTGGATTTGGTCCAAAATTTTGTTTGTATTGGTTGATAATATGTTTATATTAATGTGTTAATTTTGGGGGAGTGTTTGGTGTTGTAAAAAAATCATTTTTATCAAAAGAGATTTTGAATTGGTTTGCTGGATTTTCGGTTTTCTTACTGGCAGTGATTGCTCATGAATTTTCTGAGGGAATTTTAGGTGTTTTCACGAGCTATAAAAAAAATATGTTGAAGCTAACATATGAATTTAGTACCATGAATTTTCTTATGCTCTGATTTTTACTTATACTACTTTAAAAAAAATGAAGAACTGAGAATGTAACTATGCTGTCTGGATTATCAGAATTGAAGCTCTGATTTTGTATAATTTTGTTACCATAGGACATGATTGAATTATCATTTGAAATTTTTACAGGGAATTAATAACATCTTGAAGTGTAACTTTGATTTTTATTTTGAGTTGTTTCCATCATTTGCTAAATTTAAAAATTGTGAGAACCCTATTCTGAGCTGTGAAAAAGTGGCCTCTGACCACTAAACTTGTATAATTTATTTAGCATGGTTAGAGAACTCTTTGTATTCTGATATTTTTACAGACCTTGTGGACACATTGAGGTGTCTTGGAGAACTTTTATATCCCTTGAAATAGATGTTTGATATGCATAATAAATTGTACTCCTTAGGCATGAATTCTGCCAATATGCTGTATTTGTGCTGGAATGAACTCAAGTATTGATTTGGTGATTTAATGACTCTTAATTTAAGTATGAAGAGTATGAATGCATGCTATTGACTTTAAAAGTTGGTTTAAGGCATGATTGGAGTCATATTATGAATTAATGCCTATATGTGTCTTATTGTGTGCATTTGAAAAGAAAAGTGAATGATATATTGAACTAAGCTCAATAGCAATAAGTAGTTATACACAAGATCCTTTTGATTTGTCGAGGGCATATAGACTGATAAAAGATCCTTTCAATTCGTCGAGGGCAAATAAAGTAATAAAAGATCCTTTCAATTTATCAAGGGCATATAGAGTGACATAAAATCCTTTCGATTTATTGGGGGCACATAGGGTGACAAAAGATCCTTTTGACTTGTCAAGGGCAAATAAATACAGATGAGATCCTTTTGACTTGTCAAGGGCAACTAAAGAGATATGAGGTTCTCTTCAACTTATCAAGGATAACTACAAATAAGTCCATTACACTTAGTGTATGCATAATCATGTTATATGTAAATGGTTTATTAAAATTACTTACTATGTGCTTGTGCTTTATAATATATGTGCACTAAGTGATTGATTATTAAAAGCTATCCATTTCGAAAGTATGATTTGAACTTTAAAATTGAACCATTGATATATGTTGCATGCTCACTTTTTCCTAATAAACCAAAGTGGCTGGGGCGATGATGATGACATTATGATTGTGTAATTAGGGAGTTGCCCTACTGAGAATTGTATAATTCTCATTCCTATGTGTTTTTGTGTTCCCGTGTCGTCTCCAACATGATCCAAAGGATAAAGAGATTGCTGCATGAAAGAAAATTAAACAACTTTGCTGTAGTTTAGTTGAGAAGACTTGTACTTGTTATAGTTAGTTTTATGTAAATATATATATTCCTGTACTTTTAAGAGACAACAGATGTAACGTAAAGCTCTTAGAAGAGCTTCCTTTTATATTTGACTTTGTATTTCAATATCTACTTTGTTTATTATATATATATATATATATTTGATAGAACCACGAATTAGTTACTACATGATTCGACCAGTATTTGCTATAGTTATTCAAAAAAGGTCTGCTAATTAATAAGTAACAAATCTCGAATACGATTTCATGACTTAAGGATGGTGTTGCAATTGGAAGGATGTTACATATGCTGCTTCATTCATCATGCTCATGCTATGCTTGCTTGCTTACACATTCTTTCTTAACACTAAACGATATCTAAGCCATAGTATAAAATCAATGCCTATATATCATTGTGCTTAGCTAATCATATAGAATGATTGAAAAAAGTATGGCTCAATTGCGCCTTCTCTATTTGCAAAACTATCAACACACAAATACTGTTAGTTCACACACATATTCTTGATTAGTTAAAGCTTGAATTTATCTGAGTGTCATTGATATGAATGAAAAGCTTATATGGTATCAACATATCTTTATCCTTTACTCACTTGAGATATGCTTAAAAAGACTCTGCTTAACTTGATCAATATTGGTTATGTATATCATGTTTCTGACAGTCTTCAGAAACCTATTCTTACCTTGTCCCAACATAACTAAGATCAGTTAGGAAGAATTAAAATTTCTTCTCAAAGTGTGTTAAGCTTACCTGTAACATCCTAATTTTTAACCTAATACTCCTAGAACGTATTTAGGTTAACCATTAGTTTATTACTTCTTAGTTCCATTCTTTATAAATCTTTCTTTAAAATACTTAGTGGAAAATACGGGTAAAATTATTTTTGAAATATGAAAGCAAAGTGAGAGCCGTATATAACCTAAGCAAGCGTTAGTGATAAAGCATAACATAAATATAAAAGAAAGCGCAAACATGAATATCAAGTAACTTAACAACAGTAGTCAATCATATAAACATTGAAGGAAATACTTCATTAGTATCATAATATGCCCACCAAAAGGTGGGGCTTAGTTTAGTACAACAGAAGGTAAATACATAAAGAAAGCAAATACAACTGAAAAGAGAAAAGCACAAGGAAAGCATAAGAAATGACACCTACACCCTAGTGCACCTAAGGTGGATAACCTCATAACAAAAGAAGGTTTTATCCTAAACTATATCTGCTGTGTGTGCACTAGTCCTCCCCAAAGACCTCTACTACTACGACTCAAGATAAGGAGGGATGAAACTAATCCATTGATGAAGCTTGGCCAAGGCGGGCACTCACTGTGGCTGGATGTGTGCTCCACGATGGGGGCGCATCTCGGCTATCTTAGCCAGCCTTGGCTGCATCACAGTCTCCTCGCTCCCCTCTTTCATGAACTGGGATGTGGGGGCAAAACTTTCGCTGTACATATAGGTCAGTGGATCCTCCGAGGGATCGTCCTCCGAATGCTGAGAGCGGGGCATGTAGTCCGAGTGATCGCGGACGGCCGAACCTACCGTGTACATCTGAAGAATCCTCTCGTTGCATGTCTGGCCGTGCTCGAAAACCATGTCGTCGCCGTAGGGAGACGTGGGGAGAAATGGTAGCTATGTACAGGGTGCGTAAATGGGTGTCCTATAAACATGAAGAATCTCAATGTGCAGCGCCCCTCAAAATGATATGACCGGTGCTCCGGGTCATAGTGGACCTCCCATGTGGGGGTATCAATGAACAGGACGAACGTCACCATTGTGATATGAAGATGTGATAGAAAAGAATGAGAGGAAGAAAAAGGGAGTGAGAATTGTAATATCCTAATTTTTAACCCAATACTCCTAGAACATATTTAGGTTAACCATTAGTATTACTTCTTAGTCTCATTCTTTTAAAATCTTTCTTTAAATTACTTAGCAGAAAATATGGATAATTTTTTTTTTGAAATATAAAAGCAAAGTGAAAGCCACGTACTTCGTAAGGCAGGAAAATAAAACACAAGATAACAAGGCATAATAGAACGTGGAACAATTGATAACACATCAAAAGAAATACTTCAATAATATTCATAATATGCCCACCTATAGGTGGCCCTTAGTTTGATACAAGATGATGCAAATACAACGGAAAAGGAAATACAACAGAAACGGAAATACAAGGAAAGCATAAATATAAACACTCCTACCTTAGTGCACCTAAGGTGGATAACCTCAAAACAAAAGAAGGTTTATCCCTACTATGTGTGGTGTGTATGCACTAGCTCTCTTGAAGACGCTTTAGTGCTGGCGATGGTGATCCTCGGGGGAAGGGGGTATGTAGCCAGGGAATTGCTCGAGCTCCTCGAGCATGGGCCAGTGGAATAGGGATCGGATGCATGACCGCTGCACGTGTGCTCCACGATGGGGGCGTATCTTGGCTCTCCTCGCCAATCTCGGCTGCGTCACCATTGCCTCACTCCCTTCTCGCACGAACCAGGGAGTGGGGGCGGAACTCTCGCTATACATATAAGTTGGCGGATCCTCCAAGGGGTAGTCCTTCGAATGCTGAGAGCGAGGCACGTAATACGAGTGGTCGCGGGCGGCAGATCCAATAGTGTAGGTATGCATAACCCGCTCGTTGTGCATCCGTGCATGCTCGAAGACCATATAATCACCATAAGGAGATGTCGGGGAGAAGCGGTAGCTATGTACAGGGTGTGTGGAGGGACATCCTACATACATGAAGACTTGTACTGCGCATCATCCCTCAAAATGGTATGATCCATGCTCGGGATCAAAGTGCACCTCCCATATAGGAGTGTCGATGAACACCATGAACTTCACCATGATATGAAGATGTGATGGGAGAGAAAGGGAGAAAGAAAAGGAGTGAGAATCTTGCTAAAGAATCTCAGTAGGGTATCTTCTATCTAGGGTTACATCGTCCACATCCTTAGGAACCTTGGGTTTATTATAAAGGGGTGAGCATGCATATAAAGTTCGTTATTAAGTTTATAAATATAATTATCCAAGGTTTGTTCCTTTTAGAATGAATCTTAATGCATGAATGCTGCATAGCGAACCATGAATGCGTGAATATACATTATGCAACAAAACAATCAAACATAATATCAAGGAACATATAAGTGGCAATATAAACTTTCAAGTGAAACTTTTCTCTTTTCTCAACTTTGTGACTTTACTTAAGCATCATGGGCCACCCTAAACATCATCTAGGTTATGAGCCCATATCTTAACTAGTCGACATTAGTTCTTACTTATCCTCTTGATAAGTGAAATCATAAAAATAATCCGACTACTAGAGTACGGGCTAGGGGGCTTAAGGATCACCTCTCATAGGAATATTTCCTTCTTTGAAACGCTCTACTGGCATCTAGTGCACAGTGAATTGTCCGCTTTGGTAGGCTGCATCCACTCATACCCTCACGGATTTGCCTCCTCCCCATCAGAGTGGGAGAAGTACGTCTCAGTGCTACGTCACATTAGGACTCAGTTCCTACGGGTGCTCGGCCGAGCCGGTGTCATCCAGGACTTTATCCCATATACTTTTCAAAAACATTCTCAAGTCCTTAATTTGACGGAATTCGGCAGTATAACAGCTGTATACCAAATTTCTTTCAAATTTCCTTTATGCCACACTAACTTATAATACATGAACTTTCTCATTCAACTTCTATAATCATAATAGACTTAAAATCACATAAGCACACTCATCATAGCTCATGTATCATCACAAACATACTTGAAATAATAAACTCAAGTCATCAAAGATTCTATAATGTCTTATGCTTTGACCCTTAGGGCCTTTAAACTCGAAATCTAAGTTCTCTATCATCATGACTTAATCTCTCGGGCACCTAAAGGTCCACAACCAAGTAGTCCTCACTCAATTTGTAACGCCCCGATTTTCTGTTAAGAGTGGAAATGACCAAAATGCCCCTAAGGAAAGCCGGTTCGGCAATACTCGAAGGGCAAACTCAATGTTGGAAGGGGATTAGATGGCTTACATACCTTCCCGGGATCGAAAATCTCGTTTTTCGAGTTTTCGGGTCAAAATGACCAAAACGCCCCTGCAGTGTTTTACCCGTTTGCAAGTGCCGGATGAACCCGAAACTTCTCCAGATAATTTTAAAAGGCGTTTTTATGTAGACTGTGACTTTAATTTTGGTCCCGGAGGTCCCGGGCGAAATTAGTGCAAAATTACGGTTTTGCCCCTAGTTCGTGTTTTTACGCTTAATCGCGTGATTAAGCAAACCTAAGCAATATTAGGCTCTAATCGAAGGTTAATTAATTTCCTTAACTAATCTTGAGTCAAAATAATTTATTAAAGTTGATTAGAACCTGAAAAGTGCTTAATTACAACCTAAAATCATATTTTAATTTCAAGACTCCTAGTCATGGAATCTTGAATACTGTTTTCTCTTTCCAATTCCTTAAATCATGGAATTGTGTTACCCATTGTTTATTCATAAATGAGTTTAAAATTCTTTAATGATGTATGAGCACTCCTAATCTTGTCATAAAATCCTTAAATCACATTCTTAGTCACCTAAACTTAAGCTTAATTATTCCTAACCTTGTACCTAAGCTAATACACATTTAAACCTACCATTAACACACAATTAAATGATCAAAACTCACCTCCTCTCTGCTGCCCAAGGCCTGGCCGAAGCTGTCCTCCTCCCATAAGCATCACATGTTCAATTTTTCAACACTCCAAGGCCATACCTCAAGTCACATACACTATACCTTGTCATAACTTTCAATCAAGCTTGATTTTCCATGTAAATAACTAATTAAAATGGCTCATTTTCTCCATTTATTTGTGGCTGGAAAAGTTCCAGCCATGCATTGTTTCTAGAAGCCTAATTTCATCAAAAATTGATAGGAAATTAACTCACATCAAGCCATACTTTGTAGCATAGCTTCCATACTTCAAACCATGCTTCTATGACACAATCAAAGAGATATTTTCCTCTCCCTTTTCCCTCCAAGACCACACGGCCACTCCCTCCCTTGATGAGCCCATGGTTTTGTTTTTCTATAAATAGGATGCTTGTGATAGCTTAGTTGCACTTTGAAGAATTTGCTAAGTTTAGAATTCTAGAGTTGTCTTGCTAGTTCTTTTCTTTTTCTCTCAAGTTTCAAGAGAGTTCTTCCTTTCTTTTCATCTTCATCTTCATCCTCTCTTCTTCTCATCATCATCTCTCAACCTTGAAACACCACCCCATAGCCTTGAACCATCATCAAACCTCTCAAACACCACACCTCAAACACAACCTCACTTGAAACACAACTCCAACCTTTTTGCTTCCTCTTGGCCGAAACCATCAAGCACCAAGGAGGAGCTCATCATCTTGTTTTTCTTTTCAAAAGTCCAAGCTTTGTGTCTTCACTCTAGGTAGGGAGTTTCTTTTCAAACTTTGTTTTACTCAAAAGATGTGTTTCCTCTAGTTTTCTCTTGGTTTCTTTTTGAGCTTTCCTTTATATTCCTTTTCTTTTTCCATTTCGGCCTCTTGGCCTTTTCTTCTCAAACATGATAGCTTAATGATGAGAGTTTCTAGATGATGACCTTGTGTTCATCTCAAAGAAACCTCTAAAGCTTGAGTTTTCCTTTCCTTATAACTTCATCTATATGATATCTAGCTCACATGGTTTTTTTCAACTTAAGAAAATTAATCTAAGGATTTCTAAAAGCCCAAGCCTACCCTTGTCAACCTTAAAGTTGGCCGGCACGGTCTAGATATTTTTCTCTAGATAGGGGTTTTGGGTATTTAATAAAGAACTTGACTTAGTTTCACTTTCTTTTTCTTTGTAAAGACTTTCGGTTTTGGTATTTTGATCTTTGAGATATTGTATTGGGTTGTTATCTTGTTAAAGTCTTGAATGAGCTCTAGTTAACCATAAAATGAACCTTGCATCATGTTTACTTTATGCTTTGCATATCATGTTTACTTGCTTGCTATCACTAAATACCAAGATAATGAATGAACTTGCATTATCATGTTTATATTTCAAGCTATGCATTATCATGTTTATATTTCAAGTCCTCACTAAATATCAAAGATAATAATATGTTGCACCTCATATTTATTTTATGCTATCACTTTACTTTCTAATGGAACCTAAAATGAATGCATGAGCATGTTTACTTTTATGTCATCACTTAAATGAACCTAGAGCTCAAAGACTTGCCCATTGTTGTCTCAAACAAAGGTCTAAAAATATTTATTTCTTTTGGTTCATATTTCGGCCCTAAGGGGTCTTGATGTTTCTAAGTATTGAAGACCATGTTTTATAATTTTTCTAAGCTTTTATGAGTTCAAGAAATGCATAGAACTAAGTTTTAAGAATTTAGGACCTCTTGAGACAAAGATGAATTGGTCACTACCATCTTAATTATTCTTATGATTTTAGATGTTAAAATTGTTTATAAATGAGTTTTGAAAAGTTTAAAAAGGTTCCAAGAGAAACTAGTATTTTATGTGCTCTAGAAATTGTGTTTTATGCCTTTATGGAGAGTGTATGTTTCGGTTCTGCCTTGCTACTTATTTGCCACTGTATGTGCTGTTTTATTGATGCTAATATGCTTATGTTTGAGTAAAAATAATGTTAAAACTCTTATGTGGAAGATAAGATAAGTTAGAGACTAGAAAAGAATTAATTTGAGAGTTCTAGATCCTTTAATGTTTGAATTTTCTGGATTCTGTCCAGCAAGGTTTAGTAATGCTAATCATGGATTTAAATTAGTTTAAATGTGTAGGAATGACTCATAAAAGGTTTAGGACTTGATCTTGAAGCCTTAGGAACAAACCGGACTTAGAAAGGGTCACTGTTGTGACTCCTAGGGACGCGTAAAGTTAGGATTATAAATTGTGCATACTTGAGGTTTAGAGATGTTCTTGATCATAGTGTGAGGTGAGAAATACTTAGTTATAACCTCATAGGTACCCAAGAGATTAGGTTTGATGATTAATAACTTAGAACGTGAGCTAAGGATCTTAAGGGTCAATGCATAAGACATTAAAACATCTTGAGCTTTTATGATGCTTAATTTATGATATATGATGCATGAGTTTTGCCTATGATAAGTTGATATGTGCTATAACGAAGTTTTACATGATGATATGCTATACCCCATAAGAAATGTTTGTGTATGTCCTATATGTTTTCATGGCATAAGCAAATTTGAGGAAATTCGGTCTACTGCCGTCATGCTGCCGAATTTCCATCAAATTTGAGGAACTTAGAAAAAGGTCTTTTTGAAAATCATGAGAACTTAAATGTGACACAACACTGAGACGCCTTCTTGGGTGACACCAGTTTAGCCGAGCACCCCCAAGAAAACAAATCCGTGAGGGTATTGACATAGAGCTTGCCAAAGCGGAAAATACTACGATGCACTAGTTGCTAGTAGAGCATTTCAAAGAGGAAATGACCCTAAGAGGTGATCCTTAAATTGCCGCCTAGCCCGTACTTTAAGTCGGGATTATGTTACGCTTATCATAGGATAAGTAAGAGCTAGTGATGACTAGTTAAGGTATGAGCTCATAACCTAGAGATGTTTTTGGGTGGCCCCATGAGATGAAAGTTAAAGTTTAAAATGTCACATGTGCTATACCTATCACCTTATGTCAATGTTATAATGTTTCTTAGTTATTCTATTGATTGGCTTACCTTTATGATGCATTCATGTCATTAGTATGTTCCATGCTTAGTCATAAGACGCATTGTAAAATATAACGGACCTTGGATAATTAATACTTTAGAAAATTAAAAGAAGTTTACATGCATGCACACTTTTTAGAAATAAAACCCAAGGTTCCTAAGGATGTGATGATGTCACTTAGTTAGGGATTGCCCTACTGAGAATCTCTTTTAGAAGATTCTCATTCCCTCTCTTTTTTCTTCCGTCACATCTTCAGATGGCGACTTTCATACTCTTCATCGACACCCCGACGTGGGAGCTGCACCATGACCCAGCACTCGGGTCATATCATTTTGAGGGTCGCTGCACTGTCAGAGTATTTATGTTCATGGGACGACCCTTTGCGCACCCAGTACGGAGCTACTGCTTCACCCCAACTGCTCCTTATCATCATAACACGATTTTTGAGCGAGCCAGACCACGCCACGAGCAGATCCTCCGCATGCAGCCCGAGGCGTCAGCCGTACACGACTACCCGGAGTACGTGTCCCGGACTCAGTACTCGGAGACGAATCCATCAGAGGACCCGCCCTCGCACATGTACAGTTAGAGCTCCAGCCCCGCTCCCCCACCGATGAGAGCCGGGAGTGAGGAGACAGTGGTTCAGCCGAGGTTGGCTCGTCGGCCATGTATGCGCCCTCGCCATGGTGGACATGCTCCGATGATCCGCCCACTCCCGCCGAGATTCGCCAGTGGATCGATTCCACCCCTCAGTACTCGAACCAGCAGGAGTAGGTGCATAGGATGGGTAGTAGCTAGTGCACACACGCCACATAGTTGAGGACAAACCTTCTTTTGTATATGAGGTTGTCTACTCTAGGTGTACATGGGTATGGGTGTTGCTTTCATGGTTTCTTTATACTTTCTTTTATGATTTCCTTGTATTCGCATTTCAGTTGTATTTCATTTAACTATGTACCGAATAGTCCTGCCCCTTTTGGTAGGCACATTATCTATATATATAATCAGTTGATGTTTCCATGTTATTTATGTGTTTTTTTGTGATTGCTCATATGACTTGTATGAATTTCCGTTCAAAGAATCATACGTGGCTCTCACTTTGGTTTTAATTCCAAAAAGAAAAATTTTACCCTTATTTCCGCTAAGTATTTTCAAATAAAGAATGAGACCAAGAGGTAATACTCTAAAGATTAACCTAATTACATGCTAGTAGTATTAGGTTAAGATTTAGTGTGTTACACAATTCATTGATGATAACTAATTCTAAATCTCAAGAGTGTAGAATCTATGTTTTGCTAATTACGGGTACATAGGAGTCACAACTTTGACCCTTTCTAAGTTCGGTTTTCTCCTACAGTATCAAGATCAATTCCTAAACCAATTATGAGTGATTCCTATACATTTATACCAATTATAAACCATTATTACTAATATTATCCTTGCTGGAACAGAATCCAGAATTTCCATTCTTAAGGGATCTAGAATTCTCATTTTAATTCTTTTCTAGTTACTAACTTGTCTTAGCTTTCTCAAATTAATTCTAACATTGAATATACATGAATATACACATTCTAACATGATTAAATCATCATCATACAGTGAGTAAACATTCAAGGCAGAACCGTGAGCATCATCATCATACTATGCATAGAATTTCATTTCTAGCACATATAAATTACTAGTTTCTCTTGGAACCTTTTCAAGCTTCTAAAACTCATTTGAGAACAATTTATTTCATTAAAATCATCATGAAACCAATGAGGGTAGTAGCTATTTCAAAATAATTTCAAGAGGGATTTAAATCATGAAACTATGCTTAAAACATTTCTTGAGGTCATCCAAACTTAAGAAAATTATAAGACATAGGTTTTGGCACTTGCGACTAGATGAAACTCACACCAAGTTCAACGTCATCACATGGCCGAGAATCAAGAGAATAAAACACATTCATTTCCAAACTTTGCTTGAGATAACAATGGGCAAATCTTTGAGCTCCAAATTTCTTAGGTGATGACATAAACTAAAATATGCAATGCACATTGTTTTATTCTTTATTATGAGGTGAGAGCATAAAATAAATATGCTATGAAAGCTCATTATTATCTTAGAAGTTTAGTGATGACTTAAACATAAACATGAGAATGCAAGTTCATTCTTTAATCTTGAAAGTTTAGTGATGACATAAAGATAAATATGGATGCGAGTTCATTTTACTTAACTTAGAGCTCATACAAGATCTTTAGAGAAATATAATCTCAACCCAATACTCATCTCAACCAAGCAAAGTGAGCTTTAGAGTTTTTGAACCATGACCTCAAAGAAACTTCATGGTTTTTAAACATCATCATCAAGCTCAAGGAAATAAACTCAAAACAACTCTTTAAAGGAAAAAGGAAAGACAGGAACCGAAACTTAAACTAAGCAAAAGAAAAGGAAAATACATCATATTCTTTATTATGTACCCAAAACCCCTATCTAGAGTAAAACTCTAGAACGTGCCGGCCAACTTTAAGGTTGACAAGGGTAGGCCTTGGGTTTATTGAAATCCTTGTGATTATTTTCTTAAGTTGAAATCATTAGTGAGCTAAGTAGTATATAAAGAACTTTAAGAAAAGAAAAACTCAAGCTTTAGAGGTCTCTTTGAGATGAACACAAAGTCATCATCTAGAGACACTCATCATCAAGCTATCATGAAGAACATACTAGGCCTTGAAGGCCGAAAAGGGAAAAAGGAAATCCAAGAGAAACCGAAAAGAAAAACTCAAAGAAGCATCATAAAATCAACACTTTTTCTCAAGAATAAAACATATTTGAGTAAAATAAAAACTTTAGAACAACCCCCTACCAAGTATGAAGATGAAAAAGGCTTGGTCTTTGAGATGAAATGAAAAGAAAAGCTTCTCCCAATGTGATGATGATGATTCGGCCTAGAAGAGAGAAAAGGAAAGGAATGTGTTTTTGAGTGAGTTAGTGTTTGAGAATGAGAGTTTTGGTGCTTAGATGATAATCTAAGGTGGTGGGGCTGGTGTTTTGAGGTAGTGCTATGGTGGCTCAAGGTGGAGGATGAAGAATATAAATATGAAGGAAAGCTCTTGGAACTTTGAGAGAAAAGAAAGAACTTGCAAGAAAGCTTTGAAACTAAAACTTAGCAAATGATCTAAAGGTTCACTCAAGTTCTTTAGCATGAGTATTTATAGAGAAGCAAAACAATGAGAGCTCATGGAGGGGGGGGAGTAACCGTAGCCTTGCCTCATGTTCCATGAGGTGAAAGATTGAATTTTTGAAGCATGGTGAAGCATGGTTGAACGTATGGTAAGCATGGTTCAAGGTAAGGCTTCAAGCATGGCTCAAAGTATGGCCATTGTGTGCAAACAATTTCAACATGTGGAAAATGGGGGAGGGGTGGTTGGCGGTCCTTAGGCCATGGGGGAGGGATTTCTTTTGTTTAATTTGTGGTTTAGGGATGTAATTAAGTGTAATTTAGGTTAGGTTTATGATTAGGAATTACTAGGCAAGTGTTTAGGTACTAAGAAGGTAATTAGGAGTTTCATGATATGATTAGGGAGTGCTTATACATAATTAGAGGAATTGAAACTCATTTTATGCATAAACAATGTAGACACAATTCCTTAATTTAAGGAATTGGAGAGAGAAAACACTATTCAAGATTCCATGACTAGGAATCTTGAATTTAAAAAGAGATTTAAGTTTAATCTAAGCAATTTCAGGTTCTAATTAACTTTAATAAATTATTTTAACTCTATATTAATTATGAAAATTAATTAATCTTCAATTAGAGCCTAATATTGCTTAGGTTTGCTTAATTATGTGATTAAGCTCTAAAACACTATATTAGGGGCAAAATCATAATTTTACATAAAAACTGCTTGGGACTATCGGGACTTAAAATGATGTTGTGAAATACACAAAAACATCATTTAAAACCATCTAGAGAAGGTTCAGTTCATCCGGCACTTATACCCGCGTTAAACGCTATAGGGGTATTTTGGTCATTTTGACTCGAAACCTCAGAAAACGAGATTTTTGATCCCGGAATCACTCAAGAGTCATCTAATCCCCTTCAAACATTGAGTCAACCCTTCGAGGGCTGTCGGGTCGGCTACCCTCAAATTTCGAGCAGAAAATGATTTCAGGGGCATTTTGGTCATTTTCACTCAGATAGGAAAATCGGGGCATTACAAGAATCTTGCTAAAGAATCTCAGCAGGGAACCTCCTATCTAAGGTGACATCGTCAACATCCTCAGGAACCTTGGGTTTGTTATAAAAAGGTGAGCATGCATATAAAGTTCTTTATTAAGTTCATAAACATAGTTATCCAAGGTTCGTTCCTTTTAGAATGAATCTTTATGTTATGAATGCAACATATCAAAGCATGAATGCATGATAATACTTTATGCAAGAAATCAATCAAAATACCATCAAGAAACATATAAGTGGCATAAAGTGGCATTTCATCTTTCAAGTAAAACTTGCCTCTTTTCTCAACTTGGTGACTTAAGAACTTCATATTCTAGCATCATAGGGCCACCCTAAAACATCATCTAGGTTATGAGCTCAAACCTTAACTAGTTATGCCACAATAACACATAATGCATGTATATTTCTCATTCAACTTCTATAATCATGCTAAACTTAAAATCACATAAAACTACTCATCATAGCACATAGATTATCACAACATACTTGAATTAATCAACTTATTGCATCAAAGAACCTGTGGTGTCTTATGCTTTGACCCTTAAGGTCTTAAACTTGAAATCTAAGTTCTCTAGAGTCCAATTCCAACCTCTTATGTACCTATAGGTTCACAACTAATTATTCTCACTAACTATCATGATCATAACCTACTCTAAACATCGTTAGTGTAGAACCTATATTTTTACAATTATGGGTACCTAGGAGTCACAACTTTGACCCTTTTTAAGTTCGGTTTTCTCCTAAAGTATGAAGATCAAGTCCTAAACCAATTATGAGGGATTCCTACATATTTACACTAATTATAAACCATTATTACTAATTTTAACCATGCTGAAATAGAATTCATAAAATCTCATTTCTAAGGGTTCTAGAAGGCTCATTTTAATTCTTTTCTAGTTACTAACTTGTCTTAGCTTTCTCAAATTAATTTAACATCCAATATACATGAATATACTCATTCTAACATAATAAAATCATCATCATACGGAGTGCAAAGTAAACAAGGTAGAACCGAAATCATTATCATCATATCATGCATAGAACTTCATTTCTAACACACATAAATTGCTAGTTTCTCTTGGAATCTTTTTAAGACTTCTAAAACTCATTTGAAAACAATTTACTTCGTTAAAATAATCATAAAATAATCAAGGGCAGTAGCTAATTCAAACTTTTCATGGTTATTGTTTGAAACATAAACTCATGCTTGAAATACTCTTTAGGTTCTCTTAAGCTTAAGGAAATTCCTTAAACATTGGCTTTTGGCACTCATAATTAGATAAAACCTATACTAGGTCCATCCTTATCACATGGCCGAAATCATGTTCATAAAACATTTCGATTTCCAAACTTTACTTGAGATAACAAGGGACATGTCTTTGAGTTCTAATATGTTTAGGTGATGACAAGAATATAAACATGCTATGCACTTCATTTTATCTTTATTAGAAAAGTAAAGTGAGGGCTTAAAATAAATGAGATGCAACCCATTTTTATCTTTAAGATAAGGTAATGACTTGAAAAGTAAACATGAAATGCAAAGCTTGAAATTAAACATGATAATGCAAGTTCATTTCTTTATTCTTGAGAGCTTAGTGATGACATAGAAAAGTAAATATGCTATGCAAGGCATAAATTTAAACATGAATGTTAGTCCATTTTTATATATCATTAGAGCTCATACAAGACTTTAAAGAATCAACATCTCAACCCCAAACATAATCTCACCAAGATAAAGTAAGCTCTAGAGTTCTAAGTACCAAGGCTTCAAAGAAACCTCATGGTTCTTTGAACATCTTCATCAAGCTCAAGGAAATGAATTCAATACAAAACTTCAAAGGAAAAGGAAAGGCCGAAAGCTAAAAGGAAGGAAAATACACCATATTCTTTATTATGTACCCAAAACTCTCACGTGCTGGCCAACTTTAAGGTTGACAAGGGTAAGCTTTGGGCTTTCTGAAATCCTTGCAATTATTTTCATAAGTTGAAATCATTAGTGAAGTAACATATATAGAACTTGAAGAAAGAAAAACTCAAGCTTTAGAGGTCTCATTGAGATGAACACAAGGTCATCATCTAGAGACATCATCATCAAGCTATCATGAGGAGTAAACAAGGCCTTGAAGGCAAAAATCAAAAGGAAAAAGCAGAGGAAAATCGAAAAGAAACATCAAGTAAAGCTCATAGAAACAACATTTTCTTTCAAGAACAAAACATATTTGAGCAAAAGAAAGATTTTAGAACAACTCCCTACCAAATATGAAGATGAAAAGCTTGGTCTTTGAAATGAGAATGAGAAGAAAAGCTCCTCTCAAGATGATGATGATGATTCGGCCTTGGTGAGGAAAAAGGAAAGGAATGTGTTTTTGTGTAAGCTTGTTTTAGCGGGTAAGCGCTTTGGTGTTTGGATGATGATTCAAGGTGATGAGGTGATGTTTTGAGGTTATGATGTGGTGGCTCAAGGTGGAGAATGAAGAAGATGAAGAAGAAGAAAGCTCTTTGAAACTTTGAGAGAAAAGAAAGAACTTGCAAGAAAGCTTTGAGTTCGAACTTAGCAAATGAACAAAAGTGATTCAAGTTCATCCAAGCAAGCTATTTATAGAAAATCAGAACAATGGAGGGTGAATGGAAGGGGAGGTAGCCGTGTGGTTCCTCATGGAACATGAGGTGAGATGTTTTGATTTTTGAGGCATGGTGAAGCATGGTTGGAGGTATGGTGAGTATGGTGCAAGGTATGGCTTCAAGCATGGGCATTTGTGTGCAAGAATTCAAACATGTGATGGAAAATGGGGAGGGAGATGGCACCAGTTTCTCATGCCATGTGGGGGGAAAGATTTGTTCTTCTAATTGTGTGTTAATGATGTGTTTAGTGTAGCTTAGGTTAGGTTTAAGATTAGAAATTGCTAAGTAAGTGTTTAGGTAACTAAGAAAGTAATTAAGGATCTCAAGACATGATTAGGGAGTGCTCACACATTATTAGAGGGATTTAAACTCATTTTTATGCATAAACAAAATGTAGACACAATTCCTTAATTTAATGAATTGGAGAGAGAAAACACTATTCAAGATTCCATGACTAGGAATCTTGAATTTAAAAAGAGATTTAGGTTTAATCTAAGCAATTTTAGGTTCTAATTAACTTTAATAAATTATTTTGATTCTAGATTAATTATGGAAATTAATTAATCTTGAATTAGAGTCTAATATTGCTTAGGTTTGCTTAATCACGCGATTAAGCTTAAAAACACTATGCTTAGGGGCAAAATCGTAGTTTTGCACAAAAACTGCCTAAGACTGCCAGGACTTAAACAAATGTTACGAAATACATAATGTAACACCCTAATTTTTAACCCAATACTCTAGAACACATTAGGTTAACCATTAGGTTATTACCTCTTAGTCTCATTCTTTTAAAAAAATACTTAGCAGAAATTGCGGGTAAATTTTTTTTTTTTTGAAAACATAAAACCAAAGCTAGAGCCGCGTTCATTGTAAAGCAGGAATATAAGGCACAAAGACAAGTTAAGTAAAGCACAATAAATAAAACATATAGCAATGGAACAAGGATTTAACACCCCAAAAGAAATACTTTCATTAATACCATAATTTAAAGATACATATAGTCACGCCCTTATAGAATCGGGCTGAGCTTGCAATACAAGGAAAGGAAATACAACAGAAATATAAATGCAAGGAAAACGTAAATAAACCATAACTACCCAGGTGCACTTAAAGTGGATAACCTCAAGACAAAAGAGGGTTTATCCTAACTATGAGTGAGTGTGTGCACTAGACCTCCCATAAGACGTCTACTACTGGAACCCGGGATATGGTGGAGTATAACCGATCCACTGGCCCAGTGCGGTAGGAGTAGGTACATGTGGTGGTAGAACATGAGCTCCTCGGCTGGGGCGCATCTCGGCTCGCCTAACTAACCTCGGCTACACGATGGTCTCCTCGCTCCCTCCTCTCACGAACTGATGAGTGGGGGCAGAGCTCTCACTGTACATGTGCGTCGGTCGGTCCTTAGAAGGGTCGTCCTTCGGACCAGGAGTCCGGGGCACGTAGTCCTGGAAGTCACCAGGCATCGATCCTCCGGTATACGTCTGAAGAATCCTCTCATCATGCATCCAGGCACGCTAAAAAACCATAGTGTTGTCATAGAAGGACATCGGGGAGAAGTGATAACTCTGTACAAGGTGAGCGAAGGGACGTCCAACAAACATGAAAACTCGAACCGTGAACTGTTCCTCAAATGACAAGATCCGTGGTCCAGATCAAAATGCACCTCCCATGTCGGAGTGTCGATGAAGACCACGAACATCACCATTGAGCTTTGAAGATGTGACAGAAGAAAAGAAAAGGAAGAGAAAGGAGTGAGAATCTTACTAAAGAATCTCAGTAGGGATCTCCTATCTAGGGTTACATCGTTCTCATCCTTAGGAACCTTGAGTTTCTTTATAAAAAGTGTGCATGCATATAAGATTCATTATTAGGGTTTATGAAAGTAGGGTATCCAAGTTTCATTCCTTTTAGTATGCATGTTAATGTCATGAATGCAACATATCAGAACATGAATGCATGGCAATGCTTCAAGCAAATAACTCAACAAATCACAACATCAAGAGGCATACAAGTGGCATAAAGTGGAACTTTCCTTAACTTTGTGACAACAATTATGGTACTTTTAGCAAAATAAGGCCACACTAAAAACATCTAGGCTATGAGCTCATACCTCAGCTAGTCGTCACTAGCTCTTGCTTATTATTTGAATAAGCGAAATATAATAAAAATAATCTCGACTCTTTGAGTACGGGCTAGGGATCACCTCTCTTAGGATATACCCTCTTTGAAACACTTTACGGGCATCTAGCCACAACAATTTGTCCACTTTGGTAGGCTGCATCTACTCATACCCTCACGGATTTGTCTCCCCTGGGGGTGCTCGGCCGAACTGGTGCCACCCAGGGTTTTAAATCTCATATCATAATTCAAAAACATTCTCAAGTCCTTTAGGTTTGATGGAAATTCGACAGCATAATGGCTGTAAACCGAATTTCCTTCAAACCGACTTTATGGCACAAGCTTATAACACATACACATTTTTCATTCAATTTTCATGCCCTTAATAACTCAATAAATCATTTCCTCATAGCTCATGTATTATTCAAGCATATACATCCAAACATCATACTTGCATAAAACAACTCATAGCATACAAGATCTCTTAATGTTTTATAGTTTGAAATCTAAGTTATATATCAC
Source organism: Dalbergia cultrata (assembly GCA_031216105.1). NCBI lineage: Eukaryota > Viridiplantae > Streptophyta > Magnoliopsida > Fabales > Fabaceae > Dalbergia > Dalbergia cultrata. The sequence goes on from CM062345.1 coordinate 25,777,128, forward strand.
AACCTAAGCTCTCAGGTACCTATAGGCTCATGTCTAAGTATTCCTCACTCAATTCTATGATCATAACCAATTCTAAACCTCAAGAGTGCAGAATCTATAATTCATGTTTTACGGGTACCTAGGAGTCACAACATTGACCCTTTCTAGGTTCGGTTGGCTCCTAAGTCATCAAGATCAAGTCCTAAACCAATTATGAGTAGTTCCTACATATTTAAACTAATTATAAACCATGATTTTCAATTCTAAACCTTGCTGGATAGAATCCAGAAAATTACATCTTTAAGGGATCTAAAAAGTCTCAAATTAATTCTTTTCTAGTTACTAACTTGTTCACATATGAATCTTTGCATCAAATATACATGAACATACTCATATTATCATCATCAAAACAGCATAAAATAGTGAGCATAACAAGCAAGGTAGAACGGAAATTATCTCCATCAAACAAAGCAGAAAACTTGATTTTCAAGACACATAAATTGCTAGTTTCTCTTGGAACCTTTTTAAAACTTATAAAACTCATTAGTGAACATTTTTATCTCACTAAAATCATCAAAATACTTCCAAGGGCAGTATCTATTTCAAATGAGACTCAAAAAGATTTAAAATCATAAAACTTTGCTTAAAACATTTCTTAGGTTTATCTAATCTTAGAAAAATTAGGAAACATAAGTTTTAGTATTTGTAATCCTATAAACCTCATAAGGCCGAATTTAAAGGAGCTAAGAAACATATATTTTCAAGTCTTTGTGTGAGATAATAATGGGTAGGTCTATGAGCTCTAAATCTCTTAAGTTATGACATAAAAATAAATATGAAATGCACTTTGTTTTAATCTTTATTTAGAGGTGAGAACATAAAATAAATATGCTATGCAAACTCATTATTATCTTAGAGATTTAGTGAGAGCATAAACTTAAATATGAAGATGCAAGTCCATTCTTTAATCTTGAGCATTTAGTGGTAACATAAAAGTAAATATGAATGCAAGTTTTTTATCTCAACTTAGAGCTCATATGAGACTTTTAAAGAGAACCAAAAATCTCAACCCAACATCTTTCTCATCAACAAAGTGAGCTTTAGAGTTCTTGAACCAAGCTTTCAAGGAAAACTATATGGTTCTTTGAACATCATCATCAAGCTCCAAGGTGGTAAACTCAAAGGAAACAAAATCACAAAGAAAAGGTAATAGAAACCGAAACATAAAGGAAAAGGAAACTAGAACTGAAACCAACAAGAAAGAAAAGAGAATGAAACTAGGCCATGTTCTTTATTAAGTACCCAAAACCCCTATCTAGAGAAAATCTCTAGAACGTGCCGGCCAACTTTAAGATTGACAAGGGTAGGCTTGGGCTTTTTGAAATCCTTAGATTAATTTTCTTAAGTTGAAAAATCATGTGAGCTAAGTATCATATAGATAAAGTTCAAAGAAAAGAAAGACTCAAGCTTTAGAGGTTCCTTTGAGATGAACACAAAGTCATCATCTAGGAACTTTCATCATCAAGCTATCATGTCCATATCAAGGCGTCATGGCCGAAATGAAGAAAATAGAAGGAGTAAAGGAAAACTTAAAAAGAATCCAAGAGAAACTTTGAGAAAAATATGTTTTTGAGTAAAAGCAAAACTTTAAAAGCAACTCCTACCAAGAGATGAAGAAGAAAGCTTGATCTTGAGGATGAAAATTGGATGAGCAACACCTCCTAGGATGGTGAGGATGATTCGGCTACCAAGAGAAAAAGAGAAAGGAGATGTGTTTTGAGGAGGCTTGTGTTTGAGGTTAAGTGTTTAAGAGGTTTGATGATGATCTAAGTTTATAGTGTGGTGGATTGAGGTTATGAGATGATGATGAGAAGAGAGGATGAAGAAGATGAAGATGGAAAAAATGAAGAGGAAAAGAAAAGCTCTTAGAATGCTTAAGAGAAAAAGAAATAACTCAAGAAAGCTTGAAAACTAAAACTTTGCAAATGATCTAAAGTGTTTTCAAGTTCTTCTAAGTAAGGTATTTATATTAGAATGAAACAAATGAGAGCTCATGGAGAGGGAAGGCTGACCGTAGCAAACAAAGCAAGGGGGAGAGAAAAATATCTCTTACATGTGGTCATTCAAGCATGGTTTGAAGCATGGTAAGCATGGGCTAAGTTATGGCTCAAAGTATGGTGATTTCACCTTTGATTTGAATTAAGAAAATTTCCTTCTAGAAGGTAAAGGAGGCTGACGGTTTTGGCAGCAGAAAAATGAGGGAAAATAGCTAATTTATCTAGTCATTGATTTTGTTATTCAAGCATGGGTGTAAGTATGACAAAGTATGGTGCATGTAAGGTGAAAGCATGGTCTTTGGAGTGTAAAAATTTGAGCATGTGATAGATAATATGAGGGTATGGGTTTCAGCCAGACTTGAACAGCCAAGGGGGAAGGAAAATTTTCCATGTAATTGTGTGTTTATGATAAGTTTAGATGTGTATTAGATTAGGTACAAGATTAGGAATCATTAAGCACAAGTTTAGGTAACTAAGAATGAGGTTTAGGGATTTTATGACAAGGTTAAGGAGTGCTCATACACATTTAGAGAGTTTAAAATTCATTTTATGAGTAAACAAGGTAGACAAATTTCCATGATTTAAGGAATTGGAAAGAGAAAACACTATTTAAGATTCCATGACTAGGAATATTGAATTTAAAATATAATTTGAGTTTAAATTAAGCATTCTTAGGTTCTAATCAACTTTAATAAATTATTTTGACTCTAGATTAATTATGGAAATTAATTAATCTTCGATTAGAGCCTAATATTGCTTAGGTTTGCTTAATCACACGATTAAGCTTAAAAACACGAAACTAGGGGCAAAATCGTAATTTTGCCCGGGACCATCGGGACTAAAACTGAGGTCACAGAATACATAAAAATGCCTTTTAAAACCATCTGGAGAAGTTTCTGGTTCGTCCAGTACTTGCAATCGGGTCAAACACCACAGGCGTATTTTGGTCATTTTGACCCGAAAACTCGAGAAACGAGATTTTCGATCCCGGAAAGATACACAAGTCAACTAATCCCCTTCCAACATTGAGTTTGCCCTTCGAGGACTGTCGGATGGGCTTCCCTCGAATTCCAGGCCGAAAATGACCTTAGGGGCATTTTGGTCATTTTCACTCTAATAGAAAACCGGGGTGTTACACATAAAAACATCATTTAAAACTATCTGGAGAAGTTCCGGGCTCAATCGACACTTGTACCCGCGTAAAAACACTATAGGGGTATTTTGGTCATTTTTGCTCGAAACTTCAGAAAATGAGATTTTCATTCCCAAAACCATTCAAAAGTCATCTAATCCCCTTCAAACATTGTGTTGGCCGTTCGAGGACTGCCGGGTCGGCTATCCTCAAATTTTGGATGGAAAATGACCTCAGGGGCATTTTGGTCATTTTCGCTCAGACAGAAAAATCGGGGCGTTACATTACCTACAAATGATGTGTGTTAGTATGATCAAAATTGAATTAGTATGCGAGCTAACATAGAAAGCATGAGGAATACGCTATATTATGAATGAATATGTATCTGTTGATTAAATCATGATTTGAAAAGAATTTCAAAAGTCATTTCATCAATCATGCTCAAAAAGTTTTTTTTTTCATATATGTCATTGAGCATTATTTTCATTGATTATCAAAAAGGAAGCATTGAAAAAGAAAGTGCTGAATAAGATTTCTTTAATCAGAATACAATACTACAAGTATTACTTCTTTTCTTTATTCAAGCACATTAAGGTTCAAAAAGTTCTTTTTGAACGTAAATCAAGCTGTTTGCAAACAAATGCTTTAATGATACTTAACAAGAGGATTTTGACATAGCTTAAAAAAGTTCATGATAAATCAATCAGCCTTGATTTAAGTCACTTAAGGCCATAAAAGTTTTAATCATCAATATTATGCCTTAAGAAAAGAACTTACTCAAATATATCATATATGATGTTTGAAAGATTATTTTATTATGTCTTTATTTCATTCATATTTCTTTCAACATCTCTTCAAAAGATTTTCTTCAAATTGGTTTGTCATCATCAAAAAGGGGGAGAATGTAAATTCCAGAACCCTTCAGAAAGTACGAAGCTTAAAAGATTTTGAATGACAACAAAGCCAATTTAGAGAAAATGTTTTGAAGAACGACTAATGGCTACCTTGAGTTTCTTGACAAAGTTTAATATGTAGATCCGGTCTGTATTACACGAACCTAAGCAAGATTAATATTTCACTCTGAATGTGTAAGCATGTTATATCTCGTGAGAAGAGATTAAATTAACTAGAAAGTGAATATGAAGTTGAGCGAAGTAAGTGTATATAGATTAAGGCATGATACAGACTCAATGCAAGAATAATATTTCACTATGCATGTGCAAGCATGATATATATTTCACGGGAAGAGAATGAAATAATCAGAAAGTGAATGTTATTTCAAGCAAAGAACGTATTCATGTTCACGGACTAAAGGCATTGAAGTAGACTTGAATCGGGAATAATTTCACTACACATGAGAAATCATGTTTATCTCATGAGAGTAGATCAAGCTTAAAAGATGAATATTATCTTGAAGAAAGAAAGCATAAATGTTGGAGGACTAAAGCTGATCAAGTTAGAAATCAAGAAACCAAGGAAAAGATCTTCAGGAAGTACCACGGGACATAAAAAAGAACATTCATGATGAAGAAATCAATTTATGTCCAAGAGCAACGTGTTACTCAATCATCAATCACTACAATCACTGCAATCATAGAGAAATCATCATCAACCAATCAATATTGAAGATTGGAATATCAGAGAAAAATCAATGTGATTGATTACAATGTCAGAAAGCTCGCTGAAGAGTGGAGCAAAGAACTTTGAGGAAAAATTGAGGGAGTTTCAAAATCCAAATTTCAAATCTCAAATCAAATTGAGTGTTATAATTGGTACGTCACTCTTCTGCATAAATGATTTAAGATCCTAGGAGGTGGAGTTTAGAAACCATGGGTCAAAAGTAAAAAGAAAAAATGAGGACTTCAGAAACCTCTACATTATAATGGCTTCTGCAACAATGGGACAAATTGTCAGCCTACCTTTCTAGACTAACATTCCAAGGCACGTCTAATGAAATACACATGTCACTTGGAGATCAGATCAAATAGGCAACGGTCAGAAAGATAGACCTGTATAATGGAGATGCCACGCTTGAAAGCCGATGAGAGAATTGAAAGCATTAGTGCAGAATCTCTGGAAAAATCTCTCCATACTTCTTGTGTTATTCATCAATTTATGTAATAAATCACAAAGTGTAAAAATCTTCTTTTTCGATTTTAAAATGTATTTATATTTGTATATTCTTCATGTGAAGAGATAGGAGAAAGAAGTCATTCTAAGTTTCCCAGTCTGTATTAGCTAGCATCTTTAAGGAAACTTGAGTGTAGATTAGTTTGAGTGGCAACCTAAACACATAATCTTTGTAACCTTGATCCGTTAGTGATCAGTATGAGACATAGCTTAGAGAGGCTAAGGTAAAACTTCTTGCAATGTGTTAGCAAAGGTATTTACTCTTCATGGTTCCACTTGGAGAGGCTGTTTGAAAGACTACTTACAACGTGAGTGCAAAGGTATTTGTTCTTCACGGTTCAGCTTGGAGAGGCTGTTTGAAAGACTACTTACAACGTGGCAGTAGAATATGTCTGTAGGTCATGGTTCAGCTTGGAGAGACTGGTACAGATCTACTTAGTTAAGTCACAGTTGGAGTTAGCCACTGTGCAAGTTCAACTTGGAGAGGCTAGTACAGAACTACTCGGTTAAGTTGCAGTTGGGGTTGGCCATTGTGCAAGTTAGAGCATGGAAAGACTATTGTAAAGACTATCCGTTTACTTTCTCAGGTTGAGAAAGTTGTTGTTAGTGAAATGTCAACATGTGTTGAGTACTTGATGTAGGCATGTTGGCCAAACCAGTATAAAAACTCTTGTGTTCATTTTTCTCTTCCCTGAACTTTTATTTCTATTATTGAGCACTTTAGATAATGCACTGATTATTTTAATAAACTAAGAAGTGAGTTAAACATGCATCAAAAACTTACTTTTTGAAACTCTTAACCATCATTCCACTACACTTCAAGCCTTGGGCTTGATAGATTTTAAATTATTTCTGGTCAAAAAGAAGTTTTCAGAATGCACGATTCAACCCCCTTCTCGTGCACTCTTGTACAAACAAAAATGACCAGAATATCCCTGAGGTCATTTTTTCTCAGAATTCGAGGTCGACCAACTCGGGCTATCCTCAAGGGTTAGTTTAATGTTTGAAGGGGATTAGATGTGTTAAAGATAGTGATAGGAGTGAAAATCTCAATTTTGGTCTTTCCGTGCATGAAATGACCAAAATGCACCTACGGCGTTTTAACACGAAATGAAGTGCCAATTGGACCCGGTCTATTCCCGAAGGTTAGAAATGTCAATCATAATGGGTGAACAATATCTGGAAAGGTCCCATTGGTCTCGGGGAGTTTTTGTGAAAAATTACCATTTTATCCCTAATTAATGCAAAACGAGCTTAATTAAGTAATTAAGGGAATAAACACAAAATTATACTCTAATTAAAGATAATTTGATCTTAAGTCAAAATAATTAATTCAGGTTAATTAGGGCCTAAGAATACTTAGGGAAAGTCAAAATCTCATTCTTAATCAAAGGAATCTTAAGACATAAAAAAAGTTAAAAATTAAATAGTATTTTCTCTTTCTATTTCCTTAATTTTAGGAGATGTATTCCTATTTGAAATTCAAATTAATCATGTTTAATTCAAACTAAACAAGCAAGACAACTTCTAATCATGTCTTGAGATTTCTAAACACAAAATTAACAACTCAAACGCTTAATTACCAATTTCTAAACCTTTGCCTAATCAAACTTGCCTCTAAGGCACCTTCTAATCTACATGAAATGAAAATAATTTCCCTCCCATGGCTGCCTCAAGGCCGTGGCCTCCCCCCCAAAATTACCATCATATTTATTCTTTTTTCAACCCAAAAACTTCATTCCTTACCATTCACTTTTTCAGACAAACACTTGTGTCAAAAAAGTACTCATTCATTCCTTATTCTTTTACGGCTGCTAGAAGCGTCTAGCACACCGATCAATTGGGAGGTGTTCAAGGATTACTTCTATGAGAAGTATTTCCCGGAGTCTGTGAGGAATGCTAAGGACATAGAGTTCATGCAGCTAACCCAAGGAGGAATGAGTATCGCCCAGTACACTACCACCTCCACTGTTCGAGGCTACCCTGAGTATGTTCCACATTCTTCACCTCATCCGATGGAGCCCATGATGGATCCCTCTGAGGAGTCACCATCCCAGCACTCCTTGGGAGGTTCTGCCCCAGCTTTTCCTATAAAGCTTGGAGGAGATAGTGATGAGGGGCCACCTTTAGAGAACCATTGAGAGGAGCTGCGTCGGTACACCGAGGAGCTACCCGTCCCCGTTGAGGAGCACACGCTCACCTTGGCATACGCCTTAGCACGCCCGATGAGTTGGCCCACTTCATTAGCTGGATCCCTTATCCTCAGTAAGGACACCCCTAGGAGTCGATGATGTACCTTGTCAGAGCACCATGGGCTTATATGTTGGATAGGCTCCTTTTGTTTCTTGGTTATTTCGATTGAGGTTATCTTATCTAGGTGTGCTTTTGTAGGTTTAGTGGATGGGAGAGGTTTCTAGTTGGTTTGCTTTCTGTTTACTTTTATGTATTTCATTTACCAATTTTGGATTACTATACTATCCCTAACCATTACTGGTGAGAAGGATGCTATTTATTATATTTGTCTATGTGGTGTGTTGACCTTGATATTATATGACTCCATGATGATTATCCATATTTGTGATATTATGATCCTTGCACCTAGTGTTTATATATGACATGTTTATTATTCACTTGCATGTGGAGGAGGAGGATGACATTTATTTTTGTATGCGAGGCTCATGCTTTTATTTTTAAGTTCAAAAAAAAATTTTACCTATAATTTCGCTAAGTATTTTTCAAATGTAAATACAAGAACTGGAACAAAAGAGTAATAACTAATAATTAACTTGAATACGTCTTATGCGTGTTAGGTTGAATTATTAGGGTGTTATAGTTGAGAGAACTGTTCTGATAATGAGCCTCTACAGTACACAAATCCAAATTAATTAGTCAATAGGTTAGATACCGAATGGTTTCACAATATGTAAATACATATACGCGTATGAAGAAAAAATTATGGTATGATAAAAACATTCTTAAAATATTTTTGAGGAAAAAAAATACACAGACACACAAAACATGTATTTCTCTCTCCTGTGTAACAACACCAATATTCTTTCTTCTCTCTCCCATGCAAGAACACCTATTTTCTTTTCTCCCTCTTAGATTGAGACTGCCACTGCCATCACCACATTCACTATCATCACCTACTGCCTATTTTCTCATATCATAACAAGCAACAAACCTTGGGGAGTGTAGATCGTTAGCTTTTCCCTTACATATAGAAACCCTTTATATCTTTTTCTACTTTCACAACAAGAAACATGAGGAGGAAAAAACAAAAATCACCTGTCATTTCACGTGAAGAGCAAAAACAATAACCCTTTCTTTCACTTTTCCAGAAAATTCATCTTTATAAAGTATGTAGTTCTATTAGCTCTAGACCCTTTAGAAACATTGAGAATACATATTTTGAGTGATGACATAACAAATGTTAAAAAAATATTTTGAAGAATGATTAATGTTTTCCCTTGAGTTTCTTGAGATAGCAAACCGGTCTTTTCGAATTTCATCATGAATTGAAAATAAATTCACTTTACATGTGCAAAAATGTTATATTCGTGTAAAAAGATAAGAGCTTAATAGAAATGAAATCTATATTGTGCAAAGTACGTTTACATGATCAACGAATCAAATCATAAACAAGAAACCAAGGCTAGGATGGGATCTTCATAAAGTAGAACATGATTTCAGAAAGAACTCATGGAATGAAGATATCAAGCCAACTCTGACGCAAAGACATTCTATAGCCTTCAATCATCATCATTGCAATTGTTTTGATCATATACTTGCTCTAATTGAAGATTATAAGATCGTTTGTTCATCATGGAACCAAGTTCACAACTCAAAAGGCTCACTTAACAGTGAAACAGTGTGCTCTATAAGAAAAGGAGGGAAATTTGAAATTCAAATTTAAAGTCAAATCCAATAATAGATTGATTTGCTATCTCTTCTGCCAACTTGGTCAACTACCCCAGCTTCTAGAAGGAAGAGTTTAGAAACCATGTTCAGAAAGTAAAAAGTAGTTTTTGAAGTGTCATTAGGAACCTCAACTTTACAACGACTTCTGTAACAGATCTGACAAATAGTTAAGCTATTCTTCTATACTGCATTTCAAAGACACAAACAAATGATCAACACATGTCACTTGGAGAATTGATCAAGGGCAACGATCATAAATGAAGACCATATATTAGTAGAGATTTTGCGCTTTCAAAAGAAGAAGATTTGATGTGGCACAAGTGCTGTAACTTTGTGAAATTTTCTCCTTATTTCTTGTAAAGTTCATTACATTCCTCAATAGTTTATATGTTCTTCCAAGGAAGAATCCAGATCATTCAACACAATACACCTAGAATGTGTAATGGTTAATCTTTAGTTGTTACTCTTTTCGTCTCAGAACTTCACTTGGTTTTTAACTTTGAAAATAAGTCTATAGAAAATATGACCCTTTTTTCTCCTTTTAAAAGACCAAACTATGAGCCATTTCATATAAGTTATAGAGCATAAGTATTCGTTATATAACATACATGCAAAATCACAGAGAGCATAACATAAACTAGAAGCATTATCATAGCATAACATTAACTGGGAATATAATATCATAAAATAATAATATAGAGGAATTCCACAAGTATAATATCATAATAGATGTACCAAGCGCACCAATAGAAGTTGAGCATACAATAATTCAAAAGTTGAGCATAACTATGACGTGTCTAAACCCCTCACGTATGCCAAAACTAAGATGAGATGACCTGTAAGCGACTGCAAATAAAAAGGATGATATCCTCGGTTTTGCTATGCTACTCCAATCCAAACTATAGTGCAACTCCCATGTCGGATCTCAAGAAAGTCCATGGACATCACCATAAACCTTATCTGAAGATGAGATGGAAAGAAAGAGAGGGGTGAGAAACTTATACAAGAATCTCAGTAGAGTTTTCCATCTCCACAGACATGTCATCATCATCGTCCCCAGGAACCTCGGCTTTCATTATGAAAATACTGGACATAAATAAGGTTCATGTATTAAGTTTAAAAGCCATTAATCAAGGTCCATGTCTTTTAACAAGATTCTTAATGTCATGAATGCATCATAGCTCATTATGAATACATGTCAATGCCATATGCAACATATGACAAGAATCATAATAAATCAACATGGCATATAGAACATAAACCGCCATAACATAATCTTTCCTCTTTACTTTCTTAGATGACTTAACTTTCTTGTTCTCTTCTAAGGGACCACCCTAATACTCTCTCATCTTGAGAGTTCTAGGTTATGAGCTCATACGTAAACTAGTCATCACTAGTCTACACTTATCCTCTCGATAAGCTAATTTCTAACTCCCAGAGTGCTGGATAAAGGGGCATAGGATCACCTTTCATAACCATTAATTCCTAGAGTCTAAAGGATTACCTCTCTGGGTCACCTCATATAACCATTAATTCCTAGAGTTTGAAGGATCCGTTTATTGGATCACCTCTCATAACCATTAATTCCTATAGTCTAGAGGATTATTTCCATGTGTCTTATGTCACCTTTAATCTTAGCATGTAAATTTAGATATGCAAACATGAGCATATAAGGATAGCAATCATCATGACTTATCACTTAACATTTCATGCTCATGAACTTTGGAATTTCTTTAAGTCCACAAATTTGGTGGAAATTCGGTAGCATAACGGCTGGAAACGGAGCTTCCCTAAATTTGCTTCATGCCACATAACATAACAATCGTGCATCTCAATTATTCATTCTTAATCACAACATGCCATAGGTCATCATGTAAATGGTCACGTAAGCTTGCATCATATTCTTTGAATATATCATAAGCATATTATCATCAATGTCTCATTGAAAAGTGAACATGCTCCTACGTAGTATGCCGGAAATCAAGGACCGAACTCAGCTAATGCTTATGCTATGCTCAACATGATATATGTGTAACATAGGCAGTAATCATCACTTGCACAATTAAAAGATGAAGCATGCATATCCATCAATTTATAATTTCGCATGATCACGTCAAATCATATAATTCCCAAACAACTCATATGAAGCTCTCATAACACATCATTCACATTAATATCATCAAACTAGAGGTAATTATACTTTAGCCCCAAAAGGGGTCAAAATCATAATTTTTAAAAGTTTAGGGGTCAAACTGTAATTTTCTCATTCAACGCATTTTCTAAAACTAACGATTCTCAAAATTGAATTACACTTTCAAGAGACTCATACCACTTAGAAATCACTTAAATTCATCATAAAAATCATTTTGGGCCATTAGCCAAATTTTGTTAGATTTTAGTGGTCAAAGTGCAAATTTTCACATTTCTGACACATAGTAAGTGTCAGTGCTTGTAAAACTTATTCTTAACATTATAAATGGTATTTTGGATACATGAACATATTCAAAATCATTTCCAACTTCAATCAAACCCATTTGGCCAAAATTCAATAATGAGAAGTTCAAGACACAATTTTTCGCATTTTGCAAAATGGTCAAACCTAATACATGTAATTATTCTTTTAAGTACCAAAGAGACCAAATATAATTTTTACAATAATTTTCACTAATTTTTAAGAACATGAACAGTATCAAATAGTACTGTACAGTGCTGGACAGTGTTAAAAAAATTAGTTTCAAGAGCTTTAAAAATTACATTTTTGACGCTTTCTAATTACAAGCTTTTCCCAAGATGCTAAAAAACTTTTTACAAAAATTATTAACATAGTTAAAATATATGAATAGTAATAAATAGTAGTGAACAATAATTAATAGGGTAAATTACTCTATCCTCCCTTGAGGTTCAGCAAAATTACATACATCACCCCTCTAGTTTGCAAACCTTACAATGACTTCCCTCGAACTTTATTAGGTCTTACACTAAACACCCCTGCAGTTAACATTCCGTTAACTATTCAAATAGAAGTTAGATCATGTGCCATGCACATGATTTTTAATGGCAGACATGTAATTAATTAGAAGTTTTCAAGATATGAAAAGACTCAAACACCCTTATCTCATCATCAGCAACAAAGGAAGGGATCAATCACCATTTGACTCACAGATACCACTCACATTAGCAGAGACCCCCAAACTGATTGTCTCGTTGTTCTTCTTTCCTAGACCCATGACGATGGAGCACCAAAGAACCTCCATAGACAAATAGCTAAAACCTCCACAGAAGTCACACACCAGAACCATAACCCATTTTTCCACAGAATGAAAAAAACCAGAACCCCATCTTTCCACAAACCAAACACAAAAATAACCAAAATCAAACCCAATCACATTCCAAAACCAAAACCAAAGTCAGATCCAATCCATAACAAACAGAAAGGTTGAGCATGCAAGCTGGTTACAAAAAATCCATCACAAATAGATCATAACCAGAGTTGCAATCATCATCTACCATTAAACTATCAATTCCAACCCTCTCAAGAGCCATCACCATAACTTACAAATCAAAACCACAACCCATATAAAAGAGAACCAAAACCATATACCATCACTATCCACAACCCAAACCCAGCTAGATACGAAACTTACATAAAAATCAAAGTAAACCTCAAACTAAAAAACACAAAAAATTCATAACCAGAAATCAAAGTGGGAGAAAGAAGGAAGAGAAGGTTCGCAGCTGCCTCCGTCGCGAAGGCCGCGGCCTTCACCTCAGCCCTTCGAGGCCTTCCCCTCAGTGACACCAAGCCTCCAGCCCCTACACTCACAGCCAAGCCCCAAGCCTCCTCATCGAATCATCACACCTCCCCCTGCTCATTCAGCCATGCGACCACCAACCTCATAGTCGTGGTTCTTCACTCCCCTAGCAACCCCACGGAGCGTCACCGCGACGGTGGCAGTGCCATCAGCCAACACCCATCGTCCGAAGCTCGTTCCCCAGCCCACGACGGTGGTAGCCATCAATCACTGCTGAGATCACGCGCACAAACCCCTTGCCACGTTCGCCATCGCCATCAATGGAGCTGGCCACTGTAATTTGGAGGTCGTGTTCGGTCTAGTCACGCAATGGAGGTCCTATCGTCGATCTATCCGATCTTGTCACCTCAGTGCAATGGATCTAAACCACCGCTGCCGCCGCCACCCACCCTACAAGTAGCAGCGGCTTCTCCTCTACCCTGAGCTCCATGGCCACGATCCAGCACCAGCAAAGCCACAGTCTCCCCCATGGACGCGCGCTTGCCGTCAGCTTCCTTCTCCATGGCCGCGGCGCTGCATCCTTCTTCCTTTCTCTCGATCTCTGTTGCTCCCTCTCTCTTTTTGTGTTTGAAAAACCCAACCATACCCTCTGTTTTGGTCCCAGAAAGGAAAATGAAACTCAACCTTGTGTCTCTGGTCTTTGGCAGTGGCTATGGTCTTGGTGGGTTTGGGCGTGGTGGTAGTTCCTATCAAAGTGACTATGACACCGGCGAGGGTGTGTCAGTGGGGAAGTGCTCGCGAATGGATGTGTGTGTGTGAGATTAGAAGATTTTTCAGGGTTGGTTTGAGGGTATGCTGCGATGGAGATGGAGCGGCTGGTGTGAGTATAAGGGACTGAGGGGCTGTGAGATGAGAATGTGTGTGAGGGACTTAGGGTATGCTGAGATGGAAGGACTGGTGTGAGGGTATTTTGGACTAGAGGGGAGGTCATTGAAATGTCACTAAAGCTCAGGGGAGGTCAAAGTAATTTACCCTAATTAATAATAATGAATAAGGGCCATAGTTGCAATTTCTATGAGCTTTGAAAATTACATTTTTTTTAATCCTTTTTAGTTACTAATTTTTTCTAAGATGCCAAAAATAATTTTTACAACAATTATTAATAATTTTTTAGCACATGAATAGTGCCAAATAATGATGAACAGTAGTGAATAATGCTGAACATTGGCCAAAATTATAATTTCTAAAAGCCATGGAAATTACATTTTTTATCCTTTCTAATGGCTAGTGTTTCTCAAAAATTATTCTAAGACATCGAAAACACTTGAAACCATTTTATCTTTGAGAACTAAAATATTAATATTAAAATAGTAGCAAAAATAAAAAGTCCATTAATAAGTTTTTAATCACTTAGATATCACATTTTCACTCCACTTGAGTTTCTAATTCTTTCAAAAATTCTTTGTACACTTTAGACACAAGATTCAAATCTCAAACTAAAATAAAGCCAACTTCAAACCCAATATCCTCATAAGGCCGAAATACATATATTGAGATGTGTTCATGATCAAAATTTTTGTTTAAGATAAAAGGGGCAAGTCTTGTGCTCTAGAGACTTAGGTGATGACTAGAATCATAAACATGCCATGTAATCTCATTTAGTCTTTGACATTATAAGGTGACAACTTGGAAATATAAACATGATGTGCAAGACTTGAAATTTAAACATGAGAATGCAAGTTCATTTTTATATTTTTAAGGTTTAAGGTGATAACTTGAAATATAAACATAAAAATGCAAGTCCATTTTTAAGTCTTCAAGATTTAAGGTGATGACTTGAAACATAAATATGATATGCAAGATTTGAAATATAAACATGAAATGAAAGAACTTGAAACATAAACATGAATGCAAGTCTATTTTTATATCTTGTTAGAGCTTGTAACCCCCTCATGTATAATGAAGTACGCTCTAGTCGTATTTGGTTTTAACGTTAAAGGATTACTACTTGGAACCTTAGCTTAACCTTGACTATTTGAAAAAAACTCAACGGATCAAAACTGGTTCTAATGTCTTAGAATTATGTTTATAGAGTCAATAAAATAAAAGTCACAATAAAGCATAAAGAAAGGACCTAAGTAAAAGATAATTTAAATTATTGTGTTGACTATTTCTTTATACCTCCCAGCCTTAAGTTGTTTTAAAGGCCATTAAATTTACTAATAAAGCACCTGTAATGGAAGTCTAGATTGAACATTGAGTAAATAAAATGGCTAACAAAAAGGAGGACAACCCAAGACCAAAGGCCCAATACCTTCATTTTAGGATTTCAAGGACAAAGCCAAGAATCAAAACAAATAGAAAGACCTCTACATCATCATCTAAAATTTTAGTCTGTGCTCAAACTCATTATTCGCATAGTCCTTAGTCAGGAACAAACAAAACCCATACTCCCCTAATTTAATCCCTGCTGGCTAAACAAATACATCATAGGAAAATATCACATAAACAACATCACCCGTGTAGCAGGCATTAGGCATCGTGGCTGACAAGGAGGGCATTAGGAAATAAGAGAAGCACAAATGTGGACAACATGAGTGTGGACAACATTATGAGTGAGCAGCAGATGGTGGGTTTATTTTATTTTTATCTTATATTCATCCCAACCCACTTCTACATGCCTGAGATAAAATGAAAGAAAAGAGGGATGGACATGCCCATGTTGCCTCATACTACAACCATTTCCTCTTTCTACACTCCATGTGACAGAGGATGGGTTTTGTCTAAGTTCAGGAGCATGCAGTAGTTTCGGAGACATGGGGGCAAGCTGGTGTGGTTTCTTCTGCATTCCAAGAATAGCATGGGGAAAAATTCTAATAAAAGAAAGCAAGCTAAACGCTGAATATAAAGAAGAGATCACATCCTCCTTCTCTCTCTACCTATCACAAATGTAACCCTAACATGTAACGCCCTAGTTTTTTTTTTTCTTGTTTGAGCGTAAATGACCAAAATGCCCCTAAGGTCATTTTTACCCGGAAATTTGAGGATGGTTAATCGGGTAGTCCTCAAAGGGTCAACTCAATGTTTGAAGGGGATTATATATGTTGTGATTAATAGTAGAGATGAAAATCTCGTTTTCCGAACTTTCGACTCAAAATGACCAAAATACTCATATAGTGTTTTGCACAGGTATCAGTGCAGTTTGAGCCCGTAAGCTCTCCTGAGAGTTCGGAATGATAATTATATGTGCTTAACGATAATTGTTTTGGTCCGTGTAGTCCCAGGCAGTGTTTGTGCGAAATTATGATTTTGCCCCTAGAATAGTGTTTTTGAGCCTAATGATGTGATTAAGCTAACTTAAACAATATTAGGCTCTAATCAAAGATTAATTAATTTTGATAATTAATCTAGAGTCAAAATAATTTATTAAGGTTATTTAGAACCTAAGATTGCTTAGATACACCTTAATCTCTTTTTATAAATTAAGATTCCATGTCATGGAATCTTGAATAATTAAGGAATTGTGTTTTATTTTTGCTAATGAAGCAAGGCCACTCCTAATCCTGTCTCAATATTGCTAATTACCCATTATCTCACCTAAACACTTTCTTATAAACCCCTAATCAAAAGCTTAACCAAAGAAACACCTAAACACATCACTAAAACACAATTAGATGAAATAAACCTCTTCCCCCATGGCTTGATAAGTAACCGGCCACACCCTCCCATGTACTCCACATGTGGATTTTCATCACACTCAAAGGCCATGCTTGGACCATACTTGAGACCATACCTCACCATGCTTCAAACCATACCTAACCTTACCTTTGAATGACCAATTTGAATAAGATATTTTCCTCCCTAAAAGGCTTCAAGTCTATGGCGTCTCCTCCTCCATTCACTTCTTCACATTTTGTTTTTCTATAAATACATCACTTAGAAGAAACTTGGTCCATTTGGTTCATTCTTGCAATTTAGTTTCAAAGAGTTATCTTAAGTTCTTTCTTTTCCTTTCAAGAACACTTCATCTTCTTCATCCTCTTCATAGAGCCATCCTCTTGCAACCACAAACCACCACACAACCACAGTAAACCATTATCTAAACACCAAAGCCTCCATTCTCAAACACAAGCTTATACAAACTTCATTCCTTTTTTCTTGCTCTTGGCCAAAACCTCTTCCTCACTTTGGAAGAAATTTTCTTCTTATCCTCACTTCAAGAACCAAGTTTTTATCTTCACCTCTTGGTAGGGTTTTGTTTTTAAGAGCTTTTTCTTTCATGTTGTTGTTTTGATATAAAAAGTTTTAGTTTTCTCTTGGTTCAAGCCCTTATTCTCTCTTTTATTTTTGGCTATGGAACTTGATTGTGGAAGTAAAATCTTTAGCTTGATAATGAGGTTTCAAGACAATGGTCTTGAGATATTCATTTAAGAAGCCTCTAAAGCTTGAAACTTGTTCTTGATCTTAAAGCACTTTGGTTTTTCCTTTCCTTTTCTTTTCTCATGGTTTTGTTTTTTCCTTCCTTTTTCTTTTTATAGTTTCGTTTTTCATTACCTTCTCTTGGAATGATTTTGGTTCTCATTCCCTTTTCTTTTACAAAGGTTGATGAAAATGCTAGGTAGCTCACTAAAGGTTTTACTTAAGGAAAAGATATGACTTGGTTTTCAAAAAGCTCAAATCTTACCCTTATCAACCTTAAAGTTGGCTGGAACATTTCTAGAGTTTACTCTAAATAGGAGCTCTTGAGCATAAAATAAAGAATATGGTGTAGTTCTCTTTATATATATATTTTTTGTTTCAAGAAATGTTGTTATCTTTTTGACCTCTTAGTCCATTTCCTTGAGCTTGATGATTATGTTCAAACCATAAGGTTCTTTGAAACCTTGGTATAAAGAACTCTAAAGCTCACTTTGTCTTGCTAGATAAGTATTGGGTTGAGGTTATTATCATTGTTCCTTTAAAGTCTTTTATGAGCTCTAGTAAAATGAACTTGCACATCATGTTTACTTTTCTTGTTATCACTAAAATCTCAAGAATAAAGAAATGAACTTGATTTCTCATGTTTATATTTCAAGTCATCACTTAAATTTAAAGATAATAATGAGCTTGCATCTCATATTTATTTTTATGCTCACACTTTATAATGAAGAATAAAACAAAGTGCATAGCATGTTTAAGCTTATGTCATCACCTAAAGATCCTAGAGCTCAAAGACTTGCCCATTTTTATCTCAAGTGAAGTTTGGAAAATGAAAGCTTTTTATGAAAGCTATTTTCAGCTATGAGATGAGGATGAGCTTAGTATAAGTTCCATATAGTCACAAGGGCCAACAAACTACGTCTTAAGATTTTATTAAGCATAGAAAAGCTCAAAGAATCCTATGAGCATGATTTTATGATTTAGATCTCACTTAAGAGTAAATTGAAATAGCCACTGCCTTAGTATTATATTTTTCATGATTTTGTGAAATAAATTAGTTTCTAAAAGAGACTTAAGGTTCTAAGTTGATTCCAAGAGAAAACGAGTAACTTATATGCACTTAAAATGTGATTTCATGTGATTATGTGTAACATATGTTTCAGCCACTGCCTTGGACTTATGGCCATTGTATGATACTATTTTAACAAGTTAGAGCGTGTAAAAATTGTGTTTGAGTGAAGCAAAAAATATTTGGTGAGTGTTAGGAATATCTAGTAAGTGGAAAGGACGTAAAATGTGAGTTTTAGAAACCTTAGAAACTAGTATTTTAGATTATGTCCCAGCATGTTTAAACATAGTAAAAATAGTTTATAATTAGTTTATATGTGTAGGAATCCCTCATAATTGGTTTAGGAATTGATTATAGTACCTTAGGTGAAGACGGAACTTAGAAAAGGGTCAAAGTTGTGACTCATAAACACCCGTAATTGTGAAATGTAGATTCTGCCCTTAGTGCCATTTGCTGTTTGGATTTGATCATGATCATAATTTTTAGTGAGAATTATTAGTTGTGATCCCATAGGCTCATAAAAGACCTAATTCGGACACTAGGTTAATTAGATCGGAAGTTTAGGATCCGTCAGGGTCAAAAGTATAAGGAACTGCAAGATAAGAGAGGAATATGGGAATTAGTGTTTCAAGGTGTTTATTTGTTTATCAATATGGTTTTGATGCATGGCATTTGCAATAGCTGAGCCCGGTCCCTTATTCCATCATTCTGGGTAGGAGCATGTTTATTGCTTTGCTAAAGTGCTGATGTTATGTGCATATGAATGTATAAACTTGAGAATTGAGTATTTGTGTACATGGAGGCATGCTATGGTGATCTGCATGATTTGATGAGCATGAAATATTGAATGAAATGCCATGATGATATTTGAGAACATGAGTTTATGTTGCATTCTTGCATAGTTTACCGAGACGCATTTCTCTTACTATGGTAAGGAGATAACAAAACTATGAGGGTATGGTAGATGCAGCCTGCCAAAGCGGATGTAATGCCCTGATTTTTCTGTTAGAGTGAAAATGACCAAAATGCCCCTGAGGTAATTTTCAGCCCAGAATTCGAGGAAAGCCGGTCTGGTAGTACTCGAAGGGCAAACTCGATGTTGAAAGGGGATTAGATGACCTGTGTACCTTCCCGGGATCGAAAATCTCGTTTTTCGAGTTTTCGGGTCAAAATGACCAAAACGCCCCTGCGGTGTTTTACCCATTTACAAGTGCCGGATGAACCTGAAACTTCTCCAGATGGTTTTAAAAGGCATTTTTATGTATTCTATGACCTCAGTTTTAATTTTAGAAGTCCCGGGCAAAATTAGTGCAAAATTACGGTTTTGCCCCTAGTTTCGTGTTTTTACGCTTAATCGCGTGATTAAGCAAACCTAAGCAATATTAGGCTCTAATCGAAGGTTAATTAATTTCCTTAATTAATCTTGAGTCAAAATAATTTATTAAAGTTGATTAGAACCAAAAAGTGCTTAATTACAACCTAAAATCATATTTTAATTTCAAGACTCCTAGTCATGGAATCTTGAATACTGTTTTCTCTTTCCAATTCCTTAAATCATGGAATTGTGTTACACATTGTTTATTCACAAATGAGTTTTAAATTCTTTAATGATGTATGAGCACTCCTAAACTTGTCATAAACTCCCTAAATCACATTCTTAGTTACCTAAACTTAAGCTTAATCATTCCTAACCTTGTACCTAAGCTAATACACATCTAAACCTACCATTAACACCCAACTAAATGGTCAAAACTCACCCGCACTCTGCTGCCCAGACCTGGCCGTGAGCTTCCCTCCCCATTATGCATCACATGTTCAATTTTTCAACACTCCAAGGCCATACCTCAAGTCACATACACTATACCTTATCATAACTTTCAATCAAGCTTGATTTTCCAAGTAAATAACTAATTAAAATAGCTCATTTTCTCCATTTATTTGTGGCTGGAAAAGTTCCAGCCATGCATTGTTTCTAGAAGCCTAATTTCATAAAAATTTGATAGGAAATTAACTCACATCAAGCCATACTTTGTAGCATAGCTTCCATACTTCAAACCATGCTTCTATGACACAATCAAGGAGATATTTTCCTCTCCCTTTTCCCTCCATTTGCTACGGCCATTCCCTCCCCTTGGTGAGCTCCATGGCTTTGTTTTTCTATAAATAGGATGCTTGTGATAGCCTTGTTGCACCTTGAAGCATTTGCTAAGTTTAGAGTTTTAGAGTTGTCTTGCTAGTTCTTTCTTTTTCTCTCAAGTTTCAAGAGAGTTCTTCCTTTCTTTTCATCTTCATCTTCTTCATCTCTTCATCTCATCATCATCTCTTAACCATTAAACACCACCCCAAAGCCTTGAACCATCATCAAACCTCTCAAACACCACACCTCAAACACAACTTCACCCAAAACACATTCCCTTTCTTTTCCTTCCTCTTTGGCGCATTCATCATCACCATCCTAGGAGGTGTTGCTCATCTCATTTCATCTTCAAGTCCAAGCTTTTACCTTCATCACTAGGTAGGGATTTGTTTTCAAACTTTGTTTTGCTCAAGAAAGTGTTTTTCTCTAGTTTCCTCTTGGATTCTTTTTGAACTTTCCTTTGTTTTTCCTTTTCTTTTCATTTCGGCCTCTAGGCCCTATTATGAGCATGATAGCTTGATGATGAGAGTTTCTAGATGATGATATTGTGTTCATCTCAAAGAAACCTCTAAAGCTTGAGTTTTCCTTTTCTTGTAACTTCATCTATATGATATCTAGCTCACATGGTTTTCCAACTTAAGAAAATTAATCTAAGGATTTCTAAAAGCCCAAGCCTACCCTTGTCAACCTTAAAGTTGGCCGGCACGTTCTAGAGATTTTTCTCTAGATAGGGGTTTTGGGTATTTAATAAAGAACTTGACGTAGTTTCACTTTCTTTCTCTTTTATATGACTTTCGGTTTTTGTGTTGTAATCTTTGAGATATTATATTGGGTTGTTATCTTGTTAAGGTCTTGAATGAGCTCTAGTTAACCATAAAATGAACCTTGCATCATGTTTACTTTATGCTTTGCATATCATGTTTACTTCCTTGCTATCACTAAGTTTCAAGATAATAAGTGAACCTTGCATTGTCATGTTTATATTTCAAGCTATGCATTATCATGTTTATATTTCAAGTTCTCACTTAATACCAAGATAATAATGAGTTGCATTCATATTTACTTTGTGCTATCACTTTACTTTCTAATGGAACCTAAAATAAGTGCATAAGCATGTTTATTTTTATGTCATCACCTAAATGAACCTAGAGCTCAAAGACTTGCCCATTGTTGTCTCAACAAAGGTCTAACAATATGTATTTTCCTTGGTTCATATTTTGGCCCCAAGAGGTCTTGAAGTTTCTAAGTATTTGGGACTATGTTTTATAATTTTTCCAAGCTTCCATGAGTTTAAGGAATGCATAGAACTAAGTTTTATGAATTTAGGACCTCTTGAGATAAAGATAAATTGGTCACTGTCCTCTTAAATACTCTTATGATTTTAGATGTTAAAAATGTTTATAAATGAGTTTCGAAAGTTTAAAAAGAGTTCCAAGAGAAACTAGTATTTTATGAGCTTTAGAAATTATGTTTTATGCCTTTTATGGAGAAGTATATTTTCGGTTCTTCCTTGCTCTTTACTGCTACTGTATGTGCTGTTTTAATGATGATAATGTGCCTATGTTTGAGTAAAAATAATGTTAAGACTCACATGTGAAAGATAGGATAAGTTAGGAACTAGAAAAGAATTAATTTGAGAGTTCTAGATCCTTTAATTATGTAATTTTCTGGATTCTGTCCAGCAAGGTTTAGATTTAATAATCATGGTTTTAAATTAGTTTAAATGTGTAGGAATGACTCATAATTGGTTTAGGACTTAATCTTGAAGCCTTAGGAGCAAACTAAACTTAGAAAGGGTCATTGTTGTGATTTCTAGGTACCCGTAAAGTTAGGATTTCAAATTCTGCATCCTTGAGGTTTAGAGATGTTCTTGACCATAGTGTGAGGTGAGAAATACTTAGTTATAACCTCATAGGTTCCCAAGAGACTAGGTTTTGATGATCAATAACTTAGAATGTGAGTTAAAGACTTTAAGGGTCTAAACCGTAATTTCTAGAACCTCGTAATCACACAAATATAAAGCTGTCTAAATCTGCATAGTGCTGTTTGGATAGGTCCTTGAGCATAAAAATTAGTAAAACGTATTAGTTGTGAACCTATAGGTGTGTGAGAGGTTAAGAATAATACTAGAACAATTAGTTTATAAGTTTAAAACTCAAAAGAACCAAAGCATAACATACTATAGGTTTATAACATAATGAGCTTGGGAGTTTGTATGTATGATTGTCTAAGGTGTGATTATGTGATAATGTATATGCTATAGTTTTAAGTATACACTATGAAGAAGTTTCATGTGATGATGTATATGCTATGAAAAAGATTTATGTAATGAATAATGATGTATCTATGAATTAACACTTTATCAGAACTTAAATGTGACACAACACTGAGACGCCTTCTTGGGTGACACCGGTTTAGCCGAGCACCCCCAAGAAAACAAATCCGTGAGGGTATTGACATAGAGCTTGCCAAAGCGGACAATACTACGATGCACTAGTTGCTAGTAGAGCATTTCAAAGAGGAAATGACCCTAAGAGAGGTGATCCTTAATTTGACCCCAAGCCCGTACTTTAAGTCGGGAATTATGTATGTTACGCTTATCATAGGATAAGTAAGAACTAGTGACGACTAGTTAAGGTATGAGCTCATAGCCTAGAGATGTTTTAGGGCGGCCCCATGAGATGAAAGTTAAAGTTTACAATGTCACATATATTATACCTATACCAATGTTATAATGTTTCTTAGTTATTCTATTGTTTGGTATACCTTTATGATGCATTCATATCATTAGTATATTTCATGCTTAGTTATAAGACGCATTGTAAAATATGACGGACCTTGGATAAATAAATACTTTAGAAAACTAACTTAAAAGAAGTTTATATGCATGCACACCTTTTTAGAAATAAAACCCAAGGTTCCTGAGGATGTGACGATGTCACCTAGGTAGGGATAACCCTACTGAGAATTCTTTTAGAAAGATTCTCATTCCCTCTCTCTTTTCTTCCGTCATATCTTCAGATGGCGACATTCGTACTCTTCATCGACACCCCGGTATGGGAGCTGCACCATGACCCGGCACTCGGGTCATATCATTTTGAGGGTCGCTGCACAGTTAGAGTGTTCATGTTTATGGGACGACCCTTCGCGCATCCAAATTCCGAGTTACCGCTTTTACCCCGCTCGCTTCACCAGTCATAATGGGATTTTTGAGTGAGCTAGACCACGTGATGAGCAGATTCTCCGCATGTAGGCTGAGGGATCAGCGGTACGTGACTACCCAGAGTATGTGCCTCGTACCCAGTACTCGGAGACGGACCCATCCGAGGACCCGCCATCACACATATCTGATTGGAGCTCGGTCCGCTCCCCCACCGATGAGGGCTGGGAGTGAGGAGACGGTGGTCCAACCGAGGTTGGCTCGTCGGCCATCTATGCGCGCTCGCCGCGGTGGACATGCCCCGATGATGCGCTCGACCACTCCCGCCGAGATTCGTCAGTGGATCGACTCGACCCCACAATACTCGGACCAGCAGGAGTAGACATAGGAGGGGTAGCAGTTAGTGCACACACACCACATAGTTGAGGACAAACCTTCTTTTGTATATGAGGTTGTCTACTCTAGGTGCACATGGGTATGGGTGTTGTTTTTGTTGTATTTACTTTTATGATTTCCTTGTATTTGTTCTTCAGTTGTATTCTGTTTCCCGATATATCAAATAGTCCTGCCCCTTTGGGTAGGCACGTTATATATATATATATATATATCTATGATTCAGTTGATGTTTCCATGATATGAGGTGTTTCTTTATGCTTTGCTTATATGTTTCGTTATGCTTCCTTTTAAAGATTCGTGGGTGGCTCTCACTTTGATTTTAATCCCCAAAAGAAAAATTTTACCCATATTTCTGCTAAGTATTTTCTAAGTAAAAGATGAGACCAAGAGGTAATATTCTAAAGATTAACCTAAGTACATACTAGTAGTCTTCGGTTAAGATTTAGGGTGTTACAGTGGACAAATTTACATGTGCACTGGGTGCCAGTTGATGTGTTTCAAAGAAGGAGATAACCCTAACCCGCACTCTAAGAGTCGGGACATGTTTGTGTTTGGTGCTCCTTAAGCCCCTTAACCCGCACTCCGGGAGTCGGGATTTATTTATACTAATCTAGGATAAGTTTAAGAACTAGTGACGACTAGTTAGGTATGAGCTCATAACCTAGATGTTTTTTTTGGGTGGCCCCTATGAGAGTGTGAACTGGTGATGCTAGTAATGACACATAAACATAATGCATTCATAAGGAAAGTTGTCCTGGGGATACCATGTGCATATTTCATTATATTGATGACAATTGCATAAGTTTCTGCCATGCATTCATACTATTATATGCTACATTCATGATATTAAGATTCATCTTAAAATGAATGGACCTTGTAATTATTTTGAAAATCTAATAAAGAACTCTATGCATGCTCATCTTTTATAATAAACCCGAGGTCCCTGGAGACATAGACGACGACGCTAGGATAGGAGGTTTCCCTTACTGAGATTATTTTTCAAGATTCTCACCCCCTCTATCTTTTTTTCTTTCCATTACGTCTTTAGAGGCCGATGGCATAATTCGTGATCTTCGTTGATACATCAGTTTGGGAGGTGTATTATGACCCATATCACTGCTCATACTATTTCGAGGGTCAATGCACCGTGTGTATTTTTGCGTATATGGGACGACCTTTCGCATATCCGGTATCCAGCTTCCATTTCATTCCCATTTCTCCTTATGGCGATGATCCGATCTTTGAGCGCACCCGCCCCCACGATGAGCAGATCCGTCGTGCTCGCTCATCCACCTCGGCTGTATGCAACTACCCCGATTATGTACCTCGCTTGAGGCGATCTGAGACCGATTCGTTCAAGGACTCCCCTACTCATATCTACTCGGAAGGTTCTGCCCCGACGGTGCCCATGGATGTTGGCAGAGGCAGTGAGAATATAGTGACACAGCCCCATCTTGCTTGGCGATCGAAGATGAGTCCTACCATGGAGGCTACATCTGTCCCCCATTCTATTTGCACACACCCAAGGAACTTGCGCAGTTCATTAGGTACATACCCTCATCACCTGAGGATCAGTACCGCCAGTAGATCTTGATGGAGTAGTCTATTCAAGTGCCTGAGCTGTCATGAGGTTCCCATTTTTCGTAGTATCTTTTGCTAAGGGTATCTTAGTTAGCACTCGTAGGACTAGTGGGAGGGTAGTATAGCTGGCTTTTGCTTTCGTCGTGCCATGTACTTTATGTTTCTTTGTATTTGACGCTTTCATTTCCATGTACTTTATTGCTTTCCTGTATTTTTCTGTTATTCCTTTGTATTGAAAGCTCAGCCCATTATATAAGGGCGTGACTTTGTTCTTGTTGTATCTCTAAATATGATATATAATGAAGTTGTGTTTCATGATATAATGTGTTGCTAGATATGTGTATGAGTTGTTTATTTTGTTTATGCTTAAATGCTCATTTCATGATAGTACGTGCTTGGCTCACTTTTCGTTTTGAGTTTCAAAAAAAAAATTATTCTATTTTCCGTTAAGTATTTGGATTAAAAAATGAAACAAAAGAGTAATGACAAATAATTAACTGCAATACGTCCTAGGTGTGTTGAGTTAAATATTAGGATGTTACACATCATGCTATGGTCAGCCCCCTCCAATTCACTCATTCAAATTTCATTTTTCTATAAATTCCAATCTTAAGAGAACTTGGTTCCATTTGCTCACTTTCAAGTTTGTGTCTTAAGAATTTCTCTAAGCTTTTTTCCTTTTCTCTCAAAGAAACTTTTTGCTCTTATCTTCTTCATCCTTTTCTACGATCACTCTCTTGCAACCTCAAACCACCACACAACCACCATGGATCATCATCCAAACACCTAAGCTTCCTTTCTTAAACAGAAAACTCACACAAACACATTTCTTTCCTTTTCTCCTTTACTTGGCCAAATCATCATCATCCTTAAGAGGAGAATTTTTCTTCTCATTCCTTTACAAGAACAAGCTCTCTCTTGTCCTTCCAAAGAAAAACACCACTTGGTAGGGGTTTTGTCTTTCAAAAGCTTTACCTTTTATGTTGATGTTTTGAAATGAAAAGCTCTAGTTTCTCTTGGTTGAAACTCTTTTTCCTCTCTTTTTATTTTTGGTTATGGAGCTTGGTTTTGAAAGGAAAACTTTAGCTTGATGATGAGGTTTCAAGATAATGGTCTTGTGATTATCATTTGAGAAACCTTTAAAGCTTGAAACTTGGTTTTGATTGTAACTCGTTTTTTTGTTTTCCTTTCCTTTTCTTGGCTATGGTTTCGGTTTCGTTCTTTTCCTTTGTGCATGGATTCTGTTTTTCCTTTTCTTTGTTCTTACTTTGATTTTGGTTCTCAAGAAATGTTGTTATTTGTTTTGTTCTCTTGGTCCTTTTCTTTGAGCTTGATGATGATGTTCAAACCATAAGGTTTCTTTGGAACCTTGGTACAAAGAACTCTAAAGCTCACTTTATCTTACTAAGATATGTGTTAGGTTGAGGTTTATATTCTTTTAAAGTCTTGAATGAGCTCTAGTAAAGAATAAAATGAACTTGTATCCATGTTTAAGTTTATGCTTTGCATATCATGTTTACTTTTCCTTATCATCACTAAAATCTCAAGAATAAAGAAATGAACTTGCATTCTCATGTTTAAATTTCAAGCTTTGCATTTCATGTTTATATTTCAAGTCATCACACCTAAACTTTAAAGATAATAATGAACTTGCATCTCATATTTATTTTCATGCTCTCACTTTACTTTTATAATAGAGACTAAAATAAAGTGCATAACATGTTTAAGTTTTGTCATCACGTAAAGATCCTAGAGCTTAAAGACTTGGCCTTTTTATCTCAAGTGAAGTTTAGAAAATGGATGCATTCTATGAATGCTATTTTCAGCCATGTGATAAGGATGAAATTTGCATAAGTTTAACCTAATCACAAGGACCAACAAACTATGTCTTAAGATTTTCTTAGGCATAGAAGAGCTCAAAGAATACTTTGAGTATGATTTTTATGGTTTAAAACTCTTTTGAGAGTGGTTTAAAATAGATACTGCCTTGGCCTTTTATTTTTATGATTTTAATTAAATAAATTAGTTTCTAAAAGAGTTTTGAGGTTCTAAAATAATTCCAAGGGAAACTAGAAACTTACATGCACATGAAATGTGATTTTATGTGATTATGTGACATGTATGTTTCAGCCACTACCTTGTTATTTTGGCTACTGCATGTTGCTGTTTTGATGTGTTAGAATGTGTAAAAGTTATATTTGAGTTAAGCAAAAATTATTTTGAGTGTTAGAAACAATTAGTAAGTGGAAAGAATGAAAAATGTGAGTTTTGGATCCCTTAGAAATCTAGAATATAGCCACTGTTTTAGGATGAGTAGAGATAATATTGTTTTAGAAGTGTTCAGAAGTGTAGGTTTAACTTCTAAAAGTGGTAGCATTTAGTTTTAGTAGCTTAAGAAAAACCGAAACTTAGAAAGGGTCAAAGTTGTGACTTCTAAACACCCGTAATCGAAATATTAGAATTCTGCCCATTCTGTGCTATGCTGTTTGGAATTGATCATAAGCATAATAATTAGTGAGAATTATTAGTTGTGATCCCTTAGGTGCATAAAAGACCTAATTTGGATGGTAGTTTAATTAGATAATAAGTTTGAGACCCATAAGGGTCAAAAGCATAAAATACTGTAAGATAGGAGAGAAAATGAGAGTTACTGCTTCAAGTGTGTGTTTGTTTATTCATATGACCTGTAATGCATAGCATTTGCATTAGCTGAGCCTAGTCCCTTATTCCGGCATTCTGGGTAGGAGCATGTTTATTACTTTGCTAAAGTGCTGATGTTATGTGCATATGAATGTATAAACTAAATATATGAGTGTTGTGTATGTTGTGACATGCTATGATGATTTACATGATTTGATGAGCATGAAATATTGAATGAAATGCCATGATATTTGAGAACATGTGTTTATGTTGCATTCTTGCATAGCATGTCGAAACGTATTTCTCCTGCTATGGTGAGGAGAAAGCAAAACCGTGGGGGCTATGGACATTGAGCCTACCGAAGCGGACAATATCATTTTACACTGGATACCAATAGATGAGTTGCGAAGAGGAGATGACCCTAACCTGCACTCCGAGAGTCACGATATATTTATGATAGGTGATCCTTAAGCCCACTAACCCGCACTCTGGAGTCGCGATATAATTATACTTATCTGAGGATAAGCTGAGAACTAGTGACGACTAGTTAGGTATGAGCTCATGACCCAGATGTTTTTAGGGTGGCCCCTTGAGAGAAAATTTATAATGCAAGTAATGACACATAAACAGAATGCATTCATATGAAAGTTGTGATCCCTTTTGATATTATACATGAACATGTTTCTTTATGATTGCATAGTTTCTGCCATACATTCATGCTATGATATGCTACATTCATGACATTAAAGATTCATCCTAAAATGAATGGACCTTGGATAAATATGTTTGAAAACCTAAGAAGGAACTTTATGCATGCTCACCTTTTAGTAATAAACCCGAGGTCCCTAAGGACATGGACGGTAACACTAGGATAGAAGGTTTTTGCCTACTGAGATTCTTTATCAAGATTCTCACCCCCTTTATCTCTTTCTTTCTGTTACGTCTTTAGAGGCTGATGGCGTCATTCATGATTTTTGTTGACACTCTAGTCTGGGAGGTGCACTACGACCTGGACCACCGTTCCTACCATTTTGAGGGTCGATGTACTGTGTGTATTTTTGCATACATTGGATGTCTTTTTTCTTACCTAATATCCAGCTTTAGATTTACTCCCACTTCTCCCTACGACGATGATCTAATCTTTGAGCGCACCTGCCCCACGATGAGCAGACCCGTCATGTTTGCCTGACCATTTTAGCAGTCCGTGACTACCTCGACTACATTCCCCGCTCGAGGCGATCAGAGACCAATCCGCCCAAGGACTCCGCCACTCATATCTATTCAGAGGGCTCTACTTCTATGGTTCTGATGGACGTAGGTAGAGGTAGCGAGGATATGGTGACCCAGCCTGTCTAGCTCGGCGACCGGAGATGCGTCCACGACACGGAGGCCATTTTCGTCCTCCGTTCCGTTTGTATACACCCGAGGAGCTAGCATAGTTCATTGGGTACATGCCCTCATCACCGAAGGATCAGCGCCACCAGTAGATTTCGATGGACCTGTTCGAGTGCCTGACCTATCATAAAGATCCCTTTTTTATGCTGTATCTTTTGCTAGGGTGTTTTTAGTTTAGCACTCGTAGGACTAGTGTAAGGGAGCTGCTATTGGCTTTTATTCCCACATTCCATGTATTTTCTATTTCATTGTATTTACTACTTTATGTACTTTCTCTTATTGACTTTATGTATCAAAAGCTCAGCCCACTACGCATGGGTGTGACTTCATTTGTTATATTTCAATTGTATTATGAATCATGATATATTAAGATTATTAATGTATTTGTGTTCAATGTTCTTAAATGTTGTGTTTTAAATGTGTGCTCTTATAATATGCTTTTCCTGTTTATTCTAATTACACCTAGTAACTAGTTTATGTTAGCGCGCTTGGCTTATGTTTTGTTTTATGTTTCAAAAAAAATTTACCCTATTTTCTGCTAAGTATTTTGATTAAAAGATGAAACAAAATAGTAATAACTAATAATTAACTATAATACATCCTAGGCATGTTGAGTTAAATATTAGGGTGTTACACAACATATACTGTTTTCATACACAACCAGACTTAACTCAGAAAATCAGTAAACATTCATACATTGGTTACAAACCAACCGTGAGAGAAACCATCTCAAAACCAAACCCAGTTTCCCATTATAACCCAAACCATAACCACAACATAGGAGAGTCTATTCCAAAGCAGTCAGCAAAACCAAACACAATTTCAACCCTTTTAAAATAAAAAACAACAAAAATAGGAAATTGAGAAATTGAATTTAGGTAAGCTACTGGGAATTAGTTCACATTGTTTTTTTTTCTTCTTGTCATTTTAAGTTCACAACAACCTACACTCCTCCAAAGGGATACCAACCAAACATAACAGCCTAGCCACACAAAAACATAAATCTTCTTCCAATAAACACAACAGTGATATAATCAAGAAGCTTCTTTTCTTTTATACAAAAGCCATGGATTCAAATAGGAATCAAAAGGAAAAATCCAGATGTGGAAAAGAGGCAGGCTGCGGTTTCACCATGGCTCACAGCCTCCCTAGCACCCTTTTCTTTTCCCTTGACCATCTTCCATATCCATTATCATCGAGCCTGTCATCCTCACTGCCGTGGAGTTCAGAACCTTTGCCGAATAAGGTTGTGAAACTCCAGAACTAGGCTACGCTGCTCAGTCCCCTCTCATGATCACATGCCATGTCCTATACCTCTGTTGCTTGCAGTCACACTACAAAATCGATAAAGCCATGAAGTGTTCCACCTCAAGCCATGCTGCTGTTGAGAAGTTATCCCAGCCACATCACCGTGGTCTGCATTGCCCTTTGCTTCTTCTGCTAGCCATGAAGCCTGCAAGTTAGAGCACCGCCTATACATCGCCGTGGCAATCACCTTTCAGCTCTTGTGCACAACTTCAACTTGGTTTTTCTCTCTTACTCTCTCTCTCTACGTGCATGTGCCTGTGTTTACAACAAAAAATGAAACCCAATTCCTAAATGTTTCAGACCATTATGCCTTTGTTAACTTCATTCCTATTTATTTCTTCCTTTGAAGTTAATTGCATTTGGGCTGTTTGGTTAGTTTGAAAGCCTAATTTGGTTAGACTAACCTAGGCTAAGGAAATTTTTATGTGTTGTGTCTGTTTCATTTTTTTTATTTGATTCCTTTTAATAATTGGAGTTTATTGTCACTAATAATAATAATAACAATAGTAATAGTGTTAGTAATAATGATAATGTGCAATGTTCTTAAAGTTAGTATATACGGGAGTGTACAAATATATATTGTGTTGGCTAAAATTTTATTTTGGTTAAGTTAGATTGCATATGTATGTATATGTGCATAAGATAAGATATCTTGGCAAAAATTTTATTTTGAGCTACACTGCTATTAATGTAACACCCCGATTTTTCTGTCTAAGCGAAAATGACCAAAATGCCCCTAAGATCATTTTCCACCCGGAATTCGAGGATAGCCGACCCAGTAGTCCTCGAAGGGCCAACTCAATGTTTGAAGGGGATTAGATGACTTTTGAATGGTTTCGGGAATGAAAATCTCATTTTCTGAGGTTCCGGGTCAAAATGACCAAAATACCTCTATAGCGTTTTTACGCAGGTATAAGTGCCGTTTGAGCCCGAAACTTCTCCAAAGGGTTTTAAATTAAGTTTATATGCGTTTTCTAACATCTCTTTAAGTCTCGGTGGTCCCGGGCAGTTTTGTACAAAATTATGATTTTGCCCCTAACATAGTGTTTTTGAGCTTAATGATGTAATTAAGCAAACCTAAGTAATATTAGGATCTAATCAAAGATTAATTTCAATAATTAATCTAGAGTCAAAATAATTTATTAAAGCTAATTAGAACCTAAAATTACTTAGATTAAACCTAAACCTATTTTTAAATTCAAGATTCCTCGTCATGGAATCTTGAATAGTATTTTCTCTCTTTAATTCCTTAAATTAAGGAATTATGTCTACAATTGTTTATACCTTAAAATGAGTTTAAATCTCTCTAATGGTGCAAGAACACTCGCTAATCATGCCTTGATGCCCTTAATTACTTGCTTAGTTACCTAAACACTTACCTAGCTATTCCTAATTTAAAGCTTAACTTAAGATACACCTAAACACATCATTAACACACAATTAGAAGAACAAATCTCCTCCCACATGGACTAATGAAACTGGTGCTACTCCTCCCCCTCATTTCCCACATGTTGAATTTGTTTTGCACTCCATGGCCATGATTGCACCATACCTTGAACCTTACCTTAAACCATACCCACCATACTTCAAACCATGCCTTTCAATGACCAATTTAATGAGATATTTTCTCTTCCTCCCTCCATGAACCACACGGCCACTCCCCCTCAAGGCACCCTCATTGTTCTGTTTTTCTATAAATACATATGCAAAGGAACTTGAAAGAACCTTTAGAATATTTGCTAAGTTCAAGCTTTAAGCATTCTTGCAAGTTCTCTCATTTTTCTCTCAAAGTCCCAAGAGCTTTCTTCTTCTTCATCTCCTTCATCTTTCTCTTTGAACCGCCACATCATAACGTCAAACCACCACAAAACCACCATAAACCACCACCCAAACACCAAAGCATCCATCCTCAAACACAAGCTCAAACAAAACATCTTTCCTTTCCTTTTCTTGGACCTTGGCTGAAACCTCCCCCTAGCTTTAAGAGAAGATTTTCTTTTCATCATCACTTCAAGACCAAGCTTTTCATCTGCAACACTTGGTAGGGAGTTGTTCTAAAATCATTCTTTTACTTGAATATGCTTTGTTCTTGAAGGAAAATGTTGATTTTATGAGTTTTTATTGTTTTTCTTTTTTGGTTTCCTCTTGGTTCTTCCTTTTTGATTTCGGCCCTCAAGGCCTAAATTGCTTCTCATGATAGCTTGATGATGAGTGTCTCTAGATGATGACCTTGTGTTCATCTCAATGAGACCTCTAAAGCTTGAGTTTTTCTTTCTTCAAGTTTTATTTATGTTACTTAGCTCACAAATGATTTTACCTTAAGAAAATAATTACAAGGATTTCAAAAAGCCTAAAGCTTACCCTTGTCAACCTTAAAGTTGGCCAGCACATTCTAAAGTTTACTCTAGATAGGAGCTTTTGGGTACATAATAAAGAATATGGTGTATTTCCTTTCCTTTTAGTTTCGATTCCTTTATTTTTCTTTTCCTTCTAAGTTTTGTTTTCTTTGAATCCATTTCCTTGAGCTTGATGATGATATTCAAACCATGAGGTTTCTTTGAAACCTTGGTACAAAGAACTCTAAAGCTCTCTTTGTCTTGCTAGATAAGTGTTGGGTTGAGATTATTTGTTCCTCTAAAAGTCTTGTATGAGCTCTAGTTAAGTTAAAATGAACTTGTATCCATATTTATTTTTATGTCATTAGTAAACTTTCAAGAATAAAGAATAAACTTGCATTCTCATGTTTATGTTTAAGTTATCACTAAACTCTAAAGATAATAATGAACTTGCATATCATATTTACTTTATGCTCTCACCTTGTAAAGAAGAATGAAATAAAGTGCATAGCATATTTATGTTTAAGTCCTCACTTAAAGATTTCTAGAGCTCAAAGACTTGCCCACTATTATCTCAAGCAAAGTTTGGAAAATGGAAATGTTTCACGGATAGTGATTTTGGCCATGTGATGATGATGAGCTTGGTGTAAGTTTCATCTAGTCACAAGTGTCAATAGTCTATGTCTTAGGAATTTTCTTAAGCTTAGATGAACTTAAAGAATATTTCAAGCATTATTTTATGTTTTAAATGTTAACTTTAAAGAAAATAAAATAGCTACGGCCCTTATTTATTTTATGATGAGTTTAATAAAATAAATTGATTTTCAATGAGTGTTAAAAGTTCTAAAAAAGTTCCAAGAGAAACCAACAATCCATATGTGTTAGAAATGGAATTCTATGCATGATATGATGATGATGTTCATGGTTCTGCCTTGTTATTTTTGCTCACTGTACGATGATGATTTTATTATGTTAGAATGAGTGTATTCATGCATAATTGATGTTAGAATTAATTTGAGGAAGCTAAGATAAGTTAGTAACTAGAAAAGATTTAAAATGAGATTTCTAGAACCCTTAGAAATAAGAACTATGGATTCTATTTCAGCATGGTTAATATTAGTAATAATGGTTTATAATTAGTGTACATCTGTAGGAATCCCTCATAATTGGTTTAGGAATTAATCTTAGTACCCTAGGAGAAGACGAAACTTAGAAAGGGTTAAAGTTGTGACTCCTAGGTACCCGTAATTGCAAAATATAGATTCTGCACTAATGTTGTTTAGAATTGGTTATAATCATGATGATTAGTAAGAATAATTACTTGTGAACCTATAGGTGCATAAGAGGTTAAAATCGGATGATAAAGAGCTTAGGTTTTAAGTTTAAGACCCTAAGGGTCAAAGCATAAGACACCATAGGTTATTTTATGCAATGAATTTATTAATCCATGTATGATGTGATGATGCATGTGCTATGATGGGTATGTTTATGTGGTAGTAATTTCATCATGATTATGGAAATTGAATGTGAAAGTGCATGTATTATGAATCCTTGTGGCATAAAGCAAATTTGAAAGAAATTCGGTATACAACAGTTATGCTGCCGAATTTTCCATCAAATTTAAGGACTTGAGAATGTTTTTGAAAAACCACATGAGATGAGTCCTGGGTGACACCGGTTCGGCCGAGCACTCCCAGGAAAATGAGATTTTAAATGTGACATAGCACTGAGATCTATTTCTCCCGCTCTGGTGGGGAGGAGGAAAATCCGTGAAGGTATAGTAGATGCATCCTGCCAAAACGGACAATTCGCTGTGCACTAGATGCCAGCAGAGCATTTCAAAGAAGGAAATATTCCTATGGACTCCCCGAATCAAAGGTTATGATAGGTGATCCTTATGCCCCCTAGCCCGTACTCTAAAAGTCGGGATTATTATGTTTATGCTTATCATAGGATAAGTAAGAGCTAGTGACGACTAGTTAAGGTATGTGCTCATAACCTAGATGATGTTTTAGGGTGGCCCCATGATGCTAAAGTATAATGTTCTAAAGTCACAAGTTGAGAAAAGAGAAAAGTTTCACTTGAAAGAATATATGCCACTTTGTGCCACATATATGCATCTTGTTGTTATGAATTATTGATTTACTTGCATAATGCATCATCATGCATTCATGCCTTGCCATGTTGCATTAAGATTCATTCTAAAAGGAACGAACCTTGGATAATTATGTTTCTAAACCTAATAACCAAATTTATGCATGCTCACCTTTTCATAACAAACCCAAGGTTCCTGGGAATGTTGATGATGTCACGTAGATAGGAGGTTCCCTACTGAGATTCTTTAGTAAGATTCTCACTCCTTTTCTTTCTCTATTTCTTTCCGGTCATGTCTTTAGATCACGATGGCGACATTCGTTCTGTTCATCGACACCCCCACATGGGAGGTCTACTATGACCCGGAGCACCGGTCATATCATTTTGAAGGGCACTGCACTGTTAGAGTCTTTATGTTTATGGGACGCCCATTTACACACCCTGTACATAGCTACCAATTCTCCTTGACGTCTCTCTATGGCGATGACATGGTTTTTGAGCGTGCCCGGACAAGCAACGAGAGGATTCTCTGGACACACACGACTGCATCAGCCGTACACAACTTCCTGGACTACGTGCCCCATTCTCAATCTTCAGAGGTGAACCCCTTGGAGGACCCACAGACCCACATGTATAGTGAGAGCTCTACCCCCACTCCCCGATTCATGAGAAAGGGGAGCGAGGAAACTGTGACTCAGCCGAGGCTGGATAGGAGACCTGAGATGTACCCTTGTCGCAAAGCACATGTTCAGCCACCACACATGCCCACTCTAGCTGAGTTACGACCATGGATCGGTTATGTCCCACCTTTTCTAGGACTGCAGAAGTAGAGGTCCTTGGGGAGAGTAGTACACACACACATTGTTTAGGATAAACCTTCTATTGTTATAAGGTTATCCACTTTAAGTGCACTAGGGTAGGGGTGTTATTTCTGATGCTTTCCTTGTACTTTTCTATTTCAGTTGTATTTGTAATTCTGTTGTATTGAACTTGTCCCGCCTTTAGGTAGGCATATTATGTTATTAATGAAATTATACCTTTGGTATGCTACTAATTGTTCAATGCCATGATATGCTTTTCTGTCTTGTGATTTGTTCCTTATGAGTTATGATGTATGTTAATGCATGTTTAAGTTACACGCGGCTTTTACTTTGCTTTTATGTTTCAAAAAAAATTTTTTACCCATATCTTCCGCTAAGTATTTTAAAAGAAATATTTTTAAAGAATGAAACTAAGAAGTAATACACTAATGATTAACCTAAATACGTTCTAGGAGTATTGGGTTAAAAATTAGGATGTTACATTTTGGTATCAGAGCAATTCGGTTCTCACGAAGCCTGAGGATTAGATTGACCATGCTTTATAAGCATGATGCAATAGTTATGTCATGTGTAGTGCTTGATAGAGATAAGCTATAGGTTAGGGATGCATGACCTCTGTTGTTTGTGTGTGCCATGGTAACTAGCTCATTTCGCGTGGAATATTGAGCCTGATCAACTCAATGTTTATTGTCTTATGTGTTTAGGAACCAATGGCACATCGACAACAGCTTAGAACTCTGATTGACAGACACCAAGATAATGCAACTGCTGCCACTGTTCGTGACATGGCACGAGCAATGGAACTTTTGTTTGAGTGAATGAATCAACAAGGAGAAGCTGCACATGGTCCCCCTACTGCCAAAGTGTTAGAGCAGACTCATTTCGGAGAATTTTGCAAGGCAAACCTGTTTTTAAAGGAGCGATGGATCCTGACAAAGCTGATGAGTGGATCAAGGACATGGAGAAGATTTTCTCCGTGGTTGCTTGCTCAGAGGAGTAAAAGGTTACCTTCACCGCCTTCATGATGAAGTCCGATGCTGAATTCTGGTGGACCAGCACTCAGAGATTGTTGGAAGCCTCTGGCACCCCCATCAACTGGGAATTGTTCAAGACATATTTCTACGAGAAGTACTTCCCGGAGTCCGTGAGGAATGCAAAAGACATTGAATTTACGCAACTGACCTAGGGTGGGTCTACTGTCGCCTAGTACATGGCGAAATTTGAGGAGTTAATCAAGTTTTCTCAGGTGTTCCAAGGGAATCCCAATGAAGTGTGGAAGTTCATGAAATATGAAGCTAGACTGAAAGCGGAGCTAAATTTCGCAGTGGCACATATGGAGATCAAGGCCTTCCCGACCCTAGTCAACAAGTGTCGGATCTTAGAAGAGGGACAAAGGAAGCTCAATGCCATGAGGGTGGAGCGTGCCAAGGGGCTAGGACTACAAGCCCTGAGGTTTAAGTCGCAACACCATCAGAACCAGTCAAGAAATCACTACAACCCGTACCACAACAACCAGTTCAAGCAACAACAATAAGAACAAAGAGCACCTGTATATCAACAATCCAAACAACACTAGAGACCACCTTTCCAGCATAATGGCCCAAGGAACTTCAACAACCAACAACAAAGAACGGGTGGCCCTCGGAATAACCAGCAAGGAGGGTCCAGTAGGGCCAAGAACAAGGCACCTCAAGGAGCCCCCGCTGCCTTCCCCAGACCCGCACCAGCTGAAGTGTGCTCCCAGTGTGGGAAAAATCATGGTAATCGCCCCTACATGTCTGGGCAGGGAGTCTGCTTTAGATGTGGCAAGCACGACCACTACGCCAAAGATTGCACCAACGGCAGGCTGTTGAACCAGAACCCCAGGCCACAACACCAAGGGAGGGTCTTTGCCCTCAGTGCGGAAGATGTGGAGAAGTCCAACGACCTCATTGAAGGTAAATGCGAATTAAATGGTAGAACCTTAACTGTACCTTATGACTCTGGTGCATCCCATTGCTAGTGTCGAGTCACTGAATCTAAAAGTTTCTAAACTTTCTTTTGATCTTATTCTTTCCACCCCCACTAATCTTCCTGTAAATACCTGTAATTGTTGTTTAAATTTCCATCTTATTGTAGAAAATAGGTCTTTTATCATATATTTAATTTGTTTACCCTTGAAAGACATACGTATAATCCTTGGCATGGATCAGCTCCACGCTAACCGTGTATTGTTAAACTATGGTAACCAAACTGTCAATTTTCCCTCTCCTCCTAGTAAAACTAGTCAACCCTTGAGGCTTTACCTAAATTCTGTAGAGGTCTACTATAGTGGGGAGAAAACTAAGGGATATGTTCTTATAGCCGCTTGTGAGGTAGACTTTTAGCAAAACCTAGATGATATACCTGTGGTGAGAAACTATCTCGAGGTGTTTCTGGATAAGATACTCGAGTTCTCTTCCGAGAGAGAAGTGGAGTTTTCCATAGAGTTGGTTCCTAGAACAGGACCGATCTCCATAGCCCCTTATCGGATGTCACCCCTAGAGCTGGCCGAGTTGAAAACCCAATTTGAAGAGTTGTTGGAAAAGAGTTTTATAAGACCTAGTGCTTCACCTTGGGGAGTCCCGGTCTTATTTGTGAAAAAGAAGGATGGAAGTATGAGACTGTGCATAGATTATAGGCAATTGAATCGAGTAACAGTGAAAAGTAAGTACCTTTTGCCTAGGATTGATGATCTGATGGACCAATTAAAAGGAGCGGTGGTATTGTTAAAGATTGATTTGAGGTTGGGATACCACCAGATTAGGGTAAGAGATCAAGACATTAGAACTCGGTACGGACACATTGAGTTCAATTTTATGTCATTCAGATTGACGAATGCTCCTGTGGTGTTTATGGATTACATGCATAGGATCTTTAGACCCTATTTAGATTAGTGGTTGTTTTCATAGATGATGTACTCATCTATTCAAAGACCCACAAGGAACATGAGCGTCATTTAAGGTTGGTTTTAGAGATTTTGAAGGAGAAAAAGCTATATGCTAAGCTATCTAAGTGTGAATTCTAGTTAGATGAGGTGAAATTTTTAGGACACGTAGTGTCAAAAAGAGGTATAGCTGTTAACCCTAGTAAGATAGAAGCCATGATGAATTAGGAGAGACCAACCATCATAACGAAAATACGGAGCTTTTTGGGTTTAGCAGGCTATTACCGTAGGTTTATCAAAGGATTTTCCCAGCACTAGGAAAAATGCCCCCTTTGTATGGAATCCTGAGTGTGAGAAGAGTTTCCAGGAGCTGAAGTAGAAGCTAACCTCAACCCCAGTTTTAGTTTTACCTGACCCCAATGTACCTTTTGAGGTATATTGTAATGCTTCGGGCAAAGGTTTAGGCTGTGTGTTGATGCAAAATAAGCAAGTGGTAGCCTATGCGTTTAGACAACTCAAGCCTCAAGAGGTAAGTTACCCCACCTATGACCTAGAGTTGGTAGCCATAGTGTTCACTTTGAAGTTATGGAGGCACCATCTGTATGGTGTGAAGTTTGAAGTTTTCTCCGATCATAAGAGCCTTAAGCATCTCTTTGATCAAAAGGAGTTACACATGAGGTAGAGAAGGTGGATGGAGTTTTTAAAGGACTATGATTTCGACTTAAGTTACCACCCCGACAAGGCTAATGTAGTAGCTGATGCCTTAAGTCAAAAGTCATTATGTCTGTCTCACATGATGGTTAAAGAAGTTAGGTAAATAAAGAAGTTTAGGGACAAGAATCTGGGGATGTCATTGGCCGACGGAGGAATAAAGATGTGTTACCTTAGCGTGAC
The DNA here is from genome assembly GCA_031216105.1 of Dalbergia cultrata. NCBI lineage: Eukaryota > Viridiplantae > Streptophyta > Magnoliopsida > Fabales > Fabaceae > Dalbergia > Dalbergia cultrata. Next base: position 25,817,254 of record CM062345.1, read on the forward strand.
AAGTGGTTTTAAGCAGAGGGTCGCTCTAGCCCAAAAGGAGAATGAGGAGTTTAGGGAGACCTTGGAGGCAGTCAAGGCTGGGAAGTTGAAAGGATTTGAACAAGGCCCCGATGGGTTGTGGAAGTTTGAAGGGCAAATCTATGTGCCACAAGATGGTGACCTCCGAGAAAAGATCTTGGAGGAGGCCCATAAGAGCCACTTCACCATTCATCTTGGTACTACCAACATGTATCAAGACTTGAAGAAGATGTTCTGCTGAAGAAGGATGTGGTCACCTAGGTGAGTCAGTGCTTGGTTTGCCAAAAGGTGAAGATTGAGCATAAAAAACCTTCAGGTATGTTGCAACCCCTGTCAATCCCCGAGTGGAAGTGGGAGAGCATATCGATGCATTTTGTGACGAGATTGCTTAGGACCCAAGCTGGTCATGATGCCGCATGGGTGATCGTGGATCGACTGACCAAGTTAGCCCATTTTCTGGCTATTAGAGTGACATACTCGTTGGATAAATTGGTGCAGCTGTACATCTAAGAGATCATAAGGTTACATGGAGTGCTGTCAACGACAATCTCAAAAGAGATCAGCGGTTTATGTCGCGTTTTTGGGGAGCCTTTCAAAAGGCCTTTGGTTCAAAGTTGTGCTTAAGCACAGTGTACCACCCACAAACAGATGGCCAATCGGAAAGAATGATCCAAACCCTAGAGAACATGTTGAGAGCCTATGCCTTGGACTAAAGGGAAAGCTGGGATAGGTATCTGCTACTGATTGAATTTGCATATAACAACAGTTATCACGCGAGTATCGGCATGGCACCCTATGAAGCCCTGTATGGATGGAAGTGTCAATCCCCTCTATGTTGGTATGAGCTTGGAGAGCAGAGTCTGTTAGGATCTGAAATGGTGAGGGAGACGACGGAGCAAATCAAAAGAATCAAAGATAGAATCTTAACTACTCAAAGTCAACAAAAAAGCTATGCGGACAAGCAGCGAAAGCCCTTGGAATTCCAAGAAGGCGAGCATTTTTTCTTAGAATCACCCCCACTATAGGCATAGGGAGAGCTATGAGAGTCAAAAAGTTGGGTCCCCAATTTCTCGATCCCTTTGAAATTCTTCAAAGAGTCGGGTCGGTAACCTACAAAATAGCCTTACCCCCTAATCTTTCCAATCTCCACAACGTCTTTCACGTCCCTTAGTTTAGAAAATATGAGTCCGACCCTAGCCATGTCTTAAAGCCAGAACATGTACAGTTAAGGGAGGACCTAACTTTCAATCTGCTACCTACAAGGATCATGGACCATAGAGTCAAGCAACTGAGGAACAAGTCTATTTCTTTGGTGAAAGTGGCGTGGGGACGAGACAAGTCAAAAGAATTTACATAGGAGCTAGAGTTAGAGATGAGGATGAAATACCTCAAGCTATTCTAAGGTAATGAATTTCAAGGACGAAATTCTTTTTAAGGAGGGGAGTAATGTAACACCCCGATTTTTCTATCTGAGTGAAAATGACTAAGATGCCCCTAAGGTCATTTTTCGCTTGGAATTCGAGGATAGCCGACCCGGCAATCCTCGAAGGGCCAACTCAATGTTTGAAAGGGACTAGATGACTTTTGAATGGTTTTGGGAATGAAAATCTCATTTTCTGAGGTTTCGGGTCAAAATGACCAAAATACCCCTATAGCATTTTTACGTGGGAATAAGTGTCGTTTTAGCTCGAAACTTCTCTAGAACGTTTTAAATGAAGTTTTTATGTGTTTCGTAACATCGGTTTAAGTCCTGGTGGTCCCGGGTAGTTTTTGTACAAAATTACAATTTTGCCCCTAGTATAGTGTTTTTGAGGTTAATGATGCAATTAAGCAAACCTAAGCAATATTAGGCTCTAATCAAAGATTAATTAATTTTCATAATTAATCTAGAGCCAAAATAATTTATTAAAGTTAATTAGAACCTAAAATTGCTTAGATTAAACCTAAACCCATTTTAAATTCAAGATTCCTAGTCATGGAATCTTGAATAGTGTTTTCTCTCTCCAATTTCTTAAATTAAGGAATTATGTCTACAATTGTTTATACCTTAAAATGAGTTTAAATCTCTCTAATGGTGCAAGAACACTCCCTAATCATGCTTGATGTCCTTAATTACTTGCTTAGTTACCTAAACACTTACCTAGCAATTCCTAATTTTAAGCATTACCTAAGATACACCTAAACACATCATTAACACACAATTAGAAGAACAAATCTCCTCCTACATGGCCTAATGAAGCCGACGCCACTCATCCCCCTCATTTCCCACATGTTGAATTTGTTTTGCACTCCATGGCCATGCTTGCACCATACCTTGAACCTTACCTTAAACCATACCCACCATACTTCAAACCATGCCTTTGAATGACCAATTGAATGAGATATTTTCTCTTCCTCCCTCCATGAACCACACGGCCACTCCCCCTCAAGGCACCCTTATTGTTTTGTTTTTCTATAAATACATAGGCAAAGGAACTTGAAAGAAACTTTAGATCATTTGCTAAGTCAAGCTTTAAGCATTCTTGCAAGTTCTCTCATTTTTCTCTCAAAGTCCCTAGAGCTTTCTTCTTCTTCATCTCCTTCATCTTTCTCTTTGAACCACCACATCATAACCTCAAAGCACCACACAACCACCATAAACCACCACCCAAACACCAAAGCATCCATCCTCAAACACAAGCTCACACAAAACACCTTTCCTTTCCTTTACTTGGACCTTGGCTGAAACCTCCTCCTAGCTGTAGGAGAAGATTTTCTTTTCATCATCACTTCAAGACCAAGCTTTTCATCTCCAACACTTGGTAGGGTGTTGTTCTAAAATAATTCTTTTACTTGAATATGCTTTGTTCTTGAAGGAAAATGTTGATTTTATGAGTTTTCATTGTTTTTCTTTTTCGGTTTCCTCTTGGTTCTTCCTTTTTTATTTCAGCCCTCAAGGCCTAAATTGCTTCTCATGATAGCTTGATGATGAGTGTCTCTAGATAATAACCTTGTGTTCATCTCAATGAGACCTCTAAAGCTTGAGTTTTTCCTTCTTCAAGTTTTATTTATGTTACTTAGCTCACTAATGATTTTACCTTAAGAAAATAATTACAAGGATTTCAAAAAGCCCAAAGCTTACCCTTGTCAACCTTAAAGTTGGTCGGCACCTTCTAGAGTTTACTCTAGATAGGAGCTTTTGGGTATATAATAAAGAATATGGTGTATTTCCTTTGCTTTTAGTTTCAGCTCCTTTCTTTTTCTTTTCCTTTTAAGTTTTGTTTTCTTTGAATCCATTTTCTTGAGCTTGATGATGTTCAAACCATGAGGTTTCAAATTTGGTACAAAGAACTCTAAAGCTCTCTTTGTCTTGCTAGATAAGTGTTGGGATGAGATTATTTGTTCCTCTAAAAGTCTTGTATGAGCTCTAGTTAAGTTAAAATGAACTTGTATCCATATTTATTTTTATGTCATTAGTAAACTTTCAAGAATAAAGAATAAACTTGCATTCTCATGTTTATGTTTAAGTTATCACTAAACTCTAAAGATAATAAGGAACTTGCATATCATATTTACTTTATGCTCTCACCTTGTAAAGAAGAATGAAATAAAGTGCATAGCATATTTATGTTTAAGTCCTCACCTAAAGATTTCTAGAGCTCAAAGACTTGCCCACTATTATCTCAAGCAAAGTTTGGAAAATGGAAATGTTTCATGGATAGTGATTTCGGCCATGTGATGATGATGAGCTTGGTGTACGTTTCATCTAGTCACAAGTGCCAATAGTCTATGTCTTAGGAATTTTCTTAAGCTTAGATGAACTTAAAGAATATTTCAAGCATGATTTTATGTTTTAAATGTTAACTTTAAAGAAAATAAAATAGCTACTGCCCTTATTTATTTTTTGATGAGTTCAATAAAATAAATTGATTTTCAATGAGTTTTAGAAGTTGTCAAAAGGTTCCAAGAGAAACCAACAATCCGTGTGTGTTAGAAATGGAATTCTATGCATGATATGATGATGATGTTCACAGTTCTGCCTTGTTATTTTTGCTCACTGTATGATGACGATTTTATTATGTTAGAATGAGTGTATTCATGCATAATTGATGTTAGAATTAATTTGAGGAAGCTAAGATAAGTTAGTAACTAGAAAAGATTTAAAATGAGATTTCTAGAACCCTTAGAAATAAGAACTATGGATTCTGTTTCAGCATGGTTAATATTAGTAATAATGGTTTATAATTAGTGTATATATGTAGGAATCCCTCATAATTGGTTTAGAAATTAATCTTAGTACCCTAGGAGAATACGGAACTTAGAAAGGGTTAAAGTTGTGACTCCTAGGTACCTGTAATTGCAAAATATAGATTCTGCACTAATGTTGTTTAGAATTAGTTATAATCATGATGATTAGTAAGAATAATTACTTGTGAACCTATAGGTGCATAAGAGGTTAAAATCAGATGATAAAGAGCTTAGGTTTCAAGTTTAAGACCCTAAGGGTCAAAGTATAAGACACCATATGTTATTTGATGCAATGAATTTATTAATCCATGTATGATATGATGATGCATGTGCTATGATGGGTTTGTTTATGTGGAATTAATTTTATCATGATTATGGAAATTGAATGTGAAAGTGCATGTATTATGAATCCTTGTGGCATAAAGCAAATTTGAAAGAAATTCGGTATACAATAGTTATGCTGCCGAATTTCCATCAAATTTAAGGACTTGAGAATGTCTTTGAAAAACCACATGAGATGAGTCCTGGGTGACACCGGTTCGGCCGAGCACTCCCAGGAAAATGAGATTTTAAATGTGACATAGCACTAAGACGCATTTCTCCCGCTCCAGTGGGGAAGAGGTAAATTCGTGAGGGTATGGTAGATACAGCCTACCAAAGCGGACAATTCGCTATGCACTAGATGCCAGTAGAGCATTTCAAAGAAGGAAATATTCCTATGGACTCCCCGAATTAAAGGTTATGATAGGTGATCCTTATGCCCCTTAGCCCGTACTCTAGAAGTTGGGATTATTATGTTTATGCTTATCATAGGATAAGTAAGAGCTAGTGACGACTAGTTAAGGTATGAGCATAACCTAGATGATGTTTTAGGGTGGCCCCATGATGCTAAAGTATAATGTTCTAAAGTCACAAGTTGAGAAAAGAGAAAAGTTTCACTTGAAAGAATATATGCCACTTTATGCCACATATATGCCTCTTGATGTTATGATTTATTGATTTACTTGCATAATGGATCATCATGCATTCATGCCTTGCTATGTTGCATTAAGATTCATTCTAAAAGGAATGAACCTTCGATAATTATGTTTCTAAACCTCATAACCAAATTTATGCATGCTCACCTTTTCATAACAAACCCAAGGTTCCTGGCGATATTGACAATGTCACATAGATAAGAGGTTCCCTACTGAGATTCTTTAGTAAGATTCTCATTTCCTTTCTTTCTCTATTTCTTTCCTGTCACGTCTTCAGATCACGATGGCGACATTCGTTCTGTTCATCGACACCCTCACATGGGAGGTCCACTATGACCCGAAGCACCGGTCATATCATTTTGAGGGGCACTACACTGTTAGAGTCTTGATGTTTATGGGACGCCCATTTACACACCCTGTACATAGCTACCAATTCTCCCTGACGTCTCCTTATGGCGATGACATGGTTTTTAAGTGCGGCCGGATCGGTTATGTCCCACCTTTTCTAGGACCGTAGTAGTAGAGGTCCTTAGGGAGAGTAGTGCACACACACCACACATATTTTAGGATAAACCTTCTTTTGTTATGAGGTTATCCACTTTAGGTGCACTAGGGTAGGGGTGTTATTTCTTATGTTTTCCTTGTACTTTTCTATTTAAGTTGTATTTGTATTTCTATTGTATTGAACTAGTTCTGCCTTTAGGTGGGCATATTATGTTATTAATGAAATTATACCTTTGGTGTGCTACTCATTATTCAATGCCATGATATGCTTTTCTATCTTGTGATTTGTTCCTTATGAGTTATGATGTATGATAGTGCATGTTTAAGTTATACGCGGCTCTCACTTTGCTTTTATGTTTCAAAAAAATAATTGTACCCATATTTTCTACTAAGTATTTTAAAAGAAAGATTTTTAAAGAATGAAACTAAGAAGTAATACACTAATGATTAGCCTAAATACATTCTAGGAGTATTGGGTTAAAAATTAGAATGTTTACAATTAATAGTTAAGATTTCTTCCTATTATTTTATGTGAGTGTTGTCCAAACTAGTTAAGATTTCATCCTATTATTTTATGTGAGTGTTGTCCAAACTAGAGGGAGCAGAAATTGTGATAATAATAATAAAAACAAATGAATAAAAATATATAAGTAATAAAAATCAAAATAAAATAAGGGAAAAGATACAATGACAAAGATAATAATATGAGTTACATATATATGCTACTAGATACATTATAGTTTTGCTACTTACTTCACATTCATTATGAATTCTTACATTTTACAAAGTCACATACACATCACATAACTTTTATACCCTCTTCCAAATAAATCACAAGAATTTCAACGCTATTATATAATGATTTGTGCATATTAATAGACATTATGTGTAAATCCTATGATTAACAAGGTTATAATGAAAAAATGGTATATATGCTATTTTTGTCTATAATTATAATATTATTATAGATCTACATATATTCGGCAATGTTGATGCAAATTACTTTCCATTTATGCTTAATATTTTTGGTCAATAGTTTGATGTTCTTAATTCCCTTTTAAAGAAAATAAAATAAATCAACTAATAAATATTTTATAGAGAATGACACGGCTTTGAGTTCCTTATTGCACTAGGGGATACGTCGGCGTAGCTAATAGCTATCAAGCCAAAATTAATTTTCCTAAAATCTACATTATTATTATAATCTTCTTGTTTTAATTTTTACATAAAATATTTTTCGCCTTAAGATATACTTGAACTTTGAAAACTATATGCTCAGACTTTGAAAATATGTCCTCGGCCTTGAGAATGTATTCTCGGTCTCATGATGAGGAGGGACTTGAAAAGAGTTTTATTTTAATTTAAAGATTCAAAACTTATGTCCTCGAATTTTTGGAAGTGTTTAAGGGTGTAAAAGTTATTTTCGAATTTTGATCCTTGTCTTGTGTAAAGTGCTGTGTGGAAGTCTTATGATGATCCCTGGTACACTATATATGTATATACATATTCTGCCAATCATAGCATGTGCATTAGCTAAATCTGGTCCTTACTTCCGGCATACTAGGTAAGAGCATGTTTACTTTTGGTAAGATAATGATGATATGTGCTATGGAATATATGAACTGTGAAGCATGTTTGTGTGAATTTTTTGTGGCATGTTATGACTATGATTGGTTAGTTGAGATGCACAATTCATATGAAGTCTATAAGCATGAAGTGTTAGACGAAATATTATGATGACTGTGATTATATATTCATCCTGCATCTCTACATAACATGTCAAGATTCAAGGTGACACAAGTCACATGGAAATGATCTTATAGGAGTTGGGAATTAGCTTATCACAGGATAAGCAGAAACTAGTGATGACTAGTTTAAGGATTGTGCTCATCCTAGGTGATCAGTGAGGTGGAGTTTTGGTGACCAGTATAAAATCGCTAAGGCCGGTGAGTTGGTTGGATTTTGGGAAACATGATAAAAGTTGGTTATTAAGAAAGGAAAGTTTAATCATGAGAAAGCAAAGCATCACAAATTTCATTGCATTTTCATAAATGTTAAATGTTGTATAATTTTTCATGCCTGTCTTATCATGCCTACATTATTTACATGTGATATTTATGCATTGAGGCATTTTTCCCCTTCTATTGCCCTATGTTAAATCTAGCCTCAGCTAGTTAGGGTGATCTCATCCTAGGCAATCGGCGAGCTGGGAGTTTTGGTGACCATGATAAAATCACCGGGGTCGGTGAGATGGTTGGACTTAGGTGGTTGTGTTTTAGATTTGAATGCTACCAACTCATGTTGTAAGTGCTCTTGTGTTAATTGCATATGTTACTTATGCTCTTGAGGTATTGTCATGTGTACAATTGCATTCATGATATCAAGAACTATGTTGAAAGATAGCCATTTCAAATAAATAGATTTGAGAATTTTAAAACTAAACCTTAAGCATGTACATCTCTTTCATAATGAAAATCGAAGTGGCTGGGGACGATGACGATAACATCGAGCCTTGCTGAGAGTCTTGAATGAGTTTCTCATCCCTTCTTTTTCTTCCATGTTGTCTCTAGACAAGGACAAAGGCATTGCTCGTGGTTTTCCCTAAGGCATGGACGTGGGAGTTATGCTACGAATTGGATCAGACAGTCATAGTGGAAGCATGGAGATGGTTAGCCCTCGGGCATTGGCTTTAGAGTTGTCATTCCCCTATACTTTGCGTAGCCTAGTCTTTCTACAGTAGTGTAGCAGAAACTAGTCTAGTCTTACGATAATCATTTTTGGCTTTGGTCTTCTATAAATGGAACCTTTGTTAGTGGGCATAGTATCTTTGGATGTCCTTTATGTTTACAGGACGTCACTAGTAGTTATAGTTATGATATGTCAATCCAATGGTGTCGTATTATGATACAGTTTACACATATATTATGATGAGTTTTATGTGATTGTTGACCATTATATATATAGACACATGTGACTCGCATTTTAGTTTTAAAAGTTAAAAAAGAAAATTTTACCCATATTTTTACTAAAGTACTTCCAAGTCAAAAGATACAAATTGAAACAAAAGAGTAACAACTAATAATTAACTTGAACACGTCCTAGGTGTGTTAAGTTAAATCTTAGGGTGTTACACCTAACATATATAATGCGATCAGCTGTCATTGAACCTCGATCAGTACTGAACCTCGACTAGTCATAAATAACATTCATCTTTATGATATATAAATGCAATCAGTTGTCATTGAACCTTGATCGATATTGAACCTAGTGTATGGGGATGTGAGTTCTCTTTTAGACATTTAGACATTCATACTTACATTCTCCATGGCTCGTGCTATTGTGTAACACTTAATACATCCGGCAGTCCTTACTTGCTCTATTTTCCTTACTTCGCAAGTGGGCCCACTATCGCACTATGTGGTATACCACAATAATGTCCCAAGCTCATGATTTCCTTTATCCATGTCTTAATGCATACTTGCCTCAACACAATCCATTAATGAGACTCATTCAAGAATAATCATGAACAATGTTTGGAATAATTGCATATATAACCAGTCCAGCCAACATTAACCAGTATGACAATTTATATCACGTATATCATTAATGTATCTCAGTCAAGTATATCACAATAGTTATGCATAATTCAATCATGTATAACAATCAACTGCAATAAATAATCATACTTTATCCAATAGATATTCAGGGGTCATTAGTGCATTAGAAATTGCAATTATAAATCTCATATGCTAAATCGATTTGAGTTTCATGATAAGAGTACTTTGAAAGACACATTTTTCCTTTTCCCATGGATATATGATTACCATAACCCACCTTCCCTTGTGTTACAAGTTCTAAGAATTTATTTTTAAAGACCTTACAACTTCTAGTTTTACAAAATAGCCCCAAACCTTAACAAATTTATAAAACAACCCTTAACTCAATTTTTTATCCAAAAACATATTTTCCATTCTAATTCTACTGAAATTACAGCCTTGCACTTGAAATTTTAGATTTTCACAAAAATCCTAAACTTTTAAGAAATTGCATTTTGACCCCTAAACTTTACTAAAATTGCAAAATGTAATGCCCTGATTTTTCTGATTTAGCAAAAATGACCGAAATGCCCCTGAAGTCATTTTTACCCGGGATTCAAGGATGGCCAGCCTGGGGATCCTCAGAGGGTCAACTCAATGTTTGAAGGGGATTAAAAGTGTTGTGATTGATAACAGAGATGAAAATCTCATTTTCTGAACTTTCGGCTCAAACTGACCAAAATACCCCTATAGAGTTTTACGCGGATATCAGTGTCGTTTGAGCCCAAAATCTTTCCTGGGAGTTCAGAATGCTAATCATATGTGTTTGATGATAATTGTGTAAGTCTGGGTGGTCCCAGGCAGTGTTTATACAAAATTACCATTTTGCCCCAGAAATAGTGTATTACGGGCTTAATGACATAATCAAGGAAACCTAAGCAATATTAGGCTCTAATTAAAGATTAATTAATTTCGATAATTAATCTAGAGTCAAAATAATTTATTAAGGTTGATTAGATCCCAAGATTGCTTAGATTAACTTAAAACTCTTTCTTGAAATCAAGATTCCATGTCATAGAATTTTGAATAGTATTTTCTTTCTCTAATTCCTTAAATTAAGGAACTATGTTTGTGAATGATTATGTCATAAAATGAGTTTTGATTTCACTAATGAAGCAAGACCACTCCCCAATCATGTCTTGACACCTCTAATTATCCATCACTTTATCTAAACACTTACTTACAAACTCCTAATCAAAAGCCTAATAAAAGATACATATAAACACACCTCTAAACCACAATTAAATGAAACATTTTTCCCCCTTGGGTACATAGGGCTGAAGCCCTCCTGACCACATTCATCACATGTTGAATTATTTTGCACACAAAGGACTATACCTTGAGCCATGCTTTGAGCCATACCTTGAACCATACCTTGAACCATGCGTTGAACCATACCTAGCCTTACTTGTGAATGACCATTTGAAGGAGATATTTTCCTCCCCCATAGTTGCATGCCCTACGGCCATTCCCCCTCCATTTCACCTCTTCATGTTTCAATTTTCTACAAATACACATCTAAAGAAAACTTGGTTCCATTTTTGCTCATTTTCTAGTTATTGTCTTAAGAAGTTCATCTAAGCTTTCTTTCTTTTCCTCAAAGAACTCAAGAGCTCTCTCTTCTCTCATCTTCTTCATCTTGCTCAAGAACCACCCTCTTGCAACTTCAAATCACCACGCAACCTCAAATCACCACAGATCATCATCCAAACACTTAAGCTCTCATCCTCACACATAAAGCTCACACAAACACATTTCCTTTCTTTTTCCTCCTTCTTGGCCGAATCCACACATCACCTTGGAGGGGAGTTTTTCTTCTCATTTACTTGCAAAGAACAAGCTCTTTTTCTTCCCAACAAAGAAACACCACTTGGTAAGGGTTTTTGTTTCTAAAAGCTTTATCTTTTACTTGATGTTTTGATATGAAAAAGTTCTAGTTTCTCTTGGTTTAAGCTTTTTTCCTCTCTTTTTATTTTTGGCCATGAAGCTTGGTTTTGAAAAGAAAATTTTGGCTTGATGATGAGGATTCAAGATAATGATCTTGTGGTTATCATTTGAAAAACCTCTAAAGCTTGAAACTTTTCCTCTAACACATTTCGGTTTTTCCTTTCCTTTTTCCTTTGTTATGATTTCAGTTTTCCTTTCTTTTTCCTTTGTATGGATTTCAGTTTTTCTTTCCTTTTTCCTTACTTTGATTTCGGTTCTCAAAGAAATGTGGCTATTTGATTTGTTCTCTTGATCCACTTCCTTGAGCTTGATGATGATGTTCACACCATAAGGTTTCTTTGAAACCTTGGTACAAAGAGCTCTAAAGCTCACTTTGTCTTGATAAGATAAGTTTGGGGTTGAGGTTTATGTCCCTTTAAAGTCTTGAATGAGCTCTAGCAAAGAATAAAATGAACTTGCATCCATGTTTAAGTTTATGTTTTGCATAGCATGTTTACTTTCCAATGTCATCACTAAACTCTCAAGAATAAAGAAATGAACTTGCATTGTCATGTTTAAATTTCAAGCTTTGCATTTCATGTTTATGTTTCAAGTCATAACCTAAACTTCAAAGATAAGAATGAACTTGCATCTCATATTTATTTTAAAGCTCTCACTTTACTTTTAAAATGAAGTATAAAATGAAGTGCATATCATGTTTAAGTTTTTGCCATCACTTAAGTGTTCTAGAGCTCAAAGACTTGCCCTTTTTATCTCAAGTAAAGTTTGGACAGTGGAAGCATTCCATGAATGCACAAATTCAGCCATGTGATGCTGATGAACTTAGTATAAGTTTCATTAAATCACAAGGACCAACAAACTATGTCTTAAGATTTTATTAAGCATAGAAAAGCTCAAAGAGTACTAAGAGTATGTTTTTATAATTTAAAACTCATTCATGAATAATTTAGAATAGCTACTGCCTTAGCATTATATTTTTATGATTTTCATGAAATAACTTGGTTTCCAAAGAGTTTTAGAAGTCCTAAAATGATTCCAAGAGAAACTAGTAACTTATATGTATTAAAGATGTGTTTTTATGTGTTGTTTTGAATCAATCTTTTTGGTTACTGCCTTGCTATGATGGATGCTGTCTGGTGCTATTTTAACTTGTTAGAATGTGTGAAAATTATGTTTAAGTAAAGCATGAACTATTTTGGGAGTGTTAGGAAAAACTAATAACTAGAAAGGATGAAAAATGTGAGTTTTAGAACCCTTAGAAAATAAAATATGGCTACTGTTTTAGAATGAATAAATTAGAGATAAAATTGTTTTAGAAGAGTTTAGAAGTGTAGAATTAATTCCTAAAGGTAGTAACAATTAATTTTAGTACCTTAGGAATAGTCAAAACTTAGAAAAGGTCAAAGACGTAGCTTCTAGAATCCCGTAATGGAAATATAACTTTTCTGTCCAAACTGCATGATGCTATTTGGTACTGTTCATAAGCATAAAAATTAGTGAGAATTATTAGTTATGATCCCTTAGGTGCATAAAAGATCTAACTTGGATGCTAGATTAATTAGATTGTAAATTTAAGACCCGTAAGAATCAAAACCATAAAATACTGTAAGATAGGGGAGGCAATGTGTAACACCCTAAAAATTATATAAAAAATTAATTTGAGCTTTTCTAGTCATAATTTCAAAAATCTGACAGACATAGAAACGATGAGTACGAAACAACGGATCTGTAAGAAAAAAAAATGTGAATAGTAACCTAGTGGGCCCCATGGCCTGTCGGGACAGCCGAAACCTTATAATTGGGGCTCTAAGATGCCCAAAATTGAGAAATTATAAGATTAAGGTTAGAAATGGGTAGGAATACCTATAATTAATTTTTGAGGAATATTTGATTACTCGGGTATACTGTTTTACCCGTTTGGTAAAATTTGGGTGTGTGATTTCTAACACCGAAAGATAGTTTAATCATTATAAATGGACAATGGTTATCCATTAAGGCCAACTGAATGGCTAACAAGATTAAATCCTAGTCATCCATCTTATTTTTCTTTCTTTAAAAGAACTATGCATTTATGACACATATATCTAAAATTTACTTTGAAATAAATATAAAATAAAAACCTTATCACTCCATTTTCCTCATCATTCTCAGCCATGAGCCAGAAACTCAAGCTTCCATGGTGATTTTTCACAAAACACAACTTTAAATGCCCACAACCTTAGTTTTAAGTCACCAAAACCCTAAATCTCCTTCACAAAACTTGTTCTGCTCATCAATATCTACAAAACTAACAGATTGGAATTTTAATTCCTCACCTTTCTCACTTTGATATTTTCATTCATCACTGTTAAGGGAGGGTATTAGGTGCTGTTTGGAAGGTTTAAAGTGAGAAAAATCATTATTGGAGCATCCCTTGGAGCCAAGAGCCACAAAGCTCGAAAGAGTAGGGTTTCCTTTGGTCCTTCATTTCCAATTTTATGCTGGGCTTTTCTGATTGGGTTTGGTCCGAAATTTTTGATTTTATTGGTTGATAATATGTTGATATTGATGTCTTAATTTTGGTGGAGTGTTTAGTGCTGTGGAAAAATCATTTTTATCAAAAGAGATTTAGGGTTATGCTGCTGGAATTTCAATTTGGCTATAGATAGTGAAATCTCATGAATTTTTAGACATATTTGTAGTCATGTTTAGGAGTTGAGAAAAATATATGTTGGGGCTAACATCTTGAACTACACACATGAAAAATCAAGAACCAAAATGGTACTCGTGCTGTTTGGATTATTGAAACTGAAGTTGTGAAATTTTCTGATTTTATTACCATAGAAAATGATGAAATTATCACTTGAAATTTTTACAGGGAGTTGATAACTTCTTTAAGTACAACTTTGATTTTTCTCTTGAGTTGATTTCATCGTTTGCTGGGGTTAAAAATTATAAGGATTCTGGTCTGAGCTGTGAATAAGTGGTCTCTGACCACCAAACTTGTAAATTTTATCTAACATGGTTAGAGAACTCTTTTCGCTCTGAAATTTTTACAGATGCTTGGGGACATATTGACGTATCATAGGGAATTTTTATAGCCTTTGAATTGATTGTGTCATGTGCAAATTAATTTTGCTACCAAGTTGTGAAATATGCCCATGAGCTATTTTGGTGCTGATGCATGATATAGGTGACATAATGACATTTTGTTCAAGTCTATTGTATATGAAAGCATGCTAGTGCCTTTAAGGATTGGTTTGACGCATGATCAGAATCATTTTGTGAATGAAGGCACACATGTGCTTTATGCATGCATTTCGAAAAGAAAAGCGAATGATGCATATATGTGGCAAAAGAGAATGTATAAATTTCACTCGTGCATGTTTTGACATAGGAGAAAGCAGAAACAAGACTTAAGTTGAATTGAGGGGAAGGCAAAAAGAGGAACTTCCCTAGTGTGCATGTTGTGACATAAGAGAAAATAGAAACAAGACTTAGGTGTAATTGAGGGGAAGGCAAAAAGAGGAACTTCCCCTAATATATTATGAGTCGGTAGACGTATCAGCTAGGAATAGAACTGTGTGTGATTCGGAAATGGAATAAAATGAAGTTCGATGATCACGTATAGGAATGAGCTCAGTCCTGATAAGCAAGGAGTCTATTTCCCATTGTGGCGTTGTCCACAACAGATACCCATTGGGTATAAACTAAGTCTTTCCTATGTCAATGAGAATAGAAAAATGTACTAAATTGAGTGTTGCAGTAAGATATGAACTAAGTCTTTCCGATGTCGATGAAAAGAGAAAAATGCATTGAGTTGAGTTTTATGGCCATAAACAGTAGTAGGCTCTTGAAGACAATTTCATTGTAATTGAATTATGCATGGTTATATCATATTGAGTTATGTTGTTTTAACATTATTTCATATGATCTTGAACCTGATATTACCTGTGCATTAAGTGATTGATCATTAAAAGCTACCTACTTCGGAAGTACGATTTAGAACTCTAAAATTGAGCCATTGTTATGAAATGCATGATCATTTTTTCCTAATAAACCGAAGTGGCTGGGACAATGATGATGACATTATGATTGTGTAATTAGGGAATTGCCCTACTGAGAATTGTACAATTCTCACCCCTACTTGTTTGTGTTCCCATTCGTCTCTAGGTGGATCCAGCGAATTATGGAGCTATTACCTAAACGAAGTTGGAAATTGTACAATAACCTTTTGCATTTGGCTTGATTTTCTGCCTAAAATGAAAAAAAATAAAAAAGGAGCATAATTGCATTTGTTTGTAAAGATTTGTTTTGATCATTGGGTATTTGCCTTGACTTGTTGACAAAAATGAAAAATGAAGGGCATCTTCGCATCTGTCATCTGTTCATTTTTTTCAAAAAAAAAAAGGGAAAACAAGAAACCATTGTTGCATCTACCGTCTATCTGTAATCTTTTGATCTTTGTGCATCTGTCTTAGGTTGATACTTGCAAGAAAAAAAAAAAGAAAAAAAAAAGCATCCTAGCATTTGTCATTTGTCTATATGGTTTTACATTATACCATGACTTTTGTGCATTCATCTTGATTTGTTTATTTAGGAAAAAAACTCATCCTTACCTTTGTTCATAAAGTCTCATTAAAAAAAAAAGAAAAGAAAAAACATTCATCTGTTCATAAAGTAGAGCATTTCAACATTTTACCACATGATGATGTTTGATCTTGTGCATTTCTTTCAATTCTCATGAATGTGATTTTTCCTTAACTTTGCATTCACTATTAGCATGTTTTTCATGTACATAATGGCTCGTCATTTCCATATCATTCTATTTTGTTACATTAGGAAGCATTTCATTTTGGGTTGTTGTGATTTGTTACGTTGAAAAAAAAAAAAGAGGGATCTTTTCTTTAGAATGGGATAAATTTGTATTTCACAATTTAGTTTAATTTTCCTACATTTAGAAATCCTTCATCTCTTATTTTCATTTTCACATTGAAAAAAAAAATTTGTAGCTCCTATAGGATATGTGAATTGTCAAATTTCCCATCTGACATGTTTCTGGATTTTCGTAACAACTTTGCCATGAGCATTTTGCCTTTTGCATACATTCTTCCTATTTGGTACCTTTTAATTTCATAATGTCTTGATTTGCAAAAAAAATAAAAATCCACATAAATAATGATTGGTGTTTTGTTCATGTCATGTTTATGGAAAGTTTTGAAGAATCTTTTGAATAGTGATACAAGGTCATTTGAAAAAAAATCATATTTGCAATTTTTTGTTTTCAATAAGAAAAAAAATGGAACCATGGTGCTGCTGAAGAGAGTGAATGTTACCCAAATCCAAGTTCTTGAGTTTAGATTACAAAATTCCAAAGGAAATTAAGTGGAAGATTGGGTTGTGAGTGGATGGAGTATAGAAAAGGCACAATCATATGGTCGAGAGACATGAAGGCCAAAGCGGATCGTGAAAGAAAGTTTGAAGACTCTGCAAATGAACAAAAATACTGAAAATTTTTTAGAAAAGATGAGGGCAATCTGGAGCCTCATTGTCATGGTATAAACAAAAATGGATGATTGAGGAAAATTGAATTGCTAGCAAATAAGTCACATTCTAGATAAAATGAATCAAAAGCAAATCATGCACAATGCAATAAACTATTTTCCAATCCATATCCTATAATCTTACCCTATTCACGAAACCTTTCAAGCTTTTGTACCCAAACATTCATCAACCTTAACCTATATCCTTTACATGACATGTTCAACTATACACTTCCACTGAATCATTTTCAACCCCATCACATCTATTTCATTTCGTCTTAATTAACCAAGGCACCTTAGTTCACTAATGAAATCCATAAAACCAAAAAAAAAAACTTCTAACCACCATTACTTTTGTATGATTTCACTAAGAATTTTGCTTGATGATTCTTTTTGTCTTAATAAGGCTCTAGAACCTAGTAAAACCGTCACTCCCAACAATGGGCAATCCTAATTGTAACATCCCCTACTGCTTTATGGATTGACGACTGTCCCCACAAACCAACACGGGTCTTTTCAGCATGCTTTGTCCTCACTCACACGCTTCCTAGGAAAACTTCCCAGGAGGTCACCCATCCCAAAATTACCCCAAGTCAAGCACGCTTAACTGTGGAGTTCTTTCAGTTTAGGCTACCGAAAAGAAGATGCATCTTGTTGGTATAGGTAGTACGAATCAATTCATATAAGCCCTCCTCAACTGTATAGTCCCATACCTATACAGTCTTAGGATCCCTCTCATTCGGGTGTGTAATCGGTTCATTCATATACCCCTCCACTTAGAGGGCCTTGTGAGGAGCCGCTCCTTGTCCGTGCTTTCTTTTGCACCGGCGATCACTCCCCGTCCTCATCCCCGGGAGTTACATGCCCACCAAGCCCGCTTGGTTAGTCCCTCAACCACACCGCATCGGGAGGAGTGATCGCCGGTGCAAAGAGGGCACGGACAAGGAGCGGCTCCTCGCAAGGTCCTCTAAGCGGAGGGGTACATGAATGAACCGATTACACACCCGAATGAGAGGGATCCTGAGACTATATAGGTGTGGGACTATACAGTTAAGGAGGGCTTATATGAATTGATTCGTACTACCTATATCAACAAGATGCATCTTCTTTTCGGTAGCCCAAACTGAAAGAACTCCATAGTTAAGCGTGCTTGACTTGGGGTAATTTTGGGATGGGTGACCTCCTGGGAAGTTTTTCCAGGAAGCGTGTGAGTGAGGACAAAAGCATGCTGAAAGGACCCGTGTTGGTTTGTGGGGACAGTCGTCAATCCATAAAGCAGCAGGGGATATTACAAATGGTATCAGAGCAGTTCGATTCTCATGGAGCCTGAGGATTGGACTGACTATGCTTTATGAGCATAATACGATAGTTATGTCATGTGTTAAAGCTTGCTAGGGATAAGCTATAGGATAGGCATACATGACCGCTGTTGCTGCGTGTGCCATGGTAACTAGCTCATTTCACATGGAATGTTGGGCCTGATCAACTCGTTTTTCTTTGTTTGATGTGTTTAGGAACCAATGCCACCGCGACGACAGCCTAGGGCTATGGCCGGAGATAATCAAGACAATGCGACTGCTGCTGCTGTTCGTGACATGGCCCGAGCCATGGAACGTATGTTCGAAAGGATAAATCAACAAGCGCCTGCTGCTCCTGCTCCCCCTGCTGCTGAAGCAATCGAGCAAGCCCGCTTCGGTGAGTTCCGCAAGGCGAATCCACCAGTGTTCAGAGGGGCCCTGGATCCCGACAAGGCTGACGAGTGGATCAAGGATATGGAGAAGATCTACTCCGTGGTTGCCTGCTCAGAGGAACAAAAGGTTACTTTTGCTGCCTTCATGCTGAAATCTGATGCCGAGTTCTGGTGGACCGGCACCCGAAGACTGCTAGAAGCTGCTGGGAACGTCATTGACTGGGAACTGTTCAAGACCTACTTCTACGAGAAGTATTTTCCAGAGTCTGTGAGGAATGCAAAGGACATCAAATTCATGCAACTGACCCAGGGTGGGTCTTCTGTCGCCCAGTACACGGCAAAGTTCGAGGAGCTAATCAAGTTCTCGCGAGTGTTTCAAGGGAATCCAGATGAAGTATGGAAGTGCGTCAAGTACGAGGCGGGGTTGACTGCGGAGTTGAATTACGCAGTAGCACACATGGAGATTAGGGACTTTCCAACCCTAGTCAACAAGTGTCGCATCATGGAAGAAGGCCGGAAGAAGATCAATGCTTCAAGGGCAGAACGAGCCAAGGGGCTAGGACCTCAAGCCCCAAGGTTTAAGCCACGTCAGTCAAGGAACCACTACAACCCCTACCAGAGCAACCAGTTCAGGCAACAACCAACACATCAACAACAACAACAACCACCATTCCCTCAGCAGACTAGACCTCAAGCACGACCATCTTTTCAACATAACGGTCAGAGGAACTTCAACAACAACCAACAACGAGGGCCGGGCGGTCCTCGGTTTAACTAAGGAGGGTCCAGCGGGGCCAAGAACAAGGCGCCACAAGGAACCCCTACTGCTTACCCCGGAGCCGCACCTATGGATGTCTGTCCCAAGTGCGGGAAGAATCACGGGAACCGCCCATGCCTAGCCGGTCAGAATACGTGTTTCAAGTGTGGCAAGCCTGGCCAGTATGCGAAGGACTGCACTAGCAGAGGGACACCGAACCAGAACCCTCGACCACAACACCAAGGAAGAGTCTTCACCCTCAACGCGGAAGACGCCTAGAAATCCAACGATCTCATTCAAGGTATGTGCAAAGTAAATGGTAAACCCTTAACTGTACTATATGACTCTGGTGCTACTCATTCTTTTATATCACTTGCTAGTGTCGAGTCCTTAAATCTGAGAGTCTCTAAACTTCCTTTTGATCTTATTGTTTCTACTCCTACCAATCGTCCTATTAATACTTGTCATTGTTGTTTAAACTGTCATCTTGTTGTAGAAAATAGGTCCTTTAACATAGATTTAATTTGTTTACCCTTGAGAGACATAGGAATTATCTTAGGCATGGATTGGCTTCACGCCAACAGTGTGTTACTAGACTGTGGAACCCAAACCGTAGTTTTTCCTTCTCCTCCCGAAAACATCACTCGACCCATTAGGTTGTACCTAAACTCTGTAGTGGTCTTCTGTAGTGGGGAGAAAACGATGGGATATGTTCTCCTAGCCGCTTGCGATGTAGACTTTGAGCAAAACCTAGGTGAGATACCTGTGGTGAGAGACTATCCCGAAGTATTCCCGGATGATATACCGAATTCCCTCCCGAAGAGAAGTTGAGTTCTCCATAGAATTGGTTCTGAAGCAGGACCAATCTCTATTGCCCCATATAGGATGTCACCCATGGAGCTAGCGTAACTAAAAACCCAGTTGGAGGAACTATTGGAGAAAAGTTTTATAAGGCCGAGTGCTTCACCTTGGGGTGCTCCGGTCTTATTTGTGAAGAAGAAGGATGGAAGTATGAGGATGTGTATAGATTATAGGCAGTTGAACCAAGTGACCATAAAGAATAAGTACCCATTGCCTAGGATTGATGATCTTATGGACCAGTTGAAAGGAGCAGTGGTATTTTCTAAGATCGATTTGAGGTGCAGTTACCATCGATTAGGGTTAGAGATTCGGACATTCCTAAAACCGCCTTTCGAACTCGGTATGGACACTTTGAGTTCAATGTGATGTCTTTCGGTTTGACGAATGCTCCTAGATTTTATGGATTACATGAATAGGATCTTTCGACCCTATTTAGATCAATTCGTGGTTGTGTTCATAGATGATATTCTCATCTATTCGAAAACCCACGAGGAGCATGAGCGTCATTTGAGGCTGGTTTTAGAGGTACTAAAAGTGAAGAAGTTGTATGCATAAAGCTTTCTAAGTGTGGATTTTGGTTAGAGGAAGTAAAGTTCTTAGGACATGTTGTGTCAAAAGGTGGCATAGTCGACCCAAGTAAGATAGAAGTGTGATGAATTGGGATAGACCAACCTCTGTAATCGAGATTAGAAGCTTTTGGGTTTAGCTGGTTATTACCGTAGGTTTATCAAAGGATTTTCCCAGTTAGCCCTACCCTTAACCAAGCTCACTAGGAAGAATACCCCGTTTGAGTGGAACACCGAATGTGAAAAGAGTTTCCTAGAGCTTAAGGAAAAGCTCACCTCAACCCCGGTTTTGGTTTTACCTGACCCCGATGTACCCTTTGAGGTATATTGTGATGCTTCTAGCAAGGGTTTAGGTTGTGTGTTGATGCAGAATAGGCAAGTGGTAGCCTATGCATCTAGACAACTCAAGCCCCACGAGGTAACCTACCCCACCCATGACCTAGAGTTAGCAGCCATCGTGTTTGCCCTCAAGATGTGGAGACACCATTTGTATGGTGTAAGGTTTGAAGTGTTCTCCGATCATAAGAGTCTCAAGCATCTCTTTGATCAAAAGGAGTTAAACATGAGGCAGAGGAGATGGATGGAATTCCTTAAGGACTATGATTTCGGCTTAAGTTACCACCCCGGCAAGGCTAATGTAGTCGCTGACGCCTTAAGTCGAAAATCGTTATGTTTGTCAAGTATGATGGTTAATGAAGTTGGGTTAATAGAACAGTTTAGGAATATGAATCTGGGGATGTATGTGACTGAGAATGGCATTGTGATGAGTCATCTCACGGTGACCAGTGGGTTTAAGCAAAGGATCATGCTTGCCCAAAGAGAAAATGAGGACTTTATGGAGACAATAGAGGCAGTTAAGGCCGGTAAATTGAAGGGTTTTGAGCAAGGCCCTGACTGGTTGTGGAGGTTTGAGGGACGAATCTGTGTGCCCCAAGATGGCGACCTCCGAGAGAAAATCTTGGAGGAGGCTCATAAGAGTCACTTTGCCATTCATCCTGGTGCTACCAAGATGTATCAGGACTTAAAGAGGATGTTTTGGTGGCTCGGACTAAAGAAGGATGTGGTCGCCTGGGTAAGTAAGTGTTTGGTCTGCCAAAAAGTTAAGATTGAACACCAAAAACCTTCTGGCATGTTGCAACCCTTGTCAATCCCTGAATGGAAGTGGGAGAGTATATCGATGGACTTCGTGACAGGATTGCCAAAGACCCAAGCTGGCCATGATCTTTGTATGGGTGATAGTGGATCGACTGACCAAGTCGGCTCACTTTCTACCTATTCGATTCACGTACTCATTGGATAAATTGGCTCAGCTTTACATCCAAGAGATAGTAAGGTTGCATGGAGTGCCGTCGACGATAATCTCGGATAGAGATCCGCGGTTTACGTCACGTTTTTGGGGAGCCTTTCAAAAGGCATTTGGTTCAAAGCTGTGCTTGAGCACTGCTTACCACCCTCAGACGGATGGCCAATCGGAAAGAACCATCCAAACCCTGGAGGATATGCTGAGAGCCTGTGCCTTAGACCAGAAAGGAAGTTGGGATAAGTACATGCCATTAATCGAATTTGCGTATAACAACAGTTATCACGCAAGTATCGGTATGGCACCGTACGAAGCATTGTATGGAAGAAAGTGCCAATCACCCTTGTGTTGGTATGAACTCGGAGAACAAAGTGTCTTAGGACCTGATATAGTGAGGGAAACGACGGAGCAAATCAAAAGGATTAAGGATAGAATCCTAACCGCTCAAAGTCGGCAAAAGAGCTATGCGGACAAAGGC
This sequence comes from Dalbergia cultrata, assembly GCA_031216105.1. Lineage (NCBI taxonomy): Eukaryota > Viridiplantae > Streptophyta > Magnoliopsida > Fabales > Fabaceae > Dalbergia > Dalbergia cultrata. The sequence goes on from CM062345.1 coordinate 25,839,697, forward strand.
GTAAGCCCTTGGAGTTCCAAGAAGGAGAACATGTATTTCTAAGAATCACTCCCACTACAGGAATAGGAAGAGCCATGAAAGTCAAAAAGTTGAGTCCCGGATATCTCGGCCCTTTTGAAATTCTTCAGAGAATCGGATCTGTAGCCTACAAAATAGCCCTGCCACCCAATCTGTCAAATCTTCATGATGTCTTTCACGTCTCTCAGTTGCGTAAATATGAGTCCGACCCTAGTCATGTCCTAGAACCAGAGCATGTACAGTTAAGAGAGGACCTCACTTTCAATGTACCTCCTACGAGGATCGTGGATCACGGAGTCAAGCAGTTAAGGAACAAGTCTGTTCCTTTGGTGAAAGTGGCGTGGGGACGAGACAAGACAGAAGAGTATACATGGGAGCTGGAGTCAGAAATGAGGACGAAGTATCCAGAGCTTTTCTAAGGTAACGAATTTCGAGGACGAAATTCTTTTTAAGGAGGGGAGTAATGTAACGCCCGGGGACGAGGATGAGGAGTGATCGCCGGTGCAAAGAGGGCACGGACAAGGAGCGGCTCCTCGCAAGGTCCTCTAAGCGGAGGGGTACATGAATGAACCGATTACACACCCGAATGAGAGGGATCCTGAGACTATATAGGTGTGGGACTATACAGTTAAGGAGGGCTTATATGAATTGATTCGTACTACCTATATCAACAAGATGCATCTTCTTTTCGGTAGCCCAAACTGAAAGAACTCCATAGTTAAGCGTGCTTGACTTGGGGTAATTTTGGGATGGGTGACCTCCTGGGAAGTTTTTCCAGGAAGCGTGTGAGTGAGGACAAAAGCATGCTGAAAGGACCCGTGTTGGTTTGTGGGGACAGTCATCAATCCATAAAGCAGCAGGGGATATTACACTAATCCTTCTAGTAATTTTTATCCAAAGGAAAAATACGAAAGTTTGAAGATGTTTCTAGACATCAGAGCATAAAGTTGTTTAAGTTGTTCATCTCCCAAACCCAAAAAAAGAAAGAAAAAAAAGGCAAATAAAAGAAAAGTCATGCTTTCATGTTTTTCAACCATATGGAATTCCTAAAGGACGTTGGTTTGATTCGCTTATCAAGTGGATGCCATGAATTGGAACCTCAAGTTGGTTAAAATTATGAACTTGTGTTCCCTTTGCATAAGCACTGGAATAATGGATGGCATGAATTTCAATGTATTAGATTTTCTCTATACGTTGTTCATATTGTTGCTGCATAATTTTGTTTCTTGCTTCTTCTACATCTTAATTATCTTTTTGCCATTGCATAATTTCGTTCATATCAATGTTTTGCATATTTATCTAATATGTCTTCCAAAAGTTTTTATTTCATACTTTTATTCGTGCTAATCACCATATATTTTCAGTCTTGTTCATTCATAGTGTCTTTAGATATTTAGTCTGCATGGACCCCTTGTCATCCCTGTCTTTGTTGTATATTGTCATCCCATTCTCTTTTTTCCTATTAGTTTGAATTATCCATTAAAAGTGTTCTTTTGCATTACTCGGTGAACAAAATAAGTGGAAACTCATTGGTTGATCATGGTAATCCATGGGACAAAAATAATCATGACATTTGCCTCGGTATTGGGCATTGAATGCAGATAGCAAGAAAGTTAATTTTTTGCAAAGAAACATGGAAAGAGATGAGTAAACAAGAATTTGAAACGCTGAACTGTGCATCTGCCAATGACAAAATTTTGTCTCAAAGTTAAGATTCTTTCAAAATAAACAGTCACGATTTGAAATGATGTTTGGCCATTCTTTCTCTATCCCATGTTTTAATTAAATAATCCCTTGTCATCCCTTTTGAGCTTAAAATTTTCTTTTTTTTTCAAAAGAAACCCAATGCATTGTTGGAAGGGAAGAGAAACAAAAATGGAGAAGGAAATTAAGGGAAATAATTTACATATGTAAATCTCACAAAAATGAATTGGTAGATTCTACCGAGGAAAAAGGGTTAAAGATCCTTGATCATTCTGAACCCTTAAACACTTGTTTGGGCCTTTTTTATATCCTTTGTTTCATAACCTTTAACCCTGGCCAAGTTACAAGCCTTAAAAAGTCCATTCTGATCAATGAGTGACTGTTGTTTTTTTGTATTTTCAATTTTGAGACAAAGTATGCATAATCTTTTATGCCTTCGCACGAATCCATGAAGGACCTAAAACAAAAAAGAAGAAAGAGAAGAAAATAGAAAAAAAAAAAAACATAGGTTGAAAGCTCACAAGGTCAGCCTAGGAAAAAGTTAGGCAAAAAAATAAGCAACATCCAAGCAACCCAAACTGGGGCAATTTTTTGTAATGATCAAGCCTCTTACCCAAGAAAATCAATACTGGACTAACTTTTTGTGATAATTAGATTTCTTGGCTACATAGACTGAAACTGGGGCAAGATTTTTTGTGATGTTCAAGTCAAACAAATACTCACTGCATCAAGAATGAATGAATGGTTATGATGTCCAATAGACGAAAAGTGATCAATCAAATGAGAACCAAAGAAGAATCCATACTGGGGCAATAGTTGTTTGATTTCTTTCTCCTCTTTTTGCATTCGTTTTTGTCATATTTGGGAATATTTGTTTGATTTCTTTCTCTTTTCTCTACATTCTTTTGTTTGGTAATCTTTGGGAACAATACTTCCATAATAGTGTATATCCAATAAGTTTCTATATCACCTGCTTGGGTTCATGTTCATTTATTGAATAGTGCTTCAAGTATAGTGAACATGAGTGAAATGATGTGAATTGACTAATTGGTGTTGATCCTTTCAACTCAGAGAATTAATCAGATGAGGGCAACAAAGCCTTTGCAAGGACCATGGTGGAAGGCATGCTAAGTGAACTCAATGACAAACTTGAAAATGGGTTTAGCTTTGTAAAATTCTTCCTGAAGAAGCCTATGGTTCAAATGTTTTTCAAACTAAGATACTTCTTTTGTGCAGGACCCATCACTCCAAGATCTCTTTTGATTTTCAAATCATTCTGGTCCTTGGTCTGTTAGTTTGCTTAAAATCCATTTTATCATTTTTGCTCAATATCATGATCCATGTCAATTTCACTCATTCACATGTTGTACATACCATCATTTTTTATTCATTCACATGTTGTACATACATACTCTTGGTACATCCATTTAAGCTTGATGTTTGAAATAGTTGGTTTACATTTATTTTTGAAAAAAAAAAAGGGTTTGAGTCTACATGCAATTCATTTGAAAAATGCATTTACTTTTTTTTTTTAAAAAGAAAAGTGCGCAAATAAATGGTTTCCATGTCATTTGTCCCATATTGTAATTTACATTTCCATGTCGGCCTTAGATTACCATTTTACTTTTTTTGTCGGCCTCAGATTGGTACTTTACTTTTCAGCTAGCCTCAGATTGCCAATTTACTTTTCTTGTCGACCTCATATTGCCAATTTACTTTTCCAGTCGGCCTTAGATTACCATTTACTTTTCCATGTCGGCATCAAATTGCCATTTACTTTTCCAGTTGGCCTCAAATTGCCATTTACTTTTCCATGTGGGCCTCAAATTGCCATTTACTTTTCCAGGCCAGCCTCATATTGCCATTTACTTTTCTAGATGGCCTCAGATTGCCATTTTACCTTTTAGTCGGCCTCAGATTGCCATTTTACTTTTCAGTCGGCCTCAGATGCCCATTGACTTTTCATGTTGGCCACAAATTGCTAGTTTATTTTACAGTCAGTCTCAGATTGGCAATTTACTTTTCCAGTCAGCCTCAGATTGCCATTGCTTTTTCTTGTCGCTTGTTGACCAGTATCCAGTTGGTTGAAAGATTTTTAATTTCCAATGAGCCCCTGTCAGCTTTTTAATTTCCTATTGCTTGATGACCTGTATCCAGTTGGTCACGAGGCTTTTAATTTCCCGTCAGCCCTTTTCAGCTTTTAAATTTCCAATCAGCCCTCATCAGCTTTTAAATTTCTGTCAGCCCCTATCAGCTTTTAAATTCCTGTTAGCCTGCATCAGCTTTTAAATTTCTGTCAGCCTCTCTCAGCTTTTAAATTCCTATTAGCCCGCATCGGCTTTTAAATTCTTGTCAGACCCTGTCGGCTTTTAAATTCCTGTCAACCCTCATCAACTTTTAAATTCCAGTCAGCCTCCATTGGGTTTTAAATTTCTGTTAACCCCGTCAGCTTTTCAATTCCAGTAAGCCTGCATTGGCTTTTCAATTCCTATCAGCACCCGTTGGCTTTTCAATTCCTGCCAGCCCCGTCGGCTTTTCAATTTCTGTCAACCCGCATAAGCTTTTCAATTTTTGCCACTGTAACACCCTAATTAACCCAACATGCCTAGGACATATTAAAGTTAACTATTAGTCATTACCCTTTTTGTTTCCTTCTTTAAACTTTATTTAAAATATTTAGTGGAAAATATAGGTAAATTTTTTTTTTGAAATATAAAATAAAACATGAACCGCCTATGTTGACCTAAAGCACATACCAAACCACATCATAAAGGGATAAACACGTTCACATATCTAAGACACAACATTCATGAACACGAAACACAAATATATTACATAACATCTTAATGTAGTTCATACATGGCAATACAACATGATAAGCCACTAAGTAAGCAGAGTCACACCCAAACAAAGTGGGCTGAACTTCCAATACATAAGTAAACAATGGAAAGAAATACATAAAAGCAGAAAATACATGGGACATCAAAACACCAGATGCCAACTACAGCTCCCCTCCACTAGTCCTACCAGTGCTTAAACTAAAGTCACCCCTAATAAAAGATACAGTGTAAAAAAGGGATCCTTGTGTAATAGCTCTGGCACTCCATCGGGTCCTCCATCGAAATCTACTGGCAATCCTGATCCTCTGGCAAAGGGGGTATGTCCCCAATGAATTGGGCAAACTCTGTAAGTGTATGCAAACGGAACAGGGGATGAACATGGCCTTTGCGGCATGGACTGGGTCACCATGTCCTCGCTGCCTCTACCTATGTCCATGGGTATCATAGGTCCAGAACCCTCCGAGTAGATGTGTATGGGGGAGTCCTCAGACAGGTCGGTCTTTGATCACCTCGAACGGGGAACGTACTTGGGGTAATCGCGAACTGCTGAAGCTGTGGGCCGAGCACGTCGAGTCTGCTCATCGCAGGGTTAGGTGCACTCAAAGATCAAATCATCACCATAGGGGGAAGTGAGGGTGAACCTGAAGCTAGAAACCGGGTAGGCAAAGCAGCATCCCATGTATGCAAAAATGCATACTGCACAGCGACCCTCGAAGTAGTGCAAGCGATGGTCTGGGTCGCAGTGCACCTTCCACACCGGGGTGTCAATGAAGATCACGAACGAAGCCATCATCATCTGAAGATGTAACGGAAAGAAAAAAAGATAGAGGAAGTGCGAATCTTAATAAAGAATCTCAGTAGGGGAAATCCTCCTATCATAGTGTCATCGTCTATGTCTCTAGGAACCTTAGGTTTATTATAGAAAAGTGATCATGCATAAGGTTCATTATTAGGTCTTAAACATAATTATCGAAGGTTCGTTTATTTTAGGATGAATCTTGATGTTATGAATGCAACATAGCATGGTATGAATGCATGACAAAAGCATGATACAAATATCATTTGAACATATCATAAAGAAACATACTCATTTAAGTGGCATAGAGAAGCATATAGCTTTCATATAAATCCTTTCTCTTTTCTTTTGCTTAAGTGACAATACTTTCATCATTTGTTATCTTATGGGTCACCTTAATAACTTCTCTCCTTTGAGAATTTCTAAATTATGAGCTCATACCTAACTAGTCGTCACTAGTTTTCAGCTTATCCTAAGATAAGTATAAATATATCCCGACTCCCAGAGTGCGGGTTAGGGGGCTTAAGGATCGCCTATCATAACCTTTAATTTCGGGAGTCTATAGGGTCATTTCCTTTTGTGAATCACCTCTCATAACCTTTAATTCGGGGAGTCTAAAGGGTTATTTCCACATAGCTTATGTCACTTAAGTCTTTTAGCAGATCACCCCTCATAACCTTTAATTCGGGGAGTCTAGGGGATCATTTCCATATATCATTACATCATTTTAAATCTCATCTCATGTAATGGAATAACATATGCATTTCAACATCAATTTATGAATATGATAAGCTATTAAAGCTATGTAAACACTTTCTCATAGCACATACATCAACACATAAGGATCTCAATTCCTTTTGTAAAATAAACATGCTCCTAACCAGTGTGCCGAAATCAGGGACCAGGCTCAGCTAATGCATATGCTATACTCATAGCAACTCATAAATAAACATACATTCATTTGAAATACTAAATCTTATTACCTCCCCTATCTTACATTATCTTATGCTTTTGATCCTTATGGGTCTTAAAGTTACGGTCTAATTATCCTAACATCCAACATAGGTCTTCTATGGACCTAAGGGATCACAACTAATAATTCTCACTAATTTTTATACTTATATGTCACAACATACCCGGAGGTTATTGCGACGATAAATGACAAACAAATTTATAAATAATGGGAGTCGCCACCAATTTTAATTCTGGAAAAATTGGAAAACCTTTTAATTTGTAAACTGGTCTTTGAAAAGTTTTGAGCCCGGGAGTCTAATTATGATTAGAGAAGGGTGGAAACTTAATCCCACTGCACCTCTAATACATCCGTATAAATACGGTTACCCTAGAGTTTATTATGCAAATTAATTATAACTTTAAAATATTTATTTTTCCCCATAAGTTAACAATTATAAAAAAATAAGATAAAAAAATAAAATAAAAAGAAATTTAATTGAAAGAGAACATAATTTAATGAAAAATTAATTTTGGTTTGATAGTTGTAAGCTACACTGACGTATCCTCTGGTGCAATGAGGAACTCAAAACCATGTCGTTCTATAGAAAATGTTTATGCGTTTGATGAGTTTTAATTAAAAGGAAGAAAAAGAAAAAAATGTGTTGATTGATTTTAATTTTGCAAATGGACTTTTGGCTGATGACTTATTACAAGAAAAATTCGATTTTGTGCAGGATTCAAGTTAGTACTAGGTTATTCAATGAATTCATACAATTCAACAATACATGAAGAAGACATTCACCTCTCAATCATGATCATTGACTGTCGCACAAAAAATAATATTTATATTTGTTATTTATTCTTTTAGCACATTAAAAAAATTTGATTTTGTTTTTTAAAGACCCAAAAAAAAAAATTAACATACCAAATACTTTAAAAATAAACGCACTGTACTTTTATTTTTTGTTGATTTTTATTATTATTCTTTTTAAAGAAAAAACCAATATATATATATTAATAAACACACATAACCTAAATTAAAAGATAAACCTAGACCCAATTGCTAAAATATAAAAGGTTACTCTAAAATAAGCAGGCCCAAACTAGCCAAAATAAATCTGATCCGAAATAGTAAGCCTCAATACCCCTTCCCCACCAAAGCAAGACACTTCCTATATTTTGTTCAAGAATACCAAGTTAAATTAAACAAACCACAAATGCTAGCCCAAAAATTAAACAAAACCAAAACAATAAAATCAAAGCCCACAACCCCAAGGATTCAGCCAGCCCAAGCAAAAAGAACACAAAAACCACTAACTATAACCCAAAAGCTAATAAATGATGCTGTCCCCAAAAGCTTCCCATTTAGAGAAATAATGCCAATCATATACCTCACTCACTATTCACAAAGCTTGAAACAGATCTGAGACCAAGTGGTGGAGGCGTCGACGGCTTCAACAAACAGTGCGGCGATTCGACAGTGATTCCGGTGCGTGCGGAATAGAGGCTGGCGGCGGTGGCACCTCGCAGCGGGCTTGCTGTCCCGGGCCGGTCACGCGAAGCTTCAACCATAGGGAAGGAGAGTTCTCGGCATTGCGCTGGCTGTGAGCTGCACGAGGTTCTGGGCTGTGAGGCGGAGGGGCAGTGGCGCTGACTGTGTTCGCGGTTTTGATCTGGCGACGGAGCTCTTAACGGATGAAGGCACAAGGCGGAGCTTTGCTACTGGAAGGGAAGGATTGCGATGCGGAGAAGGGTCACGGCGGCGTCGTCACGATGCTGAGCTGTACGGTGCGAGCGAGACTCGTGCGGCTAGGCTCTCCACCACTTGCGTCGTGATTTCTCGCTAGTGGATAATGGCTGATTCACATGCTCTACACCAGCTGTTGAGATGATAATGATGACCAGCTTGTTCTCCTCTTTATTTCAGCTTTCCTTTTTGTTTTAAAAGGTTTTGGATCTATGCTTAATTATGATTTTGTTAAGATTTTTGGTGGACTGAAATGATGGTGATAGGAGTTTGTGTCTGCAAAGGAGGTTTCTCATTTTACTTTCTTACAGGTTTTGTTTTGTGATGGTAATGATGGCTAGTGATGATAGTGAGTGATGATAATAATGCTGTAATGGTTTTGGCTATTATTGTTAGTGATGCTTGTCAATGATGATGGGGATGGTGTTATTAGAGGGTGGCTATTAATATATGGGTGGCAATAAGGTAATGGTGATGGGTTATAGTGATGGGGTGATGGTGAGCTTGCTGTAATTGTGAGAGTTATGATGATGGAGTTAATAGCAATAATTCTTTGTCTCTGGCAAAAATTAGCTCTCTGTCTGTGTGTGACTCTTGCTAAAATTCGCCCGTCTCAGTTCTCTCTGTGCTTGCTAAAACTCTCATTGCTCTCTCTCTCTCCTCCCCTTTTTGTCTATGATCTTGCTTATTTATACCTCTGAGGAGTTAAATGCCTGAGGCATTAAATGCACTGACCAGGGTAGATCCTTGAATGATTTTCTGAGATACATTTGTCAACTTGATTGTGATTGAAGCATTAAATGCAATGACAACGGCAGCTGAAAAATTAAATGTGCTAGTCCCTGTTACTGTTAGAACATCGAATTGCGGCTTTTTGGGATGTAATCGTCAATTAATCATTCAATGCCCCGCAATACATGGACGCCTGCACTCTTTTCTTTTTCCATGCTTATTTAGCTTTTTTTTTCTTTTGATTTGGTGACAGGTACAGAGAGATTGAAGAACCCCTTTTTTTTTGGTATTTTGGTTTAATGGGCTAAAAAATGGGTTTAGAATGGATTTTTTTTTGTTGTTTTTTTTTTGCTAACAGAAATGTGGGTTTAGAATGGGCTGACACTCACATGGGCTGAAAAACTACAACGGGCTAGTTGGTTTTTTTTTTTTTAGTTATAAATGGGCTAAAAACAATAAACAAAATAAAGCAAAATAGTATGCATGACAAAAAAAAAATGGAAGGAAAGAAAAAAAAATGAAATGATATTAAAAATGAGAGTAAAATGTTCGGACAAAATGTGGTGTTCACAGTTGCCCCTCTTTACTTGTTTCTTATTAAAAATAAAAAGACTATGACTTTGACATTTTGTTGTAAGAGACAAGTAAAGATGTGAACACATTTTGTCCGAATGCATGTTAATTATGAATGTATTGATGACATGAATAATATAAGATGTTCTGATTGGATGATGCTAAATGATGACAATGCTCTAAATGAATGATGCTAGATGATTTCATGATGAATATACAATGCTAATGTCAAGTGAGGAATGAGATCTATGTGAAAGATTAAATGCATGCAAAAATCTAATAGAAATTGGAAGAAAGTGAGGAATTTGAAGGCTTGTGAATGTGGAATGCGTATGAGATGTGAAGTACATGAAAATGAGAAAGTGAATGCGAAGGTAGTGAAAGTGAGTGTGAAAGCAATGATAGCCTATAAAATGTGAAAATTTAAAATCTGTGAAAACCTGTGAATGTCAAAGCTTGTAAATGTGAAAGCATATAAATGTCAGTGAAGGCTGTAAGTGTGAAAGCAAGTAAAAGTTTAAGCAAGTAAAAATTTGTGAAAGCAATTAAATGTCTGTGAAAGCATGTAAAAGTCTGTGAAAACATGTAAAAGTCTGTGAAAGCAGTAAATATCTGTGAAAGCAAGTAAATGTCTGTGAAAGCTGTAAATACCTGTGAAAGCAGTAAATGTCTGTGAAAGCAGTAAATGTCTGTGAAAGCAAATAAAAGTATGTGAAAGCTGTAAATGTCTGTGAAAGCAGTAAATGTCTGTGAAAGCAATAAAAGTCTATGAAAGCAATAAAAGTCTATGAAATCAGTAAATGTCTGTGAAAGTAGTAAAAGCCTGTTAAAGCAAGTAAGCGTCTGTGAAAGCAAATAAAAGTAAAAAACTTGTAACATCGACAGCTTGTAAAATTGTAAAATTTAAAAGACTTGTGAGAGTGAATAATGCCAATGATTGATAATGTAGGATTGATGTGATGATGCTGTGATGTAAAGCTGATATGATGGTATGATGAATGATGCCTAAATGGTGAAGGAATTGCTACAAAACTGATGTAATGATGGTATGATGAATGACACGAGACTAGTATAACGATTAATGATGATGGAATTGCTGTAAAACTGATGTAAAGATAAAAATATTCCTTAAAACTAAAATTGCCCTAGTTTGAGGTGTCTTCACATTGTCCTCAAGAAAGATTTTGTCTCTTAGAATGAGTCGTCTGCTCAGATGGGTTGTTTCGTGAACCTCTTCATTGTAGTTTTCAAACACCTTCACTTGATGACAGTTCAACAACTCCTTATTGCCTTAGTTTTCTTTGTTACTCCATCTATTCTTTTGACCTCTCCTTATTGCCCCTATTTTCTTTTTTAACTCCATCTGTTGTTCTGACCTCTCCTTATTCCCTCGATTTTCTTCATTACTCCCTCTATTATTCTGACCTCTCCGTATTGCCTCAGTATTCTTCATTGCTCCATCTGTTGTTCTGACCCCCGTTTCTTTTCCTTTGTGAGCCCATCTTATCCTCAAACTCTTTATTTGACTTAGCAATCATGAGTTTTGTTAGCAAATTAGTCCCTTGATTATACTTCAATTATAATATTATGATTATGCATGGTAATAAAATGAAGTATGAGATAAACATTTTAGTAGAAGAGGAAAGATAAATAGAAACATAGAGGAAGAGAAAAATATTTTTATTAGACTTGAAACTGGAGAGTATTTATAGTATTTCAACAACTATCAAGAGATACGGAAGGAATAAAGACAGGACTAGTAGTGCTACTTTCATGTGATTAACCCACTTCACTGATTCATTGGCTACACCAAACTTGAAATCTATGATAGCACGTGCAATCCTTTATTGTGTTTTCAAAAATATGCCATGATCCACTAGCATTCAAATTGCCCCAGTTTCAGTTTCCCTACAGCTCCTTGGTCATTGGTCCGATTTCCACTATTGCAATAGGTCGCCCTTTCAAGTTTTCAACCTAGCAATTAAAAGTTGCTCTTACTTTTGCCTAAGTTGCCCTTCTGGGTTTTCAACCTAGCAAGCATTTTTCTCTTCTTCTTTCTTTTTTTTTTTGTGCTCTAATTTTTGCCTAGGTCACCCTTTCGGGTTTTCAACCTAGCGAGCATTTTTAATCTTTAGGTAAAGTATTTCTTCACAGTATCTGAATTGACCAGCTTAGCAAGTACTTGGCCCTCCATATCAGTTAAGATCAAAGCTCCTCCAGAAAAAGCATCTTTGACAATGTAAGGCCCTTCATGTGTGGGTGCCCATTTGCCTCTATTATCTTCTTGATTTGGCAAAATCTTCTTCAGAACCAGATCGCCTGGTTGAAATGTTCGAGGGCGAACATTCTTGCCCTATTCATCTTTGGTTGATAGGGAGCTGAGTTGCGATGCTTGATCTTGAATTGCTCACATAGTTTTTGTACTTCTGTATTGTTGAAATTAGTCGCATTATCTGTGATGAGCCTTTCTGGCAACCCGTATCTACAAATGATGTTATTCTTCAGGAATTTCACCACTACTTTCCGTGTTACATTGGCGTAAGATGCAGCTTCTACCCATTTGGTGAAGTAATCAATGGCGACCAGAATAAATCGATGCCCATTAGAAGCTTTGGGACTAATTGGTCTTATGACATCCATGCCCCACATTGCAAATGGCCAAGGCGATGTCAGAGTATGTAGTGGCATAGGAGGAGAATGGATTCGATCAGCATAGATTTGACATTTGTGGCACTTTTTGATGAAATCTATGCAATCTTTCTCCATAGTGAGCCAATAGTATCCCTGTCTGAGGATCTGTCGGGATAATGTGTGTCCATTAGCATGGGTTCCACAAACACCCTCATGGATTTCTGATATGATGGAGTTAGCTTCCACAGCGTCAGCACACCTCAATAAGACTCCGTCATAGCTTCTTTTATACAACACATTACCCGAGAGGAAGAATGACATTGACAGTCGTCTGAGTGTCTTTCTGTTATTCTCATTTGCTGCTATTGGATATTCTTTCTCCTTAATGAACCTTTTGATGTCGTAGAACCATGGTCGGCCGTCAGGTTCTTCTTCAATGTTAGAACAATATGCTGGTTCTTTTCTGACAACTACTTGCAAAGGTCGTACTTCTACTTCCAAATCGAGCTTGGTCATTACAGCCAAGGTAGCTAAAGCATCTGCAAACTAATTTTGTTCACGGGGTAAGTAATGGAAACTCACATCCTTGAATTCATCCTTTAAGCTCGTGAGATGTTCATAATATGACAGCAACCTATGCTCTTTAACTCGCCATTCTCCATTGACTTGAAAAAATGATTAAGGCTGAATCCCCATAGACTTCTAGATACTCTACACCAAGGGCTATTGCCGCCTTCAGACCTATTATGCACGCTTCATATTCAGCCGTGTTGTTAGTGCAATCAAATGCTAGTTTGACAGTGATTGGAAATTGCTTTCCATTGGGGGACACTAAGACTGCTCCAACTCCGTTCCCATGAATGTTCATGGCACCATCAAAGTACATTTTCCATATTAAGTTTCTTTCTTCCCTATTTTCATTATCCTCTTCTATAGCTGCTAGAACTTCTTCATCAGGAAATTTGAACTCCATTGGCTGATATTCTTCAAGTGGATTTTCAGCCAGGTGGTCTGCTATTACGCTTCCTTTTATGGACTTTCTGGTCACATACTTGATGTCAAATTCTGATAGAGCCACTTGCCATTTGGACATTGTTATGGAGATATGTGGGCTTTCAAAAATGTACTTTATGGGGTCCATCCGTGATATGAGCAAAGTTGTGTAATGGAGCATGTATTGTCGTAACCTTTTTGCCGTCCATACCAGTGCACAACAAGTCTTTTCAATAGCCAGATACCTGGATTCACAATCATTGAATTTCTTGCTCAAGTAGTAAATGGCTTGTTCTTTTCGACCTGACTCATCATGCTGTCCTAACACTGCTCCCATCGACCCGTGCAACATCGTGAGGTAGAGTATCAACGGTCGTCCTGGTGTGGGTGGAACCAGGAGAGGTGGATTTGACAAGTAGTTCTTGATTTTGTCAAAGGTTTCTTGGCATCTGTCGTCCCATCTACTTGGATTATCCTTCCTTAATAGTTTGAATATCGAGTCACAAGTATTGGTCAAATTGGAGATGAATCTTGCTATGTAATTCAAACGACCTACGAAACATCGAACTTCCTTTTCTGTCTTGGGTACTGACATGCCTTGAATGGCTTTAATCTTGTCTAGGTCAACCTCAATACCTTTCTTGCTAACGATGAACCCCAACAACTTTCCAGTTGATGCTCCAAATGTGCATTTTGCTGGATTCAATCGAAGCTTGTAAATCCTCAATCTCTCGAACAATTTTCTAAGCACAGCAACATGACTTTCTCCTTCTTGTGTCTTTGCTACCATATCATCTACATACACCTCTAGTTCCTTATGGATCATGTCATGGAAAAGGGTCACCATTACTCGCTGATATGTCGCTCCAGCATTCTTCAACCCGAACGGCATCACTCGATAACAAAACACTCCCCACTGAGTGATGAAGGATGTCTTCTCCTTGTCTTATTCTACAATCAGGATCTGATTGTATCCTGAATAACTATCCATGAAGGAGAATCAGTGACTTCTTGCTGTGCTATCAACTAGGACATCTATATGAGGCAGAGGAAAATTGTCTTTTGGGCTAGCTTTGTTCAAATCCCGATAGTCCACACACATTCTGACTTTTCCATCTTTCTTCAGCACCGGTACTATATTGGCTATCCATTTTGGATATAGCGGGACCTCTAGAAAGCCTGCATCAAGTTGCTTCTTGACTTCTTCCTTGATCTTGAGTGACATTTCTGGACTCATCCTCCGCAACTTCTGTCGCTTAGGTTCTATCCCCTCAATCAACGGGATTTTATGAGCCACTATCTTTGGGTCCAAACCAGGCATATCTTTGTAAGACCAGGCAAAAACATCTATGAATTCATGGAACAATGCAATCATCTTTTCACTTTCTAGGTTGTCAACTATTTTCACCTCTTTCTTATCCTCATCAGTACCCAGATTCACAGTTTCGACAATCTCATCATGTGGATTTATCCCCTTTTCCATTGAATCTATGATTTGGGCAAATTGTTGGCACAACTCAGGATCTTCATCTTGTTCATTTTCATTCAAGTCCGTTGTAACACAATAATCAGTTAATGGATTTTCACAGTCATTTGCACAAGATAGAGATTATGAAACAGATGAGTCCCTGGAATTGAGATGAGACTCGAAATAAATAAGAGGACAACAATAAACGAAAAGAAGAAAATTACGAAAAGAGAATGGCAAAGAAAAACCCATGCATAATTATTTAATTAAAATTGAAGTATAACAAAGGTGACTAAAATGTTCATTACTCAAGATACAACAAATCATCTAAGGGCTCAGAATCCCAATTGTTCAATGGTTCACAGCTTGGGTAGACTAGCCGAGGCATCTCATTGGCTCCTTCGAGAGTGCTAATGGTTTCAGATCCTTCTATCATTACCACTGCTGCAGGTGCGGGAAATGTGTTCCTGATATGTGGAATTTTCTTCTTGGCAGATTCAACAGATTGGCGCTCTCCTGTAGCTTCATATCCAAGGCCGAACTTCCCAGGATTGTCAGGGAGGAAAATTGGATCATTGATTCCTTGTAACTGGCTTCCTAGTCCTTTTCCTTCTTTGAATCCGCTCTTTTGCATGATTCGAGCAGCCACTGGAAGTGTGTCACCTTTTTGTTTCTTCGGTTCACCTATTTCGAGATTCTGAAATGAAACCTCGAGAGCGTCTTCAGCACAATCAATGTACGGCACCGCCACTGGTTTGGTCACCAACAACTCCTCTTCTCCTTTTACTGTAATGAGCTTTCCACAATCTATGAATTTCACCCTCTGATGAAGAGTAGAGGGAACTGCACCTGCTTCATGAATCCAAGGTCTTCCTAACAACATTGTATACCCTGGTTCAATGTCTATCACCTGAAATCTGGTTAGGAATGTGGTTGGCCCAATTTCCAACTGAAGGTCAATGGTACCCGTGATTTCTCGCAGTGATCCGTCAAATGCCTTGACGATTGTCTCGCTTGGTGCAATTGTGGAAGGATCGATCGGTAATTGCTACAAAGTGGAGTAAGGAAGCACATTGAAAGCTGACCCCCCATCAATCAATACTTTTGCGATATTGCAACCCTGGCATTTTAGAGTAATGTGGAGCGCCTTCGGGCGTCCCACTACATGACGAAAAACTTCCTCCTCCTTGAAGATGATGGTATTTGTGGTTCTGATTGCACCCACAATCCCTTCAATTTTATCCGGGGTCACATCTTTAGGTACATATGCCTGATCCAATACTCTCTTGATCGCATTGCGATGAGCCTCTGAAGATAAGATCAATGAATAAAGTGAGATCTTTGCTGATGTTTTCTTCAATTGATCCATCGCATCATACTCACTTTGTTTCATTATTTTTAGAAATTCTTCTTCTTCATCTTTGTGGTCTTTTCCTTTGCTTTCAGATATCACTTGAGGGTCTTTTAATAGTTTCTCTGGAGTATAACACCTACCACTCCGAGTGATCCCTCCTATTCCTGTGACATTTGTTATAGGTTCTGATGCAAGGAGTTTTGAGCATACTTCATGATCCGGTTCTTCAATTGCTTCTGGTTGATCAAGCTTTGCATGGATTGTGAGATGCGAAGGCAATTTAGATACTTTGAAGACAGGTACTGCCCCTTGTTTAGGGGTTATTTCTCTGGACATCACAGAACAGGGTTCTACGACAGTTTCATATTTCCATGGAACCATGTGATTGCTCTCATAGGAAAATGGCTTAGGTACTTTGAAAACAAGTGCCGACTCAGGTTTATAAACCTTAAAAATAGGGGGCGCTTGGTGAACCATGTTGATGCTCTGTTTGATGCCTTTTGGTATCTCGAGCACCCCTAGTTTGATCATTCTTTCAACAAAGAGCTTTAGCTTTGGACACTTTTCTATGTGATGTTTCCTTTCGGAACACTCACAAAATAAATCACCTTCGTTTCCCTCCACTATTCTTCTGCCTTTCCTTCCCTCAGCTTCCATTTCATAACCAGCCCTTTTCAGGGCTTCTAGGATCTTTTTCATTAGGAGTTTGACATTCTTTACTTCTTGACTTGCTTGAACCTCACGGATTGAATTCACTTGTCCTCCACCATGATTGGGGAATGGATTGTTCCTTATGTTGGGTCTTGGTTCTTCTTCCAGCTTAATGGAACCGCGATCAATTAAGCGCCATACTGCACTTCTGAAACCATAACAGTCTTCAACAGAATGCCCAGGAGAGTTGGAATGGTAATCGCATGTTTGGTTTGGATTGTACCACCGAGGATATGGCGGCACCAAGGGTTTTCCAGGACGTGGAGCGAGCAGGTTGTCACCACATAAATGCTTGAATAACTCAGCATTGCTCATGTGAAAATCAGGTAATGTTCGATTTCCATTGGGGGTCTATTATTGGTGTTAAATAGTGGGGTTGTTGTGGAAGAGTTGGTTTTCTGGTGGGTTAGGGGTACTATTTGGTGGGGTCTAGGTGTTGTTGGTGTAGAAGGTTGTGGTTGGGAGACATAGTTAATCTGGTGCGGTTGAGGTGTATATGGTGCTTGGGCCTGAGTTGGGATAATTCTTGGAGGTGGGTATTGTTGGTGTGAGTAAGATGGGTAATGGTTTGCCCGAGGAGTGGATTGATAAGGTTGGGGGTGGATGTAATTGACAGCATTCTCTTTCTTCTTAAAATGGGAGCCTTTCTTGGATTCACTTGTTTCTCCTGTTGCTAGTTCCACCTTCCCTTCTTGGATATTGGTTTCGATTCTTTCTCCTATCTCAACCAAATGCACAAACTCTTTTACATGAGTCCCAAGCATATTTTTGAAAAAAGAACCTTCCAATGTACGGATGAAGTAAGAGCACATTTCTTACTCTAACATCGGTGGAACAACCCTTCCAGCCATAGCCCTCCATCTTTGAGCATATTCCTTGAAAGACTCGTTCTCTTTCTTCCTTATTCCTTTCAGCTGATCTCTGGTAGGTGCAGCATTCAGATTAAACTTATATTGGTTAGTGAAAGCTTGAGCTAAATCTTCCCAACACCGAATTTGTGTTCGGTCCATCTGCATATACCACTCCCATGTAGCGCCTTCTAAGCTCTCAGGGAAAAAGCTGATCAGGAAGTTCTCATCCTTGGACCACATTCCCATCTTTGTGCAGTACATCCGTAAATGCATAAGGGGATTTGTGTTTCCATCAAACTTGATGAGCTCAGGCATCTTGAAGTCTTTGAGAATAATCATACTCGGTGATAAACACAGATCGCTGATACTCATCGAACCATATAGGCTAGGTCCACTCAGCATTCGGAGTTGCTCTTGCATGCTTTCTTGCAGTTCCTGTTTGAGTTTCAATCATTCTGCTTCCTTATCCACACTGTTATAGGAGGCTACATTGTTGGCATCGTTGTGCGGGTTTCCGTTGTTGTCATTCCCATCTGAGTCATATCCTGGTCGTTCAACATTTTCCTCGTTTTCTTTGGCCATATTCACAGTGTCCACAATGAACTTTTTGAATTCTAGTCTGAACATGGATTTCATCATGACCTTAAGCTCATCAATTTCTTGACTCAGATTCCTTCCTTGGTTATTATTTTCTGCAGCCATGGTTTGTTCCTTATCTTTGGCCTTTTTCTTTTCAACCCTGGATCGAAGTTCGTACGGCTTTCTAGCCGACGCACTACTGTCAAACAAAGCTTTCTTTGAAGGAGCAATGTTTGATGACCTGGCTCACAAAAACAGATGGTGAGTAAATGAAAAGTAAAACTTAAAAATTCTTTGATAGCAAGGAATAAAATTTATATTTGATGGTAACAGACTTGACTCATATCCTGTTTAGAGGACGTTTTTTGTCCATAAGACAGGGTATGTGATGGACCAAAGTACAGGGGGCTATTAGTCCACAATATACTTTGTTAGGAGCACACTAGTAATGTAAAGCTTGATCTTCTTTCTTACATTCTACACAGAAGGAAAATTTTCCTATAAGGCAGAAATGTAATTGACAAAATATCCAAGGGAGATTTTACTTCACAATGGATATAGTCTTGCACATTTATTTGAAGAGAAGTAGAGGAAAGTCAAAGGACGAATTCATTTCATTCGTTCATTCAAAGGGTACAATTACATCATAGTTGAGTCAAGAATGGACAACTTCTTTCTTTTAAAACCCCTAGCTATACCCCTGCTCATATCCATGAAGTCATTCATTTCCCTAAGTAAATGAAGCTTGAGATTGTGTAGAACTTCCTTCTCTGCCCTTTCAAAATGATAGATAAACTTTGGAATATGATGACCTAATTTCTTAGTTAATCTTGCATGTTTTTCTTTCCACATCTCAGCCTTCATTGCCCAGTCACCAGCTTGTTTCTTCCAGAATCTACCAGCATCTTCTGTATGGAGAAACCGATTTTGGAATTGCATGAAACGGGCCCATTCCTGGTCACATTCATCTTTAGCCTGTGCTAGACTTGCATTTAACTTTTCTATCTTTAGCTCCAATTCTTCTTTTTGCTTTTGCATTTCATCTTCCAATTCTTCTTTCATTTGTCTTTGTTGGCTAAGCTTTGTCTTCAATCCTTCATTTGCTTTATGCAATTGGCTAATATGCTTCAAAAACCTATTCTTCTCAATAGCCATCATTCGGACCTCCTTTTCAAGATCATGGATCATCTGTCTTTCCCTTTCTTGACTAGGGACATCAGCAAGTTCATCTTTCAATTGCTCAATCAGCTTTTCTTTCTTCTCACATTGACTTCGTGTAATAACAACTTCTAGTTCTCTTTGCTTGTTTCTTTGTTCTAGGAGCTTCATCTGTGCTTTCATGACTTCTATCTGTTCAGCCAACTGAGGATCATTCCCTTTTTCAATAGGAAAGCTAGGACCACTTTGATGTACTTTTCTTGCTTCTCTCCATGTGACATACTCATGAGTACTAATCACAAGTGGTTTTCCTAACTCATTTCTTCCTACCATGTGAACATTTCTCCATGCTTCTTTGACTTCTTGTGATAACATCTTAGTGTGTTCGCCTTCCTTGTACCAGAAATAGAGTCCTCCAAGTTGCTCTTCCTGTGGTTTCTTTTGTGTCCAACAAAGTTGTCTAAGTACTATTGCCGGTGTGTATGATATGCAACCTCTAGGACCCATCAATGGTACATTATGAAATTTTCCACAGCTAAGAATGATGTCACCTCTTTCATGTTCATACCATGGACAAACCCATTTAAATGACTGTTCCTTTATGCTATCAAATTCCGCCTTCCATTCATGGACTCCTCTTGTCTTGGTTGGGATATGATGAAAGCTTCTTACTGGGTCTGAGATATTTCTGATGTGATTCGTTGCATACATGTGTGTAATAATCCACACATATAAGAGATGTAGATAACATCGAAGCTTCCCTTTTTGTTTCTGTTGGCAGAAGTTTAAGCTCAAGAATGTTTCAGCTAACACAGCAGGAACTGGATTTCTTCGTTTATTTTCTACAGCAAAGAAAACATCCATAGCAGCTTGATCAATTATATCTGGAGTAGAAGGAAATAGTACCAGCCCATAGATGGCAAATGCCAGTACTCTTGAAAAAATAGTCCATTCTTTTTTATGCCCCAAGTCTTTTAAACGATCTTCCATGAATGTTTTAGTCACCCCTTTTGAATCTGCGTGCCCAGTTAGCTTCACTCGAGTCATCGGTACCCCTAGTAATTCTCTAAATTGCTCTACTATCTTTACATCTGAAGAGGGTTGTTCCAGATGAAAATAGATAGAGATGCTTTTCTTCATTGGTAATTTTAGCAAGCAGGCATACTCTTCAATAGTAGGAGTGATGTCAATGTTTGGCAATTCAAAACATCTCAAGGTGGGACTCCAATATTGAGCTAGAATATTGAGGACAGAAGTTTCCACTGATATGAGTAACAGATCTAGAATATACCCATACTTATTTGAGAAAGCTCTTCTATCTTCATTAGGTAACAATTGACTCAACTGATACAACTTCTCCAGAGAGCTGGTATTTCCCATCACATTGAAGTGCTTCTTTGAGCTGGATACATTGCTAGTGTGTTGTGCTCCTCCCATCATCTATTGTCAAATATGATGTTATTCCTCTACCACCAACAGATTTTTCTTCTTTTTTTTTTTTAAAGAAAGAAGAAAAATGAATGAGATGCATGTCATGAATAAAAAAAAATGCATGTTGGATGAAGAGAATGCATGTGACATGAATAAGTACAATTAAAATGTGATTGTTATTTTTCATGTTTGAAAAGTAAGTATGCTTGAAGAGAAAAATGCATGTGCTATGCATGATTATAATATGCATTATTTATGCAAAAGAAAAAAAAAATTATGCATGTTATAATGTCTATGTTGAAAGTTGCAAGATATCTACAATGCATGATGCATGATAAAAGAGGGGAAAAAAAAGAAAAAAAAAATATGCTCCCTTGTGTCCTAACAGGGTGGTACTTAATGTTTAATGGTTCTATGGTCGACCCTATTTGAGGTTAGCCAACTAAGGTCTCTAGTAGTGCACAGCTTTTGGATGGATCTAGACCCCTGAAGGATTATGGTCCCCAGGTTGCCCTTACCAATAAGATAAAGACCTAGTTCTATGAGTCCAAACCACAGGGACATAAAAGTCACAATATGGCAACCCATAGTTCTAGTAACAACCTGAGCGGTGAGTCAACGACTGTCAGGGAAACATAAGCCTCACAATAACAACGTCAAAATCCCTTCTTGCTCTATGGTTTTCCAAGGCTCGGGTATAGAGTCCAAATAGTGTGTGAGGACAGTGTTAGTGAGAGTGTGTGTAGGGAGCATACCAACCTTTTAAACCCTATATACTATACACAGCCCTGCAAAATAAAACCAAAACTGCATATATATACAAAAGTCATCTATCCTAAGGTTCCAAATATACAGAAATAAAAGTCTTCTATCCTAATGTTTAAATAACAATATTTACCAAATAAAATAAAAAAATTATTTAAAATTAAATAAATAAAATAAAATATTTACAAAAGCAAAACAAATGTAAATAAACCAATATTTACAAAAAGGAAAGTAAAACAAATATATTATGAAGGGAAGAATAAATATAATAAAGTTATAATTATTTACATAATCAACTCTAATGAGCTTGACTCTCTAAATTATCCTCAGTGGAGTCGCCAAACTGTCACAACATACCCGGAGGTTATTGCGACGATAAATGACAAACAAATTTATAAATAATGGGAGTCGCCACCAATTTTAATTCTGCAAAAATTGGAAAACCTTTTAATTTGTAAACTGGTCTTTGAAAAGTTTTGAGTCCGAGAATCTGATTATGATTAGAGAAGGGTGGAAACTTAATCCCACTGCATCTCTAATACATCCATATAAATACGGTTACCCTAGAGTTTATTATGCAAATTAATTATAACTTTAAAATATTTATTTTTCCCCAGAAGTTAACAATTATAAAAAAATAAGATAAAAAAAATAAATTAAAAAGAAATTTAATTGAAAGAGAACATAATTTAATGAAAAATTAATTTTGGTTTGATAGTTGTAAGCTACGCCAACGTATCCTCTGGTGCAATGAGGAACTCAAAACCACGTCATTCTATAGAAAATGTTTATGCGTTTGATGAGTTTTAATTAAAAGGAAGAAAAAGAAAAAAATGTGTTGATTGATTTTAATTTTGCAAATGGACTTTTGGCTGATGACTTATTACAAAAGAAATTTGATTTTGTGCAGGATTCAAGTTAGTACTAGGTTATTCAATGAATTCATAGAATTCAACAGTACATGAAGAAGACATTCACCTCTCAATCATGATCATTGACTGTTGCACAAAAAATAATATTTATATTTGTTATTTATTCTTTTAGCACATTAAAAAAATTTGATTTTGTTTTTTAAAGACCCAAAAAAAAAAAATACCAAATACTTTAAAAATAAACGCACTGTACTTTTATTTTTTGTTGATTTTTATTATTATTCTTTTTTAAGAAAAAACCAATATATATATATTAATAAACACACACAACCTAAATTAAAAGGTAAACCTAGACCCAATTGCTAAAATATAAAAGGTTACTCTAAAAATAAGCAAGCCCAAACTAGCCAAAATAAATCTGATTCGAAATAGTAAGCCTCAATACCCTTTCCCCACCAAAGCAAGACACTTCCTATATTTTGTTCAAGAATACCAAGTTAAATTAAACAAACCACAAATGCTAGCCCAAAAATTAAACAAAACCAAAACAATAAAATCAAAGCCCACAACCCCAAGGATTCAGCCAGCCCAAGCAAAAAGAACACAAAAACCACTAACTATAACCCAAAAGCTAATAAATGATGTTGTCCCCAAAAGCTTCCCATTTAGAGAAATAATGCCAATCATATACCTCACTCACTATTCACAAAGCTTGAAACATATCTGAGACCAAGTGGTGGAGGCGTCGATGGCTTCAACAAACAGCGCGGTGATTCGACGTTGATTCCGGTGCATGCAGAATGGAGGCTGGCGCCAGTGGCACCTCGCGGTGGGCATGCTATCCCGGGCCGGTCGTGCAAAGCTTCAACCGTAGGGAAGGAGAGTTCTCTGCGCTGCGCTGCGCTGGTTGTGAGCTGCACGAGGTTCTGGGCTGTGAAGCGGAGGGGCGGTGGCGCTGGCTGTGTTTGCGGTTTTGATCTGGCGACGGAGCTCTTGATGGATCGAGGCATAAGGCGGAGCTTTGCTGCTGGAAGGGAAGGATCGCGATGCGGAGAAGGGTCACAGCGGCATCGTCGCGATGCTGAGCTGTACGATGCGAGCGAGACTCATGCGGCTGGGCTCTCCGCCACTTGCATCATGATTTCTCGCTGGTGGATAATGGCTGATTCACGTGCTCTACACCAGCTGTTGAGATGATAATGATGACCAGCTTGTTCTCCTCTTTATTTCAGCTTTCCTTTTTGTTTTAAAAGGTTTTGGATCTATGCTTAATTATGATTTTGTTAAGATTTTTGGTGGACTGAAATGATGGTGATAGGAGTTTGTGTCTGCAAAGGAGGTTCTCATTTTACTTTCTTACAGGTTTGGTTTTGTGATGGTAATGATGGCTAGTGATGATAGTGAGTGATAATAATGCTGTAATGGTTTTGGCTATTATTGTTAGTGATGCTTGTCAATGATGATGGGGATGGTGTTATTAGAGGGTGGCTGTTAATATATGGGTGGCAATAAGGTAATGGCGATGGGTTGAAGTGATGGGGTGATGGTGAGCTTGCTGTAATTGTGAGAGTTATGATGATGGAGTTAATAGCAATAATTCTTTGTCTCTAGCAAAAATTAGCTCTCTGTCTGTGTGTGACTCTTGCTAAAATTCGCCCATCTCAGTTCTCTCTATGCTTGCTAAAACTCTCCTTGCTCTCTCTTTCTCCTCCTCTTTTTGTCTATGATCTTGCTTATTTATACCTTTGAGGAGTTAAATGCCTGAGGCATTAAATGCACTGACCAGCGTAGATCCTTGAATGATTTTCTGAGATACATTTGTCAACTTGATTGTGATTGAAGCATTAAATGGAATGACAACGGCAGCTGAAAAATTAAATGTGCTGGTCCTTGTTACTGTTAGAACATTGAATTGCAGCTTTTTGGGATGTAATCATCAATTAATCATTCAATGCCCCGCAATACATGGATGCGTGCACTCTTTTCTTTTTCCATGCTTATTTAGCTTTTTTTTTCTTTTGATTTGGTGACAGGTACAGAGAGATTGAAGAACCCTTTTTTTTTTTTGGTATTTTGGTTTAATGGGCTAAAAAATGGGTTTAGAATGGATTTTTATTTTTTTTATTTTTTTTTGGCTAACAGAAATGTGGGTTTAGAATGGGCTGACACTCACATGGGCTGAAAAACTACAACGGGCTAGTTGGTTTTTTTTTTTAGTTATAAATGGGCTAAAAACAATAAACAAAATAAAGCAAAATAGTATGCATGACAAAAAAAATGGAAGGAAAGAAAAAAAAAATGAAATGATATTAAAAATGAGAGTAAAATGTTCGGACAAAATGTGGTGTTCACATTATGAACAGTACCAAACACCATCATGCAGTTTTGACAGAAATGTTATAATTCAAAATACGGGGTTCTATAAGCTACGTTTTTTACTCTTTCTAAGTTTCAACTTTTCCTAAGGTACTAAAATTAATTGTTGCAACCTTAAGGAATTAATCCTACACTTCTAAACAATTCTAAAACCATTTTATTTCAGATTTTACCCATCCTAAAAACAGCAGCCATATTTTTGTTTCTAAAGGAACTAAAACTCACATTTTTCATCCTTTCTAGTTACTAGTTGTTCCTAACACTCACAAAATAGTTTCTACTTCAAATAAACATAATTTTTACACATTCTAACATATTAAAACAACATCATATAGCAGCCATCATAGCAAGGCAGTAACTGAAATGTTCATTTCAAGGTAACACATAAAATCACATTTTCAATACATATAAGTTGTTAGTTTCTCTTGGAATCATTTTAGAACTTCTAAAACTCTTTGAAAACCAATTTATTTCATTAAATTCATAAAAATATGATGCTAAGGCAGTAGCTATTTTAAATCTTTCTTGAGTGAGTTTTAAATCATAAAATCATACTTATAGTATTCTTTGAGCATTCCTATGCTTAAGAAAATCTTAAGACATAGTTTGTTGGCCTTTGTGACTAGATGAAACTTATACTAAGTCCATCATCATTGTCACACCCTAACATTTAACCCAACACGCCTAGGACATATTATAGTTAATTATTAGTCATTACTCTTTTGAGATAGGAAACAAAACGTGAGCCGCTCATGACATAAGTGATTGTTAACGTAAAGCGTAACATGTAAAAAGAATAACATAAGACAGAATCATCAAATAGGCTCCATAAAATGAACAT
Organism: Dalbergia cultrata; assembly: GCA_031216105.1. Lineage (NCBI taxonomy): Eukaryota > Viridiplantae > Streptophyta > Magnoliopsida > Fabales > Fabaceae > Dalbergia > Dalbergia cultrata. Next base: position 25,865,091 of record CM062345.1, read on the forward strand.
CCATCAGCACACCATAGTTAAATATATAATAACCTACCCACCTATGAAAAGGGGGTTGAGTTTAGCATAACATGAAAATACAAATACATTGGGAAACAAAACAGAAAGGAAAACATGCCTACCTTGTAACGCCCCGATTTTTCAATAGAGTGAAAATGACCAAAATGCCCCTGAGGTCATTTTCGGCCCGGAATTTGAGGGAAGCCGGTCCGGCAGTCCTCGAAGGGCAAACTCAATGTTGGATGGGGATTAGATGACTTGTATACCTTTCCGGGATCGAAAATCTCGTTTTTCGAGTTTTCAGGTCAAAATGACCAAAGTATTCCTGTGGTGTTTTACCCTTTTTCAAGCGCCGGATGAACCCGAAACTTCTCCAGATGGTTTTAAAAGATGTTTTTATGTATTCTGTGACCTCATTTTTAGTCCCGGTGGGCCCGGGCAAAATTAGTGCAAAATTATGATTTTGCCCCTAGCTTTGTGTTTTTGAGCTTAATCGTGTGATTAAGCAAACCCAAGGAATATTAGGCTCTAATCGAAGATTCATTAATTTTCATAATTAATCTTGAGTCAAAATGATTTATTAAAGTTGATTAGAACCTAATAATGCTTAATTTCAACTTAAATTCTTATTTTGAATTCAAGATTCCTAGTCATTGAATCTTGAATAGTGTTTTCTCTCTCCAATTCCTTAAATCGTGGAATTGTGTTTTCAATTGTTTATTTACAAATGAGTTTTAAATTCTCTAATGATGTATGAGCACTCCTAATCATGTCATAAAACTCCCAAATCTCATTCTTAGTCACCTAAAACTTATGCTTAATGATTCTTAACCTTGTACCTAAACTAATCTACACTTAAACCTATCATTAACACACAATTTCATGAACAAATCTCCTTCCTCCCTTGCTGCATCAGGTCTGGCCAAACCATACCCCCCCTCATATTTATCACATGCTCAAATTTTTACACTCCAAAGACCATGCTTTCACCTTACATGCACCATATTTTGTCATATTTGCACCATGCTTTTATCCATGCTTCATATGACAACTTCTAGAAGACTTTTTCTCTCATTTTTGTGGCTCAAAAATAGCTAGCCTTCCTTGCCTTCTAGAAGGATTATTTTATTTCAAATTTGAAGGAAAATCACCTCAAAATACCATGTTTCAAGCCATACTTTGCACCATGCCTTCCATACCTCAAACCATGTTTGAATGACAAGTTGTAAGAGATATTTTTCTCTTCCTCCATGCCTCAAGTCCACGGGCAGCCCTCCCTCACTTCACCTCTCCATTGTGTTTGTTTTCTATAAGTACATGAGCTCAAGAACTTGTGTGAACCTTTAGATCATTTGCTAAGTTTAGTTTTCTAGCTTTCTCTTTGAGTCCTTTCTTTTTCTCTCAGGCATTCCAAGAGCTTTTCCTTTTTATCTTCATCTTCTTCATCCTCTCTTCACATCATCATTCATAACCTCAATCCACAACCTCACAACCTTAAATCACCTCCTAAGCACCTAAACACTCAACCTCAAAAACAATCTCACCCAAAACACATTTTTCTCTCCTTTTTCCTTCACAAGGCCGAATCATCATCACCATCCTAGGAGGTCTTGCTCATCTCATTTTCATCTTCAAGTTCAAGCTTTCATCTTCACCACTTGGTAGGAGTTGTTTTCTAAACTTTGTTTTGCTTAAAAATGTGATTTTCTCTAGTTTTCTCTTGGTTTCTTTTAGAACTTTTCCTTGTTTTCCTTTTCTATGTTTCAGCCATGAGGCCTTGTTATGCTCATGATAGCTCAATGATGAGAGCTCCTAGATAATGACCATGTGTTCATCTCAAAAGAATCTCTAGAGCTTGAGTTTTTCCTTTCTTTAAGTTTTATCTTCATTTTCTAACTTAGATGATTTTAGCTCAAGAAACTCCTTCATTTCCTTTGCTCATTTTGGTTTCAGTTTCTTTGTTTCCTTTCCTTAGTATTTTTGGCCTTGGTATTCTTTTCCTTGAGGTTTTATTTTCTTTTAGAAGTTTGTTTCTTTTGAGCTTGATGATGATGTCCAAGAACCTTGTAGTTCCTTTGAGAACTTGGTTCAAGGACTTTAAAGCTCTCTTTGTGATGAGATAAGTGTTGGGTTGTATCTTTAAAGTCTTGTAAGAGCTCTAGTCAAGATTTAAATAAACCTTGCATTCATGTTTATGATTATGCCTTGCACATCATGTTTATTTTCCTTGCTATCACTAAATATCAAGAATAATAAATGAACTTGCATCATCATATTTATATTTCAAGCTTTGCATTATCATGTTTATATTTTCAAGTCCTCACCTAAATATCAAAGATAACAACAAGTTGCATCTCATGTTTATTTTATGCTCTCACCTTATTTTCTAATGAAAACTAAAATATGTGCATGAGCATGTTTAAATTTATGTCATCACCTAAGAGAACCTATAGCTCAAAAACTTGCCTATTATTATCTCTGACAAAGGCTTGAAAAATATTTATTCCTTAGCTTCATGATTTCAGCCTTAAGAGGTTTTATTTGTTACAAGTACTAAAATCTATGTTTTATAATTTTTCTAAGCTTATATGAGTTCAAGAGATGATTAGAGCAAAGTTTTATGATTTTAGAACCTCTTGAGTTTAATTTAAATTAGCCACTGCCTTCCAAAGTATTTTAATGATTTTAGTTGATAAAAATGTTTACTAATTAGTTTTGAAAGTTCTAAAAAGGTTCCAAGAGAAACTAGCATTTTATGTTTTTTAGAAATCAAGTTTTGTGCCTTGTTTGTTGGAGATGATTTTCGGTTCTGCCTTGCTATGAATGCTCACTGTTTGTGCTGTTTTAATGATGATAATATGAGTATGTTCATGTATAATTGATGTTAAAATTCATATGTGAAAGTTAAGAGAAGTTAGTAACTAGAAAAGAATCAATTTGAGACTTTTAGATTCCTTAGAAAAGTATTTTTCTAGATTCTGTCCAGCAAGATTTAGAATTGATAATCATGGTTTATAATTAGTCTAAATGTGTAGGAACTACTCATAATTGGTTTAGGACTTGATATTGATGCCTTAGGAACAAACCGAACTTAGAAAGGGTCAATATTGTGACTCCTAGGTACCCGTAGAGTATAAATTGTAGATTCTGCACTCTTGAGGTTTAGAAATATTTATGATCATAGTATTGAGTGAGGAATACTTAGATACGAGCCTATAGGTACCCGAGAGCTTAAGTTTTGATCTGATACAACTTAGATTTGAGTTAAGGGACCTTAAGGGTCAAAGCATAAGACATTAAGAAATCTTATGCGCTACGATGTTTATCTATGTAAGAATGTTGCGTTTGAAGTACATGTTATGATGTTGAGATGCATGAGCTTTATCTATGTGAGTATGGTGTTGTGATGCATGAGCTTTATCTATGCAAGTATGATGTTGTGATTCATGAGCTTTATCTATGAAAATATGATGTTGTGACGAATGAGCTATGATGAAGTGAATAATTGAGATGATATGTCTATTATGTTATTGAGAGATTGAATGAGAGAGGATATGTACCCCTTCTTTTGCCCTCTAAGAAATCTAGTGAAAACTAGTTAGGTTTGAGCTCATTTTAGGCAATTATGGGTGTGTTTGGTTGGATTTGGGTTATTTGGTTGGACTTGGTAATGATAATGATTTGGTGATGCGTATAATTTTTGGTGATGCGTATAAATATAGTTGAGCTTATTCCTAGGCGATAGGGTGTGTTTGGATGGATTTGATGATGCGTATAAATATCGCCGGGCATGGTGTTTACGGTTGGATTTGGTGATGCGAAAAGAAGGTGGTCTTTGAGAAGAAGAGCTTAAGAGTTCGGACGTGAGAAAAGAGATGCGATGTCTCTTTTCAAGTCACGTAGTCATGAATGAAGAAAGAGTTTTATATGCCTTTCATCCCACTTGTATGCTTCTTGATGTTATGTTTTGTTGATCTATATGCTTAAGTATTGCCATGCATCCATGCTCTATTATGTTGCATTCATGAAATTAAGATGCATGTTAAAAGGAATGAATCTTGGATAATTAGTTTTATAAACCCTAATAATGGATCTTATATGCATGCACACCTTTTAAATAAATAAACCCAAGGTTCCCGAGGATGTGAACGATGTAACCCTAGGATAGGAGATTCCTATTGAGATTCTTTAGTAAGAATTCTCACTCCTTTCTCTTCTTTCTTTCTCTTCCGTCACATCTTCAGAGTTCGATGGCAACATTCGTGGTCTTCATTGACATACCCGTCTGGGAGGTACACTACGATCCGGATCACCGCTCCTATCATTTTGAGGGTCGATGTGCTGTTAGTGTTTTTGTGTACATGGGACGACCTTTTGTTTACCCAGTTTCTAGCTATCAGTTCACTCCTACCGCTCCCTATGGCGGCGATGATTTAATCTTCGAGTGCAACCACCCTCGCGATGAGCAGGTACGTGGAGCTCGTTCCTCTGCCTTAGCTGTCCGCGACTACCCGGAGTATGCGCCCCGTTCGAGGAGGTCAGGGGCGGATCCGTCCGAGGATCCACCGGTGCACACCTATCCGGAGAACTCTGCTCCCTTTCCCCCGTTCAGGCGAGAAGGGAGTGAGGATATCGTGATGCAGCCGTGCTTGGCAAGGAGAGTCGAGATGCGCTCGCGCCGAGGAGCTCATATTCAGCCAGCCCGCATTCACGTTCTACTCCACTGGCCCACTCAGGAGGAGATCGAACGGTTCCTCGGTTACCTCTCTCCATCACCCGAGGGTCCTCGCCATCCCTAGACCTCATCGAAGAGCTGTTCAAGTACTCGAGTCATCATGAGGATCTCCCCTTCGGCAGTATCTTTTGGGAGGATGTTTGAGATTAGTACTCGTAGTAGGAGGGTAGAGTAGTTTGTTCTCATTTTCTGTTGTTTCATGTACTTTACTGCTTTCCTGTTATCTTGCATGTACTCCAAGCTCTACCCGATTCTATAAGGGCATGACTATATAAGTACCTTTAACTATTATATTAACGAAGTGTTCTCTTTTTAATGTTAATCATTGATTATATTGTTATATGCTTTGATTACTGTGTTTGTTATGCTTGATATTTGTGCTTTAAGTTTCTGCCTCACGATTAGATAAGAACGCAGCTCTCACTTTAGTTTATGTTTTCAAAAAAAAAATTTATCCATAATTTCCGCTAAGTATTTTATTAAAAAAAGATGAGACTAAGAGGTAATAACCTAATGATTAACCTAATGAGTTCTAGAAGGTTGGGTTAAAAATTAGGGTGTTGCATACCTAGTGCACATAAGATAGATAGCTTCTAAAGCAAAAGAAGGTTATCCTAAGCTAGTAGTAGTGTGTGCACTGAAGACCCTCTAAGAGATCTACTACTGCTAGCCCTGAAAGGGTGGAACATATCGGATCCATGGGTGAAACTCATCAGGAGCGGGCACACGAAATGGCTGAAAACCTCGAGCGAGGGGTATAATCTGAAAAATCACGAATGGCGGACGCAATGGTGTGCATGCAAAGGATGCTCTCGTTATGCGTATGTTCACGCTCAAAAACCATATCATCGTTGTACGGGGAAGTCTGAGAGAAACGGTAGCTAAGTACGGGGTGTACAAATGGTCGTCCCATGAACATAGAGACTCTGACAGAGTAGCGTCCCTCCAAATGGTAAGACTGATGGTCGGGTTGAAATGGATCTCCCAAATGGGGGTGTTAATGAAGAGTATGAACATTGCCATCGGAATATGAAGATGTGACGGAAAAGAAGAAAGAAAAGGAGTGAGAATCTTACTAAAGAATCTCAGTGAAGCATCTTCCTATCTAAGTGACATCATTAACATCCCTAGTGTAACACCCTAAAAATGATTCAAAAATTAATTTGAGCTTTTCTAGCCATAATTTCAAAAATCCGATGAACATAGAAATGATCAAGACAATCCAACAAATCTGTAAAAAAAAAAAAGAAAAAAAAAGGAAGTGAATAGTCACTTACGAGTCCCACAAGCCCGCCGGGACAACCGAAACCCTAGAATTCAGGCTCGGAGATACCCGAAATTGAGAAAATATAAGGATAAGGTTAGAAATATGTAGAAATAAAAATTTTATACTTAGAACTATTTTTTGGGCAATAGTTGATTTCCCGGATATATTGTTTTACTCGTTTGGTAGAATTTCGGTGTGTAGCTTTTAACACCGTAAGATCCTACTTGGTGGCCAAGTAAAGGTGAGTCAATTATCTTGAGCCAATTGGATGGCCAAGATTCATTCATTGACTTTCAAAACAAATCCTAGCCATCCATTTATTTTTCTTTTCTTTAAAGAATTATATATTTACATTATATACTATCTAAATTATAATTACATGATAAATACAAAATAAAGCTTCCTTGTAACACCCTAATAGAATCCCACTGTGCTTAAGTTCACATTTGGATTCTATTAGTTGTCACTTATGCCTTGCATTTATTTTCTTTTGAAATTAACTTAGAAAAATAGTGGAAGTTTTTTTTAAAAAATAAATTAATTTTTTGAAAACTTAAGCATGTAACGAGAAGTGAAATACATAGCGATTTTATAGATAATAATCAAGTTACATTGCGCACTTAATTAAATAAGCGGAATAAGAGACTAAGTGTAGAACTATTATCACATAAACTGGAATATAATCACTTAATACATAAGTCACAACAGGGCATATATCATACTGATAAGTTATTACAAATAACAATATAAGTGCTACTATTACTAATTGTTTCTCACAAACTATAATGTAACTAAAGCTCGGAATGCTCCTACTTGAAAGGTTGAAATCTTCACGCGCTACCTCCTTCCTCAGCTACAGCTTCGTTGCTTTAGGTGGGCACGTCTGTCTCTGGTAACGACAACGAAAAATAAACATAGGAGTGAGAAATACATGATTTCTCAGTAGGAGTTCCTACTTGTACTAAAAGTGTCATCATTGTCGTCCCAGTCACTTCGGGTTTATTATAAAAAGGTGAACAGGTAAGGATTCAATTATCAAACTTTCACAAACGTGATTAGCCGAAGTGCAGTTACTTTTAAACTAATCTTGAAATTTAGCAGAAATATCCATTCAGTATTTCATCAAGCATACATATAAGCATATCATGTAAAACCACTAATAAGCAATAATCATTTAGGAGCTGCATGCATTTCATGATTACTCATCCTCAACATTCACTTGTTTAGTGATCATCATCTTTCATTTATTTCATCAACATATTTCTTAATTACTCACGGGATGAATACATCAATGCCTTAGACCACCCTAAAAGGGTAATGAGCTCATACCGTGGCCGTCGCCACAACCTTTTGGATTTTCTTTCCGTTGCCATGATCTCAACGGTTTAGGGGGTTAAGCCGTGAGTTTAGCTCAAGTCCACTTTTCCAGACTATCATTGCTACTTTTTCAGGTTTTTCTTTTATTCTCACTGAGTGAAATCATCAATACCTTAATCCTCAAAGACGATTAAGCAGTGAGTTGGTCTATTTAATATTTCATTTAAAACATGAATGTATGCACATTAATAAATCATGGCACAGTAAATCATTTTATCATTATCATTTCATATCTCATCAATACATTCAAATTTCTGTATATCACTTCATGTAACATAGACAATATCATGTAAATCTCATAGTAAACATTCTCATAGATAATTCATATTAAGCAACCAAAGTTATCAAGTTAGGTCTCTAGTGTTCCTAATAGGTTATGGATATCTTGGTATTATCTTTTTCTCTTAGTCTTTTTTGTACTCTTAGTGTTTCCATTAATACATTAATACCCTTTAAGATATTTTTAGATGTTCTTTATATATTTTTATTATGACTTTTATATATATCTCCTGAAGATTATTATTCTACTTAAATCCTTAAAATTATCTCTTTACAAGACATGAATCTTTTATTTAGAGTTCTGACATCTTTTAGAATAAAATTTGTAGCACTAACATCTTAGATTAGTGTAAATCAACTGTAAATTGTGCATAGTAGGATTCCCAGGAAAGAGAGGTGGGTCACAATGGACACGCTAAAATACCAAGTCTTTCCTTATCCAGAACCTTTACAAATTGCACTCTCACAGTATCACGCTACCTTCAAGACTTTCTCAGCACACTGTCCCGAAAATATATCTCTCATTATGTATTTTCGTGGTGTAAAAATTTATGCGTAGCATACATAAGTGTGTCTGTAGATGTGTTAGCTTTTCCACAAAGTTGAAATCAGTCCATTTGCATTTTTCTAGAGTGAGTTACACCTATTTTACTACTACAAGGTCAGATTAAGAGTTTCAGTCTTAGGCTCTACTTTAAAAATTTATATCTTGGGCTAGGAAACTCCGTTTTAGGTGATTCTTTTTGGAGAGTGTTCTACAATGAGTCTAGTTTATAACAAAATTATTTTCATTTCGAGATCCTTCATATTTTATGAACACTAATTTTCGAAGTAACTACTGCCAGAAATAACTAGAAATTCCAGCACCTGCCATGTTCATATCTTAAGTTATCTTTATTAACTCAAGTTTCACATACAATCTTTTAAGTTATATTTGAGTTTGATAACATCATAAAAGTACTCATAGTAGAATAGAACATGTTGTGTTTTCTAAAAATATAATTATTCAAAACTTTTGACAATAACTCAAGTTTGAGGCATTCTATCCATGAGCAAAGTTAGAAGCCAACAATACTTGAACAAATAAAGAAGAAACTCCTACCTCTTGTGTAGGTCTAAAAAGGGTCCTTCTCTTCTTCCTTAAGCTTTGAACAAGAGTCTTTGGAGTGGATGACCCTCCTTGAATCTTGGCTCTAGAACTTGAGTGCTTAAGAAAATATTTCTCACTAGAGTTAAAGATTGTAACTCTTGTGAGGGCTAGTGAAAGTTTGGACTTAGGATTTAAGTGTTTGGATGAAGTTTAGAGGATCAAGAGAAGTCTTTGAAGAACATAAGAAGAATGATAGAATAAGAAAGAAAGAACACTTAGGGAGTTTTTGAATTGAAGAGAGTTTGAGGAGTATTTATAGTGGAAGATTAGAGAAAAAACAGAAGAAGGAAAGCACTTGGAGCATGATTTATGGAAACATGTTGGCTGAATTTTGGGATGAAAATGCTCCTTGTTTTGTGCAAACATGTTTCCATGTTTTATGCAAACATGTTGGATGAAAATGCTCCATGTTTTGTGCAAACATGTTTCCATGTTTTGTGCAAACATGTTTCCATGTTTTGTGCAAACATGTTGGATGAAAATGCTCCATATTTTGTGCAAAGATGTTAGTGGAGATTTTCTAACCTTTAGTGCATGTATGTGATTCAGAAATGTGTATGATGTATGTGGTTAAATTATTGTGTTATCATCTTAATCCAATGGCTTAGATTCATTCTTGTCTAAAGACAAGTCTAGGGATTTGTGCAAATGGCATTGTAGTAATTTCTTTAACTAAGACAAGGATATTTTTGTAATTAGACAATGATAGTGGTATTCTTGTAATTCCATTCATAGAGTAAGGGTATCTTCGTCATTTAATAAGGCAAGGGTAGTTTGGTAATTTCCTTTACATAGCAAGGGTATTTTCGTAATTTCCACTAAGTGATGGCGTTTTCGTAATTCTTTGCATTTTTCTCTAGACATACTTAAGTAGTCTATATGTTGTGTTTCATAACATTTGTCCAGATTCTCTTGGTTTTGCTATCGATAATTAAGATTAATATTTATCTTAGTTATAAATTTGGGGATGTTACATTTCTCCCCTTCTTATTAAAAATTTTGCCCTCAAAATTTGATACCTGTGAATAGGTTCGGAAATTCTTTTCGCATAGGTTCCTCGAGCTCCTATGTGTGCTCTTCCATTCCATCTTGTCCCCAGGCTACTCGGAGCAGAGATACAGATTTGTTTCTCAGCTGCTTGATGCCATGATCCACGATCCTCATCGGTGGTAATTCAAAAGTTAAGTCATCTTTTAATTGTATAGTTTCTAGCTCAAACACATCACTGGGGTCTGACTGATACTTTCTCAATTGGGACACATGAAAAACATTGTGTAGGTTAGACAAATTTGGAGGTAATGCAATTTGGTAGGCGGAGGACCTACCTTTTTGAGGATTTGGAAGGGTCCTGAGAATCTAGGGCTTAGCTTTTTGACTTTCATTGCACGACCTATACCTGTGGTAGGAGTAATTCGCAAGAATATGTGTTCTCCTTCTTGAAATTCGAGAGGTTTCCTTCTCTTGTCAAAGATAGCTCTTCTGCCTACTCTGAGCAGTGAGGATTCTTTCCCTAATTCTCCTTATTTGTTTGGTTGTCTCTTCTACCAAATTAGGGCCCAAAATATTTTGCTCTCCTGGGTCACACCAACAAAGTGGTGATTGACACTTTCTACCATACAAAGCCTCATAGGGTGCCATCCCAATGCTAGTGTGGTAACTATTATTATATGCAAACTCAATCAATGGAAGCTGTTTGTCCCAACTTTTTGGCTGGTCTAAGACACATGCTCTTAGCATATCCTCAAGGGTTTGAATTGTTCTTTCTGATTGTCCATCAGTTTGAGGGTGATAGGCAGTGCTTAGACACAACCTTGAACCAAACGCCTTTTGCAAAGCTCCCCAAAATTTTGAGGTGAACCTTGGATCCCTATCTGAGACAATGGTTTTGGGTACTCCATAGAGCCTTATTATCTCTTAGATGTATAGCTGAGCTAACTTTTCCAAAGGGTAATTTGCTCGAATGGGTTAAAAGTGAGCAGATTTGGTCAATCTATCCACAATTACCCATATGGAGTCATGTCCGGTAGGCGTTCTTGGCAATCCCATCACGAAATCCATGGATATTCCTTCCCACTTCCATTCGGGGATTTCGAGAGGTTGCAGCACTCCGGAGGGTTTTTGATGCTCTATCTTCACTTTTTGGCATACCAAACATTTTTGCACTATATTTGCTATATCTGCTTTCATCTTTGGCCACCAGAACATCTTTTTTAGGTCATGGTACATCTTGGTTATACCGGGGTGTACACTAAATTGACTCTTGTGGGCTTCTTCCAAAATGCTAGCTCTCAATCCTTCTTTTGCAGGTACACAGATTCTCCCTTGGTATCTCCACACTCCTTCCTTATCTTGGACAAACTCTTTCAACTTTCCTGCATCGACAAGGGTTAAGGTTCTAAGGAAATCCTCATCTTCCCTTTGGGCTTGAATTATTTGATCCTTAAAGCTACTGGTTACACTTAGTTGGCTTAACCGAATTTGTTCTGAAGTCCCCCTGTATCCTAAGTTGAGGTTCCTAAAATCTTCTATCAGCTCATTTTCTTTCACCACGAGCCAAGCGGCATGCAAGGACTTACGACTCAAAGCATTTGCTACCACATTTGCCTTTCCTGGGTGGTAGTTCAACCCAAAGTCATAGTCCTTGAGAAACTCCATCCAACGCCTTTGTCTCATATTGAGTTCCTTTTGGTTGAAGAGGTATTTCAGACTTTTGTGGTCAGAAAAGACTTCAAACCTTACACCATAAAGATGATGTCTCCAGATTTTTAAGGCAAAGACAATAGCCGCTAGCTCTAAGTCATGGGTTGGGTAAAGATGGTTTGGGAAGAAATACTAGTGACTTGTTTGCACAATGTAGTAACACACGGTTAGCCGAAAGTCAATCCATGCCCAAGATTACATCAAAACCAGACAAGGGTAGACAAACTAAATCATGATGAAAAATCCTATCAGCTACCTCAAATTCACAATTTAGGTAGACTTGATCAGTTCTAACAATATTTATAGTGGGTGTAGAGACAACTAAGATGATTTTTAAGTCAGATATATACAACCTCAACTTATTAGCACAATCATATGAAATGAATGAATGTGTTGCGCCAAAATCAAACAATACAATTAAGGGTTTTCCATTAATTATACACTTACCTTGAATCAGATCATCAGATTCTGAGGGCATCTCAGCAGTGATAGCAAACATGCGTCCCTGTGTCTTAGGCTTGAGTGTAGAGGATTGATTGAACTTTAGGCACTCTCTAGAATAGTGTCCTGCCTGTCCACACTGATAACAAACATTTTTACCAAATCTGCATTCCCCTCCATGTATCTTTCCACAAGTGGCACAAGGGGGTCTAGTCATAGGTTCAGGGACAGCAGCCATCCTAGGTCGATTAACAGCTTGTGTCCTAGGTTGATTCATCATAGGGTGTTGGGGTTGTTTCCCTTTAAATCCACCTCCTTGGTAGGGTTTCTTGTGAGGGGGTGCGAACCCTCGGTGACCTTGTTGAGCAGACCTCTTCCTATTCTCTTCAACTTGGTGGGCAACTAGCTGGCGATTGCAACTCTCAGCCACTTGGCTTTTGCTGACTAAAGATGCATAGTCAGTGACCTCCAGTGGAGCCACAGATGCCAAAATGTCTGGCCTCAAACCACTCTCATATTTCATGCATTTCCAAGCCTCGTTGGGATCCCTTTGGTAACTAGTTGAGTGTTTGATCAGTTCTTCAAACTTAGTTGTGTACTCAGCCACACTTCGATTTCCTTGTGTCAGCAACAGAAATTCTACTTCCTTTGCCTTCTTAACCGGATCTGGAAAATATTTCTTATGGAACGTGGCATAGAAGACCTCCCACATAATCTGTATGTCAGCACTTTCGAGCAAGCCCTTTGCACCCTTCCACCACACGGCAGCCTCTCCTTTCAGCATATAAGTAGAGAATGCCACCTTTTGTTCATCAGAGCATTCTACCACTGAGAAAACCTTCTCCATCTCTTGAATCCATCCGTCAGCTATTTCGGGGTTAGTTGTCCCATTGAATTCTGGAGGTCCAGCCCTCTTGAATTCTGAGAATTTTCCATGTTCTTGGTTCCCAACTGATTCCTCTGACCTCCTATTCATCTGCTGCATCATCACTGTTGCTTGTGCTTGCATAGCCCTAGCCATCTCCTGGAGTGCATTTGCCAGTTCATCACGATTACCTCCACCGCGTGCCCCATGCGTACTGTTTGCTGCCATTAGTTCCTAGACACACCAAACAACAGTCATCAAGTTGATCAGGCTCAATACTATAGCTAAGTATGGTAGCAACTATGGCAGTATCACAAGACGATCACGCATTTCTAAATCCTATATCCCATCATACAGATAAGATTAATAGCATGATATCATAGACAGAAGCATAGTCAATCCATTCCTCAGGCTTAAATAGGATGAACTGCTCTGATACCATAATGTAACACCCTAATAGAACCCCATTGTGCTTAAGTTCACATTTGGATTCTATTAGTTGTCACTTATGCCTTGCATTTATTTTCTTTTGAAATTAACTTAGAAATATAGTGGAAGTTTTTTTTAAAAAATAAATTAATTTTTTGAAAACTTAAGCCTGTAACGAGAAGTGAAATACATAGCGATTTTATAGATAATAATCAAGTTACATTGCGCACTTAATTAAATAAGCGGAATAAGAGACTAAGTGTAGAACTATTATCACATAAACTGGAATATAATCACTTAATACATAAGTCACAACAGGGCATATATCATCTTCGATAAGTTATTACAAATAACAATATAAGTGCTACTATTACTAATTGTTTCTCACAAACTATAATGTAACTAAAGCTCGGAATGCTCCTACTTGAAAGGTTTGAAATCTTCATGCGCTACCTCCTTCCTCACTGACCGTTGCTTTAGGTGGGCACGTCTGTCTCTGGTAACGATAACGGAAAATAAACATAGGAGTGAGAAATACATGATTTCTCAGTAGGAGTTCCTACTTGTACTAAAAGTGTCATCGTTGTCGTCCCAGTCACTTCGGGTTTATTATAAAAAGGTGAACAGGTAAGGATTCAATTATCAAACTTTCACAAACGCGATTAGCCGAAGTGCAGTTACTTTTAAACTAATCTTGAAATTTAGCAGAAATATCCATTCAGTATTTCATCAAGCATACATATAAGCATATCATGTAAAACCACTAATAAGCAATAATCATTTAGGAGCTGCATGCATTTCATGATTACTCATCCTCAACATTCACTTGTTTAGTGATCATCATCTTTCATTTATTTCATCAACATATTTCTTAATTACTCATGGGATGAATACATCAATGCCTTAGACCACCCTAAAAGGGTAATGAGCTCATACCGTGGCCGTCGCCACAACCTTTTGGATTTTCTTTCCGTTGCCATGATCTCAACGGTTTAGGGGGTTAAGCCGTGAGTTTAGCTCAAGTCCACTTTTCTAGACTATCATTGCTACTTTTTCAGGTTTTTCTTTTATTCTCACTGAGTGAAATCATCAATACCTTAATCCTCAAAGACGATTAAGCAGTGAGTTGGTCTATTTAATATTTCATTTAAAACATGAATGTATGCACATTAATAAATTATGGCACAGTAAATCATTTTATCATTATCATTTCATATCTCATCAATACATTCAAATTTCTGTATATCACTTCATGTAACATAGACAATATCATGTAAATCTCATAGTAAACATTCTCATAGATAATTCATATTAAGCAACCAAAGTTATCAAGTTAGGTCTCTAGTGTTCCTAATAGGTTATGGATATCTTGGTATTATCTTTTTCTCTTAGTCTTCTTTGTACTCTTAGTGTTTCCATTAATACATTAATACCCTTTAAGATATTTTTAGATGTTCTTTATATATTTTTATTATGACTTTTATATATATCTCCTGAAGATTATTATTCTACTTAAATCCTTAAAATTATCTCTTTACAACACTTGAATCTTTTATTTAGAGTTCTGACATCTTTTAGAATAAAATTTGTAGCACTAACATCTTAGATTAGTGTAAATCAACTGTAAATTGTGCATAGTAGGATTCCCAGGAAAGAGAGGTGGGTCACAATGGACACGCTTAAATACCAAGTCTTTCCTTATCCAGAACCTTTCCAAATTGCACTCTCACAGTATCACGCTACCTTCAAAACTTTCTCAGCACACTGTCCCGAAAATATATCTCTCATTCTGTATTTTCGTGGTGTAAAAATTTATGCATAGCATACATAAGTGTGTCTGTAGATGTGTTAGCTTTTCCACAAAGTTGAAATCAGTCCATTTGCATTTTTCTAGAGTGAGTTACACCTATTTTACTACTACAAGGTCAGATTAAGAGTTTCAGTCTTAGGCTCTACTTTAAAAATTTATATCTTGGGCTAGGAAACTCCGTTTTAGGTGATTCTTTTTGGAGAGTGTTCTACAATGAGTCTAGTTTATAATAAAAGTATTTTCATTTCGAGATCCTTCATATTTTATGAACACTAATTTTCGAAGTAACTACTGCCAGAAATAACTAGAAATTCCAGCACCTGCCATGTTCATATCTTAAGTTATCTTTATTAACTAAAGTTTCACATACAATCTTTTAAGTTATATTTGAGTTTGATAACATCATAAAAGTACTCATAGCAGAATAGAACATGTTGTGTTTTCTAAAAATATAATTATTCAAAACTTTTGACAATAACTCAAGTTTGAGGCATTCTATCCATGAGCAAAGTTAGAAGCCAACAATACTTGAACAAATAAAGAAGAAACTCCTACCTCTTGTGTAGGTCTAAAAAGGGTCCTTCTCTTCTTCCTTAAGCTTTGAACAAGAGTCTTTGGAGTGGATGACCCTCCTTGAATCTTGGCTCTAGAACTTGAGTGCTTAAGAAAATATTTTTCACTAGAGTTAAAGATTGTAACTCTTGTGAGGGCTAGTGAAAGTTTGGACTTAGGATTTAAGTGTCTGGATGAAGTTTAGAGGATCAAGAGAAGTCTTTGAAGAACATAAGAAGAATGATAGAATAAGAAAGAAAGAACACTTAGGGAGTTTCTGAATTGAAGAGAGTTTGAGGAGTATTTATAGTGGAAAGATTAGAGAAAAAACAGAAGAAGGAAAGCACTTGGAGCATGATTTATGGAAACATGTTGGCTGAATTTTGGGATGAAAATGCTCCTTGTTTTGTGCAAACATGTTTCCATGTTTTATGCAAACATGTTGGATGAAAATGCTCCATGTTTTGTACAAACATGTTGGATGAAAATGCTCCATGTTTTGTGCAAAAATGTTAGTGGAGATTTTCTAACCTTTAGTGCATGTATGTGATTCAAAAATGTGTATGATGTATGTGGTTAAATTATTGTGTTATCATCTTAATCCAATGGCTTAGATTCATTCTTGTCTAAAGACAAGTCTAGGGATTTGTGCAAATGGCATTGTAGTAATTTCTTTAACTAAGACAAGGATATTTTTGTAATTAGACAATGATAGTGGTATTCTTGTAATTCCATTCATAGAGTAAGGGTATCTTCGTCATTTAATAAGGCAAGGGTAGTTTGGTAATTTCCTTTACATAGCAAGGGTATTTTCGTAATTTCTACTAAGTGATGGCGTTTTCGTAATTCTTTGCATTTTTCTCTAGACATACTTAAGTAGTCTATTTGTTGTGTTTCATAATATTTGTCCAGATTCTCTTGGTTTTGCTATCGATAATTAAGATTAATATTTATCTTAGTTATAAATTGGGTATGTTACATTCCTTATCACTCCATTTGCTTCCATTCTCAGCCATGAACCAGAAAGCTCAAGTTCCATGGTGTTTTTCCACAAAAATTAACTTCAAATGCCCAAAACCTTAGTTTTAAATCACCAAAACCCCAAATCCCCTTCACTAAACTTGTTCTACACATCGATATTTACCAAACTAATCGATAAAAATTTGAATCCATCACCTTCTCTCACCTTGGGAGAGCATTCTTCACTGCATAAGGAAGGGTTTGGGTGTGATTTGAGAGCTTTGGAGTGAAGGATTTCCATCTTGGAGCAAACTAGACACAAGGACACACTAGCTCTCAAGTGTGGGGTTTTCTTTGGCCTTTTTCTTTCAAAATTTCTCTGAGACTTTTTGAGGTGGTTTATTCTGGAATTTCTGATTTTATTGGTTGTTATTATGTTGATATTGATGTATTAATTTTGGTAGAGTGTTTGGATGTTGTAAAAAATGATTTTTGTCAAAACAGAATTTGACACATGCTGCTGGATTTTCGGATTTCAACAGAATAGAATTTTTTCACGAATTTTTTGGCTCATTTATAATCTTTTTTATTAGCTATAAAAATTATATGTTGAAGCTAACATCATAAGGAAACGTTGATAATTTTCGTGGTTCATGATAAGGAGCTTTACTGCCTGCGAAAAATCATAAACCAAGACTCTAACTATGCTGCCTGGATTGTGGGAACTAAAGCTCTCATTTTGTATAATTTTGTTACCATAGTAAAAGATTGAATTATCACCTGAAATTTTTACAGCTTGTTAATAACATCTTGAAGTGTAACTGCAATTTTTATTTTGAGTTGATTTCATCATTTGCTAAATTTTAAAATTATGGGAACCCTGTTTTGAGCTGTGAAAAAGTGGTCCCTGACCACTAAACTTGTATAATTTAGTTAACATGGTTAAAGAGCTCCAATTGATATGAAAAGTTTACAGGGTATTTTAGACATATGAAGGTATCACAGGTAATTTTTGTGGCTCTTGAATTGGTTATTTGATAGAGAAATTAAATGTTGTCATTGGAATGATAAATCTACTAAGGTGTTGAAAAGATGAGAATGTCTTAAACTAATGATAAAATGACATTTAGTCCAAGTATATGTTATATGAATGAATGCTAGCTACTTTAAAGAATTTTTTTATGAGGCACAATTGGAATCATATTGGGAATAATGCCTATATGTGTCCTATGCAAGCATTCATAGGTAGTAAAGTGAATGATGCATTTAATTAAGTTGTATAGCCATAAGTAAAGACATATGATCCTTTCGACTTTGTCGATGGCAAGTAGAGTGATATATGATCCTTTCAACTTTGTCGATGGCAAGTAGAGTGATATATGGTCCTTTTGACTTTGTCGATGGCAAATATAGTGATATATGATCCTTTCGACTTTGTCGAGGGCAAAATAAATTATCCTTTCGACTGTATCAAGGGCAAATAGGTGACATATGATCCTTTTGACTGTGTCAAGTGCAAATAGAGTGAGATATGATCCTTTTGACTTGTCAAGGGCAAATAAAGATATATGAGGTTCTCTTCGACTTATCAGGGACAATTACAAATAAGTCCATTACACTTTGCATATGGATAATCATGTTATATGTAAATGGTTGATTAGAATTACTTACTATGTGCTTGAGCTTTATAATATACATTCACTAAGTGATTGATTATTAAAAGGTATCCACTTTGGAAGTATCATTTGAACTTTAAAATTGAACCATCGATATATGTTGCATGCTCACTTTTTCCTAATAAACCGAAGTGGCTAGAGTAATGACGATGACGATATGATTATGTAATTAGGGAATTTGCCCTACTGAGAATTGTATAATTCTCACCCCTACTTGTTTGTGTTCCCGTGTTGTCTCGAGGTTGATTCGAGGAACTATGGGCTGTTACACCAAAAGAAGTCGGATTGGCAGTAGTCAGGTGTCTGAAATTGTATCATATGTACTTAGATGTATGTATAAGTGTGTAAATTTAATAGAGAACATATGTGTATTAAAGCTCATAGGAGAGCTTCCTTATGTAATCGACTTTATATTAAATAAATGTTTTGCCTCTTTGCTATATATTTTGATCGAATTACGCTAGTTATTACACGAACCCATTGAATTTGCTATAGCTATTTAAGAAAGGTCCACTAATTAATAAGTAACAACTCTCGAGTATGATTTCATAACCTAAGGATGGTGTTGTACTTGGGAGGGTGTTACACCTAGGAACCTCGGGTTAATTATGAAATGGTGAGCACGCAAAGATTCATTTATTAAGTTCTAAAACATCAATTACCGAGCCCGTTCCTTTTATCATGAGTCTTGTAATGAATGCATCATACTTCATTATGATATACGTGTCAATACCTTATGCAGCATTAAACTTTATAGCATACATCTTGTAACGCCCTGATTTTCTGTTATAGTAAAAATGACCAAAATGCCCCTAAGGTCATTTTCGGCCCAGAATTTGAGGAAAGCCAACCCGATAGTACTCGAAGGGCAAACTCAATGTTGGAAGGGGATTAGTTGGCTTGTATACCTTTTCGGGATCGAAAATCTCGTTTGTCGAGTTTTTGGGTCAAAATGACCAAAACGCCCCTGCGGTGTTTTACCTGTTTGCAAGTGCCGAATGAACTCAAAACTTCTTCAGATGGTTTTAAAAAGGCGTTTTTATGTATTTTGTGACTTTAGTTTTGGTCCCGGAGGTCCCGGGCGAAATTAGTACAAAATTATGATTTTGCCCCTAGTTTCATGTTTTTATGCTTAATCGCATGATTAAGCAAACCTAAGCAATATTAGGCTCTAATCGAAGGTTAATTAATTTCCATAATTAATCTTGAGTCAAAATAATTTATTAAAGTTGATTAGAACCTAAAAGTGCTTAATTACAACTTGAAATCCTATTTTAAATCCAAGATTCCTAGTCATGGAATCTTGAATAGTGTTTTCTCTCTCCAATTCCTTAAATCATGGAATTATGTTTCCAATTGTTTATTCCTAAATCAGTTTTAAACTCTCTAATGATGTATGAGCACTCCTAATCTTGTCATAAAATCCCTAAACCTCATTCTTAGTTACCTAAACTTAAGCTTAATTATTCCTAATCTTGTACCTAAGCTAACCTACACTTAAACCTATCATTAACACCCAATTACATGGAAGATTTTTCTCTCCCCTTGGCTGCTGCATTCTGGCCAAAGCATGCCCTCCCCATTTCCATCACATGTGCAAAATTTTGACACACCAAGACCATGCTTCCAACTCATATATACCATACCTTGTCATACTTTCAATCAAGCTTGATTTTCCAAATGAATAACTAAATGAAATAAACCAATTCCTTCATTTATTTGTGGCTGAAAAACTTTTAGCCATGTCAAGTTTCTAGAAGACTTATTTCATTCAAAATTTGAAAGAAAACTCACTCAAAAACCCATGCTTGAAGCCATACTTTGTATCATAAACTCCACACCTCAAACCATGCTTGTATGACACCTTGTAAGAGATATTTTCCTTCCTTTCCCTCCCTTTTTGCTACAGCTTCTCCTCCCCCTCAATGAGCCTTCATTGTTTTTATTTTCTATAAATACCTATGCTTAAGGACTTGTGAGAACATTTAGATCAATTGCATAGTTTCAAGTTCTTTAGCTTTCTCTAAGTTCTTTTCCTTTTCTCTCAAAGTCTCAAGAGAGTTCTCTCTTATTCTTCATCTTCATCTTCTTCATCTCTTCATCTTATCATCATCTCATAACCTTCAAACACCACCCCCAAAGTCTTGAATCACCTCCTAATCTCTCAAACACCTTACCTCAAACACTACCTCACCTAAACACATTTTTCTCTTCCTTGTTCTTCACAAGGCCGAAGCCATCTTGCCTCAAGGAGGATTTCTTCATCTTGTTTTCCTTTTCAAAGTTCAAGCTTTTATCTCCACTCTAGGTAAGAGTGTTTTTCTAAACCTTGTTTTCTTGAAAATGAGTTTTATCTAGCTTTCTCTTGGATTTTCTTTTTGAAACTTTCTTTGTTTTTCCTTCCTTGATGTTTTGGCCTCTTGGTCTTGATGAGTATATGATAGCTCAATGATGAGAGCTCCTAGATGATGACTATGTGTTCATCCTAAAGGCACCTCTAGAGCTTGAGTTTTTATTTTCCCTAAGTTTCATCTTGATTTACTAACTCAAAATGATTTCTAGCTCAAGAACACCTTCACTCTTTCTTGTTTTTCATTTCGGTTTCCTTGTTTCCTTTCCTCTAGTATTTCGGCTTTATTTCCTTTTCTTTAAGGTCTTGTGTTTCCTTGAAAGTTTATTTATTTTGAACTTGATGATGATGTTCAAGAACCTCATAGTTCCTCTGAGAACTTAGTTCAAGAACTCTAAAGCTCTCTTTGTGATGAGATGAGTGTTTTGTTATTATTTTTTATAAGTCTTGTAAGAGCTCTAGAAAACCTTAAAATGAACTTTGCATTCATGTTTACTTTTATGCTTTGCACATCATATTTATTTTCCTTGTCATCACTAAGTACAAAGATAACAAAGGAACTTGCATAATCATGTTTATATTTCAAGTAGTGCATTATCATGTCTATATTTCAAGTCCTCACTTAAATACCACAGATAATAACAAGTTGGAT
Organism: Dalbergia cultrata; assembly: GCA_031216105.1. Taxonomy (NCBI): domain Eukaryota; kingdom Viridiplantae; phylum Streptophyta; class Magnoliopsida; order Fabales; family Fabaceae; genus Dalbergia; species Dalbergia cultrata. Next base: position 25,886,334 of record CM062345.1, read on the forward strand.
TCATGTTTATTTTATGCTATCACTTTACTTTCTAAAGGAACTTAAAATAAGTGCATGAGCATGTTTATTTTATGTCATCACTTAAGTAAACCTATAGCTCAAAGACTTGCCCATTGTTGTCTCAAACAAAGGCTTGAAATATGTATTTCCTTAGCTTATGTTTTTGGCCTCTAAGAGATTTATTGTGTACAAAGTATTGAAAACTATGTTTTATAATTTTTCTAAGCTTTCATGAGTTTAAGAAATGCATAGAACTAAGTTTTATGAATTTAGAACCTCTTGAGCCAAATTTGATTTAGCTACTTCCCTCATAAATATTTTGATGATTTTAGGTGTTAAAAATGTTTATAAATGAGTTTTGAAAGTTTGAAAAAGGTTCCAAGAGAAACTAGTATTTTATGTGCTTTAGAAATTGTGTTTGATGCCTTTGTATGGAGACTTGGTTTCGATTCTGCCTTGCTATTTTATGGCCACTGTATGTGCTGTTTGATGATGATAATATGATTAAGTTTGAGTATAACTTATGCTAAAATTCATATGTGAAAGATTAAAGAAGTTAGTACCTAGAAAAAAATTAATTTGAGAGTTTTAGATCCCTTAATATTTAATTTTTCTGGATTCTTCCCAGCAACGTTTAGAAATGGTAATCATGGATTTAAATTAGTTTAAATGTGTAGGAATAACTCATAAATGGTTTAAGTCTTGATCTTGATGCCCTAGGAGCAAACCGGGCTTAGAAAGGGTCATTGTTGCAACTCCTAGGTACCCGTAAAGTTAGGATTTTAGATTCTGCATCCTTGAGGTTTAGAGATGTTCTTGACCATAGCGTGAGGTAAGGAATACTTAGATATGAGCCTATAGGTACCCAAGAGTTTAAGTTTTGATGATTTATAACTTGGACTGTGAGTTAAAGACCTTAAGGGTCAATGCATAATACTTTAAGAATTTGTTAATGCTATGACATTTATATGATATAATAAATTGTTGAGATATTTTTGATGCATGAGGAAATGATTGTTTAAGATACGAGTTTATCATAGCATGAGGTTTAAATGAGGAATATGTTGTGTGATTAGCTTGTGGCATAAGTTTTGGTTTGAAGGAAATTTAGTTTAACAAATTTGTTATCTTTGCCAATTTCACAAACCTTAAAGGGTTGAAGAAATGTTTTAAAGTACCACATGAGTTGAAAACCCTAGGTGACACCGGTTTGGCCGAGTGTAACGCCCCGATTTTTCTGTTAGAGTGAAAATGACCAAAATGCCCCTGAGGTCATTTTCAGCCCGGAATTCGAGGAAAGCAGGTTTGGCAGTACTCGAAGGGCAAACTCAATGTTGGAAGGGGATTAGAAAACTTATGTACCTTCCCGGGATCGAAAATCTCGTTTTTTTCGAGTTTTCAGGTCAAAATGACCAAAACGCCCCTGTGGTGTTTTACCCGTTTGCAAGTGCCGGATGAACCCGAAACTTCTCCAGATGGTTTTAAAAGGCGTTTTTATGTATTCTATGACCTCAGTTTTAATTTTTGAAGTCCCGGGCAAAATTAGTGCAAAATTACGGTTTTGCCCCTAGTTTCGTATTTTTACGCTTAATCACTCGATTAAGCAAACCTAAGCAATATTAGGCTCTAATCGAAGGTTAATTAATTTCCTTAATTAATCTAGAGCCAAAATAATTTATTAAAGTTGATTAGAACCAAAAAGTACTTAATTACAACCTAAAATCATATTTTAATTTTATGACACCTAGTCATAGAATCTTGAATAGTGTTTTCTCTTTCCAATTCCTTAAATCATGGAATTGTGTTACACATTGTTTATTCATAAATGAGTTTTAAATTCTTTAATGATGTATGAGCACTCCTAAACTTGTCATAAACTCCTAAATCACATTCTTAGTTACCTAAACTTAAGCTTAATCATTCCTAACCTTGTACCTAAGCTAATACACATCTAAACCTACCATTAACACACAATTAAATGGTCAAATCATCCTCCCATTCTGCTGACCCAAGCTGGCCGTGAACCTCCTCCCTCCATTATGCATCACATGTTCAATTTTTCAACACTCCAAGGCCATACCTCAAGTCACATACACTATACCTTATCATAACTTTCAATCAAGCTTGAATTTCCACATGAATAAATAATTAAAACAACCCATTTTCCCCATTTAATTGTGGCTGGAAAAGTTCCAGCCATGCATTATTTCTAGAAGCCTAATTTCATAAAAATGTGATAGGAAATTAACTCACATCAAGCCATACTTTGTAGCATAGCTTCCATACTTCAAACCATGCTTGAATGACCTTGTGTAAGAGATATTTTCTCTTCCTTCCTCCCTCAAAGGCTACGGCCAAGCCCTCCCCATTCACTCCTCCATGGTTTTGATTTTCTATAAATAGGATGCTTGTGTTAGCCTTGTTACACTTTGAAGCATTTGCAAAGTTTAGAGTTTTAGAGTTGTCTTGCTAGTCTTTCCTTTTTCTCTCAAAGTTCCAAGAGTGTTCTTCCTTTCTTTTCATCTTTATCTTCTTCATCTCTTCACCTCATCATCACCTCTCAACCATCAAACACCACCCCAAAACCTTGAACCATCATCAAACCTCTCAAACACCACACCTCAAACACAACTCCACTTGAAACACATTTTCTTTCTTTTTCTCTCATCAAGGCCGAATCATCATCACCATCCTAGGAGGTGTTGCTCATCTCATTTCCATCTTCAAGTTCAAGCTTTTATCTTCATCAAAAGGTAGGGATTTGTTTTCAAACTTTATTTTGCTCAAGAAAGTGTTTTTCTCTAGTTTTCTCTTGGATTCTTTTTGAACTTTCCTTTGTCTTTCCTTTCCTTTCATTTTCGGCCATGAGGCCTTGATTTGAGCATGATAGCTTGATGATGAGAGTTTCTAGATGATGACATTGTGTTCATCTCAAAGAAACCTCTAAAGCTTGAGTTTTCCTTTTCTTACAACTTCATCTATATGTTATCTAGCTCACATGGTTTTCCAACTTAAGAAAAATTAATCTAAGGATTTCTAAAAGCCCAAGCCTACCCTTGTCAACCTTAAAGTTGGCCGGCACGTTCTAGAGATTTGTCTCTAGATAGGGGTTTTGGGTACTTATATCTTGTTAAAGTCTTAAATGAGCTCTAGTTAAACATAAAAATGAAACTTGCATCATGTTTACTTTAAGCTTTGCATATCATGTTTATTTCCTTGCTATCACTAAATCCCAAGATAATGAATGAACTTGCATTATCATGTTTATGTTTCAAGCTTTGCATTATCATATTTATATTTCAAGTCCTCACCTAAATACCAAAGATAATAATATATTGCACCACATATTTATTTTATGCTCTCACTTTACTTTCTAGCAATAACTAAAATAAGTGCATGAGCATGTTTATTTTTATGTCATCACTTTAATGATTCTAGAGCTCAAAGACTTGCCCAATGATATCTCAAACAAAGGTCTAAAACATTTATTTCCTATGGCTCATATTTCGGCCCTATGAGGCCTTAATGTTTTCAAGTATTGAAAACTATGTTTTATAATTTTTCTAAACTTATATGAGTATAAGGAATGTGTAGAACTAAGTGTTATGAATTTAGGACCTCTTGAGATGAAAATAATATAGCCACTGCCCTATTAAGTATTTTCATGAGTTTAGATGATAAAAGTGTTCATAAAAGAGTTTTGAAGGTTTTAATAAGGTTCCAAGAGAAACTAGTATTTTATGTGCTTTAGAAACTATGATTCAATGCCTTTAAATGGAGTTTCTGTTTCGGTTCTGCCTTGCTATGTTTGGCCACTGTATGAGCTGTGTTAATGATGTTAATATGCTTATGTTTGGGTAATAATTATGTTAAGACTCATATGTGAAAGATAGGATAAGTTAGGAACTAGAAAAGAATTAATTTGAGAGTTCTAGATCCCTTAAAGATTCATTTTTCTGGATTCTGTCCAGCAAGGTTTAGATTCAATAATCATGGTTTTAAATTAGTTTATATGTGTAGGAATGACTCATAATTGGTTTAGGACTTAATCTTGAAACCTTAGGAGCAAACCGAACTTAGAAAGGGTCATTATTGTGACTTCTAGGTACCCGTAAAGTTAGTATTTTGATTTCTGCACTCTTGAGGTTTAGAGATGTTCTTGACCATAGGGTGAGGTGAGAAATACTTAGTTATAACCTTATAGGTTCCCAAGAGACTAGGTGTTGATGATCAATAACTTAGAAAGTGAGATAAAGATCTAAACCGTAATTTCTAGAACTCCGTAATCACATAAACATAAAGCTGTCCAAATTCTGCTTAGTGCTATTTGGATTAGTTCTTGAGCATAAAATTTGTATAACTCATTAATTGTCAAACTATAGGCGTATAAAGAAGTTAAGGATAATGCTAGAACAATTAATTTGCAAGTTTAAGACTCATAAGAATCAAAGTTTAAAACACTATGAGTTATAACATAACATGTCTATGAGCTTATGGGGATGATTGTTAATATGACTATGTGATGATGTTTTTGTGAAAGTTTTATGTGACGAATGTTATGAGAAAGTTTCATGTGATGATATATATGTTATGAAAAAGCTACATGAGAATGCATGATAAAAATGAATATGATAAATGATGAGGTAATTGTGATTTAATACTTATGAGAATATAAATGTGACACAACACTGAGACGCGCTTCTCTGGGTGACACCGTTCGGCCGAGCACCCCCAGGAGGAGACAAATCCGTGAGGGTATGTGTAGATGCAGCCTGCCAAAGCGGACAAATTGCGAGGCCCACGTGGCTAGCAAAGCGTTTCAAAGAGGAAATGACCCTAGAAAGGAGATCCTTAATTTGCCCCCTAGCCCGTACTTTAAGTCGGGATTATGTTACGCTTATCATAGGATAAGTAAGAGCTAGTGACGACTAGTTGAGGTATGAGCTCATAACCTAGAGAAGTTTTAGGGCGGCCCCATGAGATGAAAGTTAAAGTTAACAATGTCACATAAAACTATACTTATGCCAATGTTATAATGTTTCCTAGTTATTCTACTGTTTGGTTTACCTTATGATGCATTCATATCATTAGTATATTTCTGCTTAAGTTATAAAGACGCATTATAAAATATGATGGACTTTGGATAAAATACCTCTTTGGAAAACCAACTTAAAAGGAATTTATATGCATGCACACCTTTTAGAAATAAACCCAAGGTTCCTGAGGATGTGACGATGACACCTAGGTAGGGATAACCCTACTGAGAATTCTTTTAGAAAGATTCTCATTCCCTCTCTCTTTTCTTCCGTCATATCTTAAGATGGCGACGTTTGTACTCTTCATCGACACCCCGGTATGGGAGTTGCACCATGACCCAAGACTCGGGTCATACCATTTTGAGGGTCGCCGCACGGTCGAGTATTCATGTTCATGGGGCGACCCTTCACAAGCATCCCGCCCCGAGCTACCGCTTCACCCCGACTGCTCCCTACCGTCATAACGGGATTTTTGAGTGAGCGAGACCACGCGATGAGCAGATCCTCCGCATGGAGCCCGAGACATCAGCGGTACGCGAGTACCCCGAGTATGTGCCGCGTCCCCAGTACTCGGAGACGGACCCATCCGAGGACCCGCCATCCCACATGTACAATTGGAGCTCCAGTCCCGCTCCTCCACCGATGAGGGCTGGGAGTGAGGAGACGGTGGTCCAGCCGAGGTTGGCTCGACGGCCATCTATGCGCCCTCGCCGCGGTGGACATGCCCCGATGATGCGCTCGACCACTCCCGCCGAGATTCGTCAGTGGATCGACTCGACCCCACAGTATTCGGACCAGCAGGAGTAGTCATAGGAGGGTTAGTAGTTAGTGCACACGCACGCCACATAGTAGAGGACAAACCTTCTTTTGTATATGAGGTTGTCTCCTTTAGGTGCACATGGGTATGGGGGTAGTTTCTCTTGTATTTGCTTTTTATGATTTCCTTGTATTGCATTTCAGTTGTATTTTGCTTCATGATGTATCAAATAGTCCTGCCTCTTTGGGTAGGCACGTTATATCTATATATATATCTATGTTTTAGTTGATGTTCCCATGACATGATGTGTTTCTCATGCTTTGCTTATATGTTTCGCTATGATTCCCCTTAAAGTTTCGTGCGTGGCTCTCACTTTGATTTTAAATTCCAAAAAGAAAAATTTTACCCATATTTTCGCTAAGTATTTTCTAAGTGAAAGATGAGACCAAGAGGTAATATTCTAAAGATTAACCTAAGAACATACTAGTAGTCTTGGGTTAAGATTTAGGGTGTTACATTATGGTATCAGAGCAGTTCGATTCTCATGGAGCCTGAGGATTGGATTGACTATGCTTTATAAGCATAATACGATAGTTATGTCATGTATAGTGCTTGATAGAGATAAGCTGTAGGACTAGAGATGCATGACTTCTGTTGGTTGCAAGTGCCATGGTAACTAGCTCATTTTGCATGGATATTGAGCCTGATCAACTTGATGTTCATTGTTTCATGTGTATAGGGACCAATGGCACCGCGACGATGGCCTAGGACTACACCCGATGTTGAACAAGATGATACAACTGCTGCTGCTGTCCGTCGCATGGCGCAAGCCATGGAACGGATGTTCGACCGAATGGATCAACAAGCGAATGCTGCTCCCGTTCCCCCTCCTTCCCCCTGGCCGAGATGGTGGAACAAGCCCGCTTCGGCGAGTTCCGCAAGGCGAACCCGCCAGTGTTCCGAGGGGTGATGGACCCCGACAAGGCTGATGAATGGATCAAAGACATGGAGAAGATCTACTCTGTCGTTACCTGCTCGGAGGAGCAGAAGGTCACATTTGCTGCTTTTATGCTGAAGTCCGACGCCGAGTTCTGGTGGAACGGCACGAGGCATCTGCTAGAAGCCTCTGGAACTCCCATTGACTGGGAGCTGTTCAAGACTTACTTCTATGAGAAGTACTTTCCGGAGTCCGTGAGGAACGCGAAGGACGTTGAGTTCATGCAGTTGACCCAAGGAGGGCTCATCAGAGCCCAATACACCGCAAAGTTTGAGGAGCTAATCGTTCTCTCGGGTGTTCCAAGGGAACCCCGATGAAGTTTGGAAGTGTGTGAAGTATGAGGCCGGTCTGAAGGCAGAGATGAACTACGCTGTGGCCCATATGGAGATCAGAGACTTCCCGACTCTGGTCAACAAGTGCGGATACTTGAAGAAGGACAGAGAAAGATTCAAATCACAAGGGCGGAGCGAGCTAAGGGGCTCGGACCTTAAGCCCCGAAGTTCAAATCGCAGTACCCGTCAAGGAATCACTACAACCCCTACCAGACAAACCAGTTCCGACAACAACAACAACAACCGCCAAGAGCTCCTGCTCACCAACAATCCAAGCAACACCAAAGGCCGCCATTTCAACATCAAGGCCCGAGGAATTTCAATAATCAACCCCGTGGACCGGTGGACCCAAACCACAATGGAGGACCAAGTGGAGCCAAGAACAAGGCACCACAAACCCCTGGCCGCTACCCCGAGCAACATCTGGCCGACGTCGCCCACAATGCGGGAAGAGCCACGGAATCGCCCATGCTTAGGGTCGAATGTATGCTTCAAGTGTGGCAAGCCTGGCCACTATGCAAAGGACTGCTCCGGACAAGGGACATCGAACCAAAACCCCCGACCACAATACCGAGGAAGGGTCTTTACCCTTAACGCAGAAGACGCCAAGAAGTCCAAAGATCTCATCGAAGGTATGTGCGAAGTAAACGGTAAAGCCTTAACTGTACTATATGACTCTGGTGCTACTCATTCTTTCATTTCACTTGCTAGTGTCGAGTCCTTAAATCTAAAAGTCTCTAAACTTCCCTTCGATCTTATTGTTTCTACTCCTACAAATCGCCTGTTAATACTTGCCGTTGTTGTTTAAACTGTCATCTTGTTGTAGAAAATAGGTCTTTTATCATAGATTTAATTTGTTTACCCTTGAAAGACATAGGCGTTATCTTAGGCATGAACTGGCTTCACCCCAATCGTGTGATGTTAGATTGTGGAACCCAAACCGTAGTTTTCCCTTCTCCTCCCGAAAACATCACTCAACCCATTAGGCTGTACCTAAATTCCGTAGAGGTCTTATGTAGTGGGGAGAAAACTAAGGGATATGTTCTCCTAGCCACTTTGTGATGTAGACTTGGAGCAGAACCTAGGTGAGATACTGTGGTGAGAGACTATCCCGAGGTGTTTCCAGATGAAATACCCGAGTTCCCTCCCGAAAGAGAAGTGGAGTTCTCCATAGAGTTGGTTCCTGGGACAGGACCAATCTCTATAGCCCCGTATAGGATGTCACCCTCGGAGTTAACAGAGTTGAAAACCCAGTTAGAGGAGCTGTTAGAAAAGAGTTTTATAAGGCCGAGTGCTTCACCTTGGGGCGCTCCGGTCTTATTTGTGAAGAAAAAGGACGGAAGTATGAGGATGTGTATAGACTATAGGCAGTTGAACCAAGTAACCATAAAGAATAAATACCCATTGCCTAGGATTGATGATCTTATGGACCAATTGAAAGGAGCAAAGATAGTGTTTTCTAAGATTGATTTAAGGTCAGGTTACCATCGATTAGGGTGAGAGATTCGGATATTCCTAAAACCGCCTTCGAACTCGGTATGGACACTTTGAGTTCAATGTAATGTCGCTTTGGTTTGATGAATGCTCCCAGTTTTTATGGATTACATGAATAGGATCTTTAGACCCTATTTAGATCAATTCGTGGTTGTGTTCATAGATGATATTCTCATCTATTCGAAAACCCACGAGGAGCATGAGCGTCATTTAAGGTTGGTTTTAGAGGTATTAAAGGAGAAGAAGTTATACGCTAAGTTGTCTAAGTGTGAATTTTGGTTAGAGGAGGTAAAGTTCTTAGGACATGTTGTGTCAAAAGGTGGCATAGCTGTCGACCCAAGTAAGATAGAGGCCGTGATGAATTGGGATAGACCAACCTCTGTAACTGAGATTAGAAGCTTTTTGGGTTTAGCTGGATATTACCGTAGGTTCATTAAAGGATTTTCCCAGTTAGCCCTACCCTTAACTAAGCTCACTAGGAAGAATGCCCTGCTTGAGTGGAGCCCGAGTGTGAAAAGAGTTTCCTAGAGCTTAAGGAAAAGCTCACCTCAACCCCAGTTTTAGTTTTACCTGACCCCAATGTACCCTTCGAGGTATATTGCGATGCTTCTGGCAAAGATTTAGGTTGTGTGTTGATGCAAAACAGGCAAGTGGTAGCCTATGCGTCCAGGCAACTCAAGCCTCATGAGGTAACCTACCCCACCCATGACCTTGAACTAGCAGCCATCGTGTTCGCTCTAAAGATGTGGAGACACCACTTGTATGGTGTGAGGTTTGAAGTTTTCTCCGATCATAAGAGTCTCAAGCATCTCTTTGATCAAAAGGAGTTGAATATGAGGCAAAGGAGATGGATGGAATTCCTCAAGGACTACGATTTTGGTTTAAGTTACCACCCCGGCAAGGCTAATGTGGTAGCCGACGCCTTGAGCCGAAACTCGTTACGTCTGTCAAGTATGATGGTTAATGAAGTTGGGTTAATAGAGCAATTTAGGAATATGAATCTTGGAATGTCTATAACGGAGAATGGCATCGTGATGAGTCATCTCACGGTGACCAGTGGGTTTAAGCAAAGGATTATGCTTGCCCAAAGAGAAAATGAGGACTTTATGGAGACAATCGAGGCAGAAAAGGCAGGAAAGTTGAAAGGTTTTGTACGAGGCCCCGACTGGTTATGGAGGTTCGAGGGGCTTAATCTGGTGCCACAAGATGGTGACCTCCGAGAGAAGATCTTGGAGGAGGCTCACAAGAGCCATTTTGCCATCCATCCTGGTACTACAAAGATGTATCAGGACTTAAAGAGGATGTTTTGGTGGCCCGGATTAAAGAAGGATGTGGTCGCCTGGGTGAGTAAGTGTTTGGTCTGCCAAAAGGTCACGATCGAACACCAAAAACCTTCTGGCATGTTGCAACCCCTGTCAATCCCCGAGTGGAAGTGGGAGAGTATATCAATGGACTTCGTGACAGGATTGCCAAAGACCCAAGCTGGCCACGATGCCGTATGGGTAATCGTGGATCGACTGACTAAGTCGGCTCACTTTCTACCTATTCGAGTCACGTACTCGTTGGATAAGTTGGCCCTGCTTTACATCCAAGAAATAGTAAGGTTGCATGGAGTACCATCGACGATAATCTCGGATCGAGATCCGCGGTTTACGTCACGTTTTTGGGGAGCCTTCCAAAAGGCGTTTGGTTCCAAGTTGTGCCTAAGCACTGCTTACCACCCACAAACGGATGGTCAGTCCGAGAGGACAATCCAAACCCTGGAAGATATCGAGAGCCTGTGTCTTAGACCAAAAGGAATTTGGGATAAGTACATGCCTTTGATCGAGTTTGCGATAACAACGGTTATCACGCAAGCATCGGTATGGCACCGCATTTGAGGCATTATACGGAAGGAAGTGCCAATCACCCTTGTGTTGGTACGAGCCCGGAGAGCAAAGTGTCTTAGGACCTGAGGTAGTAAGGGAAACGACGGAACAAATCAAGAAGATCAAGGATAGAATCTTAACCGCTCAAAGTCGACAGAAAAGCTACGCGGATAAAAGGCACAAGCCCTTGGAGTTCCAAGAGGGAGAACATGTATTTCTAAGAATCACCCCCACTACAGGAATAGGGAGAGCCATGAAAGTTAAAAAGTTGAGTCCCTGATTTCTCGGTCCTTTTGAAATTCTTCAAAGAGTCGGATCCGTAGCTTACAAAATAGCCTTACCACCCAATCTGTCAAACCTTCATGATGTCTTTCACGTCTCCCAGTTATGTAAATATGAGTCCGACCCTAGTCATGTCCTAGAACCAGAGCATGTACAGTTAAGGGAGGACCTCACTTTCAATGTACCGCCTACGAGAATAGTGGATCACGGAGTCAAGCAGTTAAGGAGCAAGTCATTCCTTTGGTAAAAGTGGCGTGGGGACAAGGCAAGTCGGAAGAATACACGTGGGAACTAGAGTCAGAGATGAAGTCCAAATATCCAGAGCTTTTCTAAGGTACGAATTTCGAGGGCGAAATTCTTTTTAAGGAGGGGAGTAATGTAACGCCCCGATTTTTCTGTTAGAGTGAAAATGACCAAAATGCCCCTGAGGTCATTTTCATTGACCGAGGAAAGCCGGTCTTGGCAAGACTCGAAGGGCAAACTCAATGTTGGAAGGGGATTAGAAAACTAATGTACCTTCCCGGGATCGAAAATCTCGTTTTTCGAGTTCGAGTCAAAATGACTAAAACGCCTGTGGTGTTTTACCCGCTTGCAAGTGCGGATGAACCCAAACTTCTCGGATGGTTTTAAAAGGCGTTTTTATGTATTCTATGACCTCAGTTTTAATTTTTGAAGTCCCAGGCAAAATTAGTGCAAAATTACGGTTTTGCCCCTAGTTTCGTATTTTTACGCTTAATCACTCGATTAAGCAAACCTAAGCAATATTAGGCTCTAATCGAAGGTTAATTAATTTCCTTAATTAATCTAGAGCCAAAATAATTTATTAAAGTTGATTAGAACCAAAAGTACTTAATTACAACCTAAAATCATATTTTAATTTTATGACACCTAGTCATAGAATCTTGAATAGTATTTTCTCTTTCCAATTCCTTAAATCATGGAATTGTGTTACACATTGTTTATTCATAAATGAGTTTTAAATTCTTTAATGATGTATGAGCACTCCTAAACTTGTCATAAACTCCTAAATCACATTCTTAGTTACCTAAACTTAAGCTTAATCATTCCTAACCTTGTACCTAAGCTAATACACATCTAAACCTACCATTAACACACAATTAAATGGTCAAATCATCCTCCCATTCTGCTGACCCAAGCTGGCCGTGAACCTCCTCCCTCCATTATGCATCACATGTTCAATTTTTCAACACTCCAAGGCCATACCTCAAGTCACATACACTATACCTTATCATAACTTTCAATCAAGCTTGAATTTCCACATGAATAAATAATTAAAACAACCCATTTTCCCCATTTAATTGTGGCTGGAAAAGTTCCAGCCATGCATTATTTCTAGAAGCCTAATTTCATAAAAATGTGATAGGAAATTAACTCACATCAAGCCATACTTTGTAGCATAGCTTCCATACTTCAAACCATGCTTGAATGACCTTGTGTAAGAGATATTTTCTCTTCCTTCCTCCCTCAAAGGCTACGGCCAAGCCCTCCCCATTCACTCCTCCATGGTTTTGATTTTCTATAAATAGGATGCTTGTGTTAGCCTTGTTACACTTTGAAGCATTTGCAAAGTTTAGAGTTTTAGAGTTGTCTTGCTAGTCTTTCCTTTTTCTCTCAAAGTTCCAAGAGTGTTCTTCCTTTCTTTTCATCTTTATCTTCTTCATCTCTTCACCTCATCATCACCTCTCAACCATCAAACACCACCCCAAAACCTTGAACCATCATCAAACCTCTCAAACACCACACCTCAAACACAACTCCACTTGAAACACATTTTCTTTCTTTTTCTCTCATCAAGGCCGAATCATCATCACCATCCTAGGAGGTGTTGCTCATCTCATTTCCATCTTCAAGTTCAAGCTTTTATCTTCATCAAAAGGTAGGGATTTGTTTTCAAACTTTATTTTGCTCAAGAAAGTGTTTTTCTCTAGTTTTCTCTTGGATTCTTTTTGAACTTTCCTTTGTCTTTCCTTTCCTTTCATTTTCGGCCATGAGGCCTTGATTTGAGCATGATAGCTTGATGATGAGAGTTTCTAGATGATGACATTGTGTTCATCTCAAAGAAACCTCTAAAGCTTGAGTTTTCCTTTTCTTACAACTTCATCTATATGTTATCTAGCTCACATGGTTTTCCAACTTAAGAAAAATTAATCTAAGGATTTCTAAAAGCCCAAGCCTACCCTTGTCAACCTTAAAGTTGGCCGGCACGTTCTAGAGATTTGTCTCTAGATAGGGGTTTTGGGTACTTATATCTTGTTAAAGTCTTAAATGAGCTCTAGTTAAACATAAAAATGAAACTTGCATCATGTTTACTTTAAGCTTTGCATATCATGTTTATTTCCTTGCTATCACTAAATCCCAAGATAATGAATGAACTTGCATTATCATGTTTATGTTTCAAGCTTTGCATTATCATATTTATATTTCAAGTCCTCACCTAAATACCAAAGATAATAATATATTGCACCACATATTTATTTTATGCTCTCACTTTACTTTCTAGCAATAACTAAAATAAGTGCATGAGCATGTTTATTTTTATGTCATCACTTTAATGATTCTAGAGCTCAAAGACTTGCCCAATGATATCTCAAACAAAGGTCTAAAACATTTATTTCCTATGGCTCATATTTCGGCCCTATGAGGCCTTAATGTTTTCAAGTATTGAAAACTATGTTTTATAATTTTTCTAAACTTATATGAGTATAAGGAATGTGTAGAACTAAGTGTTATGAATTTAGGACCTCTTGAGATGAAAATAATATAGCCACTGCCCTATTAAGTATTTTCATGAGTTTAGATGATAAAAGTGTTCATAAAAGAGTTTTGAAGGTTTTAATAAGGTTCCAAGAGAAACTAGTATTTTATGTGCTTTAGAAACTATGATTCAATGCCTTTAAATGGAGTTTCTGTTTCGGTTCTGCCTTGCTATGTTTGGCCACTGTATGAGCTGTGTTAATGATGTTAATATGCTTATGTTTGGGTAATAATTATGTTAAGACTCATATGTGAAAGATAGGATAAGTTAGGAACTAGAAAAGAATTAATTTGAGAGTTCTAGATCCCTTAAAGATTCATTTTTCTGGATTCTGTCCAGCAAGGTTTAGATTCAATAATCATGGTTTTAAATTAGTTTATATGTGTAGGAATGACTCATAATTGGTTTAGGACTTAATCTTGAAACCTTAGGAGCAAACCGAACTTAGAAAGGGTCATTATTGTGACTTCTAGGTACCCGTAAAGTTAGTATTTTGATTTCTGCACTCTTGAGGTTTAGAGATGTTCTTGACCATAGGGTGAGGTGAGAAATACTTAGTTATAACCTTATAGGTTCCCAAGAGACTAGGTGTTGATGATCAATAACTTAGAAAGTGAGATAAAGATCTAAACCGTAATTTCTAGAACTCCGTAATCACATAAACATAAAGCTGTCCAAATTCTGCTTAGTGCTATTTGGATTAGTTCTTGAGCATAAAATTTGTATAACTCATTAATTGTCAAACTATAGGCGTATAAAGAAGTTAAGGATAATGCTAGAACAATTAATTTGCAAGTTTAAGACTCATAAGAATCAAAGTTTAAAACACTATGAGTTATAACATAACATGTCTATGAGCTTATGGGGATGATTGTTAATATGACTATGTGATGATGTTTTTGTGAAAGTTTTATGTGACGAATGTTATGAGAAAGTTTCATGTGATGATATATATGTTATGAAAAAGCTACATGAGAATGCATGATAAAAATGAATATGATAAATGATGAGGTAATTGTGATTTAATACTTATGAGAATATAAATGTGACACAACACTGAGACGCGCTTCTCCTGGGTGACACCGGTTCGGCCGAGCACCCCCAGGAGGAGACAAATCCGTGAGGGTATGTGTAGATGCAGCCTGCCAAAGCGGACAAATTGCGAGGCCCACGTGGCTAGCAAAGCGTTTCAAAGAGGAAATGACCCTAGAAAGGAGATCCTTAATTTGCCCCCTAGCCCGTACTTTAAGTCGGGATTATGTTACGCTTATCATAGGATAAGTAAGAGCTAGTGACGACTAGTTGAGGTATGAGCTCATAACCTAGAGAAGTTTTAGGGCGGCCCCATGAGATGAAAGTTAAAGTTAACAATGTCACATAAAACTATACTTATGCCAATGTTATAATGTTTCCTAGTTATTCTACTGTTTGGTTTACCTTATGATGCATTCATATCATTAGTATATTTCTGCTTAAGTTATAAAGACGCATTATAAAATATGATGGACTTTGGATAAAATACCTCTTTGGAAAACCAACTTAAAAGGAATTTATATGCATGCACACCTTTTAGAAATAAACCCAAGGTTCCTGAGGATGTGACGATGACACCTAGGTAGGGATAACCCTACTGAGAATTCTTTTAGAAAGATTCTCATTCCCTCTCTCTTTTCTTCCGTCATATCTTCAGATGGCGACGTTTGTACTCTTCATCGACACCCCGGTATGGGAGTTGCACCATGACCCGGCACTCGGGTCATACCATTTTGAGGGTCGCTGCACGGTCAGAGTATTCATGTTCATGGGACGACCCTTCGCGCATCCCGTCCCGAGCTACCGCTTCACCCCGACTGCTCCTTACCGTCATAACGGGATTTTTTAGTGAGCGAGACCACGCGATGAGCAGATCCTCCGCATGGAGCCCGAGACATCAGCGGTACGCGAGTACCCCGAGTATGTGCCGCGTCCCGGACTGCTGAGACGGACCCATCCGAGGACCCGCCATCCCACATGTACAGTTGGAGCTCCAGTCCCGCTCCTCCACCGATGAGGGCTGGGAGTGAGGAGACGGTGGTCCAGCCGAGGTTGGCTCGACGGCCATCTATGCGCCCTCGCCGCGGTGGACATGCCCCGATGATGCGCTCGACCACTCCCGCCGAGATTCGCCAGTGGATCGACTCGACCCCACAAAGATTCGGACGGCGGGAGTAGTCATAGGAGGGTTAGTAGTTAGTGCACACGCACGCCACATAGTAGAGGACAAACCTTCTTTTGTATATGAGGTTGTCTCCTTTAGGTGCACATGGGTATGGGGGTAGTTTCTCTTGTATTTGCTTTTTATGATTTCCTTGTATTGCATTTCAGTTGTATTTTGCTTCATGATGTATCAAATAGTCCTGCCTCTTTGGGTAGGCACGTTATATCTATATATATATCTATGTTTCAGTTGATGTTCCCATGACATGATGTGTTTCTCATGCTTTGCTTATATGTTTCGCTATGATTCCCCTTAAAGTTTCGTGCGTGGCTCTCACTTTGATTTTAAATTCCAAAAAGAAAAATTTTACCCATATTTTCGCTAAGTATTTTCTAAGTGAAAGATGAGACCAAGAGGTAATATTCTAAAGATTAACCTAAGAACATACTAGTAGTCTTGGGTTAAGATTTAGGGTGTTACACCGAGCACCCCCAGGAGATTTTTATGTGACAAAGCACTAAGACGTGCTTTCCTGGGTGACACCAGTTTGGCCGAGCACCCCTAGGGGAGACAAATCTGTGAGGGCATGAGTAGATGCAGCCTACCAAAATGGACAAATTACTGTGGCTTAATGCTCGCAAAGCGTTTCAAAGAGGGTATATCCTAAGAGAGGTGATCCCTGCCCCCTACCCGTACTTGCGTAGTCGGGATTATTTGATTATATTTCGCTTATTCAGATAATAAGCAAGAGCTAGTGACGACTAGCTGAGGTATCAGCTCATAACCTAGTTATTTTAGGGTGGCCTTGTTATGCTAAAGTACCATGATTAATGTCACGAAGTTGAGGAAAGATCCACTTGATAGTTATATGCCCTTTATGCCACTAGGGTGCTTCTTGATGTTATGATTCATTGAGTTATTTGATTGAGGCATTGCCATGCATTCATGTTTTAATATGTTGCATTCATAACATCTAGATGCATGCTAAAAGGAATGAACCTTGGCTAATTGGTTTTATAAACCCTAATAATGAACCTTTTATGTATGCACACCTTTTATATCAAACCCAAGGTTCCTGAGGATATGAACGATGTAACCCTAGGGTAGGAGACCCCTACTGAGATTCTTTAGTAAGAATTCTCACTCCTCTCTCTCCTTTTTCTTTCTTCTGTCACATCTTCAGAGAGCGATGGCAACGTTCATCGTTTTTGTCGACACGCCGACCTGGGAGGTCCACTTTGATCCGGATCATGGATCATACCATTTTGAGGGGCAGTGCACCGTGCGAGTTTTCATGTTCATCGGACGCCCCTTTGCACACCCTGTACAGAGCTACCGTTTCTCCCCGATGTCACCCTATGATGATGCGATGGTTTTTGAGCACGCCCGGACGCGAGATGAGAGGATTCTGTGGACGTATACTGGTGGTTCGATGCCTCGAGACTTCCAGGACTACATGCCTCGGTCTCTCAGTTCGAAGGACGACCCTTCCGAGGACCTGCCGGCACATATGTATAGCGAGAGCTTCGCTCCTACACCTCAGTACATACGAGACGTGAGCGAGGAGACTGTTACACAGCCGAGACTGGCTAGGCGAGCCGAGAGGCGCCCCTATCGAGGAGCTCACGCTCAGTCTTTGCAAGTACCCACTCCTGCCGCCCTGCGTCCATGGATCGGTTACACTCCACCCTTCCCCGAGTTCCAGCAGCAGACGTCTTAGGGGAGGCTTAGTGCACACACTCACACATAGACTGGATAAACCTGCTTTTGTTTTGAGGTTATCCATTATAGGTGCACTCGGGTAGTGATGGTTTACTTTATGTTACTTTATGTTTCCTTGTTTATGTTGTATTTCCTTTTTTGTTGTATTATAAGCTCTGCCCGTCCCTATGAGGGTATGACTACCTATGTATTTCTAATTATGTTATTAATGAAATGTTTCTGTTATTGTGATGGTCATTGCTCTGTTGTTACTTGTCCTTAACTTCCGTGTTACTCTCTGATTGCTAATCGTGTTTTATATTTCTGTCTTACGATTAGACTAAGAACGCGACTCTCACTTTGTTTTATGTTTTCAAAAAAAATTACCTATAATTTCCGCTAAGTATTTTAATAAAATGATGAGACGAAGAAGTAATAACCTAATGATTAGCCTAATATGTTCTAGAGTATTGGGTTAAAAATTAGGGTGTTACACATCTAACTTCATAACAATCATGATATGCATAGAACATGGTTCATGAATGACATTCCTTGGTTCTTTAGGTGACATAAGTTAGTTCTTTTCACTCTTGGGGCCACCCAATTACTTTTCCCTTTTAAGAGTACTTCTTGGTTATGAGCTCATACCTCACTAGTCGTCACTAGCATGCACTTATCCCTTTTGATAAGTTAAAGTCCCGACTTAATAAGTACGGGTTAGGGGGCAAGAATCACCTTTTCATCACCTATAGTTTGATGAGTCCAAAGGATCATTTTCTCATGTTTTAAGTCACCTTAAGTCTTAGCATGTTATAACAAGATGCAATACATAACTCATAAATGCCATAATTCTTCATATATTTCTAGCATATGCATTTATAATGTTCCAAATAAAACTATAATATGCAAACGATGAATTCTATCTCTAAGGATCAATATCTTACATGAATTCATCATCTCAAATCATCAACACATAATTATTCCCTTAAATAGCTAAACCCCTAAATCGAGTAACTCTAATTATCAAATTATTTTCTTATGCATCTAACGGACTGATTATCATCATTACCACCAATTTATAACCTCAAGAACATCATTAATCAAAGTTGGACAACATAGGTAGTAAATGAATTTCTATGTTTTATAGCATTCTAGAAGCTGTGTTTTACACCTTTTCTTATTACTAGCTTTCCCTATAACGCTAAAATTAATTCCTAGACCATTTATGAGTCATCCTTACTCAAGTAAACATGGTATAACATGATTTTACAAACTTCAAAGGTGCTGGAATAGACTGCATAACTTGTTTCCTTAGGAGTTCTAAAAATCACATTTTCAATTCTTTTTAGTTATTAGGATTGCCTAAAGTGCCAAGAACAATTACCACGTCAAGTAGCAAGGTATCTAACACATTTAAATCATCCAAATAGAATTTAAAGGTGTTGGGAAAAGAAAAAGAACAAAACCGAAAAGTAAAAAGTACCATGAGCACAAAATAAGGCATTTCTAGTAACTAAACTTCATACTTAAAATAACTTCTAAATCAAGAGATATAATATCAACAATTTATACTATTAGGAACATAAATAATACTCCAAAAATAGTGGCAATACTTAAAGTAAACTTTATTTAACATTCTTGATACTATCATTTCTTTCCAAGGGTATCATAAAACGCAAGTCTTGAAACATAGTATAAAGAGAACCATATCATATTCTTTATTTTATGCCCCAAGAGCTCCTATCTAGAGTGAACTGTAGAATGTGCCAGCCAACTTTAAGTTGACAAGGGTAAACTTTGGGCTCTATGAAAACCAAGTGATATATTTTCTTAAGTAAAACCTTTAGTGAGCTATGTAACACCCTAATTTTTAACCCAACTTTCTAGAACACATTAGGTTAATCATTAGGTTATTACTTCTTAGTCTAATCATTTTATTAAAATACTTAGCGAAAATTACAAGTAAATTTTTTTTTGAAATATAAAACCAAAGTGAGAGCCGCGTTCTTATCTAATCGAGAGACATAAATATCAATCATAAGGAACACAAAAGTTAAAGCAAGTAACAATAGAACAATGGTCATCACAATAAAGGAAACATTTCATTAATAATATAGTTAAGGTAAATAAGTAGTCACGCCCTTATAGAAACGGGCTAAACTTGCGATACAGAAGAAAAGGAAATACAACAGAAACAAGAAAGCATAAATAAACCGCGACTACCCGAGTGCACCTATGATGGATAACCTCAAGGAAAAAGAAGGTTTATCCTATCTATGTGAGAGTGTGTGCACTAACCCTCCCCTATGACGTCAGCTACTGGAACCCGGGGTATGGCAGAACATAACCGATCCACGGACATAGTGCGGTAGGAGTGGGCATGCGCGATGACTGGGCGTAAGCTCCTCGATAGGGGCACCTCTCGGCTCGCCTAGCCAATCTCGGCTGAGTGACAATCTCCTCGCTCTCGCCTTACACGAACTAAGGAATGGGAGCAAAGCTCTCACTATGCACATGCGTCGGTGGGTCCTTAGAAGGGTCATGCTCCAAACTGGGAGACCGAGGTACGTAGTCCTGGAAGTCTCGAGGCATCGATCCACCAATGTACGTCCGTAAAATCTTCTCGTTGCGCGTTTGGACGCGCTAAAACACCATGGCATCGTCATAGGGAGACATCAAAGAGAAACGGTAGCTCTGTACAGGGTGTGTGAAGGGGCGTCCGATGAACATGAAGACTAGCACTGTGCACTACCCTTCAAAATGATATGATCTGTGGTCCGGATCATAGTGAACCTCCTAAGTTAGCGTGTCGACAAAGACCACAAACGTCGCCATCGCTCTCTGAAGATGTGATGGAAGAAAGAGAAGGAAGAGAAAGGAGTGAGAATTCTTACTAAAGAATCTCAGTAGGAGTTTCCTATCCTAGGGTTACATCGTTCACATCCTCAAGAACTTTAGGTTTAATTGTAAAAAGGTGTACATGCATAAAAGGGTTCATTATTAGGGTTTATAAAACCAATTATCCAAGGTTCATTCCTTTTAGCATGCATCTTGATGTTATGAATGCAACATATTAAAACATGAATGCATGGCAATACTTGAGCATATAAGTCAACAATTCATATCATCAAGAAATAATCCATGTGGCATAAAGGGCAATAATTCTCAAATGGAACTTCCACCAAATATGTATGATATCATTCATGGTACTTTAGCAATATAAAAGGCCACCCTAAAAATAGGCTATGAGCTCATACCTCAACTAGTCGTCACTAGCTCTTGCTTATTATCTGAATAAGCGAATAATAAAATGATATTAAACTCAACTACTGAAGAGTACGGGCTAGGGGGCTAGGGATCACCTCTCTTAGGATATACTCTCTTTGAAATGCTCTACTGGCCTTGAGTGCACAGCGAATTGTCCGCTTTGGAAAGGTTCATGTCCAGACCCTCATGGATTTGCCTCCTCCTCACCGTAGCAGGAGAAGTACGTCTCAGTGCTTATCACATAAAAATCTCCTGGGGGTGCCCGGCTCAACCGTGTCACCCAGGGTTTTCAACTCATGTAGTACTTTTAAAACATTTTTCAACCCTTTTAGGTTTGACGGAAATTTGGCAGCATAACAGCTGTTAAACCGAATTCCCTTCAAACCAACATTTATGCCACAAGCTAAACACACAACATATTTCTCATGCAATTCTCATGTTCATAATAGACTTAACATCTTAAACAATCATTCCCTCATGCATCATATACATCTCAACATCTTATTATATCATCATAAAATTCAAGACTTCTTAGTGTCTTATGCATTGACCTTAAGGTCCTTAACTCACAATCTAAGTTATAAATCATCACAACTTAATCTCTCGGGTACTTATAGGCTCATATCTAAGTATTCCTCACTCAATACTATGATCATAAACATCTCTAAATGTAACACCCTAATTTTTAACCCAATACTCTAGAACATATTAGGCTAATCATTAGGTTATTACTTGTTAGTCTCAACTTTTTAATAAAATACTTAGCGAAAATTACGGGTAAATTTTTCTTTTTGAAAACATAAACAAAGTGAGAGCCACGAACTTGACTAGTCAAACGACAGAAATGTAAAGCACGCGTATCAATCATCAAACATCATAAAGTAAAGCATGTATCCAAGGAACAACAATCATGATAACAAAGAAAGCATTTCATTAATAACTTAATTAGAGTACAGAAGTAGTCATACCCTCATGGAGATGGGCAGAGCTTGTAGTAAGGCGAAAAAATAGAATACAACATAAAACAAGAAAATACAAGGCACATGGTACGACAAGAAGGTAAATCCAAAATGCTACCCTCGTACTAAGCTATGAGTACAATCTACAACCCCTCCCAAAAAGGTACTTCCGAGGGGAAGATCTCCATAAAAGCTCGGGTACTCTCAAAGCTCTTCATCGGAGTCTAGTAACGACGGGGCTCCTCAGGTGACGGAGGCAGGTAACCGGGGAAACGCTCTATCTCCTCCTGAGTGGGCCAATGGAGTGTGAAGAGGACTCGTGGTGGCTGAATGTGAGCTCCTCGACGTGGGCGCATCTCGGCTCTCCTTGCTAAGCGCGGTTGCCTCACAGTCTCCTCACTCCCCCCGCGTCGGAACTAGGGAAAGGGAGCAAAGCCCTCCGAAGGGACATGCATCGGCAAATCCTCGGATGGATCAGTCTCAG
Organism: Dalbergia cultrata; assembly: GCA_031216105.1. NCBI lineage: Eukaryota > Viridiplantae > Streptophyta > Magnoliopsida > Fabales > Fabaceae > Dalbergia > Dalbergia cultrata. Next base: position 25,908,484 of record CM062345.1, read on the forward strand.
ACCTCCTCGAGCGGGGCACATACTCCGGGTAAACACGGATAGCTGAGGCAGAGGTGCGGGCACGACGTAGCTGCTCATCATGCAGGCAAGTACGCTCGAAAATCATGTCATCACCACCAAAAGGTGCAGTAGGGGTGAACTGGTAGCTCAAAACTGGATAAGCGAAGGGTCGTCCCATGTACACAAAAACACGGACCGCACAACAACCCTCAAAATGATATGAACGGTGGTCCGGATCATAGTGCACCTCCCACACTGGCGTGCCAATGAAAACCACAAACATCGCCATCGGTCTCTGAAGATGTGACGGAAGAAAGAAGAGAGATGAGTGAGAATTCTTACTAAAGAATCTCAGTAGGAGTCTCCTATCCTAGGGTTACGTCGTACACATCCTCAGGAACCTTGGGTTTAATTATAAAATAGTGATCATGCATATAAGGTTCAATTTAGGGTTTCTCAAACTAATTATCCAAGGTCCATTCCTTTTAGCATGCATCTTGATCTTATGAGTGCAACATATTCTATCATGGATGCATGTCAATACTTGGGCATATAAAACAACACATCAAAGCACATAAACATAAATCATGTGGCATAGGGGCATATAACTTTCAAGTGAATCATTCCTCAACTTCGTGACATCAATCATGTGACTTTAGCATATAAGCCACCCTAAAAATAACTAGGTTATGAGCTCATACCTCAGCTAGTCGTCACTAGCTCTTGCTTATTATCTGAATAAGCGAAATATAAATAATCATAATCCCAACTCGCAAGTACTGGTAGCAGGCAAAGATCACCTCTCTTAGGATATACCCTCTTTGAAACGCTTTTCGGGCACTAGGCAACAGCAATTTGTCCGCTTTGGTAGGCTGCATCTACTCATACCCTCACGGATTTGTCTCCCTTGGGGGTGCTCAGCCGAACCGGTGTCACCCAGGCAAGCGCGTCTCAGTGCTTTGTCACATAAAATCTCCTGGGGGTGCTCGGCCGAACCGGTGTCACCCAAGGTTTTCCATTCATATGGTACTCATACACATTTCTTTAACCTTTTTACGTTTGACAGAAATTCGGCAGCATAACAACTGTTAAATCGAATTTCCTTCAAACTTGCCACAAGCTAATTCACACAACATATTCTCATGAAATCTCATGCTATGATAAACTTTAACATTTTCATCAATCATTTTCTCATGCATCAAGCACGTCTCATCACATCATTTCATCATATAACACATCATAGCTTTGACAACTTTCTTAGTGTCTTATGCATTGACCCTTAAGGTCCTTAACTCACATTCTAAGTTATAAATCAGCAAACCTAATCTCTCGGGAACTTATAAGGTTATAACTAAGTATTTCTCACCTCACACTATGGTCAAGAACATCTCTAAACCTCAAGGATGCAGAATTCATAATCCTAGCATTACAAGCACCTAGGAGTCACAACAATTACCCTTTCTAAGTCCGGTTTGCTCCTAAGGCATCAGGATCAAGTCCTAACCCATTTATGAGTCATTCTTACACATTTAAACTAATTTAAATCCATGATTAGCATTACTAAACCTTGCTGGACAGAATCCAGAAAATTCAAACATTAAAGGATCTAGAACTCTCAAATTAATTCTTTTCTAGTTTCTAACTTCTCTTATCTTTCACATATGAGCTTTACCATTAATTATACTTAAACAAAAGCATATTATCACCATTAAAACAGCTTATACAGTGGCAAATAATAGCAAGGCAGAACTGAAACAACCATTCTCCATAAAGGCATAAAACACAATTTCTAAAGCACATAAAACACTAGTTTCTCTTGGAACCTTTTTAAAACTTTCAAAACTTATTTCTAAACATTTTTATCATCTAAAATCATCAAAATATTTAAGAGGGCAGTGACTAAATCAACTTTGTCTCAAGAGGTCCTAAATTTATAAAACTTAGTTCTACATATTCCTTGTACTCATAAAAGCTTAGAAAAAGTATGAAACATAGTTTTCAATACTTAGAAACATCAAAACCTCTTAGGGCCGAAATATGAACCAAAGGAAATAAATATTTTTAGACCTTTGTTTGAGACATCAATGTGCAAGTCTTTGAGCTCTAGGTTCATTTAAGTGATGACATAAAATAAACATGCTCATGCACTCATTTTAGGTTCCATTAAAAAGTAAAGTGATAGCATAAAATAAATATGAGGTGCAACCTATTATTCTCTTTGATATTTAGTGAGAACTTGAAATATAAACATGATAACGCATAGCTTGAAATATAAATATGATAATGCAAGTTCCTTTATTATCTTGATACTTAGTAATAGCAAAGGAAGTAAACATGATGTGCAAGCATGAAATAAACATGATGCAAGGTTCATTTTATGGTTAGCTAGAGCTTATCCAAGACTTTAACAAAATAACAACCCAACATATATCCCATTACAAAGAGAGCTCTAGAGTACTTGAACCAAGTTCTCAAAGGAACTATGAGGTTCTTGAACATCATCATCAAGCTCAAAGAAAACAAACTTTCTAAACAAACAACACCTCAAAGATCTAAAAGGAAATGGAGAATCGAAATATTAAAGAAAAGGAAACAAGGAAACCGAACTCTCAAATAGCAAGAAAAAAAAAGGTGTTCTTGAGTAAAAATCATGTTTGAGTTAGAAAATGAAGTTGAAACTTAAGCAAAGTAAAACCTCAAGCTCTAGAGGTTCCTTTGAGATGAACACATAGTCATCATCTAGGAGTCCTCATCATTGAGCTATCATGTGCTCATCAAGGCCTCATGGCCGAAATGAGAAGAAAGAAAAGAGCCAAAGAAAAGTTTCAAAAAGAATCCAAGAGAAAGCTAGAGGAACTCATTTTTCAAGAAACAAAGTTTAGAAAACACTCCTACCTAGAGTGAAGACACAAAGCTTGAACTTTAAAAAGGAAAACAAGATGATGAGCTCCTCCTTGAGGTGGATATGGCTTCAGCCTTATTTAGAGGAAAAGAAAGGAAATGTGTTCTTGGTGGGCTTGTGTTTGAGAATGGAGGTTTAGGTGTTTGTATGATGATCTAAGGTGGTGGGATGGTGTTTCAAGGTTGAGAGATGATTATGAGATGAAGAGAGGATGAAGATGGGATGAAGAATAAGAGGAAGCTCTCTTGAAACTTAGAGAGAAAAAGAGAGAATACAAAGAAAGCTTAGAAAACTAGAAGCATGCAAATGAGCTAAAGTGTTTGCATGTGTTTCTAGGCAAGGTATTTATAGAGAATGAAAACAAATGATGGCTCAAAAGGGGAGGAGGGTAACCATGTGGTATTGGAGGGAAAAGGAAGAGAAAATATCTCTTACACAAGGTCATTCAAGCATGGTGTGAAGTATGGAAGCTATGATACAAAGTATGGCTTGATGTGAGTGAATTTCCTATCAATTTTTGAATGAAATTAGGCTTCTAGAAACTTGTCATGGCTGGAACTTTTCCAGTCCCAAATAAATGGAGAAATTAATTTATTTCACTTGGTTATTCATTAGGAAAAGTAAGCTTGATTGAAATTGTGACAAGGTATGACAAATATGGTGATTTGAGGTGATTTTCCTTCAAGTTTTGAAATGAAATAATTCATGAAAATGGGGGAGGAAGTTGGCGCAAAACTGACCAGAAAAATGGGGAGGAGAAAGGCTTCTAGATGTTGTCCTTGGGAGCATGGATGAAAGGATGGTTTGTATGACTCAAAGTATGGTTTATGTAAGGTCAAAGCATGGCTCTTTGTGTGTGAAAAATTCACACATGTGATGCATATGGGAGGGCATGGCTTCGGCCATTTTTCAGACAGCATGGGGGGGGGTGAGGTTTGATCATCTAATTGTGTACTAATGCTAGGATTAAGTGTAGGTTAGCTTAGGTACAAGGTTAGGAATAATTAAGCTTAAGTTTAGGTAGCTAAGAATGAGTATTAGGAATTTTATGACAAGGTTAGGAGTGCTCATACATCATTAGAGAATTAAAAACTCATTTGTGAATAAATAATGTGTAACACAAGTCATCTAATCCCCTTCCAACATTGAGTTTGCCCTTCGAGTACTGCCGGACCGGCGTTTCTCAAATTTCGGGCCGAAAATGACCTCAGGGGCATTTTGGTCATTTTCACTCTAACAGAAAATCGGGGCGTTACATTACTCCCCTCCTTAAAAAGAATTTCGCCCTCGAAATTCGTACCTTAGAACAACTCGGGATAATTCAACTTCATCTCGGACTTGAGTTCCCACGTGAACTCCTCGGTGTTGCCACGTCCCCACACAACCTTCACCAAAGGCACAGACTTGTTTCTCAACTGCTTGACGCCTTGATCCACGATTCTCGTTGGTAGTAGATTGAACATCAGGTCCTCCCTTAACTGTACGTGTTCTGGCTCTAAGACGTGGCTAGGGTTGGACTCGTATTTACGCAACTGAGAGACGTGAAATACGTCATGAAGATTTGACAGGTTGGGTGGTAAGGCTATTTTGTAAGCTACAGATCCGATTCTTTGAAGAATTTCAAAAGGGCCGAGAAATCGAGGACTCAACTTTTTGACTTTCATGGCTCTACCTATTCCTGTAGTGGGAGTAATTCTTAGAAATACATGTTCGCCTTCTTGGAATTCCAAGGGCTTGCGCCTTTTGTCCGCGTAGCTTTTCTGCCAACTTTGAGCAGTTAAGATTCTATCCTTAATCTTCTTGATTTGCTCCGTCGTTTCCCTCACTACATCAGGTCCTAAAACACTTTGTTCTCTGGGCTCGTACCAACACAAGGGTGATTGGCACTTCTTTCTATACAGTGCTTCGTACGGTGCCATACCGATGCTCACGTGATAACTATTGTTATACGCAAACTCGATCAAAGGCATGTACTTATCCTAACTTCCTTTTTGGTCTAAGACACAGGCTCTTAACATGTCCTCTAGGGTTTGGATTGTCCTCTTAGATTGACCATCTGTTTGTGGGTGGTAAGCAGTGCTTAAGCACAGTTTTGAACCAAACGCCTTTTGAAAGGCTCCCCAAAAACGTGACGTAAACCGCGGATCTCGATCCGAGATTATTGTCGATAGTACTCCATGCAACCTTACTATTTCTTGGATGTAAAGCTAAGCCAACTTATCCAACAAGTACGTGACTCGAATAAGTAGAAAGTGAGCCGACTTAGTCAGTCGATTCACAATTACCATACGGCATCGTGGCCAGCTTGGGTCTTTGGCAATCCTGTCACGAAATCCATTGATATACTCTCCCACTTCCACTCGGGGATTGACAGGGGTTGCAACATGCCGAAAGGTTTTTGGTGTTCGATCTTGACCTTTTGGCAGACCAAACACTTACTCACCTAGGCAACCACATCCTTTCTCAATCCGAGCCACCAAAACATTTTCTTCAAATCTTGGTACATCTTGGTGGTACCAGGATGAATGGGGATGTGGCTCTTGTGGACCTCCTCCAAGATCTTCTCTCGAAGGTCGCCATCTTGTGGCACACAGATTCACCCCTCAAACCTCCACAACCAGTCGGGGCCTCGTACAAAACCTTTCAACTTTCCGGCCTTAACTGCCTCGATTGTCTCCATAAAGTCCTCATTTTCTCTTTGGGCAAGCATAATCCTTTGCTTAAACCCACTGGTCACCGTGAGATGACTCATCACTATGCTACTCTCGGTTGCAGACATCCCCAAATTCATATCTCTAAACTTCTCTATTAACCTAACTTCGTTAACCATCATACAAGATAGATGTAACGACTTTCAACTCAAGGCATCGGCGACTACAATAGCCTTGCCGGGGTGGTAACTTAAGCCAAAATCGTAATCTTTGAGGAATTCCATCCATCTTCTCTGCCTCATATTCAACTTCTTTTGATCAAAGAGGTGCTTGAGACTCTTATGATTGGAGAAAACTTCAAACCTTACACCATACAAATGGTGTTTCCACATCTTTAGAGCAAACACGATGGCTGCCAACTCTAGGTCATGGGTGGGGTAGGTTACTTCGTGAGGCTTGAGTTGTCTGGACGCATAGGCTACCACTTGCCTATTTTGCATCAACACACAACCTAAACCTTTGCCAAAAGCGTCACAATATACCTCAAAGAGTACATTGGGGTCAGGAAAAACCAAAACTGGGGTTGAGGTGAGCTTTTCCTTAAGCTCTAGGAAACTCTTTTCACACTCGGGGCTCCACTCAAACGGGGCATTCTTCCTAGTGAGCTTGGTTAGGGGTACGGCTAACTGGGAAAATGCTTTGATGAACCTACGGTAATAACCAGCTAAACCCAAAAAGCTTCTAATCTCGGTCACGGAGGTTGGTCTATCCCAATTCATCACAGCTTCTATCTTACTGGGGTTGACAGCTATGCCACCTTTTGATACAACATGTCCTAAGAATTTCACCTCATCCAACCAAAATTCACACTTAGACAACTTAGCGTATAACTTCTTCTCCTTTAATACCTCTAAAACCAGCCACAAATGACGCTCATGCTCCTCGTGGGTTTTCGAATAAATGAGAATATCATCTATGAACACAACCACGAACTAATCTAAATAGGGTCTAAAGATCTTATTCATGTAATCCATAAAAACTGCGGGAGCATTCGTCAAACTAAACGACATCACATTGAACTCAAAGTGTCCATACCGAGTTCGAAAGGCGGTTTTAGGAATGTCCGAATCTCTAACCCTAATCTGATGGTAATCGGACCTCAAATGAATCTTAGAAAACACTACTGCTCCTTTTAACTGGTCCATAAGATCATCAATCCTAGGCAACGGGTACTTATTCTTTACGGTCACTCGGTTCAACTGCCTATAGTCTATACACATCCTCATGCTTTCGTCCTTCTTTTTCACAAGAAAAACCGGAACACCCCAAGGCAAAGCACTCGGTCTTATAAAGCTTTTCTCCAACAACTCCTCTAACTGGGTTTTCAATTTTGTCAACTCCGAGGGTGGCATCCTATACGGGGCTATAGAGTTAGGTCCCGTTCCAGGAACCAGCTCTATGGAGAACTCTACTTCTCTTTCAGGAGGGAACTCGGGTATTTCCTCCGAAAACACCTCGGGATAGTCTCTTACCACAGGTATATCACCTAGGTTTTGCTCACAGTCTACATCACAGGCGGCTAGGAGAACATATCCTTTAGTTTTCTTCCCACTACAGAAGACCTCTACGGAGTTTAGGTATAACCTTATGGGTTGACTAATGGGTTTAGGATGAGAAGGAAAAATGATGGTTTAGGTTCCACAATCTAACAGTACACGATTGACGTGAAGCCAATCCATGCCTAGAATGATACCTATGTCTTTAAGGGGTAAGCAAATTAAATCTGTGATAAAAGACCTATTTTCTACAACAAGATGACAGTTTAAACAACATTTGCAGGTATTAACAGGGTGATTTGTGGGGGTAGAAACAATAAGATCAAAGGGAAGTTTAGAGACTTGCAAATTCAAAGACTCGACACTAGCAAGCGAAACGAAAGAATAAGTAGCACCAGAATCAAAAAGCACAGTTAAGGTTCTACCGTTAAGCTTGCACTTACCTTGAATGAGATCGTTGGACGTTCGCGTGTCTTTCGCGTTGAGGGTGAAGACCCGTCCTTGGTGTTGAGGTCGGGGATTTTGGTTTGATGGTCCTCCACTCGTGCAGTAGTTGGCGTAGTGGCCAGGCTTGCCACACTTGAAGCAGACCCTCTGCCCTATGAGGCAAGGGCGGTTACCATGATTCTTCCCACACTGGGGACAGACATCAGCAAATGCTGCTCTGGGATAGGTAGTAGGGGTTCCTTGTGGTGCCTTGTTCTTGGCCCCACTTGGTCCACCATTGTGGTTTCGGGGTCCACCCGGTCCACGGGGTTGATTGTTGTTGAAGTTCCTTGGGCCATGATGTTGAAACGGCGGCCTTTGGTGTTGCTTGGATTGTTGGTATGCAGGAGCTTTCGGTTGTTGTTGTTGTGGTCGGAACTGGTTGGCTTGGTAGAGATTGTAGTGATTCCTTGACGGATATTGCGGTTTGAACTTCGGAGCTTGAGGTCCGAGCCCCTTAGCTCGCTCTGCCCTCGTGACTTGCATCTTTCGTTGTCCCTCCTCACGATTCTGGCACTTGTTGACCAGAGTTAGGAAGTCTTTGATCTCCATATGGGCCACGGCGTAGTTCATCTCCGCCTTCAGACCGGCCTCATATTTCACACACTTCCAAACCTCATCGGGGTTTCCTTGAAACACCCGAGAGAACTTGATCAGCTCCTCAAACTTGGTCGTATATTAGGCCACAGTAGACCTTCCCTGGGTCAACTGCATGAACTCAATGTCCTTTGCATTCCTCACAGACTCGGGGAAGTACTTCTCATAGAAGTAAGTCTTGAACAGCTCCCAGTCAATGGGAGTTCCGGAAGCTTCTAGCAGTCGCTTTGTTCCATTCCACCAGAACTCGGCGTCGGACTTCATCATAAAAGCAGCGAACATGACCTTTTGCTCCTTTGAGCAGGTAACCACAGAGTATATCTTCTCCATGTCTTTGATCCATTCATCGGCCTTGTCGGGGTCTATTACCTCTCGGAACACCGGCAGGTTCGCCTTGCAAAACTCGTCGAAGCGGGCTTGCTCAACCACCTCAGCAGCAGGGGAAGCAGGTGCAGCAGTCTCGTGTTGATCCATGCAATCAAACATTAGCTCCATGGCTTGTGCCATTCTATGAACAGCAGCAGCAGTCGTATTGTCTTGGTCAGCATCGGGCATAGTCCTAGGCTGTCGTCGCGGTGCCATTGGTTCCTAAACACATGAAACAATGAACATCAAGTTGATTAGGCTTAATATTCATGCAAAATGAGCTAGTTACCATGGCACTTGCAAGCAACAGAGGTCATGCATCTCTAGACCTATAGCTTGTCTTTACCAAGCACTACACATGACATAGCTATCGTATCATGCTTATAACGCATGGTCAGTCCAATCCTCAGGCTCCGTGAGAATCGAACTGCTCTGATACCAAAATGTAACACCCTAATTTTTAACCCAATACCCTAGAACATATTAGGCTAATCATTAGGTTATTACTTCTTAGTCTCAACTTTTTAATAAAATACTTAGCGGAAATTACGGGTAAATTTTTCTTTTTGAAAACATAAACAAAGTGACAGCCACGAACTTGACTAGTTGAACGACAAAAATGTAAAGCACGCGTATCAATCATCAAACATCATAAAGTAAAGCATGTAACCAAGGAACAACAATCATGATAACAAAGAAAGCATTTCATTAATAACTTAATTAGAGTACATAAGTAGTCATATCCTCATGGAGACGGGCAGAGCTTGTAGTACAGTAGAAAAATAGAATACAACATAAAACAAGAAAATACAAGGCACATGGTACGACAAGAAAGTAAATCCAAAATGCCACCCTCCTACTAAGTTACGAGTACAATCTACAACCCTTCCTAAAAAGGTACTGCTGAGGGGAAGATCTCCATAAAAGCTCGGGTACTCGCAAAGCTCTTCATCGGAGTCTAGTGATGACGGGGGTCCTCGGGTGACGGAGGTAGGTAACCGGGGAAACGCTCTATCTCCTCCTGAGTGGGCCAATGGAGTATGAAGGGGACTCGTGGCGGCTGAATGTAAGCTCCTCGATGTGGGCGCATCTTGGCTATCCTTGCCAAGCACAGCTGCCTCACGGTCTCCTCGCTCCCCTCCCGTCGGAACTGGGGAAAGGGAGCAGAGCCCTCCGAAGGGACATGCATCGGTGAATCCTTGGATGGATCTGTCTCAGACCTCCTCGAGCGGGGCACATACTCCGGGTAGTCAGGGACAGCTGAGGCAAAGGTGCGGGCATGACGTAGCTACTCATCATGTGGGCGAGTGCACTCGAAAATCATGTCGTCACCACCAAAAGGTGCAGTAGGGGTGAACTGGTAGCTCAAAACTGGATAAGCGAAGGGTCATCCCATGTACACAAAAACACGGACGGCACAACGACCCTCAAAATGATATGAATGGTGATCCGGGTCGTAGTGCACCTCCCACACTGGCGTGTCAATGAAAACCATGAACGTCATCATCGGTCTCTGAAGATGTGATGGAAGAAAGAAGAGAGAGGAGTGAGAATTCTTACTAAAGAATCTCAGTAGGAGTCTCCTATCCTTAGGAATCTTGGGTTTAATTATAAAATAGTGATCATGCATATAAGGTTCAATTTAGGGTTTCTCAAACTAATTGTCCAAGGTCCATTCCTTTTAGCATGCATCTTGATCTTATGAGTGCAACGTATTCTATCATGGATGCATGTCAATAATTGGGCATATAAAACAACACATCAAAGCACATAAACATAAATCATGTGGCATAGGGGCATATAACTTTCAAGTGAATCATTCCTCAACTTCGTAACATCAATCATGGTACTTTAGCATATAAGCCACCCTAAAAATAACTAGGTTATGAGCTCATACCTCAGCTAGTCATTATTACCTCTTGCTTATTATTTGAATAAGCGAAACATAAATAATCTTAATCCCAACTCGCAAGTACGGGTAGCGGGCAGGGATCACCTCTCTTAGGATATACCCTCTTTGAAATGCTTTGCAGGCACTAGGCCACAGCAATTTGTCCGCTTTGGTAGGCTGCATCTACTCATACCCTCATGGATTTGTCTCCCCTGGGGGTGCTCGGCCGAACCGGTGTCACCCAGGCAAGCACGTCTCAATGCTTTGTCACAAAAAATCTCCTGCGGGTGCTCGGCCGAACCGGTGTCACCTAGGGTTTTCCATTCATATGGTACTCAAACATTTCTCTAACCCTTTTACGTTTGACGGAAATTCGGCAGCATAATAACTGTTAAACCAAATTTCCTTCAAACTTGCCACAAGCTAATTCACACAACATATTCTTATGAAATCTCACGTTATGATAAACTTTAACATTTTCATCAATCATTTTCTCATGCATCAAGCACATCTCATCACATCATTTCATCATATAACACATCATAGCTTTGACAACTTTCTTAGTGTCTTATGCATTGACCCTTAAGGTCCTTAAGTCACATTCTAAGTTATAAATCATCAAACCTAATCTCTCGGGAACTTATAAGGTTATAACTAAGTATTTCTCACCTCACATTATGGTCAAGAACATCTCTAAACCTCAAGGATGCAGAATTCATAATCCTAGCTTTACGGGCACCTAGGAGTCACAACAATGACCCTTTCTAAGTCCGGTTTGCTCCTAAGGCATCAGGATCAAGTCCTAACCCATTTATGAGTCATTCCTACACATTTAAACTAATTTAAATCCATGATTAGCATTACTAAACCTTGCTGGACAGAATCCAGAAAATTCAAACATTAAAGGATCTAGAACTCTCAAATTAATTCCTTTCTAGTTTCTATCTTCTCTTATCTTTCACATATGAGCTTTACCATTAATTATACTTAAACATAAGCATATTATCACCATTAAAACAGCTCATACAGTGGCAAATAATAGCAAGGCAGAACCAACACAACCATTCTCCATAAAGGCATAAAACACAATTTCTAAAGCACATAAAATACTAGTTTCTCTTGGAACCTTTTTAAAACTTTCAAAACTTATTTCTAAACATTTTTATCATCTAAAATCATCAAAATATTTAAGAGGGCAGTGACTAAATCAACTTTGTCTCAAGAAGTCCTAAATTTATAAAACTTAGTTCTACATATTCCTTGTACTCATAAAAGCTTAGAAAAAGTATGAAACATAGTTTTCAATACTTAGAAACATCAAAACCTCTTAGGGCCGAAATATGAACCAAAGGAAATAAATATTTTTAGACCTTTGTTTGAGACATCAATGGGCAAGTCTTTGAGCTCTAGGTTCATTTAAGTGATGACATAAAAATCAACATGCTCATGCACTCATTTTAGGTTCCATTAGAAAGTAAATTGATAGCATAAAATAAATATGAGGTGCAACCTATTATTCTCTTTGATATTTAGTGAGAACTTGAAATATAAACATCATAATGCATAGCTTGAAATATAAATATGATAATGCAAGTTCCTCTATTATCTTGATACTTAGTGATAGCAAAGAAAGTAAACATGATGTGCAAGCATGAAATAAACATGATGCAAGGTTCATTTTATGGTTAGCTAGAGCTCATCCAAGACTGTAACAAAATAACAACCCAACATATATCCCAATAAAAAGAGAGCTCTAGAGTTCTTAAACCAAGTTCTCAAAGGAACTATGAGGTTCTTGAACATCATCATCAAGCTCAAAGAAAACAAACTTTCTAAACAAACAAAACCTCAAAGATCTAAAAGGAAATGGAGAACTGAAATATTAAAGAAAAGGAAACAAGGAAACCGAACTCCAAAATAGCAAGAAAAGAAAAGGTGTTCTTGAGTAAAAATCATGTTTGAGTTAGAAAATGAAGATGAAACTTAAGCAAAGTAAAACCTCAAGCTCTAGAGGTTCCTTTGAGAGGAACACATAGTCATCATCTAGGAGTCCTCATCATTGAGCTATCATGTGCTCATCAAGGCCTCATGGCCGAAATGAGAAGAAAGAAAAGAGCCAAAGAAAAGTTTCAAAAGGAATCCAAGAGAAAGCTAGAGGAACTCATTTTTCAAGAAACAAAGTTTAGAAAACACTCCTACCTAGAGTGAAGACACAAAGCTTGAACTTTAAAAAGGAAAACAAGATGATGAGCTCCTCCTTGAGGTGGATATGGCTTCGGCCTTGTGGAGAGGAAAAGAAAGGAAATGTGTTCTTGGTGGGCTTGTGTTTGAGAATGGAGGTTTAGGTGTTTGTATGATGATCTAAGGTGGTGGGGTGGTGTTTCAAGGTTGAGAGATGATTATGAGATGAAGAGAGGATGAAGATGGGATGAAGAACAAGAGGAAACTCTCTTGAAACTTAGAGAGAAAAAGAGAGAATACAAAGAAAGCTTAGAAAACTAGAAGTATGCAAATGAGCTAAAGTGTTTGCATGTGTTTCTAGGCAAGCTATTTATAGAGAATGAAAACAAATGATGGCTCAAAAGGGGAGGAGGGTAACCATGTGGTATTGGAGGGAAAAGGAAGAGAACATTTCTCTTACACAAGGTCATTCAAGCATGGTGTGAAGTATGGAAGCTATGATACAAAGTATGGCTTGATGTGAGTGAATTTCCTATCAATTTTTGAATGAAATTAGGCTTCTAGAAACTTGTCATGGCTGGAACTTTTCCAGTCCCAAATAAATGGAGAAATTAATTTATTTCACTTGGTTATTCATTAGGAAAAGTAAGCTTGATTGAAATTGTGACAAGGTATGACAAATATGGTGATTTGAGGTGATTTTCTTTCAAGTTATGAAATGAAATAATTCATGAAAATGGGGGAGGAAGTTGGCGCAAAACTGACCAGAAAAATGGGGAGGAGAAAGGCTTCTAGATGTTGTCCTTGGGAGCATGGATTAAAGGATGGTTTGTATAACTCAAGGTATGGTTTATGTAAGGTCAAAGCATGGCTCTTTGTGTGTGAAAAATTCACACATGTGATGCATATGGGAGAGCATGGCTTCGGCCATTTTTCAGACAGCATGGGGGAGGGGGTGAGGTTTGATCATCTAATTGTGTGCTAATGCTAGGATTAAGTGTAGGTTAGCTTAGGTACAATGTTAAGAATAATTAAGCTTAAGTTTAGGTAGCTAAGTATGAGTGTTAGGAATTTTATGACAAGGTTAGGAGTGCTCATACATCATTAGAGAATTAAAAACTCTTTTGTGAATAAATAATGTGTAACACAATTCCATGATTTAAGGAATTGGAAAGAGAAAACACTATTCAAGATTCCATGACTAGGAGTCTTAAAATTAAAATATGATTTTAAGTTGTAATTAAGCACTTTTAGGTTCTAATCAACTTTAATAAATTATTTTGACTCAAGATTAATTATGGAAATTAATTAACCTTCGATTAGAGCCTAATATTGCTTAGGTTTGCTTAATCACGCGATTAAGCGTAAAAACACGAAACTAGGGGTAAAACCGTAATTTCGCACTAATTTCGCCCGGGACCTTCGGGACCAAAACTAAAGTCATAATCTATATAAAAACGCCTTTTAAAACCATCTGGAGAATTTTCGGGTTCATCCGGCACTTGCAAACGGGTAAAACACTGCAGGGGCGTTTTGGTCATTTTGACCCAAAAACTCGAAAAACGAGATTTTCGATCCCGAAAAGAGACACAAGTCATCTAATCCCCTTCCAACATTGAGTTTACCCTTCGAGTACTGCCGGATTGGCTTTTCTCGAATTATGGGCCGAAAATGACCTCAGGGGCATTTTGGTCATTTTCACTCTAATAGAAAATCGAGGCGTTACACTAAACCTCAAGAGTGTAGAATCTAAAATTCTAACTTTACGGGTACCTAGGAGTCACAACAATGACCCTTTCTGAGTTCAGTTTGCTCTTAAGGCTTGAAGATCAAGTCTTAAATCAATTATGAGTCATTCCTACACATTTAAACTAATTTAAACCCATGATTATCATTTCTAAACCATATTGGATAGAATCTAGAAAAATCATTTACTAAGGGATCTAAAACTCTTAAATTAAATCTTTTCTAGTTACTAACTTCTCTAATATTTCACATATGAGTTTTAACATTAATTATGCACAAACATACTCATATTATCATCATAAAAACAGCATAAACAGTGATCAATCATAGCAAGGCAGAACCGAAAATCCATCTCCATAAAAAGTATAGAACTTGATTTCTAAAGCACATAAAATACTAGTTTCTCTTGGAACCTTTTTAAAATTATCTAAACTCATTTATAAACATTTTTATCATCTAAAATCCTCAAAATATTCTCAAGGGCAGTAGCTAATCTAAATTGAAACTTTGTTCTAAACATTTCTTGGACCCATATAAGCTTAGAAAAATTAAGAAACATAGGTTTTGATGCTTGTAACAAACAAAACTTCTCAAGGCCGAAATCAAGGATAAAGAACACATATTTTTAAGCCTTTGTTTGAGACAACAATGGGCAAGTCTTTGAGCTCTAAGTTCTCTTAGGTGATGACATAAAAATAAACATACTCACGTGTAACACGCTAATAGACCCGGACTCTATTAGCTGTTACCTATACTCTTCAACAGAATTTATTTTTAAATTAATGGTAAGAAAATAGGAGTAAATTTTTTTTTATATGAATCTATCTTTTTAAAATTAAGCCTGTAGCGAGATTGATATGCACGTCGTGGTTCTGGCATAATATAAATTCTATTATTAATATTGCGGAAATAACTTCACATAATTATACATAACTTCCCAACATGAGTTTACATAATAGTACCTACATGGTGAATACAGTACAAGCTTTTTATACGACTATACATAGAAAAAGAAAATACAACAAACAGATAGTAACAATGGGGAAGGTGAAAATCCTTAGCGTATCACTACGGAGGCAGTGGTAATGGTTTTTAACCTATTAAGTGTTTAATCTGAGGCTCGGCTGGTAGCATCACTATACAGTTCATAATCAGAAACTGTGATCTCCACAGGTTCTTCTACAAGATCTACTACAGGTATGAACTCTTCCTCATCCTCCATAGGCTCATCTAAGAAATGATCAAAGCCAAAAGGTAAAGGTACAAGCAACTCTGCATCATCATCCTCCATGGGCTCCATGTTCTCTTCTGGATCTTCCTCAGGGTTTTCCTCAGAATCTTCTTCAGGGTCCTATTCTTCTTCTGCCACATAACCCTCATCTATTTACCATGGAAATACTACATATAGTGGTTCTACATTGAGGGGCTCTACGATCTCTTCCTCCGAGTCGGAGGATAGCTTGATAATGGGTATTTGTCTTTTAGGTGGCAGTCCCTCTAAATCCGATGATATGCTAATGACTAGAGATCATTGTGCTTTGCTTGATCCTTCCCCTATGCTAGGACCATCAATGGTGGGGTGTCTAGCTGCGGGAGTGGCCCTTCTTTCTGGTTCCCCAAACTCCACGTATCCTAACTCAGGGAAGTGAGGCTCCCCCTTTCTCGAATGGCTGGAGTCCATCCGTATCTGGTGGTGACAACGAAAATATATGCAAGGTTGAGAAATGTTGGATTTCTCAGTAGGAGTTTTCAACTAGGAACATATCGTGTCATCGTTGTCACTCCAGCCACCTCGGGTTTATTACAAAGTCGTGGGCAGGTAAAGGTTCATTTATCAAGATTTTTCACAAACGTGATTAGCCGAGATGGAGTTACTTTTAAACTATTCTTATTAGCAGAGCCATACATACCTATCAACACATCACTTAATAATCTCATGCATCCTTTTTGTTATTACACAAGTATTTCCATTTGTAATGTTTATGCATGAAACTTTACAGACATGTTTCTTTAATTACTCACGGGATGAATACATCAATGCCTTAGACCACCCTAAAAGGGTAATGAGCTCATACCGTGGCCGTCGCCACAACCTTTTGGTTTCTTTCCGTTGCCGTGATCTCAACGGTTTAGGGGATTAAGCCGTGAGTTTAGCTTAAGTCCACTTTTTCAGACTATCATTGCTACCATTTCCAAGCTTTACTTTTATTCTCATTGAGTGAAATCACCAATATCTTAATCCCCTTTGAGGATTAAGCAATGAGTTTGTCACTTATTATTTCATTGAAATATGAATGTATGCATATCAGCATGCAATCGTAAATAAATCATAGTACAGTCAATCATTCATCCTCATCATTTCATAACTCATCAATAAGCATTCATATTTCTATATATCACTTTGGGTAGCATAAACAACATCTCATAATATAACCCTATATCAATTAGTGGGCATTTCATACTAAGCCTCATATCAAACAATAGAACTGTCAAGTGAATCTTATAGCCCTTAGCAGATAATCTTATAGACAAATCTTATATTAAGCAACCCAACTTAATCAAGGCGAGTTCTTATGTTCCTAAGGGGTCATGAATGTCTTGGTTAATATGTATACATGATGAATGTCTCTCCTTTCCATTCTTATAATTTCTAGCCAAATCTCTTTTCTCTTAGTCTTCTTTGTACTCTTAGCATTTCATTACTACTTTAATGCACTTTAAATATTATTGAGGTTCTTTACATATTTTAAAACTCCCTTATGACTTTTATATACATATTTTTCCTTTTAATGATTATTACTAATTAAATCCTTAAAATTTTCTCTTTACAAGACTTGAATCTTTTATTTATAATTCTAACATCTTTTAGAAGAAAATTTGTAACTCTTTGTATGTTTATTATCTTAGCCTAGTAAAGGTAGTTCCAGATTTCCAACTCATCAAGCTTTCCGTTAAATGTAGTTTCATTAAAAATACATTTTTGGTTATGCCATAGCACCTTTACAAAGTTACCCCTTTTCTAGACTCTCTCAGCACACTATCCCGAAAATATATTCCTTATTCTGTATTTTCATGGTGTAAAGCTTTATGTATATAATACCAGGTTGTGTTCCTATATATGTTAGCTTTCTAACAAAGTTGAAATCAGTCCATTTGCATCTTTATAGAGTGAGTTACACCTAATTTACTAGTGCAAGGTCAGATTTAGAGTTTCAATCTTTGACTTAACTTTGAAAATTTATATCTTGAGCTAGAGAACTCCGTTTTAAGTGATTCTTTGAGTGTTCTATAATGTGTCTAGTATATGGTAAAATTATTTTCATTTCAAGATACTTCATATTTTATGAACAATGCTTTCCGAAGTGCCTACTGCCAGAAATAGCCAAAAATTCCAGCACCTATGGTTTTCATATCTTAAGTCTCTTTTATTAATTCAAGTTTCATATATAATCTTTTTAAGTTATATTTGAGAATAATGACATCATGAAAATACTTAGAACAGAATAGAGCATGTTGTGCTACCTAAAAATATATTAAACAAACATTCACAACTTTTGACAATTACTCAAACTTAAGGCATTCTATCCATGGGAAAGTTTAGAAGCCAACAATGCTTGAATAATTAAAGATGAAGCTCCTACCTCTTATGTAGGGTCTAAGAAAAAGAGTCCTTCTCTTCTTTCTTGAGCTTGAGCAAGAGTCCTTGGAGTGGATGGCCCTCCTTGAATCTTGGCTCTAGACCTTGAGTGCTTAAGAAAATATTTCTCACTAGAGTTAAAGATTGTAACTCTTGTGAGGGCTAGTGAATGTTTGGGCTTAGGATTTAAGTGTTTAGATGAAGTTTAGAGGGTGAAGAGAAGTCTTTGAAGAGGAAAGTATAAGAAGAAATGGTAGAGAAAGAACACTTAGGGAGTTTCTAAGGCTTAGAGACTTGTAAGAGTGTGTTTTGAGGAATAAGTTCACACACTCCTTTCCCTTTTATAGGCCAAGAAGCCATGACTTGAGGGCTATAATGGAGGGGTTTTTGTGCTTCCATTTCTTGTTTTTGGATGCTCATATAGTTGGATTAATAATTATGTTGGATTGCTAAGTCCTAGGCATAATCTATATGTTGGAAGTAATGACTAGTGTAGGCCAATTTTAATGGAATCAAGAGCTTTTTATGCCACAATTTCATTCATTAAATCAATTTGTCCTCTATCATGATAATGCTAATTTTTGGCTCATACATAGATGAAAGGATCCAAGTGTTAAGTTCTTTCATGCATGGTATGATATGTATATGTATTATGTCTTTTCTTATCATAATTTATGATATCATAAGATATATTAGTTTGACCAAATCATGGCAAAGCTATTATATTTTATTCTTAGAATTGGGATCCTAAGTTAATTTTTGTAACATACCCATTCATTAGCTCCACCATCTATGATTACATTATTTGGATTACTTACTTTGGTAGTGTCTTAATATTACTACTAAATCAATTATCTATAGAAATTTATACTGATAACTTATTATTTTATACTAGAGATTTGCAACTTGACCTTTGGATTCTTTCTAACATTAATCCAATGGCCTAGATTCATTCTTGTTTCAAGACAAACCTAGGGATTGGTATAATGGCATTGTTGTTATTATTTAAAGTAGTGGTATTGTTGTAATTATTTAAAGTAGTGGCATTGTAGTAATTATAAAGTAGTGGCATTGTAGTAATTTCTTAATTCAAGACAAGGGTATTTTTGTAATTGGATAATGATAGTGGCATTCTTCTAATTCCAATTATAGAATAAGGTTATATTTGTCATTTACTAGCTAGTAAGGCAAGGCTAGTTTGGTAATTTCTTTTACATAGTAAGGGTATTTTTGAATTTCTACTAAGTAATGACATTTTTTCTTTTGTAATTCTTTACATCTTTCACTAGACACACTTGACTATTCTAATAATATTTGTTATGTTTCATGACACTTTTCCACTTTATTTTTCTCTTTTTCATCTAATTCACTAATTAGGGTTAATCAATAGTTTCTCCTAATTATGAATTTGGGGATGTTACACTTGTTTTAGCTTTCATTAGAAGGTAAAGTAAGAGCATAAAATAAACATGAGATGCAACTTATTATTATCTTTGATATTTAAGTGAGGACTTGAAATGTAAACATGATAATGCAAGGCTTGAAATATAAATATGATAATGCAAGTTCATTCATTATCTTGGTACTTAGTGATAGCAAGGAAAATAAATATGATGTGCAAGGCATAAACATAAATATGAATGCATAGTTCTTTTTAATCTTAGCTAGAGCTCTTACAAGACTTTAGAGATCAACACAACCCAACACTTATCTCATCACAAAGAGAGCTTTAGAGTTCTTGAACCAAGTTCTCAAAGGAACTATGTGGTTCTTGAACATCATCATCAAGCTCAACAACAAGCCTTTTAAAGGAGACACTTAAAAAAAATAAAAACCAAAACACATTCTTTTATGACATAAAATAGAAATAGAGACACTTTAAAAATTTTAACAAAACCTTTGAAGAGAAACTATGGAGACCGAAATGCTTAGGAAAAGGAAAAGAAAGGAAAATCAAAAACTTCACCAAATAAAGAACAAGACTCAAGCTTTAGAGGTTCCTTGGAGATGAACACAAGGTCATCATCCATGAACTCTCATCATCAAGCCATCATATTCATGAACAAAGCCTCATGGCTGAAATAGAGAGGAGAGAAAACAAAGAAAAGTTTCAAAAAGTAACTAAGAGAAAACTAGAGAAAAACACATTTTCAAGAAAAGCAAGTTTTAGAAAAACACTCCTACCTAGAGAGAAGATGAAAACTTGATCTTTTAAAAGGGAATGAGATGAACAACTCCTCCTTGAAGGATGATGATGATTCGGCCAAGGGAGAATGGAGAGGATGGAGATGTGTTTTGAGTGAGGTTATGTTTGAGGTCAAGTGTTTGAGAGGTTTGATGATGATTCAAGGTTATGAGGTGGTGTTTAGAGATTATGAGGTGATTATGTGAGGAAGAGGTAAAGAGGATGAAGATGAAGAGGAAAGGAAGCTCTCTTGAAACTTGAGAGAAAACAAAGAACTCAAAGAAAGCTAGGAAACTTGAAACTTTGCAAATGATCTAAAGTGTTTGCAAGCTCAAGTAAGCAAGGTATTTATAGAAAATGAAAACAAATGAGAGCTCAATGGGAGGAGGGGCTGGCCGTAGCAATGAGGCAAGAGGGAAGAGAAAAATATCTCTTACAAGTGGTCATTCAAGAATGGTTTGAGGTATAGAAGTTATGGTGCAAAGCATGGCTTCAAGTATGGTGATTTGGAGTGAATTTTCTTTCAAATTTGAAATGAAATATTTCTTCTAGAAGCAAGGAGGGCTAGCAGATTTTGAGCCACAAAAATGAAGGAAAATAGCTTAATTTATCTAGTCATTCACTTAGCAAATCAAGCATGGATGAAAGTATGACAAAGTATGGTGTAAGTGAGGTGGAAGAAGCATGGCCTTTGGAGTGCAAGAATTTGAGCATGTGATGAAAAATGGGGGAGGAGTGGCTTTGGCCAGAATGGACAGCAAGGAGGGAGGAAAAATCTTCCATGTAATTGTGTGTTAATGATAGGTTTAAGTGTAGATTAGTTTAGGTACAAAGTTAGGAATCATTAAGTATAAGTTTAGGTAACTAAGAATGATGTTTAGGGATTTTTATGACAAGATTAGGAGTGCTCATACATCATTAGAGAATTTAAAACTCATTTATGAATAAACAATTGAAAACACAATTCCATGATTTAAGGAATTGGAGAGAGAATTTACTATTTAAGATTCCATGACTGGGAAATCTTGAATTTAAAATAAGATTTGAGTTGAAATCAAGCATTATTAAGTTCTAATCAACTTTAATAAATTATTTTGACTTAGATTAATTATGGAAATTAATTAATCTTCGATTAGAGCCTAATATTGCTTAGGTTTGCTTAATCATACGATTAAAGCTTGAAAACACAAAGCTAAGGGTAAAATCGTAATTTTGCACTAATTTTGCCCGGGACCTCCGGGACTAAAACTGAAGTCACAGAATACATAAAAACGCCTTTTAAAACCATCTGGAGAAGTTTTCGGGTTCATCCGGCACTTGCAAATGGGTAAAACACCACAGGGGTATTTTGGTCATTTTGACCCGAAAACTCGAAAGTTGAGATTTTCAATCCTGGGAAGGTACACAAGCCAACTAATCCCTTTCCATCATTAAGTTTGCCCTTCGAGGACTGCCGAATCGGCCTTCCTCGAATTTTCGGGCTGAGAATGACCTCAAGGGCATTTTAGTCATTTTTACTCTAACAAAAAATAGGGGCATTACAAGCTACCTCGCATTTTCATCAAACTTTGTAAAAAGTAAAACTCATGCTCTAGAGGTCTCATTGTGACGAACTCATAGTCATTATCTAGAAACTTTCATCATCAAGCTATCATGAGAAACCAACAAAGTCTTGAAGGCCGAAATGCATAAGAAAAGAAAAAGAAGAAACCGAAATGATAAAGCATAGGGGTTCATCAAAACAGCATTTCAAACCAAGAACAAAGCTTAATAAAGCAAGGAAATAATTTTGAAAACAACTCCCTACCAAAGGTATGTTTTCTTGGAGGTGAAAAAGACTTGATCTTAAGGGAAGGATGAAAGAAAAATCTTTCTTGGGCTTGAAGATGTTTCGGACAAGGAGAAAAAGAAAGAAGGAAAGTTGGGTTTCTTGAGTTTGATCTTTGGAAAGGTAAGGCTAAGTGTTTGGGAGGTAGTGTATGGTTGAGAGGTGGTGGTTCTTTGTGAGCAAGAAAAAGATGAAGAAGATGAAAAGAGAACTCTTGAACTTTTGAAAGGAAAAGAGAGAACTTAGAATTACTCTTTGAAGCTAAACTTAGCAAATGAACAAAGTGTAACCAAGTCCATCTATGCATGGTATTCATAGAGAAATGAAGCAAATGAAGGTGCATTGAGGGGGAAGAGTCCACAGCCTCATGGAGCATAAGGTGAGAGAATTTGCTTCATGTAGGCATGGTGAGATATGGTGGTGAGTAAGGGCAAACATGGTCTCAAGTATGGCTCCAAGCATGGCCAAGTATGGCCTTTGAGTGTTCATTTTGAATTGAAATCAATTGAATCTTTTGAATGGAGGAGGACGAGTGGCCGACGGCCTTCTTCATAATTAGGGGAAGAAATCACAATTTTAATGGGTATTTGGAGTGAGCTTAGGGGTAGTATTTGATTAGGTCAAAGATTAAAGAGTGGTGACTAAGTGTTTAGGTAAGTAAGTAGGTAATTAGGGCCATGTAAGACTGGATTAAGATGTGGTCTTTCTAAATTAATGAAGTCAAACTTCATTGACTTGGAATCCAATACCAACAAAATTCCTTGATTTAGGGAAATAGGTGAGAGAAAACACTATTCAGAGATACCTTTCTTAAAGAATCAAAACTAGAAAAGAGTTTTGAGTTTCCATAAGCAATCTTAGGTCCTAATTAACCTCAAATAATTATTTTGGCCTAGATTAATTATCAAAATTAATTAATCTTTAATTAAAGCCTAATACTGCTTAGGTTTTGCTAATGACATCATTAAGCCCAATGCATTATGTAGGGGCAAAATCATAATTTTTCTCAAAAACTGCTCAGGACCTCCGGGACTTAAACAAACCTTAAATATGCCTTGAAAACATAGTTTTAGGCTTCCAGGAGAAGTTCGGGTCAAATTAGAATTCAAAACCGTACCAAATCATAGCAAGGGTATTTTGGTCATTTTGTGCAGAAACCCTAAAAATGAGATTTTTCTACTCTATTAACATTCATCCACATATAATCCCCTTCTAACATTTCAATAGCCCTTTGAGGATGGTCGGGGCCGGCTATCCTCATTTTTCTGGTAAAAATGACCTCAGGGACATTTTAGTCATTTATGTACTTAGAGAAAAATTACAGCGTTACAATCATCACAAGGCCGAAACATGCATTCATGGAATGCTTCCATTTTCCAAACTTTACTTTAGATAAAAAGGGCAAGTCTTTGAGCTCTAGAATCTTTAAGTGATGACAAAAACTTAAACATGCTATGCACTTTATTTTATTCTCCATTATAGAAGTAAAGTGAGAACTTTAAAGTAAATATGAGATGCAAGTTCATTCTTATCTTTAGAGTTTAGGTGATGACTAGAAATATAAACATAAAATGCAAAGCTTGAAATTTAAACATGAGAATGCAAGTTCATTTCTTTACTCTTAAGATTTTAGTGATGACATTGGAAAGTAAACATGATATGCAAAGCATAAACTAAAACATGGATGCAAGTTCATTTTATTCTTTACTAGAGCTCATTCAAGACTTTAAAGGAACATATACCTCAACCCCAAACTTATCTTAGCAAGACAAAGTGAGCTTTAGAGTTCTTTGTACCAAGGTTTCAAGGAAACCTTATGGTATGAACATCATCATCAAGCTCGAGGAAATGGAACAATAGAACAAATCAAATAATAACATTTCTTTGAGAACCAAAATCAAAGCAAGGAAAAGGAAAGGAAAATCGAAATTAAAACAAGAAAAAGGAAAGGAAAAACCGAAATACTTTTAGGCTCAAAGGCCAAGTCTTAAGCTTTAGAGGTTACACAAGTGATAACCACATGATCATCACCTTGAACCCTCATTATCAAGCTAAAATCTTCTTTGGAAAACAAGGATCCAAGGCTGAAAATAAAAGGGAAGAAAGGAAGTTCAAAGACTAAGAGAAACCAAGAAAAACTTGTTCAAAACAAAGCGTCAAAAGAAAGATAAAGCTTTTAGAACAAAACCCCTACCAAGTGGTGTTTCTTTTTTGTGAAAAAGAGTTTGTTCTTGAAAGGAAATGAGAAGAAAAACTCCTCTCGAAGTGGATATATGTGTTCGGCCAAGAAGAGGGAAAAAAGGAGGAAATGTGTTTGTGTGAGCTTTGTATGTGAGGATGAAAGCTTAGGTGTTTGGATGATGATCTATGGTGGTTGTGTGGTGGTTTGAGGTTGCAAAACGGTGGTTTTTTGAGGAAAATGAAGAAGATGAGAGAAAAGAGAACTATTGAGTTCTTTGAGAAAAATAAAGAAAACTAATATGAACTTTCAAGACAATACTTAGAGAATGAGCAAATGGAACCAAGTTCACCAAAGATATGTATTTATAGAGAATTGAAATATGAAGAGATGAATGGAGGGGGAGTGGCCATAGGTTATGCAGCCATGGGGGGGGGGGGAAATATCTCCTGAAAGTGTCATTCAATGGTAAGGTTGAAGGTATGGCTAGGTATGGTTCAAGGCATGATTCAGAGCATGGTTCAAGCATGTTTCTTTGAGTGTAAAATAAATCAACATGTGATGAATGTGGGGAGGGAAATGATGCCGGTTCTTCATATGCCAAGGGGAGGGAAATTGTTTCATCTAATCATGGCTTAGAGGTGTGTCTAGGTGTATCTTTGATTAGGAGTTTGTAAGTAAATGTTTAGGTAAGGTAATGGGTAATATAAGATGTTGAGACATGATTAGGGGGGGTGTTTGTCTCATTAGTGAAATCAAAACTCATTTTATAATGTAATCATTCACAAACATAATTCCTTAATTTAAGGAATTGGAGAGAGAAAATACTATTCAAGATTCCATGACATGGAATCTTGACTTTAAGAAAGAGATTAAGGTGTATCTGAGCAATCTTAGGTTCTAATCAACCTTAATAAATTATTTTGACTCTAGATTAATCACCAAAATTAATTAATCTTCGATTAGAGCATGATTTTGCTTAGGTTTCCTTAATTACGTAATTAGGCCCGAAATATACTATTTCAAGGGCAAAATGGTAATTTTGCACAAAAACTGCCTGGGACCATCCGGACTTAAACAGTTATCATTAATCACCTATAATTAGCATTCCAAGCTCCCAGGAAAGATTTTAGGCTCAAACGGCACTGATACCCTCATAAAACGCTATAGGGGTATTTTGGTCATTTTGAGCGAAAAGTTTAGAAAATGAGATTTTCATCTCAGTTATCAATCACAACACTTTTAATCCCCTTCAAACATTGAGTTGACCCTCCAAGAATCGCCGGGTCGGCCATCCTCAAATTTCGAGTAAAAATGACCTTAGGGGCATTTTGGCCATTTACGCTCAAACAGAAAAATCGGGGCACTACAGCCAGCCCTCATTGGTTTTTCAATTTTCGCCTGTAATGTAACACCCTAATAGAACCCCACTGTACTTAAGTTCACATTTGGATTCTATTAGTTGTCACTTTTGCCTTGTATTTATTTTCTTTTGAAATTAACTTAGAAAAATAGTAGAAGTTTTTTTTTTCTTTAAATAAATTAATTTTTTGAAAACTTAAGCCTGTAACGAGAAGTGAAATACATAGCGCTTTTATAGATAATAATCAAGTTACATTGCGCACTTAATTAAATAAGCGGAATAAGAGACTAAGTGTAGAACTACTATCACATAAACTGGAATATAATCACTTAATACATAAGTCACAACAGGGCATATATCATACTGATAAGTTATTACAAATAACAATATAAGTTCTACTATTACTAATTGTTTCTCATAAACTATAATGTAACTAAAGCTCGGAATGCTCCTACTTGAACGGTTTGAAATCTTCACGTGCTACCTCCTTCCTCAGCTCTGACCGTTGCTTTAGGTGGACACGTCTGTCTGCAGTAACGACAACGGAAAATAAACATAGGAGTGAGAAATACATGATTTCTCAGTAGGAGTTCCTACTTGTACTAAAAGTGTCATCGTTGTCGTCCCAGTCACTTCAGGTTTATTAGAAAAAGGTGAACAGATAAGGATTCAATTATCAAACTTTCACAAACGTGATTAGTCAAGTGCGATTACTTTTAAACTAATCTTGAACATTAGCGTAAATATCCATTCAAGATTTCATCAAGCATACATATAAGCATATCATGTAAAACCACTAATAAGCAATAATCATTTAGGAGCTGCATGCATTTCATGATTACTCATCCTCAACATTCACTTGTTTAGTGATCAACATATTTCTTAATTACTCACGGGATGAATGCATCAATGCCTTAGACCACCCTAAAAGGGTAATGAGCTCATACTGTGGCCGTCGCCACAACCTTTTTTGGTTTCCTTTCCATTGCCGTGATCTCAACGGTTTAGGGGGTTAAGCCGTGAGTTTAGCTCGAGTCCACTTTTCCAGACTTTCATTGCTACTTTTTCAAACTTTACTTTTATTATTTCCTTTGAAAATGAATGTATGCATATCATCATGTAATCACAATAAATCATGGGCAATCAATCATTCATCTTCATCATTTCATAACTCATCACCATACATTCACTTTACTATAATTCACTTCATGAAACATGGATAATATCATGTAAATCTCATAGTAAACATTTTCATAAATGATTCATTTTAAGCAACCAAAGTTATCAAGTTGAGTTCCTAGTGTTCCTAAGAGGTAATGGATGTTTTAGTATTATCTTTTTCTCTTAGTATTCTTTGTACTCTTAGAATTCCATTAATACATTAATGCACTTCAAAATATTATTATAGGTTCTTTATATATTTTTATTATGGTTTTCATATAACTCTTGAAGATTATTATTCTACTTAAATTCTTAAAATTCTCTTTTTACAAGACTTGATTCTTTTATTTATAGTTTTGACATCTTTTAGAAGAAAGTTTATAATTCTCTGTATACTTGTTATCTCAGCTTAGTAAAGGTAGTTCCAAATTCCTAACTCATCAAATTTTAGCATTTACATCTTTGGAATAGTGTAAATCCCTTGTAAACCATGCATAGGAGGGTTCCCAGGAAAGAGAGGTGGGTCACAATGGACACGCTTAAATACTGTGTCTTTCCTTAGCTGTAACCTTTCCAAACTGCACTTTCACAGTACACTATCTCGAAATTTATTTCTCATTATGTATTTACGTGGTACAAAGCTTTATACATAACATACATGGGTGTATTCCTATATGTGTTAGCTCTCCAACAAAGTTGAAATCAGTCCATTTGCATTTTTCTAGAGTGAGTTACACCTATTTTACTACTACAAGGTCAGATTTAAAGTTTCAGTCTTAGGCTCTACTTTAAAAATTTATATCTTGAGCTAGAAAACTCCGTTTTGGGTGATTCTTTTTGGAGAGTGTTTTATGATGCGTCTAGTTTATGGTAAAAATATTTTTATTTCAAGATACTTCATATTTTATGAGTATTAAATTTCGGAACACCTACTGCAAGAAATAGCCAAAAATCCAGCACTTACCATTTTCATGTTTTATGTCACTTATTTTAACACAAGGATCACACAACATATTTCAAGCATCATTTGAGCATGAAAGCAACATAATATCACTTTGGAAGCAGAATGGAACAAGGGGTTTCACAAAATATTTATACAATATCCCTTTGAAACATTTTTATCAACAAACATAAGCTTGATGGCATCCTAACCATGAGCAAGGTTAGATGTCATCATGGCTTACACAACCAAAGTGAGGGCTCCTACCTCTTGTGTAGGGTCTAAAAAAGGGTCATTCTCTTCTTCCTTAAGCTTGAACAAGAGTCCTTGGAGTGGATGACCCTCCTTGAATCTTGGCTCTAGAACTTGAGTGCTTAAGAAAATATTTCTCACTAGAGTTAAAGATTGTAACTCTTGTGAGGGCTAGTGAAAGTTTGGACTTAGGATTTAAGTGTTTGGATGAAGTTTAGAGGATCAAGAGAAGTCTAAGAAGAATGATAGAAGAAGAAAGAAAGAACACTTAGGGAGTTTCTGAATTGAAGAGAGTTTGAGGAGTATTTATAGTGGAAAGATTAGAGAAAAAAACAGAAGGAAAGCACTTGGAGCATGATTTATGGAAACATGTTGGCTGAATTTTGGGATGAAAATGCTCCTTGTTTTGTGCAAACATGTTTCCATGTTTTATGCAAACATGTTGGATGAAAATGCTCCATGTTTTGTGCAAACATGTTGGATGAAAATGCTCCATGTTTTGTGCAAACATGTTTCCATGTTTTGTGCAAAGATGTTAGTGGAGATTTTCTAACCTTTAGTGCATGTATGTGATTCAGAAATGTGTATGAAGTATGTGGTTAAATTATTGTGTTATCATCTTAATCCAATGGCTTAGATTCATTATTGTCTAAAGACAAGTGTAGGGATTTGTGCAAATGGCATTGTAGTAATTTCTTTAACTAAGACAAGGATATTTTTGTAATTAGACAATGATAGTGGTATTCTTGTAATTCCATTCATAGAGTAAGGGTATCTTTGTCATTTAATAAGGCAAGGGTAGTTTGGTAATTTTCTTTACATAGCAAGGGCATTTTCGTAATTTCCACTAAGTGATGGCATTTTCGTAATTCTTTGCATTTTTCTCTAGACATACTTAAGTAGTCTATTTGTTGTGTTTCATAACATTTGTCCAAATTCTCTTGGTTTTTCTATCGATAATTAAGATTAATATTTATCTTAGTTATAAATTTGGGGATGTTACATGTAACGCCCCGATTTTCTGCTAGAGTGAAAATGACCGAAATGCCCCTGAGGTCGTTTTCAGCCCGGAATTCGAGGAAAACCGATCCGGCAGTACTCGAAGGGTAAACTCAATGTTGGAAGGGGATTAGATGACTCGTGTATCTTTCCGGGACCGAAAATCTCGTTTTTCGAGTTTTCGGGTCAAAATGATCAAAACGCCCCTGCGGTGTTTTACCCGTTTGCAAGTGCCGGATGAACCCGAAACTTCTCCAGATGGTTTTAAAAGGCGTTTTATGTAGACTATGACTTTAGTTTTGGTCCCGGAGGTCCCGGGCGAAATTAGTGTGAAATTACGGTTTTGCCCCTAGTTTCGTGTTTTTACGCTTAATCGCATGATTAAGCAAACCTAAGCAATATTAGGCTCTAATCGAAGGTTAATCAATTTCCTTAATTAATCTTGAGTCAAAATAATTTATTAAAGTTGATTAGAACCTAAAAGTGCTTAATTACAACTTAAAATCCTATTTTAAATTCAAGACTCCTAGTCATGGAATCTTGAATAGTATTTTCTCTCTCCAATTCCTTAAATCATGGAATTTTGTCTACATTGTTTCATTCATAAAATGAATTTAAAATCTCCTAAATATGTATGATTACTCCTTAATCATATCATAAAGGTTCCTAATCACATTCTTAGTCACCTAAACTTATGCTTAATGACTCCTAACCTTGCACCTAAGCTAATACACCCCTAAACACATCACTAACACATAATTACATGACCAAAACTCCCTCCTCCCTTGCTGCATCAGACCTGGCCAAAATTCACACTTCATTTTATCACAATTTAATTTTATTTCACACTCCAAAGACTATGCTTGAAGCCATACTCACCACCATACTTCACCATGTCATCAAAATGCAATTCTCTCACCTCATGTTCCATGAGGATTCATTCTCCTCCACACACTCACCCTTATTCTTCTCTATAAATACCATGCCTAGATGAACTTTGCTACACTTTTGTTCATTTGCTAATTTTTGATTTCTAAGCATTCTTGTTAGTTCTCTCATTTTCTCTCAAGTTTCAAGAGCATTCTTCTTCTTCATGTTCTTCTTTTTCCTTTTGAATCATCATCTCACAACCTTGAAACACCACCCCACCACCTTAGATCATCATACAAACATCTAAACTTCCATTCTCAAACACAAGCTCACCAAGAACACATTTCCTTTCCTTTTCTCCCCACAAGGCCAAAGCACTATCATCACTTTAGGAGGAGCTTTCCTTTCCATTCTCACCTCAAAGATCAAGCCTTGTCTTCACACTTGGTAGGGAGTTTCTTTTCAAACTTTGTTTTACTAAAAAAAATGTGTTTTCTCTAGTTTTCTCTTGGTTTCTTTTTGAGCTTTCCTTTATATTCCTTTTCTTTTTCCATTTCGGCCTCTTGGTCTTTTCTTCTTAAACATGATAGCTTGATGATGAGAGTTTCTAGATGATGACCTTGTGTTCATCTCAAAGAAACCTCTAAAGCTTGAGTTTTGTTTCTTGATCTAGCAAGGTTTTGGTTTTTCTTCCCTTTTCCCTTCCTATATGATTCGACCTCCATGTGCTTTCCTTTAAAGGTTTTGTTAAAAATTTTAAAGTGTTCTTATATTTATTTCATCTCTAAAAATAATGTTGCTTTGGTTCTTACTTCTTTAAAGTTTTGTTTTCTTCTAAAGTTTACTTCTTTTTGAGCTTGATGATGATGTTCAAGAACCATGTAGTTCCTTTGAGAACTTGAGTCAAGAACTCTAAAGCTCTCTTTGTGATGAGATAAGTGTTAGGTTGTATTTCTAAAGTCTTGTAAGAGCTCTAGATGAGACTAAAATAAATATTGCATCCACGTTTACTTTTATACTTGGCACATCATATTTACTTTCCTTACTATCACTAAGTATCAAGATAATGGATGAACTTGCATTATCATATTTATATTTCAAGCTATGCATTATCATGTTTATATTTCAAGTTCTCACATAATATTAAGATAATAATGAGTTGCATCTCATGTTTATTTTATGCTATCACTTTACTTTCTAATGGAACCTAAAATGAGTGCATGAGCATGTTTATTTTTATGTCATCACCTAAAGGAACCTAGAGCTCAAAGACTTGCCCATTGTTGTCTCAAACAAAGGTTTGAAAATATTTATTTCCTTGGCTTGAGCATTCGGCCTCTAAGGGTCTGTTTGGTTACAAGTATTGAAAACAATATTTTATAATTTTTCTAAGCTTTTATGAGTTTAAGGAATGCATAGAACTAAGTTTTATGAATTTTAGGACCTCTTGAGACAAAGTTGATTTAGTCACTGCCCTCTTAAATATTTTTATGATTTTAGATGATAAACATGTTTATAAATGAGTTTTGAAAGTTTGAGAAAGGTTCCAAGAGAAACTAGTATTTTATGTGCCTTAGAAATTGTGTTTGAAGCCTTTAAATGGAGGTGTTGTTTCGGTTCTGCCTTGCTATGTTTAGCCACTGTATGAGCTGTGTTAATGATGATAATATGCTTATGTTTGAGTACAATTAATGTTAAAACTCATATGTGAAAGATAAGAGAAGTTAGCAACTAGAAAAGAATTAATTTGAGAGTTCTAGATCCCTTAGTAATTGATTTTTCTGGATTCTGTCCAGCAAGGTTTAGAAATGGTAATTATGGATTTAAATTAGTTTAAGTGTGTAGGAATGACTCATAATTGGTGTAGGACTTAACCTTGATGCCTTAGGAGCAAACCGAACTTAGAAAGGGTCATTGTGGTGACTCCTAGGTACTTGTAAAGTTAGAATTTTAGATCCTGCATTCTTGAGGTTTAGAAATGTTTGTGATTATAGTATTGAGTGAGGTATACTTAGATATGAGCCTATAGGTACCCGAGAGTTTAGGATATGATGAATTATAACTTAGATTGTGAGTAAAGGACCTTAAGGGTCAATGCATAAGACATTAAGAGATTTTCTCGCTTTTAGCTTGGTAATGCAAGTATGATATGTTGATATGCATGATGTGATGATATATGAGGTGTGATGTGTGATACACGAGCATTATTTATATGAGTTATGATGATGTGATCTTTTATGATGATGCTATGATGATGTAGAAATTGATTATGAATTGTTGAGATGTTATGTCTACCATGTTTGTGAGAATTGAATGAGAGAGAGTATGTACCCCTTCTTTTGCCCTCTTAAAAATCTAGTGAAAACTAGTTAGGTTTGAGCTCAATGAGGCAATATGGGTGTTTATGGTTGGATTTTGGTGTATTTGGTTGGACTTGATAATGAGAATAATCTGGTGATGAGTATAAACATAGTTGAGCTCATTCCTAGGAGATAGGGTGTGTTTGGTTGGATTTGATGATGAGTATGAATATCGCCGGGCATTGGTGTTTATGGTTGGATTTGGTGATGAGAAAAGAAGGTGGTCTTTGAGATAAAGAACTCAAGAGTTCGGACGTGAGGAAAGAGATGCGATGTCTCTATTCAAGTCACATAATCATGAGTAAAGAAAGAACTGATCCTAAGTTACCCCTTCTTTGCCCTCTTAGAAATCTAGTGATGACTAGTTAG
Source organism: Dalbergia cultrata (assembly GCA_031216105.1). Classification (NCBI taxonomy): domain Eukaryota; kingdom Viridiplantae; phylum Streptophyta; class Magnoliopsida; order Fabales; family Fabaceae; genus Dalbergia; species Dalbergia cultrata. The sequence continues at coordinate 25,941,003 of CM062345.1, forward strand.
GTTTGAGCTCGTTGGTTGAGCTCAATCCTAGGCGATAGGGTGTATTTGGTTGGTTTTGGTGATGCGTATAAATATCGCCGGGCACTGGTGTTTATGGTTGGATTCGGTGATGAGAAAAGAAGGTGGCTCTTGAGGAGAAGAACTTAAAAGTTCAAGTATAAGAAAAGAATAGAGGAAAGTTCTATACTTTTTATGCCGCTTATCTGTTACTTGATGTTATGATTTATTGATTTGCTCGCATAATGTATTGCCATGCATTCATCCAATATCTGCGGAATTCATATCATTAAGACCCATACTAAAAGACACCCACTTCGGATAAATAGCTTTGGAAAGTTTAAAACCAAACCTTACGCATGAACACCTCTTTCATAATTAAAACCGAAGTGGCTGGGGACGACAACGATGACACGTGTTGTGGAGTCGGAATTCCCTACTGAGAATCTTGGATAAGTTTCTCATCCCTCTCTCTCTTTTCTTCCGTGTCGTCTCCAGACGAAGATGATGGTGTATCTCGTGACATGGTTCGTGATTTCTACTAAAGCATGGGCATGAAGCATACACTATGAGTCAGGTTGGTGGGATGCAATGGACACGCACAAACGCCGCTTTAGTTTTATATATTATTGAAGTGTATTTCTGTTGAAGCGATAATAGGACTATGATAGTCGTAAATTATGTACCTATGATAATATGATCCTGCTGTGATGTAATGAACAACCTTTGTGTTTTGTGACCATAAATGATATGAGATCTCTTTTCTATATGTTAGTCTTTGTTACGTCATACAGGGCTTTCACTTTGATTTATGTTTTCAAAAAAAAAATTTATCCATATTTCCGCTAAGTATTTTCATTAAAGAATGAGACTAAGAAGTAATAACCTAATGATTAACCTAATGTGTTCTAGAGTATTGGGTTAAAAATTAGGATGTTACACCGCCAACCTCCATTGGCTTTTCAATTTCTATCAACCCCCATCGGCTTTCCAATTTCCATCAGCCCCATCGGTTTTTCAATTTCTGTCAGTCCCCGTCAGCTTTTCAATTTCTAGTTAGCCCCCATCAGCTTTTAAATTTTAGCTAGCCCCTAGTCGGTTTTTTATTTCTTGCCAGCCATCGTTGGTTTTTAAATTTCTTATCAGCCCCATTGGTTTTTACATTTCTTGTCACTTGTGAACTTGTGTCAAAATAGTTAGCTTCTTTCCTTTGGATGTTTCATACATAGTTGATTTCTAAATAGCATCATTACTTGTGATTTACTTGAATGTTTATATTCTCCTGTTGTTTGGACTTTGACTTTTGCATTTCATGCATTGCCGAAAAAACTCAATGTTTATGTCTTTACTCATTCCTTATAACGTCAATATAAAAACTTAGGTTTTTCATATTCTCTTATAAGAAATGAGTAAAGAGGGGCAACTGTGAACAACCGATTTTGTCTGGTCCATATACAAAACTCAAGATTGAATGTTTGATTCCTTTTTTTTATTATTTTTGTGTGTGTCTAAAACATAAAAGATTAGCTCATTTCATCTTGTACAAAAAAAATTTAAGCCCATTTCTCTTTCCTTTTTCAAGTTACAATATATATATATATATATATAGGCCCATTTCATTTTCTTTTCTTTGAGTTGGAAACAAAAACTTTAGTCCATTTCAATTCACTTTGTTCTTGATTATAAAACAAAAAATTGTAATATTAAAGCATACAAAAAAAAGGGCACCAAATGGAAATCGAAGCGTACACCGAACCGAACTTGCGAAGATGCAAATTGACAGAAACAGAAGCAGAAGTCAGAAAAAGAAGTAGCGTGTATTCCTGACAGTGGTGCCAGTCACATGTAATGAGCACCGATGAAGAATAATAAGTCAGAAAAATGAGCACTGTTTTGAAAATGAAGTACAAAAGAGTTAGAGAAGGGGAGCACATGTCAGAAGAAATTGGCAAAGAGTAGGTATAAAGTCTAAGCCATATCTCATGAAATCAGCAATCAGATCACAAATTAGTTCGGGAAATTGAATGCACAGCTGTGTATAAATTCATAAATGATGACCATGATCAGGGGGAGCAAATTGTTCAAAAAGATATACACACAGAATCCAGGATCCTTCATCACCATTACTTACTTCCTATTACTATTTTCATTTAAAAGAGGATCTAATTTATGGACTCTGAGAGAAGCGGGAGTGAAAGATCAAAAGGCTGAAAGATTTAGCAAATCAAAACAGGAGGAGAACAAATTTGTTGGTACAGTTTTTTTTGTTCTTATAATCCGATTTGCATTTTTCATCCATTATGAAATCATAAACCATGCACACTCACACACAGACCTTCTCACACACAAAGATATCTTTTCCATACATTCACAACACTGAAATTACATTCAGATTCTTTTTTGAAACCACAACCAAAATGCAACTCCAATTTGATCCTCCATAGATAGATATCCAAAATTTCTCACTTACCCTCCCATAAACGACCCAACCACTTCTTTCTCTCCAACCGCCACCAACAGCCACCATCAAAGCCACTCCCCTCAATTCCCTCCTCCATTGCCACCGTGGCCTTTCCTTCTCGTCCACACTTCTTTGTCATTGTAGTCTTCATCCATCTCTGCCGTACTTCTATCTCTTCCTCCGCTGACCACCAGCGGCTTTTTCCTTTTCTCCATGGCAGTATCTCACTCTCTCATTCTCTTCGCCTTGTGCTCTCTCCCTTGCTCGCTCTTTATCTCTCACTCACTACCTCTCTCTTTCTTTGTAGCTTCCAGAACTCTAACCCCTCTTGTCACTTTGCTTTGATCCATGCTTTCCTTTTTTTAATTTACCTGAGTGTAGTTCACGTGTTGCTCACTTAACCATTTTTTAGAATAAAAAAAGGGAAGCTTGGGTTAGTGAAAATAGGAACCGTGGAATTAGAGAGAGTGTATGTGGCTATGTTTACAATGAAACCAAAACCCCTTTTGTATCTCACTTTGCTAGGGTTCATGTTATTGTTTTACTTTATTTATTTTATTCTGTCTTTTGTTTAACGTATGTTTTCTTGTGAGATTTATTAGTTTGTTTAGGATTTATTTGAGCTTCTCTTAGTTACTGGGCTATGTTTGATTTGGGTTGTAATATGGGTTTATTTTATTTTTTGTTAAATTGTTTTTGGCATGTTGGCTTTAATTTGGACTAATACATTTATTGAATATGATGGTCTTCAGAAATGGTTTTAGAATTTATGCGTTCTTCAAAAAATAAAAAAAAAAAGTAAATAAAAAGAAAGTGATTCAGTTGTGTATTAGATTTTAAATATTTTTGTGTTTAAAGTTTTTAAAAAAGGAAGAAATAATGAAAAGAAAGATACAAAAAAAATGATAGTTAAGACTCTTGTTCTTTTAGTTACATTCATGTTATTTGTTTCTGGTTTGCTCAAATTAAATATGTGGTAGTTATTTGTTTATGAGCTAGCATCGTTGATTGATGTTGGAATTAGCATTAAAAATAAATAAAATAAATTTGATTCTTTCTTGAACATAATAAATAATTTTGTACAATGGTCAATAATGGTGATTGAGTAGCAAATGTTATCTTCACCATTATTGAACTATAAGGCTTTATTGAGTAGCCAAGTGCTAACTTTAATCCTATGATGAAGTTTTCACAAAAAGATTTTTTGATTAAAATCAACCAACACACAAATATTTTCTATAGAATTACGTGACTTTGAGTTCCTCATTGCACCAGAGGATATGTAGAAGCAAGCAACCCCTGTCAAGCCAAAGTTAATTTTTTTAATTTATTTGTTAAATTGTGAATATATTTGTGTAAATTAATTATTCTTAATTTATTTGTTTAAACTATAAATATATTTGTCTCTTTTTATTGCATTTTTAAGGGTTATTAATTAACTTGCACAACTTACTAAGGTACCGTCTAAGGATAGGTGTATTAGGGGTGATGTAGGATTCCTACCCTTCCCTATGCATAACCGACTCACGAACTCATATATGGTTTTTCAAAGACTATTTTGTAAAATAAAATGGGTTTTTCCATTTTTTTCCAATTTAAATAAACTTGGTGGGCGACTCCATTTTCAATAATCTTTTTTTGCCATCTCGGTTGCGATCCTAGTTGTGACAATCTTCTTCACAAAAACATTCATTTTCAACCTCTAAAATCCTATGGCAAACCTTGTCAAAATCAAAATCTTCCTTCACTAAACTTGTTCTACACCTCAACACCTACAAATATAACTGATTAGAATTTTAATCCCTCACCAAATCTCAATCTTGATACCTTATACCTCACTATTTTGAGAGGGGTTTGGGTGTGTCTTAAGAGTTTTGGAGTGAAGAGCATCATCTTGGAGCATACTAGAGACAAAGACACTATTAGCTTCCAAGAGTAGGTTTTACTAAGGTCTTTTCTTGCAAAATTTATGTTGAACATTTCTGATTGAGTTCTGTCTGAAATGTTTCATTGAGTTGATTGATGATATATGGCTATTGATGTATGAATTTTGTTGATGTGTTTGGATGATGATAAAAATCCTTTTTGGTCAAAAGAGTTTTATGGTTATGCTGTTAGATTTCAGTTTGGCTGCAGATAGTGAAATCTCATGAATTTTAGACATTTGTGGTCATGGTTAGAAGCTGGGAAAAATATATGTTGGAGCTCACATCTTAAATACATATACGAATTTTCTTGAGCACTAGTCTTAGGTTTTAATGCCTTAGAAAAAATTAGAGACTGAAATGGTACTCATTCTGTTTGTGTTATTGAAACTGAGATTACCATAACAAATGATGGATTCTTAATTTGAAATTTTTATAGAGAGTTGGTAACTTGTTGGAGTGTAGTTGTGATTTTTCTTTTGAGTTTATTTCATCATTTGCTAGGGTTAAAAATTATAAGAATTCTGGTCTAAGCTGTGGATAAGTGGTCTCTGACCACCAATTTTATAAAATTTATTTAACATAGTTAGAGGACTTTGTTTGGTACGAAATTTTTACAAGGACTATTAAACACATTGAAGTGTCCTAGAAATTTTTTGTGGCTCTTGAATTGGCTATTTGGTATGGAAATTAAATGTTGTTACTGGAATGGTAAATTTGCCAAGATGCTGGAATGGTGAGAATGTCTTAAATTGATAATAGAATGGCATTTAGACCAAATATATGGCATATGAATGTATACTAATTGTTTGAAAGGCTTGTTTATAAAGCATGAATGAGACTCCAATGAAACTAAATGCCTATATATGTGACATAAGCTTGCCTTTGAAAACGAGAACTCCATGATGGGATTATATGACAAAAGAGAATATGTGAAATATAATGGTGCATGTTTTAACATATGGGGAAAATAGAAACAAAGCTTATGTAGGATAAAGAAGGAAGACAAAAATAAGGACTTCCTAAGAAATTTATGAGTTGATAAATGTACCGGCTAGGAATAGAACTGTGTGTGAATCAGAAATGGAAAAAAAAGTAAGTCCGATTATCACAAATAGGAATGAGCTCATGTCCTAGCAGTCTATGGTCCTTTGTGAAGTTATCCACTACAGATGTTACTTGATATGACATTAAGCCTCCCCTATGTTAATAAAAAAAAACAACTGCACTGAGTTGAATTCCATAGGATATAAGAGAAGCACATATGATTACCACCATTTTGCATTTAACTTTACTTGACTTATATACATTAATATTGATGCATGTGATCTAGCATGATAATTTTTATATATTGTATTCTATTCACATTTGAGGGAGTACCCTACTAAGAATTTTATAATATTCTCATCCCTATGTCTGCATGTATTTTATATTGTATTCAGATCCAGTAGATGCCGTTAATAGTATTTTTCCTTGATTCGCCACAATGGGTATGGCATTACGACCCGGTGCTTGACTCTTTATGTAGCAGCTTATTCACAGATCCGTGCATACGTGTTCTTTGGTCATTCCTTTAGTTCGTCTATCTTCACCATTGATTTTAATCCAACTTTTCCTATGATGGTGTGCCTCTCCATATGGCGCACCCAGTTGTATTTGATATCTCGGTAGCACCATCAGCACCCCTCCAGTAGCTGCTCCATCCTTATCCTCATCCTCTGACTCATACCCACCAGAGGGTCTTGACGCCCTTGGTGGAGGTGAGGCCATTGTACCGATGGCCAACGAGTTCGTCTAGGAGGACATAAGATCTATAAGGACTTATGACTTGTATATAGTGTAGCATAGTGCTAGGACCTTACCAGCCTACCGACTGATTGATGTTAGATGTTTTAGGTCCATTTCTGTGCATATATGATTTTTGTTGGGCCTTAAGATTTGAGTAGGTTAGAATAGACACTGAAGATGCTTTCTTTTGTACTGAGTCCCTAAATAGTTCAGTAGTCGACTAGTTTATGTTCCAGTGTGTCGTGCATATTGCTAACTTGTTTATGATGTGTGTGTGTGTATATATATATATATATAAGAGCTATTGCAACACTGGAGTTCAATTTATTATCTTTTCATTTCTCTCAACTAGTATAAAGTATAAAAGAAAGTAACACTGTTCTAATTACTGTATAGACACTCGAGTAATATATGGTAGTTAGGAGGGTGTTACATGATCCGTTAGTGAACAACGTGAGACATAGATTAGAGAGGCTAAGGTAAAACTACTTGCAACGTGATGGCTAAGGTAATTGCCCATCACGGTTCAGCTTGGAGAGGCTATTTCAAAACTACTTTCAACGTGACAATAGAAGTTGTCTGTAGGCCACTGTTTCAGTTTGGAGAGGCTGGTATAGAACTACTCAATTAAGTCATAGTTGGAGTTGGCCACTGTGCAAGTGAGAGCTTGGGAAGGCTATTGCAAAGACTATCCATTTACTTTCTCAGGTTGAGAAAGTTATTATTAATAAAATCTCAACATGTGTTGAGTACTGGATGTAGGCAGGTTGGCTGAACCAGTATAAAAATACTTGTGTTCATTCTCTCTTCCCTAACCTTTTATTTTTATGTTATGTACTTTGTGTTGATTATTAATTAAGCATCATTAAAATGTGTAATGCCTCGATTTTTCTGTCTGAGTGAAAACGACCAAAATGCCCCTGAGGTCATTTTCCATCCGAAATTCGAGGATAGCCTACCCGACAATCCTCGAAGGGCCAACTCAATGTTTGAAGGGGATTGGATGGCTTTTGAATGGTTTCAGGAATGAAAATCTCATTTTCTGAAGTTTCAGGTCAAAATGACCAAAATACCCCTGTAGCGTTTTTGCGCGGGTACAAGTGCCGATTGAGCCCAGAACTTCTCCATATGGTTTTAAATGATGTTTTTATGTCTTTCGTAACATCTATTTAAGTCCCGGTGGTCCAGAGCAGTTTTGTTCAAAATTATGATTTTGCCCCTAAGCATAGTGTTTTAAGGGGCCGTTTGGCATGCCTGATAGGATATGGGCTGATAGTATAAGAACTGATAGAATAAGGGCTAATAGTATAAGGCCTGATAAACTTTTAATACTATATAGTGTTTGGTGTAACATTGCATAAGATATTCAATCTTATGTTCAGCAATATCATACTATTTATTTATAAATAATTGTAATATCTTAATTAAATATTAAATAAAATCAAATAATAATAATAAAATAGGAATTCTTATTATAATAATGTTTAAATATTATATTTATGTAAATATTTACTTACTATAATTTAATTTTTATTAAATGTTATTATTCGTTTCAATATTTTATAATTATTTATTTTTTCAATAATATATATAAATAAAAATACTATTTTATATATTTTAATATTTTATATTTTTAATCATAATTATTTAAATTTAAGTTACTGGTTCTTACTTTTATATATTACATATTATTTATTTATATATTTTGTTAGTTAAATTTATAATTTTATATTATATACTATTTATTATATATTTAAAACCTTTATTTTTTATTAAATATTTTTTATTTTACTTTATTTATTTTTTATCAATTATTTTATATTTTTAATCATAATTATTTAAATTTAAGTTACTGGTTCTTACTTTTATATATTACATATTATTTATTATTTATTTATATATTTTGTTAGTTAAATTTATAGTTTTATATTATACACTATTTATTATTTATTTAAAACCTTTATTTTTTATTAAATATTTTTATTTTATTTTATTTATTTTTTATTAATTATATTTATTTTCATTTTTATTATATATAACTAAACTGATATTATATATTATTTATATTTATTTTATTATAAAATAATTTTACTAAAATTAATTTTATTTTTATAATTTTATTTTATTATTATTTATTTGAGAATTATTTTATTTTAATAATATATTTAAAAAAATGATCTTATACGTTAAAAGCTAATCAAGCCTAATACAGCCTCCCTATGCTGGATTGAATTATACAACATTTTGATGTATAAGGGAGTTATATCGTATAAGGTTATACAATACGTTATCTGCACCAAACAACAGATAAGGGCATGACATATAGTATTAGCTTATACTATTATCCCTAATACATTGTACCAAACACCCCCTAAGCTTAATCATGTGATTAAGCAAACACAAGCAATATTAAGCTCTAATCGAAGATTAACTAATTTTCATAATTAATCTATAGTCAAAATAATTTATTAAAGTTAATTAGAACCGAAAATTGCTTAGATTAAACCTAAATATCTTTTTAAATTCAAGATTCCTAGTTATGGAATCTTGAATAGTATTTTCTCTCTCCAATTCCTTAAATTAAGGAATTGTGTCTACATTTGTTTATGTATAAAAATGAGTTTAAATCCCTCTAATAATGTATGAGCACTCCCTAATCATGTCTTCAGATCCTTAATTTCTTTCTTAGTTACCTAAACACTTACTTAGCAATTTCTAATCTTGAGCTTAACCTAAACTACACCTAAACACATCATTAACACACAATTAGATGAAATTATTTCTCTTCCCCATGGGCTGTCAAGGCTGGCCGAATGCACTCCCCCAAATTTGCATCACATGTTGAATTGTTTCACACCCCAAGAGCCATACTTGAGCCATACCTTAAACCATACCCATCCATGCTTTCAACCATGCTTTGAATGACAACATTTAGAAGATATTTTCTCTCCCAAAGCCTTGATGAACCGTCGGCCATCCTTCACCATTCAAGCCACCGTTGTTTCATTTTTGTATAAATACCTTGCTTGGATAAACTCGGTGACATTTTAGATCAATTGCCAAGTTTTATTTCCAAGAGCATTCTTGCTATTTTCTCTTAGTTTCTCTCAAAGTTCCAAGAGCTTTCCTTCATCTTCATCTTCCTCTTTGAATCACCACCTCACAACCTCAAACCATCACACCACCACCTTGAATCATCATCCAAACACTAAAGCTCTCACCCTCAAATACAAGCTTACACAAAAACACATTTCTTTCCTTTTTCCTCACCAAGGCCGAATCATTGTCATCATCTTGAGAGGAGCTTTTCTTCTCATTTTCATTTCAAAGACCAAGCTTTTCATCTTCATACTTGGTAGGGAGTTGTTCTAAAATCTTCCTTTTGCTCAAATATGTTTTGTTCTTGAAAAGAAATCTTGTTTCTATGAGCTTTACTTGATGTTGCTTTTCGGTTTTCCTTTGCTATTTCCTTTTTGATTTTGACCTTCAAAGCCTAAGTTTATTCCTCATGATAGCTTGATGATGAGTGTCTTTAGATGATGACCTTTTGTTCATCTCAATGAGGCCTCTAAAGCTTGAGTTTTCCTTTCTTCAAGTTTTACTTATGTTACTTAGCTCACTAATGATTTCATCTTAAGAAAATAATTACAAGGATTTCAAAAAGCCCAAAGCTTACCTTTGGCAACCTTAAAGTTGGCCGGCACGTGAGGGTTTTGGGTACATAATAAAGAATATGTTGTATTTTCCTTCCTTTTTGCTTTTGGCCTTTCCTTTTCCTTTGAAGTTTTGTTTTGAATTCATTTCCTTGAGCTTGATGATGATGTTTAAAGAACCACGAAGTTTCTTTGAAGCCTTGGTACTTAGACCTCTAGAGTTGCATAGCATATTTACTTTTCTATATCATCACTAAGCTCTCAAGAATAAAGAAATGAACTTGCATTATCATGTTTAATTTCAAGCTTTGCATTCCATGTTTACTTTTCAAGTCATCACCTAATCTTAAAGATAAAAGTGAGTTACATCTCATATTTATTTTAAGTCCTCACTTTACTTTTCTAATGAAGATAAAATGAAGTGCATAGCATGTTTATATTTTTGTTATCACCTAAAAAATGTTAGAGCTGAAAGACTTGTCTCTTGTTATCTCAAGTAAAGTTTGAAAATGGAAATGTTTTATGAACATGATTTCAGCCATGTGATAAGGATGGACCTAGTATGGGTTTCATCTAGTTACAAGTGCCAAAAGCTTATGTTTAAGGAATTTTCTTTAGCATAAGTGAGTTCAAGAAATGTTATGACATGATTTTACATTTTAAATCTCAAATATGAGTAGAATAATATAGCTACTGCCCTTGTTTATTTTATGATGATTTTAATGAAATAAATTATTTTCAAATGAGTTTTAGAAGTTCTAAAAAGGTTCCAAGAAATCATGGTAGATGCAAGTAGAGCATTTCAAATAAGGAAATATTCCAGTGGACTCCCCGAATTAAAGTTTATGATAGGTGATCCTTAAGCCCCCTAGCCCATACTCTGGAAGTCGGGATTTTTATGATTACGCTTATCATAGGATAAGTAAGAGCTAGTGACGACTAGTTAAGGTATGAGCTCATAACCTAGATGATGTTTTAGGGTGGCCCCATGATGCTAAAGTATAATGTTCTAAAGTCACAAAGTTGAGAAAAGAGGAAAGTTTTACTTGAAAGATGAAATGCCACTTTATGCCACTTATATGTTTCTTGATGTTATGTTTAATTGACTTCTTGCATAAAGTATTACCATGCATTCATGCTCTACTATGTTGCATTCATAACATTAAGATTCATCCTAAAAGGAATGAACCTTGGATAACTAATGTTTATGAACTTAATAATGAACTTTATATGCATGCTCACCTTTTTATAACAAACCCAAGGTTCTTGAGGATGTCGACGATGTCACCTTAGATAGAAGATACCCTACTGAGATTCTTTAGTAAGATTCTCACTCCCTTTTTGTTCCTCTCTTTCTTCCTGTCACATCTTCAGATCACGATGGCGATGTTCGTCCTGTCCATCGATACGCCTATGTAGGAGGTCCACTATGACCCGAAGCACCGGTCATATCATTTTAAGGGGCGCTGCACGTTGAGAGTCATGTTTATGGGACCCCCCTTTACACACCCTGTACATAGCTACCGCTTCTCCCTGACATCTCCATACGACGACGACATGGTTTTCGAGCCGCCCGGATACTCAATGAGAGGATTCTCTGGACGCACACGGCAGGTTCGGCCGTCCACAACTTCCCGGACTATGTACTTGCTCCCAGTATTTGGAGGACGACCCCTCAAAGGATCCACCAACCCACATGTATAGCGAGAGCTCTATCCCCACTCCCTGATTTGTGAGAGAGGGGAGCGAGGAGACTGTGACGCAGCCGAAGTTGGCTAGGAGAGCTGAGATGCGTCCCCGTCACGGAGCACATGTTCAGCTGTAACGAGTGCCCCGTCTGGCCGAGCTTCGTTAGTGGATTGGTTTCATCCCTCCTTATCCCGGGTCACAGCAGTAGAGGTCTTTGGGAAGGACTAGTGCACATACACCACATGTAGTTTAGGATAAACCTTCTTTTGTTATGAGGTTATCCACCTTAGGTGCACTAGTGTATGGGTGTCATTTCTTATGCTTTCCTTGTACTTTTCTATTTCAGTTGTATTTGCTTTCTTTATGTATTTACCTTCTGTTGTACTAAACTAAGCCGCACCTTTAGGTGGGCATATTATGATATTAATGAAGTATTTCCTTCGATGTGTATATCATTGACTACTGCTGTGAAGTTACTTGATGTTCATGTTTGCACTTTGTTTTATATTTGTGTTATGCTTTACCATTAACGCTTGTTTAAGTTATACGCGGCTCTCACTTTGCTTTTATATTTCAAAAAAAAATTTATCCGTATTTTCTGCTAAGTATTTTAAAGAAAGATTTATAAAGAATGAAACTAAGAAGTAATAGACTAATGATTAACCTAAATACGTTCTAGGAATATTGGGTTAAAAATTAGGATGTTACAAAATGCATAATAATTTTTAAGCCTCAAAAACCTTCCTTCTAAAACATCTAACTATTATTCCGCTGCACTTCAAGCTTCATGCTTGATAGTATGTTTCATGTTTAATGTTTCAAATTGAAACAAAAGATTTCAGAAAGAACAATTCAACCCCCTTTCTCATGCAATCTTTTACCAACAAGTTGTATTAGAGCCATGCCTCTAGGGGTTGAGCAGTCTAATGATTGCAAAGGTCAAAGATCAAAGGGACAAAATGATGGTTCAAATGCATCCTCTTAAATTTCATGACATGATAAATAGCCTACAGAAGCACACAAGGTATGAATACTCAAACTCACTTCCTTATGTTCATTAATGTCATATGATGTGCTGCCAAATAACAAGCTTACTTTCTTTTCAAAGCATCTCTGGAAGAATAAGCCTAAGTTTGAATAGAGAAAATTAAAAAGAAAATATAAATTATTTTTTCAAACATTAGGTGTTGAGAAGCTAAAGTCTCAGAATTAAACTAGATAGATCTCATAAAGCCATTTCTAAATTTGAGAATCTTCCTTTGTAGCTTTTGAACATCTGAACTGGTCAAATGTCAAAAGACTCATTATCCTCAAACTTGTGTTTGGGTATTAAAGACCATTGCTTCAGAAAACAAATTAGAGATGTGAAGAGGAAATGTGAAGTAACAAGAAAATGCAGTCTCATTGTAACACCATGATTTTTCTGTTAGAGTGATAATGACCAAAATGCCCCTGAGGTCATTTTCAGCCCGAAACTCGAGGATAACCAACCCGGCAGTCCTCGAAGGGCTAACCCAATGTTTGAAGGGGATTAGTTGACTTATGTACCTTTTCGAGACCAAAAATCTCGTTTTCTGAGATTTCAAGTCAAAATGACCAAAATACCCCTATTGTGTTTGACACGGGTATGAGCATCGGATGGACCCGAAACTTCTCTAGATCGTTTTAAAAGGTGTTTTTATGTATTCTGTGACCTCAGTTTTAGTCCCGGTAGTGCCAGGCAATTTTTGTGCAAAATTACGATTTTGCCCCTAGTTTAGTGTTTTTGAGCTTAATCGCGTGATTAAGCAAACCTAAGCAATATTAGGCTCTAATCGAAGATTAATTAATTACCTTAATGTCTCTTCAACTTCAGACCATCACGTTCCAAGATGAAGAAGTCAACTCATGTCCAAGAGCAACATATAACTCAGTCATCAATCACTACAATCACAAAGAAATAATAATCAAATAACCAAGATTGAAGACTAGAGAATCGAAGAAAAATTAAAGAGATTGATTATGGGGTTAGAAAGCTCACTTAACTGTGGAGCACAAATCGCAAAGGAAAATGGAGGGAAAATTCAAATCTCGAATCAGACCTAGTGTTTCAAACTGATACGTAATCTCTTTTGCCTAATTGATTTGTGTTTATATCTTCTAGAAGGAGTTCAGAAACCATGGTTAGAAAGTAAAAGGAAAATGAAGGCATCAAAAACCTCTAAAATACAACGGCTTCTGGAACCAATATGACAAGTCTGTTAGCCTACCTCGCTAGAGTAACGTTCCAAGACACAACTGATGATCTACATGTGTCACTTGGAGATCTGATAAAAGGCAACGGTCATAAAGAAGGACCTATATAAATAAAGATACCACACATGAATGCAGATGAGAGTGTTGAAGACATACAAGCTAAAATGCTGGAAAAATCTCTCCACACTTCTTGAGCTATTCATCATAATATGTAATCAATCATCTTGAAGTATAAAAGTCTTTTTTCCTTACTCTGTAACAATTTGTATGCTCTTCTCATGAAGAGATATGAGAAATAAGTCACTCATGTTTCCCAGTTCTATATTAGTGAATATTTTTATAGAAACATGGGTACAGGTTCATTTGAGTGGTAACCCAAACACATATCCTGTGTAACCTTGATCCGTTAGTGATCAGAGTGAGACATAGTTAGAGAGGTTAAGGTAAAACTACTTGCAACATGATGGCTAAGGTAATTGCTCATCACGGTTCAGCTTGAAGAGGTTGTTTCAAGACTACTTTCAATGTGACAATAGAAGTTATCTGCAGGTCATGGTTTTAACTTGGAGAGACTGGTACATGTAACACCCTAAAAATTATATAAAAACTAATTTGAGCTTTTTTATTCATAATTTCAAAAATCCAATAGACATAGAAGTGATCAGAACGATCCAACGAATCTATAAAAAAAAAAAAAAATTGGGTCAGGTGTGAATAGTAACTTGCAAGTCCCGTAACCTCGCTGGGACAACTGAAACCCTAGAATTAGGACCCGGAGATACCCGAAAGTGAGAAAATATAGGATTAAGATTAGAAATGGGTAGGAATAAATAGTTTATACCTAAAATTAATTTTCGAGTAATAGTTGATTACCCGAGTACACCGTTTTACCCGTTCGGTAAAATTTCGGTATGCAATTTCTAACACTGAAGTATAATTTGATCTTTATCAAAGGAGAATTTATGTCCACTTTGACTTAATGACAGGCTAAGATTCAATCTTGTAAAGTAAGATTAAATCCTAGCCATCCCTTTGCTTTCTTTCTTTAAGAACCATTCATTTATATTATATGATATTCAAGCTTTATTACAAGATAAATACAACTCAATTCTTCTCCAACAAGCCTCATTTTCGGTCATCCATGAGAGAGTGCAGAAAACTCCATTTTTTTCTTCAAAAAAACCATGAAACTTGAATTCACTAAACTTGTTCTACTCATTAATACCTTCAAAACTAACCGATTAGAATTTGAATCCATCACCTCTTTCCACCTTGAGAGATCATTCTTCACTAATTTAGGAAGGAGTTGGGTGTGATTAGAGAGCTTTGGATTGAAGGACTCTCATCTTGGAGCAAACTAGTGACAAGAACACACTAGCTCTCAAAAGTAGGGATTTTAAACCTCTTTTACATTCAACTCTGTTTTTATGATTTGCCTACTGATTTGGCTGAACATTTTTAGTTGAATGGGTTGATTATATATTGAGATTGATGTGTTAATTTTGGTGGAGTGGTTTGACATTGTGAAAAATCATTTTTGTCAAAAGAGAATTGGACACATGTTGCTGGATTTTCGGATTTGTATTGACAGATTATGGTTCTCGAATTTTCTGATATATTTTTAGATGGTTTTACGGGCTACAAAAATTATATGTTGAAGATAAAATCCTAGTCTAGTTCCATGAATTTTCTTGAGCCTTGATTTTGATTTATACTAACTTAAAAAAAATCAAGAACCGAGGTTATGACTATGCTCCTTGGATTGTGGGAACTGAAGTTCCAATTTTGTATAATTTTGTTACCACAACAAATGATTGAATTTTCCTTTGAAATTTTTACAGAATATTGGAAACATCTTGAAGTTCAACCATGATTTTTATTTTGAATTTATTAAATCATTTGCTAGGGTTAAAATTATTGAATCTGGTTCTAAGTTGAGGTTAAGTGGTCTTTGACTACCAAAATTGTAGAATATTTTTGACATAGCAAGAGAACTGTTTTGCTCTGAAAATTTTACAAGACATTGAGGACACATTGAGTGTCATCGAGAATTCTTGTAGACATGAAATTGATGGTTTCATACGAGAAATAATTTTTATTACCTGAGTGAGAAATATGTCAATGTGCTGGAAATGAGCTAAATTCTTGATTTGGAAGTACAATGTCCTTTGATGCAACTATGATGAATATAAATGCATGTTATGTACTTTAAAGTTTGATTTATGAGAAATGAATGAGAATCACATGTGATTGATTATTTATATGTGATTAAAGCATGCACTGGTAAAGAGAAAGGTGATAAATGAATAATATATATATGTTTGAAGCATTATGAAATTCAAAAATTTATGCTAATGCATGCCTATGTATGTGAGCTTGAGGATGATATATATGCTATGTAAAGAATGAAATGTCCCCTTTAGAGTGTAAAGGGCACGGGAAAGTTCCTTTTAGAGTATAAAGGGCACGAGAAAATCCCCTTTAATGGCACGACAAAGTCCCCTTAAATGACAAGGGCACGAAAATATCCCCTTTAATGACAAAGGCACGGAAAAGTCCCCGTTAATATGACAAGGGCACAAAAAGGTCCCATTTATTATGTAAAGGGCATGGAAAGATAGGCATGATGTATATAGGATTCCCTTCGAGGTACCGAGGGCACGTAAAATGGTAGATAAATTATTATAATGTTAAGTAAGTAGTAAGGCATATGTATATTAAGTGATTGAATATTAAAAGAGATCTACTTCGGAAGAATGGTTTTTGAACTCTAAAATGAACCTTCAATATATGATGCATGCTCTCATTTTCTTAATAAATTGAAGTGGCTGGGATGATGACGATGACGGTGACATTTATAATTGTGTATTTGGGGAGTTGCCCTACTGAGAATTATATAATTCTCACCCCTATATCTTTGTGTTCCCGTGTCATCTCCAGGTTGAGCCAGAGGACTATGATGCTGCTTCATGAAAGAACTTAGAACTGCAATAGTGTAGTGTTGAATACTTCTATTATGTTGTACTTAATGGAATGAATATGCATGTAAATGTAATATAGAATGGATATGTATCAAAGCTCATAGTAGGGCTTCCTTTTGTACTTAGCTATGTATTAAATAAAGATTGTGCTTCTTTTTTATATATTTTAATAGATTACGCTTAGTTATTACATGTGTTAGTCGAGCCTACCATAGATATTTAAGAAAGGTCCATTATGTTATAAGTAACAACTCTCGAGTACGACGTCATGACTTAAGGATAACGTTGTACTTAGGAGGGTGTTACAGTACAGAACTACTCGGTTTAGCTTGGAAAGGCTAGTATAGAACTACTCCGTTAAGTCACAGTTAGGGTTGGCCACTATGCAAGTGAGAACTTGGGAAGGCTATTGTAAAGACTATTTGTTTACTTTCTCAGGTTGAGAAAGTTATTGTTAATAAAATCTCAACATGTGTTGAGTACTGGATGTAGATAGGTTGGCCGAACTAGTATAAAAATACTTGTGTTCATTCTTTCTTCCCTAACTTTTTATTTTTA
Source organism: Dalbergia cultrata (assembly GCA_031216105.1). Classification (NCBI taxonomy): domain Eukaryota; kingdom Viridiplantae; phylum Streptophyta; class Magnoliopsida; order Fabales; family Fabaceae; genus Dalbergia; species Dalbergia cultrata. The sequence continues at coordinate 25,958,290 of CM062345.1, forward strand.
TGTTATGCGATTTGTGTTGATTATTAATCAAGCATCATTAAAATGCATAATAATTATTAAGCCTCATAAACCTCCCTTCTGAAACATTTAACCACTATTCTGCTACACTTCAAGCTTCATGGTTGACAATATGTTTTATGTTTAATGTTTCAAATTGAAAAAGAAGACTTCAGAAAGCACAATTCAACCCCCTTTCTCGTGCACTCTGTTACCAACACTTCCTTCTTGAGATGCTTTTTGGGTTGCCTCAACCATGGCTCTGGTGGCTTCTTCCTATAAACACATATATGGTATCATCTAACATAGAATCCAACTTAAGCATGTAACACCCTAATATTTAACCCAACACTCCTAGGGCGTATTACAGTTAATTATTAGTTATTACTCTTTTATTTCATTCTTTAACTTCTTTTTATCAAAATACTTAGCGGAAAATAGGGTAAAAAAATTTTTGAAACATAAAACAAAACGTGAGCCACGTGTGCTAACATAAATCGAGCACATAAGCACAAACAGAGTAAATAGGGTAAGCAGATTATACGTGCACATATCTAGAAACACATCATTACTGAACATGAAACACAATTTCATTAAATAACATAGTTCATGATACAAAGAGAAATATAATAAACGAAGTCACACCCATGCATAGTGGGCTAAACTTTCAGTACATAGAAATGACAGAAGGAAATACATGAAAGCAGTAAATACAAGCAAAGAAAATACATGGAACATAGAAATCAGATACCAATTGCAGCTCCCTCTCACTAGTTCTACAAGTGCTAAACTAAAGATACCCCTAGCAAAAGATGTGACATGAAAAGGGGATCCTCATGATAGCTCGGGCACTCGAACAGACCCTCCATCAAGATCTACTAGCGGCGTTGATCCTCTAGTGATGGGCGTATGTACCCAATGAACTGTGCAAGCTCCTCGGGTGTATGCAGATAAAATGGGGGATGGTCATGGCCTCTGCGGCATGGACACATCTCCGATTATCAAGCTAACTAGGGCTGGGTCGTCGTATCCTCACTGCCTCTTCCTATGTCTATAGGTACCGTAAGAGCAGAACCCTCAGAGTAGATATGAGTAGGGGAGTCCTCGGACAGATCGGTCTCTGATTGCCTCGAGCGGGGAACATAGTTAGGGTAGTCGTGAACTACTAAAGTGGTCAAGCGAGCATGACGAGTCTGCTCATTGCGGGGTCAAGTGCGCTCAAAGATCAGATTGTCTCCGTAGGGAGAAGTAGGAGTGAATCTAAAGCTGGAAATCGGGTGGGCAAAAGGACGTCCCATATATGCAAAAATACGCATGGCACAATGACCCTCAAAGTGGTATGAATGATGATCCAGGTCATAGTGCACCTCCTAGATTGGAGTATCAACGAAGATCACGAACGAAGCCATCGTCCTCTAAAGACATAACGGAAAGAAAGAAAGAAAGATAGAGGGAGTGAGAATCTTGGTAAAGAATCTTGGTAAGGAAATTCTTCTATCCTAGTGTCATCATCTACGTCTCCAAGAACCTTGGGTTTATTATAAAGATATGAGCATGCATAGAGTTCATTATTAGGTTTTTCAAATATATTCATCCAAGGTCCATTCATTTTAGGATGAATCTTGATGTCATAAATCCAGCATATCATAGTATGAATCCATGGCAGGAACTTATGCAATTATGCAATTATGCAATTACCATTTAAACAAATAATGAGGAACATACTTATGCATATAACAATCAAAAGGGTTAAAACTTTCACATGAATGCATTCTCTTTCCTTTGCTTATGTGACATCACTTGCATCATTAGTTTCTCTCATGGGGCCACCCTGATAACTTCTCTCCTTTGAGAATCTCTAGGTTACGAGCTCATACCTAACTAGTCGTCACTAGTTTTCAGCTTATCCTCAGATAAGTATAAAAATATCCCGACTCTCGGAGTGTGGGTTAGGGGGCTTTAGGATCACCTATGTTTATAGGGTCCTCTTTGAAACGCATCTACTGACACCTAGTGCACAGTGATATTTGGCAGGCTCGATGTCCATACCCCCCACGGTTTTGCTTTCTCTTCACCGTAGCAGGAGAAATGCGCCTCGGCATATTATGCAAGAATGTAACATAAACACATGTTCTCAAATATCATCATGACAATTCATTCTATACTTCATGCTCATCAAATCATGCAAATCATCATAGCATGCCACAATTTACACAATATTCATGTTTTAAATTCATATATTCATATGTACACATCATCAACATTTTCGCAAAGCAATAAACATGCTCCTATCCAGAATGCCAGAGTAAATGACCGGGCTCAACTAATGCAAATGCTATGCTTAGCAAGTCATATAAATAAACAATCATTCACTTGAAATACTAACTTTCATTGCCTCCCCTATATTACAGTATTTTATGCTTTTGATCCTTACGGGTCTTAAACTTACGATCTAATTAACCTAACATCCAAGTTAAGTCTTTTATGTACCTAAGGGATCACAATTAACAATTCTCACTAATTTTTATGCTTATGAACAATTCCAAACAGCTTTGGGCAGCAAAGGCAGAACCTCTATGTTTCGATTACGGGTGTCTAGAAGTCACGACTTTGACCCTTTCTAAGTTTTGGCTTTTCTTAAGGCATTAAAACTAATTTCCACTACCTTTAAGAACTAATCCTACACTTCTAAACATTTCTAAAACAATTTTATCTCTAACTTAGTCATCCTAAAACAGTAACCATGTTTTTAGTTTCTAAGGGATCTAGAACTTACATTTTTCATTCTTTCCACTTACTAGTTGTTCCTAACACTCACAAAATAATTTTTGCTTCACTCAAACATAATTTTTACACATTCTAACACATTAAAAAAGCATCATGCAGTAACCATATGTCCAGGGCAATGGCCAAAACATGTCTCAAACAATCACATAAAATCACATTTCTAATGCATATAAGTTACTAGTTTCCCTTGGAATCATTTTAGAACCTCAAAACCCTTTTAGAAACCAATTTATTTCATTAGAATGATAAAAATACAATGCTGAGGTGTAACGCCCCGATTTTTCTGTCTGAGCAAAAATGACTAAAATGCCCCTGAGGTCATTTTTCCATCCGGAATTTGAGGATAGCCGACCTAGCAGTCCTCGAAGGGCCAACTCAATGTTTGAAGGGGATTAGATGGCTTTTGATTGGTTTCAGGAATGAAAATCTCATTTTCTGAAGTTTTGGATCAAAATTACCAAAATACCCCTATAGCGTTTTCATGCGGGTACAAGTGCCGATTGAGCTCAAAACCTCTTCAGATGGTTTTAAATTATGTTTTTATGTATTTCGTAACATCTGTTTAACTCCCGGTGGTTCGGAGCAGTTTTTGTGCAAAATTATGATTTTGCCCCTAGCATAGTGTTTTTGAGCTTAATGATGTAATTAAGCAAACCTAAGCAATATTAGGCTCTAATCAAAGATTAATTAATTTTTATAATTAATCTAGAGTCAAAATAATTATTAAAGTTAATTAGAACCTAAAATTACTTAGATTAAACCTAAATCTCTTTTTAAATTCAAGATTCCTAGTTATGGAATCTTGAATAGTGTTTTCTCTCTCTCCAATTCCTTAAATTAAGGAGTTGTGTCTACATTTGTTTATGCATAAAAATGTGTCTACACATGGCTTGAAGAACTGGCGCCACACCTCCCCCTCATTTCCCACATGTTGAATTTGTTTCATACTCCATAGCCATGCTTGCACCATACTTGCACCATGCTTGAACCCATACTCACCATACTTTCAACCATGCCTTCGAATGACCACAACAAAGAGATATTTTCTCTCCCTCCCTCCATGAAGCCACACGAACCTCCTCTATTCATCCTTCATTATTTTGTTTTTGTATAAATACATATGCTTAGGAGCTTGAAAGAACCTTTGGATCATTTGTCAAGTTTAAGTTTCAAGCATTCTTGCAAAGTTCTTTCCTTTTCTCTCAGAGTTTCAAAGAGCTTTGTTCTTCTTCTTCTTCATCTTCTTCATCCTCCACCTTGAGCCACCACATCACAACCTCAAAACACCACCCCACCACTTTAAATCATCATCTAAACACCAAAGCTCTCACCCTCAAACACAATCTTACACAAAAACACATTCCTTTCCTTTTTCCTCACCAAGGCCGAATCATCATCATCATCTTGAGAGGAGCTTTTCTTCTCATTCTCATTTCAAAGACCAAGTTTTTCACCTTCATACTTGGTAGGGAGTTGTTCTAATATCATCCTTTTCTCAAATATGCTTTGTTCTTGAAACAAAAATGTTGATTTTATGAGTTTTCATTGTTTTTTATTTTCGGTTTCCTCTTGGTTTTTCCTTTTTGATTTCAGCCTTCAAGGCCTTATTTACTCCTCATGATAGCTTGATGATTAGTGTCTCTAGATGATGACCCTGTGTTCATCTCAATGGAACCTCTAAAGCTTAAGTTTTCCTTTCTTCAAGTTTTACTTATGTTACTTAGCTCACTAATGATTTCATCTTAAGAAAATAATCACAAGGATTTCAAAAAGCCCAAAACTTACCCTTGTCAACCTTAAAGTTGGCCAGCACGTGAGAGTTTTGGGTACATAATAAAGAATATGGTGTATTTTCCTTTGCCTTATAGTTTCGGTTCGTTCCTTTCCTTTTTCCTTTGAAGTTTTGTTTTCTTGAATCCATTTCCTTGAGCTTGATGACGATGTTTGAAGAACCATGAGGTTTCTTTGAAGCCTTGGTACTTAGAACTCTAGAGCTTACTTTATCTTGGTGAAATTATGTTTGGGATTGAGATGTTGATTCTTTAAAGTCTTGTATGAGCTCTAATGATATACAAAAATGGATAAGCATTCATGTTTAAATTTATGCCTTGCATAGCATATTTACCTTTCCATGTCATCACTAAGCTCTCAAGAATAAAGAAATGAACTTGCATTATCATGTTTAATTTCAAGCTTTGCATTTCATGTTTACTTGTCAAGTCATCACCTAATCTTAAAGATAAAAATGGGTTGCATCGCATATTTATTTTGAGCCCTCACTTTACTTTTCTAATAATGATAAAATGAAGTGCATAGCATGTTTATATTCTTGTCATCACCTAAAAATATTAGAGCTTAAAGACTTGTCCCTTGTTATCTCAAGTAAAGTTTGGAAATGGAAATGTTTTATGAACATGATTTTGGCCATGTGATAAGGATGGACCTAGTATAGGTTTCATCTAGTTACAAGTGCCAAAAGCTTATGTTTAAGGAATTTCTTAAGCATAAGTGAGTTCAAGAAATGTTATGACATGATTTTACATTTTAAACCTCAAGTATGAGTAGAATAATATAGCTACTGCCCTTGTTTATTTTATGATGATTTTAATGAAATAAATTTTTTTCAAATGAGTTTTAGAAGTTCTAAAAAGGTTCCAAGAGAAACTAGCAATTTATGTGTGTTAGAAATGAATTTCTATGCATGATATGATGATAATGATTTCAGTTCTGCCTTGTTTATTTTACTCACTATATGATGATATTTTATTATGTTAGAATGAGTATATCCATGTATATTTGATGTTAGAATTAATTTGAGAAAGCTAAGATAAGTTAGTAAGTAGAAAAGAATTAAAATGAGACTTCTAGAACCCTTAGAAATGAGATTTTATGGATTCTATTTCAGCATGGTTAAAATTAGTAATAATGGTTTATAATTAGTGTAAATATGTAGGAATCCCTCATAATTGGTTTAGGACTTGATCTTGGTACTTTAGGAGAAAACCGAACTTAGAAAGGGTCAAGTTGTGACTTCTAGGTACCCGTAATTGTAAAAATATAGATTATGCACTAATGATGCTTAGAATAGGTTATGATCATGATAATTTGTGAGAATGATTAGTTATGAACCTGTAGGTGCATAAGAGGTTAGAATCGAATACTAGAAACATAAGAGGTTAGTTGTGAACCTAGATTTCAAGTTTAAAACCCTAAGGGTCAAGTATAAGACACCATAGTTTCTTTGATGCAATAAGTTGATTGATCCAAGTATGTTGTGATGATCTATGTGCTATGATGAGTATTTTTATGTGATTTTAAGTTTAGCATGATTATAGAAGTTGAATGACATGCAAATATGATTTATTGTGGCAAAAAGAAAATTTGAAAGAAATTTGGTTTACAGCAGTTACGCTGCCAAATTTCTGTCAAATTAAGAAACTTGAGAATATTTTTGAAAACCATATGAGATAAGTCCTGGGTGACACCAGTTCGGCCAAGCAGCCCCAGGAAATGTGACGTAGCACTGAGACGTACTTCTCCTGCTCCGATGGAAAGGAGGCAAATCCGTGAAGGAATGGTGGATACAGCCTGCCAAAGCGGACAATTTGCTGTGCACTAGATGCTAGTAGAGCGTTTCAAAGAAGGAAATATTCCTGTGGACTCCCCGAATTAAAGGTTATGATAGGTGATCTTTAAGCCCCCTAGCCCGTATTCTAGCAGTCAGGAGTATTATGTTTACGCTTATCATAAGATAAGTAAGAGCTAGTGACAACTAGTTAAGGTATGAGCTCATAACCTAGATGATGTTTTAGGGTGGCCCCATGATGCTAGAATATGAAGTTCTTAAGTCACAAAGTTGAGAAAAGAGGAAAGTTTTACTTGAAAGATGAAATGCCACTTTATGCAGCTTATATATTTCTTGATGTTATGTTTGATTGACTTCTTGCATAAAGTATCATCATACATTCATGCTTTACTATGTTTCATTCATAACATTAAGATTCATTCTAAAAGGAACGAACCTTGGATAATTATGTTTATAAACCTAATAATAAACTTTATATGCATGCTCACCCTTTTTATAACAAACCTAAGGTTCTTGAAGATGTTGACGATGACACCTTGGATAGGAGGTTCCGTGCTGAGATTCTTTACCAAGATTCACACTCCTTTTTTCTTCCTCTCTTCTTTCCCGTCACATCTTCAGATCACGATTGTAACACCCTAATTCTTAACCCAACTTTCTAGAACACATTAGGTTAATCATTAGGTAATGAACCTTGGATAATTATGTTTATAAACCTAATAATAAACTTTATATGCATGCTCACCCTTTTTATAACAAACCTAAGGTTCCTGAAGATGTTGACGATGACACCTTAGATAGGAGGTTTCGTGCTGAGATTCTTTAGCAAGATTCACACTCCCTTTTTCTTCCTCTATTCTTTCCCATCACATCTTCAGATCATGATTGTAACAGCCTAATTCTTAACCTAACTTTCTAGAACACATTTGGTTAATCATTAGGTTATTACTTCTTAGTCTCATTATTTTATTAAAATACTTAGAGGAATAGAACAATCATAAGGAACACAAAAGCTAAAGCAATTAGGTTATTACTTCTTAGTCTCATTTCTAGCCGCACTCTTATCTAAATGAGAGACATAAATATCAATCATAAGGAACACAAAAGCTAAAGCAGGTAACAATAGAACAATGGTCATTACAACAAAGGAAACATTTCATTAATAACATAGTTAAGATACATAGTAGTCACGCCCTTATAGGAACGGGCTGAGCTTGCAATACATAAGAAAGGAAATACAACAGAAACAATAAAGTATAAATAAACCACAACTACCCGAGTGCACCTATGGTGGATAACCTCAATACAAAAGAAGGTTTATCCAATCTACGTGTAAGTGTGTGCACTAAGCCTCCCCTAAGACAGCTACTACTCGAACTCGGGGTATGGCGGAACACAACCGATCCACAGACGTAGTGCGGCAGGAGTAAGCACACGTGAAGACTGAGCGTGAGCTCCTCGGTAAGGGCGCCTCTTGTAACGCCCCGATTTTCTGTTAGAGTGAAAATGACCAAAATGCCCTTGAGGTCATTTTCAGCCCGGAATTCGAGGAAAGCCGGTCTGGCAGTACTCGAAGGGCAAACTCAATATTGGAAGGGGATTGGATGACTTGTGTACCCTCCCGGGATCGAAAATCTCGTTTTTCGAGTTTTCTGGTCAAAATGACCAAAATGCCCCTGCGGTGTTTTACCCGTTTGCAAGTGCCGGATGAACCCGAAACTTCTCCAGATGATTTTAAAAGGCGTTTTTATGTAGACTGTAACTTTAGTTTTGATCCCGGAGGTCCCGGGTGAAATTAGTGCAAAATTACGGTTTTGCCCCTAGTTTCGTGTTTTTACGCTTAATCGCGTGATTAAGCAAACCTAAGCAATATTAGGCTCTAATCAAAGGTTAATTAATTTCCTTAATTAATCTTGAGTCAAAATAATTTATTAAAGTTGATTAGAACCTAGAAGTGCTTAATTACAACCTAAAATCATATTTTAATTTCAAGACTCCTAGTCATGGAATCTTGAATAGTGTTTTCTCTTTCCAATTCCTTAAATCATAGAATTGTGTTACACATTGTTTATTCATAAATGAGTTTAAAATTCTTTAATGATGTATGAGCACTCCTAATCTTGTCATAAAATCCTTAAATCACATTCTTAGTCACCTAAACTTAAGCTTAATTATTCCTAACCTTGTACCTAAGCTAATACACATTTAAATCTACCATTAACACCCAATTAAATGATCAAAACTCACCTCCTCTCTACTGCCTAAGGCCTGGCCGAAGCTGTCCTCCTCCCATATGCATCACATGTTCAATTTTTCAACACTCCAAGGCCATACCTCAAGTCACATACACTATACCTTGTCATAACTTTCAATCAAGCTTGATTTTCCAAGTGAATAAGTAATTAAAACAATCCATTTTTCCCATTTATTTGTGGCTGGAAAAGTTCCAGCCATGTCAAGGTTCTAGAAGCCTAATTTCATCAAAAATTGATAGGAAATTAACTCACATCAAGCCATACTTTGTAGCATAGCTTCCATACTTCAAACCACGCTTGAATGACTTTGTGTAAGAGATATTTTTCTCTCCCTTTTTCCCTCTCAAAGCCACGACAAAGGCCTCCCTTGGTGAGCCTCATTGTTTTGTTTTTCTATAAATAGGATGCTTGTGATAGCTTAGTTGCACTTTGAAGCATTTGCTAAGTTTAGAATTTTAGAGTTGTCTTGCTAGTTCTTTCTTTTTCTCTCAAGTTTCAAGAGAGTTCTTCCTTTCTTTTCATCTTCATCTTCATCCTCTCTTCATCTCTTCATTATCTCTCAACCTTGAAACACCACCCCATAGCCTTGAACCATCATCAAACCTCTCAAACATCACACCTCAAACACAACCTCACTTGAAACACAACTCCAACCTTCTTGCTTCCTCTTGGCCGAAACCATCAAGCACCAAGGAGGAGCTCATCATCTTGTTTTTCTTTTCAAAAGTTCAACCTTTGTGTCTTCACTCTAGGTAGGGAGTTTCTTTTCAAACTTTGTTTTACTCAAAAGATGTGTTTCCTCTAGTTTTCTCTTGGTATCTTTTTGAGCTTTCCTTTCTGTTCCTTTTCTTTTTCCATTTCGGCCTCTTGGCCTTTTCTTCTCAAACATGATAGCTTGATGATGAGAGTTTCTAGATGATGACCTTGTGTTCATCTCAAAGAAACCTCTAAAGCTTGAGTTTTCCTTTCCTTATGACTTCATCTATATGATATCTAGCTCACATGGTTTTTCAACTTAAGAAAATTAATCTAAGGATTTCTAAAAGCCCAAGCCTACCATTGTCAACCTTAAAGTTGGCTGGCACGTTCTAGAGATTTTTCTCTAGATAGGGGTTTTGGGTATTTAATAAAGAACTTGACTTAGTTTCACTTTCTTTTGTAAGGTTTTCAGTTTTGGTATTTTGATCCTTGAGATTTTGTTTGGTTTTGTTTAGAAAGTTTGTTTTCTTTGAGCTTGATGATAATGTTCAGGAACCTCATAGTTCCTATGAGAACTTGGTTCAAGAACTCTAGAGCTCTCCTTGTAATGAGATGTATGTTGGGTTGTTACTTTGTTAAAGTCTTGAATGAGCTCTAGCTAACCATAAAATGAACCTTGCATCATGTTTACTTTTATGCTATGCACATCATGTTTACTTTTATGCTATGCACATCATGTTTACTTTCCTTACTCTCACTAAGTGTCAAGATAATAAGTGAACCTTGCATTATCATGTTTATATTTCAAGCTATGCATTATCATGTTTACATTTCAAGTTCTCACTTAATACCAAGATAATAATGAGTTGCATTCATATTTACTTTGTGCTATCACTTTACTTTCTAATGGAATCTAAAATAAGTGCTTGAGCATGTTTATTTTTATGTCATCACCTAAATGAACCTAGAGCTCAAAGACTTGCCCATTTTTGTCTCAAACAAAGGTCTAAAAATATTTATTTCTTTTGGTTCATATTTCGGCCCTAAGGGGTCTTGATGTTTCTAAATATTGACGACCATGTTTTATAATTTTTCCAAGCTTTTATGAGTTCAAGAAATGCATAGAACTAAGTTTTAAGAATTTAGGACCTCTTGAGACAAAGATGAATTGGTCACTGCCCTCTTAAATATTCTTATGATTTTAGATGTTAAAATTGTTTATAAATAAGTTTTGAAAGTTTAAAAAGGTTCCAAGAGAAACTAGTATTTTATGTGCTCTAGAAATTGTGTTTTATGCCTTTATGGAGAGTGTATGTTTCGGTTCTGCCTTGCTACTTATTTGCCACTGTATGTGCTGTTTCAATGATGATAATATGCTTATGTTTGAGTAAAAATAATGTTAAAACTCTTATGTGGAAGATAAGATAAGTTAGAGACTAGAAAGGAATTAATTTGAGAGTTCTAGATCCTTTAATGTTTGAATTTTCTGGATTCTGTCCAGCAAGGTTTAGCAATGCTAATCATGGATTTAAATTAGTTTAAATGTGTAGGAATGACTCATAAATGGTTTAGGACTTGATCTTGAAGCGTTAGGAACAAACTGGACTTAGAAAGGGTCACTGTTGTGACTCCTAGGGACCCGTAAAGTTAGGATTTTAAATTCTGCATCCTTGAGGTTTAGAGATGTTCTTGATCATAGTGTGAGGTGAGAAATACTTAGTTATAACCTCATAGGTACCCAAGAGATTAGGTTTGATGATTAATAACTTAGGACGTGAGCTAAGGACCTTAAGGGTCAATGCATAAGACATTAAAACATCTTGAGCTTTTATGATGCTTAATTTATGATATATGATGCATGAGTTTTGTCTATGATAAGTTGATATGTGCTATAACGAAGTTTTACATGCTGATATGCTATACCCCATAAGGAATGTTTGTGTATGTCCTATATGTTTTCATGGCATAAGCAAATTTGAGGAAATTCAGTCTACAGTCATCATGTTGCTGAATTTCCATCAAATTTGAGGAACTTAGAAAAAGGTCTTTTTGAAAATCATGAGAACTTAAATGTGACACAACACTGAGACGCCTTCTTGGGTGACACCGGTTTAGCCGAGCACCCCCAAGAAAACAAATCCGTGAGGGTATTGACATAGAGCTTGCCAAAGCGGACAATACTACGATGCACTAGTTGCTAGTAGAGCGTTTCAAAGAGGAAATGACCCTAAGAGGTGATCCTTAAATTGCCCCCTAGGCCGTACTTTAAGTCGGGATTATGTTACGCTTATCATAGGATAAGTAAGAGCTAGTGACGACTAGTTAAGGTATGAGCTCATAACCTAGAGATGTTTTAGGGTGGCCCCATGAGATGAAAGTTAAAGTTTAAAATGTCACATGTGCTATACCTATCACCTTCTGCCAATGTTATAATGTTTCTTAGTTATTCTATTGATTGGCTTACCTTTATGATGCATTCATGTCATTAGTATGTTCCATGCTTAGTCATAAGACGTATTGTAAAATATAACGGACCTTGGATAATTAATACTTTAGAAAATTAAAAGAAGTTTACATGCATGCACACTTTTTAGAAATAAAACCCAAGGTTCCTGAGGATGTGATGATGTCACTTAGTTAGGGATTGCCCTACTGAGAATTCTTTTAGAAGATTCTCATTCCCTCTCTCTTTTCTGCCGTCACATCTTCAGATGGCGACTTTCGTACTCTTCATCGACACCCCGACATGGGAGCTGCACCATGACCCAGCACACGGGTCATATCATTTTGAGGTCGCTGCACTTCCTGAGTATTTATGTTCATGGGACGACCCTTCGCGCACCCAGTACGGAGCTACCGCTTCACCCCGACTGCTCCCTATCATCATAACACGATTTTTGAGCGAGCCAGACCATGCGACGAGCAGATCCTCCACATGCAGCCCGAGGCGTCAGCCGTACGTGACTACCCGGAGTACGTGCCTTGGACTCAGGACTCGGAGACGGATCCATCCGAGGACCCACCCTCGTACATGTACAGTTGGAGCTCCAGCCCCGCTCCCCCACCGATGAGAGCCGGGAATGAGGAGACAGTAGTTCAGCCGAGGTTGGCTCATCGGCCATCCATGCGCCCTCGCCGCGGTGGACATGCTCCGATGATCCGCACGACCACTCCCGCCGAGATCTGCCAGTGGATCGATTCCACCCCTCAGTACTCGGACCAGCAGGAGTAGGTACATAGGATGGGTAGTAGCTAGTGCACACACGCCACATAGTTGAGGACAAACCTTCTTTTGTATATGAGGTTGTCTACTCTAGGTGCACATGGGTATGGGTGTTGTTTTCATGGTTTCCTTGTACTTGCTTTTATGATTTCCTTGTATTTGCATTTCAGTTGTATTTTGTTTTCCTTTGTACCGAATAGTCCTGCATTTTGGTAGGCACACTATCTATATATATAATCAGTTGATGTGTCCATGTTATTTACGTGTTTTACTATGATTTGTTGTTTATGTGTTTTATTATGATTTGCTCATATGACTTGTATGAATTTCCGTTCGAAGAATCATGCGTGGCTCTCACTTTGGTTTTAATTCCAAAAAGAAAAATTTTACCCATATTTCCGCTAAGTATTGTCAAGTAAAGAATGAGACCAAGACGTAATATTCTAAAGATTAACCTAAATACATACTAGTAGTATTAGGTTAAGATTTAGGGTGTTACACCTCTCGGCTCACCTAGCCAATCTCGGCTGCGTGATAGTCTCCTCGCTGTCACCTCACATGAATTGAGGTGTAGGAGCAGAGCTCTCGCTATACATGTGCGTCGGCGAGTCCTCGAAAGGATCGTCCCCCAAACTAGGAGACTGAGGCACATAGTCCTGGAAGTCTCGAGGCATCGAACCACCAATGTACGTCCACAGAATCCTCTTATCTCGCATCCAGGCGCGCTCAAAAACCATAGCATAGTCATAGGGTGACATCGAGGAGAAATGGTAGCTCTGTACAGGGTGTGCAAAGGGGCGACCGATGAACATGAAGACTCATACTGTGCACTGCCCCTCAAAATGATATGACCCGTGGTCTGGGTCAAAGTGAACCTCCCAAGTCGACGAGTCGACAAAGACCACAAACGTCGCCATCACTCTCTGAAGATTTGACGGAAGAAAGAGAATGAGGAGAAAGGAGTGAGAATTCTTACTAAAGATTCTCAGTAGGAGTCTCCTATCCTAGGGTTACATCGTTCACACCCTCAGAAACCTTGGGTTTATTTGTAAAAGTTGTGCATGTATAAAAAGGTTCGTTATTAGGGTTCATAAAACCAATTATCCAAGGTTCATTCCTTTTAGCATGCATCTTGATGTTATGAATGCAACATATTAAAACATGAATGCATGGCAATACTTGAGCATATAAATCAACAAATCAAAGCATATAGAAACAATCCATGGGGCATAAGGGCAATAACTTCTCAAATGGAACTTTCATCAATATGTATGACATCATTCATGGAATCTTTAGCAATGTAGAGGCCACCCCAATAATAAAAACTAGGTTATGAGCTCATACCTCAGCTAGTCGTCACTAGCTCTTACTTATTATCTGAATAAGCAAATAATAAAATAATACACCCGACTACTTAAGAGTACAGGCTAGGGGGCTAGGGAACTTGTCTCTTAGGATATACCCTATTTGGAATGCTTTACTGGCCTAGAGTGCACAGCGAATTGTCTGCTTTGGAAAGGCTCATGTTCAGACCCTCACAGATTTGCCTCCTCCTCATCGTAGCAGGAGAAGTACGTCTCAGTGCTTGTCACATAAAAATCTCCTAGGGGTGCCCGGTTCAACTGTGTCACCCAAGGTTTTCAACTCATGTGATACTTTAAAAACATTTTTCAACCCTTTTAGGTTCAACAGAAATTCGGCAGTATAACAGTTGTTAAACCAAATTTCCTTCAAATTGACATTTTTGCCACAAGCTAAAAACACAAACATGTTTCTCACTCAAACCTCATGCTTAGAATAAACTCGTGTCTCAATCAATTCATCTCATCATAACTCAGACATCATATACATTTCATCATCATTATAAAATTCAAGACTTCTTAGTGTCTTAATGCATTGACCCTTAAGGTCCTTAACTCACAATCTAAGTTATAAATCATCACAACTTAATATCTCGGGTACCTATAGGCTCATATCTAAGTATTCCTCACTCAACACTATGATGATAAACATCTCTAAACCTCAAGAGTGTAGAATCTAAAATTCTAACTTTACGGGTACCTAGGAGTCACAACAATGACCCTTTCTAAGTTCAGTTTGCTCCTAAGGCATTAAGATCAAGTCCTAATCCAATTATGAGTCATTCCTACACATTTAAACTAATTTAAAACCATGATTGTCATTTCTAAACCATGCTAGACAGAATCTAGAAAAAATCATTTACTATGGGATCTAAAACTCTCAAATTAATTCTTTTCTAGTTACTAACTTCTCTAATCTTTCACATATGAATTTTAACATTATTTATGCTCAAACATACTCATATTATCATCATCAAAACAGCATAAACAGTGATCAATCATAGCAAGGCAGAACCGAAAATCCATCTCCATAAAAAGGCATAGAACTTGATTTCTAAAGCACATAAAATACTAGTTTCTCTTGGAACCTTTTTAAAACCATCAAAACTCATTTATAAACATTTTTATCATCTAAAATCCTCAAAATATTTTCAAGGGAAGTAGCTAATCTAAATTGAGTTCAAGGGATTTTAAAATCATAAAACTTTGTTCTAAACATTTCTTGGACTCACATAAGCTTAGAAAAATTATGAAACATAGATCTTAATACTTATAACAAATAAACCTTCTAGAGGCCAAAATCATAAGCTAGAGAACACCCATTTTTTCAAGCCTTTGTTTGAGACAATAACGGGCAAGTCTTTGAGCTCTGGTCCTCTTAAGTGATGACATAAAAATAAACATGCTCATGCACTTGTTTTAGCTTTCATTAGAAAGTAAAGTGAGAACATAAAATAAACATGAGATGCAACTTATTATTATCTTTGATATTTAAGTGAGGACTTGAAATATAAACATGATAATGCAAGGCTTGAAATATAAATATGATAATGCAAGTTCATTCATTATCTTGGTACTTAGTGATAGCAAGGAAAATAAATATGATGTGCAAGGCATAAACATAAATATGAATGCAATATTCATTTTAATCTTATCTAGAGCTCTTGCAAGACTTTAGAGATCAACACAACCCAACACTTATCTCATCACGAAGAGAGCTTTAGAGTTCTTGAACCAAGTTCTCAAAGGAACTAGGTGGTTCTTCAACATCATCATCAAGCTCAAAGAACAAGCTTTTTAAAAGAAAGCAAAACTTTAAGAGAAAAGAAATAAGAACCAAAACACATTCTTTTATGACATAAAATAGAAATAGAGACACTTTAAAAATTTTAACAAAAATCTTTGAGGATGAGCTATGAAGGCCGAATGTATAAGAAGAAGAAAAAAGAAGAAAAACAAAAACTTTACTTAGATAAAGAACAAGACTCAAGCTTTAAAGGTTACTTTGAGGTAACACAAGGTCACCATCTATGAACACTCATCATCAAGCCATCATAGCCATGAACAAGGCCTCATGGTCGAAATGGAGGAAAGAAGGAAACAAAGGAAAGTTTTCAAAAAGTAACTAAGAGAAAGCTAGAGAAAAATTCATTTTCAAGAAAAGCAAAGCTCAGAAAAACACTCCTACCTAGAGTGAAGATGAAAACTTGAACTTGAAAAGGAAAATAAGAAGGAGAACTCCTCCAAGGATGATGATGAGCTTCGGCCAAAGTGAAGAGAAAGGAAAGGAGATGTGTTTTGAGTGAGGTTGTGTTTAAGGTCAAGTGTTTGAGAGGTTTGATGATGATTCAAGGTTATGAGGTGGTGTTTAGAGATTATGAGGTGATTATGTGAGGAAGAGATGAAGAAGATAAAGATGAAGAGGAAAGGAAAACTCTCTTGAAACTTGAGAGAAAAAGGAAGAACTTAGAGAAAGCTTTGGAAACTTGAAACTTTGCAGATGATCTAAAGTGTTTGCATGCTCAAGTAAGTAAGGTATTTATAGAAAAATGAAACAAATGAAGTCCCATGGAGAGGAGGGAGAGGCCATGTGGTTTGGGAGGCAAAGGAAGAGAAAAATATCTCTTATAACTTGTCATTCAAGCATGGTTTGAGGTATGGAAGTTATGGTGCAAAGCATGGCTTCAAGTATGGTGATTTGGAGTGAAATTTCTTTCAAATTTGAAATGAAATATTTCTTCTAGAAGCAAGGAGGGCTGGCTAATTTTGATCCACAAAAATGAGGGAAAATAGCTTAATTTATTTAGTCATTCACTTAGCAAATCAAGCATGGATGAAAGTATGACAAAGTATGGTGTAAGTGAGGTGGAAGCATGGCCTTGGAGTGTCAAAAATTTGAGCATGTGATGGAAAATGGGGGAGGATTGGCTTCGGCCAGACCTGGGCAGAAAAAGGGGAGGAGAAATCTTCCATGTAATTGGGTGTTAATGATAGGCTTAAGTGTAGATTAGTTTAGGTACAAAGTTAGGAATCATTAAGCATGAGTTTAGGTAACTAAGAATGAGGTTTAAGGATTTTATGACAAGATTAGGAGTGCTCATACATCATTAGAGAATTTTAAAATTCATTTGTGAATAAACAATTGAAAACACAATTCCATGATTTAGGAAATTGGAGAGAGAATTTACTATTCAAGATTCCATGACTAAGAATCTTGAATTTAAAATAAGATTTCAAGTTGTAATTAAGCATTCTTAGGTTCTAATCAACTTTAATAAATTATTTTGACTCAAGATTAATTATGGAAATTAATTAATCTTTGATTAGAGCCTGATATTGCTTAGGTTTGCTTAATCACACGATTAAGCTCGGAAACACAAAGTTGGGGCCAAAATCGTAATTTTGCACTGATTTTGCCCGGGACCTTCGGGACTAAAACTGAAGTCACATAATACATGAAAACGCCTTTTAAAACCATCTGGAGAAGTTTCGGGTTCATCCAGCACTTGCAAACGGGTAAAACACCACAGGGGTATTTTAGTCATTTTGACCTGAAAACTCGAAAAAAGAGATTTTCTATCCCGGAAAGGTACACAAGCCAACTAATCCCCTTCCAACATTGAGTTTGCCCTTCAAGTACTGCCGGATCGGCATTCCTCGAATTCCGGGCCGAAAATGACCTCAGGGGCATTTTGGTCATTTTCACTCTAATAGAAAATCGGGGTGTTACAATGATGGTGACGTTCGTCCTGTTCATCGATACCCCACGTGGGAGGTCCACTATGACCAGAAGCACCGGTCATATCATTTTGAAGGGCGCTGCATGTTGAGAGTCTTTATGTTTATGGGATGCCATTTTACGCACCCTGTACATAGCTATCACTTCTCCCTAATGTCTCTCTACGGCAATGACATGGTTTTCGAGCATGCCCGGACGTGCAACGAGAGGATTCTCCAGACATACACGGTAGGTTCGACTGTCTACAACCACCCGGACTACGTGCCTCGCTCTCAGCATTCGGAGGACGATCCCTCAGAGGATCTACTGACCTATATGTACAGCGAGAGTTCCGCTCCCACTCCCCGGTTCATGAGAGAGGGAAGCGAGGAGACTGTTATGCAGCCTAGGCTAGCTAGGAAAATCGAGATGTACCCCCGTCATGGAGCACATGTTCAGTCGTAGCGACTGCTTACCCCGGCAGAGCTTTGTCAGTGGATTGGTCTCATCCCTCCTTATCCTGAGTCGCAGCAGTAGAGATCTTTGGGGAGGACTAGTGCACACACACAACATATAGTTTAGGATAAACCTTCTTTTGTTATGAGGTTATCCACCTTAGGTGCACTAGCGTATGGGTGTCATTTCTTCTACTTTCCTTGTACTTTTCTCTTTTTGGTTGTATTTACTTTCTTTTATATTTGTGTTATGCTTTATCACTAACGCTTACTTAAGCTATATGCGGCTCTCACTTTGCTTTTATATTTCAAAAAAAAAATTTACCCATATTTTCTGCTAAGTATTTGAAAGAAAGATTTATAAAGAATGGAACTAAGAAGTAATAAACTAATGGTTAACCTAAATACATTCTAGGAGTATTGGGTTAAAAATTAGGATGTTACATAAGGCAATAGCTATTTTAAATCACTCTTGAATGAGTTTTGAATCTTAAAGATTATACTCAAAATATTCTTTGAACTTTTCTATGCTTAAGAAAATCTTAAAACATAGTTTGTTGACCTTTGTGACTAAATGAAACTTATGCTAAGCTCATCCTCATCACAAGGCCGAATATAGCATTCATAAAATGCTTCCATTTTCCAAACTTTACTTGAGACAAAAAGGACAAGTCTTTGAGCTCTAGGATCTTTAGGTGATGACAAAACTTAAACATGCTATGCACTTTATTTTATTCTCCATTATAAAAGTAAAGTGAGAGCTTTAAAGTAAATATGAGATGCAAGTTCATTATTATCTTTAGAGTTTAAGTGATGACTTGAAATATAAACATGAAATACAAAGCTTGAAATTTAAACATGAGAATACAAGTTCATTTCTTTATTCTTAAGATTTTAGTTATGACAAGGAAAAGTAAACATGATATGCAAAGAATAAACTTAAACATAGGTGCAAGTTCATCTTATTCGTTACTAGAGCTCATACAAGACTTTAAAGGAATATAAACCTTAACCCCAAAGCTGATCTTAAGAAGACAAAGTGAGCTTTAGAGTTCTATATACTAAGGTTTCAAAGAAACCTTATGGTCTGAACATCATTATCAAGCTCAAGGAAATGGATCAAAAGATCAAAACAAATAACAACCTTTCTTGAGAACCAAAATCAAAACAAGGAAAAAGGGAAAAGAAAACCGAATCCTTCAGAGGAAAGGAAAGGAAAAACCAAAACCATAGAAAAGAAAAAGGAAATGAAAAATCGAAATGTGTTAGGATTAAGACCAAGTTTCAAGCTTTAGAGGTTTGTCAAATGATAATCACAAGACTATTATCTTAAATCCTCATCATCAAGCTAAAATTTTATTTTCAAAATCAAGCCTCATAGCCAAAAATAAAAAGAGAGGAAAAGAGATTAAACCAAGAGAAACTAGAACTTTTTAATATCAAAACACCAAGTAAAAGTTAAAACTTTTGAAAAACAAAACCCCTACCAAGTGGTGTTTCTTGTTGGAAGGAAAAAGAGCTTGTTCTTTGCAAAGGAATGAGAAGAAAAACTCTTCTCCAAGGAGTGATGGAGGTTCGGCCAAGAAGAAAAAAAAAGAAAGGAAATGTTTTTGTGTGAGCTTTGTGTTTAAGAATGGAAGCTTAGGTGTTTGGATGATGATCATGATGGTTATGTGGTGGTTTGAGGTTACAAAAGGGTGGCTCTATGAGGAAGATGAAGAAGATGAGAGCAAGGAGAACTCTTGAGTTCTTTGAGAGAAAAGAAAGAAAACTAGAGTGAACTTTCAAGACAAAGCTTAGAAAATCAGCAAATGGAACCAAGTTCACCCAAGATATGTATTTATAGAAAAATGAAACATGAAGAGATGAAATGGGGGGGAGGTGGGAAGAGTGGCTGGTAGCCTCATCAAGGAAAATGGGGGGAAAATATCTCCTCAAAGTGGTCATTAAAGAGTATGGTTGGAGGTATGGCTAGGTATGGCTGAAGGTATGGTGTAGGCATGGTTCAAGCATGGTGCAAGCATGGTTCTTTGAGTGTGATTCAAATCAACATGTGAAGAATATGGTGAGGAGGGTTCAGCCATGTGCAGCCAAGGGAGAAGGAAATTATTTCATCTAATTGTGGTTTAGAGATGTGTTTAGGTGTATCTTTGCTTAAGCTTTTGGTTAGGAGTTTGTAAGTAAGTGTTTGGGTAAAGTGATAGGTAATTAAAGGTATCAAGACATGATTAGGGAGTGGTCTTGCTTCATTAGTGAAATCAAAACTCATTTTATGATATAATCATGCACAAACATAATTCCTTAATTTAAGGAATTGGAGAGAAAACACTATTCAAGATTCCATGATATGGAATCTTGATTTTTAAAAAAGATTAAGGTGTATCTAAGCAATCTTAGGTTCTAATCAACCTTAACAAATTATTTTGACTCTAGATTAATTATCAAAATTAATTAATTTTCAATTAGAGCTTAATTTTGCTTAGGTTTCCCTAATTACGTCGTTAGCCCGAAATACACTATTTCAATGGCAAAACGGTAATTTTCTGCAAACACTGCCCGGGACCACCCGGACCGAAACAATTATCATCAAACACATATAATTAGCATTCCAAACTCTCAAGAGAAATTTCGGGCTCAAACGGTACTAATACCTGCGTAAAACTCTATAAGAGTATTTTGGTCATTTTGAGCCGAAAGTTCGGAAAATGAGATTTTCATCTCTGTTATCAATCACAACATATATAATCCCCTTCAAACATTGAGTTGACCCTCCGAGGACTGCCGGGTCGGCCATCCTCAAATTTCCGGATAAAAATGACCTTAGGGGTATTTTTGTCATTTACGCTCAAAGGAAAAAATCGAGACGTTACAAAGCATATTTATGATATATTAATAGAATATACACTATATAGTCTAACAATATATGATAGACATGAACCAACCACTAAGCATAAATGATGGACATGACCAACCACTAAAC
This sequence comes from Dalbergia cultrata, assembly GCA_031216105.1. Lineage (NCBI taxonomy): Eukaryota > Viridiplantae > Streptophyta > Magnoliopsida > Fabales > Fabaceae > Dalbergia > Dalbergia cultrata. Next base: position 25,979,351 of record CM062345.1, read on the forward strand.
AAATTACAAGTTACTTACATCTATATGCTTTGATCTCTTATCCACCCATGTTTGATCCTTGTGTCTATGTGTATGACGAAATAGCTTAAAGGGTGTAGGAGGTCTCCCATTCAATTTTGTCTACATATACAACAATAATATAAATTAAGAATATCTTCCCACTTGATTTCAAAGTAATATGTCAAAAATTAACCTTTTATACAAAAAAGAAAAATTTATCTGAAAACTTAATCAAATTAGCTTTATGCTAAGAAGTGGTAATAAAGTCATTGGTGCAAAGAGAACCTCCAAACCCTCTATAATTAGATGCTCGATTTAGCTTCCCCTGTCTACATTTTTTTTCTTGAAGGATTCACTTGCCTAGTGCTCACAAAATCTATCCTACACAAATTCTCCAAGCCATCTTGGCTTATTCATGGTGACACGAGCCTTCTAAAGCACATTTTTTAAGTAAGGCAACACCTTACATTTGAAAATTTCTTTTAGCCTAATCATAATATAAGGGCTCAAAATCAAGCTTGATCTATAATAACCAAATTAAACGTGTAACAGCCCATGCTACTTTATGAATTGACAATTGTCCCCACAAACTAACATGGGTCTTTTCAACATGCTTTGTCCTCACTCACATGCTTCCTAGGAAAACTTCCCAGGAGGTCACCCATCCTAAGATTACTCCAAGTCAAGTACACTTAACTATGGAGTTCTTTCAGTTTAGGCTACCAAAAATAAGATACATATTATTGGTATAGGTAGTACAATCAATTCATATAAGCCCTCCTCAACTGTATAGTCTCATACCTATACAATCTTAGGATCCCTCTCATTCTGGTGTGTAATTGGTTCATTCATGTATCCCTCCACTTAGAAGGCCTTGTGAGTAGCCACTCCTTGTCTGTGCTTCTTTGCACCGGCGATCACTCTTCACCCTTGTCCCTGAGCGTTACATGTCCACCAGCTTCCTCTTGGTTCATCCCCAAACCATACCATACTGGAAGAGGCATGGCTCTGATACCATTTGTAATATCCCCGGCTGCTTTGTGGATTGACGACTATCCCCACAAACCAACACGGGTCTTTTCAGCATGCTTTATCCTCACTCATACGCTTCCTAGGAAAACTTCCCAGAAGGTCACCCATCCCAAAATTGCTCCAAGTCAAGGACACTTAATTGTGGAGTTCTTTCAGTTTAGGCTACCGAAAAGAAGATGCATCTTGTTGGTATAGGTAGTACAAATCAATTCATATAAGTCCTCCTCAACTGTATAGTCCCATACCTATACAGTCTTAGGATCCCTCTCATTTTGGTGTGTAATCGGTTCATTCATGTACCCCTTCACTTAAAAGGCCTTATGAGGAGCCGCTCCTTGTAACGCCCCGATTTTCTGTTAGAGTGAAAATGACCAAAATGCCCCTAAGGTCATTTTCGGCCCGAAATTCGAGGAAAGCCGGTCTGGCAGTACTCGAAGAGCAAACTCAATGTTGGAAGGGGATTGGATGACTTGAGCACCCTCCCGGGATCGAAAATCTCATTTTTCGAGTTTTCGGGTCAAAATGACCAAAACGCCCCTGCGGTGTTTTACCCATTTGCAAGTGTCGGATGAACCCGAAACTTCTCCAGATGATTTTAAAAGGCGTTTTTATGTAGACTGTGACTTTATTTTTGCTCCCGAAGGTCTCGGGCGAAATTAGTGCAAAATTACGGTTTTGCCCCTAGTTTCGTGTTTTTACGCTTAATCGCGCGATTAAGCAAACCTAAGCAATATTAGGCTCTAATCGAAGGTTAATTAATTTCCTTAATTAATCTTGATTCAAAATAATTTATTAAAGTTTATTAGAACCTAAAAGTGCTTAATTACAACTTAAAATCATATTTCAATTTCAAGACTCCTAGTCATGGAATCTTGAATAGTGTTTTCTCTTTCCAATTCCTTAAATCATGGAATTGTGTTACACATTGTTTATTCATAAATGAGTTTTTAATTCTCTAATGATGTATGAGCACTCCTAATCTTGTCATAAAATCCTTAAAACACCTTCTTAGTTACCTAAACTTAAGCTTAATTATTCCTAACCTTGCACCTAAGCTAATACACATTTAAACCTACCATTAACACCCAATTAAATGATCAAAACTCACCTCCTCTCTGCTGCCTAAGGCCTGGCCGAAGCTGTCCTCCTCCCATATGCATCACATGTTCAATTTTTCAACACTCCAAGGCCATACCTCAAGTCACATACACTATACCTTGTCATAACTTTCAATCAAGCTTGATTTTCCAAGTGAATAAGTAATTAAAACAATCCATTTTTCCCATTTATTTGTGGCTGGAAAAGTTCCAGCCATGTCAAGTTTCTAGAAGCCTAATTTCATAAAAAATTGATAGGAAATTAACTCACATCAAGCCATACTTTGTAGCATAGCTTCCATACTTCAAACCATGCTTGAATGACCTTGTGTAAGAGATATTTTTCTCTCCCTTTTCCCCCTCAAAAGCCACAGCCACTTCTCCCTTTGGTGAGCCCCATGGTTTTGTTTTTCTATAAATAGGATGCTTGTGATAGCTTAGTTGCACTTTGAAGCATTTGCTAAGTTTAGAATTCTAGAGTTGTCTTGCTAGTTCTTTTCTTTTTCTCTCAAGTTTCAAGAGAGTTCTTCCTTTCTTTCCATCTTCATCTTCTTTATCTCTTCATCTCATCATCATCTCTCAACCTTGAAACACCACCCCATAGCCTTGAACCATCATCAAACCTCTCAAACATCACACCTCAAACACAACCTCACTTGAAACACAACTCCAACCTTCTTGTTTCCTCTTGGCCAAAACCATCAAGCCCCAAGGAGGAGCTCATCATCGTGTTTTTCTTTTCAAAAGTTCAAGCTTTGTGTCTTCACTCTAGGTAGGGGTGTTTTCTAAACTTTGTTTTCTTGAAAATGAGTTCTTTCTAGCTTTCTCTTGGACTTTTCTTTTGAAACTTTCTTGTTTTTCCTTCCTTGTGATTTCGGCAATGAGGCCTTGATGAGCATATGATAGCTCAATGATGAGGACTTCTAGAGGATGACTATGTGTTCATCTCAAAGGAACCTCTAGAGCTTGAGTTTTTCTTTTCCTTTAACTTCATATATACTATACTTAGCTCACATGGTTTTTCAACTTAAGAAAACTAATCTAAGGATTTCTAAAGGCCCAAGCCTACCCTTGTCAACCTTAAAGTTGGCCGGCACGTTCTAGAGATCTTTCTCTAGATAGAGGTTTTGGGTATTTAATAAAGAACTTGACTTAGTTTCATTTTCTCTTCCTTTTGTAAGGTTTTCGATTTTGGTATTTTGATCCTTGAGATTTTGTTTGGTTTGTTTTGGAAGTTTGTTTACTTGAGCTTGATGATATTGTTCAAGAACCTCATAGTCCCTTTGAGAACTTGGTTCAAGAACTCTAGAGCTCTCTTTGTAATGAGATATATGTTGGGTTGTTACTTTGTTGAAGTCTTGAATGAGCTGTAGCTAACCATAAAATGAACCTTGCATCATGTTTATTTTATGCTTTGCATATCATGTTTACTTCCTTGCTATCACTAAATACCAAGATAACGAATGAACTTGCATTATCATGTTTATATTTCAAGCTATGCATTATCATGTTTATATTTCAAGTTCTCACTAAATATCAAAGATAATAATATGTTGCACCTCATATTTATTTTATGCTACCACTTTACTTTCTAATGGAACCTAAAATGAGTGCATGAGCATGTTTACTTTTATGCCATCACTTAAATGAACCTAGAGCTCAAAGACTTGCCCATGGTTGTCTCAACAAAGGTTTAAAAATATTTATTTCCTTGGGTTCATGTTTCGGCCCTAAGGGGTTTTGATGTTTCTAAGTATTGGAAACTATGTTTCATATTTTTTTTCTAAGCTTTTATGAGTACAAGGAATATGTAGAACTAAGTTTTATGAATTTAGGACCTTTTGAGACAAAGTTGATTTAGTCACTGCCCTCTTAAATATTCTTATGATTTTAGATGTTAAAAATATTTACAAATGAGTTTTGAAAGTTTTAAAGAGGTTCCAAGAGAAACTAGTATTTTATGTGCTTTAGAAATTGTGTTTTATGCCTTTACGGAGAATGTTTGTTTCAGTTCTGCCTTGCCATTATTTTGCCACTGTATGAGCTGTGTTAATGATGATAATATGCTTGAGTTTGAGTATAATTAATGGTAAAGCTCATATGTGAAAGATAAGAGAAGTTAGAAACTAGAAAAGAATTAATTTGAGAGTTCTAGATCCTTTAATGTTTGAATTTTCTAGATTCTGTCCAGCTAGGTTTAGTAATGCTAATCATGGATTTAAATTAGTTTAAATGTGTAGGAATGCCTCATAAATGATTTAGGACTTGATCTTGAAGCCTTAGGAACAAACCGGACTTAGAAAGGGTCACTGTTGTGACTCCTAGGTACCCGTAAAGTTAGGAATAAGAATTCTGCATTCTTGAGGTTTAGAGATGTTCTTGATCATAGTGCGAGGTGAGAAATACTTAGTTAAGACCGTATAAGTTCCCGAGAGATTAGGTTTGATGATCTATAACTTAGAATGTGAGTTGAGGACCTTAAGGGTCAATGCATAAGACACTAAGAAGTCGTTAATGCTATGATGTGTTGTATGATGCAATGATATGATAAGATGTGCTTGATGCATGAGAAAATGATTGATGAAATGTTAAAGTTTATCATAGCATGAGATTTCATGAGAACATGATGTGTGGATTTGCTTGTGGCAGTTTGAAGGAAATTCGGTTTAACAGCTGTTATGCTGCCGAATTTCAATCAAACCTTAAAAGGGTTGAAAAAAAATGTTTATGAGTACCATATGAGTTGAAAACCATGGGCGACACCGGTTCGGCCGAGCATCCCCAGGAGATTTTTATGTGACAAAAGCACTGAGACGCGCTCGCCTGGGTGACACCGGTTCGGCTGAGCACCCCCAGAGGAGACAAATCCGTGAGGGTATGAGTATATGCAGCCTACCAAAGCGGACAAATTGATGTGGCCTAGTGCCCGCAAAGCATTTCAAAGAGGGTAATCCCAGAGAGAGATGATCCCTGCCCCCTACCCGTACTTGCGAGTCGGGATTATTATTTATGTTTCGCTTATTCAGATAATAAGCAAGAGCTAGTGACGACTAGCTGAGGTATGAGCTCATAACCTAGTTATTTTTTTTGGGTGGCTTATATGCTAGACTACTATGATTGAAGTCACGAGGTTGAGGAATGATCTCATTTGAGAGTTATATGCCCTTATGCCACATGATTTATGTTTATGTGCTTTGATGTGTTGTTTTATGTGCTCAAGTATTGACATGCATCCATGATGTAACGTGTTGCATTCATAACATCAACATACATGCTAAAAGGAATGGACCTTGGATAATTAGTTTGGAAAACCCTAAGTTGAACCTTATATGCATGATCACTATTTTATAATTAAACCCAAGGTTCCTGAGGATGTGTACGATGTAACCCTAGGATAGGAGACTCCTACTGAGATTCTTTAGCAAGAATTCTTACTCCTCTCTCTTCTTTTCTTCCGTCACATCTTCAGAGACCGATGGTGACGTTCGTGCTCTTCATTGACATGCCTGTTTGGGAGGTGCACTATGACCCAGACCACCGTTCGTATCATTTCGAGGGTCGTTGTGCCGTCCGTGTTTTTGTGTACATGGGTTGACCTTTTGCTTATCCGGTTTAGAGCTACCAGTTCACTCTTACTGCACCTTTTGGTGGTGATGACATGATCTTCGAGCGCACTCGCCCGCGTGATGAGCAGCTATGCCGTGCCCGTACCTCTGCCTCGACTGTCTGCGACTACCCAGAGTACGTGCCTCGCTTGAGGAGGTCCGAGACTGATTCATCTGAGGATTCGCCGACGCATATCCCTTCGGAGGGCTCGGCTCCCTTTCCCCAGTTCCGGCGCGAGAGGAGTGAGGAGACCGTGAGGCAGCCACGCTTGGCGAGGAGAGCCGAGAGGCGTCCGCGTCGAGGAGCTTACGTTCAGCCGCCGCGAGTTCCCTTCACACTCCATTGGTCCACACAGGAGAAGATAGAGCGTTTCCCCGGTTACCTGCCTCTATCGCCCGAGGATCCCCGTCGTCACTAGTTCCCAATGGAGAGCTTTGCAAGTACCCGAGCTTTTATGGAGATCTTCCCTTCGATAGTACCTTTTGGGAGGGGTTATAGTTTGTACTCGTAGTCTAGTAGGAGGGTAGCAATTTTGGTTTTTTTTTTCTATCTTCATGTTGAACCATGTACTTTACATTTTCTGTTGTATTTTCTTTTCCGTTGTATTACAAGCTCTGCCCATCTCCATGAGGGTAAGACTACTTATGTACTTAAATTATGTTATTAATGGAATGCTTCTTTGGTTATATGCCTTACTCTGTGATTTCTGATAATTGTTATGCGTGCTTTATGTTTCTGTCGTTTGACTAGTTAAGTTCACGGCTCTCACTTTGTTTATGTTTTCAAAAAGAAAATTTACCCGTAATTTCCGCTAAGTATTTTATTAAAAAGTTGAGACTAAGAAGTAATAACCTAATGATTAGCCTAGTATGTTCTAGAGTATTGGGTTAAAAATTAGGGTGTTACACTCCTTGTCCGTGCCTTCTTTGCACCGGCGATCACTCCTTACCCTTGCCCCTAGGCGTTACAAAATGAAAGATTAAGATATGCTTTTATACATAAAGATTAAGATATTCATCTATACATAAAACTTACCTTAAACTCATTAAACAACATTTGTCTTATATTAGGTGGTATTTTTCTCCAAGATGACCATTCTTCTTTGTAATGACTTTTGATAACATTAGTAATCCCATTAGCAGTAGTGTGTGAAGGAAAAAAATCTACCAACGTTACATTTTATTAGTTAAAATATATCACATACCTAGCTCCATTCAAATATAAAACATTCTTGCCATTGACAATTAGATTGTTTGACGAATCATGGGAAGAAATCAATACATTAGGTTATGATCCTTCATTTTGGTGAGGTCAAGCTTCTCTATGGATTTGTGGATTAGGTGAATTTACACCTGCTAATGATGTTGGCGGTGTTATTTGGGGAGAAATAGCTACATTGGGAGGAAATGTAGCTACATGGCGGTGTTTTTGAAATGTCATATGTAAGGACACCTTCGTTCCACAATAATTTTAGCTCATCAACTAACAGCTGCAAATATCCATCAATTTTGCCTTTGGGATTATGTGGCCTAGGAACTATCAAGGTCAAGAACATATAAGGAGTAGTCATGCATAATTCTGGTAGAAGATTGTAAGGGGTGACAATTACTGGCCAATAAGAATACGATGCTATTGACTGACTATATGGTGTAAAACCATCAACACATTAACCCAATATAACATTTCATGGTTCAGCTGCAAAATCAGGACCACTAAGATCAAAGTGCTTCCATGCTTCTCCATTTGATGGGTGGCATAAGACTCCCGATTCTCTTCTATTTTCATAGTGTCATATCATATGTGCAGTAGAACTCATAGAAGCATATAATATTTTCAGCCTAGTAATGAAGCATAAGCAGTGCATTCTCTTCCTATGTATCTCTTTGTACTTTCCCCTACCAACTTTCTTTGTGTTTTACCATGGTTCACCACAAAAGTTAATTCTTTCAATGATTTTCACTCTTTGTTGTAGAATATCATGCAACCACTAATACAACAATCAATCTTGATTGTAGCAAGTCCATGTTTAGAAACTATTTTTTTAGCTCTGTAATAATCTTTGGGGATTAGATTATCCAAAGGATGTGTCTCTCTCATAAGTTGGACCATCTGATTAAAGACCAATGAGAATATTTCCCTTTGACTTGATCATTAATAATCTAACAGCAAATGATAACTCAGTGTGATAAACACATCCCGACCACAAAGGCTTTTGTGCGGCACATAGCAAATCCTAAAATTTTTTCACATCTACATTTGGTGACTCATCAACCCCTTGATCATAATGCATTCTAGTATCTAGACCAACTGCATCATAGACCATGGTCTCAATTCTACTTAATAGGTCATTATTACCTAGTTCTGTCGTAAAAGTACTAGATTGAGTGCTACATGTTCCATGCAATTCTCCATGCCATGTCCAGTATCAATTATCATGTATAGATCCTTTTTTATAAAGATGAACTTTGACTTCTTCAGGGAGAATGTAGTTCAAATTTCTATACTTACAACAAGGATATCTAATTTTTCCATTCGCTAAAAAAAGAAACAAATTCATTTACCCCTTTTAGAAATTCATTAGTATAACCCCTTCAACCTAGCATAAGTCTATTATACATCCAATCACGATTTTGATGTATATCCCTATTGTAACATCCTAATTTTAACCCAATATTCCTAGAACATATTTAGGTTAATCATTAGGTTATTACTTCTTAGTATCATTCTTTAAAATCTTTCTTTAAAATACTTAGCGGAAAATATGGGTTTTTTTTTTAAATATAAAAGCAAAGTGAAAGCCACGTACATCGTAAGACAAGAAGATAAGAGACACAATAACAAGGCATAAAGGAACATGAAGAAATCAATAGCTCATCAAAAGAAACATTCCACTAATATCATAATATGCCCACCCGAAGGCGGGACTTAATTTAGTACAAGGTAATGCAAATATAATAGAAAAGGAAATACAACAGAAACTGAAATACAAGGAAAGCGTGAAAAGAAAACACCCCTACCGTAGTACACCTAAGGTGGATAACCTCATAACAAAAGAAGGTTTATCCCTACTACGTGTGGTGTGTGTACACTAACTCCCCCCAAAAGATCCTACTGACGGTGGCGGCAATCCTCGGATGGTAGGGGTATGTACCCAGCAAACTGCTCAAGCTCTTCCTGCGTAGGCCAGCAGAGTGGAGAACGAATACGTGATGGCTGAACGTGAGCTCCACGGCAGGGGATCATCTTGGCTCTCCTCGCCAACCTCAGCTGCGTCACTGTAGCCTCACTCCCCTCTCGCACAAATCGGGGAGTGGGGGCAGAACTCTGACTGTACATATGTGACAGATCCTCCGAGGGGTCATCTTCCGAATGCTACGAGTGAGGCACGTAGTTTGGGTGATCATGAGCAATTGATCCGGCAGTGTAGGTACATATAACCTGCTCGTTATGCGTCCGCGCACCCTCGAAGACCATGTCGTCACTATTAGGAGATGTAGGAGAAAAGCAGTAGTTATGGACAGGGTGTACGAAGGAACGTCCTACATACACGAAGACTTGAACGGCACATCGTCCCTCAAAATGGTACGATCCGTGCTCCGGGTCAAAGTGCACCTCCCATATAGGAGTGTCGATGAAAACCACTACCGTCGCCATGATCTGAAGATGTGATGGGAGAGAACGAGAGAGAAAGAAAAGGAGTGAGAATCTTGCTAAAGAATCTCAATAGGGTACCTCCTATCTAGGGTTACATCGTTCACATCCTTAGGAACCTTGTGTTTATTATAAAGAGGTGAGCATGCATATAAGGTTCATTATTAAGTTTATAAATATAGTTATCCAAGGTTCATTCCTTTTAGCATGAATCTTAATGCATGAGTGCAACTTGGCAAATTGTGAATGCATGAATATACCTTATGCAATCAAGCAATCAACATAGCATCAAGAACAACATATAAGTGGCATAGAGTGGCAATATATAAATCCTTCAAATGAAACTTTTCTCTTTTCTCAACTTGTGACTTAAGAACTCATGCTTAAGCATTATAGGCCACCCTAAAACATCTAGGTTATGAGCTCATACCTTAACTAGTCGTCACTAGTTCTTACTTATCCTCTTGATAAGCGAAATCATAAAAACATAATCTCAACTACTAAAGTACGGGCTAGGGGGCTTAAGGATCACCTCTTTTAGGAATATATCCTTCTTTGAAACACTCTACTGGCATCTAGTGCACAGTGAATTGTCCACTTTGGTAGGCTGCATCCACTCATACCCTCACAGATTTGCCTCCTCCCCACTAGAGCAGGAGAAGTACGTCTTAGTGCTACGTCACATAAGGACTTAGTTCCTGGGGGTACTCGGCCGAACCGGTGTCACCCAGGACTTTATCCCGTATACTTTTCAAAAATATTCTCAAGTATTTTGTTTGACGGAAATTCAGTAACGTAACAACTATATACCAAATTTCTTTCAAACCTACGTTATGCCATAATAACTCATGATGCATATACTATCATATTTAATCTCTATCATCATATCAAACTTGAATTCACACAATCATACTCATCAAAGCACATGCATCATCTCAATATACACGAATTAACAACTCCAAGCATCAAAATTCTATTAATGTTTTATGCTTTGACCCTTAGGGCCTCAAACTTGAAGTCTAAGTTTTCCATCATCACAACTTAACCTCTCGGGTATTTACAGGTTCATATCTAAGTAGTCCTTACTCATTTATATGATTATAACTAATTCTAAACCTCAAGAGTGCAGGATCTATAATTTGCTAGTTACGAGTACCTAGGAGTCACAACTTTGACCCTTTCTAAGTTCGGTTTTTTCCTAAAGTATCAAGATCAATTCCTAAACCAATTATGAGTAGTTCCTACACATTTACACTAATTATAAACCATTATTTCTAAAATTAACCTTGCTGGAACATAATCCAGAATTTCTAGTTCTAAGGGTTCTAGAATTCTCATTTTAATTCTTTTCTAGTTACCAACTTGTCTTAACTTTCTCAAATTAGTCTTGTCATCAAATATACAGAGTTATACACATTCTAACATAATTAAATCATCATCATACAATGAGCAAAAACTTAAGGCAGAAACATGAGCATCATCATCACACAATGCATAGAATTTCATTTTAAAACACATATAAACTACTAGTTTCTCTTGGAACCTCTTCAAAGGTTCTAAAACTCATTTGAGAACAATTTACTTTATTAAAATCTTTGTGAAACCCAAGATGCCAGTAGCTATTTCAAAATACTCTTAAGAGGGATTTAAATCCTAAAACCATGCTTGGAACATTTCTTGAGATCATCTAAACTTAAGAAAATTATAAAACATAGGTTTTGGCACTTGTGACTAGATGAAACTCACACCAAGTTCAACATCATCACATGGCCGAAATCAAGGGAGTAAAATACATTCATTTCCAAATTTTGTTTTAGATAATAATGGGAAAGTCTATGAGCTCTAAATCTCTTAGGTGATGACACAAATTTAAATATGCAATGCACTTTATTTTACTCTTTATTATGAGGTGAAAGCATAAAATAAATATGCTATCCAAGCTCATTATTATCTTAGAAGTTTAGTGATGACTTAAACATAAACATGAGAATGCAAGTTCATTCTTTAGTCTTGAAAGTTTAGTGATGACATAAAAATAAATATGGATGCAAGTTCTTTTTACTTAACTTAGAGCTCATGCAAGACTTTTAGAGAAACAATGTAACACCCTAATTTTTAACCCAATATTCTAGAACATATTAGGCTAATCATTAGGTTATTACTCCTTAGTCTCATTATTTTATTAAAATACTTAGCGAAAATTATGGGTAAATTTTTCTTTTTGAAAACATAAAGCAAAGTGAGAGCCATGAACTTAACTAGTCGAACGACAGAAACATAAAGCACGCATAACAATTATCAGAAGTCATAAAGTAGAGCATATAACCAAAGAACAATCACGATAATAAAAGAAACATTCCATTAATAACATAATTAAGGTACATAAGTAGTCATACCCTCATAGGGATGGGCAGAGCTTGTAATACAACAGAAAACAAGAAAGCAGAAATAAACCATAACTACCCGAGTGCACCTATGGTGAATAACCTCAAAAACAAAAGAAGGTTTATCCACTCTACATGTGGTGTATGCACTAAGCCTCCCCTACGACGTTAGCTACTGGAATCCGGGAAACAGTGGAGAGTAACCGATCCATGGACGCAGAGCAGTACGAGTGGAAATACGTGAAGACTGAGCGTGGGCTCCTCGGTGGGGGCGCCTCTCGGCTCGCCTCACTAGCCTCGGCTGTGAACGGTCTCCTCGCTCACGTCTCGCACGAACTGAGGTGTAGAAGCAGAACTCTCACTATACATGTGTGTCGGTGGGTCCTCGGATGGGTCGTCTTCCAAACTCGGGGATCGAGGCACGTAGTCCTGGAAGTCTCAAGGCATCGAACCACCAGTATACGTTCGTAGAATCCTCTCGTCTCGCGTCCAGGCGCGCTCAAAAACCATCGCGTCATCGTAAGGTGACGTCAGGGAGAAACGGTAGCTCTGTACAGGATGTACAAAGGGGCGTCCAATGAACATGAAGACTCGCAAGGTACATTGCCCCTCAAAATGATATGACCCGTGGTCCGAGTCATAGTGGACATCCCAAGTAGGCGTGTCAATGAAAAGCACGAACGTCGCCATCGGTCTCTGAAGATGTAACGGAAGAAAGAAGAGAGAGGAGTGAGAATTCTTGCTAAAGAATCTCAGTAGGAGTCTCCTATCCTAGGGTTACATCACACACATCCTCAGGAACCTTGGGTTTAATTATAAAATAATGATCGTGCATATAAGGTTCAATTTGGGTTTCTCAAACTAATTATCCAAGGTCCATTCCTTTTAGCATGCGTCATGATGTTATGAATGCAACATGTTATATCATGGATGCACGTCAATACTTGAGCATATAAGACAACACAGCAAAGCACATAAACATAATCCATGTGGCATAAGGGCATATAGCTTTCAAGTGAATCATTCCTCAACTTCATGACATCAATCATGGTACTTTAGCATATAAGCCACCCTAAAAATAACTAGGTTATGAGCTCATACCTCAGCTAGTCGTCACTAGCTCTTGCTTATTATCTTGAATAAGCGAAACATAAATAATAATCCCGACTCGCAAGTACGGGTAGGGGGCAGGGATCATCTCTCTCTGGGATTACCCTCTTTGAAACGCTTTGCGGGCATTTCGCCACAGCAATTTGTCCGCTTTGGTAGGCTGCATCTACTCATACCCTCACGGATTTGTCTCCCCTGGGGGTGCTCGGCCGAACCGGTGTCACCCAGGGTTTTCAACTCATATGGTACTCATAAACATTTCTTTCAACCCTTTAAGGTTTGACGGAAATTCAGCAGCATAACAGCTGTTAAACCGAATTTCCTTCAAACTGCCACAAGCTAATTCACATAACATGTTCTTATGAAACTCATGCTATAATAAACTTTAACATTTTCATCAATCATTTTCTCATGCATCAAGCACATCTTATCATATCCTTGCATCATACAACACATCATAGCATCAACAACATTTTAGTGTCTTATGCATTGACCCTTACGGTCCTCAACTCACATTCTAAGTTATAAATCATCAAGCCTAATCTCTTGGGAACTTATAAGGTTATAACTAAGTCTTTCTCACCTCACACTATGGTCAAGAACATCTATAAACCTCAAGGATGCAGAATTCATAATCCTAACTTTACGGGTACCTAGGAGTCACAACAATGACCCTTTCTAAGTCCGGTTTGCTCCTAAGACATCAAGATCAAGTCCTAAACCATTTATGAGTCATTCCTACACATTTAAACTAATTTAAATCCATGATTAGCATTCCTAAACCTTGCTGGACAGAGTCCAGAAAATTCAAACATTAAAGGATCTAGAACTCTCAAATTAATTCTTTTCTAGTTCTAACTTCTCTTATCTTTCACATATGAGTCTTAACATTAATTATACTTAAACATAAGCATATTATCATCATTAACACAGCTCATACAGTGGCTAAACATGGCAAGGCAGAACCAAAACAAACATTGTAACACCCTAATTTTTAACCCAATACTCTAGAACATACTAGGCTAATCATTAGGTTATTACTTCTTAGTCTCAACTTTTTAATAAAATACTTAGCGGAAATTACGGGTAAATTTTTCTTTTTGAAAACATAAACAAAGTGAGAGCCGTGAACTTAACTAGTCAAATGACAGAAACATAAAGCACGCGTAACAATTATCAGAAATCACAGAGTAAGGCATATAACCAAAGAAGCATTCCATTAATAACATAATTTAAGTACATAAGTAGTCTTACCCTCATGGAGACGGGCAGAGCTTGTAATACAACGGAAAAGAAAATACAACAGAAAATGTAAAGTACATGGTTCAACATGAAGATAGAAAGAAAAAAAAAACCAAAATGCTACCCTCCTACTAGACTACGAGTACAAACTATAACCCCTCCCAAAAGGTACTACCGAAGGGAAGATCTCCATAAAAGCTCGGGTACTTGCAAAGCTCTCCATCGGGAACTAGTGATGATGGGGATCCTCGGGCGATGGAGGTAAGTAATCGGGGAAACGCTCTATCTCCTCCTGTGTGGGCCAATGGAGCGTGAAGGGAACTCGCGGCGGCTGAACGTAAGCTCCTCGACGCGGACGCCTCTCGGCTCTCCTCGCCAAGGGTGGCTGCCACACGGTCTCCTCACTCCCCTCGCACCAGAACTGGGGAAAGGGAGCGGAGCCCTCCGAAGGGATATGCGTCGATGAATCCTCGAATGAATCAGTCTCGGACCTCCTCGAGCGAGGTATGTACTCCGGGTAGTCACGGACAGCCAAGGCAGGGGTACGAGCACGGCGTAGCTGCTCGTCACGCGGGCGAGTGCACTCGAAGATCATGTCATCACCACCAAAAGGTGCAGTAGGAGTGAACTGGTAGCTCGAAACCTTATAAGTGAAAGGTCGACCCATGTACACAAAAACACGGACGGCACAACGACCCTTGAAATGATACGAACGGTGGTTCGGGTCTTAGTTCACCTCCCAAACAGGCTTGTCAATTAAGAGCACGAACGTCGCCATCGGTCTCTGAAGATGTGACAGAAGAAAAGAAGAGAGAGGAGTGAGAATTCTTGCTAAAGAATCTCAATAGGAGTCTCCTATCCTAGGGTTACATCGTACACATCCTCAGGAACCTTGGGTTTAATTATAAAATAGTGATCATGCATATAAGGTTCAACTTAGGGTTTTCCAAACTAATTATCCAAGGTCCATTCCTTTTAGCATGTATCTTGATGTTATGAATGCAACACGTTACATCATGGATGCATGTCAATACTTGAGCACATAAAACAACACATCAAAGCACATAAACATAAATCATGTGGCATAAGGGCATATAACTCTCAAATGAGATCATTCCTCAACCTCGTGACTTCAATCATGGTACTTTAGCATATAAGCCACCCAAAAAAATAACTAGGTTATGAGCTCATACCTCAGCTAGTCATCACTAGCTCTTACTTATTATCTGAATAAGCGAAACATAAATAATAATCTCGACTCGCAAGTACGGGTAGAGGGCAGGGATCATCTCTCTCTAGGATTACCCTCTTTGAAACGCTTTGCGGGCACTAGGCCACAGCAATTTGTCCGCTTTGGTAGGCTGCATCTACTCATACCCTCATGGATTTGTCTCCCCTGGGGGTGCTCGGCCGAATCGGTGTCACCCAGGCGAGCACGTCTCAGTGCTTTTGTCACATAAAAATATCCTGGGGATGCTCGACCGAACCGGTGTCCCCCAGGGTTTTCAACTCATATGGTACTCATAAACATTTCTTTCAACCCTTTTAAGGTTTGACAGAAATTCGACAGCATAACAGCTGTTAAATCGAATTTCCTTCAAACTGCCACAAGCTAATCCACACATCATGTTCTCATGAAATCTCATGCTATGATAAACTTTAACATTTCATCAATCATTTTCTCATGCATCAAGCACATCTTATCATATCATTGCATCATACAACACATCATAGCATTAACGACTTCTTAGTGTCTTATGCATTGACCCTTAAGGTCCTCAACTCACATTCTAAGTTATAGATCATCAAACCTAATCTCTCGGGAACTTATAAGGTCTTAACTAAGTATATCTCACCTCACACTATGATCAAGAACATCTCTAAACCTCAAGAATGCAGAATTCTTATTCCTAACTTTACGGGTACCTAGGAGTCACAACAGTGACCCTTTCTAAGTCCGGTTTGTTCCTAAGACTTCAAGTTCAAGTCCTAAATCATATATGAGGCATTCCTACACATTTAAGCTAATTTAAATCCATGATTAGCATTACTAAACCTAGCTGGACAGAATCCAGAAAATTCAAACATTAAAGGATCTAGAACTCTCAAATTAATTCTTTTCTAGTTTCTAACTTCTCTTATCTTTCACATATGAGCTTTACCATTAATTATACTCAAACTCAAGCATATTATCATCATTAACACAGTTCATACAGTGGCAAAATAATGGCAAGGCAGAACCAAAACAAACACTTTCCGTAAAGGCATAAAACACAATTTCTAAAGCACATAAAATACTAGTTTCTCTTGGAACCTCTTTAAAACTTTCAAAACTCATTTGTAAATATTTTTAACATCTAAAATCATAAGAATATTTAAGAGGGCAGTGACTAAATCAACTTTGTCTCAAAAGGTGCTAAATTCATAAAACTTAGTTCTACATATTTCTTGTACTCATAAAAGCTTAGAAAAAAAATATGAAAAATAGTTTCCAATACTTAGAAACATCAAAACCCCTTAGGGCCGAAACATGAACCCAAGGAAATAAATATTTTTAAACCTTTGTTGAGACAACCATGGGCAAGTCTTTGAGCTCTAGGTTCATTTAAGTGATGACATAAAAGTAAACATGCTCATGCACTCATTTTAGGCTCCATTAGAAAGTAAAGTGGTAGCATAAAATAAATATGAGGTGCAACATATTATTATCTTTGATATTTAGTGAGAACTTGAAATATAAACATGATAATGCATAGCTTGAAATATAAACATGATAATGCAAGTTCATTCATTATCTTGGTATTTAGTGATAGCAAGGAAGTAAACATGATATGCAAAGCATAAAATAAACATGATGCAAGGTTCATTTTATGGTTAGCTAGAGCTCATTCAAGACTTCAACAAAGTAACAACCCAACATATATCTCATTACAAAGAGAGCTCTAGAGTTCTTGAACCAAGTTCTCAAAAGGACTATAAGGTTCTTGAACAATATCATCAAGCTCAAGTAAACAAACTTCCAAAACAAAACCAAACAAAATCTCAAGGATCAAAATACCAAAACCGAAAACCTTACAAAAGGAAGATAAAATGAAACTAAGTCAAGTTCTTTATTAAATACCCAAAACCCCTATCTAGAGAAAGATCTCTAGAACGTGCCGGCTAACTTTAAGGTTGACAAAGGTAGGCTTGGGCTTTTAGAAATCTTTAGATTAGTTTTCTTAAGTTGAAAAACCATGTGAGCTAAGTATAATATAGATGAAGTTAAAGGAAAAGAAAAACTTAAGCTCTAGAGGTTCCTTTGAGATGAACACATAGTCATCCTCTAGGAGTCCTCATCATTGAGCTATCATATGCTCATCAAGGCCTCATGGCCGAAATCACAAGGAAGGAAAAACAAGAAAGTTTCAAAAGAAAAATCCAAGAGAAAGCTAGAAAGAACTCATTTTCAAGAAAACAAAGTTTAGAAAACACCCCTACCTAGAGTGAAGACACAAAGCTTGAACTTTTGAAAAGAAAAATAAGATGATGAGCTCCTCCTTGGGGCTTGATGGTTTCGGCCAAGAGGAAACAAGAAGGTTGGAGTTGTGTTTCAAGTGAGGTTGTGTTTGAGGTGTGATGTTTGAGAGGTTTGATGATGGTTCAAGGCTATGGGGTGGTGTTTCAAGGTTGAGAGATGATGATGAGATGAAGAGATGAAGAAGATGCAGATGGAAAGAAAGGAAGAACTCTCTTGAAACTTGAGAGAAAAAGAAAAGAACTAGCAAGACAACTCTAGAATTCTAAACTTAGCAAATGCTTCAAAGTGAAACTAAGCTATCACAAGCATCCTATTTATAGAAAAACAAAACCATGGGGCTCACCAAGGGAAGAAGTGGCCGTGGCTTTTGAGGGGGAAAAGGGAGAGAAAAATATCTCTTACACAAGGTCATTCAAGCATGGTTTGAAGTATGGAAGCTATGCTACAAAGTATGGCTTGATGTGAGTTAATTTCCTATCAATTTTTGATGAAATTAGGCTTCTAGAAACTTGACATGGCTGGAACTTTTCCAGCCACAAATAAATGGGAAAAATGGATTGTTTTAATTACTTATTCACTTGGAAAATCAAGCTTGATTGAAAGTTATGACAAGGTATAGTGTATGTGACTTGAGATATGGCCTTGGAGTGTTGAAAAATTGAACATGTGATGCATATGGGAGGAGGACAGCTTCGGCCAGGCCTTAGGCAGCAGAGAGGAGGTGAGTTTTGATCATTTAATTGGGTGTTAATGGTAGGTTTAAATGTGTATTAGCTTAGGTACAAGGATAGGAATAATTAAGCTTAAGTTTAGGTAACTAAGAAAGTGTTTTAAGGATTTTATGACAAGATTAGGAGTGCTCATACATCATTAGAGAATTAAAAACTCATTTATGAATAAACAATGTGTAACACAATTCCATGATTTAAGGAATTGGAAAGAGAAAATACTATTCAAGATTCTATGACTAGGAGTCTTGAAATTAAAATATGATTTTAAGTTGTAATTAAGCACTTTTAGGTTCTAATCAACTTTAATAAATTATTTTGACTCAAGATTAATTAAGGAAATTAATTAACCTTCGATTAGAGCCTAATATTGCTTAGGTTTGCTTAATCACGCGATTAAGCGTAAAAACACGAAACTAGGGGCAAAACCGTAATTTTGCACTAATTTCGCCCGCGACCTCCGGGACCAAAAATAAAGTCACAGTCTACATAAAAATGCCTTTTAAAATTATCTAGAGAAGTTTCGGGTTCATCCGGCACTTGCAAATGGGTAAAACACCGCAGGGGCGTTTTGGTCATTTTGACCCGAAAATTCGAAAAATGATTTTCGATCCCGGGAGGGTACTCAAGTCATCCAATCCCCTTCCAACATTGAGTTTGCCCTTCGAGTACTGCCAGACTGGCCTTCCTCGAATTCCGGGCCGAAAATGACCTTAGGGGCATTTTGGTCATTTTCACTCTAACAGAAAATCGGGGCATTACAAACATCTCCATTTAAAGGCATCAAACACAATTTCTAAAGCACATAAAATACTAGTTTCTCTTGGAACCTTTTTAAAACTTTCAAAACTCATTTATAAACATTTTTAACATCTAAAATCATAAAAATATTTAAGAGGGCAGTGACTAAATCAACTTTGTCTCAAGAGGTCCTAAATTCATAAAACTTAGTTCTACATATTCCTTGTACTCATAAAAGCTTAGAAAATTTATGAAACATAGTTTTCAATACTTAGAAGCATCAAAACCTCTTAGGGCCAAAACATGAAGCAAGGGGAATAAATATTTTAGACATTTGTTTGAGACAACAATGGGCAAGTCTTTGAGCTCTAGGTTCATTTAAGTGATGACATAAAAATAAACATGCTCATGCACTTGTTTTAGCTTGCATTAGAAAGTAAAGTGATAGCATAAAATAAACATGAAATGCAACTCATTATTATCTTGATATCAAGTGAGAACTTGAAATATAAACATGATAATGCATAGCTTGAAGCATAAACATGATAATGCAAGGTTCACTTATTATCTTGATACTTAGTGATAGCAAGGAAAGTAAACATGATGTGCATAGCATAAAAGTAAACATGATGCAAGGTTCATTTTATGGTTAGCTAGAGCTCATCCAAGACTTTAACAAAACAACAACCCAACATATATCTCATTACAAAGAGAGCTCTAGAGTTCTTGAACCAAGTTCTCAAAGGAACTATGAGGTTCTTGAACATCATCATCAAGCTCAAGAAAACAAACTTTCTAATCAAAATAAAACCTCAAAGATCAAGGATCAAAACTGAAATATTGTAAAAAGGAAACAAGAAGACCAAAACCAAAATAGCAAGGAAAGTAAAGGTGTTCTTGAACAAAAATCCTTTGAGCTAGATAATAAAGATGAAACTTAGAGAAAACAAAAACTCAAGGTCTAGAGGTTCCTTTGAGATGAACACAAAGTCATCATCTAGGAGTCCTCATCATTGAGCTATCATGTGGCCAAGAGGACCAAGAGGCCGAAAATACAAGAAGAAGAACAAAGAAAGTTTCAAAAAGAAAATCCAAGAGAAAGCTAGAAAGAATTCATTTTCAAGAAAACAAAGTTTAGAAAACACTCCTACCTAGAGTGAAGTTAAAAAGCTTGAACTTTGAGAAAAGAAAACAAGATGATGAGCTCCTCCAAAAGGCTTGATGGTTTCGGCCAAGGGGAGATAAGGAGGTTAGAGTTGTGTTTGAGGTGAGGTTGTGTTTGAGGTGAGGTGCTTGAGAGCTTAGGAGGTGTTTCAAGGCTATGGGGTGGTGTTTAGAGGTTGTAAGATGATGATGAGATGAAGAGAAGATGAGGATGAAGAAGATGAACAAGAGAGAGTTCTCTTGGAACTTAGAGAGAAAAAGGAAAAGAACTCAAAGAAAGCTTGAAAACTAAAAGTGTGCAAATGATCTAAAGGTTCTCACAAGTTCTAAAGCTTAGGTATTTATAGAGAATGAAAAAAATTGAGGTCTCATGGTGGCGGAGGGCTGGCTGTGTGTGGTTTGAGAGGGAAAGGAAGAGAAAATATCTCTTTGATGGTGTCATACAAGCATGGTTTGAAGCATGGAGCTCATGACACAAGGTATGGCTTTAGGAATGAGTTTTTGAGTGAGCTTTTCTTTTAATTGTGGATGAAATTAAGCTTCTAGAAATGAGACATGGCTGGAAGTTTTCCAGCCACAAATAAATGGGGGAATTAATTTATTTTGCTTGGTTATTCATTAGGAAAAGCAAGCTTGATTGAAACTATGACAAGGTATGACATGTATGGTGATTTGAGGTGATTTTCCTACAAGTTTTGAAATGAAATAAATCATGAAAATGGGGGTGAGGGTGGCAGAAATTCAGACCAGAAAATGGGGGAAAGAAAAGCTTTTAGATGTTGTCCTTGGAAGCATGGATGAAAGCATGGTTTGTATGACTCAAAGTATGGTTTGTGTAAGGTCAAAGCATGGCTCTTTGAGTGAGAAAAATTCACACATGAGGTGCACATGGGAGGGCATGGCTTCAGCCAAAATTCAGACAGCATGGGGGAGGATTTATCTTCCATGTAATTGGGTGCTAATGATAGGATTAAGTGTAGGTTAGTTTAGGTACAAGGTTAGGAGTAATTAAGCTTAAGTTTAGGTAACTAAGCATGTGTATTAGGAATTTTATGACAAGGTTAGGAGTGCTCATACATCATTAGAGAATTTAAAACTCATTTGTGAATAAACAATGTGTAACACAATTCCATGATTTAAGGAATTGGAAAGAGAAAACACTATTCAAGATTCCATGACTAGGAGTCTTGAAATTAAAATATGATTTTAAGTTGTAATTAAGCACTTTTAGGTTCTAATCAAATTAAATAAATTATTTTGACTCAAGATTAATTATGGAAATTAATTAACCTTCGATTGGAGCCTAATATTGCTTAGGTTTGCTTAATCACGCGATTAAGCGTAAAAACACGAAACTAGGGGCAAAACCGTAATTTTGCACTAATTTCGCCCGGGACCTCCGGGACCAAAACTAAAGCCATAGTCTACATAAAACGCCTTTTAAAACTATCTGGAGAAGTTTCGGGTTCATCCGGCACTTGCAAATGGGTAAAACACCGCAGGGGCGTTTTGGTCATTTTGACCCGAAAACTCGAAAAACGAGATTTTCGATCCCGGGAAGGTACACAAGTCATCCAATCCCTTTCCAACATTGAGTTTGCCCTTCAAGTACTGCCAGACCAGCTTTCCTCGAATTCCGGGCCGAAAATGACCTCAGGGGCATTTTGGTCATTTTTATTTTAACAGAAAATCGGGGCGTTACAAACAAAATCTCAACCCAAAACTTATCTCAACCAAACAAAGTGAGCTTTAGAGTTCTTGAACCAAGTGTTCAAAGAAACTACATGGCTCTTGAACACCATCATCAAGCTCCAAGGAACAAACTCAAAATAACACTTTCAAGGAAAAAGGAACAAAAGGACCGAAACTTTATTAAGCAAAAGAGAAGGAAACTACTTCATATTCTTTATTAAGTACCTAACACCCCTATCTAGAGCAAACTCTAGAACGTGCCGGCCAACTTTAAGGTTGACAATGGTAGGCCTTGGGCTTTTTTAAATCCTTGATTATTTTCTTAAGTTGAAAACATTAGTGAGCTAACTAGTATAGATAAAACTTTAAAGAAAGAAAACCTCAACCTTTAGAGGTCTCTTTGAGATGAACACAAGGTCATAATCTAGAGACACTCATCATCAAGCTATCATGAAGAATAAACAAGGCCATTGGGGCCGAAAATAAAAAGAAAAGATGAAGAGGAAACTGAGAAGAGAACCAAGAGAAATAGCATTTTCTTTCAAGAACAAAACACTTTTGAGTAAAACAAAAACTTTGAAGCAACTCCCTACCAAGTGTGAAGATAAGGGCTTGGTCTTTGAGATGAGAATGAAAGGAAAAACTCCTCCTAAAGTAATGAGGATGATTCGGCCTTGGTGGGGGAAAAAGGAAAGGAATGTGTTTTTGAGTGAGTTTGTGTTTAAGGATGAATGTTCAAGTGTTTAGGAGATGATTCAAGGTGTTGGTATGGTGGTTTGAGGTGGTGCTATGGTGGGTCAAGGTGGAGGAAGAAAAATATGAAGAAGAAGAAAAGCTCTTGGAAACTTAGAGAGAAAAGGAAAGAACACACAAGAAAGCTTGAAACTAAAACTTAGCAAATGATTTAAAGGTTCACTCAAGTTCTTTAACACATGTATTTATAGAAAACAAAAACAATGAAGGCTCATAAAGGGGGAGGGCTGGCCGTGTAGTTTCATGAAGGGAGAGAGAGAAAATATCTCTTACAAGTTGTCATTCAAAGTATGGTTGAAGGTATGATAGTCATGGGCTTAAGCATGGTTTCAAGCATGGTCTTTGAGGTGTTTTCTTTTTAAATTTGAATTGAAATAAATCATCTAGAAGGGAGGAGGAGGGCTGATGGTTTCATCAAGGTTTTGGGGGGAAAAATATCTTCTAAAAGTTGTCATACAAAGCATGAATGAAAGCATGGTGGATATGACTCAAAGTATGGTTCAAGGCATGGACTAAGTATGGGCTTTGAGTGCAAGAATTTTAACATGTGATGGATATTTTTGAGGGGAAGCTTTGGCCAGCTGACAGCCCAAAGAGGGAGAGAAAATGTTTCATCTAAATGTGTGTTAATTATGTGTTTAGGTGTAGTTTAGATTAGGTTTAAGGTTAGAAGTTACTAAGCAAGTGTTTAGGTAACTAAGAAGGTTATTAGGAATTTTATGATATGATTAGGGAGTGCTCATACACAATTAGAGCAATTAAAACTCTTTTTATGCATAAACAATTGTAAACACAATTCCTTAATTTAAGGAATTGGAGAGAGAAAATACTATTTAAGATTCCATGACTAGAAATCTTGAATTTAAAAAGAGATTTAGGTTTAATCTAAGCAATTTTTGGTTCTAATTAACTTTAATAAATTATTTTGACTCTAGATTAATTATGGAAATTAATTAATCTTCGATTAGAGCCTAATATTGCTTAGGTTTGCTTAATCATGCGATCAAACTCAAAAATACTATACCAGGGGCAAAATCATAATTTTGCTCAAAAATTGCCCGGGACCACCGAGACTTAAATTGATGTCACGAAATGCATAAAAATATCATTTAAAACCATCTGGAGAAGTTTCGGGCTCATAGGCACTCATACCCGTGTAAAACAAGACAGGGGTATTTTGGTCATTTTGACCTGAAACCTCAGAAAACGAGCTTTTCGCTCCCGAAATGATTCAAAGGCCATCTAATCCCCTTCAAACATTGAGTTAGCCCTTCGAGGACTGCCGGGTCGACTATCCTCGAATTTTGGGCTAAAAATGACCTCAGGGGCATTTTGGTCATTTTCATTCAAACAGAAAATCGGGGCGGTACACATATTATGTACCATTGTTAAAAACACAATACAATTATAACTACATAAGATTAAAAGTTTGATTTCAAATAACCATAACAGTGATACAAGACAAGAAAAAACACTAATATGCTACGAATTAAAAGTCAACTCTCAATCCAAGTTAAAATAATAGTAATAATAATTATTAGCTTGAACACGATATGTACAAGATTTATACCTCTTTCAATATATGCTATTTTGATGAGCTCAATTTGATCCACACACAAAAGAGAAACTTATAGCAAAGCCAATGTTTTTACTCCATCTCCATGTAGGCAAGATCATGCCTTTCAAAGATCACTACAATTAATTCTAAAAGTAATTAAAACTGAGCCCCAAGAACCTAGAAGATAATGATAACCAAAAGATAAAAGAGAAGAATAAAATAGCAAAATCAATCACCTTATGAGAATGACATCAACTCTAACTCAACCAAGGTTTTTCCCATAAACCACAAATTAACATTGTCTGCCCCTGACATAAAAAAAAAATACATTGACAATTAGATACCAAATTCATCAATATTCAATGATTACAAAAATCAATATTGAAGAGAAGACATACCACTTGAAGTTCCTGTAAACACTTTTTTTCCCTGTTATGCACATTATTACCAAAGATTCACTTCTCAAAAGCCAATTGTAGATCACACTTCAGTGGTAGTGTTAACCACGAGCACGAAGGATAGAGCACGGAGAGTGACGGTGCAAGTGACCACGAGAGACAAGCATAGGCATACGGACCACTACCACGGAGCAATAGTGTAAAGAGCAACACCTTCAGCGCGAGGAACAACAGCAGCAACCTCGAGCACAACCAATGGTGGCGACCTCGATTAGTGACCGATTTTGTAACCGATATTAATGGAAAATATTTTAATATAATATTTATTATTAAATTAAAATGTCAATAATTATGACCAATTCTTGTTGGACCATGTTGTTGGGCTGCCTGTATATTGACCAAAACAAAAAATCAGACCAGACAAAAAAAGAAAGGAAAAGGGAATTAAACTTGAAGGTTTGAATTGAAAGCAAACACACAAACCTGACTTGAGTTGATGAAGGAAAGGGGTGTGGCGCCATCTTCTTCTTTGTGCCCTTCTTGGCCCCATCCTCAACATCGCTCAAGCTTTGCTCCATTGTGGTTGCGTGTCGTGAGTCGTGCTCATGGTCACTGTTGTTGCTCACGTGCGCCGTCGGTCGTGTCGTGGTTGCCGATGTCGATCACTAAATCAGTTACTAATGAAACTTAGTGACCGATTTTATCAAGTGATCTTCCTTAAGCACATATTCAGTCACTAAATTTAGTATTAGTGACCGATTTTGTGACCAAAATTGTTAGGCAAACAACATCATCTCAAAAATAATATTGGTCATTAGTATTGATTTAGTGACCGAATTATCAAGTAAATGTGCTCCTAAAGAAAATCTATTCAGTCACTAAATATAGTATTAGTGACCGATTTTGTGACCAAAATTATTAGGCACAAGACATCATCTCAAACATAATATCGGTCATAAAATCGGTCACTAATGAAAAATTAGTGACCAATTTAGTAAACGATTTATCAAGTAAATGTGATTTTCATTTATGAAATATATTCGGTCCCTAAATTGGTCACTAATTTTAGTATTAGTGACTGCTTTTGTGACCAATTTATCAATGAAAAGGAAGGAAATACAATTGGTCACTATTTGATTTTTGGGAACGATTTAGCAACTAATTTTTTTCACCCAGTCATCCTTTCCCCTTGACTTAATGTATCCACCAATTCAGTCACAAAATTATCATTTTAGTGACTGATTTATTGTGATCACTAAATCAGTCTCAATTTAACACATTTATAGTAGTATTAGTTATTTGAAATATAATTAGTACAAATGATGGTGAAACAAGAAAAACATGAAGAAGTGACAGAGAAGTGATGAACTATTTCTTACATAGTTATCTAAAAGGAGAGAATGTGAGAAAAATAAATCACAATTATCACGAAACAAATTTCAATTATACAAAACATAATTCTTTCATCAATAATAATTGACAATAATAAAATCCTTATTTATGATCAAGGAATGATATAATGATCTCTAATAATTAATTATGATTGATATTTGTCAATTAAGTTAAATGATTATAATTGATATTTCCAAATAATTAAGAAATTTTATTTTTTTAGTATACTTGTTAATATAGATTCATTCTAATTACGACATTTGTCGGTTCATCATTGTTTAATAATCTGAAATATAATTCGCATAGATTACATATACATAACAATTTGTTTCTGCTACCTACAGCTTAACATTCTTCCAAATAGTAGTGTTTTTTCTAACTCATTGAATTGACATGAACATAGTCGTTGGCATCTGTCGCCACGGACTGCATAAGGGCATCTTACGACTAATTGATTGAAATATTATTTCCCAACCCCTTTTCTTCGTGCATCTATTCCTGAGATTGGGAATGTATCCATCTAACTCACTTTGGGCATTTTGTATAGAATTAATCTACACAGCGCCATTAATAAAGAGGAAAAAAAATGAAAAAGCATCTTTTATACATTCAATGAGATGGTGAATTTTGTCCTTTTCTCGTTTAAAAGGATTCTCGAATTGCTTGTGCTATTTATAACATGGTCCTCTCTGTGAAAGCACATGCTAAAACAGCCATGATAAACGAGTTCAAGACCCAAGCAGAGGTCATTGTGGGGTTGGAAACCCTTTGGACAGCTATTGCCAAGGATTTCCCAGTCATAGTTCCAAAGGTTCTCCCAAATCGTGTGGAAGATGTGCAAGTGATCGAAGGCGATGGAGGGGTTGGTACAATTCTCGTCTTTAATTTTTTGCCCGGTGAGTGTGCTTATCTGTTGGTGGGTGAAAATGGGGACAAAAGGGCGTTGATTCCAACATCTTTTTCGGTGTTATTAGATCATGTCACTAGCTAGCTACTATTGTTTAAAAATTTTCTCATCATTCGTGCGAATAAAAACTCTGCTTGTGTTAAAAGTTTTATTTTACAACTTAGTATAGTCGATCCCAAATTCTCATTATTCGCGTAAAAGAAAAGAGGGATTTATTAAGTCATTAACTTTCATCATAAAATTTCTGATAAATCTTCATGAGATGGATCAAAGGTCATGATGTTCAACAGTGCTAATTATATATATTGTTTTGTAATGAATCATAGATGTGCATGGTAAAACATACCAGAGGGAGAAGATCACAGAGTTCAATGAGGTCAACCATGAAATTGGGCTGCAAGTGATTGAAGGAGGTTATCTCAATCAAGGTTTAACGTACTACAAGACAAGTTTTCAACTTTCTCCAATAGGAGAACACAAGACTTTGGTTAACGTGACGATCTCCTATGACCATGAATCAGGCATAGAAGAAAGAGTCAAACCAATGAAGACATCAGAGTCCACGTTATTCTATCTTAAGTGCCTGGAAAAATATCTGTTGAATAGCGCTTGAATATGGTAATTTATATTACATCAATTACGGGTTCAGTCATTGTGTTTTGGTTTAAAGCTTACTACGGACAAGTTTCCGCATCAATAAATGTTTGGCTGTTTAAATTACCAAAATAATAACAAAAAGAATTTGCAGACTCCCTTTTTCTTGGTAAAAATTTATATATATTTAGTCATTACTACCTGTGGAACGAAGTTGAAGAAAATATTTGTCACTTCTATGCATCTAATGCCACTCCCTATTAATTACACATTTTTATATTGTTCCTCAAATGTCCCCAAGCCATTTTAATAGTTTTAATTTTTTGTTTGATTTTTTTATTTGCTCTTTTTTTCCTAACTAAAATAAGAAGGCTTACGTACACCCAATAAAAAAAAATTAAGCAGCTTTACAAGCACAGACATTGTGAATACACGCCTACTATGCAGCAATATAACTTGTAAATATACTAGTGTAGTGAAACAAAATTAAATAACTTACAAATTTAATAATATTTTTTCAAGTCATACCTAGTGCAAAAAAAAAAAATGCCCAAAATAAATCTTGCAATATTGCAATTCCTGGAAGAAAAAAAATCAAAGGTCTTCAAGTGATGTGTCTCTAGAATATAAAAAATTATAAAAAAACAAAAATGGTAGTGAGAAACTTGACTAAAGTGGAAAGAAATATATTCCAGGCATTTGCCTTCTCAAGTTTCTCACTTTCATTTTTACATATATTTTGGTATTGTAGGGACATATATCACTTGAAGACTTTTGATAATTTTTTATTTTGGAATCACAGTATTGCAAGATTTATTTCAGGCTTTTTTCTTCTTCTTTTTTTGCAATAGATATGACTTGAAACCATGTTATTAAATTTGCAAGTTATTTAATTTTGTTTCACTACACTAATATATTTGCAAATTATATCGCTGTACAATGGGGGCATATTCACAGTGCCAGTTCTTGTCAAGTTGCTTAATTGTTTTTTTTTTTTTTTTTTGGTACATTAGACTTCTTAAGTTAGTTGAGAGAATAAAACAAATAAAAAATTAAACTATTAAAAAGGCTTGAGCATTTGAGGAATATTGTAAAAATGTGTAATTAATAGGGAGTGATATCAAACACATGGGAGTGGATAGCCACTCCCCTGTTTTAAGAGATTTTTTCAACTATAAATAAGGAGTCATTAGATAAGTTTTATTTTTTGTTACCCAGAATGTATATCCACCATCGAATACAATGACTAATTCATTCGCAAATATAGACCCATTTAAGGGGACATACGTTAGTCACATATTTTAAAGATGCTCCTTTCCCAATGTTTCTTTCTTCTTATTTTTATTGTGAGTTACACTTTTCCAAATAAAGTGTTCATATGATCCATGTATGCAAATTGTATGCTTAATTGTAACGAAAAAAATTGTATACTTAGGCATCTATGAGCAATTATGGTGGACATTGGTTCCAAAGAGCTCCCTTGCTTAATCTGTTTTAGGAAAGAAATAATGTTGCATGTCTTTTATGTGAAACTTAGCGTGGGTCAAGGCAAATTGGTGAGTTGAATTTGTCAAATTAGTGACTGGATGGTGCATATTTTCTCGAGTATTGGTCTTGCAATAGTTGGTTGAACATGATTTTAACCTGAGGCGCAACTTGCACTATAAATGCATATTAGATGCATGTAAATCACCAATTATGAACAATGATTCATCACTTAATAACATTATTGCAAATGTTGTCAATTCTTAGTGTACAAATAATTAATGGGGTTGTAATCGTCAAGTTGTGGCATTTTATATTTTTCCTTTTCGTCATGGATGCTATCTGCAATTGCCAACTAATAACCAAAAGTCTATTCCTTTGAAGTTATGATTTTTATTCATGTGCATACTAATTTCCTCACCCACATTTAAATGAGAAGAATATTCATTAAAATAAATGCCAATAGTGAATCTAATTTAAGAAGTAATTGATGTGTATTTATTGGTGGTTACACACTTACACATCGAAAGTTACGTCGACATGGCTTGTCTAGATCCTATTGGCGTTTATTATAATTAATACAAGAAATACCGCCCGTAAAAAAAGGGACAAATTAGTCCCTCTGTATACTGTATGAAATTGTGTGAATGACCAATTTGTCCCCTATTTTAAGATGTGAGAGCTAATTTGAGATTTTCAAAATCTGAAAGATTAACTTGTCTTCCAATGCAAATCTGAAGGACCTGTTTGGGTATTTAGTCTTAAAATATTCATTCTTAAAATTTACAAATATTTAATATAATTGTTATCCTTGGGTTGTGGTATTTCTTGTATTTTCTCTTGTCATTACATGCGTGACTTACCCGCTCACTTGCTATTAATTAATTAATTAATCATTGAAAAATCAACCCAACAATTTTTGACATAAATCCGAAAGCAAGTCAATAATTCTTTTTCTACTAACTGACAGCAATTCATACCCACTCATTTGCAATTAATTAATCTGAGGAGAGCTAAGGACTAAGGAGAGTTCAGATCCTTCCGTCATTAATCACATGATTTGAGTTTAATTTATCTCAAGGTTGCAATAATAATTGAACTAAACTGAGGTTGCATCGCCTTTCAAATTCAATTCACGCACTAGCTCTATAAATAATACAACCAGACTCTAATAAATAATAATAATACAACCAGACTCTGGTTCGTGTGTTGAGGCAAGGAAGGAATAGTTGGTGTAACTTGTGGCCTTGTCATCTCCCCACGGAAATACAAATTTCGAAAATAAAACTTGTTTCTCAAGGGAAATTTGACGCAAAGTTCCAGATACGGCGTGACAAATTAGATGACGGGGAGTGGATATTGCCACTCTCATTTCTCTACTGCCACTCTACACTTATTGCTTTTATTTTTAGTATTATTGAAATACCCTTCATAAAAACTTAACTAAGAAATCAATTATGTGTTTTAGCCTTTTAGGTGGAGCCCTTCTCTTGCAAGTCATGACAGCGTGTATGCTTGTAACTATTTATGGTATCTTGTAATTTTTTTCATATTTGTTCTTCAAATTAATGTGATATATATATATATATATATATATATATATATATATGTGTGTGTGTGTGTGTGTGTGTGTGTGTGAAGGTATTGATGCAAAAGGATGGGTATATACAGCAAATCATAGCAAGAAAAACTCTAGAATTAGAATGCATGGATGTATATGTATTGAATCATAGCAAGAAAACTCATAAAATTAGAGCACAGTTAATTTGCCATTTCTAACTATCTTCTTCTCCTCCTTTTTGTTCTTATAGCTTTATTTCATGAATTTTAGTTGAATTTTTAATTTTCGTGTGACTGAAATTATTGTAAAAAGAGATTAATTTTGATGCAATGACGTGTAAAAATATTTTACATTGTCAGTTAATCATATTTTTCTATTTATATAACTTTTCAAGTAGTGAATATAAAAAGAATCTATCATAGTTAATGTGATAATACATTATTAGATGACTGTCTAAAAGTTTTGTATACTATTAATGTATAAAAATTAAATTTTACATGGATTCTTATTTTACGAAAATCTAATTTTAGGTGGAAATCCATCTAATTGTAATGTTTAGAAAAATGTGCTTAAAATCAAATCAACAGCGAATGACGTCTAGAATATTTAAAAATCTTTTATTTTAGAATTTTTAACGTATGAAAAAAGAACTCAGGAAAAAGAACTCAGGGTCATACATTCTCTTCAAGTGCCGATGCCATTGTAAAGAAATTTGAAGTAGAAGAGCTGGAAAATATCTCACAATCTTTGTTTCCAACCTGAGCGAATTGTTATTTGTGAGTGTTTCATATTCATCAGGTGATGAAATATACAGTTTGCTAAACTATACAAGTTTTAGGATATTTTAGGAATATTACTAACAAAGATAATAAATATGGAATGACAATTGCTAAATAGGAGTGGCAATAAACACTCCTGAAAATATTTGGGAGCCAAAATGTTTATAAAGCAAATTAGATGATGAAAATTAAAATAAAATTACATATATGTGTGTGCGTGTGTGTAGAAAGCTCATGACTAATTGATTTCTTTGGAATATTTTGATTTTGATTTAGACCTGATTCAATTCATGATATCTTTTTCCTTTTATTGTCAATATAAAATTAACTTACCATACTTAACAATTATTTTTTATGATTATTTTTTTTTATGTGCATTTACTTTTGATTTAATCCCATTATGACTAGATTGAAACTCATACTTCTGATTTATCCCCTTTTTGATTAGATTGAAATTTGAATATATAATACAATTTATTTATTTTTCAAATACCAACTTAATGGTTTTCAAAGTTTCCTTCTTGCTGATGAAAATAAATATAATACTCTCTGTTATTAATATATTATGTAAATCGGTCAGACCAAATTTTAAGTGAACCACAAAGTAAATCTTATTTCATTACTTATTGAGTGAATTTATATAATTTTAATGATTCCAGGAAAAACTAATTAAGGAGTGGCTATTTTGTCTATTGTTGCACCCTATTTAATGAACATTTAATTAATTGTCCAAAAATGCCCTTTGTAAATGATTTGAACTAATAACAACTTATTGTTACTTTAATATTTTTCGAGCTCATTGTTGTTAATTTTGCTAAATAATTCTTCCTTTAATATAGATTTTATAAGTTTTATGTAAAAAAATTTCATAACAGCTTTATATGATTTTTTTTATCAAATGATTATTAATTCAATTTCAAAAGGATTAATATTAATTATTTTTATTTTCAAAATGACCATTAAACATTATAAGTATTCTTTATAATTTATTTGATATAAATATTAAACTAATTTATAATTTTTTTTATAATGTAACAATTATCAATTGAATGTAATAGTGATTATAGTAAAATAAAAAAAATTTAAGAAAGAAAATTTAATATGCATATCCGTACTCAAGATTTTTGAAACTTGTATTTAAATAATTTAATTTAGCATGAAATAAACATATATAAACATTTTTAGTATTAATCTCTCAAATTTTTATCATAGTTTTTATTTTGAATTTTTATTCTTAAAAATTAAGGTAACAAAATTCTTTAAATTATTTTATCTACTTGATAATTATATACATTGTCATAATAAAAATGTTATACTAACATTCTATAATATATTTTCATATAAAATTAAATTTTAAAATTATTATTAAGATCCAGTTTATTTAATTCAAATTTCATTACTATTATTACAATTCAATTTTTTTTATACTTTCTATTTTATTACTACATTGATCATGATCTTTGTTTCATATCATATTTATATAGAATATTAAACTAAGAAAGTATTGAAATATTATTATGCTTACATAAAAATATTTGAATTGAAAATCTTAATTCAATTTGAACACTATTTACTATCAATAAAATCAATTTGTTACATAATTTTTTTGTTATTATGTGAAAATATAAATTTTATATATTTCATGAGAAAAGTAAGTAAAATTGAAAATATTTCATAAATTAAAATAAAATATTAAAAGCAAAAAATATTAATAGTATTAAGTATTAATTAATCATGAATTAATAACATATCATTAGTTTTATTGTGAAAGAAAATGAAAGGTATTTTAGAACATTTAAACAATAACTCATTGAATAGACAATGATGTGTGGCAATATCAACTCCTGAAAAACTAATGCCTTGCACATCACATATACATTGTTGCTGTTATTATTATTAGTACTTATTACTATTATTATTATTATTAATTTGTTATTGTTTTAATAATATTATAACATATTATCGTTTTAATAATATTAAAACGTATTATCATTATAATATTATTGCGTGATGCACGACGTTATCATTTTAATAATATTATACATGTTGCATGATAGACGTTTAATATATATGTATATATATGAAAGCTATTGAGCAACACAGCATGCCCGGGATGCTGATTTTCCATTCTCATTTTTATGTTGTCCACTCTTATATATTTGGCACATTATAATATTCCCAAATATATTTTTAAGAACCCTAGTCACCGAAGGATTTTTCCCTAAAGATAAAAACATGGTTCCTTTCAACTTCCTCCAATTAATCTCTTTCGGGAAGTGATTTTCATGGAATTTAGTCATTTCCTTCTCTTTTTTATCTAGTCTGTGAGTTTGAGTACTGACAGACATAATTTTTACATAATATTTTTCCTCCCTACCATCCCAAACTCAGTTTAGGTGATACATCCAAATTGTTTATGTTTTCATTATATTGTTTGGCAGTTACCAGAGCCATTCTAGCTCCCCAAAGTCAAGTTGTTAGTGGAAGCACACCCCGGCCACCAATAATAAGTGGATTTATGCCCATGACCATACTTTGGTCATTATTAGTATTTTTTTAGCATTATATAAATTGTTTGTGAAATTCTGTGATAACTTATGCCAAATACATGTTTTTGTACAGATTATGCCAATTTTAGAAAAATTGTTGTTTTTCACAATTATCATGAAAACCTTATTTTAGAATGCTCATAGGACCATAATTGATCCCTTGCACGTTATAGAATACCTTTTTCCTAGTTTATGAAATCATGAGACTTCAATTTAATGTTTACAACAGAAATATTGATTATCATGTTTTCAAACTATGGATTTCCTATTAAGATTTTAGAATATCAGATATGTTTTATTTAAAGTATTGAACAAAGTTTGATTTATAACAATTATCAGATACATACTCTGTTGGATTCTAAAATCACTATGCCTACAAGCTGGTAATCCATTCGGCATGATTCAAAACCTTAGTTATACTACAGTCAAATTCTTAAAATTATATGAATTCAGAACTTTTAGATTTATTTGGTTTATGGACAAGTTATTTTATATTAATTAGTGAGAAACATAACAATGAGTTAACGGCTGTAGGATTAAACGTTAACCTTGGTACCAAGTGGTCCACTAGAGGATTAGCTCACCCATAAAAGGAACTCAGTTTGATGTCTATTTATGGGACCTAGTTAGGTGCCTATTAGCTTAGTTATTGGCTCAGATTCAGCTATTCAGCTCAGATATTTACGTACATAACAATTCTTGTTTCTCTACTAGTTATTGCCATGTATTTAGTTAACTTATTATTCTCACTACAATTATATGTGATTATATATAAAATGTTTTATGTCAATTACATGTATATGTTATGCATTTTTATTATTGTCCCATATAGGCTATGAGTGGAGGCCCACTCAATGAGTTTTGATGAACTCACCATTCTTTTTCCTCCCTACAGACACAGTTATAGGTTTAGTTATACCATAGGATCCTCCACAGTAGTGCTACAACTTCTTTTGGTGAGCTTTGCTCTGGAGTGGAGCTTACTATTTGTTATGTCAGTTTAGTAGTGCTTCAATAATTGTGCAGGCAGAATCTCGGATAGGCATTCTAGTTATTTTCAGATATTCAGTCATTTATTTAATTATGTTTGGCTTCGACCCGGATTATGGTTATGATACAGTTTCTTTTTTAGAATTTGTATTTTGAAAATATTTTTACAATTATGAAATTTAGTTAAACTTGAGATATTTTGAATATATTTGATTTATTTATGCATATTAGCTAGTCACATTACTAGAGGCTTCCGTAGGGACCCAATCCCTCACATGATGGTCACGTTATCTAGGCTGGTCGTGACAAAGTAGTATAAGAGCAATAGGTTTCCCTACATATTACTGGAGCAAGTGTCCACGAATAACATGTCATCTATGTAAATGGAAGCACACACATTTGCATTGGTGTAGTGATATTTGAGGCTTTTAGGAAAGAGTCAGTCATGTCTAGGATCAGCAAGAGTTTGTCTTTTCTTGGCATTCATGATTTTGTTATATGTCCTCCCTATCGTAGGTGTGACCATGCCACTTGTACACCTTTCACCCTTTGGCCTTCGCCGTTGTCATAGGAGTGATGCATCCAATAGCAACGCTCGCCTTAGAGCTTTTAAATAGATGGTATCAAACTTGACAGATGTAATGACTAGGCAGCTACGTAGCCACCTCTAGTCAGAGATATAGATGACTTAGCTTTGGAGCATTTCAAGAGGATGGACCCCCCGCTTTCAATGGGCGTCTGACGATTGACGACCCACGAGTTCCTTAGGCAAGTGGAGAAGATAGTTGGTGTCATCCATTTTTCTTTAAAGAGAGCGGTGGAGTTAGCTGGCTTGCAGTTCGGAGGCCAAGCAGAGTTATGGTTTCAGGAGTTCCGACAGAGGCATAGGACAATTAGATCTCTCTTTTGGGAACAGTTTGTAACACCTTAATATTTAATCCAACACGCCTAGGACGCATTTAAGTTAATTATTAGTTATTACTCTTTTGTTCCAATTCTTAACTTTTAAAATACTTAGCAAAAATATAGGTAAATTTTTTTTTGAACTTAAAACGAAAATATGAGCCATGCATGCTAAAATAATTTACACCATTCATCTTGCATACAAGTGGGAAGTAAATAAAACATGACATATACATACACAAGATATAAATATCACAACACCATATGCATAGTTAAAGCATCATAGATTCATATTGCACTGATATCATCGTTCCACCTTGAACACCAAAATATCCATACATAATAAGTAGCATCACACCCACAAATAAAGGTTGGGATAGTACAGTCATCCATAGTCAATATGAAAGGAACATAAGGAAAAACTAAATACATACTAGCCAAAACCCCTTCTCCCTCGTTACTCCTACTGGGTGCACCTAAGTAGATAACATCTAAATTAAAAGCAAAAGAAGGCTATCCTATATATGATACGTGCACAAGCGCTCCGAGGTCAGCTGCCGACTCCTACTGATGATATTACTAAGAAGGAGGGATGTAGCCAAGCACCCTAGCAATGTTGGCGAGAGTAGGTCCGGGATAGACATGCGCTCCATGGTGGGGTCGGGTAGCTTCCCTAGCTCCTCATAAAGGTTGAGTCATAGTGGCCTCACCCTCACTACTGCCCCCAATCTCCATGGGGATTGTTGGTGCGGAACCACTTGAGGAATGCTGGGAAGGGGAGTCCTCAGATAGGTCTGTCATGGGCTCGGTCTGGTGAAGGAGTAATCAGGGGATGTAAATAGGATAGTCGTGAACAGCCGAGGTAGCAGGACAAGTATGGTGGATCTGCTCCCCGCGTGGATGAGCATGCTCAAAAATAAGATCATCAGTGAATAGGGTAGCGGTGGAGAACCGATAGCTAGTGACCGAGTGTGCGAAGGGACGCTCCAAAAATACGAACAAAGGAATAACACATCGACCCACGAAATGGTATGTCTGGTGAGCGGTGTCAAAATGCATCTCCCAAGTGGGAGCGTCAACTTAGATGACAAAGGTCGCCATCAGCCTCTGAAAATGGGATGGAAAGAAAGAAAGAGGGAATGAGAAACATATAAAAGAATCTCAATAGGGCTTTCGCCTCTTAACATGTGTCATCATTTACGTCCTGAGGAGCCTTGGGTTTCATTATAAAAATGGTAAGCATGTATAAGGTTCATTTATTAAGTTCCAAATACCATTATCCAAGGTTCATGTCTTTCAACATGAATCTAAATGTCATGGATACATCATACCATATCATGAATGCATGTCAATGTCACATGCAACATATCATAGAAATTATACTAACTGAATATAGCATAAGGTAACATAATCATTCCACATGATCCTTCCTTTCTTATTCTTTTAGGTGACTTAAATTCATTATTTTTCTCCTCTATAGGGGCCACCCTAATACTCTCTGTAACACCCTAATTTTTAACCCAACTTTCTAGAACACATTAGGTTAAACATTAGGCTATTACTTCATAGTCTCATTCTTTCATTGAAATACTTAGCGGAAATTACGGGTAAATTTTTCTTTTTTGAAAACATAAAACAAAGTGAGAGCCACGTTCTTAGTCTAATCGAATAATAGGAATATAAAGCACGCTTAACACTCATAGAGAAACACAGAAATGGAAACATATAACAGCTGAGCATAAATCATCACAACAAGAGATACGTTTCATTAATAACATAACTTAGAATACATAAGTAGTCATACCCTCATTAGGACGGGCAGAGCTTGTAATACAGCAGAAAGGAAGTACAATAGAAATAGAGAAACGTAAAGTAACATAAAGTAAACCATCACTACCCGAGTGCACCTATAGTGAATAACCTCAAAACAAAAGCAGGTTTATCCAGTCTACATGTGAGTGTGTGCACTAAGCCTCCCTAAAACATCTACTACTAGATCCCGGGAAATGGAGTGTTCTTGATCCAAGAGCATAAAGGCGGTGGAGTGGGCATACGTGTAGACTGGGCGTGAGCTCCTCGTTAGGGGCGCCTCTCGGACGGATGTGTCAATGAAGACCACGAATGTCGCCATCAGTCTCTGAAGATGTGATGGAAGCGAGAAAAAGAAGAGAAAAGAGTGAGAATCTTACTAAAGAATCTCAGTAGGAATCTCCTATTCTAGGGTTACATCGTTCACATCCTCGGAACCTTGGGTTTATTTATAAAAGGTGTTCATGCATATGAGATTCATTATTAGGGTTTATAAAACTATTTATCCAAGGTCCATTTCTTTTAGTATGCATCTTGATGTCATGAATGCAACATGTTTAAGCATGAATGTATGGCAATACTTGAGCACATAAATCAACAAATCACAACAATCTAGATTCATGCAAGTGGCATAAGGGCATATTACAACTCTTATTTTTCTCATACTTATGTGACTTAAAAGCATCATATCTCTTTTGTTCTTTTTCTCAAAAACCACCCTCTTAAAACATATCCACCTATTTCCAACCGATACACCGCTTGGCGATTTTTATGATAACCTCCTATCTCCGTCTCACCTAATCGCCTAGGAATGAGCTCAATCCTAACTAGTCGTCACTAGATTTAATATGGGGTAAAATGAGGGGGTAACATAAACATATTTCATTCTTTGAAACGTTCTACTGGCCTCGAGTGCACAGCGAATTGTCCGCTTTGGTAAGGCTGCATCTGCACATACCCTCACGGATTTGCCTCCTCCTCACCGTAGCAGGAGAAGTACGTCTCAATGCTTGTCACATAAAAATATCCTGGGGGTGCTCGGCCGAACCAGTGTCACCCAGGGTTTTCAACTCATATGGTACTTTAAAACATTTTTCAACCCTTTTAGGTTTGATAGAAATTCGGCAGCATAACGGCTGTTAAACTAAATTTCCTTCAAACCAAAATTCATGCCACAAGCTAATCACACAACTTAACATCTCAATAATCATTTCCTCACATATCATCAATAAAACATTTTAGGGTTCATGCATCATCAATTTCCTCACATATCATCAATAAAACATTTTAGGGTTCATGCATCATCAAGCATATTCTTCTAATACATCATTCTCACATAGATAAACATCATAACATATATTTCAAACTCATCATTCTTACATAGATTATAGCATATATTCCAAACTCATCATAGCATATATTTTAAACACATCATACTCACATAGATAAAGCTCATGTATCATTTATCATACTTGCATAAAATTAAGCATCATAAAAACTCAAGACTTCTTAATGTCTTATGCATCAACCCTTAAGGTCCTTAACTCACAATCTAAGTTATAAATCATCAAAACCTAGTCTCTTGGGAACCTATGAGGTTATAACTAAGTATTTCTCACCTCACACTATGGTCAGGAACATCTCTAGACCTCAAGGATGCATAATTTAAAATCCCAACTTTACGGGTACCTAGGAGTCACAACAATGACTCTTTCTAAGTCCAGTTTGTTCCTAAAGCATCAAGATTAAGCCCTAAACCAATTATGAGTCATTCCTACACATTTAAACTAATTTAGAACCATGATTATCATTTCTAAACCTTGCTGGACAGAATCCAGAAAATTCCATCATTAAGGGATCTAAAATTCTCAAATTAATTCTTTTCTAGTTCTTAACTTATCCTATCTTTCACATATGAGTCTTAACATTATTTTTACTCAAACATAAGCATCTTATCATTATTAACACAGCTCATACAGTGGCCAAACATAGCAAGGCAGAACCGAAACAAACATCTCCATAAAAGACATGAAACACAATTTCTAAAGCACATACAATACTAGTTTCTCTTGGAACCTTTTTCAACTTTCAAAACTCATTTATGGACACTTTTATCACCTATAATCATAAAAATACTTAAGAGGGTAATAGCTAAATCATTTTTATCTCAAGAGGTCCTAAATTCATAAAACTTAGTTCTACATATTTCTTATACTTACATAAGCTTAGAAAAATTATAAAACATAGTTTTCAATACTTGGAAACACCAAAGCCTCTTAGGGGCGAAATAGGGACCAAAAGCAATAAATATTTTTAGACCTTTGTTGAGACAACAATGGGCAAGTCTTTGAGCTCTAGGTTCATTAAAGTGATGACATAAAAATAAACATGCTCATGCACTTGTTTTAGTTTTTGCTAGAAAGTAAAGTGAGAGCATAAAATAAATATGTGATGCATTATATTATTATCTTTGAAATTTAGGTGAGAACTTGAAACATAAACATGATAATGCATAGCTTGAAATATAAACATGATAATGCAAGCTCCTTTATTACCTTGATACTTAGTGATAACAAAGAAAGTAAACATGATGTGCAAAGCATAAAATAAATATGGTATGCATTATATTATTATCTTTGATATTTAGGTGAGAACTTGAAATATAAACATGATAATGCAAGTTCCTTTATTACCTTGGTACTTAGTGATAGCAAAGAAAGTAAACATGATGTGCAAAGCATAAGATAAACATGATGCAAGGTTCATTTTAAGGTGATCTAAAGCTCATCCAAGACTTTAACAACATAATAACCCAACACATAATAGCAAGAAAAGTAAAGGTATTCTTGAGTAAAAATCATTTTTGAGTTAGAAAATAATGTTGGAACTCAAAGAAAATAAAACCTCAAGCTCTAGAGTTTCCTTTGAGATGAACACATAGTCATTATCTAGGAGTCCTCATCATTGAGCTATCATGTACTCATCAAGGTCAAGAGGCCGAAAATACAAGAAAAGGAAACCAAAGAAAGTTTCAAAAAGAAAACCCAAGAGAAAGCTAGAAAGAACTCATTTTCAAGAAGACAAAGTTTAGAAAACACTCCTACCTAGAGTGAAGACAAAAAGCTTGGACTTGAAGATGAAAATGATACGAGCAACACCTCCTAGGATGGTGATGATGATTCGGCCTTGATGAAAGAAAAAGGAAGGAAATGTGTTCTTGGTGAGCTTGTGTTTGAGAATGGAAGTTTAGGTGTTTGTATGATGATCCAAGGTGGTGGGGTGGTGTTTCAAGGTTGTGTGATGAAGTTTCAAAAGGAAAAGAAGAAGATGAAGAAGAAGAATGCTCTTGAGATTTGAGAGAAAAAGGAAGAACTTAGAGAAAAACTAAAAAACTAAACTTAGCAAATGAACAAAGTGTAGCAAAGGTTCATCTAGGCATGGTATTTATAGAGAAGAATAAGAGTGAATGAGTGGAGGAGAATGAATCCTCATGGAACATGAGGTGAGGCATGTGTGGAGGAGAATGAATCCTCATGGAACATGAGGTCTCCTCATGGAACATGAGGTGAGGCATGTGTGGAGGAGAATGAATCCTCATGGAACATGAGGTGAGAGAATTGCACTTTGATGACATGGCTTCAACCATAGTCTTTGGAGTGTGAAATAAAATTAAATTGTGATAAAATGGATGTTGAATTTCGTGCAGGTCTGATGCAGCAAGGGAGGAGGGAGTTTTGGTCATGTAATAGTGTGTTAGTGATGTGTTTAGGGGTGTATTAGCTTAGGTGTAAGGTTAGGAGTCATTAAGCATAAGTTTAGGTGACTAAGAATGTGATTAGGAACCTTTATGACATGATTAAGGAGTACTCATACATATTTAGGAGATTTTAAATTCATTTTATGAATAAAACAATGTAGACAAAATTCCATAATTTAAGGAATTGGAGAGAGAAAACACTATTCAAGATTCCATGACTAGAAAGCTTGAATTTAAAATAAGATTTTAAGTGGTAATTAAGCACTTTTAGGTTCTAATCAACTTTAATAAATTATTTTGACTCAAGATTAATTATGGAAATTAATTAATCTTCGATTAGAGCCTAATATTGCTTAGGTTTGCTTAATCACGCGATTAAGCGTAAAAACACGAAACTAGGGGTAAAATCGTAATTTTGCACTAATTTTGCCCGGGACCTCCATAATTAAAACTGAGGTCGTAGAATACATAAAAACACCTTTTAAAACCATCTGGAGAAGTTTCGGGTTCATCCGGCACTTGCAAATAGGTAAAACACCGCAGGGGCATTTTGGTCATTTTGACCCGAAAACTCGAAAAACGAGATTTTCGATTCCGGAAAGGTACACAGGTCATCTAATCCCCTTCCAACATTGAGTTTGCCCTTCGAGTACTGGCAGATAGGCTTTCCTCGAATTCTGGGCCGAAAATGACCTCAGGGGCATTTCGGTCATTTTCACTCTAGCAGAAAATCGGGGCGTTACACTCTCCCCTTTTGAGAGTTCTAGATTATGAGCTCATACCTAAAATAGTTGTCACTAGTCTACACTTATCCTATGATAAGCAAAATCCCGACTCCCAGAGTGCAAGATAGGGCGCATAGGGACACTTTTCATAACCACTAATTCCTAGAGTCTAAAGGGTCCTTATTGGATCACCTCTCTTAACCATTAATTCCTAGAATCTAGAGGATCATTTCCATGTGTCTTATGTCACATTTAGTCTTAACATGTTAATTAGAGATGCATACATGAGCATATGATTATAGATATCATCACAACTTATCATTTAACATTTCATGCTCAAAACCTTCATAATTTTTCTAAATTTACTGATTTTAGCAGAAATCCGACATCATAACGGCTGGAAATGGGATTTCCCCAAATCTGTTTTATGTCATATATCATATCAAACATGCATCTTAATCATCCAATCATAGTCATAACATCCCACAATTAATCACATAAACATATCTTACTTTCATATATCCATAAGCATGCATCATCATCATCTTATTGAAAAGTAAACATGCTTCTATCTAGTATGCTGGAAATCAAGGACCTGGCTCAGCTAATGCATATGCTATGCTCATAAAATATATGTATACAATCGACTAAAGATCCTCACAGATACTATTCACGTTATTATCTTCAAGTTGCCAGTAGTTACAGAGTTCTAGAAGCTACATTTTTTACCCTTTCTAATTATCGGTTTTTCCTAAGAAGCTATAAATAATTCTTAGCACTAGTAATAGTAATTTTTGCACTTATAATCATCACTAAATAGAATTTTTATAGAATTAATTGTGTCAAGGCAGTAGCTCTAAATTCTAATTCCTAGAGGCCTTAAAAATAAAACTTTTGATCCTTTATAGTTACTAGTTTTTGCTATAATGCTAGAAATAATTTTTTTTTACCTCAATTAATATAAATTTTCACATTAAAAAACTCCCAAATAGCGTCATACAAAATTATTAATGTTCATACAGTGGCAAAAATTTTAAATCTCTATAACCATTAGAAATCGCATTTTTTTATCATTTCTAGTCACTAGTTTTCCTTAAGATGTTAGAAATAGTTTCTACATCAATTAACAATGATTTTTACACATTTAAACACTTGCAAGCAATACTTCACAGAATTTATAATACCAAGGTAGTAGCTAAAATTTTATTTTCTAAAAGCATTAGAAAATTGCATCTTTGATCCATTCTAGTTACTAGATTTTCCTAGAATGCTAAAAATAACTTTTACATCTAGAATACTAAAAATAACTTTTACATCGATTAATAATATTTTTTTTCACATTTGAATAATTCCAAACAGCACTTTACACAAATTTTAATGTCCAAACAGTAGCTAAAATTATAACTTCATTAATAACGTTTTGTTCATAAAAATCATATCTTTTTATTCTCTAATATTTTCAAAAATTCCTTACATAAACAAGGCATAAGGCTTGAATCTTAAAAACAAAATAAATCCACTACAAGTCCAACTCCATGGCATGGCCAAATATGTGCATAAAAACATAGCTATGATCAAAATTTTATTTAAGATCTAAAGGCAAGTCTTGAACTTTAGAGATTTAGGTGATGACTTGAATGATAAACATGCTATGCAAGTCCATTTTATCTTCAAGATTTAAGGTGATGGTTCAAAAGTAAACATGAATGCAAGTGCATTTGTATCTCCAAGATTTAAGGTGATGACCTGAAAATAAACATGCTATGTAAGTTCATTTTTTTTTATCTTCAAGATTTAAGGTGATGACTTGAAAATAAACATGCTATGTAAGTTCATTTTTTTTTATCTTCAAGATTTAAGGTGATGACTTGAAAATAGACATGCTATGCAAGTTCATTTTTATCTTCAAGGTTTAAGACGATGGCTCAAAAATAAATATGATTACAAGTCCATTTCTATCTTCAAGATTTAAGGTGATGGCTCAAAAATAAACATGAATCCAAATCCATTTTTACATCTTATTAAACTCAAAGCTCAAGACTTTACAAGATGGAGCTCTTGTCCCTAACCAATCTTAAACATAGTGAGCTTTAGAGTTCCTAATCACCATGGTTCCAAGAACCTCATTTCCTTGGACTCACCATCAATCTCAAAAGAAAACGATCAAAGAAACCAATAAGCATTTTATTTCTTATGTTCCCTTGGAATCAAAATCGAGCCTTAAGCTCTAGAGGCTTAATACATGGTGGTTTCACAACCATCATCCTCAAGCTTTGGTCATGAACAACAAAGAAATGGTAACCAAGAGAAAAACCAAAAAATATTTCATTCCTCATACTCTTTGAAAATCGAAAACTAGATAACCAAACCTTAGGCCTTAGAGGTCATA
Source organism: Dalbergia cultrata (assembly GCA_031216105.1). NCBI lineage: Eukaryota > Viridiplantae > Streptophyta > Magnoliopsida > Fabales > Fabaceae > Dalbergia > Dalbergia cultrata. Next base: position 26,023,867 of record CM062345.1, read on the forward strand.
AACATGGTGGTGTCAAAACCTCCATCAAGATCCATCATCATCAAGCCATCGTTTTTAACCATCCAATAACACCAAAACCGAAAAGTGAAAGAAAAACAAAGTCCAAAACCGAAAATAAAGAAGACAAAGAGGACAACTTCAACTATTTTTCTCACATCAAAATTGAAATGGAGAGAAAGAAAAAGAGCAAGAACACAACTATTCATCTATTGTCAAAATTGAAAATAAATAAGAGAAAAAAAAGAAGGATCTCAAAATAAAATCCCTACCAAAGTTGTTTTCTTGTTAGAAAAGAGGAAGCTTGTTCTTGTGTGTTGAAATGGAAATGTTATGTGTCTTGGAGGTGGTTTATGGTGGTGGTGTGGTGGTTTGAGGCTGAGAGGAGGTTGAGGATAATGGTTCTTGAAGATGGAGAAGGAGAAAATGAGAGCTTGAGTTGAGAGGAAAATAGAACTTTTTTGGTAACAAAGGTTCCAACAAAAAAGCAAATGGTAAAAGTGAGAGTTCTCTTTGTGTATAAGTGTATTTGTGTTGTAAGTAAAAATTAAAATATAAGTGAAATAGGGGGAGGGAGTCCGCGACCTTGGGCTGTCTTGGGAGGGAGATTTTTTTTCATTTTCATGTAGGTTAGGATGTGTATTAGAGGTAGATTTAATTAGGCAAAGGTTTAGGGATTGGTAATTAAGTGTTAGGAGCTGTAATGTAATGATTAAGGTTTTCAAGATAAGATTAATAGTAGTCTTACACCTTTAGTTGAGATAAGCATGATTAAATTTGAAATTCAAAAACCAACAAGTTTCCTAATTTTAGGGAAATGGAGAGAAAAAACATTACTCACTTTTTGACTTTCTTTATATCTTATGAATCCTTTGATTAAAAATGGATTTTGAATTTTCCTAAGCAATATTAGGCTTAAATTAACCTCAATTAATTATTTTGACTCAAGATTAATAATTAAAATTAAATTATATTTAATTAGAGTTTAATCTTATCTATATTTCCTTAATTACTCAATTAAGCTCATTTTACACTAACTAGGAGAAAAATGGTAATTTTACATGAAAACTCCACTGGACCACTCGGACCTTTCCATACATGGATCATCCCTTGTAGTTGGCATTTCTAACCCCCGGGTAATGACTGGGTTCAGTCAGCACTTAATCCCTAGTTAAATCACTGCATAGGTATTTTGGTTATTTCAGGCAAGGGGAAGACTAGAGTTGAGATTTTCACTTCTATCATTACCTCTAACACATCTAATCCCCTTCAAAAATTAAAATAACCCCTTGAGGATAGCCTAGGTTGGTCGTCCTTGAATTCTGGGCAAAAATGACCTTAGGAGCATTTTAGTAATTTGTATTCGGGAAAATTGTGGATCGTGATTTTTGCACAAATTGCTACCTAATCTCCATATAATCTTATTCTAATATTAAAATACCCTTTTGGGGATGTCCAGGATTGACTAGCCTCGATGCTCGTACAAAAAATGACCCAAGAAAATTCTGGTCTTTTTTGCTAAGTAGAAAAAATTGGGGTGTTATACAATTCAAGAAAGCCTTTGTGCAGAGATTCATATAAGAGAATCGGTAGGCATAGATGATCGAGGAGTTTTTGAAGCTCCGTTTAACTCCAAGAATGAAAATTACAAGTATGATGAGTGTTTCACTTATTTGGCACAAGCAGCCTCCATTATGATACTGACGGAGATAGCTAGGGTGAGACACTTCATTCAAGATCTACCAAGAGATATGTTTCTCAGTTTACAACCTCATGTGAGGACCATAGACTATTGGTAGCTAGTCGTTTGTCAATACCAAGTTTAAAAAGGAATTTAGATTCCCAAACCAAATTGCAAATGCATCCCGATAGTGGTATACAACCCGGGTCTTCTCACAATGACACTAAACTAATTAGTTGGAGTAAAAAAAGAAAAAGGGGGATTTTGTTGCATTAAAAATTGAAATAACAAGTAATTGAAAATAGCAATGATAAAAGAGAGCTAGCCTAGGGAATTCTCGAGCTAGGGAATGTCAATCATCAACATAATAAAATATCAAACACTTAGTGAAGGACTATGCACTAATCATGCAATCACATAATTAGCTAGCAATTCTCCATAGAGTCAATCAACTAGAGGATAATGTTAAGCACATACACTTAAATGATTACAATCACAATATATTAATGCATGGACTGATTAGAATACCAACTACCATAGCCCTATCCTCAATCAAGAATTATCTCTATTCTCTTGGTCAACTAAATACTCATTAATATATCAATTAGCATGCATTCAATCAACAAGCTAAGCCATGTATGCTTACAAATCATGTGTATATACATATCACAGCACTTGACTTAACATGCATATAAATCATTAACATGAGAAGAGAGGAAAACACAAAGAGAAAGAGAACAACACCAAGGATTTGCATTAAAATCAACAATGTTTCGAAACATAGCCCTAGCTCTTGAATCCCTTAAGCTGGCAAGAGCACTACTCCTCAATGGAGAAGATTACAGACAGAGGAAAGAGGAAAATAAAGAAATCTATGATGGAAATCTGCATAAAAGTAAACAAGCTATATATATCCATCTGTTCTTGAAGGAAGAGAGGAAAGAGAAGAAAAGGAGAAGAAGAACTCTATCAATCTAGTTCGATTTCCTAATTTGGCAAAGAATGAATCGGACTTCATGCTTTAGAGCCTTACATCATGATCAAATTTGCTAAAAAAGGGGCCTAAGTGGGTAAAAATTGCAAAATTAAACTTTCAAGTTCGGTCCTACAAAACTCGCTGCAATGAGTTTAATGGACTTAAAAATCTCCATTGGCATCACGTATCAGGTTCACTACAGCAACTGATATTCGTTGCAATGAAGTTGTTCTCATTATTGAACTTTCTTTGTCTTCCAGGCTCGCTGCAGCGAAGCTATTCGGGCTCAAATTATTCTCGCTTGCACTCTCAGGGGGTGACCTTTCAAATGACCACGATCCACTCTGTAGGAAAAATAGGTATTGTAAGAGACAGAAACCAAAATTGTGCAAAGTCACTGAATGAAAGCAACAAAGCAAAATTGAGTACAGGGAGGAAAAGATTCAAAAACTAACAAAAATCGTGGGGATTAAATCTAAAAAGTGTAACACCCTAATTTTTAACCCAATACTCTAGAACATATTAGGCTAATCAATAGGTCATTACTTCTTAGTCTTATCATTTTACTAAAATACTTAGCGGAAATTATGGATAAATTTTTTTTTTGAAAACATAAAACCAAAGTGAGAGCCGCGTTCTTAGCCTATTCGAATGGCAGAAATACAAAACACAGATAACACGGCATAAAGAACATAGAATTCAACATGTAACATCAGAGCAAGGACTCATCATAACAAAGGAAACATTTCATTAATAATAATATAGTTGAAGTACATAAGTAGTCATACCCTTTTAGGAACGGGCAGAGCTTGTGATATAGCAGAAATGAAAATACAACTAAAACAAGAAAGCAGAAAAGTACATGGTGCGACGGCAAAGTAAAAACCAACTACACTACCCTCCTACCAAGCTATGACTACTAGGCTAAACCCCATCCCAAAAGATACCGCTGAAGGGGAAATCCTCGTGATTGCTCGGGCACTCGAATAGCTCTCTGATGAAGTCTAGTGATGACGGGGATCCTCAGTGTAACACCCTCCTAACTACCATGTATTACTCGAGCATTAACATTGTAATTAGAAGAGTATCACTTCCTTTCTATAATATCCACTAGTCAAATGAAATGAAATAAGATAAATCAAACTCTAGAGTTATAAAGAAAACTACTATAAAATGTACATATATTATTACTTTACATACCACTTTCTTTAATACATACCATACTTGAAGTTAAGTCACTTCGCTTATAATACAACACAGGAACTACTATCAAAAGATCTACCAAGCTTGCTCAAATATCAAGGTCCAACAAAATATTAAACACACAGAAATGGACCTAAGACATCTAACACTAATTAGTCTACACGCTGGTAAGTTCTTGGCACTATATTACACTACATACAAGTCAAAAGCCCACGTAAGTCTCATGTCCTCCTACGCGAAACCATTGGCCATCGGTATGATGGCCTCTCCTCAGCCAGAGGCATCTGCAGAGTCTGAGCACAATACTGCATATACACAAATAGGGGTGAGAATATTATAAAATTCTCAGTAGGGTAACCCCTTACATACAGACAGAATATAAACAGTAAATGCATTTATAATAATAAAGAAAAACATCATGTTAGATCACATATACCAATATTAGCATACATGAGTCAAAGAAAATTATATGCAAAATGGTATTAATCATAAGTGTTTCTCTTATATCACATGGAATTTAACTTAGTGTAGTAGTTCTTTTTATTAACATAGGGAAGGCTTAGATTCACATCAGGTAACATATGTAGTGGATAACTCCTCAGAGGACCATAGACTGCTAGGACATGAGCTCATTCCTATTCGTGATCATCAGACTTCATTTTTTCCATTTCTGAATCACACACAGTTCTATTTCCTAGTCGATAAGTCTACCGACTCATAAAATTTCTTGGGAAGTTCTTATTTTTGCCTTCCCTCTCTATCACACATAAGCCTTGTTTCTATTTTCCCCATATGTTAAAACATGCACCATTAAATTTCACATATTCTCTTTTGTCATACAACCATGTCATGGACCTTTCTATTTCAAAGTCAGGTTTGTATCCCTGATATAGGCATTCAGTATCCTTGGAGTCTCATTCATACTTTATAAACAAGCCTTTCAAACAATTAACATACATTCATATGATATAAACTTGGATTAAATAGATTTCTATCATTAACTTAATACATCTTCACCATTCCAGCTTCTTGACAGATTTACCATTATGGTGGCAACATTTAATTCGCATATCCAATGGGCAATTCACTGGCCATAAAAATTCTCTATGACACCTCAATGTGTCTAACAGTCCCTGTAAAAATTTCATAGCAAACAGAATGCTAGAACCATGTCAAATAAATTCTACAATTTTAGTGGTCAGAGGCCACTTCTTCACAGCTCAGAATAGGATTCACACAATTTTTAACTTTAGCAAATGATAGAAACAACTCAAAATAAAAATCACAGTTATACTTAAAGATGTCTACAAAACTCTGTAAAAATTTCAAAGGATAACTCAATCATTTGCTATGAATAAAAATTTATACAAATTCACAGCTCCAGTACCAAGATTTCAGCCAGCATAGATATACTCTTGGTTCTTGATTTTTCTCAGGCAGTAAAACTCTTTATTATGCACCACGAAAATTATCAGAGTTTCCTTATGATGTTAGCTTCAACATATAATTTTTATAGCTCATAAAAATGACTAGAATTGAACCAGAAAATTCATGAACAAATCCTGTCCTGCTGAAATCCGAAAATTCAGCAGCCTAGCCAAAACTTATTTTGACAAAAATCATTATTTAACCTCATCCAAACACTCCACCAAAATTAACACATCAATATCAACATATTATCATCAAATATAACCATAAATTTCGGAATAAAACCCAAAAAATTTACAGAATAATTTGGAAAGAAAAAGGCCAAAGAAAACCCTACACTTTGAAGCTTTCAAGATCTTGGCTCCAAGATTGATTCCCTTCACTTCCAAGCCTTCAAACCCACACCAAACCCTTCCTTGAACAGCTGATAATGGGCTCTTAAGGTATCAAAAGTTGATGGATTCAAATTCTAATCGGTTAGTTTGGTAGATATTGAGGAGTGGAACAAGTTTTGTGAAGGAAGATTTTGGTTTTGACAAGTTTAGGCTTATGATTTTGAGGTTGGAAATCAAGTTCTCAAGGTTTTTGTGGATGCAACAATGGAGTTTCTGCACTTATGATGGTTGGCCGAGAATGAAGATGATAATTATGAGGATTTTGATTTTATTTATATTAAGATAATGTATATAATTTAGCAATTATGAATTATCTTCTTTGAAATTTTGTAGCATTCTCATTGGCTCTTGAAAAAGGAAAGGATATGTATTGCTCTAAACCGTACACTTGTCACCCTAGGTGGCAAGGTTGCACTGGTAGCTTCATCCGGTATAAAAACTACACATCGTAATTTTACTAAACGGGTAAAACAGTGTACCCGGGTAATCCACTATTGCTTGAAAATTAATTCTAAGTATAAAATATTTATTCCTACCTATTTCTAACCTTAATCCTATAATTTCCAAATTTCGGGCACCTTCAGGTCTTGAATATAAGGTTTCAGCTGTTCCGGTGGGTCTACGGGGCTTGCAAAATACTATTCACGTTTTTTTTTTTTTTTTTTTTTTTTTTTTTACGTTCGTTACATTGTTCTCATCATTTTTGTGTACACCAAAATTTGATATTCTTACTACTAAAGCCTCAGTTATTTTCTGAAAAAAATTAGGATGTTACATTACTCCCCACCTAAAAAAAAAATTTTGCCCTCAAAATTTCATACCTGGAAATAATTAGGATGATCTGTCTTCATATTTGATTCTAGTTCCCATGTATACTCTTCATTTCCAGTCCACCCCAAGCCACTTTTACAAGTTGCACAGATTTATTTCTAAGTTGCCTGACTTCTCTATCAACGATCTGAATAGGAGGGGCTTGACACGTCAAGTCATCCCTTAACTGTATAGACTCGGGCTCAATGATATGGTTTTGATCTGGGTGGTACATTCGAAGTTGAGATACATGGAAGACATTATGAAGGTTGGATAAATGTGGGGGTAAGGCTATCTGGTAAGCAGCTGACCCAATTCGTTGAAGAATTTGAAAAGGACCTATAAACCTAGGTGACAACTTTTTAACTCTAAGGGCCCTACCTACTCGGTAGTGGGCGTGACCTTCAGGAATACATGTTCTCCCTCTTGAAATTCTAAAGGTTTCCTTGAGTATCGGCATAGCTCTTTTGGCGACTACGTGCGGTGAGAATCTTACTCGATCTTCGGATTTGTTCCGTTGTTTGATTAACAAGATCGGGTCCCAATAGTCTCGCTTCTCCTGAATCATACCAACACAATGGGGATTGACATTTTCTTCCATATAGAGCTTCATACGGGGCCATGCCAATACTAAGCGTGATGGCTGTTATTATAAGCAAACTCAACCAATGGGAGTAACTTGTCCCAACTTCCCTTACGCTCAATCACGCATGCCCTTAGCATATCTTCCAGGGTTTGTATGGTTAGATTCTGTTTGCCGTCGGTTTGGGGGTGATAGGCGGTGCTCAAACAAAGTTTGGTACCAAAGGCTTTTGGAGCGTTCCCCAAAATCTCGAAGTAAACCTTGGATCTCTGTCAGAAACTATCGAGGAAGGAACACCGTGTAGTCTTACTATTTCTTGGATGTACAAGGAAGCTAACTTATCTAAAGGAAAATTAGCCTTAATAGGTAAGAAATGAGCAGACTTGGTCAATCTATCTACTATAACCCATATAGCATCATGACCTGATGATGTCCTTGGCAAACCCATTACAAAGTCCATAGAAATACTTTCCCACTTCCATTCCGGGATTTCTAAGGGTTGCAGGGTCCCACTGGTTTTTGATGTTCTATTTTAACTTTTGGCAAGTTAAACACTTCACGACACACTCTTCTATGTCTTTTTCATTCGACCACGAACATTTTCTTGAGATCCGCATACATTTTACTAGTGCCTGGGTGTATAGTAAGTTCCCCCCTATGAGCTTCCTCTAAGATCTTCTTTCTAAGATCGCCACTTGTGGGTACACATACTCTATCCTTGTATCTCCATATACCTTGTTGGTCTTGAGTGAATCCTAGCAACTTCTTTGCATGAATTGATCTTAATATCTCTTGAAATGCAGGTTTTCACGTTGTGCAGCTAAAATTTTTCCTCTAAACTCACTTGTTACCTTTATTTGCCCTAGCACCACACCCTGAGGGTTCACAGACATGTCTAAACTAAGTTCCTTGAAACTTTCAACTAACTCCGTCTCTTTAATCATCGGGCATGCTACACTTAGGGATTTTCTACTCGAGCATCGGCAACAACATTTGCCTTGCACGGATGGTAATTCAGACTAAACTCATAGTCCTTGAGGAATTCCATCCACCTTCTTTGCCGCATATTCAACTCTTTTTGATCAAAAGATACTTTAAACTTTTATGATCGGAGAAAACATTAAGCGCACACCATACAAATGATGTCGCGGATCTTTAGGGCAAAAACCACATTGCAAGTTCAAGGTCATGGGTTGGATAGTTTACTTCATGAGGTTTCAACTGTCGAGAAGCATAGGCAACCACGTTATGATTTTGCATCAACACACATCCTAAACCCTTACTAGAAGCATCACAATAAATCTCATAGGGTATATAAGGATCAGGTAATACTAGAATTTGGAGCCGTGGTTAACTTTTGTTTCAACTCCTGGAAACTATTTTCACACTCTGGTGTCCAATTGAATGGAGCATTCTTTGGGTTAATTTAGTCAAAGGTAATGCTATCTGAGAAAAATTCATGATAAAACGCCTATAATATCCAGCTAACCCTAGGAAACTCCGAATCTCCCTCACCGTTGTTGGTCGTTCCCAATGGAGTACTGATTCTACCTTACTGGGATCTCTGAGAGATTCCTCCTCGTGATACTACATGACCTAGGAATCTAACCTCTCCCATCCAGAATTCACATTTCGACAACTTAGCATACAACTTTCTCTCTCTTAGGATTTGTAACACAACCCCAAGGTGTTCCATATGTTCTTCCTCAGTCCTTGAATATATAAGTATGTCATCTATGAAGACAACTACAAATTTATCCAAGTAAGGGCGGAAGATTCGATTCATATAATCCATGAATACAGCCGGAGCATTAGTCAATCCAAAGGACATCACCCTATACTCGTAATGCCCATATCGAGTTCTAAAAGCAGTGTTAGGTATATCCTCATTAGAACCCGATGGTACCACGATCTAAGATCAATCTTTGAGAATACTGATTGCACCTCGTAATTGATCCATGAGATCATCAATTCTTGGCAAGGGGTACTTATTTTTTATTGTCACTTTGTTCAATTGCCTATAGTCTACACAAAGCCTCATACCCCCATCCTTTTTCTTCACGGAAGAGCAGGGGGCTCCCCATGGAGAGGCACTTGGTCTAATAAAATGCTTCCCTAATAGTTCTTCAATTTGGGACTTTAATTCTTTCAACTCCAAAGGGGACATCCTATAAGGAGCAATTGAAATAGGACCCGTTCCTGGAACCAACTCGATGGAAAATTCAATTTCTCTTTCAGGAGGAAATTCTGGAATATCCTTTGGAAAAACATCTGGATATTCTCTCACCACTGGAATCTTGCTCAACTCGTAGTCACATTCAGTTTCACTAGTAGAAAGGAGAACATATTCCTGACGATCTGTCTTACTAGGGTTGGATGTTACAAGGTTCAAATAAAAAGAAAAAGGAACCACAGGAATGGAGGGTATAGTGGAAAGAAATATGGCAGCTCGATCTGGACAGTGTAAAAGGACATAATTGGGTACTAGCCAATCCATACCTAAAATTACATCTAGACCAGATAAAGGAAGACAAACTAAATTGGCAGTAAAGTCTCTAGCACCTATTTGAAAAGGAATATTTACACAGGTATAACAAGTCCTAATAGGACCAGCAGTAGGAGTGGATACAAGAAGATCATAAGGTAGTTCAGACACAGATAGTTGCAACTTCTATACAGTCATGGGATATGAAAGAATGAGTGGCACCCGTATCATACAGTATATCTAGGACATTACCATTTATTTCACACTTACCTCGGATCAGATCGGCAGATTGAGAAGCTTCCTTGGCACTTATAGTAAACAGGCGCCCATGTTGTTGTGGCCTGGAGGCGGGCTGATGACCTTTCTTGTTAGGGCACTCAAATATCTTATGTCCTGGTTTCCCACAGCCAAAGCAAATGATTTGCGTTGTCCAGCAAGGTCGATTCCCATGATTTTTCCCACACTTAGGGCAATCTCTCCCTGTCTCAGGTCTTAAAGGTTGAAGTTGTTTTCCTTTGTTGTTGTTGTTATTGTTGGGTGGAAACCTTCTCTGAGGTTGGTTAACAGGCTTGAATCGGGGACCTTGAGGTGCTAATCCCCTTCTAGCATTGTTTTGGGCATACTTGAAATTTGTCAGCTTTCTGTTGGACTCCTCTGCACGTCGACATTTATTTACCAAGGTAGGATAGTCCCTAATCTCCAAGAGACTTACAGCTGCTTCTATATCTTCTCGTAGACCTCCTTCATATTTCATGCATTTCCAAACTTCATCCGGATCACGTTGATAAATTGTAGAAAACTTGCAGAGCTCTTCAAATTTGGCAGTATACTCTGCTACACTCATAGGTCCTTGTTTGAGAGCCATGAACTCCAATTCCTTCGCATTTCTCACAGAAATAGGGAAGTACTTATGGTAAAAAGCTTCCTTAAAAATAGTCCAGGTAACTAAGATGGGAAGCTTCAAATAATCCCTTGGTGCCAACCCACCAAAAATCTGCATCTGCTTCTAGCATATAGGTGGCAAAGGCCACCTTCTGGATCTCTGTGCAAGGAAGAACGGAGAAAATCTTTTCCATAGCCTTTATCCATTCTTACGCTACAGGATTAAAAGCTCCTCGAAATGGAGGGGGATTTGCCTTTCTGAACTCGGCAAATTTTTGATATTCTACATCGACTTCGTTCACTACAGGATTATCAGCTGGGTTTTGCCTTTCATTGCGGTTCAGTTGCTCCATCATTCGGGTATTAGCTATAGCTTGTTCCCTCATGGCAGCCGCCATCTCACGAAAAGAATTCATCATGTCGGTATCGTTTCCAGCTCCACTCCTAGTTCGCCGATTCGAAGTCATTGGTTCCTATCACACCAAACAAAAATATTGAGTTGATCAGTCTCAATACCAAGCAAAGTGTACAGCAACCCACAACATTTCCAATCAGCAGTCATACACATATATATAAAGTCATAATGCATGACAATTTCTAAGAAAGCATAGCCGGTCCAATCCTCAGGCTTATAGGATAGTCCGGCTCTGATACCATAATGTAACATCCCCTGCTGCTTTATGAATTGACGAATGTCCCCACAAACCAACACGGGTCTTTTCAACATGCTTTGTCCTCACTCACACGCTTCCTAGGAAAACTTCCCAGGAGGTCACCCATCCCAAAATTACCCCAGGTCAAGCACGCTTAACTGTGGAGTTCTTTTTAGTTTAGGCTACCGAAAAGAAGATGCATCTTGTTGGTATAGGTAGTACAAATCAATTCATATAAGCCCTCCTCAACTGTATAGTCCCATACCTATATAGTTTCAGGATCCCTCTCATTTGGGTGTGTAATCGGTTCATTCATGTACCCCTTCGCTTAGAAGACCTTGCGAGGAGCCGCACCTTGTCCGTGCCCTCTTTGCACCGGCGATCACTCCTCGTCCTCGTCCCCGGGCGTTACATGCCCACCAGCTTCCACCTGGTTCGTCCCCGAACCACACCGTACTGGGAGAGGTGCAGGCTCTGATACCATAATGTAACACCCTCCTAACTACCATGTATTACTCGAGCATTAACATTGTAATTAGAAGAGTATCACTTCCTTTCTATAATATCCACTAGTCAAATGAAATGAAATAAGATAAATCAAACTCTAGAGTTATAAAGAAAACTACTATAAAATGTACATATATTATTACTTTACATACCACTTTCTTTAATACATACCATACTTGAAGTTAAGTCACTTAAACATAATACAACACAGGAACTACTATCAAAAGATCTACCAAGCTTGCTCAAATATCAAGGTCCAACAAAATATTAAACACACAGAAATGGACCTAAGACATCTAACACTAATTAGTCTACACGCTGGTAAGTTCTTGGCACTATATTACACTACATACAAGTCAAAAGCCCACGTAAGTCTCATGTCCTCCTACGCGAAACCATTGGCCATCGGTATGATGGCCTCTCCTCAGCCAGAGGCATCTGCAGTGTCTGAGCACAATACAACATATACACAAATAGGGGTGAGAATATTATAAAATTCTCAGTAGGGTAACCCCTTACATACAGACAGAATATAAACAGTAAATGCATTTATAATAATAAAGAAAAACATCATGTTAGATCACATATACCAATATTAGCATACATGAGTCAAAGAAAATTATATGCAAAATGGTATTAATCATAAGTGTTTCTCTTATATCACATGGAATTTAACTTAGTGTAGTAGTTCTTTTTATTAACATAGGGAAGGCTTAGATTCACATCAGGTAACATATGTAGTGGATAACTCCTCCGAGGACCATAGACTGCTAGGACATGAGCTCATTCCTATTCGTGATCATCAGACTTCATTTTTTTCCATTTCTGAATCACACACAGTTCCATTTCTGAATCACACACAGTTCTTTAATACATACCATACTTGAAGTTAAGTCACTTCGCTTATAATACAACACAGGAACTACTATCAAAAGATCTACCAAGCTTGCTCAAATATCAAGGTCCAACAAAATATTAAACACACAGAAATGGACCTAAGACATCTAACACTAATTAGTCTACACGCTGGTAAGTTCTTGGCACTATATTACACTACATACAAGTCAAAAGCCCACGTAAGTCTCATGTCCTCCTACGCGAAACCATTGGCCATCGGTATGATGGCCTCTCCTCAGCCAGAGGCATCTGCAGAGTCTGAGCACAATACAGCATATACACAAATAGGGGTGAGAATATTATAAAATTCTCAGTAGGGTAACCCCTTACATACAGACAGAATATAAACAGTAAATGCATTTATAATAATAAAGAAAAACATCATGTTAGATCACATATACCAATATTAGCATACATGAGTCAAAGAAAATTATATGCAAAATGGTATTAATCATAAGTGTTTCTCTTATATCACATGGAATTTAACTTAGTGTAGTAGTTCTTTTTATTAACATAGGGAAGGCTTAGATTCACATCAGGTAACATATGTAGTGGATAACTCCTCCGAGGACCATAGACTGCTAGGACATGAGCTCATTCCTATTCGTGATCATCAGACTTCATTTTTTTCCATTTCTGAATCACACACAGTTCTATTTCCTAGTCGATAAGTCTACCGACTCATAAAATTTCTTGGGAAGTTCTTATTTTTGCCTTCCCTCTCTATCACACATAAGCCTTGTTTCTATTTTCCCCATATGTTAAAACATGCACCATTAAATTTCACATATTCTCTTTTGTCATACAACCATGTCATGGACCTTTCTATTTCAAAGTCAGGTTTGTATCCCAGATATAGGCATTCAGTATCCTTGGAGTCTCATTCATACTTTATAAACAAGCCTTTCAAACAATTAACATACATTCATATGATATAAACTTGGATTAAATAGATTTCTATCATTAACTTAATACATCTTCACCATTCCAGCTTCTTGACAGATTTACCATTATGGTGGCAACATTTAATTCGCATATCCAATGGGCAATTCACTGGCCATAAAAATTCTCTATGACACCTCAATGTGTCTAACAGTCCCTGTAAAAATTTCATAGCAAACAGAATGCTAGAACCATGTCAAATAAATTCTACAATTTTAGTGGTCAGAGGCCACTTCTTCACAGCTCAGAATAGGATTCACACAATTTTTAACTTTAGCAAATGATAGAAACAACTCAAAATAAAAATCACAGTTATACTTAAAGATGTCTACAAAACTCTGTAAAAATTTCAAAGGATAACTCAATCATTTGCTATGAATAAAAATTTATACAAATTCACAGCTCCAGTACCAAGATTTCAGCCAGCATAGATATACTCTTGGTTCTTGATTTTTCTCAGGCAGTAAAACTCTTTATTATGCACCACGAAAATTATCAGAGTTTCCTTATGATGTTAGCTTCAACATATAATTTTTATAGCTCATAAAAATGACTAGAATTGAACCAGAAAATTCATGAACAAATCCTGTCCTGCTGAAATCCGAAAATTCAGCAGCCTAGCCAAAACTTATTTTGACAAAAATCATTATTTAACCTCATCCAAACACTCCACCAAAATTAACACATCAATATCAACATATTATCATCAAATATAACCATAAATTTCGGAATAAAACCCAAAAAATTTACAGAATAATTTGGAAAGAAAAAGGCCAAAGAAAACCCTACACTTTGAAGCTTTCAAGATCTTGGCTCCAAGATTGATTCCCTTCACTTCCAAGCCTTCAAACCCACACCAAACCCTTCCTTGAACAGCTGATAATGGGCTCTTAAGGTATCAAAAGTTGATGGATTCAAATTCTAATCGGTTAGTTTGGTAGATATTGAGGAGTGGAACAAGTTTTGTGAAGGAAGATTTTGGTTTTGACAAGTTTAGGCTTATGATTTTGAGGTTGGAAATCAAGTTCTCAAGGTTTTTGTGGATGCAACAATGGAGTTTCTGCACTTATGATGGTTGGCCGAGAATGAAGATGATAATTATGAGGATTTTGATTTTATTTATATTAAGATAATGTATATAATTTAGCAATTATGAATTATCTTCTTTGAAATTTTGTAGCATTCTCATTGGCTCTTGAAAAAGGAAAGGATATGTATTGCTCTAAACCGTACACTTGTCACCCTAGGTGGCAAGGTTGCACTGGTAGCTTCATCCGGTATAAAAACTACACATCGTAATTTTACTAAACGGGTAAAACAGTGTACCCGGGTAATCCACTATTGCTTGAAAATTAATTCTAAGTATAAAATATTTATTCCTACCTATTTCTAACCTTAATCCTATAATTTCCAAATTTCGGGCACCTTCAGGTCTTGAATATAAGGTTTCAGCTGTTCCGGTGGGTCTACGGGGCCTGCAAAATACTATTCACGTTTTTTTTTTTTTTTTTTTTTTTTTACGTTCGTTACATTGTTCTCATCATTTTTGTGTACACCAAAATTTGATATTCTTACTACTAAAGCCTCAGTTATTTTCTGAAAAAAAATTAGGATGTTACACTCAGGTGATGGAGGTAGATAACCGGGGAATCGCTCGATCTCCTCCTGAGTGGGCTAGTGGAGTGAGAAGGGAACGCGTGTCGATTGGACGTGAGCTCCTCAGTGCGGGCACATCTCGGCTCTCCTCGCAGCCCTCTCGCCTAAATAGGGGAAAGGGAGCATAACTCTCCGAATAGACATGCATCGGTGTAACACCCTAAATCTTAACCCAAGACTACTAGTATGTACTTAGGGTAATCTTTAGAATATTACCTCTTGGTCTCATCTTTTACTTAGAAAATACTTAGCGGAAATATGGGTAAAATTTTTCTTTTTGGAATTTAAATCAAAGTGAGAGCCACGCACGAATCTTTAAGAGGAAGCATAGCAAAACATATAAGCAAAGCATAAAGAAACACTTCATATCATGGAGACATCAACTGAAACATAGATATATATATATATATATATATATATATATATATATATATATATATATACTGTGCCTACCCAAAGGGCAGGACTATTCAATACATCGGGAAGCGGAATACAACTAAAATGCAATACAAGTAAATCATAAAAAGCAAATACAAGAGAGACAACACCCATACCCATGTGCACCTACAGTAGACAACCTCATATACAAAAGAAGGTTTGTCCTCAACTATGTGGCGTGTGTAACGCCCCGATTTTTCTGTTAGAGTGAAAATGACCAAAATGCCCCTGAGGTCATTTTCACCTGTCGAGGAAAGCTTGGCAGTACTCGAAGGGCAAACTCAATGTTGGAAGGGGATTAGAAAACTTATGTACCTTCCCGGGATCGAAAATCTCGTTTTTTCGAGTTTTCAGGTCAAAATGACCAAAACGCCCCTGTGGTGTTTTACCCGTTTGCAAGTGCCGGATGAACCCGAAACTTCTCCAGATGGTTTTAAAAGGCGTTTTTATGTATTCTATGACCTCAGTTTTAATTTTTGAAGTCCCGGGCAAAATTAGTGCAAAATTACGGTTTTGCCCCTAGTTTCGTATTTTTACGCTTAATCACTCGATTAAGCAAACCTAAGCAATATTAGGCTCTAATCGAAGGTTAATTAATTTCCTTAATTAATCTAGAGCCAAAATAATTTATTAAAGTTGATTAGAACCAAAAAGTACTTAATTACAACCTAAAATCATATTTTAATTTTATGACACCTAGTCATAGAATCTTGAATAGTGTTTTCTCTTTCCAATTCCTTAAATCATGGAATTGTGTTACACATTGTTTATTCATAAATGAGTTTTAAATTCTTTAATGATGTATGAGCACTCCTAAACTTGTCATAAACTCCCTAAATCACATTCTTAGTTACCTAAACTTAAGCTTAATCATTCCTAACCTTGTACCTAAGCTAATACACATCTAAACCTACCATTAACACACAATTAAATGGTCAAATCATCCTCCCATTCTGCTGACCCAAGCTGGCCGTGAACCTCCTCCCTCCATTATGCATCACATGTTCAATTTTTCAACACTCCAAGGCCATACCTCAAGTCACATACACTATACCTTGTCATAACTTTCAATCAAGCTTGAATTTCCACATGAATAAATAATTAAAACAACCCATTTTCCCCATTTAATTGTGGCTGGAAAAGTTCCAGCCATGCATTATTTCTAGAAGCCTAATTTCATAAAAATGTGATAGGAAATTAACTCACATCAAGCCATACTTTGTAGCATAGCTTCCATACTTCAAACCATGCTTGAATGACCTTGTGTAAGAGATATTTTCTCTTCCTTCCTCCCTCAAAGGCTACGGCCAAGCCCTCCCCATTCACTCCTCCATGGTTTTGATTTTCTATAAATAGGATGCTTGTGTTAGCCTTGTTACACTTTGAAGCATTTGCAAAGTTTAGAGTTTTAGAGTTGTCTTGCTAGTCTTTCCTTTTTCTCTCAAAGTTCCAAGAGTGTTCTTCCTTTCTTTTCATCTTTATCTTCTTCATCTCTTCACCTCATCATCACCTCTCAACCATCAAACACCACCCCAAAACCTTGAACCATCATCAAACCTCTCAAACACCACACCTCAAACACAACTCCACTTGAAACACATTTTCTTTCTTTTTCTCTCATCAAGGCCGAATCATCATCACCATCCTAGGAGGTGTTGCTCATCTCATTTCCATCTTCAAGTTCAAGCTTTTATCTTCATCAAAAGGTAGGGATTTGTTTTCAAACTTTATTTTGTTCAAGAAAGTGTTTTTCTCTAGTTTTCTCTTGGATTCTTTTTGAACTTTCCTTTGTCTTTCCTTTCCTTTCATTTTCGGCCATGAGGCCTTGATTTGAGCATGATAGCTTGATGATGAGAGTTTCTAGATGATGACATTGTGTTCATCTCAAAGAAACCTCTAAAGCTTGAGTTTTCCTTTTCTTACAACTTCATCTATATGTTATCTAGCTCACATGGTTTTCCAACTTAAGAAAATTAATCTAAGGATTTCTAAAAGCCCAAGCCTACCCTTGTCAACCTTAAAGTTGGCCGGCACGTTCTAGAGATTTGTCTCTAGATAGGGGTTTTGGGTACTTAATAAAGAACTTGACGTAGCTTCACTTTCTTTCTCTTTTATATGATTTTCGATTCTTGTGTTGTGATCTTTGAGATATTGTATGGGGTTATTATCTTGTTAAAGTCTTAAATGAGCTCTAGTTAAACATAAAAATGAAACTTGCATCATGTTTACTTTAAGCTTTGCATATCATGTTTATTTCCTTGCTATCACTAAATCCCAAGATAATGAATAAACTTGCATTATCATGTTTATGTTTCAAGCTTTGCATTATCATATTTATATTTCAAGTCCTCACCTCAATATCAAAGATAATAATATATTGCACAACATATTTATTTTATGCTCTCACTTTACTTTCTAGCAATAACTAAAATAAGTGCATGAGCATGTTTATTTTTATGTCATCACTTTAATGATTCTAGAGCTCAAAGACTTGCCCAAGGATATCTCAAAACAAAGGTCTAAAACATTTATCTCCTATGGCTCATATTTCGGCCCTATGAGGCCTTAATGTCTTCAAGTATTGAAAACTATGTTTTATAATTTTTCTAAACTTATATGAGTATAAGGAATGTGTAGAACTAAGTATTATGAATTTAGGGCCTCTTGAGATGAAAATAACATAGCCACTGCCCTATTAAGTATTTCCATGAGTTTAGATGATAAAAGTGTTCATAAAAGAGTTTTGAAGGTTTTAATAAGGTTCCAAGAGAAACTAGTATTTTATGTGCTTTAGAAACTATGATTCAATGCCTTTAAATGGAGTTGTTGTTTCGGTTCTGCCTTGCTATGTTTGGCCACTGTATGAGCTGTGTTAATGATGTTAATATGCTTATGTTTGGGTAATAATTATGTTAAGACTCATATGTGAAAGATAGGATAAGTTAGGAACTAGAAAAGAATTAATTTGAGAGTTCTAGATCCCTTAAAGATTTATTTTTCTGGATTCTGTCCAGCAAGGTTTAGATTCAATAATCATGGTTTTAAATTAGTTTATATGTGTAGGAATGACTCATAATTGGTTTAGGACTTAATCTTGAAACCTTAGGAGCAAACCGAACTTAGAAAGGGTCATTATTGTGACTTCTAGGTACCCGTAAAGTTAGTATTTTGATTTCTGCACTCTTGAGGTTTAGAGATGTTCTTGACCATAGGGTGAGGTGAGAAATACTTAGTTATAACCTTGTAGGTTCCCAAGAGACTAGGTGTTGATGATCAATAACTTAGAAAGTGAGATAAAGATCTAAACCGTAATTTCTAGAACTCCGTAATCACTTAAACATAAAGCTGTCCAAATTCCGCTTAGTGCTATTTGGATTAGTTCTTAAGCATGAGATTTGTATGACTCATAAATTGTCAAACTATAGGTGTATAAAGAAGTTAAGAATAATTAATTTGCAAGTTTAAGACTCATAATAATCGAAGTTTAAAGCACTATGAGATATAACATAACATGTCTATGAGCCTATGGGGATGATTGTTAAATATGACTATGTGATGATGTTTGTGTGAAAGTTTTATGTGACGAATGTTATGAGAAAGTTTCATGTGATGATATATATGTTATGAAAAAGCTACATGAGAATGCATGATAAAAATGAATATGATAAATGATGAGGTAATTGTGATGTAATACTTATGAAAATATAAATGTGACACAACACCGAGACGCGCTTCTCTGGGTGACACCGGTTCGGCCGAGCACCCCGAGGAGGAGACAAATCCGTGAGGGTATGTGTAGATGCAGCCTGCCAAAGCGGACAAATTGCGAGGCCCACGTGGCTAGCAAAGCGTTTCAAAGAGGAAATGATCCTAGAAAGGAGATCCTTAAATTGCCCCCTAGCCCGTACTTTAAGTCGGGATTATGTTACGCTTATCATAGGATAAGTAAGAGCTAGTGACGACTAGTTAAGGTATGAGCTCATAACCTAGAGAAGTTTTAGGCGGCCCCATGAGATGAAAGTTAAAGTTGACAATGTCACATAAACTTTACTTATGTCAATGTTATAATGTTTCCTAGTTATTCTATTGTTTGGTTTACCTTATGATGCATTCATATCATTAGTATATTTCGCTTAAGTTATAAAGGCATTATAAAATATGATGGACCTTGGATAAAATACCTCTTTGGGAAACCCACTTAAAAGGAACTTATATGCATGCACACCTTTTAGAAATAAACCCAAGGTTCCTGAGGATGTGACGATGACACCTAGGTAGGGATAACCCTACTGAGAATTCTTTTAGAAAGGTTCTCATTCCCTCTCTCTTTTCTTCCGTCATATCTTCAGATGGTGACGTTTGTACTCTTAAATCGACACCCGGTATGGGAGCTGCACCATGACCCGGCACTCAGGTCATATCATTTTGAGGGTCGCTGCTGGATCGAGTATTCATGTTCATGGGGCGACCCTTCGCACTTCGTCCCGAGCTACCGCTTCACCCCGATCGCTCCTTACCGTCATAACGGGATTTTTGAGCGGCGAGGCCACGCGATGAGCAGATCCTCCGCATGGAGCCCGAGACGTCACTGTACGCGAGTACCCCGAGTATGTACGCGTCCCGGTGCTCGGAGACGGACCCATCCGAGGACCCGCCATCCCACATGTACGCTTGGAGCTCGGTCCGCTCCTCCACCGATGAGGGCTGGGAGTGAGGAGACGGTGGTCGGCCGAGGTTGGCTCGACGGCCATCTATGGGCCCTCGCCCGCGGTGGACATGCCCGATGATGCACTCGACCACTCCCGCCGAGATTCGCGGTGGATCGACTCGACCTGATACTCGGACGAGGAGTAGTCATAGGAGGGGTAGTAGTTAGTGCACACACACGCCACATAGTAGAGGACAAACCTTCTTTTGTATATGAGGTTGTCTCCTTTAGGTGCACATGGGTATGGGGGTAGTTTCTCCTGTATTCGCTTTTTATGATTTCCTTGTATTGCATTTCAGTTGTATTTTGCTTCATGATGTATCAAATAGTCCTGCCTCTTTGGGTAGGCACGTTATATATATATATATCTATGTTTCAGTTGATGTTTCCATGACATGATGTGTTTCTTATGCTTTGCTTATATGTTTCGCTATGTTGCCCCTTAAAGTTTCGCGCGTGGCTCTCACTTTGATTTTAAAAAGAAAAATTTTACCCGTATTTCTGCTAAGTATTTTCCAAAGGATGAGACCAAGAGGTAATATTCTAAAAATTAACCTAAGGACATACTAGTAGTCTTGGGTTAAGATTTAGGGTGTTACAGCGTGTGTGCACTAACTGCTACCCCTCCTATGTCTACTCCTGCTGGTCCGAGTACTGTGGGGTCGAGTCGATCCACTGGCGAATCTCGGCGGGAGTGGTCGAGCGCATCATCGGGGCATGTCCACCGTGGCGAGGGCGCATAGATGGCCGACGAGCCAACCTCAGCTGGACCACCGTCTCCTCACTCCCAGCCCTCATCGGTGGGGGAGCAGGACTGGAGCTCCAACTGTACATGTGTCATGGCGGGTCCTCGGATGGGTCCGTCTCCGAGTACTAGGTACGAGGCACATACTCTGGGTAGTCGCGTACCGCTGATGTCTCGGGCTCCATACGGAGAATCTGCTCATCGCGTGGTCTAGCTCGCTCGAAAATCCCGTTATGACGGTAAGGAGCAGTTGGAGTAAAATGGTAACTCGGGACTGGGTGCGCGAAGGGTCGTCCCATAAACATGAACACTCTAACTGTGCAGCGACCCTCAAAATGGTATGACCGGAGTGCCGGGTCATGATGCAGCTCCCATACCGGGGTGTCGATGAAGAGTACAAATGTCGCCATCTGAAGATATGACGGAAGAAAAGAGAGAGGGAATGAGAATCTTTCTAAAAGAATTCTCAGTAGGGTTATCCCTACCTAGGTTACATCATCATATCCTCAGGAACCTTGGGTTTATTTCTAAAAGGTGTGCATGCATATAAATTCCTTTTAAGTTAGTTTTCTAAAGTGTTATTTATCCAAGGTCCATTATATTTTAAAATGCGTCTTTAAGCAGAAAATATACTAATGATATGAATGCATCATAAAGGTAAACCAAACAATAGAATAGCTAAGAAACATTATAACATTTGGCATAAGTATAGTATATGTGACATTGTTAACTTTAACTTTCATCTCATGGGGCCGCCCTAAAACATCTCTAGGTTATGAGCTCATACCTTAACTAGTCGTCACTAGTTCTTACTTATCCTATGATAAGCGTAACATACATAATTCCCGACTTAAAGTATGGGCTAGGGGGCAATTAAGGATCACCTCTCTTAGGGTCATTTCCTCTTTGAAACGCTCTACTAGCAACTAGTGCATCGTAGTATTGTCCGCTTTGGCAAGCTCTATGTCAATACCCTCACGGATTTGTTTTCTTGGGGGTGCTCGACTAAACCGGTTTCACCCAAGAAGGCGTCTCAGTGTTGTGTCACATTTAAGTTCTCATAAAGTGTTAATTCATAGATACATCATTATTCACTACATAAATCATTTTCATAGCATATATATCATCACAAGAAACTTCTTCATAGTGTATACATAAAACCATAGCATATACATTATCACATAATCACACCTTAGACAATCATTCATACAAACTTCCAAGCTCATTATGTTATAAACTTATAGTAGGTTATGCTTTTGTTCCTTTGAGTCTTAAACTTGTAAACTAATCGTTCTAGTATTATTCTTAACCTCTTACACACCTATAGGTTCACAACTAATAAGTGTTACTAATTTTTATGCTCAAGGACTTATCCAAACAGCACTATGCAGATTTGGACAGCTTATATTTGTGTGATTACGGGATTCTAGAGATTACGGTTTAGATCCTTAAAGTCCTTAACTCACATTCTAAGTTATCGATCATCAAAACCTAGTCTCTTGGGAACCTATGAGGTTATAACTAAGTATTTCTCACCTCACACTATGGTCAAGAACATCTCTAAACCTCAAGGATGCAGAATTTGAAATCCTAACTTTACGGGTACCTAGAAGTCACAACAATGACCCTTTCTAAATTTAGTTTGCTCCTAAGGCTTCAAGATTAAGTCCTAAACCAATTATGAGTCATTCCTATACATTTAAACTAATTTAAAACCACGATTATTAAATCTAAACCTTGCTGGACGGAATCCAGAAAATTACATAATTAAAGGATCTAGAATTCTCAAATTAATTCTTTTCTAGTTCCTAACTTATCCCATTTTTCACATATGAGTCTTAACATTATTTTTACTCAAACATAGGCACATTATCATCATCGAAACAGCACATACAGTGGCAGCAAAGAACAAGGAAGAACCGAAAATATACTTCTCCATAAAAGGCATAAAACATAATTTCTAAAGCACATAAAATACTAGTTTCTCTTGGAACTCTTTTTAAACTCTCAAAGCTCATTTATAAACAATTTTAACACCTAAAATCATAAGAATATTTAAGAGGGCAGTGACCAATTCATCTTTGTCTCAAGAGGTTCTAAATTCTCAAAACTTGGTTCTATGCATTCCTTAAAGTCACTTAAGCTTGGAAAAATTATAAGACATAGTCTCAAATACTTGGAAACCTCAAGACCTCTTAGGGCCGAAATATGAACCCAAGCAAAACACATATTGTTAGACCTTTGTTGAGACAACAATGGGCAAGTCTTTGAGCTCTAGATTCATTTAGGTGTTGACATAAAAATAAATATGCTCATGCACTTATTTTAGGTTCCATTCGAAAGTAAAGTGATAGCACAAAGTAAACATGAATGCAACTTATTATTATCTTGGTATTAAGTGAGAACTTGAAATATAAACATGATAATGCATAGCTTGAAATATAAACATGATAATGCAAGTTCATTCATTATCTTGGTATTTAGTGATAGCAAGGAAATAAACATGATATGCAAAGCATAAAGTAAACATGATGCAAGGGTCATTTTATGATTAACTAGAGCTCATTCAAGACTTTAACAAGATAACAACCCAATACAATATCTCAAAGATCTCAACACAAAAACCGAAAGTCATATAAAAGAGAAAGAAAGTGAAACTACATCAAGTTCTTTATTAAATACCCAAAACCCCTATCTAGAGAAAAAAAATCTCTAGAATGTGCTGGCCAACTTTAAGGTTGACAAGGGTAGGCTTGGGCTTTTAGAAATCCTTAGATTAATTTTCTTAAGTTGAAAACCATGTGAGTTAGATATCATATAGATGAAGTCATAAGAAAAGGAAAACTCAAGCTTTAGAGGTTTCTTTGAGATGAACACAATGTCATCATCTAGAAACTCTCATCATCAAGCTATCATGCTCATAATCAAGGCCTCATGGCCGAAATGAAAAGAAAGGAAAAACAAAGGAAAGTTCCAAAAAGAATCCAAGAGGAATCTAGAGAAAAACACTTTCTTGAGCAAAACAAAGTTTGAAAACAAATCCCTACCTTGTGATGAAGGTAAAAGCTTGGACTTGAAGATGGAAATGAGATTAGCAACACCTCCTAGGATGGTGGTGATGATTCGGCCAAGAGGAAGGAAAAGAAAGGAAATGTGTTTTGGGTGAAGTTGTGTTTGAGGTGTGGTGTTTGAGAGGTTTGATGATGGTTCAAGGCTTTGGGGTGGTGTTTGATGGTTGAGAGGTGATGAAGAGATGAAGAAGATAAAGATGAAAAGAAAGGAAGAACACTCTTGAAACTTTGAGAGAAAAAGAAAGAACTAACAAGATAACTCTAAAACTCTAAACTTAGCAAATGCTTCAAGGTGCAACAAGGCTATCACAAGCATCCTATTTATAGAAAAACAAAACCATGGGCTCATCAAGGGGAGGGAGTACCCGTGTCGTTTGGAGGGAAAAGGGAGAGGAAAATATCTCTTACACAAGGTCATTCAAGCATGGTTGAAGTATGGAAGCTATGCTACAAAGTATGGCTTGATGTGAGTTAATTTCCTATCAAATTTTTATGAAATTAGGCTTCTAGAAACTTGACATGGCTGGAACTTTTCCAGCCACAAATAAATGGGGAAAATGGGTTGTTTTAATTATTTATTCATGTGGAAATTCAAGCTTGATTGAAAGTTATGATAAGGTATAGTGTATGTGACTTGAGGTATGGCCTTGGAGTGTTGAAAAATTGAACATGTGATGCACAATGGGGAAGGAAGCTCACGGCCAGGTCTGGTACAGCAGGGAGGAGGTGAGTTTTGACCATTTAATTGTGTGTTAATGGTAGGTTTAGATGTGTATTAGCTTAGGTACAAGGTTAGGAATGATTAAGCTTAAGTTTAGGTAACTAAGAATGTGATTTAGGGAGTTTATGACAAGTTTAGGAGTGCTCATACATCATTAGAGAATTTTAAACATATTTTTGAATAAACAATGTGTAACACAATTCCATGATTTAAGGAATTGGAAAGAGAAAATACTATTCAAGATTCTATGACTAGGTGTCTTGAAATTAAAATATGATTTTAGGTTGTAATTAAGTACTTTTTGGTTCTAATCAACTTTAATAAATTATTTTGACTCAAGATTAATTAAGGAAATTAATTAACCTTCGATTAGAGCATAATATTGCTTAGGTTTGCTTAATCACGCGATTAAGCGTAAAAACACGAAACTAGGGGTAAAACCGTAATTTTGTACTAATTTTGCCCGGGACTTCTAAAATTAAAACTGAGGTCATAGAATACATAAAAATGCCTTTTAAAACCATCTGGAGAAGTTTCGGGTTCATCCGGCACTTGCAAATGGGTAAAACACCGCAGGGGCATTTTGGTCATTTTGAACTGAAAACTCGAAAAATGAGATTTTCGATCCCGGGAAGGTACACAAGTTATCTAATCCCCTTCCAACATTGAGTTTGCCCTTCGAGTACTGCCGAACCGGCTTTCCTCGAATTCCGGGCTGAAAATGACCTCAGGGGCATTTTGGTCATTTTCACTCTAACAGAAAAATCGGGGCGTTACAATCGGCGAGTCCTCGAACGGATCGGTCTCCGACCTTCTTGAGCGAGCCACATACTTCAGGTAGTCACGAACAGCTGAGGCGGACGAGCAGGCACGACGCAACTGCTCGTCGCGGGGGCGGGTGCGCTCGAAGATCAAGTCGTCGCCACCAAAAGGAGCGGTAGGAGTGAACTGGTAGCTGGTCATTGGATAAGCAAATGGTCGAACCATGTACACAAAAACACGAATAGCACAACAACCTTCGAAGTGGTAGGAACGATGCTCCCGGTCGTAGTGCACCTCCCAGATGGGAGTATCAATGAAGACCACGAGATGATCTCTGAAGATGTGACAGATGAAAGAGGAAGAAGAGAGAGGAGTGAGAATTCTTACTAAAGAATCTCAGTAGGAGTCTCCTATCCTAGGGTTACATTGTTCACATCCTCAGGAACCTTGGGTTTAATTATAAAAGAGTGTGCATACATAAAAGGTTCATTATTACTGTTTATAAAACCAATTAGCCAAGGTTCATTCCTTTTAGCATGCATCTAGATGTTATGAATGCAACATATTAAAAGATGAATGCATGGCAATGCCTCAATCAAATAACTCAATGAATCACAACATCAAGAAGCACCCAAGTGGCATAAAGGGCATATAACTATCAAGTGGATCTTTCCTCAACTTTGTGACATTAATCATGGTACTTTAGCATAACAAGGCCACCCTAAAATAACTAGGTTATGAGCTCATACCTCAGCTAGTTGTCACTAGCTCTTGCTTATTATCTGAATAAGTGAAACATAATCAAATAATCCCGACTACGCAAGTACGGGTAGGGGGCAGGGATCACCTCTCTTAGGATATACCCTCTTTGAAACGCTTTGCGGGCATTAAGCCACAACAATTTGTCCGCTTTGGTAGGCTGAATCTACTCATACCCTCATGGATTTGTCTCCCCTGGGGGTGCTCGACCGAACCGGTGTCACCCAGGAAAGCGCGTCTCAGTGCTTTGTCACATAAAAATCTCCTGGGGGTGCTCGGTCGAACTGGTGTCACCCAGGGTTTTCAACTCATGTGGTACTTTAAAACATTTCTTCAACCC
Organism: Dalbergia cultrata; assembly: GCA_031216105.1. NCBI lineage: Eukaryota > Viridiplantae > Streptophyta > Magnoliopsida > Fabales > Fabaceae > Dalbergia > Dalbergia cultrata. Next base: position 26,050,506 of record CM062345.1, read on the forward strand.
TTTAAGGTTTGACGAAAATTTGGCAGCATAACAGTTGTTAAACTGAATTTCCTTCAAACCGAAACTTATGCCACAAGCTAATCACATAACATATTCCTCATTTAACCTCATGCTATGATAAACTCGTATCTTAAACATTCATTTCTTCATGCATCATAAACATCTCAACAATTTATTGCATCATATAAATGTCATAGCATTAACAAATTCTTAAAGTATTATGCATTGACCCTTAAGGTCTTTAACTCACAGTCTAAGTTATAAATCATCAAAACTTAAACTCTCGGGTACCTATAGGCTCATATCTAAGTATTCCTTACCTCACACTATGATCAAGAACATCTCTAAACCTCAAGGATGTAGAATCTAAAATCCTAACTTTACAGGTACCTAGGAGTCGCAACAATGACCCTTTTTAAGTCCGGTTTGCTCCTAAGGCATCAAGATCAAGACTTAAACCATTTATGAGTTATTCCTACACATTTAAACTAATTTAAATCCATGATTACCATTTCTAAACCTTGCTGGGCAGAATCCAGAAAAATCAAACATTAAGGGATCTAAAACTTTCAAATTAATTCTTTTCTAGTTACTAACTTCTTTAATCTTTCACATATGAATTTTAGCATCAATTATACTCAAACTTAATCATATTATCATCATCAAACAGCACATACAGTGGCCATAAAATAGCAAGGCAGAACTGAAACCAAGTCTCCATACAAAGGCATCAAACACAATTTCTAAAGCACATAAAATACTAGTTTCTCTTGGAACCTTTTTCAAACTTTCAAAACTCATTTATAAACATTTTTAACACCTAAAATCATCAAAATATTTATGAGGGCAGTAGCTAAATCGAATTTGTCTCAAGAGGTCCTAAATTCATAAAACTTAGTTCTATGCATTCCTTAAACTCATGAAACCTTAGAAAAATTGTAAAACATAGTTTTCAAAACTTTGTACACAATAAATCTCTTAGAGGCCGAAAACATAAGCTAAGGAAATACATATTTCAAGCCTTTGTTTGAGACAACAATGGGCAAGTCCTTGAGCTCTAGGTTTACTTAAGTGATGACATAAAATAAACATGCTCATGCACTTATTTTAGGTTCCTTTAGAAAGTAAAGTGATAGCATAAAATAAACATGAATGCAACTTGTTATTATCTTTGGTATTTAAGTGAGGACTTGAAATATAGACATGATAATGCATTGCTTGAAATATAAACATGATTATGCAAGTTCCTTTGTTATCTTGGTACTTAGTGATGACAAGGAAAATAAATATGATGTGCACAGCATAAAAGTAAACATGAATGCAAAGTTCATTTTAAGGTTATCTAGAGCTCTTACAAGACTTTAGAAAATAATAACCCAACACTCATCTTATCACAAAGAGAGCTTTAGAGTTCTTGAACTAAGTTCTCAAAGGAACTATGAGGTTCTTGAACATCGTCATCAAGCTCAAAATAAATAAACTTTCAAGGAAACACAAGACTTTAAAGAAAAGGAAATAAAACCGAAATACTAGAGGAAAGGAAACAAGGAAACCGAAATGAAAAACAAGAAAGAGTGAAGGTGTTCTTGAGCTAGAAATCATTTTGAGTTAGTAAATCAAGATGAAACTTAGAGAAAATAAAAACTCAAGCTCTAGAGGTTCCTTTGGAATGAACACATAGTCATCATCTAGGAGCTCTCATCATTGAGCTATCATATACTCATCAAGACCAAGAGGCCGAAACATCAAGGAAGGAAAAACAAAGAAAGTTTCAAAAAGAAAATCCAAGAGAAAGCTAGATACAACTCATTTTCAAGAAAACAAGGTTTAGAAAAACACTCCTACCTAGAGTGAAGACAAAAAGCTTGAACTTGAAGATGAAAATGAGATGAGCAACACCTCCTAGGATGTTGATGATGATTCGGTCTAGTGGAGAGAAAAAGAAAGGAAATGTGTTCTTGGTGAGCTTGTGTTTGAGAATGGAAGTTTAGGTGTTTGTATGATGATCCAAGGTGGTGGGGTGATGTTTCAAGGTTATGACATGATGATAAGATGAAGAGATGAAGAAGATGAAGATGAAGAACAAGAGAGAACTCTCTTGAGACTTTGAGAGAAAAGGAAAAGAACTTAGAGAAAGCTAGAGAACTTGAAACTATGCAATTGATCTAAAGGTTCTCACAAGTCCTTAAGCATAGGTATTTATAGAAAATAAAAACAATGAAGGCTCATTGAGGGGGAGGAGAAGCCGTAGCAAAAAGGGAGGGAAAGAAAGGAAAATATCTCTTACAAGGTGTCATACAAACATGGTTTGAGGTATGGAGTTTATGATACAAAGTATGGCTTCAAGCATGAGTTTTTGAGTGAGTTTTCTTTCAAATTTTGAATGAAATAAGTCTTCTAGAAACTTGACATGGCTGGAAGTTTTTCAGCCACAAATAAATGAAGGAATTGGTTTATTTCATTTAGTTATTCATTTGGAAAATCAAGCTTGATTGAAAGTATGACAAGGTATGACAAGGTATGGTGATTTGAAGTGATTTTCCTTCAAATTTGAAATGAAATAATTCATCAAATGGGGGAGGAAGGCTGGCAGAATTCAGACTAGAAAAATGGGGAAGAGAAGTCTTCTAGAAGTTGTCCTTGGAAGCATGGATGAAAGCATGGTTTGTATGACTCAAAGTATGGTTCATGTAAGGTCAAATCATGGTTCTTTGAGTGAGAAAAATTTGAGCATGTGATGCATATGGAGGGGGAGAGTTTCGGCCAGATTGGGGCAACAAGGAGAGAGGAAAAATCTCTCATGTAATTGGGTGTTAATGATAGGATTAAGTATAGGTTAACTTAGGTACAAAGTTAGGAATGATTAAGCTTAAGTTTAGGTGACTAAGAATAAGGTTTAGGGGTTTTATGACAAGATTAGGAGTGCTTATACATAATTAGAGAGTTTAAAACTCATTTAGGAATAAAAAATTGGAAACACAATTCCATGATTTAAGGAATTGGAGAGAGAAAACACTATTCAAGATTCCATGACTAGGAATCTTGAATTTAAAATAGGATTTCAAGTTGTAATTAAGCACTTTTAGGTTCTAATCAATTTTAATAAATTATTTTGACTCAAGATTAATCATGGAAATTAATTAACCTTCGATTAGAACCTAATATTGTTTAGATTTGCTTAATCACGCGATTAAGCATAAAAACACGAAACTAGGGGCAAAATCATAATTTTGCACTAATTTCGCCCGGGACCAAAACTAAAGTCACAGACTACACAAAAATGCCTTTTAAAACGATCTGGAGAAGTTTCGGGTTCATCCGGCACTTGCAAACGGGTAAAACACAGGGGCTTTTTGGTCATTTTGACTCGAAAACTCGAAAAATGAGATTTTCGATCCCGGAAAGGTATACAAGCCAACTAATCCCCTTCCAACATTGAGTTTGCCCTTCGAGTACTGCCGGGTCGGCTTTCCTTAAATTCCGGGTTGAAAATGACCGCAGGGGTATTTTGGTCATTTTCACTCTAACAGAAAATCTGGGCGTTACAAAAAGAATGTAAAAGCACCAAGTATAAAAGGGAAAATATTTACAAAAAGAGTGTTTGTCAACTCCCCCACACTTAGGCAATTGCATCCTCATGCAAAGAGTTTTAGAGAAAAGACTTTATTGAAAAATATAGAAATAAGGGATATAAACAAAGAGTTGGGGTTTGGTAGACAATGAGATTCAAGTGGTCACAATCGTTATCAGCAAAATTCAAAATTGGTAACTCAAGCATCCAACAAGCGCTTCAAACAAGCATGTATCAAATCAAAAGGTGAATGAGTGGATTGGATTCTCACATGGATATGTTTCACTCAGTTTGCTTAAGTGTATGTGGGAATGCAATACTCAAACACTTCACAATGCAATGAATTCCATAAGCTTTCCCTTCATCTTAATCACGATGGTTCAAACACAATCACAAACATGCATCGAGAGGTCTTATTCGGGGTTGCAGTAGGGCTAAGGTTAAGGAAGGATAGAATTTAGGACATGTGGGCTAAACTTAAGTCTAAGGAAAACAAAGGTGTGTGCCTACATGAGGGATTTGTGAATGAGAAACCAAAATTAAAGTAATGGTGATTCTTCAAAGATTTTTAATTGTGGTGTATCCTTAAACCAAGAGTTGCAACTTTAATTCAACACAACAGTGAATTAGTGATTACTTTTTGGCTTTCTTCATTCAATTTTTTCATTCATTTTTGAAATTTTTTTTAGGATCTCACAAAACTTTCACCAATTCACCAGTTATTCACATGGAGCACTTTTTTAAGAACACAATTGGTTTAACAAGGCTTCCCCCATACTTAGTTTCTAGCACAACGACTTCACCAATGCTTGCTAGGCTCAAGTTGGGTATTTTTCTTTATTTTTCACTTATGGTTATGATGGGTTGGTTATGACAAAGAAAGGGTGTGAAGGCTCAAAAAAGGGTATCGAAGGGCTCATGCAAGAGGGCAGCCTTTTTAGCTAGTAGTGCTCCATAGGGGTTATCCATAGGTGGACCCCACTGGCCTTCTTCTTGGCCACAGCATCCTTTGGCACAAGGCCAACAACTATAACAAAAGGAAATCTGGTCTGGAGGAGGTCATCAGGGAGTTGCTGGATCCTGCATACAGTAGCCATCTTGGTTATGAGAACAAGATATGGCAACCCTACTCGGAAACTAGCAGAAGGGGCCTGACATATGTAATCTATAATCCTGGAGGGAAAATCAAATCTCTTGGCTTCCACTAGGCAGTAAAGGATGAGGGCATTGTCGAGGTTGAGATCAAAGACATGAGAGCATGGAACGATATGGGAAAAGAGGACACACATCTAGGCCGGGGCCTCCAATGTGAAGTGAGCACCAACGAGTAAATGGGGTCTGTTTTGCTGGTTGTAGACAGTGGTAAAAGAGTACATGAGAAGAGGGGGGTTGAATCGTGCTTCATTCTTCTTTCAAAAGTTTTCACTTTCTGAACTTGTTGAAACAGAGTTCTATCAAGCTGAAGCTTGAAGTGTAGTGGATAAGTTATTGGTTAGTTCAGAAAGTAAATCTTTAAAGCATAACAACACAGATATTAATTTAATGAGTACTTAATCAGTAAGAAATATAGAATGATAACATAAACATAAAAGTTCAGGGAAGAGAAAAATGGACACAAGAAATTTTGTACTGGTTCAGCCAACTTGTCTACATCTAATAGTTAACACATGTTGAGATTTCACTAACAACAACTTTCTCAACCTAAGAAAGTAAAAAAGATAGTCTTTACAGTAGCCTTTCCATGCTCTAACTTGCACAGTAGCCAACCCCAACTGCAACTTAATCGAGTAGTTCTGTACCAGCCTCTTCAAGCTGAACCTGGACAGCGGACAACCCCAACTGCGACTTAACCGAGTAGTTCTGTACCAGCCTCTCCAAGCTGAACCGTGACTTGCAGACACCTTCTACTGCCATGTTGTAAGTAGTCTTTCGAACAGCCTCTCCAACCTGACCTGTGAAGTACAAATACCTTTGCACTCATGTTGTAAGTAGTCTTTCCAATAGCCTCTCCAAGCTGAACCGTGATAAATGATGAACAACACAGGAAGTGTGGAGAGATTTTTCCAGAGATTCTGCACTAAAGCATTCAATTCTCTCATCAACTTTCAAGCTTGGCATCTCCATTTATACAGGTCTATCTTTATGACCTTTGCCTCATTGATCAGATCTCCAAGTGACATGTGTATTTCATTAGATGTGCCTTGGAACGTTAGTCTAGAGAGGTAGGCTGATAACTTGTCCTATCGTTGCAGAAGCCCTTGTAATATAGAGGTTTATGAATTCTTCATTTTTTTTTCTTTTTACTTTTAGCCCGTGGTTTCTGAACTCCACCTTCTAGGATCTTGAATCATTTAGGCAAAAGAGATGACATACCAATTATAACATTGGATCTGATTTGAGATTTGAAATTTGAATTTTGAAACTCCCTCTATTTTTCCTCAGCGTTCTTTGCTCCACCCTTCAGTGAACTTTTTGACGTTGTAATCAATGACGTTGATTTTTCTCTGATCTTCCCATCTTCAATCTTGATTGCTTGATGATGATTTCTCTCCAATTGTAGTGATTGATGACTGAGTAACACGTTGCTCTTGGACATGAATAGATTTCTTCACCATGAGTGTTTTTTCTAATGTCCTGTGCTACTTTCTAAAGATCCTTTCCTTGGTTTCTTGATTTTTGACTTGATCAGCTTCAGTCCTCCAGCATTTAAGCTTTCTATCCTTGAGATAATATTCACCTTTTAAACTTGATCTCCTTTCTTGAGATAAACATGAATTCTATGTGTTGTGAACTTATTACCGATTCAAGTTTGCTTTAATGCCTTTGGTCCGTGAACATGAATACGTTCTTTGGTTGAAATAACATCCATTTTCTGATTATTTTAATCTCTTCCCATGAGATATATATCATGCTTGCGCATGCATAGTGAAATGTTATTCTTGCATTGAGTCCGTATCATGCCTTAATCTGTATGCACTTGCTTCGCTCGACTTCATATTCACTTTCTGATTAATTCAATCTCTTTCCATGAGATATAACATGCTTACACATGCAGAGTAAAATATTAATCTTGCTTAGATTCATGTAATACATACCGGATCTACCTGCTAAACTTTGTCAAGAAACTCAAGGTAGCCATTAGATGGTCTTCAAAACATTTTCTTTAAATTGGCTTTGTTGTCATTCAAAACCTTTTAAGCTTCATACTTTCTGAGTACTTTCTGAAGGGTTCTGGAATTTACAGTAGACCCACTCACTCTTGGGTGAGTCAGTCGATCCTTGATCTCCTCCTAATTTTCTCAGTATAGTTCTCATACCACAGTATAGCTCCCGCTGAACTTCATAGCATGGATTTTCTTTATTTCTTTTCTTCTCCCTCTTTTATCATTATCAAAAGGTGTGTAGGAAGAGGACATGAGTATCATCTTCAACCTCAGTGACTCAACTCTTGTAAGATTTCTTGGTTGGTTTGAAGAATCTGAAGTTGCAATTCTTCATTTTGTCTAAGCTGGGTGCCTTGCTCTATAATTGTTGCCTTAGGTCTATCTTGTCTAGAGCTAATCTCTCTTAGATGCTGCAAGATAATCTGATTGAACTGATAGCTTGAGGAAGGCTCAGTTGAGAGTGGAGGAGGTAAGTTGAGGGGTGCTAATGTTAGGTGTAACACCCTTCCAAGTACAACCTCATTCTTAAGTCATGATATCGTACATGAGAGTTGTTACGTATTAATTAGCGAACCTTTCTTAATTAGCTATCACAAGATCGATCATATCGTGAAATAACTAAGTCGTGATTTTATTAAAATGTATAGCAAAAAAACAAAATATTTATTTAATACACAGACAAGTACAAAAGAAAGATTTATTATGAGCTTTAATGCATATACGTCCTCTATTTCATCTACATACATATCCATTCCACTAAATACAACATAATAAAAGCATTAACTACTACATTGCTGCAATTCGAAGTTCTATTGTAGAGCAACCTCATAGCCCTCTAGTTTAACCTGGAGATGACACAGAAACAAAAAAATAAGGGTGAGAATTCTAAAATCTCAGTAGGACATTCCCCAAAACATACACTGAAATTAATGTCATCATCATTGTCATAGCCACTCCGGTTTATTAAAAAAAGGGGTGAACATGCAACAAATAGCCAGGTTTCATTTAAAGTTCGAAATTATGATTCTGAAGTGGGTTTCTTTTAGTAGTCACTCACTTAAAACATGTATTTCATGGCATTCAAGATCGTAATAATTTATTCTCAACTTTATGTGCACTCAATACACCAAAGTGTATCTTATACTCATCATATAAACCATATACTCTTCAATTACAACTTAAACATTTTGGCCCCAATATCGATATTAAAATTCGTTACTTGATATATAAGATAAAGAACTACTTATAATAATTGCTATATCAACTCGTCTTGGCCTTTGACTAATCTTGTTACGTCTAGGCGTTATGTATTGTCATCCCCAGCATGGTAATAACGGTTAATAGACTACTTTTCAGGACTAAGCTCATTCCTATACATGATAATTGGATTTACTTTCTCCAATTCTCACACAGACCTATTCCTAGCCAAGTTTACCTTCCCCGACTCAATTCAAGGGTAGCCAGGTATACTTTCCCCAATAAACCGGATTTACTTTCTCCAGCCCAAGACATATAATCTCATTCTTATCTTGGTAGTCAGGTTTACTTTCCCCGACAGACCAGATTTACTTTCTCTAGCCCAAGAAATATAATCTTATGCTTTTCTCACATGTATAGGCAATTGTAATAAGTAAGTACTCTTATAGGTGCCTAACATCATCAATAGAGTCACATAGTATAAATGAGATCAAAGCATCAATTTCTCATCATCCTTTTTGCTAATTCAGCATGCTGTCAGAATTTCAGTCCTCAAGAAAATTATGATTAAATTAGTAAACATCATTACAACAAAGCAAAAATAATTTTTAGAGACAATTAAATGTATCAAGGAGTCCTTGTAAAGATTTCAAGGCATGAAAAGGTATCTAACTATATTAATAAAATTTCACAAATTCAGAGGTTAAAATTGTTCAATTTCAGCCAATAGCCAGAAGTCTCAATTTTTATACCCTATCAAATAAGCTCTAAACTTCATACAAAAATTTAGGGTTGGACCTCATATGTCCTCAACCTCCTGTACAAATTTCAGCTCAAAATTCGCTCATTTGCTGAGGTAAAAAAATTAGATAAATTCAATGCTACAAAATGGACTATACAGCCCTGACTTGTTCGGTTTTCCAATTTTTAAAAATAGAAAAAATGCTTAAGATGAGCCAAGAAAATTAGTGGAAACTATTCCATATTTTAGCTTCATCATATGAAAATTTCAGCTCATAATCATATCCCTAAATCAATGAGAAAAATCAAAGTTTTTCAGCTATTTACTCAAAAACGGGATTTTCAACAGCAAAGGTCAGAACATGTTTTAAAAAAATAGCTTATCTAACTTTATCCAATCATTCTACCAAAATTAACACATAAATATTAATGTATAATAATCTAATAAAACTTGGAATTTCAGAGTTAATCAATCAGTAAATTCCAGAGTGAAATTAGAAAGAAAAATGGATGAAATAAGCCCTACTTTGATGGCTTTAGTGTTCTTGGCTCCAAGAGTGATCCAAGAATGGTTTCCTTCACTTAAAATCTTTCTAACCAACACCAAACCCTTCTTTACATTGTAGAAAATGAGCTATCAGAGTAGAAAAAGTTGATAGATTCAAATTTTAATTAGTTAGTTTGGTAGATATTGAGGAGTAGGATAAGTTTAGTTAAGGGAGTTTATGATTTTAGTGACTTTGGGCAAGTGTTTTGGATCAAGTTTCATGGTTTTTTGTGAAGGAACAATGGAGGTTCTAGTTCTTCTTGTTCTTGGTTGAGAAATGATGGCTTCAAAGACAAGTTTTGGTGGCTTTTAATGTATCCCAAGTTGAATATACTAATAATGTAGTCAAAGTATAATTCTTTCTAATAGTAAAAGAAATCAGTGGCTAGGATTTAATCTTGTAAAGCAAGATTAAATCTTATCCTTACTCTTGGAATTAAAAGGATAGACATTATCCTTTGGTAGAGATTAAATTACCTTTTGGTGTTACAAATCACAGACCGAAATTTTACCGAACAAGTAAAACAGTGTACCCGGGTAATCAAACACGTGCGAAAATTAATTCTAGGCATAAAATATTTATTCCTACCCATTTCTAATCTTAATCCTATAATTTCTTAATTTTGAGCATTTCTGAGCCCTAATTCCGTGGTTTCGACTATCCCAGCAGGCCTACAAGGCCCATAAAGCACTATTCATTTTTTTTTACAGATACATTGGATCGTCTTCATCATTTCTATGTCTGTCAAATTTTTGAAATTATGACTGCAAAAGTTCAAATTAATTTTTAAATAATTTTTAGGGTATTACATTAGGCCGGCTCTTGGAGAAAGCTCAGGGATATTAAGGGGTACAGTGTCCCTAGACTTAAGTGATTTTTCCTGTGTTTCAACATGTACATTCGTAGGAGGTGGAGAAGATGGTATATTAGTAATAGGGGTAGCAGGAGCAGAAATAGGCTCAAAGATACGAGTAAAAGTAGTTTCAAGCTCTTATGCTAAGGTGGAAACAACAGTTTCTTTAGCCAAAGAGATACCAGCTTCTGATACTTTATCTCCTTCATCTTCCATTAAAAAGATACAAATGGAAGTAAAAGGTTAAGGCATCATTAGAGTAATAGTAGTTCCTGGTCTATGATCCTTTTCATCTGGCTCTTCAATTATTAGCTCTCATGATGATATCTCTGCCATGGAATTTGGCCTAATCATCCCACTTATTATGGCCTTTTCACTTCTTAACAGACCTTCCTCTTCTTCTTCTTCTTCTTCTTCAGAAGAGGATACTCCTGCTTGTTCTTCTTCTTCTTCATCTCTAGAGTATGTAAGAATAATTTGATAGCCAGCCTCTTCATGCCTTGTGACTTCCTACTACAGTATAGAGATTTTGGACTCATGGATAGGCATCTATTTGCATTTGAGTCAGATATCTTTTCTACTGATGATTTTTACTGGTTTGGTTGCCATATGAGTTTCTTGAGGTGCCAACTCTTGTTTCCTTTTTGTTCTTCTTTCATTTGTATGGAGAATTTGATTCAATTCTTCTTCCTTCGAGTTCTCAGTCTCACTTTCAAGGAGCATTGTCTTCCTTTTCCCTTTAGCATTCTCCTGTTTAGACTCAGCCTTTCTAGAGGCCTTTTTGGCCTGATCTCGCCTTGTCCAGGGACTTGGTCATGTTGGCTCAGAAGTTGGAATGGTGAGTCTTTTTCTCGAGGTTCGGAATGATGAGGGCGTGAATATAGTCCCTTCCAGATATACATATTTCTCCGTGATAAGTAGAAGACCCACCTTCTGAAAGAGCTTTGTTAATAGCATGCCAAATGAAACACAGACAGTTCTCCATTTTTCTTTTGTGGTAGCACTTAGCATATAGTCTAGGATAAGTCTTGACAAATTCACCTTCCGCTTTGCCATTAGACAATCTAGCAGCATGCAATCCATGCCTACTAGTGCATCTGTCTTCCTATACGAGGCAGGATAAAGAATTGCACTTCTGTATATACTTTCCTAGCCCTAACACTTAGCATTGTTATGGATATTTCATTTTGCTTATGAAGAATGGAGTCAGTTGGATACCTTGAAATATCTCCTTCATTGATTCCTAGAGAATGAGCCCAGCCAGGAGTGGAATTACAGATGAGTCCATTGTTGGGTGCTTTGATGATCTTGGAAAGTCCCGAAGGAGTGATCTTGATGGTACAATCCATTATTACACTATTCAAGGATAATGCTGAGTTTCCTTTTAGCTGAGAATAAAAGGCAATAACTATTCTTGGAAAGACCTGTTCATTTATCTCCAGACATTCTTCCCATTTCTAAAATGAGAATACTTCATCAAGAAGGTCTTTGCGTAGGGTCTTCCCTAGAGCCATTTTTCTTGAAGGAAAGTTCTTTTCATAATGATCCTACATATGTGAATCATCATACATATGGAAAGAAGCTCCTTCTTCAGCAGACTAATCACATCTCTAGCTTTCGACCATTTTGCATGTGAGAAAAATGAAGAAAGATTGAGTCCTGGAAAGATTTAAAAGATGAGAGATGGCAAGCAGTTTAGGATAAAGTGAGAGGATTTGAGGAGGTGATAGATAGTTTTAGTGAGATATGAAATGATAGAGGAAGCATATGAAGGAAGATGAAGGTAACTGGTATGCCTTCTAATGTATGGGAGGTTATTTATGTGATGGAAGATGACTGATTGAGGTAAGCCAATCGTGAGAGAGAAAAACAATGAGCCTTGAGGGAATTATCCTGCCCTTTTGTCTTTCATCAAAGTGAGTTATTTCTGACTCTTTAGATTTATTTTCTGAGCTCCATTTCTCAATTTCTGATCCTTTGAAGTGTTACGATGTTCGATTATCAAGTCATCTTTACACTCTAACTTTCATAACACCAAATATTCCCAGATTTCTTAACTTTCTCTTATCTTTTCTTATCATTTCTTCTACTTCTGAAACTGTTGATCAAATTTTCTGAATTCAAAAAGATGAGCTGGTCTTGCAAAATGATGTCTTTATGTGATCTTTAGATCAGAGCCATGGAGAGGAGAATACCCAGACATATTGTGCATGAATGCTTATGCAAATTTTAGACAAGATTTTCAGTGGACGGCTTGGATTTAAAGAGCTGAAGAGAATTTTTCAACCAAGAGTAATATCACTAGTATTACTGAAGAATATAGGGATTCCAGGGTAGCTCAGGTAGTGATCTTCTAACTGCTTCCTTATCCGCAACATCTGTGTGCAATAGTTTGCAACAATCTCCATTTTCACCTTGGGCATTAGAGGGGGTAGATGTATTCTTTTCGCTACACAATCAGGAGCTTAAGTCTTTCAAAAGAATGGCAGAGTCTTGTGATCTCTTAGCTCCATATAGCTTATCGTCTTAGAGCTCATGATGAGTTCCCCTTTGGTCAAGTATTCAAACTTTGCATTTGTTTGATCTGATTTAGTTCTAATAGCAAAGCATCCACCTAACTTTGATTACTCAAGGCTTCTTCAACATATTCAGGTCCAATGGTGGAGATGAAGCTACAGTTTGACATATTTCTTAGGAATGGCTTGTTTCCAATAACTTTTGGATTGCTCTTCTTCGTGTTTAGAGATTCTGATTGCTTTGGAGTTCTGAGCATATTTTTTTAAGGTCTAGCTTCCATTTGTTTGCTATCAGAAGTTTACTTGAGACTCATTTCCTTAAGGTTTTCTTGCAGTCCTAAGTGACAGCTAACAAAGTTTTTCTTGAATACTTTTCATCACTGAATTCAAGGCCATTGAGTATCTTGCTCCTGGTTTTCCTTCTAAGCCGTGGAAGATGTTTGAGATAGTTACTGTCTGTTAGGCTATAAGTAACCTTTAACAATTGTAATGTTTAGGTGTACCTGTAAAAAAGAGAATTTTGATTCTAGTACTCAACTTTCTTGAGTCCACCTTGTTTAGTTGTTTAGGGAGATGTTTCCCATCCTATCTTAACAGATTTCGCTTTTAAGGTTCATTGGTCAGATGGGTGTTCTTACTTGTGATAGAGAGAAAAAGGAGGACTATGATGACAATTTTAGATGAGGCAACATTTCATTTTTTTTCCTCATTTCCTTTTCATTTCTCAAACTTGTCTTCTAAAACAATGACCTTTGACTTTTAAGCAAATATTTTGGGATCTTTTGCCATTTGTTTAGTTTTGATTTTTAGAGGCTATGAAGATTTCCCAAATTCAGAAATAACTTTATGAGATCTTCCTAATTTAGTTCTAAGACTTTAGCTTCTAAGGGTTAGAGTTTGAAAATAAAATTTGTATTTTCCTTATGATTTTCTTAATCAAACTTAAGGTTTTCAGAATGAGAAATTTTGAAGAGAGAGTGTGCAAATTATGTAGCAGCTTATCATATGTTTGCAAAGAATATAAAATAATGAGTTTGAATATTCTCACCTTCCATTCTTCTGTAAGATTACACTCATGTCATGAGATATAGAAATTTTTCACTCTTAACCTTATGATGACTTATCGACTCATTTCTTTCATCTTCACAGTTGCTCCTTCAGGATTTGCTTTGCTCCTTTTGTCTTCCTCTGATATTGATGCTTCTACCATTCTTGAGTTAGCCTCATCAGGCTTTTGACATTTTCTCCACAAGCAAGGAGATCTCATCTCCACCTTCAAATCACATTTTTCATCAGATTCTTCCTCTTCACCCAAGGTATCAACAATTTCCATTGATTTAGTTTTTTGCTGCTTCAGATCCTAGAGCCTCATCGGAGAAAGGATGGTTAGTTGATAGAGTGATTTTTTTGTTGTGTGAATGATTTGTGCCATTTTTGTTGCTTCGATCTTTGTCCTCTGCAATCGTTGGATTGCTCAACCCCTTAGAGGTCTAACTCTGATACAACTTGTAGGTAAAAGAACAAGAATGGGGGGGTTGAATTGTGCTTTTCTCCCTTTTGAAACTTGAAACATTTAGCAAAAATACTATCAAGTATTAAACTTAAAGTGTAGAAGAATTATGGTTAGCTGTTTCAGAAAGCAAATCTCTGAAGTATGAATCAATAACAATGCATTAATAATAGCATTTCACCCATGATTAAATTAAAGAGCATAACATAAAATAAAAGATCAGGGAGAAGAATAAATGACACAGATATTTTTATATTGGTTTGGACAAACCTGCCTACATCCAGTACTCAACACATGTTAAGATTCCACTAAACAACTTTCTCTACTTGAGAAAGTAAACTAGATAGTCTTTACAGTAGCCTTCCGAAGCTCTTACCAGTGACCAATCGACAACCCCTACTATCACAAACCGAGTAGTTCTATACCAGCCTCTACAAGCTAAACCGTGACTAGTAGATAACCCCTATAGCCACATTGCAAGTAGTTCTTCCTAGCCTTTCCAAGCTGAACCATGATAAGTAAAACGCCTCTACTATCATGTTGCAAGTAGTTCTTCCCAATCTCTCCAAGTTGAACCGTAATGAATAGATTGCCTCTCCCATAATGTTGCAAATAGTTTTACATTAGGCTCTCTAAGGTATGCCTCACTAATCATTATCGAATAAAGGATACAAAGGTTAAGTGTTTGGGTTGCCATTCAAACTAACCTACACTCAAGTTTCCTTACAAATATTCAATAAAACAGACCTGGGAAACATGAGTGACTCCTTTCTAACATCTCTTACAAAGAAAAGTATACAAATCATTTAGAAACATAAAAAGAAGATTTTACATTTCAAGGAAACTGATTTTATGATATGAAGAACATCACAGGAAGTGTGGGGAGATTTTTCCAGATTTTCCACACTTATGTATTCAACTCTCTCATCAGCATTTGAGCACAATATCTCCATTTATAGCGGTCTTCCTTCATGCCCATTGCCTTTGATAAGATGTCCAAATGACATGTGTTGATCATCTGTTATGTCTTGGACAGTTATTCTAGAAGAGCAAGTTAACAGTCTGTCACATCGGTTACAGACGCCGTTGTATCATTAAGGTTTCTGATGTCCCTTTAGAACCTTGTTTTCTGCTTTCTAAACATGGTTTCTAAACTCCTCCTTTTAGAAGCTACAATGATTGACCATTTAGGCAAAAGAGATGACATAGCAGCTATGAAACTAGATTTGACTCGAGATTTGAAATTTGAATTTCAAATTTCCCTCATTTTCCTATAGCATTCAACTCTCCATAATAAAGTTAGCTTTCTAACAAGTGTTGTCAGTTCCTTGATGATTTTTTGGTTTTCTGATCTTCAATCTTGGCTTTGTGATAATGAATGATTTGCAATTATGATGATTGAAGATTCTGTAACACGTGGATTTCAGATTTTGTATGATATCTTCATTCTCAACTTACTTTCTGATGTCCTGTGCTACTTTCTGAAGACCCTTTTCTTGGTTTCTCGTTCTTGTTTTGATTTGCTTTACTCCTTGATGCATGTAAGTGTATTTTACACGATATAATATTCACTTCATTTAAGCTCAGTCTCTTAACACAAGATAAAACATGTTTGCACATGTAAAGTGAAATTATTCTCGCTCAAGTTCATGTTATGCACTTTGGAAATACCTGTTAAGCTTAGTCAAGAAACTCAAAGAAGACATTAGCCGCTTTTCAAAATATTTTCTTTAAATTGGCTTGGTTGTCATTACAACTCATACTTTCTGAAGGGCTCTAGAGCTTACATCAAGTAACTTTTATGGTGTTAAAAATCGCAGACCGAAATTCTACTGAATGGATAAAACACCAAACCTGGGAAATCAAATGTTATCCAAAATTAATTCCAGGTATAAAATCCTTATTCCTACCTATTTCTAATCTTAATCTTATAATTCTCAGTTTCGGCCATTTCTGGGCCCTAGTTCTAGGGTTTCGGCTATCCCAACGGGCCCACGAAACCTGCAAGGTCACTATTCTTTTTCTTGTTTATACAGATCCCTTGGACTATCCTCATCATTGCTACGTCTGTCAAATTTTTGAAAGTATGACTAACAAAGCTAAAATTAATTTTTAAATAATATTTAGGGTGTTACACTTATCAACATATTCTTAACCATCCATCACATAACATCAATGCAAAATCACAACAAAGCATATCGTAAGCTGAGAACATCATCATAGCATGAACATGAACTGCTTGTTCCATTCATCAATACCTACTAAACTAATTAATTGAAATTTAAATTCCTTATTAATCCTCACTTTGATACTTCATTTCACTTATTAAGGAAGGGTTTGGGGTTGGTCTAGGGGTTTTGATGGGAAGGGAAGTAATCTTGAAGCATTTTTGGAGCCAAAATCTATTAGTTTCCAAAAGTAGGGTTTTATAATCTTGGTTGATGTATTTTCTGTTTCTTGCATATTTTATTAGTTTAATTTGATATTCTTGGTTCTAATGTATGATTACACATAGCTATAGATGTATTTGCATTGGTGGAGTGTAGTGATGTTGTGGATAAATCATTTTAGCAAAAGATGTGTTAAATCATGCTTGCTGGATTTTTGATTTTGTCATAGGCAAGGAATTGTCACAAATTTTTTGATGTATTTGTAGGTATTTTTATGAGTTAAAAGAACTATATGTTAAAGCTAACATCATTAGTTAGTCTCATGAATTTTCTTGAGCTTTGTTTTGGGCCCTTACTATTTAAAAAAAAATCAAGAACCAAAACTATGTCTGTGCTGCATGAATTGCTGGACTTAAAGTTGTGAATTTTACTAATTTTGTTACTATAGCAAATAATTGATTTTCCTTTTGAAATTTTTATAGGTGTTGGAAACATCTTAAGGTTCAACCATGAATTTTACTCTGAATTAATTAATTCATTTGCTAGGGTTAAAAATTAGAGAATTATGGATTTGACCTGGGATTAAGTTGTTTCTGACCACCCAATTTGTATAATTTTGTTTACATAGTTAAAAAATGATTCTTACTTTGAAATTTTTACATGTGCTTAGGCACACATTAAGGTGTTATGGAAAATTTTTATAGCCTTTGAATTGGTTATTTGATATGAAAAATAAATCTTACTACTTGAGTAAAAAATCTGTTGAAGTGGTGGAAAATGAACTAATCTTGATTTGGTAATAAAATGTCCTTTAATTCAACTATGATAAATATAATTTCATACTATGTACTTTAAAGCTTGGGTTATGAGAAATGACTGAGAGTCTCATGTGATTGATTTTTCATATGTGATTTAAGCATACATTTGAGAAAAGAAAAATACATGATGTATCTATGTGATAAAAGAGTATGTAAAAACTTCAATTGTGTATGTTCTAACATATGGGTAAAACAGAGACAAGACTTATGTTAGGTAAAAAGGAAGGCAAAAATAGGGATTTCCCTAAAGATATTATGAGTCAGTGGATGTATCGACTAGGAATAAACCTGTGTGAGATTCAGAAAATGGAAAAAAATGAAGTTCGATGATCACATATACGAATGAGCTCATGTCCTGATAAACAATCTATTACCCATTGTGGAGTTATCCACTGCATACCATTTGGTATAGAACAAAGTATCCCTATGTTGAAGAAAAAAGAAAAAATGCACTGAATTGAGTTCTATGGTTACCTAGGACAATACATGAATTATTATTGTTTTTGCACATGATTTATGCACCTCATTAGTTATGCACATGATTTTGCAAGATAATTCTTATATCAATGAAATTACTAGTTATCTTTTATTTATATTTGAGGGAGTACCTTACTGAGAATTTTATAATATTTTTATCCCTATGTTTGCATGTATTTTGTATCATTTAGATCCAGCTGATGTCATCGCTAATATTTTACCTTCATTCATCATAGTAGGTATGGCATTATGACCCGGTACTAGATTCCATGTACGTAGTAGGCTATTCACAGCTCCACGCATACATGTTCTTTGGTCATTCTTTCAGTTCATCCGTGTTTAATGCTAACTTTAATCCCGTATTTCCCTATGATAGTATGCCCCTCCACTTGACACATTTGGTTGCTTTTGATGTCCCACCTACACCACCAGCACCCCTTCCAGGAGATGCCCCTTCCTCATCTTAATCCTCAAATTTGGATCTACTAGCTAATCCTAACACCGCTGTTAGAGGTGATGCCATCATACCGATGGCAAACAATTTTCTCTAGGAGAACATGAGACAATCAAGGACCTTTTGATATATACCTAGTTGTAGGCTAGTGTTAGAACTTCGCCAGCCTACAGACTGATATTGTTAAATGTTTTTTAGGTCCATTTCTATGTATATGTGATTTTGTTGGGCCTTGGTATTTTGATCAGGTTGGGATAGGTACATGATGTGTTTTTCTTTCTTTTTGAATAGAGTTCTTGGGTAGTCTTACTAGTGTTATGACTTATTTTCCAGTACGTTGTGTATAATGATAACTTGTGTGTGTGTGTGTGTGTGTGTATATATATATATATATATAAAAGCCTTTGCAACATATGAGCATAATTTACTTTATTTTCATTTCTCTCGACTAGTATAGATTATATAAAGAAGTGATACTCTTCTAGTTATTGTGTTAACACTCAAGTAATATATAATAGTTAGGAAGGTGTTACACTCAAAATAGGGGAATAACCATAGGAACAAGCCATGTTTGGCAGGGCAGAATGTTTGTTATAATTGTGGCAAGCCAGGATATATGATGTATGAGTGTCCTAACCGAAATCAACAACCCAGTTCCCGGCCACAACATCAAGGGCGCGTTTTTACCTTGAATGCTAAGGGAGTTTCTCAATCCAAGGATTTGATTCAAGGTAAGTGTGAAATTGATGGTAACATCTAAAATGTGCTGTATGATTCGAGTGCTACTCATTCATTTATATCCTATAGTTGTGTACACAAGTTACAACTACCTATATCCATATTAACTTATGATCTTATGGTCTATACATATTATCGTATGTATAAATTGTCCTTTTCGAATAGGAGATAGTAAATTTGTATTTGATTTAATATGCCTTCCTTTGTCTAGTTTAGATTGTAAGAATGAATTGGTTGTCAGCCAATCAAGTGTCTTTACATTGTTATGATAAAAATATTTCCTTTTGCTCAATCTTGTCTACTAAGCCTGTGATTTCCATGTGCTTTTATTTAAATTCCATAGGGTCAAACTCTAGGAAAGCTGAGAGTCAAAGATATGTTCTCCTCTTAGCAAGTGAGGTTAAAAGTGAAAAAAAGCTACACAAAATTCATATAGTAAAAGAATATCCTAACGTCTTCCCAAAAAATATTCTGGAATTCCCTCCGAAAAAGGAATTTGAGTTCTCAATCGAATTGGTGCCAGGAACTGGTCCTATCTCTATTTCTCCGTATAGAATGTCTCCTCTTGAATTAGCAGAGTTAAAGGTATAAATTGAAAAACTTTTAAAGAAAAAATTTATTAGATCAAGTCCTTCACCTTGGGAGCCCCTATCCTTTTATTCAAGAAAAAATGGAGGCATGAGGTTGTGTGTTGATTATAGGCAACTGAACAAGGTAACGGTAAAGAATAAGTATCCTTTGCTGAGAATTAATGATCTTATGGATCAACTACGAGGGGCAACGGTGTTCTCAAAGATTGATTTAAGGTCCGAGTACCATCAGATTAGGTTTGAGATGAAGATATTCTGAAGATAGCTTTTAGAACTTGTTATGGACATTACGAGTACACAGTAATGTCATTTACAGGACTTTATATGATTATTTGATAGGGTAATAAAATTGAGACATTTGGCTGTAACTAAAAACAAGTAGATTTTAACCTCCAAATTTATTATATTTTGTTAACATAGTTAGAGAATAATTCTTGCCCTGAAATTTTTACAAGACCTTGGGAACATTGAAGTGTCTTGGATAATTTTTATAGTCTTTGAATTGGATGTTTGATATACAAACTAATTTTTTCTAGATAAATGTCAAACCTACCAATGTGCTAGAAATGAGCCAAAGCCTTGAATTAATGATATAATGGTATTTTTCTTCTAGTATAATATGAATAATTGATTGCAAATACTTGAGCATGCAACTTATAAATAAATGTATGCTAGAAAAAGTAAAGATTAGTTTACGAGGAATGACTGAGAATCAATTAGTGAATGCACTTAGAAAAAGAATGTTGAAACTATAATTTGAGATCCCCTTTGGTATATCAAGGGCACGGACAAATAAGAAACATATGAGATCCCCTTCGTGTAACGCCCCGATTTTTCATGTTGTGTAAGATTACCAAAATTCCCCTAGGTAAATTTTACACGAGATTTGAGGATGAGAAATCTTTAATAAGGAATTTTAACATTAGAACAACATTATATGAGGCTTGAATAGCAATCTGTGCGAAAAATCACAAATCTCGATTTTTTCTGTGTACAAATGACCAAAATACCCCTGAGACCGTTTTGCCCGAAAATCAAAGATAACCAATTCCGGTTATCCTCAAGGGGTTAATTTTATGTTTGAAGGGGATTATTTGTGTTATGTTGATGTCACGGTTAAAATCTCAAGTCCCGGTTTTTACTATACGTAAAATTACCAAATTACCCCTGCGGTAATTTAGTGTGAAATTAAGCAATCCTTGAACCCAGTTATCACCCGAGAAGTTCAAAAATGTTTATTTCAAGTATGACTTGATATCTAGAAATGTTCAGGTAATTCTAGAAAGTTTTTATGTGAAATTACCTTTTTACCCCTAGTTGAGCTAAATAAGTTCACTTATGTAATTAAGGAAATGTTAAAGCTCTAATTGAACTCAGAATTGATTTCATTCATTAACCTTGAGTTAAAAATTAATTACCTAAGGTTAAAAATAATTACTTGAGGTTAAAAAATAATTACCTAGGATGATTAGAGTTTAAGAAAGTTTTAGGAGAGTT
This sequence comes from Dalbergia cultrata, assembly GCA_031216105.1. Classification (NCBI taxonomy): domain Eukaryota; kingdom Viridiplantae; phylum Streptophyta; class Magnoliopsida; order Fabales; family Fabaceae; genus Dalbergia; species Dalbergia cultrata. The sequence goes on from CM062345.1 coordinate 26,071,570, forward strand.
AATTTCCTTTCGTGATTTCTAGAGCTCATAAAAATTAGTGATGCTAAGATCAAAGTTAAAAATTACGGTTTAGGTAAAATTTAGTATAGAACTTATGTTACAAATTGATTTTTAACTCATTTGAAACTAACTTCATTTACTAGTGTATAATCATTCTTTTACTTCATTTTAATTTGTTCTAAACACTTAACCTTTTACCATTTTTACTAATCTATCAATACCAAATCTTTTACCTAAGTAATTACACATCTAATACATGTAAAAGAACACCAAATCTGATCATAATGGACCAGAAACCACGGCCATAATGCTCCATGTGCACCATATTTTATTGCTTTTCCAACATAAAAACATATACAACAAAGACACCACACCTTAAGCTTTCTTTTGCATTGTTTTTGGTTATGTTTAATCAAAAGAAAACCCACCCATTTCAGCCATGATATGAGCAGCCAAGATGTCTCCCACATGCATCATATTTTAGCATTTCCATCCATTATACATGTGCAAAATCATTACAATACCATATGCTTTCTTTTTCTAAAGTTTTCTTTAACAAAAAAATGAAATAAACCCTCCATTTTCCAGCCCATATGTCACGGCCAAACAAGCTCCATGAGGCTATAAATACATGCTCTTTCATTGCTAAAATGTTCACACAAACACTCTTGGCCTTAGCATTTTCTTTCTTGATAGTTTTCTTACTCAAAGTGTGCTCAAAGTTCTCTAATTCTCTGAAGACTTCAAGCTTTCTTTTTCTTCCTCATTCTCACTTAAGAGACTTCATTTCCAACCTTTAACCAAGCTCAAAACCTCAAGCATACATATTCCAATCATAAACCAACTCCTAAACACTTAAACTTTCCATTTCCAAGCACTAGAACACAAGAAAATCCATCCTCCACTCCAACCTTCTTGGCCGAAATATCACAAGCATTAGGACCATATTTTTGGTTCTTGGTTGATCATAGAAGATCAAGCTTTCTTTAATAATCAAGAAATAACTTGGTAGGGACTTTATTTCATATTCTTTCTCATGTTCTTCTTCTTTAATCCTTTGAATTTTGATGATGACCACGACTTGATAATAAATTTAAGAAATAAGGTTCTTGGAACCATGGTAATAAAGGACTCTAATGCTTACTAATGTTTAAGATATATTAGGGACAAGAATTTAATCTTGTGAAGTTTTTGAGCTTTAAGTAAGCAAGATATATAAAATGGACTTGCATTCATGTTTAAATTTCAAGCTCTTGCATCTCATGTTTATGTTTTAATGCCTTGCATATCATGTTTATTTTCAAGTCATCACCTTAAATCTAGAAGATTAAAGAAATGGATTTGCATTATCATGTTTAATTTTCAAGTCTTGCATATCATATTTATTTCAAGTCATCACTAAATTTTAAAGACTTAATAATGAATGTGCATCTCATGTTTATAATTCAAGCCTTGCACATTATATTTATATTTTCAAGTCATCACCTTATAATGTTAAAGATTAAAAAATGAGGTTGCATAGCATGTTTACTTTTGGTTATCACCTAAGATCTTAAAGCTCAAAAATTGTCCTTGGATCTTAAACAAAAAAAAATTTATTTCATGGCTATGCTAATGGATATGTATTTTCGGCCATGAAATGATGGTGAGGTTGAGGTAACTTTTATTTCATTTTTTGTGTTTTGGAATTTTAGTAAATTGTGCTTTAGTAGTTTTACAAGTCTTGAAACTTAAAAGATAGTAAAAATAGCATTTTCATGAGCAAAAAGATTTATTATTAAACCTTGTGATTTGCTCTCTATTTGGTATTAATATTTGGTCATGCTAAGTGGTAAAAATAATTTTAAGTGTTTCCTAAGTCTTAAATTAAGTAACAAGGAAAAATAGTATCTAGAAAGGATCAAAATTATAATTTTAGGAAGATTTAGAAAAATAATTTTCTGGTACTATTCATTACTGTCTCGAACTATTCATCACTGTATGGAACTGTTCATAGGCATAATAAATCATTAATAATTGTTGTAAAAATTATTTTTGGTATCTTAAATGTATAAAAGAAATAATTACAAGTTCTAGTTTGGGCCATTTTGCAAAATATAGAAAGTTGTGTTTTGAACTATCAATTATGTGATTTCAACCAAATGACTTTAATTTGAGTTATTAATGATGTTAAATGTATCCATGTATTCAAAACACCATTTATGATGTTTAGAAAAAGTTTTAGAACTTTCGGTAATTGTTAAGAGTGAAAAATAAGTAATTTTGCACTTTGACCCCTAAAGTGTAGCAAAATTTGTTTTATGACCAAAGATGATTTTTATGATGAACTTAGGTGAATTATAAGTGTTATGAGTCTCTTAAAAGTATAGAGAAATTTTGATGATCATTTGCTTGAGGAGATGTGTTAAAAAGAAAAATTACGTTTTGACCCGTAACTTTGAGAAATTGCAATTTTGACCAAGGTTCTGAAAACCGGACCGGACATCGAACCGGTCACGATAAGGGTTCAGAGGTTCAGTGGTTCAACCGGGGGTTGAACCAGAATATAACCGGTATATAATAAAACCAGTATTTATATAGATATATAAAAATATAAAATAAAATATATGTCAGAATATAACAAAAAATTAAATTAGACATCAGCACAATCTATAGAATCATCAAAACATAATATTGAGTTACTACTTCCAATAAAACATAACATCAGCTCACATACTCATAAGTCCAAACATAGCAATAAGTCTACAACACAAGGAAAACATTAAAGACTTAAATTCATAAATCAAATAGGATCATCAAAATCCGCATTAAGTTGTTGAATATTCCCATCATTAAATACTTCATGTCCATCCTCATCTTCATCTTCATCATCATCAAATGAACCATAAGGCATAGTAGCATCAAATTGACCAGTTTCATGACTCTCAACATCATCTACAAACAGTAAAAAGATATAAAATATGTTAAAAATATATAGAAACATCTATAAAAATATATTCTATAACAAAGAAAACTATAAGACTCACTAGCATGATTTGGAAGGATAGAATTTTCTTGATATATTAGCTCTTGAAGATCATTAGGAAGTTCTGGCTCTTCAACTTCTTCGATCACCCAAAAATCCACTAAATCAATAGTTTCATAGTCAACTGGATCATAGGATCTTTTCTTTTGTTGTAACCTAATAAACAAATTCAAAATATTAAAATAACTTCTAAAGTTTACTATCCTAAAGTTGCAAAAATAACATAAATTAACAAATATTAAATAGTTGAATAATGTAACTCATAATACCTAGATTTAAGGCGCAAGTTATAGGTCACATAAACAAGATCATTTAATCTTTGATGCCCCAGTCTATTTCTTCTTTTAGTATGAATTTGTTCAAAAACACTCCAATTTCGCTCACACCCCGAAGAAAATGATGTTTGACTAAGAAGACGAATTGCTATTTTTTTAAAAATTGGGGTACTGCCACCAAAATATCTCCACCATTCACCTGCACAAATTATATATAAATGTTTCATCATCAACATTCACTATTTATTTCAAAACATTCAAACAAATCAAACTACTAGATAAAATTCCTTACTAGGTTGAAGTTCCTTAGCTGCTTGAACAACTTTTGGCCTATCAAAGCTTCCTGTGCGATCCCGATATATTTGCACCTCTTTCAATGCTTTGATTGTGTCATTACAAAGGCTCTTAACATCAAACATATCAAGTAAGCCTCGCATAACTTGATTCTTCTCAATGAATTTCTCATCATAGAAGAAAGCAGGATTTAGAAAGTAGGCTGCTGCATGGAGACTTCGTTTTAAATGCCTATCCCATCTTGCCTTAATGATTTCAGTGTAAGGTTCATATGATGTTGTCTTGTTCCTAAACATCTCCTTAATTGCATTTTTATCCCTTTGCATACCTTCATATACATATCCGAATGAAGGCTTTTCATCAGAATCTACAATTCTTAGCAATCTAATCAAAGGGCCTACAAGCTTGCATGTGGTATAACAACCATCCCAAAACTTGTTGTCTAACACAATAGCACTAACAGCTTTCCCATTAGCACTCCTACCTAATTTGTGCCCAGTGAAATGTGTGTCAACAACCAAAGCTTGCAAATCCGTCTTGTGTTCATATATATTTTTCAATGTAAGAAAGACAGTTGCAAAACGAGTAGCTCCTGGACGGACAATTTCCTTCCAACCAGGCCTTTTTCTTAGCCAAGACAAGAACACTATATGATTATAAATAAAGATAGTTACCTTTGAAGCTCGGGCTGCAAGGCTAATAATATGGGGCATACTACCTATATCTTTCAAAATGAGATTTAAGCAGTGGGCAGTACAAGGAGACCAAAAAATGCTCCCATACTTTTCATGAATGAGTTTCCCAGCCGCTACATAATTGGCTGCATTGTCAGTCACCACATGCACAACATTACTAGGCCCCACCCATTCAATAACTTCAGAAAACAAATTGCACAATGTTGAGGCATTTTTTACCATATCTGAAGCATCAACAAACTTCACAAAGCACATACTAGTGGAGCAATACACCAAAAAGTTGATCAAAGTTCTTTGTCTTTGATCTGTCCAACCATCAACCATAAGTGTGCAACCATTTTCTTTCCATTTATTCCGATAACTTTCCACAAGTAGTTGGCACTCTTTCTTAAGATCTCCTAATAAATGTACCCTCAATTTATCATAAGAAGGACCTTTATAACCAGGTCCAATCCCAGCGATACCGTCTAGTGCATCTTTAAAGAAAGGTGACTGAATTGCATTAAAAAGAATCCTAGCATCAACAAGCCATCTAGCAACTCTCAAATCAACTTCATGTAATGCCTCTTTGCTTTGAAATGCACTTTTCAAACTTGGTTGGCCTCCCGGAGTTGACCTTGCTACAAAATAACTACTAACTTTTGCCTTTTGCTTGCCTTTGTCTCCAACAACTTGCACTTTAGATGGTGGATGCACACGATTGAGCTCTTGTTCCTCTTGTTCACATGCTTCCTCAATCTCATCACCAAAGCTCAAAGAATCATCTTTACTTCTACTTTTCTTGACTTCTTCCAAACTTGCTAACATTTGCTCTTTCACATCATGAGGAACCTTCATGCATTTAGCTATGTTTCCAGTTTTTCCTACAAGATGTTGCTTCATCCTATTAATCCCTCCACCTTTGTACTGCTTTAAACAAAGCAAGCATATATATAATGGCCTCCCTTTCTCAACTGTCAAATTAAAATATTTCCATGCTGGATCAGTTTTCCCACGAGTAGAGGCTGAGGAAGATTGGTTGTCAGGATTGGTAGCTTCAGGATTGACATCATTATTAGCATTAATAGGCACAACATTACTATTTACTTCTGCAGATTGATTAGGAGTTGGAGCATCCATATCTAAATCTAAATTTAAAACAAACAAACAAACAAAACAAAACAAAACACAATTAAATTTACATAATCACATCAAAATCCATCAAGCTTCAAATCATCAATAAACTCCATCAAGTTTAGAACACAACAAAGTACCAAATAAATGGAAACAAAGGCCAAGAAGGCAAGAACATAACACAATAAGGTACCACCAAAAACAGTTTTACTCATCAATAAACTCATTAATTATGTTCTCATTTAGTTTTACACTTTTACTTATTGTGAATTATGACAAAAAATAAGTAAATAACATGAAAAAGCAAAAACAGAGCTTGGACAACAATTTGCATTTTCAATCTTTATTAATTTATTTAGCAGTCCCACATATGAAAAGTTGAAAACAAAGCCTAATCACATATCCATGGAAATGCAGTACATTACAAATAAGTTTCACAATAGATCTCATATGATATGAATTATGAAACTACTTAACGATTAATAAGCAAAACAATTTTAAATTATTCTACTATTTCGGTGATGAGGAATGTTACTTGAACCTCAGAGTTAGACATGCCTTGTGATCTGTGAGTTGTCACAGAAGGACTTTAACGTGGTGAATCGTTTGACAAGTCTTGCTTTTAAATTCACATATTTAAAAATCACAGTGGACTTGGAACTTTGGTTGTGTGGTTCATTAGACTTTGAAGTTTGAACAAATGCACAATAAGTTGCAGGAAATGAAGCTATTGGAGGCGGAAGCTTCAGGCTTACCTTCAACCATAGCGGCGCGACGCGGGTACGGGAGGCGGCGCGGCAGCGGATGAATGCAGGCACCAGAGGCGAATGCAGATCGAGTAGAAGCAAAGCAGCACCGCGACTGCAGATCAGGCAAAAGTAGACCGAGGTGGATGCAGAGCAGCACGGCGACGATGACGGTGACAGCGAGGAAGCGGGAGTCGGCGCGGCAGCGGACAAGACCGGACGAGGCAGCGAACAAACTCAGGCGCACCAGATCGAGACAGGTGCAAAGAAAAACAACAACTGCAAATCGGGCAGAAGCAGATCCAGGCGGATGCAGAGCAACACGGCGACGGTGACGGCGACGGCGACGATGACAGCGATGACGATGGCGACGGTGATGACAACGGTGATGGCGACGACGATGGCGATGGCGATGGCGTGGAAGCGGCAAGCGGTGGCTGGCCCCTTTGCTTTTCTCTGCTACAGCTAGGTTTGGTTGTTTGCTTTGGCTGGGAATGGGACAAAGGAACCCGAGAAAAGAGAGCTGAGAGCCAACCCAAATCTTTCTTATTTTTTTATTTTTTTTTTTATGAAAAATGACGCCATTTTGGCGTTGCATTTTGGCTTTTTAAGAGAACCGCTGAACCGCACGGACCGGGCCGGTTTGCCCGATTTACCGGTTCACGGGCGGTTCACAGAGGTTCAACTCTGGTTCGACTATGGGCGGTTTAAAGGTTCAACCCGGACCGAATGGCAGGCCGGTTCCCGGTTCAACCGGTCCGACCGGCTGGTCCGGTCCGGTTTTCTAAACATTGATTTTGACCCTCTTTTGGGCTTAAGTGTAAATATTAATAACTTGAGGAGATTAGCATAGATCTATATCTTATGGAAGCCATATTCATGTGTTTTAGTTTATGACTTGTGATATTAGTGTTATGTTACTAATTAATGATTATGGATGCTTACTACTTGTTTTATGCAATTGGTGATCATTAATATATGGCATCTATCCTGTTAAGTATGTTCACTTTCATGAGATATTCGATATTAGAATGCTTATATAAATGTATATATGCATACTTATATGATCAATTACTTGATGAATTGTAGCATGCTATGTGTATGATTGATTAATTTAGATGCATATTTAAGAGTTCTATAAGCATGATATATTAAAGGAAAAGCTATGATTATATGTTCGTGCTTACATCTATGAATAACATACTAAGATAAAAGGTGACATAAGACATATGGAAATGATCCTCTAGACTCCCCGAATTAAAGGTTATGAGAGGTGATCCAATGGGGTAATCCTCTAGACTCCCTGAATTAAAGGTTATACGAGGAGATTCAATAAGGACCCTTTAGACTCCAGGAATTAATGGTTATAAAAGGTGTTCCTAAACCCCCTAACCCGCACTCTGGGAGTCGGGAATTAACTTATCAACAGGATAAGTGTATACTAGTGACAACTAGTGAGGTATGAGCTCATAACCTAGAACTCTCAAGAGGAGAGAAATTATAGGGTGGTTTCCCTAAGGAAAAAGATTGAGAAATTTAAGTCACCTAAAAAGCATATTAAGGAAAATTTATGTTAAAGGAATTTATGTTCTTTACGTATGATTCATTTATAGAATCTCTTATGTTATAATGTATATGGCATTGACATGCATACATAATAATAGTATGATGCATCCATGACATCAAGATTCATGCTAAAAGACACGGGCCTCGGCTAATGGTATTTGGAACTTAATGAATGAATCTTATATATGCCCACATTTTTCATAATGAAACCCGAGGTTCTTGGGGACGATGATGATGACACACATGTTAGGAGGCGATTACCCTACTGAGATTCTTTTATAAGATTCTCACTCCCTCTTTATTTCTTTCCATATCGTCTTCAGAGGTAGATGGCGACGTTCGTGATTTAAGTTGATGCCATTCGTGTTCTACTTGTGAGATGTCTTGCTCCTCGTGATGAACCGACTCGTAGAACCCATTCTAGGCACTCCGAGTAGGAAATGTGGGAGAAAAATCTTATGCTAGTTTGTTAAGTTTTTATTTGCATGATAATTTTTGTTGGACTAATGTATTTGTCTTGATCTATGTCAGTGATGTGCTGCTTTGTTTCCTGTAAGTTTTGGGTATTCAGTAAGGAACGATCATTATTTATAATGGTGTTATTATATTAATTGAGTGAGGTATTTCATATTTATATGTGACTCGATGTTATCTTTTTACTTTTATAGGTAAGGTGGTTGATACAAATTAGTTAGTATGCGCGGCTCACGTTTTGTATTTAAAGAAAAAAAAATTTACCCTATTTTTACTAAAGTATTTTCAAGGTTTAAGTTTAAGATTGGAACAAAAGAGAAATAACTAATAATTAACTTAAATGCATCCTAGGCGTGTTGAGTTAAATATTAGGGTGTTACACTTCGATATACCAAGGGCATGTAACGATGAGAATGGTATAGATGAAATCCCCGTTGACTTGTCAAGGGCACATGGAGAAAGATGAGACTCCCTTTGACCTGTTAAGAGCACATAAAGCAAGATGAGATCCCATTTGACCTGTTAAAAGCACATAAAGTAGGATAAGCTCCCCTTCGACCTATCCAAGGCATATGAAGTTAAGAAAGATACAGTAATTGTCATATGCATACACATATTTTATTAAATTATTTGTCTAGAATGAAATCTTTTGATGTTGAGCATTATGACGTGTATAATAAGTGATTGGATAATAAAAGAGACCCACTTTGAAAGAATGGTTTTTGAACTTTAAAATAAACCTTTGATATATATTGCATGCTCATATTTTTCTAATAAACTGAAGTGGTTGGGATGATAACGATGACATGGATTTTATTATGTATTTTGGGGATATCCTACTGAGAATTTTAGAATTCTCACCCCCGATGTTTTTGTGTTCTCGTATCGTCTCCAAATTGATCCAGAAGACTATGGGGCTACACCACAAGATAAATTGGAATTACAGTGGTTTAATTTTTGAGACTGTAGCAATTGTACTTAGTTATAGGAATATGTATATATAATAGAAAACAGATATGTATTAAAGCTCATAGAAGATATTTCCTTTTGTATTTGACTTTGTATTCAATAAATGCTTTTTTCTTTATTCTATATTTTAATATAATCACAAATTAATTACTTCACGATTCAATCGATCTTACTATAAATAATTAAGAAAGGTCCGGTAATTTATAAGTAACGACTCCTAAGTATAATGTCATGACTTAAGGACGATATTATACTTGGGATGGTGTTACACGTATTACTAAGAGGTGAACAACGAATAAGTAACTTGGACACAAACTTATAAAGGAATAAGTATAATGGTAATTCAGGATATACAAATAAAAAAAATATAGTAGCACACTCTTAGTTATAGTGTCACAGCCTAGGTGGGACACTGAAATTAAGAGGATGTTACAAACTTCCCCACGAAGAAACTGGATCTGGTCAATGGCCCTATTAAAATCGGCTCCCCAATCAGGGATACAAAATCCTCTCTCAGGCACTAGTTCTCCTTGGTAATCTCCTTTCGACAGAGCTCGGCAAGCTTGCCATTGAACTTATCATGGGTAGTAACGTTGTTGATTTTCTCTTTAAGGATTTTGCTAGCATTGGCAAAATCTTCTCCCTTTCTAGCTTCTCCCTTTGCAACTCGCTCATTGTCATCCTCATTACCTTTAGCTCTCAATAGATCACCTGTACTCCTTCTCAAAGTATCGGGTAATCATAGTGAACCAAAGCCACTTAAATCCAACGGCTTGCATGCAACCCTCAAACTCCATTTAATTGGATGTGATTATCCACCATTTTGACATGGCGTGTGTCTTCATAGATCCCCCAATAACCGTCGCTAGAACAACAGAAAAGGCACACCATGCTGCATGCAAGAAGTTGACTTATTCAAGCAAGGCACACAATCCTCGGCAAAAATGCCCTAGTCATGACACATCAAGACCAACTACTCGGCCTACAACCAAGCTTGGAGGGTATGTATTGGAAGAAATATGAGTTCAAGATATATCTCGACTCAGCTTTGGAGATCCCAAACAAGGGGCTCCATAGATTGCCACGTGACATAATGACCTACTAGAGATTCTCCCCAAATTTGACTTGGGATATCTCCTAACTTGATAACTAGATAACACAAGATATTCTGTTATCTAATGGAATCTTGTTATTCTACCATATTCACAGTGTTATATCATATCTCCTAATAAATACGAGATATCTCCTAATATATACGAGATATATTTAATATTTACTAAATCTTTGGAATATCTCTCCCATCTAGAGAAGTTATCTCCTAATTTATCATGAGACAACCTCACTGTATAAAAAGAAGTGGTTTAACATCACTAGGTAAAATTCTTAATTCTCATTAAACTTTTAAAATCTCTACACCCCATTCATCCACTAACTTGAATATCAAATTGTCTTTGTAGATACCTCACCTCTACTTCCATGAAACTAGAGACACCTACAGCCTTACCTCCACCTTTAGATAAGAACATATTTTTCAAAGAAATAGTCATTATTATAATATTTCGATAATTATTTATAAAAAATAGTTTAAATTAATAAGTCAATGTTTAGATCTAAATAATTATATTAAAGAAATTAATTGTTAGTATTTGCAATAACAGGGACATTGTAAAGAAATTAACTAAAAATCACTATGAATAGGTGTGGCAATAGACAAGATTTGGAAATGGCAGTAGACACTCTTCTAAAATAAAACACGCATATAATATGAGAGAACAAAGTAAACCTTTTCTGAGGGGTGTCTACTATTAATCCCTAATGTAACACCCTAATAGAACCCCACTATGCTTAAGTTCACATTTGGATTCTATTAGTTGTCACTTATGCTTTGCATTTATTTTCTTTTGAAATTAACTTAGAAAAATAGTGGAAGTTTTTTTTTTCTTTAAATAAATTAATTTTTTGAAAACTTAAGCAAGTAACGAGAAGTGAAATACATAGCGCTTTTATATATAATAATCAAGTTACATTGCGCACTTAATTAAATAAGCGGAATAAAAGACTAAGTGTACAACTATTATAACATAAACTGGAATATAATCACTTAATACATAAGTCACAACAGGGCATATATCATACTGATAAGTTATTACAAATAACAATATAAGTTCTACTATTACTAATTGTTTCTCACAAACTATAATGTGACTAAAGCTCGGAATGCTCCTACTTGAAAGGTTTGAAATCTTCACGCGCTACCTCCTTCCTCATTTCTGACTTCGTTTGCTTTAGGTGGACACGTCCTGTCTCACAGTAACGACAACGGAAAATAAACATAGGAGTGAGAAATACATGATTTCTCAGTAGGAGTTCCTACTTGTACTAAAAGTTTCATCGTTGTCGTCCCAATCACTTCGGGTTTATTATAAAAAGGTGAACAGGTAAGGATTCAATTATCAAACTTTCACAAACGTGATTAACCGAAGTGCAGTTACTTTTAAACTAATCTTGAACATTAGCAGAAATATCCATTCAGTATTTCATCAAACATACATATAAGCATATCATGTAAAACTGTAACGCCCCGATTTTCTGCTAGAGTGAAAATGACCGAAATGCCCCTGAGGTCATTTTCGGCCCAGAATTCGAGGAAAGCCGATCTAGCAGTACTCGAAGGGCAAACTCAATGTTGGAAGGGGATTAGATGACCTGTGTACCTTTCCGGAATCGAAAATCTCAATTTTCGAGTTTTCAGGTCAAAATGACCAAAACGCCCCTGCGGTGTTTTACCTATTTGCAAGTGCCGGATGAACCCGAAACTTCTCTAGATGGTTTTAAAAGGCATTTGTATGTATTCTACGACCTCAGTTTTAATTATGGAGGTCCCGGGCAAAATTAGTGCAAAATTACGATTTTACCCCTAGTTTCGTGTTTTTACGCTTAATGGTGTGATTAAGCAAACCTAAGCAATATTAGGCTCTAATCGAAGATTAATTAATTTCCATAATTAATCTTGAGTCAAATAATTTATTAAAGTTGATTAGAACCTAAAAGTGCTTAATTACAACTTAAAATCTTATTTTAAATTCAAGATTTCTAGTCATGGAATCTTGAATAGTGTTTTCTCTCTCCAATTCCTTAAATTATGGAATTTTGTCTACATTGTTTTATTCATAAAATGAATTTAAAATCTCCTAAATATGTATGAGTACTCCTTAATCATGTCATAAAGGTTCCTAATCACATTCTTAGTCACCTAAACTTATGCTTAATGACTCCTAACCTTACATCTAAGCTAATACACCCCTAAACACATCACTAACACACTATTACATGACCAAAACTCCCTCCTCCCTTGCTGCATCATGTAACATCCCCAAATTCATAACTAGATAAATTAATTGAATTCATGATTAAAATGAAAAAGAGAAAAACTAATATAAATTTCATGCAATATAATAAATAATATTAGAATAAGTAAGACATAAAGAATTATGAAAATGTCATTACTAAGTAGAAATTTTGAAAATACCTTACTATGTGGTAGAAATTATAAAACCACTCTTGACTTGTTAAAAAAAAAATATACCAATTATTTTATAAATGGAATTAGAAGAATTCCACTATCATTATCTAATTATAAAAATATCATTGTCTTAAATGAAGAAATTAATACATATGCCATCACTTTAAATATAATAAGACTTGTCATAAAACAAGAATGAATCTAAGCCATTGGATTAAAATAAAAAGGGGGGTAAATTGATATAGGATTTCCATTATGAGAATAAAATATAAAAGATTGTCATGATTTGGTTAAATAATTTTAGTGCTATGTATCTACACCTAACAATAATGATAAATAATTTTAGTGTTATGTATCTACACCTAACAATAATGATAAATAATATTAGTGCTATTAGTGCTATATATCTACACCTAACAAAAATGATAAATAATATTAGTGCTAATAGTGCTATATATCTACACCTAATAAATAATAATAAAGTAAAATATTTTACAATATAAATTACTAAATTATGACAAGACAAAATATAATGCACCATTATATTTCTCCACTACATGAGCACTCAAGAAAAATAAATTGGAGCACTAAAACTACTCTTAAAGTCATGGCCTTAATAGGCCTATAAAAGGAGGAAGTGTGTGAGTTCATTTGTCTTTAAAACCTTAGAAACTCTCTAAGTAATCCTTCTCTCTTAATTTTTATCCATCATTTCTTCTTATGTTCTTCTTTTCAAAGACTTCCCTTCACTCTCCACACTTCATTCAAACACTTAAATCCTAAGCCTAAACATTCACTAGCCCTCACAAGAGTTGTAATCTTTAACTCTAGTGAAAAATATTTTCTTAAGCACTCAAGTTCTAGAGCCAAGATTCAAGGAGGGTCATCCACTCCAAGGACTCTTGCTCAAGCTAAAGAAAGAAGAGGAGGACTCTTTTTAGACCCTACACAAGAGGTAGGAGCTTCATCTTTAATTGTTCAAGCATTGTTGGCTTCTAACCTTGATAGAATGCCTCAAGTTTGAGTTATTGTCAAAAGTTTTGAATGATTATTTGTAAAATATATTTTTAGAAATATAACATGTTCTATTCTGTTATGAGTAATCTTATGATGTTATCAAATTCAAATATAACTTAAAAAGATTGTATGTAAAACTTGATTTAATAAAGGTAACTTAAGACATGAAAATGGTAAGTGCTGGAATTTCTAGTTGTTTCTGGCAGCAGATACTTCGAAATCTACTGCTCATAAAATATGAAGCATCTCGAACTAAAAATAATTTTACTATAAACTAGACTCATTATAGAACACTCTCCAAAAAGAATCACCTAAAACGGAGTTTTCTAGCCCAAGATATAAATTTTTAAAGTAGAGCCTAAGACTGAAACTTTAAATCTGACCTTATAGTAGTAAAATAAGTGTAACTCACTCTAGAAAAATGCAAATGGACTGATTTCAATTTTGTAGGAAAGCTAACACATATACAAACACACCTATGTATGCTATGTATAAAGTTTTGCACCACGAAAATACAGAATGAAAAATACATTTTCGGGACAGTGTGCTGAGAAAGTCTGGAAGATAGTGGGATCCTGTAAAAGTGTAATTTGGAAAGGTTTTGGCTAAGGAAAGACTTGGTATTTAAGCATGTCCATTGTGACCCACCTCTCTTTCCTGGGAACCCTCCTATACATGGTTTACAGTTGATTTACGCTATTCGAAAGATGTCAATGCTAAAATTTGATGAGTTAGGAATTTGGAACTACCTTTACTAAGTGAGATAATAAGTATACAGTAAATTGTAAACTTTCTTCTAAAAGATGTCAAAAACTATAAATAAAAGAATCAAGTCTTGTAAAGAGAGAATTTTAAGAATTTAAGTAGAATAATAATTTTCAAGAGATATATGAAAATCATAATAAAAATATATAAAGAACCAATAATAATGTTTTAAAGTGCATTAATATATTAATGGAATGCTAAGAGTACAAAGAACACTAAGACAAAAAGGATAATACTAAGACATCCATTACCTCTTAGGAACACTAGGAACTCAACTTGATAACTTTGGTTGCTTAATAAGAATCATTTATGAAAATGTTTACTATGAGATTTATATGATATTATCCATGTTTCATGAAGTGAATTATAGTAATGTGAATGTATGGTGATGAGTTATGAAATGATGAGGATGAATGATTGATTGTCCATGATTTATTGTGATTACATGATGATATGCATACATTCATTTTCAAAAGAAAATAAAAAGTAAAGCTTGAAAAAGTAGCAATGAAAGTCTGGAAAAGTGGACTTGAGCTAACTCACGGCTTAACCCCCTAAACCGTTGAGATCACGACAACGGAATGAAAATCAAAAAGGTTGTGGCGATGGCCATGGTATGAGCTCATTACCCTTTAGGGTGGTCTAAGGCATTGATGCATTCATCCCGTGAGAGATTGAGAAGTATATTAATGAAAGGAAATGGAATGAAAGAAAGATGAAAGTCCCTAAACAAGTAAATGTTGAGGAGAAGTAATCATGATATGCATACGCATTTTAAATTATTATTACCTATTAGTAATTCTATATGATCTGTTTGTATACATGCTTAATTACTGAATGGATATTTACATTAATGTTCAAGATTAGTTTAAAAGAAACTTCACTTGACTAATCATGTTTGTGAAAGTTTGGTAATTGAATCCTTACTTGTTCACCTTTTTATAATAAACCCGAAGTGACTGGGACGACAATGATGACACGTTTAGTACAAGTTGGAACTCCTCTCGAGAAATCTCGTATTTCTCACTCCTATATTTCTTTTCCGTTGTCGTTACTGCAGACAGATGTGTCCACTTGAAGCAACGGAGCTGTAGCTAAGGAAGAAGGTGACACGTGAAGATTTTATAACTTCCAAGAATTAGTACTCCGATATTTAGTATGTTAAATTGTGAGAAACAGACTAGTAATGGTAGTATTTGCATTATTATGTGTAATAACTTATCACTATAGTTTATGCCCTATTATGACTCATGTATTAAGTAATTTTATTTCAGTTTATGTGATGATAGTTCTACACTTAATTTCTTATTCCACTTATGTAATTAAGCGAGTGCGCAATGTAACTCGGATTATTATCTACGTAAGCGCTATGTATTTCACTTCTCGTTATAGGCTTAAGTTTTCAAAAAGTAATTTAATAAAAAAAAAATTATCCACTATCTTTCTAAGTTAATTTAAAAAGAAAAATGAATTCAAGGCATAAGTGACAACTAATAGAATCCAAATGTGAACTTAAGTATAGTTGGGTTCTACTTAGGTGTTACACATCAGACCTGCACGAAATTCATCATCCATTTTATCACAATTTTATTTTATTTCACACTCCAAAGACTATGGTTGAAGCCATGTCATCAAAGTGCAATTCTCTCACCTCATGTTCCATGAGGATTCATTCTCCTCCACACATGCCTCACCTCATGTTCCATGAGGATTCATTCACCCCATGTTCCATGAGGATTCATTCTCCTCCACACATGCCTCACCTCATGTTCCATGAGGATTCATTCTCCTCCACTCATTCACTCTTATTCTTCTCTATAAATACCATGCCTAGATGAACCTTTGCTACACTTTGTTCATTTGCTAAGTTTAGTTTTTTAGTTTTTCTCTAAGTTCTTCCTTTTTCTCTCAAATCTCAAGAGCATTCTTCTTCTTCATCTTCTTCTTTTTCCTTTTGAAACATCATCACACAACCTTGAAACACCACCCCACCACCTTGGATCATCATACAAACACCTAAACTTCCATTCTCAAACACAAGCTCACCAAGAACACATTTCCTTCCTTTTTCTTTCATCAAGGCCGAATCATCATCACCATCCTAGGAGGTGTTGCTCGTATCATTTTCATCTTCAAGTCCAAGCTTTTTGTCTTCACTCTAGGTAGGAGTGTTTTCTAAACTTTGTCTTCTTGAAAATGAGTTCTTTCTAGCTTTCTCTTGGGTTTTCTTTTTGAAACTTTCTTTGGTTTCCCTTTCTTGTATTTTCGGCCTCTTGGCCTTGATGAGTACATGATAGCTCAATGATGAGGACTCCTAGATAATGACTATGTGTTCATCTCAAAGGAAACTCTAGAGCTTGAGGTTTTATTTTCTTTGAGTTCCAACTTTATTTTCTAACTCAAAAATGATTTTTACTCAAGAATACCTTTACTTTTCTTGCTATTATGATTTCGGTTTCTTTGTTCCTTTCTTTAACATTTAGGTTACCATTTTCCTTTTTGATCTTTGAAGTTTTATTTGTTCAAAAGTTTTGCTTTCTTTGAGCTTGATGATGATGTTCAAGAACCTTATAATTCCTTTGAGAACTTGGTTCAAGAACTCTAAAGCTCTCTTTGTAATGAGATATGTGTTGGGTTATTATGTTGTTAAAGTCTTGGATGAGCTTTAGATCACCTTAAAATGAACCTTGCATCATGTTTATTTTATGCTTTGCACATCATGTTTACTTTCTTTGCTATCACTAAGTACCAAGGTAATAAAGGAACTTGCATTATCATGTTTATATTTCAAGTTCTCACCTAAATATCAAAGATAATAATATAATGCATACCATATTTATTTTATGCTTTGCACATCATGTTTACTTTCTTTGTTATCACTAAGTACCAAGGTAATAAAGGAGCTTGCATTATCATGTTTATATTTCAAGCTATGCATTATCATGTTTATGTTTCAAGTTCTCACCTAAATATCAAAGATAATAATATAATGCATCACATATTTATTTTATGCTCTCACTTTACTTTCTAGCAAAAACTAAAACAAGTGCATGAGCATGTTTATTTTTATGTCATCACTTTAATGAACCTAGAGCTCAAAGACTTGCCCATTGTTGTCTCAACAAAGGTCTAAAAATATTTATTGCTTTTGGTCCCTATTTGGGCCCTAAGAGGCTTTGGTGTTTCCAAGTATTGAAAACTATGTTTTATAATTTTTCTAAGCTTATGTAAGTATAAGAAATATGTAGAACTAAGTTTTATGAATTTAGGACCTCTTGAGATAAAAATGATTTAGCTATTACCCTCTTAAGTATTTTTATGATTTTAGGTGATAAAAGTGTCCATAAATGAGTTTTGAAAGTTGAAAAAGGTTCCAAGAGAAACTAGTATTGTATGTGCTTTAGAAATTGTGTTTCATGTCTTTTATGGAGATGTTTGTTTCGGTTCTGCCTTGCTATGTTTGGCCACTGTATGAGCTGTGTTAATAATGATAAGATGCTTATGTTTGAGTAAAAATAATGTTAAGACTCATATGTGAAAGATAGGATAAGTTAGGAACTAGAAAAGAATTAATTTGAGAGTTTTAGATCCCTTAATGATGGAATTTTCTGGATTCTGTCCAGCAAGGTTTAGAAATGATAATCATGGTTCTAAATTAGTTTAAATGTGTAGGAATGACTCATAATTGTTTTAGGGCTTAATCTTGACGCTTTAGGAACAAACTGGACTTAGAAAGAGTCATTGTTGTGACTCCTAGGTACCCGTAAAGTTGGGATTGTAAATTCTGCATCCTTGAGGTCTAGAGATGTTCTTGACCATAGTGTGAGGTGAGAAATACTTAGTTATAACCTCATAGGTTCCCAAGAGACTAGGTTTTGATGATTTATAACTTAGATTGTGAGTTAAGGACCTTAAGGGTCGATGCATAAGATATTAAGAAGTCTTGAGTTTTTATGATGCTTAATTTTATGCAAGTATGATATATGATACATGAGCTTTATCTATGTGAGTATGATGTGTTTAAAATATATGCTATGATGAGTTTGGAATATATGCTATAATCTATGTAAGAATGATGAGTTTGAAATATATGTTATGATGTTTATCTATGTGAGAATGATGTATTAGAAGAATATGCTTGATGATGCATGAACCCTAAAATGTTTTATTGATGATACGTGAGGAAATGATTATTGAGATGTTAAGTTGTGTGATTAGCTTGTGGCATAAATTTTGGTTTGAAGGAAATTCAGTTTAACGGCCGTTATCTTTGTCAATTTCTATCATACCTAAAAGAGTTGAAAAATGTTTTAAAGTACCATATGAGTTGAAAACCCTGGGTGACACTGGTTCGGCCGAGCACCCCAGGATATTTTTATGTGACAAGCATTGAGACGCATTTCTCCTGCTACGGTGAGGAGGAGGCAAATCCGTGAGGGTATGTGCAGATGCACCTTACCAAAGCGGACAATTATTGTGCACTCGAGGCCAGTAGAGCGTTTCAAAGAATGAAATATGTTTATGTTACCCCCTCATTTTACCCCATATTAAATCTAGTGACGACTAGTTAGGATTGAGCTCATTCCTAGGCGATTAGGTGAGACGGAGATAGGAGGTTATGATAAAAATCATCGGGGCGGTGTATCGGTTGGAAATAGGTGGATATGTTTTAAGAGGGTGGTTTTTGAGAAAAAGAACAAAAGAGATATGATGCTTTTAAGTCACATAAGTATGAGAAAAGTAAGAGTTGTAATATGCCCTTATGCCACTTGCATGAATCTAGATTGTTGTGATTCGTTGATTTATGTGCTCAAGTATTGCCATACATTCATGCTTAAACATGTTGCATTCATGACATCAAGATGCATACTAAAAGAAATGGACCTTGGATAAATAGTTTCATAAACCCTAATAATGAATCTCATATGCATGAACACCTTTTATAAATAAACCCAAGGTTCCTGAGGATGTGAACGATGTAACCCTAGAATAGGAGATTCCTACTGAGATTCTTTAGTAAGATTCTCACTCTCTTCTCTTCTTTTTCTCGCTTCCGTCACATCTTCAGAGACTAATGGCGACATTCGTGGTCTTCATTGACACATCCGTCCGAGAGGCGCCCCTAACGAGGAGCTCACGCTCAGTCTACACATATGCCCACTCCTGCCGCCTTGCGTTCTTGGATCAGTTACACTCCATTTCCCCGGGTTCTAGTAGCATATGTTTTAGGGGAGGCTTAGTGCACACACTCACATGTAGACTGGATAAACCTGCTTTTGTTTTGAGGTTATTCACTATAGGTGCACTCGGGTAGTGATGGTTTACTTTATGTTACTTTACGTTTCTCTGTTTCTATTGTACTTCCTTTCTGCTGTATTACAAGCTCTGCCCGTCCCAATGAGGGTATGACTACTTATGTATTCTAAGTTATGTTATTAATGAAACGTTTCTCTTGTTGTGATGATTTTATGCTCAGCTATTATATGTTTCCATTTCTGTGTTTCTCTATGAGTGTTAAGCGTGCTTTATATTCCTATTTTCGATTAGACTAAGAACGTGGCTCTCACTTTGTTTTATGTTTTCAAAAAAAGAAAAATTTACCCGTAATTTCCGCTAAGTATTTCAATGAAAGAATGAGACTATGAAGTAATAGCCTAATGTTTAACCTAATGTGTTCTAGAAAGTTGGGTTAAAAATTAGGGTGTTACAAAAACCAATAATAAGCAATAATCATTTAGGAGCTGCATGCATTTCATGATTACTCATCCTCAACATTCACTTGTTTAGTGATCATCATCTTTAATTTATTTCATCAACATATTTCTTAATTACTCACGGGATGAATGCATCAATGCCTTAGACCACCCTAAAGGGTAATGAGCTCATACTGTGGCCGTTGCCACAACCTTTTGGTTTTCTTTCCGTTGCCATGATCTCAACGGTTTAGGGGATTAAGCCGTGAGTTTAGCTCAAGTCCACTTTTCCAGACTATCATTGCTACTTTTTCAGGTTTTACTTTTATTCTCACTGAGTGAAATCATCAATACCTTAATCCTCAAAGAGGATTAAGCAGTGAGTTGGTCTATTTATTATTTCATTTGAAACATGAATGTATGCACATTAATAAATCATGGCACAGTCAATCATTTTATCATTATCATTTCATATCTCATCAATACATTCACATTTCTGTATATCACTTCATGTAACATGTAACATCCCCAAATTTATAACTAAGAATCTTAATTATCGATAGCAAAACCAAGAGAATTTGGACAAATGTTATGAAACACAACAAATAGACTACTTAAGTATGTCTAGAGAAAAATGCAAAGAATTACGAAAATGCCATCACTTAGTGGAAATTACGAAAATGCCCTTGCTATGTAAAGGAAATTACCAAACTACCCTTGCCTTATTAAATGGCAAAGATACCCTTACTCTATGAATGGAATTACAAGAATACCACTAACATCTTTGCACAAAACATGGAAACGTGTTTGCATAAAACATGGAAACATGTTTGCATAAAACATGGAGCATTTTCATCCAACATGTTTGCACAAAACATGGAAACGTGTTTGCACAAAACATGGAAACGTGTTTGCACAAAACAAGGAGCATTTTCATCCCAAAATTCAGCCAACATGTTTCCATAAATCATGCTCCAAGTGCCTTCCATCTTCTGTTTTTTCTCTAATCTTTCCACTATAAATACTCCTCAAACTCTCTTCAATTCAGAAACTCCCTAAGTGTTCTTTCTTTCTTATTCTATCATTCTTCTTATGTTCTTCAAAAACTTCTCTTGATCCTCTAAACTTCATCCAAACACTTCAATCCTAAGTCCAAACTTTCACTAGCCCTCACAAGAGTTACAATCTTTAACTCTAGTGAGAAATATTTTCTTAAGCATTCAAGTTCTAGAGCCAAGATTCAAGGAGGGTCATCCACTCCAAAGACTCTTGTTCGAAGCTTAAGGAAGAAGAGAAGGACCCTTTTTAGACCCTACACAAGAGGTAGGAGCTTCATCTTTAATTGTTCAAGCATTGTTGGCTTCTAACCTTGATAGAATGCCTCAAGTTTGAGTTATTGTCAAAAGTTTTAAATGATTATTTGAAAAATATATTTTTAGAAATATGACATGTTCTATTTTGTTATGAGTACCTTTATGATGTTATCAAACTCAAATATAACTTGAAAAGATTGTATGTGAAACCTGATTTAATAAAGGTAACTTAAGACATGAAAATGGTAGGTGCTGGAAATTCTAGTTGTTTCTGGCAGCAGGTACTTCGAAAGATACTGTTCATAAAATATTAAGTATCTCGAAATTAAAATAATTTTACTATAAACTAGACTCATTATAGAACACTCTCCAAAAAGAATCACCTAAAACGGAGTTTTCTAGCTCAAGATATAAATTTTTAAAGTAGAGCCTAAGACTGAAACTTTAAATCTGACCTTGTAGTAGTAAAATAGATGTAACTCACTCTAGAAAAATGCAAATGGACTGATTTTAACTTTGTTGGAGAGCTAACACATATAGAAATACACCCATGTATGTTATGTATAAATCTTTGTACCACGTAAATACAGAATGAGAAATAAATTTCGGGATAGTGTACTGTGAAAGTGCAGTTTGGAAAGGTTCTGACTAAGGAAAGACTTGGTATTTAAGCATGTCCATTGTGACCCACCTCTCTTTCCTGGGAACCCTCCTATGCATGGTTTACAGTTGATTTACACTATTCCAAAGATGTAAATGCTAAAATTTGATGAGTTAGGAATTTGGAGCTACCTTTACTAAGCTGAGATAACAAGTATACAGAGAATTATAAACTTTCTTCTAAAAGATGTCAAAACTATAAATAAAAGAATCAAGTCTTGTAAAGAGAGAATTTTAAGAATTTAAGTAGAATAATAATCTTTAAGAGTTATATGAAAGTCATAATAAAAATATATAAGGAACCTATAATAATATTTTGAAGTGCATTAATGTATTAATGGAATGCTAAGAGTACAAAGAACACTAAGAGAAAAAGATAATACTAAGACATCCATTACCTCTTATGAACACTAGGAACTCAACTTGATAACTTTGGTTAGTTAATATGAATTATCTATGAAAGTGTTTACTATGAGATTTACATGATATTGTCCATGTTTTATGAAGTGATTTATAGTAATGTGAATGTATGGTGATGAATTATGAAATGATAAGGATGAATGATTGATTGCCCAGGGTTTATTGTGATTACATGATAATATGCATACATTCATTTTCCAAAAGAAATAATAAAAGTAAAGTTTGAAAAAGTAGCAATGAAAGTCTGGAAAAGTGGACTTGAGCTAAACTCACGGCTTAACCCCCTAAACCGTTGAGATCACGGCAACGGAATGAAAACCAAAAAGGTTATGGCGACGGCCATGGTATGAGCTCATTACCCTTTTAGGGTGGTCTAAGGCATTGATGCATTCATCCCGTGAGTAATTAAGAAATATGTTGATGAAATAAATGAAAGATGATGATCACTAAACAAGTGAATGTTGAGGATGAGTAATCATGAAATGCATGCAGCTCCTAAATGATTCTCGCTTATTAGTGGTTTTACATGATATGCTTATATGTATGCTTGATGAAATCTTGAATGAATATTTACGCTAATGTTCAAGATTAGTTTAAAAGTAATCGCACTTCGCTAATCACGTTTGTGAAAGTTTGATAATTGAATCCTTACTGTTCACCTTTTTATAATAAACCCGAAGTGACTGGGACGACAACGATGACACTTTTAGTACAAGTAGGAACTCCTCGAGAAATCATGTATTTCTCACTCCTATGTTTATTTTCCGTTGTCGTTACCAGAGACAGGCGTGTCCACCTAAAGCAACGAGGCCGTAGCTGAGGAAGGAGGTAGCACGTGAAGATTTCAAACCGTTCAAGTAGGAGCATTCCGAGCTTTAGTTACATTATAGTTTGTGAGAAACAATTAGTAATAGTAGAACTTATATTGTTATTTGTAATAACTTATCAGTATGATATATGCCCTGTTGTGACTTATGTATTAAGTGATTATATTCCAGTTTATGTGATAATTGTTCTACACTTAGTCTTTTATTCCGCTTATTTAATTAAGTGCGCAATGTAACTTGATTATTATCTATAAAAGCGCTATGTATTTCACTTCTCGTTACAGGCTTAAGTTTTCAAAAAAATTAATTTATAAAAAAAAAAAAAAAACTTCCATTATTTTTCTAAGTTAATTTCAAAAGAAAATTAATACAAGGCATAAGTGACAACTAATAGAATCCAAATGTGAACTTAAGCATAGTGGGGTTCTATTAGGGTGTTACATAACATAGACAATATCATGTAAATCTCATAGTAAATATTCTCATAGATAATTCATATTAAGCAACCTACGTTATGAAGTTAGGTCTCTAGTGTTCCTAATAGGTTATGGATATCTTGGTATTATCTTTTTCTCGTAGTATTCTTTGTACTCTTAGTATTTCCATTAATACATTAATACCCTTTAAGATATTTTTAGAGGTTCTTTATATATTTTTATTATGACTTTTATATATATCTCCTGAAGATTATTATTCTACTTAAATCCTTAAAATTATCTCTTTACAAGACTTGAATATTTTACTTAGAGTTCTGACATCTTTTAGAATAAAATTTGTAGCACTAACATCTTAGATTAGTGTAAATCAACTATAAATTGTGCATAGAAGGATTCCCAGGAAAGAGAGGTGGGTCACAATGGACACGCTTAAATACCAAGTCTTTCCTTAGCCAGAACCTTTCCAAATTGCACTCTCACAGTATCACGTTACCTTCAAGACTTTCTCAGCACATTGTCCCGAAAATATATCTCTCATTCTGTATTTTCGTGGTGTAAAACTTTATGCATAGCATACATAAGTGTGTTTGTAGATGTGTTAGCTTTTCCACAAAGTTGAAATCAGTCCATTTTCATTTTTCTAGAGTAAGTTACACCTATTTTACTACTACAAGGTCAGATTAAGAGTTTCAGTCTTAGGTCTTAGGCTCTACTTTAAAAATTTATATCTTGGGCTAGGAAACTCCGTTTTAGGTGATTCTTTTTGGAGAGTGTTCTACAATGAGTATAGTTTATAATAAAAATATTTTCATTTCGAGATCCTTCATATTTTATGAACACTAATTTTCGAAGTAACTACTGCCAGAAATAACTAGAAATTCCAGCACCTGCCATGTTCATGTCTTAAGTTATCTTTATTAACTCAAGTTTCACATACAATCTTTTAAGTTATATTTGAGTTTGATAACATCATAAAAGTAGACATAGCAGAATAGAACATGTTGTATTTTCTAAAAATATAATTATTCAAAACTTTTGACAATAACTCAAGTTTGAGGCATTCTATCCATGAGCAAAGTTAGAAGCCAACAATACTTGAACAAATAAAGAAGAAACTCCTACCTCTTGTGTAGGGTCTAAAAAGGGTCCTTCTCTTCTTCCTTAAGCTTTGAACAAGAGTCTTTGGAGTGGATGACCCTCCTTGAATCTTGGCTCTAGAACTTGGTGCTTAAGAAAATATTTCTCATTAGAGTTAAAGATTGTAACTCTTGTGAGGGCTAGTGAAAGTTTGGACTTAGGATTTAAGTGTTTGGATGGATTTTAGAGGATCAAGAGAAGTCTTTGAAGAACATAAGAAGAATGATAGAATAAGAAAGAAAGAACACTTAGGGAGTTTCTGAATTGAAGAGAGTTTGAGGAGTATTTATAGTGGAAATATTAGAGAAAAAATAGAAGAAGGAAAGCACTTGGAGCATGATTTATGGAAACATGTTGGCTGAATTTTGGGATGAAAATGCTCCTTGTTTTGTGCAAACATGTTTCTATGTTTTATGCAAACATGTTGGATGAAAATGCTTCATGTTTTGTACAAAGATGTTAGTGGAGATTTTCTAACCTTTAGTGCATGTATGTGATTCAGAAATGTGTATGATGTATGTGGTTAAATTATTGTGTTATCATCTTAATCCAATGGCTTAGATTCATTCTTGTCTAAAGACAAGTCTAGGGATTTGTGCAAATGGCATTGTAGTAATTTCTTTAACTGAGACAAGGATATTTTTGTCATTAGACAACGATAGTGGTATTCTTGTAATTCCATTCATAGAGTAAGGGTATCTTCGTCATTTAACAAGGCAAGGGTAGTTTGGCAATTTCCTTTACATAGCAAGGGCATTTTCGTAATTTCTACTAAGTGATGGTATTTTCGTAATTCTTTGCATTTTTCTCTAGACATACTTAAGTAGTCTATTTGTTGTGTTTCATAACATTTGTCCAGATTCTCTTGATTTTGCTATCGCTAATTAAGATTAATATTCATCTTAGTTATAAATTTGGGGATGTTACACATATCATGTAAAACCACTAATAAGCAATAATCATTTAGGAGCTGCATGCATTTCATGATTACTCATCCTCAACATTCACTTGTTTAGTGATCATCATCTTTCATTTATTTCATCAACATATTTCTTAATTACTCACGAGATGAATGCATCAATGCCTTAGACCACCCTAGAGGGTAATGAGCTCATACCGTGGCCGTCGCCAGAACCTTTTGGTTTTCTATCCGTTGCCATGATCTCATCGGTTTAGGGGGTTAAGCCGTGAGTTTAGCTCAAGTCCACTTTTCCAGACTATCATTGCTACTTTTTGAGGTTTTACTTTTATTCTCACTGAGTGAAATCATCAATACCTTAATCCTTAAAGAGGATTAAGTAGTGAGTTGGTCTATTTATTATTTCATTTGAAACATGAATGTATGCACATTAATAAATCATGGCACATGTAACACCCTAATATTTAACTCAACACGCCTAGGACGCATTTAAGTTAATTATTAGTTATTACTCTTTTGTTCCAGTCTTTAACTTAAACCATTGAAAATACTTTAGCAAAAATATGATAAATTTTTTTAAAAAAAATACAAAACGTGAGCCGCGCATACTAACTAATTTGTATCAACCACCTTACCTATAAAAGTAAAAAGATAACATCAAGTCACATATAAATATGAAATACCTCACTCAATTAATGTAATGACACCATTATAAATAATGATCATTCCTTACTGAATACCCAAAACTTACAGGAAACAAAGCAGCACATCACTGACATAGATCAAGACAAATACATTAGTCTAACAAAATTTATCATGCAAATAAAAACTTAACAAACTAGCATAAGATTTTTCTCCCACGTTTCCTACTCGGAGCGCCTAGAATGGGTTCTACGAGTCGGCTCATCACGAGAGGCAAGACGTCTCATAGGTAGAACATGAGCACCTCGACGTGGACGGGTGGCTCCTCTCACTGGTTGCGTGACAGTAGCTTCTCCATTGCTATTGTACTCCCATTCCATAGAGGCAACAGGAGCAAATTCACCTGAAAAGTGACCAGAAGGCGTATCCTCGGATGGGTCCGACCACGAACCAGTAAAGCGAGGTGGTGACCTCGGTATATAGTCCGGAAAATCTCAAACTGCTGATACAGAAGGTCGAGAAAACTGGCGAGGACGCGGTTGTGCATGCTCGAAAGCAAGGTCATCCGGAAAAGGGGCGGTAGGAGAAAACCACATACTAGAAACAGGGTATGCAAAAGGACGATCCATGAACACATACAAACGAACAACACAGCGACCTATAAAATAGTATGATCGGTTAGCAGGGTCGAAATGCATTTCCCATGAGGGGGCATCAACATAAATCACGAACGTCGCCATCTACCTCTGAAGACAAGATGGAAAGAAATAAAGAGGGAGTGAGAATCTTATAAAAGAATCTCAGTAGGGCCTCCGCCTCCTAATATGAGTGTCATCATCATCGTCCCTGTAACGCCCCGATTTTTCTATTAGAGTGAAAATGACCAAAATGCCCATGAGGTCATTTTCAGCCCAGAATTCGAGGAAAGCCGGTCTGGTAGTACTCAAAAGGCAAACTCGATGTTGAAAGGGGATTAGATGACCTGTGTACCTTCCCGGGATCGAAATCTCGTTTTTCGAGTTTTCGGGTCAAAATGACCAAAACACCCCTGCGGTGTTTTACCCGTTTCCAAGTGTCGGATGAACCCGAAACTTCTCCAGATGGTTTTAAAAGGCATTTTTATGTATTCTATTACCTCAGTTTTAATTTTAGAAGTCCCAGGCAAAATTAGTGCAAAATTACGATTTTGCCCCTAGTTTCGTGTTTTTACGCTTAATCGCGTGATTAAGCAAACCTAAGCAATATTAGGCTCTAATCGAAGGTTAATTAATTTCCTTAATTAATCTTGAGTCAAAATAATTTATTAAAGTTGATTAGAACCAAAAAGTGCTTAATTACAACCTAAAATCATATTTTAATTTCAAGACACCTAGTCATAGAATCTTGAATAGTATTTTCTCTTTCCAATTCCTTAAATCGTGGAATTGTGTTACACATTGTTTATTCACAAATGAGTTTTAAATTCTTTAATGATGTATGAGCACTCCTAAACTTGTCATAAACTCCCTAAATCACATTCTTAGTTACCTAAACTTAAGCTTAATCATTCCTAACCTTGTACCTAAGCTAATACACATCTAAACCTACCATTAACACCCAACTAAATGGTCAAAACTCACCCCCACTCTGCTGCCCAGACCTGGCCGTGAGCTTCCCTCCCCATTATGCATCACATGTTCAATTTTTCAACACTCCAAGGCCATACCTCAAGTCACATACACTATACCTTGTCATAACTTTCAATCAAGCTTGATTTTCCAAGTAAATAACTAATCAAAATAGCTCATTTTCTTCATTTATTTGTGGCTGGAAAAGTTCCAGCCATGCATTGTTTCTAGAAGCCTAATTTCATAAAAATTTGATAGGAAATTAACTCATATCAAGCCATACTTTGTAGCATAGCTTCCATACTTCAAACCATGCTTCTATGACACAATCAAGGAGATATTTTCCTCTCCCTTTTCCCTCCATTTGCTACGGCCATTCCCTCCCCTTGGTGAGCTCCATGGCTTTGTTTTTCTATAAATAGGATGCTTGTGATAGCCTTGTTGCACCTTGAAGCGTTTGCTAAGTTTAGAGTTTTAGAGTTGTCTTGCTAGTTCTTTCTTTTTCTCTCAAGTTTCAAGAGAGTTCTTCCTTTCTTTTCATCTTCATCTTCTTCATCTCTTCATCTCATCATCATCTCTTAAACATCAAACCTCTCAAACACCACACCTCAAACACAACTTCACCCAAAACACATTCCCTTTCTTTTCCTTCCTCTTTGGCCGAATCATCATCACCATCCTAGGAGGTGTTGCTCATCTCATTTCATCTTCAAGTCCAAGCTTTTACCTTCATCACTAGGTAGGGATTTGTTTTCAAACTTTGTTTTGCTCAAGAAAGTGTTTTTCTCTAGTTTCCTCTTGGATTCTTTTTGAACTTTCCTTTGTTTTTCCTTTTCTTTTCATTTCGGCCTCTAGGCCCTATTATGAGCATGATAGATGATGACATTGTGTTCATCTCAAAGAAACCTCTAAAGTTTGAGTTTTCCTTTTCTGGTAACTTCATCTATATGATATCTAGCTCACATGGTTTTCCAACTTAAGAAAATTAATCTAAGGATTTCTAAAAGCCCAAGCCTACCCTTGTCAACCTTAAAGTTGGCCGGTACATTCTAGAGATTTTTCTCTAGATAGGGGTTTTGGGTATTTAATAAAGAACTTGACGTAGTTTCACTTTCTTTCTCTTTTATATGACTTTCGGTTTTTGTGTTGTGATCTTTGAGATATTGTATTGGGTTGTTATCTTGTTAAGGTCTTGAATGAGCTCTAGTTAACCATAAAATGAACCTTGCATCATGTTTACTTTGTGCTTTGCATATCATGTTTACTTCCTTGCTATCACTAAGTTTCAAGATAATAAGTGAACCTTGCATTGTCATGTTTATATTTCAAGCTATGCATTATCATGTTTATATTTCAAGTTCTCACTTAATACCAAGATAATAATGAGTTGCATTCATATTTACTTTGTGCTATCACTTTACTTTCTAATGGAACCTAAAATAAGTGCATAAGCATGTTTATTTTTATGTCATCACCTAAATGAACCTAAAGCTCAAAGACTTGCCCATTGTTGTCTCAACAAAGGTCTAACAATATGTATTTTCCTTGGTTCATATTTCGGCCCCAAGAGGTCTTGAAGTTTCTAAGTATTTGAGACTACGTTTTATAATTTTTCCAAGCTTACATGAGTTTAAGGAATGCATAGAACTAAGTTTTATGAATTTAGAACCTCTTGAGATAAAGATAAATTGGTCACTGCCCTCTTAAATACTCTTATGATTTTAGATGTTAAAAATGTTTATAAATGAGTTTCAAAAGTTTAAAAAGAGTTCCAAGAGAAACTAGTATTTTATGAGCTTTAGAAATTATGTTTTATGCCTTTTATGGAGAAGTATATTTTCGATTCTTCCTTGCTCTTTACTGCCACTGTATGTGCTGTTTTAATGATGATAATGTGCCTATGTTTGAGTAAAAATAATGTTAAGACTCACATGTGAAAGATAGGATAAGTTAGGAACTAGAAAAGAATTAATTTGAGAGTTCTAGATCCTTTAATTATGTAATTTTCTGGATTCTGTCCAGCAAGGTTTAGATTTAATAATCATGGTTTTAAATTAGTTTAAATGTGTAGGAATGACTCATAATTGGTTTAGGACTTAATCTTGAAGCCTTAGGAGCAAACTAAACTTAGAAAGGGTCATTGTTGTGACTTCTAGGTACCCGTAAAGTTAGGATTTCAAATTCTGCATCCTTGAGATTTAGAGATGTTCTTGACCATAGTGTGAGGTGAGAAATACTTAGTTATAACCTCATAGGTTCCCAAGAGACTAGGTTTTGATGATCAATAACTTAGAATGTGAGTTAAAGACTTTAAGGGTCTAAACCGTAATTTCTAGAACCCCGTAATCACACAAATATAAAGCTGTCTAAATCTGCATAGTGCTGTTTGGATAGGTCCTTGAGCATAAAAATTAGTAAAACGTATTAGTTGTGAACCTATAGGTGTGTGAGAGGTTAAGAATAATACTAGAACAATTAGTTTACAAGTTTAAGACTCAAAAGAACCAAAACATAACATACTATAGGTTTATAACATAATAAGCTTGGGAAGAACCCCACTGTGCTTAAGTTCACATTTGGATTCTATTAGTTGTCACTTTTGCCTTGTATTTATTTTCTTTTGAAATTAACTTAGAAAAATAGTGGAAGTTTTTTTTTCTTTAAATAAATTAATTTTTTGAAAACTTAAGCCTGTAACGAGAAGTGAAATACATAGCGCTTTTATAGATAATAATCAAGTTACATTGCGCACTTAATTAAATAAGCGGAATAAGAGACTAAGTGTAGAACTATTATCACATAAACTGGAATATAATCACTTAATACATAAGTCACAACAGGGCATATATCATACTGATAAGTTATTACAAATAACAATATAAGTTCTACTATTACTAATTGTTTCTCACAAACTATAATGTAACTAAAGCTCGGAATGCTCCTACTTGAACGGTTTGAAATCTTCACATGCTACCTCCTTCCTCACCATGACTTCATTGCTTTAGGTGGACACGACTGTCTCTGGTAACGACAACGGAAAATAAACATAGGAGTGAGAAATACATGATTTCTCAGTAGGAGTTCCTACTTGTACTAAAAGTGTCATCGTTGTCGTCCCAGTCACTTCGGGTTTATTATAAAAAGGTGAACAGATAAGGATTCAATTATCAAACTTTCACAAACGTGATTAGCCGAAGTGCAATTACTTTTAAACTAATCTTGAACATTAGCAGAAATATTCATTCAGTATTTCATCAAGCATACATATAAGCATATCATGTAAAACCACTAATAAGCAATAATTATTTAGGAGCTGCATGCATTTCATGATTACTCATCCTCAATATTCACTTGTTTAGTGATCATCATCTTTCATTTATTTCATCAACATATTACTCACGGGATGAATGCATCAATGCCTTAGACCACCCTAAAGGGTAATGAGCTCATACCGTGGCCGTCGCCACAACCTTTTGGTTTTCTTTCCGTTGCCATGATCTCAACGGTTTAGGGGGTTAAGCCGTGAGTTTAGCTCAAGTCCACTTTTCCAGACTATCATTGCTACTTTTTCAGGTTTTACTTTTATTCTCACTGAGTGAAATCATCAATACCTTAATCCTCAAAGAGGATTAAGCAGTAAGTTGGTCTATTTATTATTTCATTTGAAACATGAATGTATGCACATTAATAAATCATGGCACATCTAATCATTTTATCATTATCATTTCATATCTCATCAATACATTCACATTTCTATATATCACTTCATGTAACATAGACAATATCATGTAAATCTCATAGTAAATATTCTCATAGATAATTATTAAGCAACCTAAGTTATCAAGTTAGGTCTCTAGTGTTTCTAATAGGTTATGGATATCTTGGTATTATCTTTTTCTCGTAGTCTTCTTTGTACTCTTAGTATTTCCATTAATACATTAATACCCTTTAAGATATTTTTAGAGGTTCTTTATATATTTTTATTATGACTTTTATATATATCTCCTGAAGATTATTATTCTACTTAAATCCTTAAAATTATCTCTTTACAAGACTTGAATCTTTTATTTAGAGTTCTGACATCTTTTAGAATAAAATTTGTAGCACTAACATCTTAGATTAGTGTAAATCAACTGTAAATTGTGCATAGTAGGATTCCCAGGAAAGAGAGGTTGGTCACAATGGACACGCTTAAATACCAAGTCTTTCCTTAGCCAGAACCTTTCCAAATTGCACTCTCACAGTATCACGCTACCTTCAAGACTTTCTCAGCACACTGTCCCGAAAATATATCTCTCATTCTGTATTTTCGTGGTGTTAAAAATTTATGCATAGCATACATAAGTGTGTTTGTAGATGTGTTAGCTTTTCCACAAAGTTGAAATCAGTCCATTTGCATTTTTCTAGAGTGAGTTACGCCTATTTTACTACTACAAGGTCAGATTAAGAGTTTCAGTCTTAGGCTCTACTTTAAAAATTTATATCTTGGGCTAGGAAACTCCGTTTTAGGTTATTCTTTTTGGAGAGTGTTCTACAATGAGTCTAGTTTATAATAAAAATATTTTCATTTCAAGATCCTTCATATTTTATGAACACTAATTTTCGAAGTAACTACTGCCAGAAATAACTAGAAATTCCAGCACCTGTCATGTTCATGTCTTAAGTTATCTTTATTAACTCAAGTTTCACATACAATCTTTTAAGTTATATTTGAGTTTGATAACACTATAAAAGTACTCATAGCATAATAGAACATGTTGTGTTTTCTAAAAATATAATTATTCAAAACTTTTGACAATAACTCAAGTTTGAGGCATTCTATCCATGAGCAAAGTTAGAAGCCAACAATACTTGAACAAATAAAGAAGAAACTCCTACCTCTTGTGTAGGGTTTAAAAAGGGTCATTCTCTTCTTCCTTAAGCTTTGAACAAGAGTCTTTGGAGTGGATGACCCTCCTTGAATCTTAGCTCTAGAACTTGAGTGCTTAAGAAATATTTCTCACTAGAGTTAAAGATTGTAACTCTTGTGAGAGCTAGTGAAAGTTTGGACTTAGGATTTAAGTGTTTGAATGAAGTTTAGAGGATCAAGAAAAATCTTTGAAGAACATAAGAAGAATGATAGAATAAGAAAGAAAGAACACTTAGGGAGTTTCTGAATTGAAGAGAGTTTGAGGAGTATTTATAGTGGAAAGATTAGAAAAAGAAAATAGAAGAAGGAAAGCACTTGGAGCATGATTTATGGAAACATGTTGGCTGAATTTTGGGATGAAAATGCTCCTTGTTTTGTGCAAACATGTTTCCATGTTTTATGCAAACATGTTTCCATATTTTATGCAAACATGTTGGATGAAAATGCTCCATGTTTTGTGCAAACATGTTTCCATGTTTTATGCAAACATGTTGGATGAAAATGCTCCATGTTTTGTGTAAAGATGTTAGTAGAGATTTTCTAACCTTTAGTGCATGTATGTGATTCAGAAATGTGTATGATGTATGTGGTTAAATTATTCTGTTATCATCTTAATCCAATGGTTTAGATTCATTCTTGTCTAAAGACAAGTCTAGGGATTTGTGCAAATGGCATTGTAGTAATTTTTTTAACTAAGACAAGGATATTTTTGTAATTAGACAATGATAGGGGTGTTCTTGTAATTCCATTCATAGAGTAAGGGTATCTTTGTCATTTAATAAGGCAAGGGTAGTTTGGTAATTTCCTTCACATAGCAAGGGCATTTTCGTAATTTCCACTAAGTGATGGCATTTTCGTAATTCTTTGCATTTTTCTCTAGACATACTTAAGTAGTCTATTTGTTGTGTTTCATAACATTTGTCCAGATTGTCTTGGTTTTGCTATCGCTAATTAAGATTAATATTTATCTTAGTTATAAATTTGGGGATGTTACAGTATCAGAGCAGTTCGATTCTCATGGAGCCTGAGGATTGGACTGATTATGCTTTATAAGCATGATACGATAGTTATGTCATGTGTAGTGCTTGATAGAGATAAGCTGTAGGACTAGAGATGCATGACTTCTGTTGCTTGCAAGTACCATGGTAACTAGCTCATTTTGCATGGATATTGAGCCTGATCAACTTGATGTTCATTGTTTCATGTGTTTAGGGACCAATGGCACGGCGACGACGGCATAGGACTACGCCCGATGCTGATCAAGACAATGTGACTGCTGCTGCTGTCCGTCGCATGGCGCAAGCCATGGAACGGATGTTCGACCGAATGGACCAACAAGCGAATGTCGCTCCTGTCCCCCCTCCTCCCCCTGCTGCTGAGACGGTGGAACAAGCCCGCTTCGGCGAGTTCCGCAAGGCGAACCCGCCGGTGTTCCGAGGGGTAATGGACCCCGACAAGGCTGATGAGTGGATCAAAGACATGGAGAAGATCTACTCTGTCGTTACCTACTCAGAGGAGCAGAAGGTCACATTTGCTGCTTTCATGCTGAAGTTCGACGCCGAGTTTTGGTGGAACGGCACGAAGCGTCTGCTAGAGGCTTCTGGAACTCCCATTGACTGGGAGTTGTTCAAGACTTACTTCTACGAGAAGTATTTCCCGGAGTCCGTAAGGAATGCAAAAGACATTGAGTTCATGCAGTTGACCCAGGGAGGGTCTACTGTTGCCCAGTACACCGCGAAGTTCGAGGAGCTGATCAAGTTCTCTCGGGTGTTTCAAGGGAACCCCAATGAGGTTTGGAAATGCGTTAAGTATGAGGCCGGTTTGAAGGCGGAGATGAACTACGCTGTGGCCCACATGGAGATCAGATACTTCCCAACTCTGGTCAACAAGTGCCGAATTCTCGAAGAAGGGCAAAGGAAGATGCAAGCCACAAGGGCGGAACGAGCTAAGGGGCTCGGACCTCAAGCCCCGAAGTTCAAACCGCAGTACCCTTCAAGGAATCACTACAATCCCTACCAGACCAACCAGTTCCGACCACAACAACAACCACCGAGAGCTCCTGCACACCAACAATCCAAGCAACACCAAAGGCCGCCATTTCAACATCAAGGCCCTAGGAACTTCAACAACAATCAACCCCGTCGACCAGGCGGACCCCGGAACCACAATGGAGGACCAAGTGGGGCCAAGAACAAGGCACCACAAACCCCTGCTGCTTACCCTGAAGCAACATCTGCTGATGTCTGCCCACAATGGGGAAAGAACCACGGGAATCGCCCATGCTTAGCCGGTCAGAATGTGTGCTTCAAGTGAGGCAAGCCTGGCCACTATGCAAAGGACTGCGCCGGACAAAGGACACCGAACCAGAACCCCCGACCACAACACCGAGGAAGAGTCTTTACCCTTAATGCGGAAGACGCCAAAAAGTCCAAAGATCTCATTGAAAGTATGTGCGAAGTAAACGGTAAACTCTTAACCGTACTATATGACTCTGGTGCTACTCATTCTTTTATTTCACTTGCTAGTGTCGAGTCCTTAAATCTAAGAGTCTCTAAACTTCCCTTTGATCTCATTGTTTCTACTCCTACAAATCGCCTTGTTAATACCTGTCATTGTTGTTTAAACTGTCATCTTGTTGTTGAAAATAGGTCTTTTATCATAGATTTAATTTGTTTACCCTTAAAAGACATAGGCATTATCTTAGGCATGAATTGGCTTCACGCCCACCGTGTGATGTTAGATTGTGGAACCCAAACCGTGGTTTTCCCCTCTCCTCCCGAAAACACCACTCAACCCATTAGGCTGTACCTAAATTCAGTAGAGGTCTTCTGTAGTGGGGAGAAAGCTAAGGGATATGTTCTCCTAGCCGCCTGCAATGTAGACTTTGAGCAAAACCTAGGTGAGATACCTGTGGTGAGAGACTATCCCGAGGTATTTCCGGATGAAATACCCGAGTTCCCTCCCGAGAGAGAAGTTGAATTCTCCATAGAGTAGGTTCCTGGAACAGGACCAATCTCTATAGCCCCGTATAGGATGTCGCCTTTGGAGCTAGCAGAGCTAAAAACCCAGTTGGAGGAGCTGTTGGAGAAGAGTTTTATAAGGCCGAGTGCTTCACCTTGGGGCGCTCCGGTCTTATTTGTGAAAAAGAAAGACGGAAGTATGAGGATGTGTATAGACTATAGGCAGTTAAACCAAGTAACCATAAAGAACAAGTACCCGTTACCTAGGATTGATGATCTTATGGACCAATTGAAGGGAGTTGTAGTATTTTCTAAGATTGATTTAAGGTCCGGTTACTATCAGATTAGGGTTAGAGATTCGGATATTCCTAAAACCGCCTTTCGAACTCGGTATGGACACTTTGAGTTCAATGTGATGTCGTTTGGTTTGACAAATGCTCCCGCAGTTTTTATGGATTACATGAATAGGATCTTTAGACCCTATTTAGATCAATTCGTGGTTGTGTTCATAGATGATATTCTCATCTATTCGAAAACCCATGAGGAGCATGAGCGTCATTTGAGGCTGGTTTTAGAGGTGCTAAAGGAGAAGAAGTTGTATGCGAAGCTTTCTAAGTGTGAATTTTGGTTAGAGGAGGTAAAGTTTTTAGGACATGTTGTGTCAAAGGGTGACATAGCGGTCGACCCGAGTAAGATAGAAGCCGTAATGAATTGGGATAGACCAACCTCTGTAACTGAGATTAGAAGCTTTTTGGGTTTAGCTGGATATTATCGTAGGTTTATCAAAGGATTTTCCCAGTTAGCCCTACCCTTAACCAAGCTCACTAGGAAGAATGCCCCGTTTGAGTGGAGCCCCGAATGTGAAAAGAGTTTCCTAGAGCTTAAGGAAAAGCTCGCCTCAACCCCAGTTTTAGTTTTACCTGACCCTAATGTACCCTTCGAGGTATATTACGATGCTTCTGGCAAGGGTTTAGGTTATGTGTTGATGCAAAACAGGCAAGTGGTAGCCTATGCGTCCAGACAACTCAAGCCTCACGAGGTAACCTACCCCACGCATGACCTAGAACTAGTAGCCATCGTGTTCGCTCTAAAGAGGTGGAGACACCATTTGTATGGTGTAAGGTTTGAAGTTTTCTCCGATCATAAGAGTCTCAAGCATCTCTTTGATCAAAAGGAGTTGAATATGAGGCAAAGAAGATGGATGGAATTCCTCAAGGACTATGATTTTGACTTAAATTACCACCCCGGCAAGGCTAATGTAGTAGCCGACGCCTTGAGCCGAAACTCGTTACGTCTGTCAAGTATGATGGTTAATGAAGTTGGATTAATAGAGCAGTTTAGGGATATGAATCTTGGGATGTCTATAACGGAGAATGGCATCGTGATGAGTCATCTCACGGTTACCAGTGGGTTTAAGCAAAGAATTATGCTTGCCCAAAGAGAAAATGAGGACTTTATGGAGACAATCGAGGCAGTTAAGGCCGGAAAGTTGAAAGGCTTTGTACGAGGCCCCGACTGGTTGTGGAGGTTTGAGGGGCGAATCTGCGTGCCACAAGATGGTGACCTCTGAGAGAAGATCTTGGAGGAGGCTCACAAGAGCCATTTTTCCATCCATCCTGGTACTACCAAGATGTATCAGGACTTGAAGAGGATGTTTTGGTGGCCCGGATTAAAGAAGGATGTGGTCGCCTGGGTGAGTAAGTGTTTGATCTGTCAAAAGGTTAAGATCGAACACCAAAAACCTTCTGGCATGTTGCAACCCCTGTCAATCCCTGAGTGGAAGTGGGAAAGTATATCAATGGATTTCGTGACAGGATTGCCGAGAACCCAAGCTGGCCACGATGCCGTATGGGTAATCGTGGATCGACTGACTAAGTCGGCTCACTTTCTACCTATTCGAGTCACATACTCGTTGGATAAGTTGGCCCAGCTTTACATCCAAGAAATAGTAAGGTTGCATGGAGTACCATCGACGATAATCTCGGATCGAGATCCGCGGTTTACGTCACGTTTTTTGGGAGCCTTTTAAAAGGCGTTTGGTTCCAAGTTGTGCTTGAGCACTGCTTACCACCCACAAATGGATGGTCAGTCCGAGAGGACAATCCAAACCCTGGAAGATATGCTGAGAGCCTGTGTGTTAGACCAGAAAGGAAGTTGGGATAAGTACATGCCTTTGATCGAGTTCGCGTATAACAACAGTTATCACGCGAGCATCGGTATGGCACCGTACGAGGTGTTATATGGAAGGAAGTGCCAATCACCCTTGTGTTCGTACGAGCCCAGATGTAGTGAGGGAAACGACGGAGCAGATCAAGAAAATCAAGAATAGAATCTTAACCACTCAAAGTCGGCAGAAAAGCTACGCTGACAAAAGGCGTAAGCCCTTGGAGTTCCAAGAAGGAGAACACGTATTTCTAAGAATCACCCCCACTACAGGAATAGGAAGAGCCATGAAATGGGTGGGTTTTCTTTTGATTAAACATAACCATAAATAATGCAAAAGAAAGCTAAAGGTGTGGTGTCATTGTTGGATATGTTTTTATGTTGGAAAATCAATAAATCATGATGCACAAGGAAGCATGTGGTGTAACACCCTAATAGAACCCCACTGTGCTTAAGTTCACATTTGGATTCTATTAGTTGTCACTTATGCCTTGTATTAATTTTCTTTTGAAATTAACTTAGAAAAATAATGGAAGTTTTTTTTTTTTTCTTTAAGTAAATTAATTTTTTTGAAAACTTAAGCCTGTAACGAGAAGTGAAATACATAGCGCTTTTATAGATAATAATCAAGTTACATTGCGCACTTAATTAAATAAGCGGAATAAAAGACTAAGTGTAGAACAATTATCACATAAACTGGAATATAATCACTTAATACATAAGTCACAACAGGGCATATATCATACTGATAAGTTATTACAAATAACAATATAAGTTCTACTATTACTAATTGTTTCTCACAAACTATAATGTAACTAAAGCTCGGAATGCTCCTACTTGAACGGTTTGAAATCTTGACGTGCTACCTCCTTCCTCAGCTACGGCCTCGTTGCTTTAGGTGGACACGTCTGTCTCTGGTAACGACAACGGAAAATAAACATAGGAGTGAGAAATACATGATTTCTCAGTAGGAGTTCCTACTTGTACTAAAAGTGTCATCATTGTCGTCCCAGTCACTTCGGGTTTATTATAAAAATGTGAACAGGTAAGGATTCAATTATCAAACTTTCACAAACGTGATTAACCGAAGTGCAGTTACTTTTAAACTAATCTTGAACATTAGCAGAAATATTCATTCAGTATTTCATCAAGCATACAACAAAGCATATCATGTAAAACCACTAATAAGCAGAAATCATTTAGGAGCTGCATGCATTTCATGATTACTCATCCTCAACATTCACTTGTTTAGTGATCATCATCTTTCATTTATTTCATCAACATATTTCTTAATTACTCACGGGATGAATGCATCAATGCCTTAGACCACCCTAAAAGGGTAATGAGCTCATACCATGGCCGTCGCCATAACCTCTTTGGTTTTCATTCCGGTGGCGTGAACTCAACGGTTTAGGGGGTTAAGCCGTGAGTTTAGCTCAAGTCCACTTTTCCAGACTTTCATTGCTACTTTTTCAAACTTTACTTTTATTATTTCCTTTGAAAATGAATGTATGCATATCATCATGTAATCACAATAAATCATGGGCAATCAATCATTCATCTTCATCATTTCATAACTCATCACCATACATTCACTTTACTATAATTCACTTCATGAAACATGGATAATATCATGTAAATCTCATAGTAAAAATTTTCATAAATGATTCATTTTAAGCAACCAAAGTTATCAAGTTGAGTTCCTAGTGTTC
This sequence comes from Dalbergia cultrata, assembly GCA_031216105.1. Taxonomy (NCBI): domain Eukaryota; kingdom Viridiplantae; phylum Streptophyta; class Magnoliopsida; order Fabales; family Fabaceae; genus Dalbergia; species Dalbergia cultrata. The sequence continues at coordinate 26,111,431 of CM062345.1, forward strand.
CTAAGAGGTAATGGATGTCTTAGTATTATCTTTTTCTCTTAATGTTCTTTGTACTCTTAGAATTCCATTAATACATTAATGCATTTCAAAATATTATTATAGGTTCTTTATATATTCTTATTATGGTTTTCATATAACTCTTGAAGATTATTATTCTACTTAAATTCTTAAAATTCTCTTTTTACAAGACTTGATTCTTTTATTTATATTTTTGACATCTTTTAGAAGAAAGTTTATAATTCTCAGATACTTGTTATCTCAGCTTAGTAAAGGTAGTTCCAAATTCCTAACTCATCAAATTTTAGCATTTTACATCTTTGGAATAGTGTAAATCCATTGTAAACCATGCATAGGAGGGTTCCCAGGAAAGAGAGGTGGGTCACAATGGACATGCTTAAATACCAAGTCTTTCCTTAGCCGTAACCTTTCCAAACTGCACTTTCACAAAGACACTATCCCGAAATTTATTTCTCATTCTGTATTTACGTGGTCAAAGCTTTATACATAACATACATGGGTGTATTCCTATATGTGTTAGCTCTCCAACAAAGTTGAAATCAGTCCATTTGCATTTTTCTAGAGTGAGTTACACCTATTTTACTACTACAAGGTTAGATTTAAAGTTTCAGTCTTAGGCTCTACTTTAAAAATTTATATCTTGAGATAGAAAACTCCGTTTTGGGTGATTCTTTTTGGAGAGTGTTCTATAATGAGTCTAGTTTATATTAAAATTATTTTAATTTCGAGATACTTGATATTTTATGAACAGTATCTTTTGAAGTACCTGCTGCCAGAAACAACTAGAAATTCCAGCACCTACCATTTTCATGTCTTAAGTTACCTTTATTAAATCAGATTTCACATACAATCTTTTCAAGTTATATTTGAGTTTGATAACATCATAAGGGTACTCATAACAGAATAGAACATGTCATATTTCTAAAAATATATTTTTCAAATAATCATTTAAAACTTTTGACAATAACTCAAACTTGAGGCATTCTATCAAGGTTAGAAGCCAACAATGCTTGAACAATTAAAGATGAAGCTCCTACCTCTTGTGTAGGGTCTAAAAAGGGTCCTTCTCTTCTTCCTTAAGCTTTGAACAAGAGTCTTTGGAGTGGATGACCCTCCTTGAATCTTGGGTCTAGAACTTGAATGCTTAAGAAAATATTTCTCACTAGAGTTAAAGATTGTAACTCTTGTGAGGGCTAGTGAAAGTTTGGACTTAGGATTTAAGTGTTTGGATGAAGTTTAGAGGATCAAGAGAAGTTTTTGAAGAACATAAGAAGAACGATAGAATAAGAAAGAAAGAACACTTAGGGAGTTTCTGAATTGAAGAGAGTTTGAGGAGTATTTATAGTGGAAAGATTAGAGAAAATGTAAGAAGGAAAGCACTTGGAGCATGATTTATGGAAATATGTTGGCTGAATTTTGGGATGAAAATGCTCCTTGTTTTGTGCAAACATGTTTCCATGTTTTGTGCAAACACGTTTCCATATTTTGTGCAAACATGTTTCCATGTTTTGTGCAAACACGTTTCCATGTTTTGTGGAAACATGTTGGATGAAAATTGTTTCCATGTTTTATGCAAACATGTTTCCATGTTTTGTGCAAAGATGTTAGTGGATATTTTTGTAATTAGACATTGATAGTGGTATTCTTGTAATTCCATTCATAGAGTAAGGGTATCTTTGTCATTTAATAAGGCAAGGGTAGTTTGGTAATTTCCTTTACATAGCAAGGGCATTTTCGTAATTTCCACTAAGTGATGGCATTTTCGTAATTCTTTGCATTTTTCTCTAGACATACTTAAGTAGACTATTTGTTGTGTTTCATAACATTTGTCCCGATTTTCTTGGTTTTGCTATCGCTAATTAATATTTATCTTAGTTATAAATTTGGGGATGTTACATTTCTCCCCTCCTTATTAAAAATTTTGCCCTCAAAATTTGATACCTGTGAATAGGTTCGGAAATTCTTTTCACATATCTTCCTCGAGCTCCCATGTGTGCTCTTCCATTCCATCTTGTCCCCAGGCTACTCGGACCAGAGATACAGATTTGTTTCTCAGCTGCTTGATGTCATGATCCATGATCCTCATCGGTGGTAATTCAAAAGTTAAGTCATCTTTTAATTGTATAGTTTCTGGCTCAAACACATGACTGGGGTCTGACTGATACTTTCTCAATTGGGACACATGAAAAACATTGTGTAGGTTAGACAAATTTGGAGGTAATGCAATTTGGTAGGCGGAGGGACCTACCTTTTTGAGGATTTGGAAGGGTCCTAAGAATCTAGGGCTTAGCTTTTTGACTTTCATTGCACGACCTATACCTGTGGTAGGAGTAATTCGCAAGAATATGTGTTCTCCTTCTTGAAATTCGAGAGGTTTCCTTCTCTTGTCAAAGATAGCTCTTCTGCCTACTCTGAGCAGTGAGGATTCTCTCCCTAATTTTCCTTATTTGTTTGGTTGTCTCTTCTACCAAATCAGGGCCCAAAATACTTTGCTCTCCCGGTCACACCAACAAAGTGGTGATTGACACTTTCTACCATACAAAGCCTCATAAGGTGCCATCCCAATGCTAGTGTGGTAACTATTATTATATGCAAACTCAATCAATGGAAGTTGTTTGTCCCAACTTGTTGGCTGGTCTAAGACACATGCTCTTAGCATATCCTCAAGGGTTTGAATTGTTCTTTCTGATTGTCCATCAGTTTGAGGGTGATAGGCAGTGCTTAGACACAACCTTGAACCAAACGCCTTTTGCAAAGCTCCCCAAAATCTTGAGGTGAACCTTGGATCCCTATCTGAGACAATGGTTTTGGGTACTCCATGGAGCCTTATTATCTCTTGGATGTATAGCTGAGCTAACTTTTCCAAAGGGTAATTTGCTCTAATGGGTAAAAAGTGAGCAGATTTGGTCAATCTATCCACAATTACCCATATGGAGTCATGTCTGGTAGGCGTTCTTGGCAATCCCATCACGAAATCCATGGATATTCCTTCCCACTTCCATTCGGGGATTTCGAGAGGTTGCAGCACTCCAGAGGGTTTTTGATGCTCTATCTTCACTTTTTGGCATACCAAACATTTTTGCACTATATTTGCTATATCTGCTTTCATCTTTGGCCACCAGAACATCTTTTTTAGGTCATGGTACATCTTGGTTATACCGGGGTGTACACTAAATTGACTCTTGTGGGCTTCTTCCAAAATGCTAGCTCTCAATCCTTCTTTTGCAGGTACACAGATTCTCCCTTGGTATCTCCACACTCCTTCCTTATCCTGGACAAACTCTTTCAACTTTCCTACTTCGACAAGGGTTAAGGTTCTAAGGAAATCCTCATCTTCCCTTTGGGCTTGAATTATTTGATCCTTAAAGTTACTGGTTACACTTAGTTGGCTTAACCGAATTTGTTCTGAAGTCCCCCTATATCCTAAGTTGAGGTTCCTAAAATCTTTTATCAGCTCATTTTCTTTCACCATGAGCCAAGCAAAGATGCAAGGACTTACGACTCAAAGCGTCTGCTACCACATTTGCCTTTCCGGGTGGTAGTTCAACCCAAAGTCATAGTCCTTGAGAAACTCCATCCAACGCCTTTGTCTCATATTGAGTTCCTTTTGGTTGAAGAGGTATTTCAGACTTTTGTGGTCAGAAAATACTTCAAACCTTACACCATAAAGATGATGTCTCCAGATTTTTAAGGCAAAGACAATAGCTGCTAGCTCTAAGTCATGGGTTGGGTAATTTACTTCATGTGGTTTGAGCTGTCTAGAGGCATAGGCTACTACATTCCTATTTTGCATCAAAACACATCCTAGTCCTCTTCCCGAGGCATCACAATACACCTCAAATTTTTCTTTTGGGTCAGGTAGGATTAGGACAGGGGTAGTGGTCAACTTCTTCTTTAGTTCCTGGAAACTCTCTTCACATTCTGGGCTCCATATAAAAGCTGAATTCTTCCTTGTTAGCTTGGTAAGGGGTAAGGTAATTTGGGAAAAACCTCTAATGAACTTTCGGTAGTAACCGGCTAGCCCTAGAAAACTCCTAATCTCCTTCACAGTGGTAGGGGTTTCCCATTGTTGCACCGCTTCTATCTTACTTGGGTCTCTTGCTATTCCCCATGTGACACTACATGACCTAAGAACTTAACTTCCTTCGTCCAAAATTCACACTTGGACAACTTTGCATAAAGTTTCTTGTTTCTCAACACCTCCAACACCACTCGTAAGTGTTCTTCGTGCTCTTCTTCAGTTCTAGAGTAAACTAGAATGTCATTGATGAACACTATTACAAACTTGTCCAAGTATGGTCTAAATATCCTATTCATGTAGTCCATAAACACTGCCGGTGCATTGGTTAACCCAAACGACATCACATTAAACTCATAATGTCCATATCTAGTCCTAAAGGCTGTCTTTGGTATGTCCTCCTCCTTCACTCGAATCTGGTGGTATCCTCATCGCAGATCTATCTTGGAAAACACTTGGGCTCCTCTTAATTGGTCCATAAGGTCATCTATTCTAGGCAAAGGGTATTTATTCTTTATGGTCACTTGGTTTAGCTGCCTATAATCCACACATAACCGCAAGCTCCCATCCTTCTTCTTGACAAATAGCACTCGAGCTCCCCATGGTGAAGCACTAGGCCTAATGAATTTCTTCTCTAGTAGCTCCTCTAATTGCTTCTTCAATTCTATTAACTCGGCCAGTGGCATCCTATAAGGAGCTATAGATATGGGTCCCGTTCCCAGTACCAAATCTATAGAAAACTCAATCTCCCTTTTGGAGGAAATTCAGGTATGTCATCAGGAAAAACATCTGAGAATTCCTTTACTACAAGGATCTTTTCTAGAGCTTGCTCCACTTCCCTCTCACTTGTCATTAGGAAAACATATCCTCGCTCTTCATTCCTACTATCCACCATGATAATGGAGTTTAGGTATAGTCGTACCTTTCTATCAAGTTTAGAGGGATTGGGTAAAGATGGTTTGGGAAGAAATACTAGTGACTTATTTGCACAATGTAGTAACACACGGTTAGCCGAAAGCCAATCCATGCCCAAGATTACATCAAAACTAGACAAGGGTAGACAAACTAAATCATGATGAAAAATCCTATCGCCTACCTCAAATTCACAATTTAGGCAGGCTTGATCAGTTCTAACGATATTTATAGTGGGTGTAGAGACAACTAAGATGATTTTTAAGTCAGATATATACAACCTCAACTTATTAGCACAATCATATGAAATGAATGAATGTGTTGCGCCAGAATCAAACAATACAATTAAGGATTTTCCATTAATTATACACTTACCTTGAATTAGATCATCGGATTCTGAGGGCATCTCAAAGATGATAGCAAACACGCGTCCCTCGTGCCTTAGGCTTGAGTGTAGAGGACTGATTGAACTTTAGGCACTCTCTAGTATAGTGTCCTGCCTGTCCACACCGATAACAAACATTCTTACCAAATCTGCATTCCCCTCCATGTATCATTCCACAAGTGGCACAAGGGGGTCTACTCATAGGTTCAAGGACAGCAGCCATCCTAGGTCGATTAACAGCTTGTGTCTTAGGTTGATTCATCATAGGGTGTTGGGGTTGTTTCCCTTTAAATCCACCTCCTTGGAAGGGTTTTTTGTGAGGAGGTGGGAACCCTCGATGATCTTGTTGAGCAGACCTCTTCCTATTCTCTTCAACTCGGTGGGCAACTAGCTGGCGATTGCAACTCTCAGCCACTTGGCTTTTGGTCGACTAAAGATGCATAGTCGGTGACCTCGGTGGAGCCACAGATGCCAAAATGTCTGGCCTCAAACCACTCTCATATTTCATGCATTTCCAAGCCTCGTTGGGATCCCTTTGGTAGCTAGTTGAGTGTTTGATCAGTTCTTCAAACTTAGCTGTACTCACCACACTTCGATTTCCTGTGTCGAATGTAAATTCTACTTCCTTTGCCTTCTTAACCGGATCTGGAAAATATTTCTTATGGAATGTAGCATAGAAAACCTCCCACGTAATCTGTATGTCAGCACTTTCAAGCAAGCCCTTTGCACCCTTCCACCACGCGCACCTCTCCTTTCAGGATATAAGTAGAGAATGCCACCTTTTGTTCATCAGAGCATTCTACCACTGAGAAAACCTTCTCCATCTCTTGAATCCATATGTCAGCTATTTCGTGGTTAGTTGTCCCTTTGAATTACGGAGGTCCAAATTCTCTTGAATTCTCGAGAATTTTCCATGTTCTTGGTTCCCAACTGATTCCTCGACATCCTATTCATCTGCTCCTCATCACTTTGTTGCTTGTGCTTGCATAGCCCTAGCCATCTCCTGGAGTGCATTTGCTAGTTCATCACGATTACCTCCACCGCGTGCCCCATGCGTACGTCTGTTTGCTGCCATTAGTTCCTAGACACACCAAACAACAGTCATCGAGTTGATCAGGCTCAATACTATAGCTAAGCATGGTAGCAACTATGGCAGTATCACAAGACGATCATGCATTTCTAAATCCTATATCCCATCATACAGATAAGATTAATAGCATGATATCATAGACAGAAGCATAGTCAGTCCATTCCTCAGGCTGAAATAGGATGAAGCTTCGATACCATAATGTAACACCCTAATAGAACCCCACTGTGCTTAAGTTCACATTTGGATTCTATTAGTTGTCACTTATGCCTTGTATTAATTTTCTTTTGAAATTAACTTAGAAAAATAATGGAAGTTTTTTTTTTTTAAATAAATTAATTTTTTTGAAAACTTAAGCACAGATGAGAAGTGAAATACATAGCGCTTTTATAGATAATAATCAAGTTACATTGCGTACTTAATTAAATAAGCGGAATAAAAGACTAAGTGTAGAACAATTATCACATAAACTGGAATATAATCACTTAATACATAAGTCACAACAGGGCATATATCATAATCGATAAGTTATTACAAATAACAATATAAGTTCTACTATTACTAATTGTTTCTCACAAACTATAATGTAACTAAAGCTCGGAATGCTCCTACTTGAACGATTTGAAATCTTGACGTGCTACCTCCTTCCTCAGCTACGGCCTCGTTGCTTTAGGTGGACACGTCTGTCTCTCGTAACGACAACGGAAAATAAACATAGGAGTGAGAAATACATGATTTCTCAGTAGGAGTTCCTACTTGTACTAAAAGTGTCATCGTTGTCATCCCAGTCACTTCGGGTTTATTATAAAAATGTGAACAGGTAAGGATTCAATTATCAAACTTTCACAAACGTGATTAGTCAAGTGCGATTACTTTTAAACTAATCTTGAACATTAGCGTAAATATTCATTCAAGATTTCATCAAGCATACATATAAGCATATCATGTAAAACCACTAATAAGCGATAATCATTTAGGAGTTGCATGCATTTCATGATTACTCATCCTCAACATTCACTTGTTTAGTGATCATCATCTTTCATTTATTTCATCAACATATTTCTTAATTACTCACGGGATGAATGCATCAATGCCTTAGACCACCCTAAAAGGGTAATGAGCTCATACCATGGCCGTCGCCATAACCCTTTTGGTTTTCATTCCGTTGCCGTGATCTCAACGGTTTAGGGGGTTAAGCCGTGAGTTTAGCTCAAGTCCACTTTTCCAGACTTTCATTGCTACTTTTTCAAACTTTACTTTTATTATTTCCTTTGAAAATGAATGTATGCATATCATCATGTAATCACAATAAATCATGGGCAATCAATCATTCATCTTCATCATTTCATAACTCATCACCATACATTCACTTTACTATAATTCACTTCATGAAACATGGATAATATCATGTAAATCTCATAGTAAAAATTTTCATAAATGATTCATTTTAAGCAACCAAAGTTATCAAGTTGAGTTCCTAGTGTTCCTAAGAGGTAATGGATGTCTTAGTATTATCTTTTTCTCTTAATGTTCTTTGTACTCTTAGAATTCCATTAATACATTAATGCATTTCAAAATATTATTATAGGTTCTTTATATATTCTTATTATGGTTTTCGTATAACTCTTGAAGATTATTATTCTACTTAAATTCTTAAAATTCTCTTTTTACAAGACTTGATTCTTTTATTTATATTTTTGACATCTTTTAGAAGAAAGTTTATAATTCTCTGTATACTTGTTATCTCAGCTTAGTAAAGGTAGTTCCAAATTCCTAACTCATCAAATTTTAGCATTTTACATCTTTGGAATAGTGTAAATCCATTGTAAACCATGCATAGGAGGGTTCCCAGGAAAGAGAGGTGGGTCACAATGGACATGCTTAAATACCAAGTCTTTCCTTAGCCAGAACCTTTCCAAACTGCACTTTCACAGTACACTATCCCGAAATTTATTTCTCATTCTGTATTTACGTGGTCAAAGCTTTATACATAACATACATGGGTGTATTCCTATATGTGTTAGCTCTCCAACAAAGTTGAAATCAGTCCATTTGCATTTTTCTAGAGTGAGTTACACCTATTTTACTACTACAAGGTCAGATTTAAAGTTTCAGTCTTAGGCTCTACTTTAAAAATTTATATCTTGAGATAGAAAACTCCGTTTTGGGTGATTCTTTTTGGAGAGTGTTCTATAATGAGTCTAGTTTATATTAAAATTATTTTAATTTTGAGATACTTGATATTTTATGAACAGTAACTTTCGAAGTACCTGCTGCCAGAAACAACTAGAAATTCCAGCACCTACCATTTTCATGTCTTAAGTTACCTTTATTAAATCAGATTTCACATACAATCTTTTCAAGTTATATTTGAGTTTGATAACATCATAAGGGTACTCATAACAGAATAGAACATGTCATATTTCTAAAAATATTATTTTCAAATAATCATTTAAAACTTTTGACAATAACTCAAACTTGAGGCATTCTATCAAGGTTAGAAGCCAACAATGCTTGAACAATTAAAGATGAAGCTCCTACCTCTTGTGTAGGGTCTAAAAAGGGTCCTTCTCTTCTTCCTTAAGCTTTGAACAAGAGTCTTTGGAGTGGATGACCCTCCTTGAATCTTGGGTCTAGAACTTGAATGCTTAAGAAAATATTTCTCACTAGAGTTAAAGATTGTAACTCTTGTGAGGGCTAGTGAAAGTTTGGACTTAGGATTTAAGTGTTTGGATGAAGTTTAGAGGATCAAGAGAAGTTTTTGAAGAACATAAGAAGAACGATAGAATAAGAAAGAAAGAACACTTAGGGAGTTTCTGAATTGAAGAGAGTTTGAGGAGTATTTATAGTGGAAAGATTAGAGAAAAAACAGAAGAAGGAAAGCACTTGGAGCATGATTTATGGAAATATGTTGGCTGAATTTTGGGATGAAAATGCTCCTTGTTTTGTGCAAACATGTTTCCATATTTTGTGCAAACATGTTTCCATGTTTTGTGCAAACACGTTTCCATGTTTTGTGGAAACATGTTGGATGAAAATTGTTTCCATGTTTTATGCAAACATGTTTCCATGTTTTGTGCAAAGATGTTAGTGGATATTTTTGTAATTAGACATTGATAGTGGTATTCTTGTAATTCCATTCATAGAGTAAGGGTATCTTTGTCATTTAATAAGGCAAGGGTAGTTTGGTAATTTCCTTTACATAGCAAGGGCATTTTCGTAATTTCCACTAAGTGATGGCATTTTCGTAATTCTTTGCATTTTTCTCTAGACATACTTAAGTAGACTATTTGTTGTGTTTCATAACATTTGTCCCGATTCTCTTGGTTTTGCTATCGCTAATTAATATTTATCTTAGTTATAAATTTGGGGATGTTACATTTGGCCGCTGGTTTCTGGTCATTATAGGATCAGATTTGTGTTCTTTAATAAGTGGTAAAACATGTATTAGATGTATAATTACTTAGGTAAAAGATTAGAAATTGATAGATTAGTAAAAATGGTAAAAGGTTAAGCATTTAGGACTAATCAAAGAAAGGTAAAAGAATAATCATATATTAGTAATTGAATTTAATTTCAAATGAGTAAAAATAAATTAGTAACATAAATCTCTAAGCTAGATGTTACCCAAACCGTAATTCTTAACTTTTGATCTTAACATTTCGCTAATTCTATGAGTTCTTGTAATTAAGGGAAAAGGTGATTTATTTTTTTGACCATAGGTAATCTTAGGTTTAATTACCTCTAGTAATTATTTTTAACCTTAGGTAATTAATTTTTAACTTAAGGTTAATGAATGAAATCAATTTGAGTCCAATTTGGGCTTTAACATATCTTCAATTACACAAGAAATCTTATTTAGCTCAAGTAGGGGTAAAAAGGTAATTTTATGTAAATACTTTCCAGAATTATCTGGACACTTTTAAATATCAAGTTATACTTGTAATAAACATTTTTAAACTTTTCGGGCACTAAGTTACCACGGGGGTAATTTGGTAATTTTTTACGTATAGTAAAAATTGGGAGTTGAGATTTTTACCATGACATCAACATAACACAAATAATCCCCTTCAAACATAAGATTATCCCCTTGATGATAGCCGGGATTTCGGGCAAAAGTGACCTCAGGGGCAATTTGGTCATTTGTGCTAAAAAAAATCGGGATTTGTAATTTTTGCACCGATTGCTACTCAGGCCTCATATAATGTTGTTCTAATGTTAAATTCCTTATTAAGGATTGTTCACCTTCAATTCTCATGCAAAAATTTACCTAGGGGCATTTTGATAATTTTACATAGCAGTAAAAATCAGGGCGTTACAGCACAGTCAATCATTTTATCATTATCATTTCATATCTCATCAATACATTCACATTTCTGTATATCACTTCATGTAACATAGACAATATCATGTAAATCTCATAGTAAACATTCTTATAGATAATTCACATTAAGCAACCTAAGTTATCAAGTTAGGTCTCTAGTGTTCCTAATAGGTTATGGATATCTTGGTATTATCTTTTTCTCTTAGTCTTCTTTGTACTCTTAGTATTTCCATTAATACATTAATACCCTTTAAGATATTTTTAGAGGTTTTTTATATATTTTTATTATGACTTTTATATATATCTCCTGAAGATTATTATTCTACTTAAATCCTTAAAATTATCTCTTTACAAGACTTAAATATTTTATTTAGAGTTCTGACATCTTTTAGAATAAAATTTGTAGCACTAACATCTTATATTAGTGTAAATCAACTGTAAATTGTGCATAGTAGGATTCCTAGGAAAGAGAGGTAGGTCACAATGGACACGCTTAAATACCAAGTCTTTCCTTAGCCAGAACCTTTCCAAATTGCACTCTCACAGTATCACGCTACCTTCAAGACTTTCTCAGCACACTGTCCCGAAAATATATCTCTCATTATGTATTTTCGTGGTGCAAAACTTTATGCATAGCATACATAAATGTGTTTGTAGATGTGTTAGCTTTTCCACAAAGTTGAAATCAGTCCATTTACATTTTTCTAGAGTGAGTTACACCTATTTTACTACTACAAGGTCAGATTAAGAGTTTTAGTCTTAGGTCTTAGGCTCTACTTTAAAAATTTATATCTTGAGCTAGGAAACTCCGTTTTAGATGATTCTTTTTTGAGAGTGTTCTACAATGAGTGTAGTTTATAATAAAAATATTTTCATTTCGAGATCCTTCATATTTTATGAACACTAATTTTCGAAGTAACTACTGCCAGAAATAACTAGAAATTCCAGCACCTGCCATGTTCATGTCTTAAGTTATCTTTATTAACTCAAGTTTCACATACAATCTTTTAAGTTATACTTGAGTTTGATAACATCATAAAAGTACTCATAGCAGAATAGAACATGTTGTGTTTTCTAAAAATATAATTATTCAAAACTTTTGACAATAACTCAAGTTTGAGGCATTCTATCCATGAGCAAAGTTAGAAGCCAACAATACTTGAACAAATAAAGAAGAAACTCCTACCTCTTGTGTAGGGTCTAAAAAAGGATCATTCTCTTCTTCCTTAAGTTTTGAACAAGAGTCTTTGGAGTGGATGACCCTCCTTGAATCTTGGCTCTAGAACTTTAGTGCTTAAGAAAATATTTCTCACTAGAGTTAAAGATTGTAACTCTTATGAGGGCTAGTGAAAGTTTGGACTTAGGATTTAAGTGTTTGGATGGAGTTTAGAGGATCAAGAGAAGTCTTTGAAGAACATAAGAAGAATGATAGAATAAGAAAGAAAGAACACTTAGGGAGTTTCTAAATTGAAGAGAGTTTGAGGAGTATTTATAGTGGAAAGATTAGAGAAAAAACAGAAGAAGGAAAGCACTTGGAGCATGATTTATGGAAACATGTTGGCTGAATTTTGGGATGAAAATGCTCCTTGTTTTGTGCAAACATATTGGATGAAAATGCTCCATGTTTTGTGCAAAGATGTTAGTGGAGATTTTCTAACCTTTAGTGCATGAATGTGGCTCAGAAATGTGTATGATGTATGTGGTTAAATTATTGTGTTATCATCTTAATCCAATGGCTTAGATTCATTCTTGTCTAAAGACAAGTCTAGGGATTTATACAAATGGCATTGTAGTAATTTCTTTAACTAAGACAAGGATATTTTTGTAATTAGACAATGATAGTGGTATTCTTGTAATTCCATTCATAGAGTAAGGGTATCTTCGTCATTTAACAAGGCAAGGGTAGTTTGGTAATTTCTTTTACATAGCAAGGGCATTTTCATAATTTCCACTAAGTGATGGCATTTTCGTAATTCTTTGCATTTTTCTCTAGACATACTTAAGTAGTCTATTTGTTGTGTTTCATAACATTTGTCCAGATTCTCTTGATTTTATTATCGCTAATTAAGATTAATATTTATCTTAGTTATAAATTTGGAGATGTTACACCTAACTTAATAGTGACCAACGAAACAAATCCCTACCGTCTAAGTAAATTATTTTCAACATACTAGCAGCCCAACTCCCTGTAAATACTGAGATTTTGCTAAACTCTGCCATTAATTCCACGTAAGATACTTGCAGATCACATATATAGAATTTTAGAACTGATGGGAATTATTAAAATTTAAGTTAATGAGCAAAGATCAGTCACACAACTACATAAAGCAACCCGAATAGCCTTGTACACAATAATAATTACAATGCAACATATTTTGGATGGGAGTTCACCTGTGAGAACTACGTGGATTAATAATGTTCAACTTTTTTTATTTTCTCTGTGACGGGAACACTTCCACAATTGCACATGGTGTTGCAGCAGGGGTAACGACTACGACTAGTTTCGGCTCCTAACCGATGCTGAAAGGAGCCCCTCATAGAGGATTATCTCACTGTGCCACTGGATTTTGTATAAATAGAAATTTCGACCTTCCCAATTATAATGTAGTAATTTACGACACAACCGGCACCATGAAAACCAGGCTGATGCCATCCACACAGCATACGTACGCATTACAAAGAATGAAAGATTGTTTCCTGCTTGGGCAAGACTGCATGACCGAGAGACCTACTCAGCTTTCCTTTGGTAATACAAGGCGGTCTTGGCCTTCAATAAGCTTTGCAGAACGAATAATATCACCAGTTTTTATCTGGGGGAGGATATCTCTCCCAGTGGTTGCGTATCTGCACATTTTAATAGCATAATAAAAAATGAAGAATTAAACACCGAAATTGATTATGTAGTGAGGCAAAGAATAGGCTTACCCAAAAACTGAAAATTGCCCCTCATCAAATGATATTCCTCCCAAGCCGGCCTACATAGAAGGAAAAGAATAAATGAATCTGTTGATATGGCTGCTTGTTTATCTTGTATATAATCCTATGGGAATAGATCCCGCATGTTAAATTTTTGTGACTTTGGCAAGTGTAATCTCTCCCCATTAAGTTTTGTAATCATATGTCAATAGTGCAAGATCACACATGATAACAATATGAAAATTTAACATGATAGGGTCTACTCCCATTATCCTATCATATTTATTGTATAAAGATTAAATTACATAGTTAACGGAAATTAAAGGCTAGATTAAAGATTTGGATCCTGAATTCATGGAATTCCCGTTGTGCAATGTGTAATTATATATACACTATGTTGAGAGCAATTTTCTATAAAGAAATTCATTCACACTTTAGAATTGGCACCGAAGGCCAATCCTAAGGTGTGTTAGAGGCCCCACTCCCCTATGGCAAAATTTTCTTCGGCTAAACAATGTCATGACTCCAATAAGCCATTATGCTGCATGCTCACTCCGACAAGGTCCAGCAGTTGTTTGCCACCTGTTTCTTCCTTTTTCTGCTGTTGTCAACCATTGTTTGGCACCGGCAAACGTTTTCCTACTTGTTTCCCAACAAGCGACCCCACCATTGTGGTCACTGCAATGAAATGGCGACAGAAGCACTTCCACTCTTCTTTGTTAAGAGTGCTGTCATCACCGCACATGGTGACGCGTCCTGCCGCCTTCTTCACCACTGTTCTCCTTGACATCTGAGTCCAGATCCACGATTGCACAGTGGATTCGAATATGTATTAAGTTGTGGATCTCGTTGCATTTTTCTTTCAGACTTCTTTTTTGCAGGCATTCCCTGATTTCGGTCTGCACAATGCCCTCTACTTGAGACAAACTCTGTAACTACCGGTTGGTGGAATGAATCCTTAGAACCTGCTAAAAAGAGTTTCATCTTCACCTTCCCAGGTACACCCACAATAACAACTGAGAGGTTGAACGGTCAGAATTATTTGGACTCATGTGTAGTTGATCTGGTTAAGTCCAAAAGACAATTCGATGAACCGGGTTGAAGAAAGTGATGCTAGCATGAGAAGACTGAGAGGGCCAATTATTAGTTGGTGTCCTTATTATGGCAGTCCATCAATCCCAAGTAGGTCCATTATCACTCCTATAAATCATTCTTCCGAGGTTTGGAAGATAGCTAGAAGTGTCCATGCCTTGCCCTCTAATAAAACGCAAACAAACATCGGGAAAATCAAGATGATTCTAGCGGCTATACAGTTGAATCTGTAAAATATTACCACTACATTCAAAATATACACGGTTTCCCTTTTACTAGAGGGATTACAGAAATTATTAGGTTTCTAGAATCAAGGGAAGCGAACAGACAGTAATAGAAACCTTCCTATAATAACCTAAGCTAAAAGGGAAAAAAACATAATTACATAATCAAACATATTTACATAATAATGAAAGCATTAAATTGAATTTAATGCCCAATTTTACACTGTCAACACTCCCCCTCAAGCTGGCTTGAAGATATCTTCCATGGACAATATATGCAGACTGCCCTGCAGTAGAAACATAGGAAATGCAGATTTGTCCTCTTTCAATCTTCTCCTTGATGAAGTGCTTGTACACCCCTACATGTTTTGTTTTGTCATGTAGAATTGGATTATATAAGCAATGGAAATGGCAAACTTATATTGTCATAGTACAGACAACGCTTCACACTCCAAGAGTTACAGATCTAAATTCAGTTTCTGCACTACTCCTTGCTACTAACATTCTGTTTTTTGCTTCTCCAACTAACAAGGTTTCCTCTAACAAAAGTACAATATCCTGATGTTGACCTTCGATCCATTACACTTCCAGCCCAATCTGCTTCAGGCCAGGCTTCTACTTGTAGATGCCCGTGGGCTTTGTAGAGTAGTCATCCTCCGGGAGATCCCTTCAAGTATCTAAGGATTCAGCTGACTGCATCTAAGTGTTCTGGACCTGGAGAGTGCAAGAATTGACTCACCATGCTTACAGCAAAAGCTATAGCCGGTCATGTATGAGATAGGTAGATTAGTCTACCCACTAGCCGCTGATATCTTCCCTCGTCAACCACATCTTCTGGTTCAGTTGGCTGAAAGTTGATGTTGGGTTATGGGTGTCTCGGCAGCTTTGCATCCAAGTAAAGCTGTTTCCTTCAAGAGATCAAGAATATATTTTCGCAGGTTCATAAAAATACCCTCCTTGGATCTAGCAAACTCAATTCCAAGGAAGTATTTTAGTGGACCAAGGTCCTTGATTTCAAACACTTTGGCAAGTTTCTCCTTTAAGTTTCCCAACTCCAGGTGATCATCACCTATCAAGATAATGTCATCTACATATACAATTAGAATTGCAAATTTTCTTTACAATGTGTGGCAGCTTGACTTTGAATATAGCCAAGCCCTTTTACAACTGTTCCAAAGCTTCTCTTGGAGATTGTTTTAGTCACACAGGGATTTCCTTAGTTTGCACACCTTATTTCTTCCATGGTTTCCCTGAAATCCTAGAGGAAGACTCACAAACACTTCCTCCTCTAGGTCTCCATTTAAAAGGTCATTCTTTACATCTAATTGATGTAGAGGCCAGTTAAAATTGACAGCAAGGGATAGTCAGATCCATATGGAGTTAGTGTTGAAATATGTTGAAATATATCTTACACATTTATGTTTGCATATCATATAGATTTGTTTTTTAGTCTTTTCATTTATTATGATAGGACAAGCTTAGGTAGGCTAGTATCTATTAGTATTTATTAGGTAGGTTTACACATTTGTTATGTGGGTCCTACAATGTATATATAAATTTGTACCTTCCTCTGTACAGATGAATTAAGTGATAGAATCACAAAACCTTCTATAACTACTCTCTTTTTTTAAGTCTGTTTTCCAAGTGTTAGCTTAGCAACTGGAGCAAAAGTCTCTTGATAGTCTACCCCATAGGTTTGAGTGAACCTGTTTGCTACCAACCTAGCTTTGTACCTTTCTACACTTTCCATCTGCCTTGCATTTAATAGTGAAAACCCACTTGCACCGAACCTATTTTTTATCATGTGGTAAGTCAACAATTTCCCAAGTCTCTTTTTCCTTGAGAGCATTCAACTCTTTTAAGACTGCTAATTTCCAGCTCGGGTCATCTAGTGCTTCCTCAATGTTTCTAGGCACAAATAGGTTTGTAGTATTAGAGACAGAGGCTTGATAGTTTTGGGAAAATTTTTATAGGAGACAGACTTGGAAACCAGATGATTTGTACTCATTTTGGGTGGGTTTTCAGTGCAGGTTCTGATTTCTTTCCTAAGAGCAATTGGCAGGTCAAAATTTGAGCTAAGAGATTCAGTATTACCTGGAAGTTCTCGAGATTCGTCTGCTGGACCTTCTATGGGGTCAGGCCGGCTTGGCGCAGAGATGATAGGTTGGACTTGGTTTCGTTTTGAGTGTTTTCTTTTATGTTGAGTATAAACATGAAGCTACTTTTCTGACTATGGTACGGTATTTCTTTCCCTGATTGGATACCATCTAAGTCTAGCATTAACTTCCCAGGTTCAAGGCTTAGATCTTCATGTCTGTGCTTGCTATGTTCATGCTTTAGTGCAGTGTCTTCAGTATGTAAAATGGGGATGGGTAGGGGTTCATTTTGCATAAATGTTATGCAGAAGATTGTCTTCATTGTCACTTTTCCCCCGGAGAGAATTTTTTTGAAAAAAAGGTTCGATGTTCCAAGAATGTGTTAGTATCCATTAGTTAGAGATTAGTTAGGGAAGTTAATTAGTTAGTTAGGGGATTAGTTAACTATAAATAAGGAAAATAGGAATTAGTTAGGGTGTCTTTGATCATTTGTAATTGAGTTTTAGAGAGATTGGAAACTCTATATTCTCCCAGGGTTCATACTTGTATCATTCCTCAGGGATCCTTGGGTATTACTAAGGGTTCTCACCAATAAAGAGTGTCATTCAATTTCAGTCCTAACAGAATGCAACATCCATATTGACATGTACCTTTTTTGTGATGGGGTTAAAACATTTGTATCCTCTTTGATTTGGTGCATATCCAATAAAAATGCACCTTTCAGCCCTAGGGTCAAGTTTGAACCGAGAAGGAGAGGATATATGTACAAAAGTAGTACAGCCAAAAACTTTCAAAGGTAAATCATTTTGCAATCTGAATGTGGGAGAAAAAAGTTTTAACAGTCTCCAACGGTGTGTAATTTAACACATGGGTGGGCATTTTGTTAAGGAGGTATGCTGCTGTTAGGGCAGCATGCCCCCACAAATATTTTGGAGCATTGCCCTCAAACATGATGGCATGGGCTACTTCAAGAAGGTGTATATTCTTCCTTTCGGCAGTGCCATTCTGTTGTGAAGGGCTTGGACATGTAGATTGATGCTGAATACCTTTGCTTAGGAGAAATTCATTCAAGGTCTTATTAAAATACTCAATTCCTTTATCGGTTCTCAAAATGGTGATCCTTGTGTCAAATTGGGCTTCAACCATTTGTGAAAACTTTTTAAAAATAGTAGGAACTTCAGATTTCTCATGCATAAGATAAATCCAACACAACCAGGTGTGGTCATCAATAAAGGTTACAAATTCCAAATTGAGTTGTAATTTTTTAGGGACCCCATACATCACTATGAATTATATGAAAGGGTTTGGATGCATGATAAGGTTGAGAAGAATAAGGGACACAATGACTTTTTGCAAGAACACAACTTCCACATTCAAAAGAAGAATGAACATTCTTAAATAAACTTGGAAACAAATGTTTAAGATATGGAGAACTAGGGTGCCCTAGTTTGCTATGCCAGAGCATTAGTTGATCCTACATGGGCAGAACTTATACCACTAAGGCCCTGAGCTATTTTATTCTCGAAGTCACCCTCAAGATAGTAGAGTCCATCTATCATCTCAACACTGCCACTCATCCTCCCCGAAGTCCAGTCCTAAAAAACACAGCCAATGTCCGAGAACCATGCACAGCAATGAGAATTCCTAAAAATTTTGCTGACATAGGAGGTTACATGCGAGTTTAGGCACATAAAGAACATCTTTTAGGCCAATGAGATTAGATAGAGTAATTCTACCTTTCCCTGCAATAGGTGAGAAACTACCATTTGCAAGTCTAATTTTTTCATTTCCAAAACAAGGAGAATAAGGGGTACCAGATTGAGAACTAGATTTTAACAACCTTATGAGTTGCTTGAGTTGTTATTTGCTGAAAGAGGCTGGACGAGGGAACACAGGACCAGATTTCCTTCTCTTCAAGTGTTCTAGTTTCTCATTAATTTTCCAGCATGTTTCTCAGGTATTACGGGACTTGTTGTAATGATCACACCAGAGGTGTGAAGGATTTTTCTGGCTTGCGAAACTTTTGTGGGCAGCAGCTTCCACCACAAGAGCATTGGTTTTGGGAAGAATTGGTTCTACCTTGGTCTTTTCCATCATCAAACTCCTATGAGTTTCTTCTCTTTGAACCTCTGGAAATACTTCACCAAGTGAAGGTAGAGTTGATCTCCCAATAATTCTTCCTTAAACCTCCTCAAGTTCTTCTTTGAGACTTGCAAGGAACTAGAATATCCTTCCCTCTTCAACTATCTTTTGGTGGTGTTTGGCATCCTCAGTCAACTTCCACATGTGTTGAAGAGATCAAGGTCCTGCCACGAACGTTTGAGGGAGTGGAAGTATTTTGTCACATTGTTTTCTCCTTGTCGAATTTGAGCTTGCAGAGTCAGATCATAGATTTGGGATTTATTTCCCAGGTCTGAGTACATTTTTGTGACACTACTCAGGTTTGGATAGCACATATAGTTGCAGCTAATATCTTCTTCCATTGGGTTCACCAGCGATGTCATCACCATGGAATTTTCAGCATCCCACATAGCATAATGACTGGCCATGTTAGCTCACTAGTGAGATATCCAAGCTTGCCTCTAACTCGGATGTACATTTGGACAGATTGTGACCAACGGACATAATTTGCCCCATTGAGGCGAATGGGGGTGATTTGGACCGAAAGGGAGTCGCTTGATACCACCCTCTACTCAGGTTTGGAGGTCATCAAGGTGGGAGTGACATTCTCCTTGTGCTGAGATGACTCATTCTTAAGGTATGTTTAGTAGGAGATGACTCATTCTTAAGGTATGTTTAGTTAGGGGATAAAAATAAGAGATAAATTTTCATAGATGAGCTCTTTGTATAAAATTACACATGAATCTTATTCATGGAAAATTTATTTCCATTTTTACTCCCCAACCAAACATACCCTTAGGGTTATTGCCGATTGAGGAATTGTCACTATAGCTGTGATAAAGTGCAGAGGCACAGGAAGAGACCTGCTCCTGACACCAAGTTGAATTTGTAAAATATTACTATTATATTCATAATATACATGGTTTCCCTTTTAATAGAGGGATTACAGAAATTAGGTTTCTAGAATCAAGGGATGCGGCAGCCCGGGAATCAGGAAACAGATACAGTAATAGAAACCTTCCTATAATAACCTAAGCTAAAAAGGGAAAAAACCATAATTACATAAACAAACATATTTACAGAATAATGAGCGCATTAAATTGGGTTTAATGGCCAATTTTACACTGTCAACATATACACTTCAGAAGGTGTTGGAGAAGCTAGATAACAAGTATATGGCCATTGTCCTCCTCCATGGTCGCCACAATAATTTTGAATCTATTTGGAACTAAGTCCTAGCAAACCCAAATATCCCTTCAATGAAGGACCCCAATGACCATCTGTTACAGTTTCCTACACAGAGCCATCCCTCGGCTTTGGTTCTTAAACAGGTTCATGATCATCGACTTTTTTTCTCAAACTTAGTGGAGGTCAAGGTTGTGAATGTGGAAGAGGCCATGGATGTGGTCACCCTCAATGTTCCCATGGCAACTGCTTTGGATATTCTATGGGTCAGCATTATTATCTGATTGGCTTACTAGAGAAATCTGCAAATTTCACTCAATCTTGGACAATGTTGACAGAAGAATTGATTCTGGATGTAATCATTAGACAATTCTGTCAAGTTATGAGTATAAGGAGAATCTCAAACTAAAGGCAGCCCAACAAGCTTCATCATCAATTGTTATAGCTCATGCCAGTAATTCTATGATTTGCCTCTGACAATCTTCATCTATTGGGCCTTGAATTTTGTATTAAAGTGCTGTCGATCATTTAGCAGGTAGTCCTTCCCTTTTCTCAAAACCATCCTCTCTCCAGATACTACAGCACATTACCCTTGCCATTTGCCATCATCTGTTTCAAACAATCAAGTAATTCATTCCATTTTGTTAGTTAGTGAGCCCCTTAATATTGTTCCTCCTTAAGTCTCTGGATCCACCTATTTTGTACATGATCTTCTCACGGTCTAGATAAGTCACTTCAGGGCCCTAAGATTACTTACCTGTGTAGTAGTCTTGATACATATGGCATGTAGGAACCAACTTGACGGGGAATGATGATATGGCTGATTTGTTTATCTTGTAAATAATCTTATTATATTTGTTATATTAAGATTGGATTAGATAGTTACCAAAAATCAGACACTAGAACAAAGATTCAAATCCTAAATTTATGGGATTTTGTTACAGACCATAAGTTTGGCACTGTCTACGTAAGGGGGAACAAGGAGGGCGCTGATGGGCCGGTGCAGGCCCAGAAGCACCACCTGCAGCAGGGAATTAGGATTGCAGCTGTAGGGTAGTTAATAAACAAGTGGAAGGAGGGAAGTTTGGAGGGAAAAGTAGTTAGTGAATTAGCAAATGTATAAATAGGAGAAGAATAAGCATCGTAGAGTGTAAGATTCATTTTGTAACCAACTCAGAAATTAGAGATTTTCTTCCCTTAGGGATCTTGTATTCATGACTCTAAATCCTTGGTGATTTACCAGGAATATGATCAATAAAACTACTCTTTCTGCTATTTGAGATTAGACCTAAAAAATGGTATCAGATTTCTTGTGAATCCTGGGAATTTCGCTTCAATGGCGGCGAAGAATGACAAGAAATTTGAAGCTCTCGATGCTGCGTTCAATGTGCTGCAATTACAGCAAGATGAGGATCGCATAAGCGTCGCTACGTCCATGGCGGAGATTGTGGCCTCGTTTAAGTCTTTGACCACGCGATTAGAGGCGATAAAGAAGCTCATGGATCGCGATTCCTCTCCGATGCACAAACAGCATCAAGATCTTAATTGCGATACGAATTCGCATGGCTTCTAGGATCGCAACAATCAGTAGCAATAGAAGCATTGGGGATTAGGGAGTGATGGTGAGTGTTTCATGAAAGCCATGCTCATCACTGTCAATTCGATCAATAGCAGAGAATTGAGGTGCCGGTGTTCCAAGGCAAGGGCGCTTATGCATGGATATACAACATTGAGCGCTATTTTCAGGTAAGGGAGGTACCTCAGAATCAATGTGATAGAACCCACAGAAAGAAACCAAAGAAATGAAGAATGAAGTATTATTCACACCCTTGAATTGAGATCGATATGATTTTCAGCCAAGAAAGAAGAGAGAAACAATATAGGAAATGCAAGAAATAAGAAGAGCCTCTGAGCACTATAGCAGTCTAGCTCTCCTAATACCCAGCCAATATTTTGCCTAACCAACTTTCCCTATTCCCTTCCCTTATATACTATTCACATCAGCATGTGCATATGCTGTTACTGTAACGCCCCGATTTTCTGCTAGAGTGAAAATGACCGAAATGCCCCTGAGGTCATTTTCGGCCCAGAATTCGAGGAAAGCCGATCTGGAAATACTCGAAGGGCAAACTCAATGTTGGAAGGGGATTAGATGACCTGTGTACCTTTCCAGAATCGAAAATCTCGTTTTCGAGTTTTCGGGTCAAAATGACCAAAACGCCCCTGCGGTGTTTTACCTATTTGCAAGTGCCGGATGAACCCGAAACTTCTCTAGATGGTTTTAAAAGGCATTTTTATGTATTCTACGACCTCAGTTTTAATTATGGAGGTCCCGGGCAAAATTAGTGCAAAATTACGATTTTACCCCTAGTTTCGTGTTTTTACGCTTAATCGCGTGATTAAGCAAACCTAAGCAATATTAGGCTCTAATCGAAGATTAATTAATTTCCATAATTAATCTTGAGTCAAAATAATTTATTAAAGTTGATTAGAACCTAAAAGTGCTTAATTACAACTTAAAATCTTATTTTAAATTCAAGATTTCTAGTCATGGAATCTTGAATAGTGTTTTCTCTCTCCAATTCCTTAAATTATGGAATTTTGTCTACATTGTTTTATTCATAAAAGAATTTAAAATCTCCTAAATATGTATGAGTACTCCTTAATCATGTCATAAAGGTTCCTAATCACATTCTTAGTCACCTAAACTTATGCTTAATGACTCCTAACCTTACACCTAAGCTAATACACCCCTAAACACATCACTAACACACTATTACATGACCAAAACTCCCTCCTCCCTTGCTGCATCAGACCTGCACGAAATTCATCATCCATTTTATCACAATTTAATTTTATTTCACACTCCAAAGACTATGGTTGAAGCCATGTCATCAAAGTGCAATTCTCTCACCTCATGTTCCATGAGGATTCATTCTCCTCCATACATGCCTCACCTCATGTTCCATGAGGATTCATTCTCCTCCTCTCATTCACTCTTATTCTTCTCTATAAATACCATGCCTAGATGAACCTTTGCTACACTTTGTTCATTTGCTAAGTTTAGTTTTTTAGTTTTTCTCTAAGTTCTTCCTTTTTCTCTCAAATCTCAAGAGCATTCTTCTTCTTCATCTTCTTCTTTTTCCTTTTGAAACATCATCACACAACCTTGAAACACCACCCCACCACCTTGGATCATCATACAAACACCTAAACTTCCATTCTCAAACACAAGCTCACCAAGAACACATTTTCTTCCTTTTTCTTTCATCAAGGCCGAATCATCATCACCACCCTAGGAGGTGTTGCTCGTATCATTTTCATCTTCAAGTCCAAGCTTTTTGTCTTCACTCTAGGTAGGAGTGTTTTCTAAACTTTGTCTTCTTGAAAATGAGTTCTTTCTAGCTTTCTCTTGGGTTTTCTTTTTGAAACTTTCCTTGGTTTCCCTTTCTTGTATTTTCGGCCTCTTGGCCTTGATGAGTACATGATAGCTCAATGATGAGGACTCCTAGATAATGACTATGTGTTCATCTCAAAGGAAACTCTAGAGCTTGAGGTTTTATTTTCTTTGAGTTCCAACTTTATTTTCTAACTCAAAAATGATTTTTACTCAAGAATACCTTTACTTTTCTTGCTATTATGATTTCGGTTTCTTTGTTCCTTTCTTTAACATTTCGGTTACCATTTTCCTTTTTGATCTTTGAAGTTTTATTTGTTCAAAAAGTTTTGCTTTCTTTGAGCTTGATGATGATGTTCAAGAACCTCATAATTCCTTTGAGAACTTGGTTCAAGAACTCTAAAGCTCTCTTTGTAATGAGATATGTGTTGGGTTATTATGTTGTTAAAGTCTTGGATGAGCTTTAGATCACCTTAAAATGAACCTTGCATCATGTTTATTTTATGCTTTGCACATCATGTTTACTTTCTTTGCTATCACTAAGTACCAAGGTAATAAAGGAACTTGCATTATCATGTTTATATTTCAAGTTCTCACCTAAATATCAAAGATAATAATATAATGCATACCATATTTATTTTATGCTTTGCACATCATGTTTACTTTCTTTGTTATCACTAAGTACCAAGGTAATAAAGGAGCTTGCATTATCATGTTTATATTTCAAACTATGCATTATCATGTTTATGTTTCAAGTACTCACCTAAATATCAAAGATAATAATATAATGCATCACATATTTATTTTATGCTCTCACTTTACTTTCTAGCAAAAACTAAAACAAGTGCATGAGCATGTTTATTTTTATGTCATCACTTTAATGAACCTAGAGCTCAAAGACTTGCCCATTGTTGTCTCAACAAAGGTCTAAAAATATTTATTGCTTTTGGTCCCTATTTCGGCCCTAAGAGGCTTTGGTGTTTCCAAGTATTGAAAACTATGTTTTATAATTTTTCTGAGTTTATGTAAGTATAAGAAATATGTAGAACTAAGTTTTATGAATTTAGGACCTCTTGAGATAAAAATGATTTAGCTATTACCCTCTTAAGTATTTTTATGATTTTAGGTGATAAAAGTGTCCATAAATGAGTTTTGAAAGTTGAAAAAGGTTCCAAGAGAAACTAGTATTGTATGTGCTTTAGAAATTGTGTTTCATGTATTTTATGGAGATGTTTGTTTCGGTTCTGCCTTGCAATGTTTGGCCACTGTATGAGCTGTGTTAATAATGATAAGATGCTTATGTTTGAGTAAAAATAATGTTAAGACTCATATGTGAAAGATAGGATAAGTTAGGAACTAGAAAAGAATTAATTTGAGAGTTTTAGATCCCTTAATGATGGAATTTTCTGGATTCTGTCCAGCAAGGTTTAGAAATGATAATCATGGTTCTAAATTAGTTTAAATGTGTAGGAATGACTCATAATTGGTTTAGGGCTTAATCTTGATGCTTTAGGAACAAATTGGACTTAGAAAGAGTCATTGTTGTGACTCCTAGGTACCCGTAAAGTTGGAATTGTAAATTCTGCATCCTTGAGGTCTAGAGATGTTCTTGACCATAGTGTGAGGTGAGAAATACTTAGTTATAACCTCATAGGTTCCCAAGAGACTAGGTTTTGATTATTTATAACTTAGATTGTGAGTTAAGGACCTTAAGGGTCGATGCATAAGATATTAAGAAGTCTTGAGTTTTTATGATGCTTAATTTTATGCAAGTATGATATATGATACATGAGCTTTATCTATGTGAGTATGATGTGTTTAAAATATATGCTATGATGAGTTTGGAATATATGCTATAATCTATGTAAGAATGATGAGTTTGAAATATATGTGATGATGTTTATCTATGTGAGAATGATGTATTAGAAGAATATGCTTGATGATGCATGAACCCTAAAATGTTTTATTGATGATACGTGAGGAAATGATTATTGAGATGTTAAGTTGTGTGATTAGCTTGTGGCATAAATTTTGGTTTGAAGGAAATTCAGTTTAACAGCCGTTATGCTGCCGAATTTCTATCAAACCTAAAAGAGTTGAAAAATGTTTTAAAGTACCATATGAGTTGAAAACCCTGGGTGACACTGGTTCGGCCGAGCACCCCCAAGATATTTTTATGTGACAAGCATTGAGACGTACTTCTCCTGCTACGGTGAAGAGGAGGCAAATCCGTGAGGGTATGTGCAGATGCAGCCTTACCAAAGCGGACAATTCGTTGTGCACTCGAGGCCAGTAGAACGTTTCAAAGAATTAAATATGTTTATGTTACCCCCTCATTTTACCCCATATTAAATCTAGTGACGACTAGTTAGGATTGAGCTCATTCCTAGGCGATTAGGTGAGACGGAGATAGGAGGTTATGATAAAAATCGCCGGGGCGATGTATTGGTTGGAAATAGGTGGATATGTTTTAAGAGGGTGGTTTTTGAGAAAAAGAACAAAAGAGATATGATGCTTTTAAGTCATATAAGTATGAGAAAAGTAAGAGTTGTAATATGCCCTTATGCCACTTGCATGAATCTAAATTGTTGTGATTTGTTGATTTATGTGCTCAAGTATTGCCATACATTCATGCTTAAACATGTTGCATTCATGACATCAAGATGCATACTAAAAGAAATGGACCTTGGATATATAGTTTCATAAACCCTAATAATGAATCTCATATGCATGAACACCTTTTATAAATAAACCCAAGGTTCCTGAGGATGTGAACGATGTAACCCTAGAATAGGAGATTCCTCTTGAGATTCTTTAGTAAGATTCTCACTCTTTTCTCTTCTTTTTCTCGCTTAGTCACATCTTGAGAGACTGATGGCGACATTCGTGGTCTTCATTGACACATCCGTCCGAGAGGCCCCTAACGAGGAGTTCACGCTCAGTCTACACGTATGCCCACTCCTCGCCGCCTATGCGTTCTTGGATCGATTACACTCCATTTCCCGGGTTCTAGTAGCAGATGTTTTAGGGAGGCTTAGTGCACACTCTCACATGTAGACCGGATAAACCTGCTTTTGTTTTGAGGTTATTCAGTATAGGCGCACTCGGGTAGTGATGGTTTACTTTATGTTACTTTACGTTTCTCTGTTTCTATTGTACTTCCTTTCTTTGTATTACAAGCTCTGCCAGTCCCAATGAGGGTATGACTACTTATGTATTCTAAGTTATGTTATTAATGAAACGTTTCTCTTGTTGTGATGATTTATGCTCAGCTGTTATATGTTTTCATTTCTGTGTTTCTCTATGAGCGTTAAGCGTGCTTTATATTCCTATTATTCGATTAGACTAAGAACGTGGCTCTCACTTTGTTGTGTGTTTTAAAAAAAAAAAATTTACTCGTAATTTTCCTTTAGTATTTTAAGAAAAGGATGAGACTATGAAGTAATAGCCTAATGTTTAACCTAATGTGTTCTAGAAAGTTGGGTTAAAAATTAGGGTGTTACATTATGGTATCGAGAGCGATTCGATTCTCATGGAGCCTGAGGATTGGACTGACTATGCTTTATGAGCATAATACGATAGTTATGTCATGTGTTAAAGCTTGCTAGGAATAAGCTATAGGATAGACATACATGACCGGCCGTTGTTCTGCGTGTGCCATGGTAACTAGCTCATTTCACATGGAATGTTGGGCACGATCAACTCGGTGTTTCTTTGTTTGATGTGTTTAGGAACCAATGCCACCGACGACGACCTAGGGCTACGTAGGAGATAATCAAGACAATGCGATCGCTTCTTGCTGTTCGTGACATGGCCCGAGCCATGGAACGTATGTTCGAAGGATGAATCAACAAGCGCTGCTGCTCTGCTCCCCCTATTCTTTGAAGCAATCGAGCAAGCCCGCCGGTGAGTTCCGTAAAGCGAATCCACCGGTGTTCAGAGGGCCTGGATCCCGACAAGGCCGACGAGTGGATCAAGGATATGGAGAAGATCTACTCCGTGGTTGTGCGCTCGGAGGAACAAAAGGTTACTTTCTTTGCCTTCATGCTGAAATCTGACGCCGAGTTCTGGTGGACCGGCACCCGAAGACTGCTAGAAGCTGCTGCGAACGTCATTGGTAGGAAGCTATTCAAGACCTACTTCTACGAAGTATTTTCGAGTCTGTGAGGAATGCAAAGGACATCGAATTCATGCAACTGACCCAGGGTGGGTCTTCTGTCGCCCAGTACACGGCAAAGTTCGAGGAGCTAATCAAGTTCTCGCGAGTGTTTCAAGGGAATCCAGATGAAGTATGGAAGTGCGTCAGAAATGCGAGGGGGTTGATCGCGAGTTGAATTACGCAGTAGCACACATGGAGATTAGGGACTTTCCAACCCTAGTCAACAAGTGTCGCATCATGGAAGAAGGCCGGAAGAAGATCAATGCTTCAAGGGCAGAACGAGCCAAGGGGCTAGGACCTCAAGCCCCAAGGTTCAAGCCACGTACCAAGGAACCACTACAACCCCTACCAGAGCAACCAGTTCAGGCAACAACCAACACATCAACAACAACAACGACTACCATTCCCTCAGCAGACTAGACCTCAAGCACGACCATCTTTTCAACATAACGGTCAGAGGAACTTCAACAACAACCAACAACGAGGGCCGGGCGGTCCTCGGTTTAACCAAGGAGGGTCCAGCGGGGCCAAGAACAAGGCGCCACAAGGAACCCCTGCTGCTTACCCCGGAGCTGCACCTATGGATGTCTGTCCCAAGTGCGGGAAGAATCACGGGAACCGCCCATGCCTAGCCGGTCAGAACGCGTGTTTCAAGTGTGGCAAGCCTGGCCACTATGCGAAGGACTGCACTAGCAAAGGGACACCGAACCAGAACCCCCGACCACAACACCAAGGAAGAGTCTTCACCCTCAACACGGAAGACGCCCAGAAATCCAACGATCTCATTCAAGGTATGTGCAAAGTAAATGGTAAACCCTTAGCGTACTATATGACTAGGTGCTACTCATTCTTTTATATCACTTGCTAGTGTCGAGTCCTTAAATCTGAGAGTCTCTAAACTTCCTTTTGATCTTATTGTTTCTACTCCTACCAATCGTCCTATTAATACTTGTCATTGTTGTTTAAACTGTCATCTTGTTGTAGAAAATAGGTCCTTTAACATAGATTTAATTTGTTTACCCTTGAAAGACATAGGAATTATCTTAGGCATGGATTGGCTTCACGCCAACAGTGTGTTACTAGACTGTGGAACCCAAACCGTAGTTTTTCCTTCTCCTCCCGAAAACATCACTCGACCCATTAGGTTGTACCTAAACTATGTAGTGGTCTTCTGTAGTGGGGAGAAAACGATGGGATATGTTCTCCTAGCCGCTTGCGATGTAGACTTTGAGCAAAACCTAGGTGAGATACCTGTGGTGAGAGACTATCCCGAAGTATTAGGATGAGATACCCGAATTCCCTCCCAAAAGAGAAGTTGAGTTCTCCATAGAATTGGTTCCTGGAACAGGACCAATCTCTATTGCCCCATATAGGATGTCACCCATGGAGCTAGCAGAACTAAAAACCCAGTTGGAGGAACTGTTGGAGAAAAGTTTTATAAGGCCGAGTGCTTAACATTGGGGCGCTCCGGTCTTATTTGTGAAGAAGAAGGATGGAAGTATGAGGATGTGTATAGATTATAGGCAGTTGAACCAAGTGACCATAAAGAATAAGTACCCATTGCCTAGGATTGATGATCTTATGGACCAGTTGAAAGGAGCTTGATAGTGTTTTCTAAGATCGATTTGAGGTGCAGTTACCATCAGATTAGGGTTAGAGATTCGGACATTCCTAAAACCGCCTTTCGAACTCGGTATGGACACTTTGAGTTCAATGTGATGTCTTTCGGTTTGACGAATGCTCCATGATTTTTATGGATTACATGAATAGGATCTTTCGACCCTATTTAGATCAATTCGTGGTTGTGTTCATAGATGATATTCTCATCTATTCGAAAACCCACGAGGAGCATGAGCGTCATTTGAGGCTGGTTTTAGAGGTACTAAAAGTGAAGAAGTTATGCATAAAGCTTTCTAAGTGTGGATTTTGGTTAGAGGAAGTAAAGTTCTTAGGACATGTTGTGTCAAAAGGTGGCATAACTGTCGACCCAAGTAAGATAGAAGCTGTGATGAATTGGGATAGACCAACCTCAGAATCGAGATTAGAAGCTTTTTGGGTTTAGCTGGTTATTACCGTAGGTTTATCAAAGGATTTTCCCGATTAGCCCTACCCTTAACCAAGCTCACTAGGAAGAATACCCGTTTGAGTGGAACACCGAATGTGAAAAGAGTTTCCTAGAGCTTAAGGAAAAGCTCACCTCAACCCCGGTTTTGGTTTTACCCGACCCCAATGTACCCTTTGAGGTATATTGTGATGCTTCTGGCAAGGGTTTAGGTTGTGTGTTGATGCAGAATAGGCAAGTGGTAGCCTATGCATTCAGACAACTCAAGCCCCACGAGGTAACCTACCCCACCCATGACCTAGAGTTAGCAGCCATCGTGTTTGCCCTCAAGATGTGGAGACACCATTTGTATGGTGTAAGGTTTGAAGTGTTCTCCGATCATAAGAGTCTCAAGCATCTCTTTGATCAAAGGAGTTAAACATGAGGCAGAGGAGATGGATGGAATTCCTCAAGGACTATGATTTCGGCTTAAGTTACCACCCCGGCAAGGCTAATATAGTCGCCGACGCCTTAAGTCGAAAATCGTTATGTTTGTCAAGTATGATGGTTAATGAAGTTGGGTTAATAGAACAGTTTAGGAATATGAATGCAGGGATGTATGTGACTGAGAATGGCATCGTGATGAGTCATCTCACGGTGACCAGTGGGTTTAAGCAAAGGATCATGCTTGCCCAAAGAGAAAATGAGGACTTTATGGAGACAATAGAGGCGATTAAGGCCGGTAAATTGAAGGGTTTTGAGCAAGGCCCCGATGGTTGTGGAGGTTTGAGGGGCTTAATCTGCTGCCCCAAGATGGCGACCTCAGAGAAAATCTTGGAGGAGGCTCATAAGAGTCACTTTGCCATTCATCCTGGTGCTACCAAGATGTATCAGGACTTAAAGAGGATGTTTTGGTGGCCGGACTAAAGAAGGATGTGGTCGCTGGGTAAGTAAGTGTTTGGTCCGCCAAAAGGTTAAGATCGAACACCAAAAACCTTCGGCATGTTGCAACCCCTGTCAATCCCCTCGAGTGGAAGTGGGAGAGTATATCGATGGACTTCGTGACAGATTGCCAAAGACCCAAGCTGGCCATGATCTTTGTATGGGTGATAGTGGATCGGCCCGACCAAGTCGGCTCACTTTCTACCTATTCAGTCACGTACTCATTGGATAAATTGGCTCAACTTTACATCCAAGAGATAGTAAGGTTGCATGGAGTGCCGTCGACGATAATCTCGGATAGAGATCCGCGGTTTACGTCACGTTTTTGGGGAGCCTTTCAAGAGGCATTTGGTTCAAAGCTGTGCTTGAGCATCGCTTACCACCCACAGACGGATGGCCAATCGGAAAGAACCATCCAAACCCTGGAGGATATGCTGAGAGCCTGTGTCTTGGACCAGAAAGGAAGTTGGGATAAGTACATGCCATTAATCGAATTTGCGTATAACAACAGTTATCACGCAAGTATCGGTATGGCACCGTACGAAGCATTGTATGGAAGAAAGTGCCAATCACCCTTGTGTTGGTATGAACCCGAAGAACAAAGTGTCTTAGGACCTGATATAGTGAGGGAAACGACGGAGCAAATCAAAAGGATTAAGGATAGAATCCTAACTGCTCAAAGTCGGCAAAAGAGCTATGCGGACAAAAGGCGTAAGCCCTTGGAGTTCCAAGAAGGAGAACATGTATTTCTAAGAATCACTCCCACTACAGGAATAGGAAGAGCCATGAAAGTCAAAAAGTTGAGTCCCCGATTTCTCGGCCCCTTTGAAATTCTTCAGAGAATCGGATCTGTAGCCTACAAAATAGCCTTGCCACCCAATCTGTCAAATCTTCATGATGTCTTTCACGTCTCTCAGTTGCGTAAATATGAGTCCGACCCTAGTCATGTCCTAGAACCAGAGCATGTACAGTTAAGAGAGGACCTCACTTTCAATGTACCTCCTACGAGGATCGTGGATCACGGGGTCAAGCAGTTAAGGAACAAGTCTGTTCCTTTGGTGAAAGTGGCGTGGGGACGAGACAAGACAGAAGAGTATACAAGGGAGCTGGAGTCAGAAATGAGGACGAAGTATCCAGAGCTTTTCTAAGGTAACGAATTTCGAGGACGAAATTCTTTTTAAGGAGGGGAGTAATGTAACGCCCGATTTTTACGCTAGAGTGAAAATGACCGAAATGCCCCTGAGGTCATTTTTCGCCTGCACGAGGAAAGCCGATCTGCCAGTACTCGAAGGGCAAACTCAAGGTTGGAAGGGGATTAGATGACCTGTGTACCTTTCCGGAATCGAAAATCTCGTTTTGAAGTTTTCGGTCAAAATGACCAAAACGCCGCAGTGTTTTACCTATTTGCAAGTGCTTAGGATGAACCCGAAACTTCTCTAAATGGTTTTAAAAGGCATTTTTATGTATTCTACGACCTCAGTTTTAATTATGGAGGTCCCGGGCAAAATTAGTGCAAAATTACGATTTTACCCCTAGTTTCGTGTTTTTACGCTTAATCGCGTGATTAAGCAAACCTAAGCAATATTAGGCTCTAATCGAAGATTAATTAATTTCCATAATTAATTTTGAGTCAAAATAATTTATTAAAGTTGATTAGAACATAAAAATCTTATTTTAAATTCAAGATTTCTAGTCATGGAATCTTGAATAGTGTTTTCTCTCTCCAATTCCTTAAATTATGGAATTTTGTCTACATTGTTTTATTCATAAAATGAATTTAAAATCTCCTAAATATGTATGAGTACTCCTTAATCATCTCATAAAGGTTCCTAATCACATTCTTAGTCACCTAAACTTATGCTTAATGACTCCTAACCTTACACCTAAGCTAATACACCCCTAAACACATCACTAACACACTATTACATGACCAAAACTCCCTCCTCCCTTGCTGCATCAGACCTGCACGAAATTCATCATCCATTTTATCACAATTTAATTTTATTTCACACTCCAAAGACTATGGTTGAAGCCATGTCATCAAAGTGCAATTCTCTCACCTCATGTTCCATGAGGATTCATTCTCCTCCACACATGCCTCACCTCATGTTCCATGAGGATTCATTCTCTTCCACTCATTCACTCTTATTCTTCTCTATAAATACCATGCCTAGATGAACCTTTGCTACACTTTGTTCATTTGCTAAGTTTAGTTTTTTAGTTTTTCTCTAAGTTCTTCCTTTTTCTCTCAAATCTTAAGAGCATTCTTCTTCTTCATCTTCTTCTTTTTCCTTTTGAAACATCATCACACGACCTTGAAACACCACCCCACCACCTTGGATCATCATACAAACACCTAAACTTCCATTCTCAAACACAAGCTCACCAAGAACACATTTCCTTCCTTTTTCTTTCATCAAGGCCGAATCATCATCACCATCCTAGGAGGTGTTGCTTGTATCATTTTCATCTTAAAGTCCAAGCTTTTTGTCTTCACTCTAGGTAGGAGTGTTTTCTAAACTTTGTCTTCTTGAAAATGAATTCTTTCTAGCTTTCTCTTGGGTTTTCTTTTTGAAACTTTCTTTGGTTTCCCTTTCTTGTATTTTCAGCCTCTTGGCCTTGATGAGTACATGATAGCTCAATGATGAGGACTCCTAGATAATGACTATGTGTTCATCTCAAAGGAAACTCTAGAGCTTGAGGTTTTATTTTCTTTGAGTTCCAACTTTATTTTCTAACTCAAAAATGATTTTTACTCAAGAATACCTTTACTTTTCTTGCTATTATGATTTCGGTTTCTTTGTTCCTTTCTTTAACATTTCGGTTACCATTTTCCTTTTTGATCTTTGAAGTTTTATTTGTTCAAAAAGTCTTGCTTTCTTTGAGCTTGATGATGATGTTCAAGAACCTTATAATTCCTTTGAGAACTTGGTTCAAGAACTCTAAAGCTCTCTTTGTAATGAGATATGTGTTGGGTTATTATGTTGTTAAAGTCTTGGATGAGCTTTAGATCACCTTAAAATGAACCTTGCATCATGTTTATTTTATGCTTTGCACATCATGTTTACTTTCTTTGCTATCACTAAGTACCAAGGTAATAAAGGAACTTGCTTTATCATGTTTATATTTCAAGTTCTCACCTAAATATCAAAGATAATAATATAATGCATACCATATTTATTTTATGCTTTGCACATCATGTTTACTTTCTTTGTTATCACTAAGTACCAAGGTAATAAAGGAGCTTGCATTATCATGTTTATATTTCAAGCTATGCATTATCATGTTTATGTTTCAAGTTCTCACCTAAATATCAAAGATAATAATATAATGCATCACATATTTATTTTATGCTCTCACTTTACTTTCTAGCAAAAACTAAAACAAGTGCATGAGCATGTTTATTTTTATGTCATCACTTTAATGAACCTAGAGCTCAAAGACTTGCCCATTGTTGTCTCAACAAAGGTCTAAAAATATTTATTGCTTTTGGTCCCTATTTTGGCCCTAAGAGGCTTTGGTGTTTCCAAGTATTGAAAACTATGTTTTATAATTTTTCTAAGCTTATGTAAGTATAAGAAATATGTAGAACTAAGTTTTATGAATTTAGGACCTCTTGAGATAAAAATGATTTAGCTATTACCCTCTTAAGTATTTTTATGATTTTAGGTGATAAAAGTGTCCATAAATGAGTTTTGAAAGTTGAAACAAGTTCCAAGAGAAACTAGTATTGTATGTGCTTTAGAAATTGTGTTTCATGTCTTTTATGGAGATGTTTGTTTCGGTTCTGCCTTGCTATGTTTGGCCACTGTATGAGCTGTGTTAATAATGATAAGATGCTTATGTTTGAGTAAAAATAATGTTAAGACTCATATGTGAAAGATAGGATAAGTTAGGAACTAGAAAAGAATTAATTTGAGAGTTTTAGATCCCTTAATGATGGAATTTTCTGGATTCTGTCCAGCAAGGTTTAGAAATGATAATCATGGTTCTAAATTAGTTTAAATGTGTAGGAATGACTCATAATTGGTTTAGGGCTTAATCTTGATGCTTTAGGAACAAATTGGACTTAGAAAGAGTCATTGTTGTGACTCCTAGGTACCGTAAAGTTGGAATTGTAAATTCTGCATCCTTGAGGTCTAGAGATGTTCTTGACCATAGTGTGAGGTGAGAAATACTTAGTTATAACCTCATAGGTTCCCAAGAGACTAGGTTTTGATGATTTATAACTTAGATTGTGAGTTAAGGACCTTAAGGGTCGATGCATAAGATATTAAGAAGTCTTGAGTTTTTATGATGCTTAATTTTATGCAAGTATGATATATGATACATGAGCTTTATCTATGTGAGTATGATGTGTTTAAAATATATGCTATGATGAGTTTGGAATATATGCTATAATCTATGTAAGAATGATGAGTTTGAAATATATGTTATGATGTTTATCTATGTGAGAATGATGTATTAGAAGAATATGCTTGATGATGCATGAACCCTAAAATGTTTTATTGATGATACGTGAGGAAATGATTATTGAGATGTTAAGTTGTGTGATTAGCTTGTGGCATAAATTTTGGTTTGAAGGAAATTCAGTTTAACAGCCGTTATGCTGCCGAATTTCTATCAAACCTAAAAGAGTTGAAAAATGTTTTAAAGTACCATATGAGTTGAAAACCCTGGGTGACACTGGTTCGGCCGAGCACCCCCAGGATATTTTTATGTGACAAGCATTGAGACGTACTTCTTCTGCTACGGTGAGGAGGAGGCAAATCCGTGAGGGTATGTGCAGATGCAGCCTTACCAAAGCGGACAATTCGTTGTGCACTCGAGGCCAGTAGAACGTTTCAAAGAATTAAATATGTTTATGTTACCCCCTCATTTTACCCCATATTAAATCTAGTGACGACTAGTTAGGATTGAGCTCATTCCTAGGCGATTAGGTGAGACGGAGATAGGAGGTTATGATAAAAATCGCCGGTGCGGTGTATTGGTTGGAAATAGGTGGATATGTTTTAAGAGGGTGGTTTTTGAGGAAAAGAACAAAAGAGATATGATGCTTTTAAGTCATATAAGTATGAGAAAAGTAAGAGTTGTAATATGCCCTTATGCCACTTGCATGAATCTAGATTGTTGTGATTTGTTGATTTATGTGCTCAAGTATTGCCATACATTCATGCTTAAACATGTTGCATTCATGACATCAAGATGCATACTAAAAGAAATGGACCTTGGATATATAGTTTCATAAACCCTAATAATGAATCTCATATGCATGAACACCTTTTATAAATAAACCCAAGGTTCCTGAAGATGTGAACGATGTAACCCTAGAATAGGAGATTCCTACTGAGATTCTTTAGTAAGATTCTCACTCTTTTCTCTTCTTTTTCTCGCTTCCGTCACATCTTCAGAGACTGATGGCGACATTCGTGGTCTTCATTGACACATCCGTCCGAGAGGCGCCCCTAACGAGGAGTTCACGCTCAGTCTACACGTATGCCCACTCCTGCCGCCTTGCGTTCTTGGATCAGTTACACTCCATTTCCCCGGGTTCTAGTAGCAGATGTTTTAGGGGAGGCTTAGTGCACACACTCACATGTAGACTGGATAAACCTGCTTTTGTTTTGAGGTTATTCATTATAGGTGCACTCGGGTAGTGATGGTTTACTTTATGTTACTTTACGTTTCTCTGTTTCTATTGTACTTCCTTTCTGCTGTATTACAAGCTCTGCCCGTCCCAATGAGGGTATGACTACTTATGTATTCTAAGTTATGTTATTAATGAAACGTTTCTCTTGTTGTGATGATTTATGCTCAGCTGTTATATGTTTTCATTTCTGTGTTTCTCTATGAGCGTTAAGCGTGCTTTATATTCCTATTATTCGATTAGACTAAGAACGTGGCTCTCACTTTGTTGTGTGTTTTAAAAAAAAAAAAAAAATTTACTCGTAATTTTCCTTTAGTATTTTAAGAAAAGGATGAGACTATGAAGTAATAGCCTAATGTTTAACCTAATGTGTTCTAGAAAGTTGGGTTAAAAATTAGGGTGTTACAGTTACAACCCTTACCCCACAAGTATTCTCCTACAATCCTCACACAGCACACTCACACTCCATGCACAAAGCAGACAAACATCACAGTCACACTTTTTTTTTTCGGTCTAGACAGTCACACTTCTAGCACTCTTTTTTCTCTCACTCTTACTTTAGTAATTGTGCTTGGCCCAATTCCATTGGTTTCTAACAATACTCCCCCCCTTAAAGAATCACCTTGTCTTCAAGGAGATGCTTTGGAAAGTAAAGGCTTCCTCCTGGGTTCCAAATCTTTGGAAATGATATACATACGGTTGCAAAGTAGCAACAGTTGCCCAGGTCCCATAGTTTGAAACATGATGGCTCAAGACCCTTGCCCTCATAACCAGTCATGGTGCTGTAATTTTGCAGAATCAGCAAAGAGTAGCAATTCATCCATCGATGGTCTTGGCTAGTGGAATAGTTGGGCCACATAGTCTCTGCTGAGGACCACATAGTCTCTGCTGAGGGAGTTGCTATTGACCCTTGAAAAACTAATGCAATGAGGTCTTGGCTAGTCCCTAAAGATGTGAAGGTGCTGCGAGGATTTTTGGGCTTAGAAAATTATTACGGGAGATTTGTATGGGGTTATGGTTGTATTGCTAAGCCCCTTATAGACCTCACTAAGAAGGATTGATTCCTTTGGTGTGAGGAAGCTCAATAGGCCTTTGAGAAGTTGAAATCCGCCATGGCAAAGCTACTAATTTTAGCTGTTCCAGACTTTTCCCAACCATTTGTCATTGAGACTGATGCATCCATCCAGGGAATTGGAGCTTGCAACCATTGCCTATACTTGATCAAGTTTGGTCTGAAATCTCTATGGATTTCATTATTGGCTTGCCAAAATCTAAGAGGAAGGATGCTATCATCGTAGTGGTACATCGTCTTATGAAGCATGCTCATTTCACTCCCCTTGCCCATCCTTTTTCAGCCAAGGAGGTGGCACAATTATTTGTTAGGTGGTACAAATTCATGGTTTCCTAGTAGCTACCATTTCTGATTGCGAACCTTTATTTCTTAGCAAATTTTGGTCTGAATTGTTCAAATCCGCAAGGACCAAGCTAAATTATATCACCTCTCATCACCCCTAAACCTATGGGCAAACGAAGGCGACAAATTGCTGCCTTGAGACCTATCTGCTGTATTTTGTTAGTCCTAAATCGAGAACGTGGATGGAGTGACTTCCATGGGCAGAATATTGGTTGAACACAACGTATAACACTTCCACACAAAACTCACAATCTCTTATGGCTACTTGCACAGAGATTTTAGCTGAATTAAAACATCACCTGACCTTGGCTCAGGAACGCATGAAGTACTTTGCCAATAAGGCATGCATGGAGGTTGTTCTTTAGGTAGGTGCTTGGGTATTCCTGAAGTTCCAGCCTTATCGCAAAAGTTGCTTGATAGGAGACCAAATGAGAAGCTTAGCCTTGGATTTTATGGTCAATTGAAGGTGCTGGAAAGAATTGGGCGAATGGCATATCGGCTAGAGTTGCCTTCAACATGCAAACTCCACCTGGTTTTTCTTGTACGTAGATTGAAGAGAGCAGTTACTCCCAATCAACAGCCAGAGGAGTTGCCCTAGGGGTTGACAAAGGAAGGTATTTTGGAGACTGAACCTGAGCAATTGTTGCAAATCAGGTTTAACAGTGACGGTGCAACACAAGTCCTAGTGCAATGGAAAGGGTTACCTGCTTATGATAACTCTTATGAGTTGTTTAGCTCTCTACAAGACTGGTTTCCAGCTACTCACCTTGAAGACAAGGTGGTTCTCCTTCTTTTTTGTTTTTTTCGGGTGTGGGATTAGGGACCCTAAGTTTGGTAGGGTCTATTTGAGGAAGAATAAGAAGGGTGCTGGGCCAGGTGCAGCCCAGAAGCACCACCTGTAGCAGGGAATTAGGATTTATGCTGCAGGGTGATTAATAAACAAGTGGAAGGAGGGAAGGTTGCAGGGAAAAGTAGTTAGTGAATTAGCAAATGTGTAAATAGGACAAGAATAAGCATTGTAGTGTGTAGATTCATTTTATAACCAACTCATAAATTAGGGATTTTCTCCCCTTAGGGCTCTTGTATTCATACCTCTGGATCCTTGGTGATTTAGCAAGATTGTGATCAACAAAACTACTCTGTCTGCTTTCTGAGATCAGTCCTAATAGATTTCCTTTGGACAATGTGTGAAACTGTGAATATATAGACCAATGCTGAGAGCAATTTTGTCTCAAGCAATTCACTCACACTTTCAAGTAAATGAATTCAATTTGCAAAGCATAAAAATTTTGGCTTCCTCCTCTCACTCGTGTTTTATAAACAAAAGCATATAAGGGATGCAGTGGGAAAAGTGGTGAATTACTTACATTACGTTTATCATAGAGATAGAAGAAAAACTGATAAGGTGATGAATACTCATCAGAGACTTCATTATGTGCCATAGCGACTGCCCCATAAACAGATAGAGGAAGAACTGGCAGTTCTCCATCCTTCCACAAGAAATATACATAAAAAAAAATTAGAGCAGTATCATAAATGCCTGTCATGTCTGCTGCAAAATCTTTGATAGAATAAAACAAACACATACTTTACACACAAAAAAATAAATCTCACACCTGCACACTTAATGTTGTTTTGTAAAGGGGTTCAAATTGTCCAGACGGCATAATTTCCAAGGGAACACTGTAACCACTGTTCTTATCGAGTCCATTATCAGATAGAATAGCTTGGTTGGAACAGCTGAGCTTTACACCATCATATGCTCCATCCATCACCTGAAGGATATTTAACTATCGAGTTTTGTTTCCACCAAATTGTACAACCCAATAATTAAGATGCTTAAACACCAACACTCAAGGAAAATAAATGACTTTAAATGCATAATTAAGATTATATACTCTACGACCCAAAGAGAACAACAATTTTGCCTAGTTCCCTAATTTTGCCAAATTTTGCCTAATAGTAACTTCAGCTTTGCATTAAACCTTTATCAAAGCCATGTATCGCCATAATTTTTGGGTTTGTTTCCCATCTAATTCTTAAAGATGACTCTTCCACACTGAACAACTTTGTCTGCATTATGATAAATGACATTATACTATGACCAGGATGATCTGGGTGCTCCATTTATTAACAATTTCCCGTTACTCAGAATTGTTATTAGAGCCTTAGCATAAGTTTAAGCATTTGGAGGCCACAATTTCTTCTTTGTTTAAACTATCAACCCCAAATATAAAAAACACATGTAAAATTCAAGAAACTTTAAAGTATTTTTCCTGAGAAAAATACTAGTCAGCTGCATAATTTAAAGTGATAACAAGAAGTTTAAGAGAAACAAGATGTAATGATTGAGATAGTCATGAGACCATCTCTCCCAAAAGCTTAATCTGTTGAGTAGAGACAAATGAATACTTTTATAAAATAATATGCCTTCTTATGTGAATGTTTCTTTTGGGCTTTGTTAGGGACCAAGTCAATACAAATTGGACTTTCTTGTAATTATTGAAATGAGAATTCAGAGAGGATAATGAGTGCCTCTTGTGTAACTAATTGTGCTTAGCTGGCAGAGAGAGAGAATATGAGGAATTAGAGGGAAATTCTATTATGGGTAGAGAGGAGAGATTATAATGGAGGGGAGGTATCATGAGGGGCTCACGAAATGGTTAGGATTGGACTGGGAGAGTTTCAGAGTCTCTCTAATACTCTAAACCATTTACATTTGTTGTTTGTTCATAATACACATAGGGAGTTGGTATCATCTTCTATAGTAAAAACTTACAACATTTTCCATCTATATATATCTTTTATGGCTATGTTCCAAGCAAATGGAATTAGAGCTCTCGATCTTGGGAGCCCTATGCTAGAAACCAAGTGAGTTGCTGCCATGGAGTCAGCGTTGGAGTGGGAAAAGATATGAAGCAGAAGCAAAGGATGAAGTAGAATCTGAAGACAATTAAAAAGCTAGTAAGAGAGGGAGGCAACTAGAGAAACTCACCCCTAACTACTGCAAGAGAGAAGCTCAACCACCACCTTGACTGCCAGAACCACCAGATTAGGTGATTGAGGCGAAAGTGGCAGTGGATGTGTGGGAAATTGCCAACACTAGAATAAAGATGCAGAATGAAGAGGAGGGCGCGCTTACGGCGAAGCTCCCGGTTTTGAGAAGCCCAATCAACCCACAACTACCACCGAACCCTGGGTCTAGTGCATCCACGACATCGGAAGTGTTGGTTGTTGCAGGGGCTATGCAAGAAGTAACCTCGGACTACTACACAAAAGGACGAAAGGAGGAAGAGAGATGGGTAGCACAGAGGGCAAGTGAGTTTTTGGGTCTGCTTCTTGATTTAATAGGCAGGGCCCAACTCATTAACAAGAGAACATGTTGCAATAGGAAGGAGGCCCCGAAGAAGGGTGTTGCACCAATAAAGCACAATAATGAAAATGGGCTGACTTGGCATCGCAGAAGTTGGGTCAAATGCTGAACCAATTGGGCCAAGCCCATGTCAGTAAGACTCAAATTAAAACTCTGGATTTTTACTGCCAAAATATATGTGCTTTTGATGGGACTAGTATCGATTAAGACGTGCTGGAAGTATTATTGAATTGAGGGAAACTTGGAGATCCCAAGAACCCTAGAAATGGATACACAAGGACAGAGGAAATGAAAACTCCTCAATTCTCTCAAGGTAAAAAAATTATTCCTCCCTTCTCATCTCTTCTATTCTCCCTTTTATTCACCTACTCTTACAGCATAACCGCTTTTCCCTCCTAAAATATTCTGCCTAACTGTCATTTCTATAACTAACTGACAGTTATTAGTTATTCCTTCTAGCTTTCCTCTCATAAACTCTCCCGTACCTTCCTTCTCTAACATTATCCCCCCCTCGGAAATTCACCTTGTCCTCAAGGTGAGCTTCTGGAAACTGCTCCTGTAGCTTGCTGAGGGACTCCCATGAGTTATCATGGTTTGGCAAGTCTTTCCATTTCACCAGAATTTCTATGTCACCATCAGGGGTTTGGCGGCAATCCAGGACCTCTTCTGGTCTGGTGTGCAAAACTCCTTCTTCAGACAGTCCTTGTGGCAGCTCAGAAGGTTGTGCATGTGAGGGCAGCGCCTTCTTCAAGCGACTGACGTGAAAAACAAGGTGGAGTTTGCAATCAGCCGATAACTCTAGCTAGTATGCCACTAGACCGAATTTCTCAAGCACCTGGAACGGCCCATAAAATCGTGGGCTAAGTTTTTCATTGATCTTTTTGGCTAAGGATTTCATCCGATAGGGCTGCAACTTCAAAAATGCCCAATCCCCTACTTCAAAAGTTAACTCCCTCCGATGTCTGTCAGCATAGTGCTTCATTCTCTACTGGGCAACTTCCAAATTAGCTTTCAAGTCATCAAGCAACTCATCCCTTGATGCCACCATGGATTGCACCTCTGGAAGTTTTGAAGGGTATGTTTCTCCCCTAAACAGAATGGGGGGTGTTCTGCCATAAAGAGCCTGAAATGGGGAGGTTTTGCTGGAAGCATTAAAGGTAGTGTTAAACCAATATTCCGCCCACGACAACCATTCAATCCACTGTCTTGGTCTAGCACTAATAAAGCATCTTAAGTAGGACTCCAAACAGCGGTTGATCACCTCTGTTTGGCCATCCATTTGTGGATGGTATGATGTGCTATACTTCAGCTTAGTACCCGCTGCCTGGAATAATTCTGACCAGAAACAACTAAGAAAGATTGGGTCTCTGTCAGAAATAATTGTTGATGGAAAACCATGCAACCTGACAATCTCCTTGACAAATAGTTGGGCCACTTCCTTAGCTGAATAGGGATGTGAGAGGGGAATAAAATGGGCAAATTTAGTTAAACGATCAACTACCACCATTATTGAATCCTTCCCTTTTGAACGTGGTAATCCAGAAATAAAATCCATGGATACCTCCAACCAAACCTGGTTAGGTATTGCTAAAGGTTGTAGCAGTCCTGCTGGTGAAAGTGCTTCATACTTATTTGTTTGGCATACCTGACATCGTGCTACATATGCCTTTACTTGCTGTCTCATGCCTCTCCAATAAACTGCTGCTGCTAGGCGTTTATATGTTCTAAAGAACCCGGAATGACCTCCAGCTGGTGAGTCATGGAATTCTGCCAATAGGGCTGGTATTTGAGATGAATTTTGTGGAATCACCACCCTGCCTTGATAAAATAATCTCCCCTGTTGCAGGCTATATCTTGGGAAACCCCCTGTTCCCTGATTAAGGCTGCGAATTATGAGTTGTAGGTGGTTGTCTTCTGCTATCTCAGCAGCTATAGTCTCCCACATGTTAGCTTGAACCACTGAAATCGCTTGAAAGAGAAATTGGCGAGACAAGGCATCTGCTGCCTTGTTTTGCAATCCAGGCCTAAACTGAATTTCAAAATCAAGCCCAAGTAATTTAGAAGTCCATTTCAGCTGGTCCTCCCCCATTAAACGCTGGTCTGTCAAAAATTTCAGACTCCTGTGATCTGTGATGATGATAAAATGGCAGCCAAGGAGGTAATGTCGCCATTTTTGGACAGCAAAAACAATTGCCATCAGTTCTCTCTCATAAGCTGATTTCTGTTGGGCTTTGGTGGATAAAGCTTTGCTGAGATAAGCTATTGGCCTGCCTTCTTGGGATAATACTGCTCC
This sequence comes from Dalbergia cultrata, assembly GCA_031216105.1. NCBI lineage: Eukaryota > Viridiplantae > Streptophyta > Magnoliopsida > Fabales > Fabaceae > Dalbergia > Dalbergia cultrata. The sequence goes on from CM062345.1 coordinate 26,155,075, forward strand.
TAGACCGTGGCTAGAGGCATCAGTTTCGAGGACAAAGGGCTGTGAGAAGTTGGGTACTGCTAGCACAGGTAATTCTTCCATGGCCTGTTTAAGGGTGTCAAATGCTTGTTGGGCAGTGGGGGACCATAGAAAAGCATCTTTCTTGGTCAAATCAGTGAGTGGCTTAGCAAGGATTCCATAGTTTTTTACAAATTTTCTGTAGTATCCGGTTAATCCTAAGAAGCCTCGGAGAGCTTTCAGGTCTTTAGGCACCGGCCATTGACGCATCGCTTCTGTTTTGCGAGGATCAGCTGCTACTCCCTTCGCAGAAACAATGTGGCCTAAGTATTCCACTTCTAGCACCCCAAAATCACACTTCTTCTTATTCAAGATTAGTTTGTCAGAATAAGAGTACCTCAAATACAGCTCTAAGGTGATTTGCATGAGATTCTTCATCCTTACTGTATACCAATATGTCGTCAAAAAATACCAATACGAACCTCCTTAGAAATGGTCTTAGGATGTCATTCATCAATGCTTGAAAAGTAGATGGGGCGTTAGTCAACCCGAATGGCATTACAAGGAATTCGTAATGCCCTTCATGTGTTCTAAACGCTATCTTCCCAATGTCACTGTCCACCATCCTAATTTGGTGGTATCCGGATTTTAAATCAAGCTTGGAGAATATGGTAGCACCTATTAATTCATCCAACAATTCCTCTATGACAGGAATAGGGAATTTATCCGGAATAGTAATGCTATTGAGTGCTCTATAATCAACACAGAAACGCCAGCTGTTATCTTTCTTTTTCACCAGTAAAATAGGGCTAGCAAAAGGACTTACACTTGGTCTAATTATGCCTGCTGCTAACATTTCTTGGACCAGCTTTTCAATCTCATTCTTCTGGTAATGGGGGTATCTGTATGGCCTCAGATTGGGTATGGTTGCACCTTCTTTTAGAGTTATTGCATGATCATGATTTCGTGATGGTGGTAACTCTGTTACTGGCTCAAACACCTTTGAGTTTTCTTCCAGAACTTGTTGCACTAGCGATGGGATCACAGTGGTGTGTGCTAGCTGAGAAACCATCGGCCACAGCTGTATCATAAACCCTTGATTCTCCTGTGCTAATTCTTTCATGGCAGTCCTTAATGTTGTTCCCCCATAACAAAGCTCAAGTGCCCCTTGTAATATCGTCCACTTGTCTCCTGTTTTAATTGTTAACCTTAACTTGCCAAAGTTGGTCAAGGTATCTCCCAGTTTGTCCAGCCACGCCAACCCCAGGACCAGTTCAGAATTGTCCAATGGAAAAATATAGAAATCTTCAACTACCTCTAGGTTCGAAAATTTGATAGTAAGCTGATTACATTTGCCTTGTCCCCCTGTCTGTTGGCCCGAAGCCACTGTTACCACAAAGACTGCTTCTTTGATTGGTAGCTCTGCTTCTTTCACCAGGGAAGGACATATGAAATTATGTGAAGCTCCTGGATCTATGAGGACACGCACCTTGTGGCCTACTACTTCTCCCCATGCTCTGATGGATCTTGGAGCGGTGTTCCCTGTCATGCTCTTGCAGGCTAGGTGAACTTGGCAAGTTGTGTCCTTAAGATCTTCCTCTGCATCATGCCACTCCACTTCATTCACTCCTTCTTGCTCCTCTTCTAAAATCATAAGTCTGAACCCCTTGTTCTTGCATACATGGTCCTTGGTATACTTTTCCCCACATGTAAAACAGAGCCCTTTCAACCTTTTTTCTCGCATCTCTTCATCTGAGACAGGTCTGAACCCTGTTCGGCTTGGGCCTTGCCTTGTTTTTGCTATCTCGGAGCTTCCTGATGAAGAACCGCTACTGGATAGGGCAGTAGTGGTGCCCAAACTCCCCATAGTGCCTCCTTTATCTACTAACCCCCCTCTGGCCCAACTTTTTTGGAACAGTGTTTGGCCCAAATCGGTCTCTGGCCCATGCTTTATTTCTTATTTCTATCAATTCGTCCATATCCATCATATCATCGAGTGTGTCCAAATGGTGCAAGTCCAGTTCTGCTCTTACCTTTGCTTGCAGACTGTTGACGAACAATCCATCCAGGAATCGTCACTCTCTCGTCTTCAACGTGCTCGCCAGCTGTTCGAATTGGTGGCGGTAGTCGCGCACCGATCCACTTTGTTTCAACGCCATCAACGCTGTGAATGGGTTGCGAGCCATGGACGGTTGGAACCTTCTCACCACCGCCGATCGTAAGCGTTCCCAAGAGTAGTCCGTCGTGGTGGTCTCCCACCACCTGAACCACGTCAGCGCGGGGCCTTCCATCGCTACATTTGCCACGGTTAACCAGTCTTCCATCGGTACTCCACGGATCTCGAAGTAGCGATCCACGCGATCGATCCAGCCGTACGCATCTTCGCCATTGAATACGGGAAGATCGATCCGCCTCCATTGCTCCGATCCTCCACCGCGGCGATTTGCGGAGTAGTCATCGCCGTCACTGTTCCCGTCGTGGCCTCCGCTGCGACTGTGACGTGTGGAAGGACGGTTGCGCTCCACCTGTTCCAAGCGCGCTTCAACCTGCGCGATCTTCTCTCCTATCCCCGCGATCGATTCCTCAAACCTTTCCAAGAACGCCTCAAATTTCGCTTCCATCTTGGATTTGCGCACCATACGAATCCCACGGATCACAAGACTACTGATACCAGTGACAGGACTAGTATCGATTAAGAAGTGCTGGAAGTATTATTGAATTGAGGGAAACTTGGAGATCCCAAGAACCCTAGAAATGGATACACAAGGACAGAGGAAATGAAAACTCCTCAATTCTCTCAAGGTACAAAAATGATTCCTCCCTTCTCATCTCTTCTATTCTCCCTTTTATTCACCTACTCTTACAGCATAACCGCTTTTCCCTCCTAAAATATTCTGCCTAACTATCATTTCTATAACTAACTGACAGTTATTAGTTAATTCTTCTAGCTTTCCTCTCATAAACCCTCCCGTACCTTCCTTCTCTAACAGCTTTGTTATTGGGTCATGGAGATCTTATCAATATATCATATGTACAAAATGATGTGTAGGGTTAGATACGAGATACTTTGAACTCAACTCGCTAGGAAGGATCCATATTGACATTCTATGGTGCAAGCATAGGGAAGCATGTTTCTGGTTAGGGTCAACTACGAATTATTAAATGCATGGGAAGTCACAAAAAGGAAGGATAACAAAGTTGTTATTACATAAATAGAAGATGCTTCTAGCTGGTCTAATGGCATTAACGTAAAAGGAGATTTTGGGGAATCGTTAGCTTACTTGTGGGAGGAATGTGTTTGTTCTCTTGGTACTTCTTTTGATAACCCTGAAACTGATGCAGAAGTCTCCATGCAAAACATAGATAGTTACCAAGTAGCCTCTAGTGACTAGAAGATTGTTGGTTTTTAGCCTCTGAATAGCACGGTTGAAAGTCAATGGGCTGCTCATCATCTGGCAAGGGAGTTGTAGAGAAGGAAAACACCTTTCTTAGAGTTGCACATGCTACGTTCAAATTGGGTGATTGTGATATTAGGTAGCGTTTGATTCATGTCTCTAGGATAGAAATACGGAGACACTAGAAACACAAACCTGTTTGGCAGTGGAGACAGGAATAGGGGGCAGAAAAATTTTATGTATTTCTATCCCTCGAAAAAGTGGGGACAGGATCAAAAAAAGAAATTTAGGGCCTGTTTGGAATGATTTTTTTGTTTTTAAAAACTTTTTTTAGAAACAATTTTTTAGAAGCAAAACACCAAAACACACTTTGTTTGGATACTCATTTTTAAAAAACAATGCAACAGAGGGTGGAAAAGGTGCTGCTCTGCAGTGGCTGGAGAGGCGGCCGGAGGGGAGGCGGAAAGGCAGATCTGCGGCTGAGAGAGAGGCAGAAATGTGGCTGAGAGAGAAGCAGAAACGCGTCAGCCATCTCCTGCTCGCGGTGGCGCCGGATCTGCTCTGCTGGGTTTGTCGACGCTGGTTGCAGGCGCTGGTCGCGGGGTCGAGGGAGCTTGGGGTCGCGACGTTGGTCGCGGGCTCGCTGGCGCTCGCCGATGCTGGTCACGGGAGCTCGGGGTCGGGACACTGATAGCGGGTGCTAGTCCAGGGCTTGTCGGAGCTAGTCGTAGGCTCGCCAGAGTTGGTTGCCGTCTCGCCAAAGCTGGTTGCAAGGCTGGTCGGAGTTGGGAGAAGAATGGAGGAGTTGGGAGGGAGAGAAGTAAAATCAATAAAATTGTTTTAAAAACATTCAAAATCTGTTTTTGGTTTTTTGTTTTTAAAACTCAAAATGTGTTTCTGTTTTTAAAACAAAGATGCAAAAAATCAATTGCCAAACAAGTTTTATTGTTCTTTTGTTTTTTTAAAACCAAAAACAGTTTTTAAAAATGATTGCCAAACAACCCCTTAATATTTTTTTTCTTCCAATAATACCCCCATACATATTTAATATTTCCCAATGTTTCCTCAATGCCAGTTGCCGAACCCTTGCCAATCGGCGGTCCAACAGCGACAGCAGGGGTACATTTGTCTTTTATCATGTATTTGTTGTCTTGTCCCTATGTTTCTAAACAAAATACAGAGACAATTATCATGTCTTGTACTCCACAACCAAACACGATACAGAGACAGTGTTTTTTATGTCTCTGTCTCCACTGTCTCTATAGTCTTTCTCTCCACTGTCCAAAGACATGAACCAAATGCTACCTTACTTATGTAGGTCATCATTGGTCCCAAAATTTCATGGGAAGCTATTATTCTTCCAAGAAAACAATTCAAATGGCTAGTTGGTTACTTGATAGTGATCCTTGGGAGCTCTACAGCACTTGAGCATCTTGCCCTTGATGAGGACAACATTGCAGTTGAGAGATTTGAAAGTAAAATGGGTGACCTTAGAAACATTTTCAAGGGGCGAGGATCAAGCTAGGGGCAATCATGGGTAGGTTGTGTTGGCTCATTTCAAAGAAGGATGAATGATGCTGCAACAAAATTTATAAGGAAGTTCCTAGAAGAAGCAACATTGAAACAGTTATGTCACCCCACCCTTCTGCTGTTATTGCCACACAACTAGAAAATGATTTCACATTTGAGTTGGATGCAAGAGTAAAGGGAGGCACTATTTTGGGGAGTTGTTGCAATATTGTTGGTCAGAAAATTTCTGCAGATTACAATTGTTATGCAAAGGCAATTCCTCAACTTGTTCCTCAGGGCCATTCTACAATTGTGGCCTTGGGAATTGCTATCAAGCAAGGCCTAAGGCCTCTCTGGTTTATCTCTTTTCTGCACCTGGTGGTAGAACAACCATCAAATCCATGGGACTTGGGAGGACAACTCAACAATGCAAGCTTGCTTTCCTTCTTTTCAAGATATCGGATCCAGGTTGAAGTCTTCCCTTCAGCACTATGGTTTTTCCTTTCCACACATCACCTTGAGGACAGGGTGATTTTTTAGGGGGGTAGCATTTTTAGGGACTAAACCAATACGAAATTGGGATTTCTCGTAATTACTGAAAGGAGAAATTGAGAGAGGAAAAATGAGCAACTCTTGCGTAACTAATTATGCTGAGCAGACAAAGAGAGAGAAAATGTGAGGAATTGGAGGGAAATTCTATTATGGGTAGAGAGGAGAGATTTTAAAGGAGGAGAGGTATCATGAGGGGGCTTGCGAAATGTTCAGGATTGAGCTGGGACAGTTTTAGAGTCTCTCTAATAATCTAAGCCATTTATATTTGTTGTTTGTTCATAATACGCGCAGGGAGCTGGTACTCATCTTCTATAGTAAATTCTTAAGCATTTTCCATCTATATCTATATTCTATGGCTATGTTCCTATCAGGCTTGAAGCGTGAAAAATTTTATCAAAATTGGGGTTCAAAACCCAGACCACTTGGTCATGGAGGTTCTGATACCACGTCATGAAACCATATCTCCCAAAAGCTTAAGCTATTGGGAAGAGATACATGAATGGTTTTATACTGTAATAGAGACATTAGCCAAAGATCATAAATCATTCAAGTAATAATTGTATATTACTAATTTAATTGTGGTTGAACCATCAGAAGAAATGAAAATCAAGAGTGGAAAACATAGAGGTTATTGGCAATGACTAGTCATCCGCAATATTGACAAGGCCGAAGTAATGCTCAACTACCTTACCAGTTTTACGAAATTCCCTGCAGTTAATGGAGCAGAGTATCCATCTATAACAACCTGAAAACAAAAGATAATCTATCATTTAATATTTAATATACCCCTTCCCAACAGTTACTTATCCATGCAAAATTGACCTAACTGCATTCAGTACGTTGTATTCTATAAAACAAACCCTTTTCCATAGCTTATAGTCCTTTAAGTGACCTGAGGCCCACCAGATCTATGGCCAAATGCTGATCATGAAGGAAAGCTTATAGTATAGAGCAGATTATACCTGAATGGTGGCAGTTTTTCTTTGTTCACCACCAGTTGGAGAAAATGTTGAACCATCTCCTTTCTCAATGGTGAACTCAACAGTTCCTCTTCCTGAAAGCCTACAACAAATTTGGGAAAATATTGATTTCCCCCAAGTTCAGACTGTCTAATTCTTAGCAAAGAACTAAGCTACAAATGATTAACCTCATAATCATTTTATCTGCTACTCTCAAGTCATATGACAGACCAGATGTTGAAAATATAGGTGAACAAAATGTCCAATGTATCAACTACAGGGATCTATGTACTATATCAAAGTAGTGACTCATGTGACATTTGATAGGAGTCACAGACCGTGGATATTGCATGTATTGCTCTGGCAACAAAAATGATAACCCCGGTGCCTGTTGCAACAACATCAAATTCAGATTCTGGATATGCTCATAGTACTCTTGTTGCATAAATTCAACCATTTTTATTTAGAAGATTAAAGTAATAATGATTTCTAGATACTATCCTATTATCCAGCATGCCTTTACCTGTAACAACTCTAGCTCAGCTACAGTATCAAGAGCAGATGCAAGGTTCAAAGATACTTTGTCTGCATCCTGTTCCTTTATAGATTGAAGGAGCGCTTGCAATCCACCCTGCAAAATATTCACATCATTCTGACAGCTTCTATAATACAACATTACTACCAATTTCACATGATGCATGAATTATATAGCATTGAAGAAGATTTCATCCTACAAGAAAGAGAACATAATGAACTGAAATGAGTTTAACAGCCAAATTACAGTCTAGCTTTTTCATCTGGATTCCTTTTGCTATCTTCTAGGTGTACAGGGTCTATTGTTATATTAGCTTTATGGGAGAATGATAACAATAGCCAAGCCTCGTCCCATGTGGTGAGGCCAACTACATTGATTAGAATATGGCATAGTTTCCTATCATAAACCATGTCAATTACTCAATTGTCAAATCATTAAAGTCTAAATCTTTTTCAATGGTTTCATGATAGAAACCACAACATGAAAGAAATAGAAATGGAAGAAAATAAAAGTGTATTGAGAGTAATCTGACTATCAAAAATGCAGAAACAAGGAGGAGAAATGTTTGAGCACTATAGCAGCTCAATACTCTCCTATGCCTAAGCTTTTGCCAAAGAAAATGCCTAACTCCCTTTCCCACATTCTTTTCCTATATATAGTGCTCACTCCCACACATGCACATTCTGTTAAACACACCTCACAGCACATTTCACTCCCTCAAACATAAGCACATTCTGTTACACACTTACCTCACTTTCAAACAACTCAAGCTTCCCACCTTTCCCTTATAATTCATCAATTACAATTAGGCCCATTATTAATTGCCCAATTCCACCCAAGTTCTTATCATTTCACCTATAGTTGTTCTTGATCTCCTCTACCTCTAGCTATCACACTACCCTTCATGTGATTTAATCTATTTAATGGTGCTTCTATTGGCCTTCTCCACACACGTACAAGCCACCAAAAGCAAGAGTCTACTATACATTCTACAATAGATGCTACACCAACTTTATCCCCAATGCATTCATTTCTAAAACTATAATGTCTCTACAACATAGACATTATTTTCTTGTTTGCTTTTGTTAGGACCCCTTAGAATATTTTCCCACTATGTAATACGATCCATGTACCCCTTATGCTAATGTAGATGTTACGAAGAATAGGAAGACACATGTGGGGAATGGGGAGCATGTGGCGAAGGGAGTAAGGAAAGGGTTTTCTAACTAACTCTGCCACATAAGCAAGGTTAGTGGAGTGAGAGAGTGAGTATACTGTTATGGGGAGGCTAGGGGGTTATCTAGGAATTGGAATTGGAATTGGGATTTGGGAGAGCAGCTGGGTCTCTTTAATACCTAACAAACTTTATTTCATTCATTTGGTAATTAATACAGATACAAACACAGTTACAGAATTACACACTATGTTGTCATTTTTCTTATCTGATACTATGATCCTAAAAAATGGTATCAGAACTCCTGATCTTGGAAGCCCTGTGCCGAAAAACATGCAAGCTGCTGCTCCTGTGAAGTCAAAGTCAAAGTCAAAGTCAGAGAAGAAGATGAAGTGGATGATGAAGATCGAGCAGAATTTGAAGAAAATTAAAATTCTAGTAAGAGGCCGGTACCAACGGCATCGTCGACTCTCTGTTTGGGAGGGGTGATGAAGATTGGTGGTGGAGAAGAAGGAGATCCTCCATGGCCCATTAGCCTCCTAATGTTCGTGAGTTTTTTAAAATCATGCAGAATGAAGCGGAGGAAGGGGATGAAGATGGTGAAGTTGAGATCGTTCACCATTTTTCACGCTCTGATTTGATGGAGATGGAGGAAACAGTGGAAGAAAAGGAAATGGGAGACGTGACTTTTCATCAAACTTCTGTGAATTCTATTGAGGAGGAAGAAATGGTGGGTGGATCAGCAGAAGGTAACACCAACAAGGTTGGTATGGGGGTTGAGGTTGACCGACGTCCGCCACCGAAAACACCAGATCTAGAGGCAATGGAGTCCAGCGAGGAAGTAACAAAAATTTCGAGGATGGCGGCTAAACTTCCATCATGGGAAAATCGAGATCCCAAGGCCAAGCTGAGCATGACGGCGGAAGCGCGGCCGGAGCGGGTGGCCAAGCGGATTGCCATAGGCGGCAACATGAATGAGAAGAAGAAAGGAGAGGAGCACACAACATTGGAGGAGTTCGGGGTTTTGAGATTGTTGACCCAACTCCCATCGCCGAAACTGCCTGAGCAGGACTCGTGTGCGGTGACTGGTGGCGAGCCGCCGCCAAGGGTGAACCGATCGGCAACGAGGAAGCAAGAAACTATAGCACCATGTCCATTCGATAGGAGCTTCCTGAATGTGCCAGAAATGGAAGTGAAGGCAAGAAAGTTTATGGGTTTGTATTTTCATTTAATGGGTCTGTATAGAGAAGGATGGAGTTCTGCCCAAAGAAGTCATTCTCTTAAGTTAATTGGTCAAGCCCAATCTGAGGAACCTCACGCAAAGTAGGTGAGTTGGGAGGAGAGCAGCGCAACAGAAAAAAACCCAGCAACCTTGTATCTTTGACCTCATGGGCCAAGGCCCAATATGTGAAAAATGTTTGGTTGTTTTATTTGGCCATAGAAACACCCTTGGGGCTATATATGCTGAGGTCCAGCTAGTAGCATCAATTGCCGATTCCAACCTAGAGTTCGGAGGTGAAGCTGCTGAGAGGAGGCCACTGAAGGAAGAGTCTACGAGAAAAGAGCAAGGGAATTGACCAAAGAATTCGTACAAATAGTACCATTTGGGAATGCTGCTGCTTCTCGACATAAAGAACTTACAATTAAGAAATTTTTGGAAGGGTTATGACATTAATATATGGCAAGGGGAGGTTGAATCTATATGTCTAGATATTCTCACACTGCCCTTAAACAAGAATACGTTGCAACTTTCGAATTCATACACAAACACCCTTCCTCTTTTGGAATGTCTAATATTCCTCATTGATGGTTTGGACTATGGACTTTCCTGTGTTATTGGACCTGTTTATAGACAAGGCATAAATGGCAAGGAATACTTGACCTACATGACTTCTTTTCATCCTCTATGGGCAACGGAAGCTAGACATAGGAAGGAGGCTTGGACCAATTATGATTCTGAACGCATGGAGTTATGGGCTTTCAGATTTAAACAGTCAAATCTACAGGAAAATGGCAGCATCTTGGCAATTGGAGGCCTTGTTATTGTTATTGAGTGTGAAGCCTCTGAAGCCAATGACCTCCCATTGAGATTGCCAGTTTGCAGTACTCAAGACTTAAAAATGGGTTATTGGAATGGGAACCACATGGAGATAGCTTCTAATAGTATTCCAAGAAATTTAAGTCATCAAGGACTAGAATATGGAGGATTGTTTGATTGTAGGACAATTGGTCTGGACATGATGAGAAGAGAGATTGGGTTCTTCAGGCAGCAACTGTTTGCCAGTTTTAGATTTCTGAAACTTGTGACTCCAGAATGCAAGTGGGGGCAGAAGGTGTTGACAGACTACATATGGATGGAAGTGGTGAAGATATGGGTTGATGAGAGGAATCAGATGCGGGAAGATATTACAATGTCATCATGTTTCATGGTTCCCACAGAACTAGGAACTAGACCCCTAGATTTCAAGCTAAGGGACCTAATTGGATGTTCCTATATGACAAGCAAACTTCCCTCCATACTTTTCAAGAGCTGGGACCCAAGAGGAAGCGCTTATTTTTCAGCACCATTATTTTCCTCTATGTACATCACCTTGAGGACAAGGTGATTTTTAGGGGGGAGGAATTGTTAGGACCCCTTAGAATATTTTCCCACTATGTAATACGATCCATGTACCCCTTATACTAATGTAGATGTTACAAAGAATAGGAAGACACACGTGGGGAATGGGGAGCATGTGACGAAGGAAGTGAGGAAAGGGTTTTCTAACTAACTCTGCCACATAGGCAAGGTTAGTGGAGTGAGGAAGTGACTATTCTGTTATGGGGAGGATGGGGGAATGCAATATAAGGGCAGGGAAAAGCTACCAAGGGGGCTTATCTAGGAATTGGGAGAGCACCTGGATCTCTGTAATACCTAGCAACCTTTATTTCTTTCATTTGGTGATTAATATAGATACAAACATAGTTACAGAATTACACACTATGTTGCCATTTTTCTTATCTGATACTATGATCCTAATAGCTTTTAACCTCTCTTCCACAATAGAACTTATATTCTTCATTTGAGTCCTTTTTTGTTGCATCCATCAAGCTTGTGGGTATGGGCACACGGTACTTGGCACATTAGCTTTATAAGAGAAGCATAAACAATATCCAAATACCCTTATTTTCCAATATAAGAATTATCCTCTCATGCATATTCCCAAAGTCAATTCAACTAAAATCATTATCATAAATTTTCATGAAAAAATAAAATACTTCTTTTACTTTCCTGCTGGGGAAGGGGAAGTTAGCACATGAATGTTGGTATTTAAAATGTCAAGAGTCATACAAAATATTTATGGACAATCATGTATTCTAGAAGAAGCCTTTTTCTAAACTACCTTTCCATCTATCAAAGTTGCATGTATCAAAGAGCCCTTTTCCTTCAGTTCTGCAGGTATACTGGCCAATATAGAATCCTTGTCATCTACTGCTATCTAAAGTGGAAGGAAACTGTTAGAAATAAGGAAATATCTATTAATCCATTACATCTTAGAATATTTCATATCATATCTTAAATTGATTTATATTTATTTAAGTTGATTATATCATTATGATTAGATTTTATCTATAACTTATAAATAGGATTACCTCATTATATTTCAATCACAACACATTATATCAACATATTTGCATACTATTGAGTATCATTATTCTGTATTTTCTTCCTCCACCATGTAAAACCCTCAATTTCAACAAAAATTACCAAATTTAGAAGTCAGAGTGCAAATGTATACAACAAGAGGCTACTGTCAAATCAAATAAAATGTAAAAGTCAGAAGATATTATACAAAGATGCAACACATACTACAAACTCCGCATTCAGGTTATGAAGTGTTCAAGTAGAGTTATATACACCAAGGTTTTCATCAACCAAAAATAAATAAAATGCACACAAAGGCATCACCGATATTCCCATCCATGTTCAATGCATAAAAAATTGGACCTATCCATCATCCGTTAAAAGCCTATGGGATAGAATGACATATCTCGAAACACAACAAATAAAGGAGTTTGAAAAGGAAAAATCAATTTTCAAATACCTTCAATGCTTTCTTCACATTACCCTCCATTGTTCCATAAGGTTTCCTCTGTGGAATCCTCAACAGGTATGAAATATCTTCCAGAGTGTCCTAAAATAAGAGTTGAAAAACAACCCATTTTACTGATCATTAAAACCTTTAAGAGAGCACAAACAAGTGAAGTTATTTAAGAGTCAAATTACTATGTACTTGAGTCCACCATCAACCTAATGCAACAATTTCTCTACTATTAAGTTCTACAACATATAAATATCTTTTTATTTTCAATTATCTCTTGAACAATTGATTCAAACCCTTTTGCTAAGTTTGATGTATGTGCAAAAACGTCTTTATCTGATAGTGTATCAAAACTAAATTTTGGATATAATGTGGTGATAGAAACCACAAATAGAAACTATGAAGTAGACGTGCAATGTATTATCAACACCCTTAGAAGAGAAAAACAGTATAAATCTTGCAGAAAATGAAAGAAAAGCCTTGAGCACTATAGCAGCTCACCTCTTCCAAGTGCCTAGCCAATATTCCACCTACCCTCTCCCTTCCTCCGTTGCATACACATAACTCCCATCATAACAGAATCACGCAGTATTTTCATTCCCCACTATCCTATTACTTACTCAACAGGTAGTTACACAAGTGTGCCTCTCATCCTCTCCTTTCTCACAAGCCCAACTATTGCAATTTACCCAATAATTCCAATTTAGGCCCAATCCAATTTAGGTACCTAACAATACTTCCCCCCTAAACTTCCACCTTGTCCTCAAGGTGGGACTCATCACTTCGGTCATAGATTCTGCAAGGCTTAACAAAGCGCATAGGGTTAGGCCACCTATGGCAACTTTAGGAGCCTCCCCAACAAAAGAAGACCCAAGGAACAAGTGAGTTTGATCCATATGTAACAGTGTAGTCGCTCTGAGATCTTGAGAACTAGATGAATCATCTCCCGCTCTCACATATGTGGCAAATTGAACAATGAAGGGTTGCAAAGAACTTGGCATATAAAAGTGTTTGTTAGTGTGGAAAGCAAAACTATATTGCTGAAAATGAAGACTTCCTCTAGGGTCCCAAATTTTGAAAAAGGAGGAAAGTAAACTTGCATTGTAGTAATGTCCTCCTGGGTCCCAAGGACCTTATCCAAATCCAATCTCCAGCCTGTCATGATTTTCAAAAAATTGCAGCAAAGAGCACTCTTGTTCACTATGCATGATAGCCTGCATTCTTTCAAAATCATTTAAGACAATCATTGCCTCAGCTTTGAGACCTTCAAGGTTTGCTGTAGTATCACCCTCTAAGAAGGCCCTTGAGAGCATCATTGGTAGAATTTTAGAGAGATCTTCAGCCTGTTGAAGCTTTAAGGTTCTCACCAGTTGCCTTAAAGCCCCATACAAGCTCCTATTGCAGTCAGATACCCAATGCATAGGAACTTCCCTATCAGTCTCAGCATCCAAAATTTCCACGACTTCAAAGGGATCAACATTTTGGTTCCATCCTGACAGACTTGCAACCAGTAACAAGCTCAAACTTATCCCAAGGACAGGTTCTAACATCTCTAAATAATGTGGGTATTTAGCAGCTACTTGTCCCTGTTTCATTTGAGCACCGAGAACACCAGCCAATAGAACCAATGGGACACACATTGTAGAGAGTCTTTCAGCAATAACAAACCTTTCAATACATTAAGCTCCTTCTATGATTAAGTCAGAATTTTAACCCATCCTTCCCACAATCAAGACAATATAAATTCCCAATTTCTCAGGTTGTAATTCAGCATAAATCATCACGGCTAGACAAACTATGTATCCAAGTTGTGATTTAGAAATTGAATCAGAATTAAGATGAAGCCATAGCAACAGCTTTTTAGTCATTCTTTTAATTGCATTCATAAGAAGATGTTCCTAGATTGAGTAATTTTCCCCAATCCCTAATGTAATGTTATGACACAAAACCAAGCAAGGATGAAACTCACCAGTGGTGCAATCAGATTTCTGTCCAGCAAGAGAGTGATCCATTGGATTGGGCCACTGTCCTATTATTAGTCTTGGCCCACAGTTGCCTTTTCGTTTTGTGTCAAAAATTTTATCCCAAAATTCTGCACACCTTTTCATATTGACTTTGCTGGCTTGGCCCAATTGGTTCAACAATTGACTCAAGTCCCCTTTCTCATTTTTGTCCTCTATTTGTGCAGTACCAATATTGTAATACCTAGTGTACGCATGTCAGTAGACAAGTTCCGTACCGCCCTAAGGGCCCCCGGGACCTGCCTTTGTTGCTAGGTCCTGAATTTCATTAAATCTGGATCCTACACCTCCTTGGAGGGCTATATCATAGGCCCACATTCTTGGAACCAAAAGTCCCAGTAATTGCTCTCTAAAGGAAAATAAGTTAAAGAATGATTTTTAATAAATTTTATGAAACCTTTAAACCTTTCATTTTTAGCCCACAAGCTTAGAAAATCTTGAAGATTCCCAGATTTAAACTAAAACTCAAAATATAGATTCTGATTGGTTGGGATTTTGATATTTTTGATATATTATTTGAATCCAAATGGGGAATATTTCCTTGTTTTAAAGTGAATGTTGAGATAACCCAGATGACAAGTGACAGAAAAAAAATGTAGAAGTTGAGATTATTGTCACCGCTATAGCAGTCTAGCAATCACAGGGGTGGGTTTCAATGATTTTGGGGTCTGAGGAGCATTATAGCGGTCGTAAGTGACCAACTCAGGGACATGTGGACTCCCTGAGAGGACAATCTCACAGCGCAGCGAATGGAACCTAGTTAGATGTCCAATTTAGATCCCAGACGGATCACAGAGCAGAAAACTCGTTATGCCATGGTTGACATGCATACCTAGAGAATATATATTTATATTGTTATGAAATGCATCATCAGATATTCTTGTTTCTCTATTAGAGTACTTTTATTTATGTTTTACCAAAGATTTCCAGCTTTATTGCCATTATGTTATAAATACGAATATGATTTCAGAGTTATTGCATTCACCAGTTTTGATGACGATATATATATGTATATATTTATCTTTGTTGTTGTCCAATGAGAGAGTTATGGGTAAGGGCATGCTCATTGAGTTTTAGATAAAACTCACCCCTCTCCCTTCTTCCATTACATGTACAACAGTTGCTGTGAGTTCCTCTCTTCCACCTCCTCCCCTGCAGTAGAGATATTCCAGTTGGTGAGCTTCACTTTTGAGTGAAGTATTCTTTTGCGTTTTGCTTAGAAATAGAGTGCTCCAGTGTACATTCCGGGCAGGGTCCTGGACCATAGAGATAAATTTGTATTGATTTATCATGATTACTTTGTATTTTCATGATTATGGTTTTCATGGATATTTTGTATAAAGAACAACTCATATATTTTTTGTATCACAGAGACAAATTTAAAGTTTGACTATAATATGTTATTGATGATGAGCTTGGTTTCGAAAGAGCTAAAGATTTATTAGAGATGAAATTATTTTTTATAAATAAAATTTATTATTAAATCATGCATATAGAGATACTCAAAGATCACGAGGCTTAAGTGGGGATAGGGATTCCTCACGTGTCGATCACGCTCCCAAGTCGGGTAGTGACAAATATTCTACCCCCCTCCCCCCAGGCCAGTACAGTGCCCTCAAGTGCTAGTTCTTTCACCACATAGCCTTCTTCTATAATACTTATTCCTGCCCTAGTGTAGTTAAGGATGTGCATTAAGGGTTTTCCTTCCACTATTCCCCATCCTAATTCATCAATCTTGACAGTAATAGAAGATTCCTTGGGGCTGAGTTGGTTATGCTTCTGCCACCAACAATGGCTCTCTTTAATTCTTGAGGGAGGGACTGTTAGGCGATAACCTTGCTTCCATATGTTGTGATTTCTAGGCCATTTTTCCAAGTATAATAACTTGGTCTTGGCATTGCTGTCCGTTTTTCAGTATCCACTTGTAATTGTGCAGTAGAATTGCAGTTCTCCGCTCGTCATCCTTCTTGCATCCTTTCCCTTTGCATGCAATGGGTAGGGCACCACTGCCCTCCCTGTTCAATGGTCACCACCAGTAATGGTTCCTCGCCCTCCATCGTGACGTCGTAGCAGCCTACAGTTCCCTAACAAGTCCAGCAGTCTACTCCCCCAAGAGAGACCTTCCTTGTGTCTTGAAGATTCATCCTTGTGGCAAGAAGAGAAACTGTGACTCTCCTTCATTGCCCTTCTGAATCCCTAGTCCAGTAGTCCTCGACCTCAATCCAATGGCGCTCTCTACGCTGCTGAGATTGCCCCTTAGTTCAAATATGATGTTGTCCTATCAATAGCCGCTTGACCTCAACCAGTTTCCTCCCCAATCTTTCCATCCTAGTCTCCAGAGCAGCCTCAACAGTAGACCCCCATAGCTCCCAAGATCGGAGCTCAGATGCCATTAATAGAAACTATGAAGTAGAAGTGTAATGTACTATTAACACCCTTAGAAGAGAAAGCAGTATAAATTTTGCAGAAAATGAGAGAAAAGCCTTGAGCACTATAGCAGCTCAACTCTCCCAAGTGCTTAGCCAATATTCTGCCTACCCTCTCCCTTCCTCCCTTTCATACATATAACCCCCCTCATAACATAATCATGTGGTATTTTCCTTCCCCACTATCCTATTGCTTACTCAACAAGTAGTTACACAAGAGTGTGCCTCTCATCCTCTCTCTTCTCACAAGCCCAACTATTACAATTTAGGCCCAATCCAATTCGGGTACCTAACATGTGGCAGTTTATTATGGCACGAGTGACTATTGAGCTTGATTTTGATGGACTGATTCTTACCTAATCAAATCCTTTCAAGTAATACAAGTACATTTGCTGCAGTGCAAAGTTGCATTAAAATGAAATGTTAACTGAGTTAATCACAAAAAGGAACCTGTATAGCCTTCATGTTAGCATTTGCAGGGATAGCCCTTCTCAAAGCTACTTCTCCCGTTCTGGGAACTTTAGTATCTGGTGAATACAGAACTGCCCTGGCAGCAGGTGATGTATACGACCATGAATCCCACGATCCAACCAGAGGAAGCGAAAACGTAACCTGAACGGAGACAACTATGGCAGGAATCAAACTCTTCAATTGCTTCATTCTCTGATTAACACTAGCTGCTGGCGCGTCATGCTGGCCCACAAGTTCCTGCAACACCTGAACACACTTCTTCACAAAATGCCGTTGATACTCCCCAATAATAATTAATAAGAATGTCAAATAAAATGTGACAATGCGGGAAAAAAAAAAGTGCACGTGACTGTGACCTTTGTTAGGTTAGTAGCCCTCGTGAGGTGGTTCTTTGAGAAGCAAGTGACAGTGTAAGGGGATGGTGTTTGGGTTTGGTGCAGGAAGGGCCTGGTGCGATGGAAGCAGGAATGGGTGGTGCTGCTGGGAAAGAAGAGTGAAGATGGGTCGCGAGTGAGGGAAACGGCCAAGGATGAGCAAGAGAGAGAGAACGACATTGATAAAAGGCAGTGGAATAGGGGGATTTTCCTGGTGGTGTTGCGCGCCTAATCCATTAGAGCAAAAAACTCGTGTGTTGAAGAGGAACACGCGTCTAGTCTGTGTTTCCGTGGATATGTAATGACGTCGATGCCCTCGGCAAGAAGGCAGAAAAACTAAGCCGAAAAAGGTCCCACCGAGATCTGAACTCGGGCTACTGGATTCAGAGTCCAATGTCCGGAACCCCTGACCATGGGACCCTATTGGTATTCTCCCTAATGGTAGTTCAGAACATCCTTGAAAAGTAATCATACACGTATACCATAAAACTTACACCACATATCTCTACTCAGCTAAATGACAAAAGAGAAGTATAGACATGAGATGTGTATGGAGGGATAAATTTAGCAAGAAAAAAAAAAAGGAAATGCAAAGCAAAAAAAAGAAAGAAAAAGAAACGTGCATACTCTGTCTTTCCTTCTCTTTCCTTTTCATTTTTCTTTCTCTAATTCTTCATTCTTTACAGGAAGAAGAAAAAGAAGGAGAACCAAGATATGTTCCACATGAAACCTAAAGCATACAAAAGAAAAAAAAAAACTTTCATTCTCTCTTTTTTTCATATTTTTCTCTCTAGTCATTTGATTTTTCATGTATTTGTGGTTTATGTCCCGAAACATAGATGATTATTTTTTTCAGTTTTTCAAACAATAAAATGAACTGATAATGGCTTTGTTAGAAACTGAGATTTACTGTTATTGTTAGAAAATGGAGTTGAAAAATTGTAAACGCGTGTTACGAAATATTGTAAACTATTACATAAAAAGTTATAAACCAGTAGCAAAATATTGTATACCAATTGATGACACATACTAACCAAGTTATTGAAAACTGAAGTTGAAAAATTGTAAATGCATATTACAAAATGTTGTAAACCAGTATGTAAAATGTTGTAAACCGCTACACAAAAAGTTATAAACCAATAACAAAATGTTGTACATCAATTGATAACACAAACTAACCAGGTTATTGAAAACTGAAGTTGAAAAATTATAAATATGTGCTATAAAATGTTGTAAACTAGTATGTAAAATGTTATAAACAATTGGACAAAAAGTTTTAAACCAATAACAAAATATTGTAAACTAATTGAGGACATATAACTAGGTTGTTGAAAATTTGAGTTTAAAAATTGTAAATACGTGTTACGAAATATTGTAAACCAGCATGTAAAATGTTATAAATCATTGTACAAAAAGTTACAAACCAGTAACAAAATATTGTAAACTAATTAAGGACATATAATTAGGGAAGACAAAAATGAACACAAGAGTTTTTATACTGGTTTGGCCAACATGCCTATATCCAGTACTCAACACATGTTGAGATTTCACTAACAACAACTTTCTCAACCTAAGAAAGTAAACGGATAGTTTTTACAATAGTCTTCCCAAGCTCTAACTTGCACAGTGGACAACCCCAACTGCAACTTAACCAAGTAGTTCTGTACTAGCATCTCCAAGCTGAACCATGACTTGCAGACATCTTCTACTGTCACATTGTAAGTAGTCTTTCAAACAGCCTCTCCAAGCTGAACCGTGATAAGCAAATACCTTTGCTAACATGTTGCAAGTAGTTTTACCTTAACCTCTCCAACCTATGTCTCACACTGATCACTAATGGATCAAGGTTATAAAGGTTATGTGTTTGGGTTGCCACTCAAACTAACCTACACTCGAGTTTTCTTAAAGATGCTAGCTAATACAGATCTGGGAAACTTACAGTGACTTCTTTCTCTTATCTCCTCACATGAAGAGTATACAAATATAAATACATTTTAGATCTGAGAAAGACGACTTTTACACTACGTGATTGATTACATAAATTGATGAACAATACAGAAAGTGTGAAGAGATTTTTCCAGAGATTCTGCACTAATGCTTTCAATTCTCTCATCGGCTTTCAAGATTGGCATCTCTATTTATACAGGTCTATCTTTATGACCATTGCCTCTTTGATCTGATCTCCAAGTGACATGTGTATTTCATTAAATGTGCCTTGGAACGTTAATCTAGAGAGGTAGGCTGACAACTTGTTCCATCGTTGCAGAAGTTGTTGTAAAGGTTTCTGAAGTCCCCTTTTTTTCTTTTTACTTTTGGCCCGTGGTTTCTAAACTCCACCTCCTAAGATCTTGACTCACTTAGGCAGAAGAGATAACGTACCAGTTATAACACTGGATCTGATTTGAGATTTGAAATTTGAAATTCAAAACTCCCTCCATTTTTCCTCAGTGTTCTTTGCTCTACTCTTCAATGAGCTTTCTGACGTTGTAGTCAATCACGTTGATTTTTCTCTGATCTTCTAATCTTCAATCTTGATTGCTTGATGTTGATTTCTCTGCGATTGTAGTGATTGATGACTGAGTAACATGTTGCTCTTGGACATGAATTGATATATTCATCATGAGTGTTCTTTCTAATGTCCCGTGCTACTTTCTGAAGATCCTTTCCTTGGTTTTTTTATTTCTAACTTGATCAGCTTCAGTCCTACAGTGTTTATGCTTTCTGCCCTCGAGATAATATTCACCTTTTAAGCTTGATCTCTTCTCATGAGATAAACATGATTTCTCATATATAGTGAAATTATTCTCAATTCAAGTTTGCTTCAACGCCTTTGGTCCGTGAACATGAATACGTTCTTTGCTTGAAATAACATTCACTTTCTAATTATTTTATTCTCTTCCCATGAGATATATATCATGCTTGCGTATGCATAGTGAAACATTATTCTTGCATTGAGTCTGTATCATGCATTAATCTGTATACACTTACTTCGCTTGACTTCATATTCACTTTCTGATTAATTTAATCTCTTCCCACGAGATGTAACATGCTTACACATGCAGAGTGAAATATTAATCTTGCTTAGGTTTGTGTAATATAGACCGGATCTATCTGTTAAACTTTATCAAGAAACTCAAGGTAGCCATTAGTCATTCTTCAAAACATTTTCTCTAAATTGATTTTGTTGTCATTCAAAACATTTTAACCTTCGTACTTTCTGAGTACTTTCTAAAGGGTTCTGGAATTTACAGTTAGTACGTGTCCTTAATTGGTTTACAATATTTTACATACTAGTTTATAATATTTTGTAACACACATTTACAATTTTCCAACTCCAGTTTTCAATAACCTGGTTAGTATGTGTTCTCAGTTGGTTTACAACATTTTGCTATTAGTTTACAACTTTTGGACAATAGCCCTGTAAATGAAAGAACAACTTAGTGTGTGTCACAAGCATCCTTCAACAAATAGTTAACAACTTGAGAATTGGTCTCAATCACAAGCTACCTTAGGTTCTTGTAGCTAGCTAGTGTTGGGGTTAAGTGCGAGAGGTGAGGTCCTACATTGGTTAAAAATGGACTAAGTGAGTAGCATATAATATGGGATGAGCCATGACTTATTACCTTAAGATTTTGGGTCAAGATGTGGCGTTTGGCCTGATATTGTGGTGTGGTCACTTAGTCAGTTGGTTGTATCAGTGGGCTCGCCTCACTATGCTTTGATGATAGCTATGGGTCCAACTGTGATGGCTGCAGATTAGGCTCTATGCCTTGGTGTCTACGGGTTGGGTAGAAGGAAGAAGTGTTTGTTGTTGGGCTCCCCTGCCCTAACAGCTAGTGTAACACCCTAATTTTTAACCCAACTTTCTAGAACACATTAGGTTAAACATTAGGCTATTACTTCATAGTCTCATCCTTTTCTTAAAATACTAAAGGAAAATTACGAGTAAAATTTTTTTTTTTTTTTTTTTAAAACACACAACAAAGTGAGAGCCACGTTCTTAGTCTAATCGAATAATAGGAATATAAAGCACGCTTAACACTCATAGAGAAACACAGAAATGGAAACATATAACAGCTGAGCATAAATCATCACAACAGAGAAACGTTTCATTAATAACATAACTTAGAATACATAAGTAGTCATACCCTCATTGGGACGGGCAGAGCTTGTAATACAGCAGAAAGGAAGTACAATAGAAACAGAGAAACATAAAGTAACATAAAGTAAACCATCACTACCCGAGTGCACCTATAGTGAATAACCTCAAAACAAAAGCAGGTTTATCCAGTCTACATGTGAGTGTGTGCACTAAGCCTCCCCTAAAACATATGCTACTAGAACCCGGGAAATGGAGTGTAATCGATCCAAGAACGCAAGGCGGCAGGAGTGGGCATACGTGTAGACTGAGCGTGAGCTCCTCGTTAGGGGCGCCTCTCGGACGGATGTGTCAATGAAGACCACGAATGTTGCCATCAGTCTCTGAAGATGTGACGGAAGCGAGAAAAAGAAGAGAAAAGAGTGAGAATCTTACTAAAGAATCTCAGTAGGAATCTCCTATTCTAGGGTTACATCGTTCACATCCTCAGGAACCTTGGGTTTATTTATAAAAGGTGTTCATGCATATGAGATTCATTATTAGGGTTTATGAAACTATTTATCCAAGGTCCATTTCTTTTAGTATGCATCTTGATGTCATGAATGCAACATGTTTAAGCATGAATGTATGGCAATACTTGAGCACATAAATCAACAAATCACAACAATCTAGATTCATGCAAGTGGCATAAGGGCATATTACAACTCTTACTTTTCTCATACTTATGTGACTTAAAAGCATCATATCTCTTTTGTTCTTTTTCTCAAAAACCACCCTCTTAAAACATATCCACCTATTTCCAACCGATACACCGCCCCGGCGATTTTTATCATAACCTTCTATCTCCGTCTCACCTAATCGCCTAGGAATGAGCTCAATCCTAACTAGTCGTCACTAGATTTAATATGGGGTAAAATGAGGGTAACATAAACATATTTCATTCTTTGAAACGTTCTCTGGCTTCAAGTGCACAAATAATTGTCCGCTTTGGTAAGGCTGCATCTGCACATACCCTCACGGATTTGCCTCCTCCTCACCGTAAAGGTGAAAAGTACGCGTCTCAATGCTTGTCACATAAAAATATCCTGGGACTGCTCGGCCGAACCAGTGTCACCCATGGTTTTCAACTCATATGGTACTTTAAAACATTTTTCAACCCTTTTAGGTTTGATAGAAATTCGGCAAAGATAACGGCCGTTAAACTGAATTTCCTTCAAACCAAAATTCATGCCACAAGCTAATCACACAACTTAACATCTCAATAATCATTTCCTCACGTATCATCAATAAAACATTTTAGGGTTCATGCATCATCAAGCATATTCTTCTAATACATCATTCTCACATAGATAAACATCATAACATATATTTCAAACTCATCATAGCATATATTTTAAACACATCATACTCACATAGATAAAGCTCATGTATCATATATCATACTAGCATAAAATTAAGCATCATAAAAACTCAAGACTTCTTAATGTCTTATGCATCGACCCTTAAGGTCCTTAACTCACAATCTAAGTTATAAATCATCAAAACCTAGTCTCTTGGGAACCTATGAGGTTATAACTAAGTATTTCTCATCTCACACTATGGTCAAGAACATCTCTAGACCTCAAGGATGCAGAATTTAAAATCCAACTTTACGGGTACCTAGGAGTCACAACAATGACTCTTTCTAAGTCCAGTTTATTCCTAAAGTATCAAGATTAAGCCCTAAACCAATTATGAGTCATTCCTACACATTTAAACTAATTTAGAACCATGATTATCATTTCTAAACCTTGCTGGACAGAATCCAGAAAATTCCATCATTAAGGGATCTAAAGCTCTCAAATTAATTCTTTTCTAGTTCCTAACTTATCCTATCTTTCACATATGAGTCTTAACATTATTTTTACTCAAACATAAGCATATTATCATTATTAACACAGCTCATACAGTGGCCAAACATAGCAAGGCACAACCGAAACAAACATCTCCATAAAAGACATGAAACACAATTTCTAAAACACATACAATACTAGTTTCTCTTGGAACCTTTTTCAACCTTTAAAAACTCATTTATGGACACTTTTATCACCTATAATCATAAAAATACTTAAGAAGGTAATAGCTAAATCATTTTTATCTGAAGAGGTCCTAAATTCATAAAACTTAGTTCTACATATTTCTTATACTTACATAAGCTTAGAAAAATTATAAAACATAGTTTTCAATACTTGGAAACACCAAAGCCTCTTAGGGCCGAAATAGGGACCAAAAGCAATAAATATTTTTAGACCTTTGTTGAGACAACAATGGGCAAGTCTTTGAGCTCTAGGTTCATTAAAGTGATGACATAAAAATAAACATGATAATGCAAGCTCCTTTATTACCTTGATACTTAGTGATAACAAAGAAAGTAAACATGATGTGCAAAGCATAAAATAAATATGGTATGCATTATATTATTATCTTTGATATTTAGGTGAGAACTTGAAATATAAACATGATAATGCAAGTTTCTTTATTACTTTGGTACTTAGTGATAGCAAAGAAAGTAAACATGATGTGCAAAGCGTGAAATAAATATGGTATGCATTATATTATTATCTTTGATATTTAGGTGAGAACTTGAAATATAAACATGATAATGCAAGTTCCTTTATTACTTTGGTACTTAGTGATAGCAAAGAAAGTAAACATGATGTGCAAAGCGTAAAATAAATATGGTATGCATTATATTATTATCTTTGATATTTAGGTGAGAACTTGAAATATAAACATGATAATGCAAGTTCCTTTATTACTTTGGTACTTAGTGATAGCAAAGAAAGTAAACATGATGTGCAAAGCATAAAATAAACATGATGCAAGGTTCATTTTAAGGTGATCTAAAGCTCATCCAAGACTTTAACAACATAATAACCCAACACATATCTCATTACAAAGAGAGCTTTAGAGTTCTTGAACCAAGTTCTCAAAGGAATTATGAGGTTCTTGAACATCATCATCAAGCTCAAAGAAAGCAAAACTTTTGAACAAATAAAACTTCAAAGATCAAAAAGGAAAATGGTAACTTGAAATGTTAAAGAAAGGAACAAAGAAACCGAAATCATAATAGCAAGAAAAGTAAAGGTATTCTTGAGTAAAAATCATTTTTGAGTTAGAAAATAATGTTGGAACTCAAAGAAAATAAAACCTCAAGCTCTAGAGTTTCCTTTGAGATGAGCACATAGTCATTATCTAGGAGTCCTCATCATTGAGCTATCATGTACTCATCAAGGCCAAGAGGCCGAAAATACAAGAAAAGGAAACCAAAGAAAGTTTCAAAAGAAAACCCAAGAGAAAGCTAGAAAGAACTCATTTTCAAGAAGACAAAGTTTAGAAAACACTCCTACCTAGAGTGAAGACAAAAAGCTTGGACTTGAAGATGACAATGATCCGAGCAACACCTCCTAGGATGGTGATGATGATTCGGCCTTGATGAAAGAAAAAGGAAGGAAATGTGTTCTTGGTGAGCTTGTGTTTGAGAATGGAAGTTTAGGTGTTTGTATGATGATCCAAGGTGGTGGGGTGGTGTTTCAAGGTTGTGTGATGATATTTCAAAAGGAAAAAGAAGAAGATGAAGAAGAAGAATGCTCTTGAGATTTGAGAGAAAAAGGAAGAACTTAGAGAAAAACTAAAAACTAAACTTAGCAAATGAACAAAGTGTAGCAAAGGTTCATCTAGGCATGGTATTTATAGAGAAGAATAAGAGTGAATGAGTGGAGGAGAATGAATCCTCATGGAACATGAGGTGAGGCATGTGTGGAGGAGAATGAATCCTCATGGAACATGAGGTCTCCTCATGGAACATGAGGTCTCCTCATGGAACATGAGGTGAGGCATGTGTGGAGGAGAATGAATCCTCATGGAACATGAGGTGAGAGAATTGCACTTTGATGACATGGCTTCAACCATAGTCTTTGGAGTGTGAAATAAAATTAAATTGTGATAAAATGGATGATGAATTTCGTGCAGGTCTAATGCAGCAAGGGAGGAGGGAGTTTTGGTCATGTAATAGTGTGATAGTGATGTGTTTAGGGATGTATTAGCTTAGGTGTAAGGTTAGGAGTCATTAAGCATAAGTTTAGGTGACTAAGAATGTGATTAGGAACCTTTATACATGATTAAGGAGTACTCATACCTATTTAGGAGATTTTAAATTCATTTTATGAATAAAACAATGTAGACAAAATTCTATAATTTAAGGAATTGGAGAGAGAAAACACTATTCAAGATTCCATGACTAGAAATCTTGAA
This sequence comes from Dalbergia cultrata, assembly GCA_031216105.1. Taxonomy (NCBI): domain Eukaryota; kingdom Viridiplantae; phylum Streptophyta; class Magnoliopsida; order Fabales; family Fabaceae; genus Dalbergia; species Dalbergia cultrata. The sequence goes on from CM062345.1 coordinate 26,180,962, forward strand.
TTTAAAATAAGATTTTAAGTTGTAATTAAGCACTTTTAGGTTCTAATCAACTTTGATAAATTATTTTGACTCAAGATTAATTATGGAAATTAATTAATCTTCGATTAGAGCCTAATATTGCTTAGGTTTGCTTAATCACGCGATTAAGCGTAAAAACACGAAACTAGGGGTAAAATCGTAATTTTGCACTAATTTTGCCCGGGACCTCCATAATTAAAACTGAGGTCGTAGAATACATAAAAACGCCTTTTAAAACCATCTAGAGAAGTTTCGGGTTCATCCGGCACTTGCAAATAGGTAAAACACCGTAGGGGCGTTTTGGTCATTTTGACCCGAAAACTCGAAAAATGAGATTTTCGATTCCGAAAAGGTACACAGGTCATCTAATCCCCTTCCAACATTGAGTTTGCCCTTCGAGTACTGCCAGATCGGCTTTCCTCGAATTCTGGGCCGAAAATGACCTCAGGGGCATTTCGGTCATTTTCACTCTAACAGAAAATCGGGGCGTTACAGCTAGTAGTATCCTATGAAGAAGAAGATCCAACATCTTGGCTTCAGTGACATTGCAAGAAGAGAAACTACATGTCATCTTGTGTTCCTTAGCAAGAAAAACAAAAACAAAAACACATACATGTATAATTACATTCAAATAAAGTTTGTAAATTAGCAGATGACATTCCTAATAGTAACATATTTTCAATGACGTAGAGTCAAATTTTCTCACGTGATACCTAAGATTGCCATTTGTATGTTACTTAAATACTCACCATTTATAAAAATTAGAGTTAGTACAATTATAAACAGTTATGGTATATCTCTTTTCTTGACATCCCATCATAAAAAAAAAGATAACCATCATCTCTAATATAAAGGATACATATCAACTTGGAAAATGATATTCAGGTATGCTTCTGTATCTATTCTTCTAATTTTCTTAACAATTTAACATGGGTGATTTTCAAATCATAAAGAATTAAGGGGCTGTTTGGAAGTGTTTTTATGTATTTATTTTTTAAAACTTTTTTTAAAAAATAAGTTTAAGTTCATTTTTTAAAAACAAAAACCAATTTAACACGTTTCTTTTTTCCTTTTTGTTCGATTTGTGTTTCCTTTTCTCTTTTTGCCAAATTGACCCCTCTGTATACATATAATCTCTATACCCCTCTTTTGTCATTTAGCTTGATGGATGTATGTGATATAAGTTTTGTGGTGTGTGTGTATCATTACTCATCCTTGAAATGATAGAGTTAGATAGAGCGAAGTAAAATAAAGTGAAATTTTAAATTGCTCCATTATTTAGATTTGTAAAATTTTGATTGATTAGAGCAGAGATGGATAGACTTCATTATATCCAATTCTATCTGTTCTCCTCAAATTTCTTCCCCCCTCATTGGACAGAATAAGATGGAATGAAAAATATCCAAACAATGGAACAAAGTAATTATTCCTTTTTGCTTCGCTTCACGCCGCCCTACCTAATTCCATCAATCCAAACATACTCTTAGATTTAGAGTTCCTAAATTTTATATGACCAATTTCACTTTTTCCAAAATTCACCACTCCTGTGATTAAGACAATACCTTCCAAACTTTATCATCATATATGTCACGACCCACCTACGAAGTGTGACCGGCACGTGAGGATTTGGGTCCCCACGGAAGCCTCTGGTAACGTAACTGACTAATATAAATAATCCAAATTTATTCAAAATATCTCAAGTTCAACTAAAACTTCAATAATATGAAATTGTTCTCAAAACATAAATTCTGAACATAAATTTGCATAAAATCCATATTCTAGGCCAAAGCCAAACATAACAAAATAATTAACAGAAATTTTGAAAATATATCATGCATGTCCGGGGATCCTGCCTACACAATTTATTGGAGCAGTACTAGACTGACATAATTGACAATAAGCTCCACTCCAAAGCGAAGCTCACCAAGGAAGCTGTAGCACAACTACTGAGGATCCTGTGGTACAACTGAAACTATAGTTGTATCTGTAGGGAAAGGAAAAGAGACAGGTGAGTTCATCAAAACTTAGTGAGCGAGCCTCCACTCACAACCCACACGGGACAATAACAAAATATATAATATATACATGCAACTGATGTGAAATATATTACATATATAATTACATATAAATTAACTGAATCTATGGCAATAACTAGTAGAGAAACATGAATTATTCTGTACATAATTATCTGAGCTGAATAGCTAAATCTGAGCCAATGGCTAATCTGATGGGCACCTAACTAGGTCCCATAAATGGACACCTCACTAGGTTCCTTATTGTGGGTGAGCTAGTCCTCTAGCGGACCACTTGGTACCAAGGTTAACGATCAATCCTGCAGCCGTTAACTCGCTGATCTGTTTCTCACTAATTAATATAAAATAATTTGTTCATAAACCAAATAAATATAAAAGCTTTGAATTCATATAATTCTAACAATTTGACTGTAGCATAACTGAGATTCTAAAATCATGCCCAAGGGATCACCAGCTTGTAGACATAGTGATTTCAGTAATCAATAGAATATGTATCTGACAATTATTATGAATTATACTTTATTCAATACTTTCAATAAATCATATGTACTTTATTCCTCCTTACTTTTGGAATACACTAAGATGTTATCGATGAAGACAATCACAAAGTGATCCAGAAATGGTTTAAACACCCTATTCATTAAATCCATGAAGGCTGCTGGGGCATTGGTCAACCCAAAGGACATCACTAAGAACTCATAATGTCCATAGCGAGTCTTGAAACTCGTCTTAAGTATATCTTCATCCTTAATCTTTAGCTGATGGTAACTAGATCGAAGATCGATCTTGGAAAAACATGTTGCCCCTTGAAGCTGGTCAAAAAGATCATCTATACGGGGCAAGGGGTATTGGTTCTTAATCGTCACTTTGTTTAGCTGCCTATAATCTATACACATCCTCATCAATCCGTCTTTCTTCTTAACGAATAACACTGGAGCACCGCATGGAGAAGTACTTGGCCGTATAAACCCTTTGTCCAACAACTCCTGTAATTGCTCTTTCAGTTCTTTTAACTCTACTAGAGCCATGTGATACGGGGGGTATAGAGATGGGCCTAACTTCTGGTTCAAGCTCTATCCCAAACTCTATTTCTCTCTCTGGTGGCATACCTGACAAATCATCTGGAAATACATCTGGAAACTCATTAGCCACCGGAATTGTTTCCAAACTTGGTATCTCTGCCTCTACATTCCTGACTGCAGCTAAAAACCCGTAACTACCTCTATCCATCAGCCGTAGCGCATTCATAGCTGATATTAAGTTCATCGGTGTCGAGTATCTTGTGCCAAGAAACTCTCTTGGCTCATCTCCTGGGACCTCGAATCTCACTACCTTTCTATAACAATCTATCAAGGCATGACATGGGGATAACCAATCTATGCCTAGAATAACGTCAAAGTCAGACATGTCCAACACTTTCAAATCTGCTAGCGCTTCCATGTCACCAACTTTGACTGCGCATGATCTATATACTTTCTGAATAAGGATGGGCTTTCCCGAAGGTACCCCAACTAAAAACGGCTCGTCAAGATCCTCAGGGGATCTTCCAAACCGTACAGCAAAGAATGGGGATACATAAGAGTGGGTAGACCTCGAGTCAAATAACGTCATAGCATTGAAGGAACATACTGTTGTCATACCTGTTACTACTTCATTTGAAGCCTACGCATCCTGACGGGTTATCGCAAATAGACGGGGTTATCCTTCACTACCCTGACTTCTACTACCTCCTCCTCTTCCACCTGTACCTCTGCCAACAAGACCTCTACTCACGACCCCACGACCTGCCCCTGCGATGACACCGCCCTAGGAGCTCTTTGAAACATTGGGCATTCTGCGCCCTTATGACCTTTCTGGCCACATCCATAACATAGTGAAGAGCCAAACCAACATTGACCCTGATATCTCTTTTCGCAAGTCGGGCATACTGGATATGACTGCCATGAACCCTGTCCACTATACTGACTATCCCCTCTACTCAGGGTCTGTGATATAGTTGAACGTGCCGGGATGGACTCTGAGAAGGTGGCCCTACCCGATTGACTCCGCTGTTGTCCCTGCTAATGGTGACCCTTGCTCGAACCTACTCAGCTCGAGAAAGAGGCATGAACCTTGGCCTTCTTGTTGGCCTCTGACATCGTTTTTCACTCTGCTAGACCATTCTCAAGACCAATTGCTGTGTCTACTACCTGAGCATAGTCCATGGTCCCGACATGAGGCTGCAAGCTGAGGAATAAGTCTCTTGGCAGACCCTGAACGAAACGTCTCACCCTAGCTATCTCTGTCGGTATCATGCTAGAGGTTGCCTGTGCAAGATAAGTGAAACACTCATCATACTCAGTAATTGTCATGCCTGGAGTTAAATGGAGCTTCAAAAACTCCTCAATCATTTGTGCTTGAAGGCTTCCTTGAATCATTCCCAAGATGGAGAGCTAGCAGTTCCATACCTCTGTCGGAACTCCTGATACCATAACTCTGCTTGGCCTCCGAGCTGGAAACCAGCTAACTCCACCGCTCTTTCCGAAGAACAATGGATGACACCAACTATTTTCTCCACCTGCCTAAGGAATTCCTGGGGATCCTCACTCGTCAAACGCCCGTTGAAAGTGGGTGGGTTCATTCTCTTGAAACGCTCTAAGGCTGAGTCATCTGTATCTCTTACTGGAGGCGGCTGTGTAGTCGCTTCTAGCTGTCTGGCCATCACATCTGTCTAATTTGTTACCATCTGTTCAAAAGCTCTAAGGCGAGCACTATTACCGGATGTGTCGCTCCTACGGCGACGGGGAAGGCGTGATGAGTGTACAGGTAGCATGGTTATACTGTGAAATCGAGGACATATGACAAGATCATGAATGCCAAGAAAAGACAAACTCTTATTGAACCTAGACAAAACTGACTCTTTTCTAAAGGCCTCAAATAGCACCACATCAATGCAAATGGGCGCGCTTCCATTTGCGTAGATGCCATGTTATTTGTGGACACTTGCTCCAATAATATGTTGGGAAACTTGGCTCTGATACCACTTTGTCACGACCCACCTACGGAGTGTGACCGGCACGTGAGGATTTGGGTCCCCACGGAAGCCTCTGGTAACGTAACTGACTAATATAAATAATCCAAATTTATTTAAAATATCTCAAGTTCAACTAAAACTTCAATAATATGAAATTGTTCTCAAAACATAAATTCTGAACATAAATTTTCATAAAATCCATATTCTAGGCCAAAGCCAAACATAACAAAACAATTAACAGAAATTCTGAAAATATATCATGCATGTCCGGGGATCCTACCTACACAATTTATTGGAGCACTACTAGACTAACATAATTGACAATAAGCTCCACTCCAAAGCGAAGCTCACCAAGGAAGCTGTAGCACAACTACTGAGGATCCTGTGGTACAACTGAAGCTGTAGTTGTAACTGTAGGGAAAGGAAAAGAGAGAGGTGAGTTCATCAAAACTCAGTGAGCGAGCCTCCACTCACAACCCACACGGGACAATAACAAAATACATAACATATACATGCAACTGATGTGAAATATATTACATATATAATTACATATAAATTAACTGAATCTATGGCAATAACTAGTAGAGAAACATGAATTATTCTGTACATAATTATCTGAGCTGAATAGCTAAATCTGAGCCAATGGCTAATGTGATGGGCACCTAACTAGGTCCCATAAATGGACACCTCACTAGGTTCCTTATTGTGGGTGAGCTAGTCCTCTAGCGGACCACTTGGTACCAAGGTTAACGATCAATCCTGCAGCCGTTAACTCGCTGATCTGTTTCTCACTAATTAATATAAAATAATTTGTTCATAAACCAAATAAATATAAAAGCTCTGAATTCATATAATTCTAACAATTTGACTGTAGCATAACTGAGATTCTAAAATCATGCCCAAGGGATCACCAGCTTGTAGACATAGTGATTTCAGTAATCAATAGAATATGTATCTGACAATTATTATGAATTATACTTTATTCAATACTTTCAATAAATCATATATAATATTCTAAAATCTTCATAGGAAATACATAGTCTGAAAACATGATAATCAATATTTCTACTGTAAACATTAAACTAAGGTCTCACAATTTCATAAACTAGGAAAAAGATATTCTACAACACGCAAGGTATCAATTATGGTCCCATGAGTTTTGCTAAAATGATTAATTTTCATGATAACTGTAAAAGTAATAATATTTCTAAACAGGCATAATCATAACAACATATTCTCTTGACATAAATCATTCTAAAATTTCATAAATAATTTATATAATATGAAAAAATATTAATAATGACCAAAAGTATGATTATGAGCTTAATCCCACTCACCGTTGGTAGTCGTGAGTGTGCTTCTACTAATAACTTTACTCTGAAGTATTAGAATGGTACAAATAACCAATTTCACAGATTAAAAGAAAGGAGCATCACAACATCCTAAGAGAGGATTAGCTAGGCTCACTGAAGCTCGGCCATGAAGATCATGAGCTTGACAAGATATGAGCTCGGCCAAGAAGAGGTTTGGTTTAGAAGAGGTTTGACTTAGAGGAGGTGGAAGCAAAACTTAGCAAAATGAAACTAAACATTTCTTACACATACACACTCCTACACTCATATATTTATACACAAATATAATAATCATGAATAATATTAGTGCTATTTGTCTACACTTAATAATAATAATAAATATTATTAATGCTTACTACACTTAGTAATTATAATGTTAAATAATAATAATGCTAACTACACTTAGTAATAATAATTATAATGCTAGCTACACTTAGTAATTATAATGTTAAATAATAATAATGCTAGGTACACTTAATAATAATAATGCTAATGCTAGCTGTAACACCCTAATTTTTAACCCAACTTTCTAGAACACATTAGGTTAAACATTAGGCTATTACTTCATAGTCTCATCCTTTTCTTAAAATACTAAAGGAAAATTACGAGTAAATTTTTTTTTTTTTTAAAACACACAACAAAGTGAGAGCCACGTTCTTAGTCTAATCGAATAATAGGAATATAAAGCACGCTTAACACTCATAGAGAAACACAGAAATGGAAACATATAACAGCTGAGCATAAATCATCACAAAAAGAGAAACGTTTCATTAATAACATAACTTAGAATACATAAGTAGTCATACCCTCATTGGGACGGGCAGAGCTTGTAATACAGCAGAAAGGAAGTACAATAGAAACAGAGAAACATAAAGTAACATAAAGTAAACCATCACTACCCGAGTGCACCTATAGTGAATAACCTCAAAACAAAAGCAGGTTTATCCAGTCTACATGTGAGTGTGTGCACTAAGCCTCCCCTTAAACATCTGCTACTAGAACCCGGGGAAATGGAGTGTAACTGATCCAAGAACGCAAGGCGGCAGGAGAGGGCATACGTGTAGACTGAGCGTGAGCTCCTCGTTAGGGGCGCCTCTCGGACGGATGTGTCAATGAAGACCACGAATGTCGCCATCAGTCTCTAAAGATATGACGGAAGCGAGAAAAAGAAGAGAAAAGAGTGAGAATCTTACAAAAGAATCTCAGTAGGAATCTCCTATTCTAGGGTTACATCGTTCACATCCTCAGGAACCTTGGGTTTATTTATAAAAGGTGTTCATGCATATGAGATTCATTATTAGGGTTTATGAAACTATTTATCCAAGGTCCATTTCTTTTAGTATGCATCTTGATGTCATGAATGCAACATGTTTAAGCATGAATATATGGCAATACTTGAGCACATAAATCAACAAATCACAACAATCTAGATTCATGCAAGTGGCATAAGGGCATATTACAACTCTTACTTTTCTCATACTTATGTGACTTAAAAGCATCATATCTCTTTTGTTCTTTTTCTCAAAAACCACCCTCTTAAAACATATCCACTTATTTCCAACCGATACACCGCCCCGGCAATTTTTATCATAACCTCCTATCTCCGTCTCACCTAATCGCCTAGGAATGAACTCAATCCTAACTAGTCGTCACTAGATTTAATATGGGGTAAAATGAGGGGGTAACATAAACATATTTCATTCTTTGAAACGTTCTCACGGCCTCGAGTGCACAAATAATTGTCCGCTTTGGTAAGGCTGCATCTGCACATACCCTCACGGATTTGCCTCCTCCTCACCGTAGCAGGAGAAGTACGTCTCAATGCTTGTCACATAAAAATATCCTGGGGGTGCTCGGCCAAACCAGTGTCACCCAGGGTTTTCAACTCATATGGTACTTTAAAACATTTTTCAACTCTTTTAGGTTTGATAGAAATTCGGCAGCATAACGGCTGTTAAACTGAATTTCCTTCAAACCAAAATTCATGCCACAAGCTAATCACACAACTTAACATCTCAATAATCATTTCCTCACGTATCATCAATAAAACATTTTAGGGTTCATGCATCATCAAGCATATTCTTCTAATACATCATTCTCACATAGATAAACATCATAACATATATTTCAAACTCATCATTCTTACATAGATTATAGCATATATTCCAAACTCATCATAGCATATATTTTAAACACATCATACTCACATAGATAAAGCTCATGTATCATATATCATACTTGCATAAAATTAAGCATCATAAAAACTCAAGACTTCTTAATATCTTATGCATCGACCCTTAAGGTCCTTAACTCACAATCTAAGTTATAAATCATCAAAACCTAGTCTCTTGGGAACCTATGAGGTTATAACTAAGTATTTCTCACCTCACACTATGGTCAAGAACATCTCTAGACCTCAAGGATGCAGAATTTAAAATCCCAACTTTACGGGTACCTAGGAGTCACAAAAATGACTCTTTCTAAGTCCAGCTTTGTTCCTAAAGCATCAAGATTAAGCCCTAAACCAATTATGAGTCATTCCTACACATTTAAACTAATTTAGAACCATGATTATCATTTCTAAACCTTGCTGGACAGAATCCAGAAAATTCCATCATTAAGGGATCTAAAACTCTCAAATTAATTCTTTTCTAGTTCCTAACTTATCCTATCTTTCACATATGAGTCTTAACATTATTTTTACTCAAACATAAGCATCTTATCATTATTAACACAGCTCATACAGTGGCCAAACATAGCAAGGCAGAACCGAAACAAACATCTCCATAAAAGACATGAAACACAATTTCTAAAGCACATACAATACTAGTTTCTCTTGGAACCTTTTTCAACTTTCAAAACTCATTTATGGACACTTTTATCACCTAAAATCATAAAAATACTTAAGAGGGTAATAGCTAAATCATTTTTATCTCAAGAGGTCCTAAATTCATAAAACTTAGTTCTACATATTTCTTATACTTACATAAGCTTAGAAAAATTATAAAACATAGTTTTCAATACTTGGAAACACCAAAGCCTCTTAGGGCCGAAATAGGGACCAAAAGCAATAAATATTTTTAGACCTTTGTTGAGACAACAATGGGCAAATCTTTGAGCTCTAGGTTCATTAAAGTGATGACATAAAAATAAACATGCTCATGCACTTGTTTTAGTTTTTGCTAGAAAGTAAAGTGAGAGCATAAAATAAATATGTGATGCATTATATTATTATCTTTGATATTTAGGTGAGAACTTGAAACATAAACATGATAATACATAGCTTGAAATATAAACATGATAATGCAAGCTCCTTTATTACCTTGGTACTTAGTGATAACAAAGAAAGTAAACATGATGTGCAAAGCATAAAATAAATATGGTATGCATTATATTATTATCTTTGATATTTAGGTGAGAACTTGAAATATAAACATGATAATGCAAGTTCTTTTATTACCTTGGTACTTAGTGATAGCAAAGAAAGTAAACATGATGTGCAAAGCATAAAATAAACATGATGCAAGGTTCATTTTAAGGTGATCTAAAGCTCATCCAAGACTTTAGCAACATAATAACCCAACACATATCTCATTACAAAGAGAGCTTTAGAGTTCTTGAACCAAGTTCTCGAAGGAATTATGAGGTTCTTGAACATCATCATCAAGCTCAAAGAAAGCAAAACTTTTTGAACAAATAAAACTTCAAAGATCAAAAAGGAAAATGGTAACAGAAATGTTAAAGAAAGGAACAAAGAAACCGAAATCATAATAGCAAGAAAAGTAAAGGTATTCTTGAGTAAAAATCATTTTTGAGTTAGAAAATAAAGTTGGAACTCAAAGAAAATAAAACCTCAAGCTCTAGAGTTTCCTTTGAGATGAACACATAGTCATTATCTAGGAGTCCTCATCATTGAGCTATCATGTACTCATCAAGGCCAAGAGGCCGAAAATACAAGAAAGGGAAACCAAAGAAAGTTTCAAAAAGAAAACCCAAGAGAAAGCTAGAAAGAACTCATTTTCAAGAAGACAAAGTTTAGAAAACACTCCTTGTAACGCCCGGGGACGAGGATGAGGAGTGATCGCCGGTGCAAAAGAGGGCACGGACAAGGAGCGGCTCCTCGCAAGGTCCTCTAAGCGGAGGGGTACATGAACGAACCGATTACACACCCGAATGAGAGGGATCCTAAGACTGTATAGGTATGGGACTATACAATTGAGGATGGCTTATATGAATTGATTTGCACTACCTATACCAACAAGATGCATCTTCTTTTTGGTAGCCCAAACTGAAAGAACTCCACAGTTAAGCGTGCTTGACCTGGGGTAATTTTGGGATGGGTGACCTCCTGGGAAGTTTTCCTAGGAAGCGTGTGAGTGAGGACAAAGCATGCTGAAAGGACCCGTGTTGGTTTGTGGGAACAGTCATCAATCCATAAAGCAGCAGGGGATGTTACAAATGGTATCAGAGCCTGCACCTCTCCCAGTACGGTGTGGTTCGGGGATGAACCAGGCGGAAGCTGGTGGGCATGTAACGCCCGGGGACGAGGATGAGGAGTGATCGCCGGTGCAAAAGAGGGCACGGACAAGGAGCGGCTCCTCGCAAGGTCCTCTAAGCGGAGGGGTACATGAACGAACCGATTACACACCCGAATGAGAGGGATCCTAAGACTGTATAGGTATGGGACTATACAGTTGAGGAGGGCTTATATGAATTGATTTGCACTACCTATACCAACAAGATGCATATTCTTTTCGGTAGCCCAAACTGAAAGAACTCCACAGTTAAGCGTGCTTGACCTGGGGTAATTTTGGGATGGGTGACCTCCTGGGAAGTTTTCCTAGGAAGTGTGTGAGTGAGGACAAAGCATGCTGAAAGGACCCGTGTTGGTTTGTGGGAACAGTCGTCAATCCATAAAGCAGCAGGGGATGTTACACTCCTACCTAGAGTGAAGACAAAAAGCTTGGACTTGAAGATGAAAATGATACGAGCAACACCTCCTAGGATGGTGATGATGATTCAGCCTTGATGAAAGAAAAAGGAAGGAAATGTGTTCTTGGTGAGCTTGTGTTTGAGAATGGAAGTTTAGGTGTTTGTATGATGATCCAAGGTGGTGGGGTGGTGTTTCAAGGTTGTGTGATGATGTTTCAAAAGGAAAAAGAAGAAGATGAAGAAGAAGAATGCTCTTGAGATTTGAGAGAAAAAGGAAGAACTTAGAGAAAAACTAAAAAACTAAACTTAGCAAATGAACAAAGTGTTGCAAAGGTTCATCTAGGCATGGTATTTATAGAGAAGAATAAGAGTGAATGAGTGGAGGAGAATGAATTCTCATGGAACATGAGGTGAGAGAATTGCACTTTGATGACATGGCTTCAACCATAGTCTTTGGAGTGTGAAATAAAATTAAATTGTGATAAAATGGATGATGAATTTCGTGCAGGTCTGATGCAGCAAGGGAGGAGGGAGTTTTGGTCATGTAATAGTGTGTTAGTGATGTGTTTAGGGGTGTATTAGCTTAGGTGTAAGGTTAGGAGTCATTAAGCATAAGTTTAGGTGACTAAGAATGTGATTAGGAACCTTTATGACATGATTAAGGAGTACTCATACATATTTAGGAGATTTTAAATTCATTTTATGAATAAAACAATGTAGACAAAATTCCATAATTTAAGGAATTGGAGAGAGAAAACACTATTCAAGATTCCATGACTAGAAATCTTGAATTTAAAATAAGATTTTAAGTTGTAATTAAGCACTTTTAGGTTCTAATCAACTTTAATAAATTATTTTGACTCAAGATTAATTATGGAAATTAATTAATCTTCGATTAGAGCCTAATATTGCTTAGGTTTGCTTAATCACGCGATTAAGCGTAAAAACACGAAACTAGGGGTAAAATCGTAATTTTGCACTAATTTTTCCCGGGACCTCCATAATTAAAACTGAGGTCGTAGAATATATAAAAATGCCTTTTAAAACCATCTAGAGAAGTTTCGGGTTCATCCGGCACTTGCAAATAGGTAAAACACCGCAGGGGCGTTTTGATCATTTTGACCCGAAAACTCGAAAAACGAGATTTTCGATTCCGGAAAGGTACACAGGTCATCTAATCCCCTTCCAACATTGAGTTTGCCCTTCGAGTACTGCCAGATCGGCTTTCCTCGAATTCTCAATAAAAATGACCTCAGGGGCATTTCGGTCATTTTCACTCTAGCAGAAAATCGGGGCGTTACACTAGCTACACTTAGTAATAATAATGTTAAATAATAATAATGCTAGGTACACTTAATAATAATAATTATAATGCTAGCTACACTTAGTAATAATAATGTTAAATAATAATAATGCTAGGTACACTTAATAATAATAATTATAATGCTAGTTACACTTAGTAATTATAATGTTAAATAATAATAATGCTAGGTACACTTAATAATAATAATGCTAATGTTAGCTACACTTAGTAATAATAATGTTAAATAATAATAATGCTAGGTACACTTAATAATAATAATGCTAATGCTAGCTACACTTAGTATTATTAATATTAGTGGCATATATCTAGACTTAATAATAGTAATAACTAATATTAATGCTAACCACACTTAGTAATTATAATGTTAAATAATAATAATGCTATGTACACTTAATAATAATAATTAATAATAATAATAATAATTCATAATAATTATAATTTCTTTATTTGGGATATCACAATATATGACTATTGAAAGGATTTAATTAACTAAGGATAATAAATATACAAAATTAATCGTCTAAAAGCAAGAAGTATAATAAGGGTATTTTCACAAGTTATAAAGGAAACGGAAAGGAAGACAATATAGAGAGGAGAAGGATATAGAATAAAAAATGGGTTTAGATGATTGACCTTACTCTTTTTCACAAGCATAAAATTTATAAGGAGAAGAAAACAGAATATTTACAACATAATATTAAAATTTTATTCATTATTAAAATAATTAATACATTTCTAATAATAATAATAATAACAATAATAATAATTTTTATTGTTGTTATTATATATAAATATGTGTGTGTGTGTATGTGAGTTACTTTGGTGTCCTCAATTTTTCCTAAAGTGAATCAAGCTAGCTAGTTGTGAGCTTTTTTCAGCTCACTCATTTATTGAATCTATCAAGCTTGAGCTTTACTATTTTCCACTCTCTAACTTATAAGGTGACCTAGTATATCTGTGTGTGTATTTATCATATTTTTAATACATATATATAATATACTATACTTATGTATTTATTATTATATACCCCATGGTGGTGAAGGATGTAACGCCCCAATTTCTCTACCTAGCAAAAATAACCAAAATGTCCCTAGGTTTTTGTGTGAAAATCAAGGCTGGCCAACCCCGCCACCCTCAAAAGGATATTTTAATATTAAGAGTAGGTTACATGGGGATTAGATAGCAATCTGTACAAAAATCGCGATTCGCGATTTTCCCGTGTCAAAATGACCAAAATGCTCTTGAGGTCATTTTTGCCCGAAATTCGAGGATGGCCGACCTAGGCCATCCTCAAGGGGTTAGTTTAATGTTTGAAGGGGATTAGATGCATTAGAAATAATAACAGAAGTGAAAATCTCACTCTTTGGACTTTCGGCACAAAATGACTAAAATACCCCTATGGTGTTTTTACACGAGATTAAGTGTCGACTGAGCTTGGAATGATTTCCTGAGAGTTTAAAATGTTGGTTTTATGTGATGCATGATATCTGGATAGGCCCGACAGGTCCCGGAGGGTTTTGATGTAAAATGACCATTCTACCCCTAGATTAGTGCATAATGAGCTTAATTAAACGATTAAGAAAACCTAAACAATATTAGGCTCTAATTAAAGATAATTTAATTTTAATTGTTAATCTTGAGTCAAAATAATTAATTAAGGTTAATTAGATCCTAAAAGTGCTTAAGGAATTTCAAATTCCATTCTTAGTCAAAAAGCATCTATGACATTATGTCATGTCATGCCCAAATACTAATTTCTCTCACATGTTCCTTAAATTTAGGAAACATGTTGGAGTTTGAAATTCAAACTAAACAAGGTTAATTCAACCTAAGTAAGTATGATGACCCTTAAATCATGTATTCAGAACTTTAATCACACAATCACAACTTCTAACACCAAAACATAAGTTTTTAACCAAACCCCCTAAGTAAGATTACCTTAAGACCTATTTCCCACACCCAAATTAAAATGAAAATTTCCCCCCAAAGCTCCAATGTGGACGGCGGCCACACTCCCTCCATTCCCTTATGTTTTATTTTTTTTTACAACATACAAACACATGCCAACAAGTGAAAACCCTCATTTCTTACCACTAGCTTTTTTGTTGAGAAACTTGTCACCCAAAAAGCTCTCATATTCTCTCAACTTGAGTTCTTTTATTCTCCTCTACTTTTAAGGGAGAACCACCACTCTCCACCTCCTCTCAACCTTAAATCACCACACCACCACCTCTAATTACCTCCTAAATACACCACCTTTCCATGCCTAAGCTTAACCCCACAAGAAGAATCATTCCTTCCTTTTTTTTTTCCCTTTGGCCGAAGCCATATTTCCATCAAGAGAAGATTTTTGTCTTCTCATTCCAACTCACAAAGACTAAGTTTTCTTCTTTCCATCAAGACAACATCTTTGGTAGGGTTTTGTTTGAAGTTCTTTCTCTTTTTGTAGTTTATGTTTTCGGTTTAGGTGTTGCTCAAGTGAACAAATTTTTCTTCTTTTGTGTCTTTCTCATTTTCAGTTTGATGATGATGGTGGGGTTTATATTTTATCTCTCTTGTATATTTTGGTTTTGTGTTGAGATTTTATTTTTCCTTGCTTTATTTTCGGATTTGATGATGGATGGATGAACAAGTTCTCTTTGTTTTTCATTTCTTTGATTTTCGGTTTGGATCTTCCCCTTAGCTTCATGTTTTTGGTTTTGATCTTTCCTTTTCTTCATGTTTGTCGTTTTGGTTGAAAATAAAGTGGTGGATCCATGGCTTAATGATAAGAACCTTTTATGGTAGCTTTCACACCACCAAGTTCATGGTCTCTAAAGCTTAAAGATTGGTCCTTTTCCTTCTTTTATTTTTGGTTTGGTGTTCTACCACTTCTCTCCTATGCATTTCGATTTTTATTGTTGTTGGATGGTTCTTAATGATGATGGATCTTGATTAGAGAGTTTGACACTATCAAGAGCTTGACCTCTAGAGCCAAGATCTAGTTTTATTTCCTTTTTCGGTTTCAAAGGAGAACATGAGAAATGAAATGTTGTTAGTTGACTTCTTCTCTTTGTCCATTTTCTTGGAGCTTGATGGTGAGTCCAAGAAATGAGGTTCTTAGAACCATGATGTAAAGGACTCTAAAGCTCACTTCTATTTTGTTAAGATAAGTTTGGGGTTGAGATTATATTCTTTAAAGTTTGATATGAGCTCTAACAATAAATAAAATGACTTGCATTCGTGTTTACGTTTCAATGCTTTGCATATCATGTTTATTTTCCAAGTTATCACTTAAATATTAAAGACTAAAGAATTGAACATGCATTTCATGTTTAAATTTCAAGCTTTGCATTTCATGTTTATATTTCAAGTTGTCACCTAAGCTTCAAAGATAAAAATGAAATTGCATCTCATATTTAATTCCAAGCCCTCACTCTATAATGTTAAAGACAAAAAAATGAAAATGCATAGCATGTTTATGATTCTTGCCATCACTTAATCCCTAGAGCTCAACACTTGCCCCATGTATCTCAAATGGAAGCTTTGATTATGAACACATCCTTGTGGATGTACATTTTGGTCACATGACGATGATGAGCTTAGAATGAGTTGCATATAGTCATAAAAACCAAAAACTTGTGTCTTGACCTCATCATGATTTGGGTTTTGAGGTTGGTTTTATAATTTCATTTTGAGTTTAGGATTTTGCTCCTATGTGGTATAAAAATCAAATTGTCTCTAAAAAAGTGGTTGTTTTGATTTGGGAAAACACGAGTATAAGTTCAAGAGAAATGTTGAAATGATGTTCTTAGAATAAGGAAGCAACTTATCTTGTGATTTTCAATTTTGGAGCTTCTGTAATCGATTACTTACACCATGTAATTGATTACTAGGGTGTTCTTTTATAGCCGAAACATGATTTCAACTCTGGTAATCGATTACACCTACCATGTAATTGATAACCAGCATCCTTGACCATTGCTTGTTTTGAGAATTTGAACCGTGTATTCGATTATAGCTCATGTAATTGATTACCAAAACATGGAACATGAAAATAAGTTTGTTTCTATGCGAAATAACATGAGTTAATGACTAAGTATGATTGGATTTGAATCACGTGATCGATGACCCCTAGTATGTTGAGTATATACATCATGATTAAGCATAGCATTTGCATTAGCTTAGTCTAGTCCGTGATTCTGGCATACTGGGTAGGAGTATGTTTATTTTTCTCCAAAATGTTGATAATGGAATGCCTATATGGATCATTGCGAGATGAATTGCAATTATGATTGAGATGTTTGAGATGCATAATGATGGAATTTATGAGCATGAAATGTTAATGACATTCGAAAATTATTTGTTCATGCATGCATCTCGAATTAATATACGAATATTAAAGGTGACATAAAAACACATGGAAATGATCCTCTAGACTCCAGGAATTAATGGTTAAAAGAGGTGATCCAAAGAGAACCCTTTGGACTCTAGGAATTAATGGTTATGAAAGGTGTTTCTATGCCCTTTATCCCGCACTTTAGGAGTCGGGAAATTGCTTTTCATAAGATAAGTATAGACTAGTGACGACTAGTTAAGTATGAGTTTGTAACACCCTAATATTCGACCCAATACTACTAGTATGTATTTAGGCCAAATATTAGTCATTACCTCTTGTCATAGTTCTATTACTTTGAAATTAACTTAAGGAAAATATGAGCCAATTTTTTTTTGAAAACTTTCTAAGATATGAGCCGCGCGTAGCATGCGTATAAACGATATAATAAAGTGCGGAAATATAACCATAGAAGTGGCTCCAAAATAATCATGACATCATCATATCTGAAATAGCTCATGCATATAATATGCCCACCCTAAGGGACGAGACTCTTCAAGTACATAGAAGATGCGAATACAATGGAAACATAAAGTACATGGAAAAGACATGAAAGAAATACCTTTACCTAAGTGCAACCTAAGGTGGACAACCTCAACACAAAAGAAGGTTGTCCTAACTACGTGTCATGTGTGCACTAAGGACTACCCTCCAAGCTACACGGTGAAGATCACGAGTACGGGGGAACGTAGCTAATCCAAAGGCGGAGCTCGGCGGGGGCAGGCATGCCAGTGAATCGAGGTCGTGGACCGGGCGCTCGAGCCCTCCGTGGCTGGGTAACTGTCTCCTCGCTACCCATGGGCATCTGCGGTGGAGTGGGGGCAAAGTCCTCTCCATACATGTGGGCGGGTGGATCCTCCGAGGGGTCCTCCTGCGAATCCGGGAGCAGTGCGTGGTCGGAGTGCAGCGTCTGAGCCGTGAGTAGGTTTGTAGAATCCTCTCATTGCGTGTACGAGCATGCTCAAAAACCATGTCATCTCCATATGGTGAAGTCGGGGAAAAGAGGTAGCTATCTACAGGGTGTGCGAACGGCCGACCAAGGTACATAAAAACACGAACTGTGTAGCGGCCCTCAAAATGAAACGACCCATGCTTAGGGTCGTGGTGCACCTCCCAAGCAGGTATGTCAACAAAGAGTACGAACGTTGCCATCCTGATCTGAAGACGTAAAGGAAAGGAAGAGATAGAGGGAATGAGATTTCTTACTAAAGAAACTCAGTAGGGTTTTTCCTTCTACCTAGGTGTCATCTTCTACGTCTCCAGGGACCTCGGTTTTTTTTCCAAAAACATGGGCATATAAAGGTTCAATTATGGAGTTCGAAAATGTTACCTTCCGAGACCCGTTCCTTTTAAATTCTAAACTTCTTGGTTACATAGTCTATAAATCATGAAACTTGAATCATAAATCATGGTTCCTAACCTCATGGATCATGGCACATAAAATCATAGTTCATGGTACATGGAATCATAGTTCATAAAACATGGAACATGGTGCATGGTAGCTTAACTTGATTACTTAAGGGACATTAAAACATCATTACATTCTTCCTAGGGCCACCCTAATTGGTCTCTCTTGGGAGATATCACTAGGTTATGAGCTCATACCACGCTAGTCGTCACTAGCATCTGGGCTTATCCTTTTGGATAAGTTTAAGGTCCCGACTTAAAGTACGGGTCTAGGGGGCATAGAATCACCTCATCCCCACCCTTTATTTGGCCGTTCAAAGGATCATTTTCTCATGGTTTAAGTCACCTTAAGTTTTTGCGTGTTTAAATGAAATGCCACTCAAAACGTACATGTCACATATTACATGTTACTACATAGGCATTTCTAAGTTCTTAAAGAACAACCATATGCAATAATAGAACTAGCATTTAGAAATAATAGTTCACATAGCATCATACCAGTCATGGGATAACATAGTAATTTCAACCTTAGCCAAGAGCTTATAAATCACTCCTTTAAAGTAAAATCCCTAAATCGGGTAACCTCAAACTAGCATATTATGTTCTCATGGGTTTAAGGGATCGATTAACCTCTTCTCCATAATTTATTAAGTCCTAAAACCTAATTAATTATGGCTGGATAATTTAGGCAATGTGCTAATTTAGATGAATTACGGTGTTCTAGAATGTGCGTTTTAGGTCCTTTCTCACTTCCGACTTTTTCTATGATGTAACAATTAATACCTAAACCAATTATGAGTCACTCCCACTCATCTAGACATCATATAATGTGAATCTAACTACTTTAATAAGGCTGGACAGAATCTAAAATTTTCTGTTCCTATGTAGTTCTAGAATTCACATATCAAGCAAATAAAGTTACTAAGTGTACTTTAAAATGTCTAGAATGATTATCACATACTTGGCAAGGTATTTAAGCATATTTAGACCACCCAAAACAGAATTTAAGGTGCTGTAAACTATCAAGGCAGAACCGAAAACATGTGTCATTAAATCATAGGAAAAACTTCACTTTAATGCATATGGGTTGCTAGTTTCTCTTGGAACACCCTTGGAGCTTCTAAAACTCTTTGGAAATCATTTTATTTCATTAAAGACCATCACAAAACACATAGGGCAGCAGCCATAAAAGGTTCTTTGGAACAAGATTAAACCTTGAAAATGTGTCTAGAGCATCGACTAAGTCCACATAAACTTAGGAAAACCCTTGAGACATAAGTTGTAGGCCTTAGTAACTAAATGAACTCCGTAGGGAGCCATTTTCATCACTTGGCCGAATACATATTCAAAGGGATACCCCCTTGATAAATCTTTTCTCAAGATGAAATGGGCAAGTTTTTTGAGCTCTAGTAGTTTAGAGTGATGACATAAAATAAACATGCTATGCATTCCATTTTTATAGTTCATTAGAAAGTAAAGTGATAACTCAAAGTAAATATGAAATGCACATTTATTTTAATCTTTGAGTTTAGTGATGACTTGGAATTAGAACATGAAATGCAAGTTCATTTCTTTATCTTGGGGATTTAGTGGTAGCATAAAGTAAACATGGATGCACTTCCTTTTACATCTTGTCTAGAGCTCATGCAAGACTTTAGAAAGAACCAAAGTTCCAACCCAAAACTCATCCTCACAAGAAAAGAAATGCTATTAGTGCTAAAGTATCAAAAAGAAAACATGATCCTCAAAGAACCATGGGGTTGGCCAAAATGTTTGAAAGAAAAGAGAGATTCAACAAGTGTTCAAGAGAAACATACACTCATTCTTAACAAATGCTAAAAAGATCAAGCCTTTCTTAAAAAAAAACTCAAGCTTTAGAGTTTATCCATGTGACCAATGCCAACATGAAGCTCTCATCATCAAGCTATCATTTTTCCAAATCTCCTTGGCACTCATGGCCGAAATACACAAGAAAAAGAGATGAAGTTCCAAGAGACTCAAAAGAAATATAACTCTTACTTGGTCAAAACTTGAAAAGATGAAATCTTTCTTTAAGAACTCAAGCTCTAGAGTTTGTTCATGTGACAAATGCCAACATGAAGCTCTCATCATCAAGCTATCATTTTATTGGCCTTGAGGCCGAAATCAAAAGAAAAGAAAACAAGAGAAGAAAACATCAACCCATCATCAAGGAACTTATTCCAACCAAGCTTTTCTAATAAGATCAAGACATAAAGAGTAAAGAAAGCATTTTTAAACAAGTTCCCTACCAAGTGTTGATGCTCTAGAGATGAAGGAAAGGTTGGTTCTTGGAGAAGAATGGAAAGAAATTTCCTTGAATCCTTGGTGGTGGATTCGGCCAAGAGGAGAGAAGGAGGAAGGAGATGTGTTTGCCTTGGTTTGAACTTGGGGAAGTGTTTAGATGAGAAGGAAGATGAAGATTGAAGGTGGAGGAGTAGTGGTCTTAGCTTGAACAAAGAGAGAAAGATAGAGTTTTTGAGAGAACTCTTGAAACACAAAGTTTTGCAAGTGTTGTAAAGTGTTCAAATGCTCCTCAAGGCAAGCTATTTATAGACAAATGAATCAAGGATGAGTGGAGGCGAGGGCTGGCTGAATTTACATCACAAGGAGGAGAGAAGAAAAATCTCCTTGGGTTGTCATACATTGAGTGATTGAAAACTTGTCATAGGGTGGCTTGTAGAGAAAGCTTAATTGATAACATAAAGAAATCATTCTTTTGAATTCTTGGGGGGAAAAGTGGTGCCACTTTTGGGCAGCCATGGGGAGGGAAAATCTCTTCTCTAATCATGGTTTAGGAGTGTACTTAGGTGTAACATTGGTTATGCTCATGATTAGGAATTGCTAAGTAAGGGTTTTAGGTGAACAATTAGGAAATTAGGCCATGATTAACTTAAATTTAGGAGAAACATTTTTGGATTGACGGGGTCACTTGTCGTGACAAGAGTTTCTAGGAAATGACAACTTTTTCTTGGTTTGAGAAAAAGTGAAAAGTGAAATCACTATTCATGAATTCTCCTTTTTGAAAAAGATGCTAGAAATTGGTTTTTAAACAATTTTAGATTCAAAACATCCTCAAATAAATATTTTTGCTCTAAATTAATTATAGAGATTAATTATCCTTTAATTAGAACCTACTGTTACTTAAGTTTTATTTTAAAACGTAATTTAGCCCTTAATGCACTTAGGCAGGGGCAAAATCGTAATTTTTCTCAAAAACTGCCTGGGACCATCGGGACTTAAATAAACATAGGTAATGCCTTGAAAACATTGTTTTGAACCTCTGGGACAATTCCGGGTTAAAACAGAACTTAAAACTGCCTTAAATCTGTTATAGGGGCATTTTGGTCATTTGTGCACAGAAATCTCAGAAATGAGGTTTTTCCTGCTTTATTAAGCATTCATGTATATACAGTCCCCTTCATATATTATATAAACCCTATGGGGATGGCCGAGGTCGGCTGTCCTCGTGTTTCAGGCAAAAATGACCTCAGGGGCATTTTGGTCATTTTTAAAAGTTTAGTGAAAATCAGGGCGTTACAGAGTTCATAACTTAGAACTCTCAAAATGGAAGAGTATTAGGGTGGCTCGACAGAAGAACATCATGATGAACTTAAGTCACCTAAGGAATAATAAAGGGGAAATTTCATGTGAAATAAATATGTACTTCATGCTATGTTCATTTAGTATTATTCTCGTGCTATACTGCATGTGGCATGGTCATGCATTTATGATTTAGTATGATGTATTCATGGCATCAAGACTCATAACTAGAAGAAACAAACCTTGGATAATGATATTTAGAACTTAATAAATGAACTATGTACTCTTGCTCACCATTTTCATAATGAAACCCAAGGTTCCTGAGGACGTAGATGATGACATGCATTAGGAGGAGAGTACCCTACTGAGATTCTAGTTTAAGTTTCTCATTCTCTCTTTATTTCTTTCTTTCCATCTTGTACTCAAAGACCGATGGCGAAATTCGTGATCTACATTGATGCTCCCACCTAGGAGTTCCACTTCGGCCCTATGTAGCAGTCCTATCATTTTGTGGGTCGATGTTCCATTTGCCTTTTTGTCTTCATGGAGCATTCGTTCGCACACCCTATTACCAGCTTCAGATTTTCTCCCGCTGCTTCATTCGCCGAGGATATGATTTTTGAGCATGCTCACCCACGTGCAGAGTAGGTTCGCCGCGCCCATACATCTACTTCATCTGTTCAAGCTTATCTTGAGTACATTCCCTGTTCGCCAACTTGCTCAAACGAGCCTGAGACAGACCCCTTGGAGGAGTCACCATTCTAGTACTTTTCCAGAGGTTCTGCCTCGACCATCCCCATGGAGATTGGAAGAGACTGCGATAGAGAGGCCATGGTTAAAGGCCCAATGAGAGGAGTTACTTGCCCCCATCGAGGAGCCCACGCCTGTCCGACTTTGCGTCTTAGCATGCTCGAGGAGCTGGCGTGTTTCATTGGTTACATCCCTCCCCTCAGTAGGGACATCCCTAGTAACTAATGATGGACCTCGTGGGAGTGCTCGAGCATATGCGATGGATAGCCTATCTTTTGCTCCTATATTTTGAGGTTATCTTACATAAGTGCACCTTGGTAGGCGTAGGAGAGGAGAGAGGTCTCTAGTTGGTTTGATTTATGTTTACTTTTACGTACTTTATTTACCGACTCTAGATTACTACACTACCCCCAACCATTACCGGTGGGAAGGATATTATATATGATGTTTATCTATGTGGTGTGATGACCATGATATTATGAGACTCCATAGTGATTATTTATATTCTTGATATTATGATCCTTGCAATTGGTGTTTTTATATGACATATTTGTTACTCTCTTGCTTGTGGAGTAGGACGATGGCATTTATTATTTGTATGCGAGGCTTTTGTCTTTAAGTTCAAAAAAAAAATTTACCCATATTTTCGCTAAGTATTTTTCAAATGTAAATATAAGAATTGGAACAAAAGAGTAATAAATAATAATTAACTTGAATACGTCCTAGGCATATTAGGTTGAATTATTAGCGTGTTACAAAGGAAGTCGAGCTCATAGAGGAGTGTAGGGACCTCAACCTTGGAATAATCCTTACTACTAAAGGTTTGGGAGTATGCCACTTGAGAGAGTCTAGCCGATTGAGGGAGCATATTGTTCAAGCTCAAAGAGAAGATGAAATGTTTAATGGGTCGGTGAAAGCAATGAAGATTCAACACCAAAAACCTTCTAGGATGTTTCAACCTTTAAAATTCCCATAGTCAAAATTGGAGAGCATCCCCGTGGATTTTGACGAGGGTTTGCTAAAGAACTAAGGTTGACCATGATTCTATATGGGTGATAGCTGTTTGACTAATTAAATCGGCTCACTTTTTGCCTACTAGAGCCATATATGATTGGATAGGTTAGAACAACTTTATATCTGGGAGATTGTTAAACTATATGGAATGCCATTGACAGTAATCTTGGATCAAGATCCATAGTATATGTCACGGTTTTTGGGAGCCATGCAGAAGGATTTTGGGACAAGATTATGCTTAAGCACAGTTTATCACCCTCAAAATGGATGGACAATCTAATGGACTATTAAGACTTTGGAGGATGTGTTGAGATCTTGTGCTCTAGATGAGAAGGGAAGTTAGGGTAAGTTTTTCCCTTTGGTTGAGTTCTCCTGCAATAATAGCTACCATGCTAACATAAGGATGGCCCCATATGAAGCTTTATATGGAAGGAAGTGCCAATTATGAATACCATAATTTGTCAGAGTTTTTTTTCCTGATATAAGAAAAATAAAGAAAAAATAACATAAAAAAATAAAAAAAAATTGACCCAAAAAAGCTTAAATCTTTTCCTTTTTCATTAGCATAATTTTTTCCTTTTAAGGTTGATTGTGTTTTTAAACTAGCATGAATCAAATCTTTTTTTAAGTCACTTCAATCAGCATCTTTATTTAATCAGTATCATTCAAAATTTCAATCAAATTATTTTTAATTGATTCCAATGAAATCACATTTGCATACATCAGGATCAACATAATAAATTTAGTCAAAGGGGAGAGGGCGGCATCAATATAATCACATTTCCATTAATTTTCATTTTGTGTATGGATAAACATAATCTTTTAGTCAAGAGCGAGATGGCAGCACCATAATTAGTATACAAGGCCCTGAACACCTTTGGCAACATCACCTTTCATCATTAGTCCCTTATTCACTGTTAAGCTTTTTCGACGAAAGCTTAAGAAACTCCACATTTGTCAACAAATGTTAATCGATTTCTAGAAATTGCACAAAATTCAATTTAACACTCACAAAGGTCTTTATAAACTAGTGACGTAACTACTTGCATATTGATTCTACTAAAAAGATAAATAAAATAAAAGATAATAAATAATTAATCTCCCTAATCTTAACTTCCTAAGAATTCAAATTCAAATATAAGATTATGTTTCCTAGCTAATAGCTATCTTGCAGTGTAATCATTTGCCCAACTTGGACGACCTCAAATATGTATGCTTCCTTCCCATAAAGCATGGGACATATCATTACTCCCTCATTGGAAAAAAACCTTGTCCTCAAGTGCTTGAGTAGTGTAAAGACTTACCAAAACATCCCAATATTCCCATGTAGTATCTTCACAGTTGCAACCTTCCCACTCCATAAGCACTTGACATTTGGAACTTGTGGGCTCTTGGATTGTATGTTCAGGAATAATCTCCTTTGGTTGAGGAACAGTAGGTGCTGAAAACATAGTGGTGTTCATGCTGAAGGGTGGAAGTGGCCCGCTATAAATATTTAGAAGCAAAACATGAAATACCGGATGGATTTTGCACTTTGATGGCAAGTCGAAATGATAACCCATTAGACCAAGTTTTTCTGTGATACAAATGGGCCATAATAACGTTTGGAGAGCTTGAAGTAATGTCTTCTAGCCGCTAATTTTTTCTTGTAGTGATGGAACTTCACCTAAACCTATTGTCCTACTTCAGAAGACTTGTTTAAATGCTTAACATCAGTATACTTGTGCATGCGTTGCTGGGTACGAGCTATATGATCATTCATTTTGCTTTAAAACTCGAGTTCTATCAGTAAGAATTAAATCGACATCATCTACTAAAGTTGTGCCTAAAACATATGTTGGTAGTAACTTGGGATTAGTCCCATACAAGGCTTGATAAGGTGTCATGCAATTAGAGCTATTAAAAGTGGTGTTATAACACAATTCATCCCAAGATAGGCAAGAGTGCCATTGATTCGAATGATCTAAAGTGAAGGCACACAAATATTTCTCTAAGCATCGATTGACCATCTCTATTTGGCCATCATTTTAAGGATGGTATGCTATAGAAAATCGTAGTTGAGTATCACCACAAGTCATGAGTTGTCACCAAAAGGTGCTTAAGAAAATAGGATCCCTATCTGAAACCACTTCTATATGGAAACCATGGAGTTTTACCACCAAATCCATGAAAATACCAGCCACGATTTTCGCTGTACACCTAGGTTTTAAGTCTGTAAAATGGATGGCTTTAGTTAAATGATCAACCACAATAAAGATGGCATAGGTAGAAAAATGCACGAGAAGGGAGGTTGAATCATGCTTTGCTTTTCTTTCCCTTCTACTTATGAAAAACTTAAACAGATTACTATGAAGTATTAAACTTGAAGTGAAGCAGAAGCATAGTTAGATATGTTAAGAAGTAAACTTTCTAAACTCAGATATATACAGTAAAAGGCATAAAAGCAAGCTTTCCAAAGAACACAAAATAATAAACAAAGTGAAGTAAATAAATAAGAGATGAAGGAAAAGAGTATACTGCACAAAAGTTTTTATACTGGTTCAGCCAATCTTGCCTACATCAATTCTCAACAACTGTTGAGTTCCACTAAAATCCTTCTCAACATGAGAAAGAAAATGATAGTCTTTATAGTAGCCTTTCTAAGCTCTTACCTATGACCAATAGCACACTCTATTGTCACAAACTGAGTAGTCTTTGACCAACTTCTTTAAGCTAACCATGATTATTAGCTAACCCCTACTATCACAACCTGAGTAGTCTTTTACTAACCTCTTTGAGCCAACCCTATAACCAGTTGTTCACTTAAACTATCACGTTACAAGTAGTTTTTACTTAGCCTTTCCAATCCATTTTACACTGCTCACTATTGGATCGAGGTTACAAAAGTTTGTGCTTGGGTTTATCACCTAAACCAACCTACATTCAAGTTTCCATAAGATGTACAATAAAAACATGGGAAAAACTTGAATGAATTCTTTCTATGATTCTTCTTAAGAAGAACATGTGATCTACAAAGAACGTAAAAGAAGATTTTTATAGATAAGAAACTGATCACAAGATGTAATTAATTTTACACAAGAGATTAGGAGAAATTTTCTTAGCGTTTAAGCACTTATGCAGTGTCAAGATCTTCTTCATTATAAGAACCACATCTCTATTTATAGATGGTCTACATTTATGACCATTGCCCTTGATCAGTTGTCTAAGTGACATGTGTTGATCATCTATTTGTGTCTTAGAAAAGCAATCTAGAAGAGTAGCTCGCAGTCTGTCAGAGCTGTTGCAAAAGTGATAGGTTGCATTTATGCACCCATTTTTCATCCTAACTTTGAATTATTTGCAATTGAACTAGAGTTTGTTGATGCTTAATTGGTTAGTTTGCATTTTGTCCTCATCTTGCATTGTTAAGTAATTTCATGATTATTAGCATCAATTTAAATGATTTTGAAAATTACTTGTGCTTCTAATCCTTTTTTGTGTGAGCATTTGTGAGTAACAGGAATTCCCAATAGGTACCAAATCAAGGAAAATGGCTCAGGAGCTTTGATAACATGATTTTGACATAGACCAACATTGCCAAGACTGCTATAGCGGTCAAACACCGCTATAGCGGTCACCAGAGGAAGAACATGGTAGCAGCGTATGCAAGCAAAGCTAAGACCACTATAGCGGTCAAACACCACTATAGCAGTCATCAGGGGGCATTTTGGTTGTAACGTCACGCAAGAAAAGTTAAGACCACTATAGCAGTCAAACACCGCTATAGCGGTCATAAATGGATTTTCATTTCCCGTGGTCGCTGACATTCTCGTGGCTGTTTCGACGTTTTGAAATAAAAACTCCATTTTCTTTTAGGAGGGGACAGTTAGTAACGTAGCTTAGGCTTTTGAATTGAAAATTCTCTCACTCTCTCACTAGACTCTCTCTCTAGGCCAAGGTTCTCCTCTAATGTTTAATTTTAGCTTTTCTAATTGTAATTTTGACAGCTTTTTCTTCAACGTCAACTGTGACACTCCCCCCATGGAGGAGTAATTCCCTTACCGTGCATAGGGGTAACTGAGGATTGAAATTGTTCTCAAGATTTTCCCATTTTTATCGCAATCGTGGTTAGTTTTCTTTTTCCCTTTTTTTTCAATTCTTACAATTATTAATTGAGTGAATTATCGCAATTATATACTTGTTTGAGTTGTTTTTCTGATGCGATGTTTATCCATTAGGTAAAGGATTGATATCAATTTCATTAGAAATTAGGTTGCTATAATTGTTATTCAAACTGAATTAGTTCATAGGATCACGATAGTGAATTACTAGTTCTTTTATTCAGTTAAATCCTTGACGGGAATGCGATTGTGTAACCATTAAGCAGAATTATGCCATTGTTATGTGTTTACATTTTTAATGGAAGCAACCACTGTCACGATTTTATTTCTCGAATCAATGACTGAACAATTTTAATCCGAAGAAACCTTTGTGCAGGTAATTTCTCTAATTAAATTTCTTCTTGATTTAGTTTGCTGTTGACAATTTCTAAAACCCCCAATTTCGTTAGGATCAATTACATTGCTTCCACCTGAGATGACCTGGATCGCACCCTGTCTACATTTTTGGTGTAATTTAGTATTTTAAACCCTTTTTAATTTGTCTTGAGTCACAACAACTCGTATCAAGAAGCCATTGTGAAATAGAGGTTTCTAATGTCACCTTCAAAAACTACTTTTTTCTTTCTAAATGAAGTTTCTGAACTTTTTCTTCTAGAAGATGGAGTGGTTGACCAAGTTGACAAAAAAGATGACTCGTCAGTCTAAGACTGATTTTGACTTTAAATTTGAATTTCAAACTTCCCTTCTTTTTTTGCATAGTGCATCGTTTCATTGTAAAGTTAACTTTCTGAATTCGGCTATCAATTTCTTGATATTTCTTTGGTCTTTCAATCTTCAATCAGAGCTTAAATGATGAAATGATTGCGATCATAATAATTGAACGTTGTAGAAGACAATGGCTTCAGAGATGGATTGAAATCTTCACTTGAAACGTACTTTCTAAAGTCACCTTGGTTTCTTGTTCACGATAATTTTCTTCAATCAGTTAAGCATATATACGTTTAGTCCACGATATAATTTTCAGTTGCATTAAATTTCCATATCTTCAAATGAGATAAATCATGTTTGCATATATAAAGTGAAATTATATTAGCTTTAGGAAACGTGTTATGCTAACAAAAAAGCCTGTTAAATACTTCAAAAAACTCAAAGTGGACATTGGTCGTTCTTCAAACTATTTTCTCTAAATTAGTTGTGTTATCACTCAAAACATTTTGCATTGATGCTTTCTGAAGAGTTTTAGAGCTAACAATCTCTTCCTTTTTTATGATGACAAATCAATTTGAAGAAAATTTTTTGAAGAGATTTTGAAAGAAATATAACATGGTATAGAGCATTGATAAAAACACATTCTTTCAAAACACCAAATGATGTATTTTCAGAGTCCTTTTCTTAAGGCATGATATGAATAAAATAAAAAATGCTTCATTGCCTTAAGTGACTAAAATCAGACCTGTTTTACTTTTTCATAAGATTTCTGAAGTTACTCAGTGTACTTTCTAAGATGTATCAAAGCATTCTAAGAGGTATCAGAACAAATTTAGGAAAAGATATGAGATTTTAAGCTTTCTGATTAAACACAGCTTGATCCTTTTTCATAATGATCTTTCTGAAAATATACGAGTTTGAATAAACTGAGTAATACTTGTAATATCCAATCTTTGCGTTAAATCCATACTCAGTGTAACATCCCCAAATTTATAACTAAGATAAATATTAATCTTAATTAGCGATAGCAAAACCAAGAGAATATGGAAAAATGTTATGAAACACAACAAATAGACTACTTAAGTATGTCTAGAGAAAAATGCAAAGAATTACGAAAATGCCATCACTTAGTGGAAATTACGAAAATGCCCTTGCTATGTAAAGGAAATTACCAAACTACCCTTGCCTTATTAAATGACGAAGATACCCTTACTCTATGAATGGAATTACAAGAATACTACTATCATTGTCTAATTACAAAAATATCCTTGTCTTAGTTAAAGAAATTACTACAATGCCATTTGCACAAATCCCTAGACTTGTCTTTAGACAAGAATGAATCTAAGCCATTGGATTAAGATGATAACACAATAATTTAACCACATACATCATACACATTTCTGAATCACATACATGCACTAAAGGTTAGAAAATCTCCACTAACATCTTTGCACAAAACATGGAGCATTTTCATCCAACATGTTTGCATAAAACATGGAAACATGTTTGCACAAAACAAGGAGCATTTTCACCCCAAAATTCAGCCAACATGTTTCCACAAATCATGCTCCAAGTGCTTTCCTTCTTCTGTTTTTTCTCTAATCTTTCCACTATAAATACTCCTCAAACTCTCTTCAATTCAGAAACTCCCTAAGTGTTCTTTCTTTCTTATTCTATCATTCTTCTTATGTTCTTCAAAGACTTCTCTTGATCCTCTAAACTTCATCCAAACACTTAAATCCTAAGTCCAAACTTTCACTAGCCCTCACAAGAGTTACAATCTTTAACTCTAGTGAGAAATATTTTTTTAAGCACTCAAGTTCTAGAGTCAAGATTCAAGGAGGGTCATCCACTCCAAAGACTCTTATTCAAAGCTTAAGGAAGAAGAGAAAGACCCTTTTTAGACCTTACACAAGAGAGACAAACGTGTCCACCTAAAGCAACGAAGCTGTAGTTGAGGAAGGAGGTAGCGCGTGAAGATTTCAAACCTTTCAAGTAGGAGCATTCCGAGCTTTAGTTACATTATAGTTTGTGAGAAACAATTAGTAATAGTAGAACTTATATTGTTATTTGTAATAACTTATCAGTATGATATATGCCCTGTTGTGACTTATGTATTAAGTGATTATATTCCAGTTTATGTGATAATAGTTCTACACTTAGTCTCTTATTCTGCTTATTTAATTAAGTGCGCAATGTAACTTAATTATTATCTATAAAAGCGCTATGTATTTCACTTCTTGTTACAGGCTTAAGTTTTCAAAAAATTAATTTATTTAAAAAAAAAATCTTCCACTATTTTTCTAAGTTAATTTCAAAAGAAAATAAATGCAAGGCATAAGTGACAACTAATAGAATCCAAATGTGAACTTAAGCATAGTGGGGTTCTATTAGGGTGTTACACTCAGCATGACTTTATCCAAACAAATTTTTGAAACTAGGTTCAGTTTTTGTGCATAAATACATGTAACATAGAAGCTTTGCACACACGAGAGGTTTCTGAAGCTTAAAAGAAACCGATCACAATTGTATCAGAGCTTGTGAAAAAGGTTTCTAAAGCTCAGAAGAGACTAATCCCAATTGTATTAGAGCAAGATATTCATAACTTATGATATAAAATGGAGAAACTTCATTTTTCTTGTGACAGAGCATATATGTTAAAAAAAAAAACTTTAAAAACATGTAACATGGCTTATATGTCAATCCGCTATCAGCACAATCTTGGCATATATATCATAATGTATAAACATAATATGTAACAGAGCTAAATGTAACACCCCAATTTTTCCTGCTTAGCAAATATGACCAAAATAACCCTAGGTCATTTTTGTACGAAAACCGAGGCTGGCCAACCCCAACCACCCTCCAAGGTTTATTTATACAATGGGAATAAATTACATGAGGATCAGAAAGCAATCTGTGCAAAAATCGTGATCCGCAATTTTCTCGGGTAAAAATGACCAAAATACCCCTAAGGTCATTTTTGCCTAGAATTCGAGGACGATCGACTCGGGCCATCCTCGAGGGCTTGGTTTGTTAATTGAAGGGGATTAGATGCCTATGAAATAATAACAGACGTGAAAATCTCACTTTCAGGACTTTCGGTATAAAATGACGAAAATGCCCCTACGGTGTTTTTACGCGGGATTTAGTGCTGACTGAGCCAGAAAGATTTCCCAGGAGTTTAAAATATTGTTTTTACATAATGCATGATGTTTGGATGAATCCGGGTGGTTCCAGAGGGTTTTGATGTAAAATGACCATTTTACCCCTAGATTAGTGCTTCGTCAGCTTAATTAAACGATTAAGAAAACCAAAGTAATATTATGCTCTAATTAAAGGTAATTTAATTTTAATAATTAATCTTGAGTCAAAATAATTAATTAAGG
This sequence comes from Dalbergia cultrata, assembly GCA_031216105.1. NCBI lineage: Eukaryota > Viridiplantae > Streptophyta > Magnoliopsida > Fabales > Fabaceae > Dalbergia > Dalbergia cultrata. Next base: position 26,212,938 of record CM062345.1, read on the forward strand.
TTGTTTATGGCCTAAAAGTATTTAAAGAATTTCAAATTTGCTTTCTTAGTCAAAGAGTTTTCAAGACATCATGTCATGTCATGCTCAAATAGTGTTTTCTCTCTCCATCTCCTTAATTTTAGGAATTGTGTTCCCATTTGAAATTCAAATTTAATCATGTTTAATTCAAACTAAACAAGCAAGACAACTCCTTAATCATGTCTTGAAAGCCTTAAACACATGTTTACAACTCCAAACACTTAATTACCAATCCCTAAACCTTTACCTAATCAAACTTACCTCTAATTCATGTCCTAACCCACATGAAATGAATATTTTTCCCTCCCATGACCAGCCAAGGTAGCAACCACTCCTCCTCCATCATATCCATCACATTTTGAATTTTCTCACTTACACACTCAAAGAACACCATACCTAAGCCCATGCCCAAGCCCATACCTAGTTGTGCTTACACCACTCCATGAAATGATGCATTTAGAAGATATTTTCCTCCCCATTTCCCTTGGTGAATTCCGTGGCCTCCCCTCCCCCCTCATCCCCTCATATTGCAATTTATCTATAAATACACATTCAAAGAAACCACAATGGCATTTGCTCATTCTCATAACTTTAGTTCTAAAGCTATTTTAAGTTTTCTCTCTTTTTCTCTAAAGCTTTGAAAGTTCTTCTTCCTCCTCACCACTCACCACCACCCTATAACCATAAATCACCTCTCCATTTCCAAGCTCCACAACACCAGAAAAATCCATCCTTGTATTCCCTTCTCCTTGGCCGAATTGGTGTTGGCTTCAAAGAGGAGATTTTATTCTCATTTCCTTTGCATGAAACCAAACTCTTTTCTTTCCTTCAAGACTATATCTTTGGTAGGGGTTGCTTGAAGTTTTCCTTTTCTTTTCTTTTTCTTATTTCGGTTATAATGTTGCTCAAAGAAACAAAGTTTTCTTCTTTATGGCTTTCTCATTTTAGTTTTGTTGATGGATGGTTGAGATGATATCTTTCCTTTTATTATCTTTGGTTCTAGTTGTGGTTGGATGAACAAAAGTCATGGCTTGATAATGAGTGTTTTTTTATGGTGGTTTGACACCACTATGCTTAAAACCTCTAAAGCTTAAAACTTTGATTTCCTTGGTTCTCCAACACTTGGGTTCTCATGTTTCCTTGAGTTTTGCTTTTCGGTTTTAATATTTCCTTTCTTTATACTTTCGATTTTTGAGTTGAAATAAAAGGTAAAATGATAGGTTGATGATGAGGACATTAGATGATGGCTTTGACGCCATCAAGCTTATGGACTCTAAAGCTTAAAGGTTGGTTCTTTGACTCATTTTATTTTAGTTCCAAGAGGTACATGGAAATAAAGTATTATTTTGTTGTTGTTTCTCATTGTCCATTTCTTTGAGCTTGATGATGAGTCTAAGTAATAAGTTCTTGGAACCATGGTGATAAAGGACTCTAAAGCTCACTTCTATTTGCTTAAGATTGATTTGGGGTTGAGATCTTACTCCTTAAAGTCTTGATATGAGCTCTAGTAAGAAATAAAAATGAAGTTGCATTCATGTCTATGTTTTAATGCTTTGCATATCATGTTTATTTTCCAAGTCATCACTTAAATCTTAAAGATCAAAGAAATGAACTTGCATTCTCATGTTTAAGTTTCAAGCTTTGCATTTCATGTTTACATTCTAAGTTATCACCTAAACTTTGAAGATAAAAAGGAACTTGCATCTCATATTTAATTTCAAGCCCTGACTTTATGATTTTAAAGGTTTAAAATGAAGTGCATAGTATGTTTATGAGTCTTATCATCACTTAATCCCTAGAGCTCAAAGACTTGCCCCTTGTATCTCAAATAGAAGTTTTGATCTTTGGACACATCCATGAGGATGAAAAGTTCAGCCATGTGATGATGATGTGCTTAGGATGAGTTTCATCTAGTCATGAAGGTCAATATTTCATCTAGTCATGAAGGCCAAAAACCTATGTCATAGACTTTTCAAGGGCACTTGAGAGTCCAAGAATATTAAGAATATGATTTTATGGTCAAAAACTTATTTAAGAAACTTTTATTTTTGCTACTGCCTAAAGGTCTATCCTTTATATTTTAAAGAAAATAATTTAGTTTTTAAAGTACTTCAAAAGTCCTGAATTAGTTCTAAGAGAACTAGCCTTTTTGCAAGTGGTAAAAAGAAAAATTGTGATTTATGTGCTTTTGGAACCCAAAATTTTCAGCTATTATTTTTGGCTTTTCTCAAAACCTTAGATGCTGTTTGGAGTAGATTAAATGTGTAAAAACTTCTATTAGATGATGTGATAATTATTCTTGGCACCATAGGAAAGTCTAGTAACTAAAACGGGTTGAAAACGTGATTTCTAGAACACCGAAATAGATTAATTTTAAAACACTGCCCTACTATCCATCACTATTTGAAAATGTTTTTGAGGTTAAAAGTTAGTGAAAATCTTTGGGGAAGGTCCCTTAGGTGCTTAAAGAATTAATTTTGATAATTAGGTCAAGCCGGGTTCTAAGTTTTAACCCGCGCAGGACTATGATGTGATTACGATAAACCGGGTACGCTATAAAGTGCTTAATGATGGTCTTTAATGCCCTGCCTATGTATGTATATCTTATGTTGATAAGCATAGTATGTGCACTAGTTGAGTCCAATCCATGATTCCGGCATTTTGGGTAGGAGCATATTTAGATATCAATACAATTGATGGTGATATGTGCTGATGGATGTATGAAAATGAGATATGGTTATGTAATTAATTGTGGCATGCTATAATTATGATTGATGTAACGCCTTGATTTTCTGTCTGAATAAAAATGGCCAAAATGCCCCTGAGATCATTTTCTGCCCGAAATTCGAGGATAGTTGATCCGGCAGTCCTCAAAGGGCCAACTCAATGTTTGAAGGGGATTAGATGGCTTTTGAATGGTTTCGGGAACGAAAATCTCATTTTTTGAGGTTTTGGGTCAAAATGACCAAAATACCCCTATAGCGTTTTTACGCGGGTATAAACGCCAAATGAGACTGAAACTTCTCCAGATGGTTTTAAATGATGATTTTATTCATTTCATAACATCTGTTTAAGTCCCGGTGGTCCCAGGCAGTTTTTGTACAAAATTACAATTTTGCCCCTAAGCATAGTGTTTTTGAGCTTAGTGATGTAATTAAGCAAACCTAAGCAATATTAGGCTCTAATCGAAGATTAATTAATTTCCATAATTAATTTAGAGTCAAAATAATTTATTAAAGTTAATTAGAACCTAAAATTGCTTAGATTAAACCTAAATCTCTTTTTAAATTCAAGATTCCTAATCATGGAATCTTGAATAGTGTTTTCTCTCTCCAATTCCTCAAATTAAGGAATTGTGTCTACATTTATTTATGCATAAAATGAGTTTAATCTTTCTAATAATGTATGAGTACTTCCTAATCATGTCTTGAGGTTCCTAATTACTTTCTTAGTTACCTAAACACATCATTAGCAGACAATTAGAAGAACAAATCTTTCCCCCCACATGGCTTGGAGAACCAGCACCACTCCTCCCTCATTTTCCACATGTTGAATTTATTTTTCACTCCATGGCCATGCTTGCACCATGCTTACACCTTACTTTGAGCCATGCTTGAACCCATACTCATCATACTTCACACCATGCCTTTGAATGACCACAACAAAGAGATATTTTCTCTTCCTCCTTCCTAGAAAGCTACGGCTAGCCCTCCCCCTCCATTATCCTTCATTGTTTTGTATTTCTATAAATACACATGCTAAGTGTAACATCCTAATTTTTTTTCAGAAAATAACTGAGGCTTTAGTAGTAAGTATATCAAATTTTGGTGTACACAAAAATGATGAGAACAATGTAACGAACGTAAAAAAAAAAAAAAAAAAAAAAAAAAAAAACGTGAATAGTATTTTGCAGGCCCGGTAGACCCAATTTAACAAATTTGAAACCTTATATTCAAGACCTGAAGGTGCCCGAAATTTGGAAATTATAGGATTAAGGTTAGAAATAGGTAGGAATAAATATTTTATACTTAGAATTAATTTTCAAGCAATAGTGGATTACCCGGGTACACTGTTTTACCCGTTTAGTAAAATTACGATTGTGTAGTTTTTATCTTAGGATGAAGCTACCCGGTGCAAGCTTGCCTCCTAGGGTGACAAGTGTACGGTCTAGAGCAATACATATCCTTTCCTTTTTCAAGAGCCAATGAGAATGCTACAAAATTTCAAAGAAGATAATTCATAATTGCTAAATTATATACATTATCTTAATATAAATAAAATCAAAATCCTCATAATTATCATCTTCATTCTCGGCCAACCATCATAAGTGCAGAAACTCCATTGTTGCCTCCACAAAAACCTTGAGAACTTGATTTCCAACCTCAAAATCATAAGCCTAAACTTGTCAAAACCAAAATCTTCCTTCACAAAACTTGTTCCACTCCTCAATATCTACCAAACTAACCGATTAGAATTTGAATCCATCAACTTTTGATACCTTAAGAGCCCATTATCAGCTGTTCAAGGAAGGGTTTGGTGTGGGTTTGAAGCCTTGGAAGTGAAGGGAATCAATCTTGGAGCCAAGATCTTGAAAGCTTCAAAGTGTAGGGTTTTCTTTGGCCTTTTTCTTTCCAAATTATTCTGTAAATTTTTTTGGGTTTTATTCCGAAATTTATGGTTATATTTGATGATAATATGTTGATATTGATGTGTTAATTTTGGTGGAGTGTTTGGATGAGGTTAAATAATGATTTTTGTCAAAATAAGTTTTGGCTAGGCTGCTGAATTTTCGGATTTCAGCAGGACAGGATTTGTTCATGAATTTTCTAGTTCAATTCTATTCATTTTTATGAGCTATAAAAATTATATGTTGAATACAACATCATAAGGAAACTCTTATAATTTTCGTGGTGTATAATAAAGAGTTTTACTGCCTGAGAAAAATCAAGAACCAAGAGTATATCTATGCTGGCTGAAATCTTGGTACTAGAGCTGTGAATTTGTATAAATGTTTATTCATAGCAAATGATGGAGTTATCCTTTGAAATTTTTACAGAGTTTTTTAGACATCTTTAAGTATAACTGTGATTTTTATTTTGAGTTGTTTCTATCATTTGCTGAAGTTAAAAATTGTGTGAATCCTATTCTGAGCTGTGAAAAAGTGGCCTCTGACCACTAAAATTGTAGAATTTATTTGACATGGTTCTAGTATTCTGTTTGCTATGAACTTTTTACAGGGACTTTTAGACACATTGAGGTGTCATAGAGAATTTTTATGGCTAGTGAATTGCCCATTGGATATGTGAATTAAATGTTGTCCCCATAATGGTAAATCTGTCAAGAAGCTGGAATGGTGAAGATGTATTAAGTTAATGATAGAAATCTATTTAATCCAAGTTTATATCATATGAATGTATGTTAATTGTTTGAAAGGCTTGTTTATAAAGTATGAATGAGACTCCAATGATACTGAATGCCTATATCTGGGATATAAACCTGACTTTGAAATAGAAAGGTCCATGACATAGTTGTATGACAAAAGAGAATATGTGAAATTTAATGGTGCATGCTTTAACATACGGGGAAAATAGAAACAAGGCTTATGTGTGATAGAGAGGGAAGGCAAAAAAAATAAGAACTTCCCAAGAAATTTTATGAGTCGGTAGACTTATCGACTAGGAAATAGAACTGTGTGTGATTCAGAAATGGAAAAAAATGAAGTCGATGATCACGAATAGGAATGAGCTCATGTCCTAGCAGTCTATGGTCCTCTGAGGAGTTATCCACTACATATGTTACCTGATGTGAATCTAAGCCTTCCCTATGTTAATAAAAGAACTACTACACTAAGTTGAATTCCATGTGATATAATAGAAACACTTATGATTAATACCATTTTGCATATAATTTTCTTTGACTCATGTATGCTAATATTGATATATGTGATCTAACTTGATGTTTTTCTTTATTATTATAAATGTATTTACTGTTTATATTCTGTCTGTATGTAAGGGGTTACCCTACTGTGAATTTTATAATATTCTCACCCCTATTTGTGTATATCTTTGTATTATGCTCGGACTCTGCAGGATGCCTGCAGGTGAGGAGAGGCCATCATACCGATGGCCAATGGTTTCACGTAGGAGGACATGAGACTTACGTGGGCTTTTGACTTGTATGTAGTGTAGTATAGTGCCAGGAACTTACCAGCTTGTAGACTAATTGGTGTTAGATGTCTTAGGTCCATTTCTGTGTGTTTAGTATTTTGTTGGACCTTGATATTTGAGCAAGCTTGGTAGATCTTTTGATAGTAGTTACTATGTTGTATTATGTTTAAGTGACTTAACTTCAAGTATGGTATGTATTAAAGAAAGCGGTATGTAAAGTAATAATATATGTACATTTTATAGTAGTTTTCTTTATAACTCTAGAGTTTGATTTATCTTATTTCATTTCATTTGACTAGTGGATATTATAGAAAGGAAGTGATACTCTTCTAATTACAATGTTAATGCTCGAGTAATACATGGTAGTTAGGAGGGTGTTACATTATGGTATCGAGCCAGGACTATCCTATAAGCCCGAGGATTGGACCGCTATGCTTTCTTAGAAATTGTCATGCATTATGACTTTATATATATGTGTATGACTGCTGATTGGAAATGTTGTGGGTTGTGTACACTTTGCTTGGTATTGAGACTGATCAACTCAATATTTTCGCTTGGTGTGATAGGAACCAATGACTTGAATCGGCGAACTAGGAGTGGAGCTGGAAACGATGCCGACATGATGAATACTTTTCGTGAGATGGCGGCTGCCATGAGGGAACAAGCTATAGCTAATACCCGAATGATGGAGCAACTGAACCGCAATGAAAGGCAAAACCCGGTGATAATCTGTAGTGAATGAAGTCGATGTAGAATATCAGAAATTTGCCGAGTTCAGAAAGGCAAATCCCCCTCCATTTCGAGGAGCTTTTAATCCCTGTAAAGCAGAAGAATGGATAAAGGCTATGGAAAAGATTTTCTCTGTTCTTCCTTGCACAGAGATCCAGAAGGTGGCCTTTGCCACCTATATGCTAGAAGCAGATGCAGATTTTTGGTGGGTTGGCACCAAGAGATTATTTGAAGCTTCCCATACTGTAGTTACTTGGACTATTTTTAAGGAAGCTTTTTACCATAAGTACTTCCCTATTTCTGTGAGAAATGCGAAGGAATTGGAGTTCATGGCTCTCAAACAAGGACCTATGAGTGTAGCAGAGTATACTGCCAAATTTGAAGAGCTCTGCAAGTTTTCTACAATTTATCAACGTGACTCGGATGAAGTTTGGAAATGCATGAAATATGAAGGAGGTCTACGAGAAGATATGGAGGCAGCTGTAAGTCTCTTGGAGATTAGGGACTATCCTACCTTGGTAAATAAATGTCGACGTGCAGAGGAGTCCAACAGGAAGCTAACAAATTTCAAGTATGCCCAAAACAATGCTAGAAGGGGATTAGCACCTCAAGGTCCCCGATTCAAGCCTGTTAACCAACCTCGGAGAAGGTTTCCACCCAACAATAACAACAACAACAACAAAGGAAAACAACTTCAACCTCTAAGACCCGAGACAGTGAGAGAGATTGCCCTAAGTGTGGGAAAAATCATGGGAATCTACCTTGTTGGACAACGCAAATCATTTGCTTTGGCTGTGGGAAACCAGGACATAAGATATTTGAGTGCCCTAACAAGAAAGGTCATCAGCCCGCCTCCAGGCCACAACAACATGGGCGTCTTTTTACTATAAGTGCCAAGGAAGCTTCTCAATCACGATCCGATCCGAGGTAAGTGTGAAATAAATGGTAATGTCCTAGATATACTGTATGATACGGTGCCACTCATTCTTTCATATCCCATGACTGTGTACAGAAGTTGCAATTATCTGTGTCTGAACTACCTTATGATCTTCTTGTATCCACTCCTACTGCTGGTCCTATTAGGACTTGTTATACCTGTGTAAATATTCCTCTTCAAATAGGTGCTAGAGACTTTCTTGCCAATTTAGTTTGTCTTCCTTTATCTGGTCTAGATGTAATTTTAGGTATGGATTGGCTAGTACCCAATTATGTCCTTTTACCTTTGTCCAAATCGAGCTGCCATATTTCTTTCCACTCTACCCTCCATTCCTGTGGTTCCTTTTTCTTTTTATTTGAACCTTGTAACATCCAACCCTGGTAAGACAGATCGTCAGGAATATGTTCTCCTTTCTACTAGTGAAACTGAATGTGACTACGAGTTGAGCAAGATTCCAGTGGTGAGAGAATATCCAGGATGTTTTTCCAGAGGATATTCCAGAATTTCCTCCTGAAAGAGAGATTGAATTTTCCATCGAGTTGGTTCCAGGAACGGGTCCTATTTCAATTGCTCCTTATAGGATGTCTCCTTTGGAGTTGAAAGAATTAAAGTCCCAAATTGAAGAACTATTAGGGAAGCATTTTATTAGACCAAGTGCCTCTCCATGGGCAGCCCCTGTTCTTTCCGGTGAAGAAAAAGGATGGGGTATGAGGCTTTGTGTAGACTATAGGCAATTGAACAAAGTGACAATAAAAATAAGTACCTTGCCAAGAATTGACGATCTCATGGATCAATTACGAGGTGCAACCGTATTCTCAAAGATTGATCTTAGATCAGAGTACCATCAGCTTCGGGTTCGGAATGTGGATATACCTAAAACTGCTTTTAGAACTCGATATGGGCATTACGAGTATAGGGTGATGTCTTTTGGATTGACTAATGCTCCGGCTGTATTCATGGATTATATGAATCGAATCTTCCGCCCTTACTTGGATAAATTTGTAGTTGTCTTCATAGATGACATACTTATATATTCTAAGACCGAGGAAGAACATATGGAGCACCTTGGGGTTGTGTTACAAATCCTTAGAGAGAGAAAGTTGTATGCTAAGTTGTCAAAATGTGAATTCTGGATGGGAGAGGTTAGATTCCTAGGTCATGTAGTATCCCGAGGAGGAATCTCTGTAGATCCTAGTAAGGTAGAATCAATACTCCATTGGGAACGACCAACAACGGTGACGGAGATTCGGAGTTTCCTAGGGTTAGCTGGATATTATAGGCGTTTTATCATGAGTTTTTCTCAGATAGCATTACCTTTGACTAAATTAACCCGAAAGAATGCTCCATTCAATTGGACACCAGAGTGTGAAAATAGTTTCCAGGAGTTGAAACAAAAGTTAACCACGGCTCAAGTCCTAGTATTACCTGATCCTTATATACCCTATGAGGTTTATTGTGATGCTTCTAGTAAGGGTTTAGGATGTGTGTTGATGCAAAATCATAACGTGGTTGCCTATGCTTCTCGACAGTTGAAACCTCATGAAGTAAACTATCCAACCCATGACCTTGAACTTGCATTGTGGTTTTTGCCCTAAAGATCTGGCGACATCATTTGTATGGTGTGCTGTTTAATGTTTTCTCTGATCATAAAAGTTTAAAGTATCTTTTTGATCAAAAAGAGTTGAATATGCGGCAAAGAAGGTGGATGGAATTCCTCAAGGACTATGAGTTTAGTCTGAATTACCATCCAGGCAAGGCAAATGTTGTTGCCGATGCTCTGAGTAGAAAATCCCTAAGTGTAGCATGCCTGATCATTAAAGAGACGGAGTTAGTTGAAAGTTTCAAGGAACTTAGTTTAGACATGTCTGTGAACCCTCAGGGTGTGGTGCTAGGGCAAATAAAGGTAACAAGTGAGTTCAGAGGAAAAATTTTAGCTGCACAACGTGAAAACCCAGAATTTCAAGAGATATTAAGATCAATTCATGCAAAGAAGTTGCTAGGATTCACTCAAGACCAACAAGGTATATGGAGATACAAGGATAGAGTATGTGTACCCACAAGTGGCGATCTTAGAAAGAAGATCTTAGAGGAAGCTCATAGGGGGGAACTTACTATACACCCAGGCACTAGTAAAATGTATGCGGATCTCAAGAAAATGTTCTGGTGGTCAGGAATGAAAAAAGACATAGAAGAATGTGTCAGGAAGTGTTTAACTTGCCAAAAAGTTAAAATAGAACATAAAAAACCAGCTGGGACCCTGCAACCCTTAGAAATCCCAGAATGGAAGTGGGAAAGTATTTCTATGGACTTTGTAATGGGTTTGCCAAGGACATCGTCAGGTCATGATGCTATATGGGTTATAGTAGATAGATTGACAAAGTCTGCTCATTTCTTACCCATTAAGGCTAATTTTCCTTTGGATAAGTTAGCTTCCTTGTATATCCAAGAAATAGTAAGACTACACGGTGTTCCTTCCTCGATAGTTTCTGACAGAGATCCAAGGTTTACTTCTAGATTTTGGGGAACGTTCCAAAAAGCCTTTGGTACCAAACTTTGTTTGAGCACTGCCTATCACCCCCAAACTGACGGGCAAACAGAACGAACCATACAAACCCTGGAAGATATGCTAAGGGCATGCGTGATTGAGCAGAAGGGAAGTTGGGACAAGTTACTCCCATTGGTTGAGTTTGCTTATAATAACAGCCATCACGCTAGTATTGGCATGGCTCCGTATGAAGCTCTATATGGAAGAAAATGTCAATCCCCATTGTGTTGGTATGATTCGGGAGAAGCGAGACTATTGGGACCCGATCTTGTTAATCAAACAACGGAACAAATCCAGGAAGATCAGAGCAAGATTCTCACCGCACGTAGTCGTCAAAAGAGCTATCTTGATACTCGAAGGAAACCTTTAGAATTTCAAGAGGGAGAACATGTATTCTGAAGGTCACGCCCACTCTTTGGAGTAGGTAGGGCCCTTAGAGTTAAAAAGTTGTCACCTAGGTTTATAGGTCCTTTTCAAATTCTCCAACGAATTGGGTCACCGCTTGCAGATAGCCTTACCCCCACATTTATCCAACCTTCATAATGTCTTCCATGTATCTCAACTTGAATGTACCACCCAGATCAAAACCATATCATTGAGCCCGAGTCTATACAGTTAAGGGATGACTTGACGTTTCAAGCCCCTCCTATTCAGATCGTTGATAGAGAAGTCAGACAACTTAGAAATAAATCATGCAACTTGTAAAAGTGGCTTGGGGTGGACCTGGAAATGAAGAGTATACATGGGAACTAGAATCAAATATGAAGACAGATCATCCGGAATTATTTCAGTGTATGAAATTTTGAGGGCAAAATTTTTTTAGGTGGGAGTAATGTAACATCCTAATTTTTTTCAGAAAATAACTGAGGCTTTAGTAGTAAGTATATCAAATTTTGGTGTACACAAAAATGATGAGAACAATGTAACGAACGTAAAAAAAAAAAAAAAAAAAAAAAAACGTGAATAGTATTTTGCAGGCCCCGTAGACCCACCGGAACAGCTGAAACCTTATATTCAAGACCTGAAGGTGCAGAAATTTGGAAATTATAGGATTAAGGTTAGAAATAGGTAGGAATAAATATTTTATACTTAGAATTAATTTTCAAGCAATAGTGGATTACCCGGGTACACTGTTTTACCCGTTTAGTAAAATTACGGTGTGTAGTTTTTATACCGGATGAAGCTACCAGTGCAAGCTTGCCACCTAGGGTGACAAGTGTACGGTCTAGAGCAATACATATCCTTTCCTTTTTCAAGAGCCAATGAGAATGCTACAAAATTTCAAAGAAGATAATTCATAATTGCTAAATTATATACATTATCTTAATATAAATAAAATCAAAATCCTCATAATTATCATCTTCATTCTCGGCCAACCATCATAAGTGCAGAAACTCCATTGTTGCCTCCACAAAAACCTTGAGAACTTGATTTCCAACCTCAAAATCATAAGCCTAAACTTGTCAAAACCAAAATCTTCCTTCACAAAACTTGTTCCACTCCTCAATATCTACCAAACTAACCGATTAGAATTTGAATCCATCAACTTTTGATACCTTAAGAGCCCATTATCAGCTGTTCAAGGAAGGGTTTGGTGTGGGTTTGAAGCCTTGGAAGTGAAGGGAATCAATCTTGGAGCCAAGATCTTGAAAGCTTCAAAGTGTAGGGTTTTCTTTGGCCTTTTTCTTTCCAAATTATTCTGTAAATTTTTCTGGGTTTTATTCCGAAATTTATGGTTATATTTGATGATAATATGTTGATATTGATGTGTTAATTTTGGTGGAGTGTTTGGATGAGGTTAAATAATGATTTTTGTCAAAATAAGTTTTGGCTAGGCTGCTGAATTTTCGGATTTCAGCAGGACAGGATTTGTTCATGAATTTTCTAGTTCAATTCTATTCATTTTTATGAGCTATAAAAATTATATGTTGAAGACAACATCATAAGGAAACTCTTATAATTTTCGTGGTGTATAATAAAGAGTTTTACTGCCTGAGAAAAATCAAGAACCAAGAGTATATCTATGCTGGCTGAAATCTTGGTACTAGAGCTGTGAATTTGTATAAATTTTTATTCATAGCAAATGATGGAGTTATCCTTTGAAATTTTTACAGAGTTTTTTAGACATCTTTAAGTATAACTGTGATTTTTATTTTGAGTTGTTTCTATCATTTGCTGAAGTTAAAAATTGTGTGAATCCTATTCTGAGCTGTGAAAAAGTGGCCTCTGACCACTAAAATTGTAGAATTTATTTGACATGGTTCTAGTATTCTGTTTGCTATGAACTTTTTACAGGGACTTTTAGACACATTGAGGTGTCATAGAGAATTTTTATGGCTAGTGAATTGCCCATTGGATATGTGAATTAAATGTTGTCCCCATAATGGTAAATCTGTCAAGAAGCTGGAATGGTGAAGATGTATTAAGTTAATGATAGAAATCTATTTAATCCAAGTTTATATCATATGAATGTATGTTAATTGTTTGAAAGGCTTGTTTATAAAGTATGAATGAGACTCCAATGATACTGAATGCCTATATCTGGGATATAAACCTGACTTTGAAATAGAAAGGTCCATGACATAGTTGTATGACAAAAGAGAATATGTGAAATTTAATGGTGCATGCTTTAACATACGGGGAAAATAGAAACAAGGCTTATGTGTGATAGAGAGGGAAGGCAAAAAAAATAAGAACTTCCCAAGAAATTTTATGAGTCGGTAGACTTATCGACTAGGAAATAGAACTGTGTGTGATTCAGAAATGGAAAAAAATGAAGTCTGATAATCACGAATAGGAATGAGCTCATGTCCTAGCAGTCTATGGTCCTCTGAGGAGTTATCCACTACATATGTTACCTGATGTGAATCTAAGCCTTCCCTATGTTAATAAAAGAACTACTACACTAAGTTGAATTCCATGTGATATAATAGAAACACTTATGATTAATACCATTTTGCATATAATTTTCTTTGACTCATGTATGCTAATATTGATATATGTGATCTAACTTGATGTTTTTCTTTATTATTATAAATGTATTTACTGTTTATATTACATGTCTGTATGTAAGGGGTTACCCTACTGAGAATTTTATAATATTCTCACCCCTATTTGTGTATATGCTGTATTATGCTCAGACTCTGCAGATGCCTCTGGCTGAGGAGAGGCCATCATACCGATGGCCAATGGTTTCACGTAGGAGGACATGAGACTTACGTGGGCTTTTGACTTGTATGTAGTGTAGTATAGTGCCAGGAACTTACCAGCTTGTAGACTAATTGGTGTTAGATGTCTTAGGTCCATTTCTGTGTGTTTAGTATTTTGTTGGACCTTGATATTTGAGCAAGCTTGGTAGATCTTTTGATAGTAGTTACTATGTTGTATTATAAGCGAAGTGACTTAACTTCAAGTATGGTATGTATTAAAGAAAGCGGTATGTAAAGTAATAATATATGTACATTTTATAGTAGTTTTCTTTATAACTCTAGAGTTTGATTTATCTTATTTCATTTCATTTGACTAGTGGATATTATAGAAAGGAAGTGATACTCTTCTAATTACAATGTTAATGCTCGAGTAATACATGGTAGTTAGGAGGGTGTTACACTAAGAAACTTGGAGGAACCTTTAGATCATTTGCTAAATTTAAGTTTCAAGCATTCTTACAAGTTCTTTCTTTTTCTCTCAAAGTTCCGAGGGTCCTTCATCTTTTTCTTCTTCATCTTCTTCTTTGAATCACATATCATAACCTTAAACCACCATACCCCCACCTTGAATCATCATCTAAACACCTAAGCTCTCATCCTCAAACACAAGCTCACACAAAAACTCATCCTTTCCTTTTCTTCCTTCCAGGGCCGAATCATCATCATAATCTTGAGAGGAGCTTTTCTTCTCATTTCATTTCAAAGACCAAGCTTTCCATTTTCATACTTGGTAGGGAGTTCTTCTAAAATCTTTCTTTTGCTCATATGATTTTTTCTTAAAAGAAAAAGGTGTTTCCTTGAGTTTCTCTTGGTTTTCTTTTCGGTTCCCTTTTTTCTTTTCATTTTATTTTTGGCCTTTATGGCCTTGTTTCATCTTCATGATAGCTTGATGATGAGTGTCTCTATGTGATGACTTTGAGTTCATCTCAATGGGATACCAAAGCTTGAGTTTTTCTTTCTTTCTTTAAGTTTTACTTATGTCACTTAGCTTACAAATGATTTCAACTTAAGAAAATAATTATATGGATTTCAATAAGCCCAAGGCCTACCCTTGTCAACTTTAAAGTTAGCTGGCATGTTCTAGGGTTCCACTCTAGATAGGGGTCTTGGGTACATAATAAAGAATATGGTGCATTTTCCCTTTTATTGTTGCTTCGGTTTTTTTTCTTTCCTTTCCTTTGAAGTTTTGTTTTTGAATCTATTTCCTTAAGCTTGATGATGATGTTCAAAAAACCATGAGTTTTCTTGAAACTTTGGTACTTAGAACTCTAGAGCTTGCTTTATTTTGATGAGATTATGATTGGGATTAAGATGTTAATTCCTTAAAGTCTTGTATGAGCTCTAATGACATATAAAATGGACTAGCATTCATATTTAAATTCATGCCTTGCATAGCATATTTATTTTCCTGTGCCATCACTAAACTCTCAAAAATAGAGAAATGAACTTGCATTATTGTGATTAAGCAAACCCAAGCACTATTAGGCTCTAATCGAGGAAATGGAGTTGGAGCAGGGATAACATCTCCTGAAGGAAAACAGTTCCCGGTCGCTGCTAAATTAGCTTTTGATTGTACCAACAACATGGCTGAATACGAAGCATGCATAACTGGCTTAAAGGCAGCGATATCCCTTGGAGTGCAATACTTGAAGGTCTATGGGGACTCGGCCTTGATCATTTTTCAGGTCAATGGAGAATGGCGAGTTAAAGAGCATAGGTTGTTGTCATACTATGAACATCTTATGAGCTTAAAAGAGGAGTTCAAAGATGTCAGTTTCCATTACCTACCTCGCGAACAGAATCAGTTTGCAGATACCTTAGCCACTTTAGCCGCAATGACCAAGCTCGACCTGGAAGTGGAAGTGCGACCTCTACAAGTAACTGTTAGGAGAGAACCAGCATACTGTTCAAATGTTGAAGAGGAGCTGGATGGTAGACCATGGTTCCACGACATTAAGAAGTTCATTAAGGAAAGGGAATATCCGTTAGCAGCAACTGAGAATGATAGAAAGACACTTAGACGGCTATCCATGTCATTCTTTCTGTCAGGGGAAATGTTGTACAAAAGAAGCCACGATGGAGTTTTGCTGAGATGTGTTGATGCTGCAGAAGCCAAATCCATCATATCAGAAGTTCATGAGGGTATTTGTGGGACCCATGCTAATGGACACACATTATCCCGACAGATTCTCAGGCAGGGATACTACTGGCTCACAATGGAAAAAGATTGCACAGAATTTGTCAGAAGATGCCACAAATGTCAAATCTATGCAGATCAAATTCATTCTCCTCCTGTATCATTGCACACTCTTACATCACCATGGCCATTCTCAATGTGGGGCATGGATGTCATCGGGCCAATTAACCCCAAAGCCTCTAACGGTCATCGGTTCATTCTGGTAGCAATCGATTACTTTACCAATTGGGTTGAGGCTGCTTCTTATGCTAATGTAACACGGAAGGTGGTGGTGAAGTTTCTGAAAAACAACATCATCTGCAGATACGGGTTACCAGAAAGACTCATCACAGACAATGCGACTAATTTCAATAATGCAGAGGTACGAAAACTGTGTGAACAATTCAAGATCAAGCATCATAACTCGACTCCTTATCGACCAAAGATGAATGGGGCGGTGGAAGTAGCAAATAAAAACATCAAGAAGATCTTGGGGAAGATGGTGGTCACGTACAAAGATTGGAGTGATATGCTACCTTATGCATTACATGCTTATCACACTGCTGTCAGATCCTCAACTGGGGCAACTCCGTATTCATTGGTGTATGGGATGGAAGCAGTCACGCCTATAGAAGTAGAGATACCTTCGTTGAGAGTCTTGGTGGAAACTGAATTGTAGGAGGCTGAATGGGTCAAAGTGAGATACGAGCAATTGAACATGCTTGAAGAGAAATGACTAAGTGCGGTCTGCCATGGCCAGTTGTACCAGAAAAGAATGGCTAAAGCATTCAATAAGAACGTTCGCCCTCGAACATTTCAGCCAGGTAATCTGGTTCTAAAGAAAATTCTGCCAAATCAGGAAGATAACAGAGGCAAATGGGCACCCACACATGAAGGCCCCTACATTGTCAAAGATGCTTTCTCTAGAGGAGCTTTGATCCTGACTGATATGGAAGGCCAAGTCCTTACTAAGCCGATCAATTCGGATGCTATGAAGAAATATTTTGCTTAAAAAATAAAAATGCTCGCTAGGTTGAAAACCTGAAAGGGCGACCTAGGCAAAAATTAGAGCACATGAAAGGGAAAAGAGAAAAGAAAATGCTCGCTAGGCTGAAAACCCTGATGGGTGGCCTAGGCAAAAGTTAGAGCACTAAAGGGATAGGAACTGGGTTGAAAACTTGAAACGTATGGCTTATGCAATGAGGAAAGGCTGAGAAGCTAGGAAGGATGTTGACACTGGGGCAATTTGAATGTTGGTGGATTGCGGCATATTGTTGAGCACATGATGAAGAATTGAACTCGCTGTCATAGAATTCAAGTTCGGTGTAACCAGTGAATCAGAGAAATGGGTTGATCGCATGAGAACAACATTATTAGTCTTGTCTTCCTTCTTTCCTTATCTTTTAACAGTCGTTGAGATTCTGTAAATACTTCTTAGTTTGAAATCCAATAAAATTGTCTTTTCCTTCCTATTTGTTTTCGGTTATTTTTCCTTTCCCATCAAAATCTTTGTCTCTTTATTCCTTCTTTTGAACCATGCATAATCATGATATTAAAACTGAAATACAATAGGGGACTAATTTGCTAATAGAACTCAAAAACAGTAAGTCAGACGGAGGGTTTAAGATTGATTGTTAAAAGAGAACAGACAACCTGACTAGCTAAGGCTTAAAGGTGACAGCCTGAATATGGGTGTCGGTGGACCAGATGGATCATTTGATCGAAGTCGCAGACTGATGGTCAAAGAAAAGTTAGGACGATGAAACACGAGGCAGGAAAGAGATATTGAAGCATCAATCAGCCAAAGGTGTGTTTTAAAACTACAATGAAAAAGCTCATAGAGCCACGCAGCTAAAAGGATTACTCATTTTGGGACAAACAAAAGCTTTCGTGAAGGACGATGAAAAGACACCTCAAACTGGGGCAATTTTTAGTTTTGAAAAGCTATTTCCACGATGTCATCATTACAGCAATTCTACAGCAATTCATCATATCATTAACTCATCAGTGTTTCACCAATTCATTCATCATCAGCTAAAGCATTCATGTCATCACAACATCAATTTCACATCATATATAACATCATCACACAAACTCTCTATCATCATTTCATCAGAGTTACTAGTCATGCATTTGCACACAACTTTCAGACTCCTTCACGAGTCAAGACCTCAGTTCCTTACATCTCACAAGTCCTTTTAATTTCACATTTACTGCTTTCACAATTCTGACTTTTTCCAATTTCTTACTTTCTCCAATTTACTCGCTTTCTCCAATTCTGACTTTCACAATTCTTCGCTTTCACCAATTCTTCGCTTTCTCCAAATTTACAGCTTTCACAATTCTGATTTTCTCCAATTCTTGCTTTCACAATTCTGACTTTCACAAAGTTCTTGCTTTCTCCAATTCTGACTTTCACAAATTCTTGCTTTCTCAATTCTGACTTTCTCCAATTCATCGCTTTCACAATTCTGACTTTCACAATTTACTGCTTTCACTAATTTACTGCTATCTCCAAATTTACAGCTTTCACAATTTACAGTTTTCTCCAATTTACTGCTTTCACAATTTACAGCTTTCACAAAGTTCTGACTTTCTCCAATTCTGACTTTCACCAATTTACTACTTTCTCCAATTTACATCTTTCTCCAAATTTACTGCTTTCTCCAATTTACTGCTTTCTCCAATTTACTGTTTTCTTCAATCTACTGCTTTCTCAATCTCTGACTTTCTCCAATTTCTGACTTTCTCCAATTTCTGACTTTCACAATTCATCGCTTTCACAATTTACTGCTCTCTCCAAATTTACAGCTTTATCCAATTCTGACTTTCACCAATTCTGACTTTCACAATTCTGACTTTCTCCAATTCTTGCTTTCACCAATTCTGACTTTCACATTTATCAGGCTTTCACATTTATCAACTTTCACATTTATCTGTTTTCACATTTACTCGGCATTATTCTCCATAGCCATGAAATCATCTAGCATCATTGTGATCATGCATTCACCACCATGTCCATTAGCTGTTTAGTATCATCCAATCAGAACATCTCACATGGCCATGATGCATTTAGTGTTTCATTGTGCATTCGTTGAAATCATGCATGAAGTCTTTACACAACATCCATCAGATATTCTCTGCATTGTCACTTTAGCATTCCTCATTTCTATCATGCACTTATCATCATGCATTCAGCACCATGTGCATTAGTCATTTAACATCATCCATCCCACATTGTCATCATGCATTCAGTGCCTCGTTGAAATACATCAAAAACCATGCATTAAGTCATCTAGCATCATCTCGCACTGTTGTTAGACTTTTTTTACTCATCATGCATAATGCATTTGGCCAAAATCTGTGTTCATATCTTTACTTGTCCCTTACAACAAAAACATCAAAGTCCTAGACTTTCACATTTTTAGTGAGGAACAAGTAAAGAGGGGCAACTGTGAACACCCGATTTTGTCCGACTTTTTAAACAAGAAAATTCCAAAATTTGTATACTTCACAGTTTCTTTTAGAGTCTTTTCAGAAAATTAAAAATAAAAAAGAAAGTTATTTTGTTTCATTTCTTTTGAGAAAAATTTAAAAATGAAAAAATATCTTTTATGTTATTCAAAGTTGTCCAGATTTGGCTCTAGTATTTTGATTACTTTCATTCCATCTGAAAAAATAAAAAATAAAAAGTTTATAAAAATTCAAAAATAATAAAAAAACAAAAATATAAAATAAAAGGAGACACTGCCATCTCCATCCCTCCACTTCCTCAATCTTCACTCCGCCAAAGCATTGAAGCAGGAATGATGGGCGCTCTGCCAAGGATGGGCAATGCACACGCATGGGGACAAGTCTGCAAGGTTCTCCTGCATTTCAAAACGTAAAAATACTAAACACAAGCTCAGAATAAATAGTGGGGGGAGAGCTCACTGAACCTGGGGGAACCATCAGTATCATCAGCCACCCTCCCACCAAAACCATTCTTAACCATCACAGCAACTACAACATTGTTCATCACCATTGCCACAACACTCCTATGCTTAATCCCCTCTTCCCCCTTCAACCCATTACAAACATCACAGCACCTTGACCAAAAGAAACCCAATACAATCACAAGCCAAACACAGTCAAAAGGGATCGAAATCCATGCTCGAATCAAAGGGAAATAAAACAACAGATGAAGAAATAGAAAAGAAAGAAAGCACTCCCCCTTTGCGGTCACCGCCGTGAACCCACGACCCCGCATCTCAAGGCCGCGCCTTACTGCAATAGCGCGCTCCTCCCTTGCATCTCAGTACCTCTCCGAGAAGCCATCACCGCCACGCGCAAAAGCCGATCTGAAGCTTGATTACCTCATTTGGAAGCGCCGCCGCGATCTACCCAGCCGACATCGCCTCCTCCATCACGCAGTGTAGCAGCAGCACCTCGTGACAGCCCCCTTTCGCCGTCATCTCATGACCACCGAAAACCAGCAACGACAGAACCCCCTGTGCCCGCACCGTTGTAAAGCTCCTCTGTCGTGAAACCTGCCACGCGACGTCGGTGAACCTCCGTGAAGGATCCGCCGCACCTCCGCCATCCTTCCTCCATCCCTGTCAAGCCCAACCACGAACCTTCAGTCCAGCACAGCCAAGCCTCTTCGCGCAACCCCAGCGGTGCACCTGGCTTGGAGCCTCGCGAAGCCGTCCCAAACCCAGGTCCAGCCCCCATCATCGCCGCCGATCCTTCTTCCTCTCCCTTCGCATCTCTGTCTCTCTCCCTCTCTCTCGATGTACGCCTCTGTGTGTTTGTGTATGATTGGGTGTATGTGTGTGTGTGAGTGTGTGTACGGGTGAGTGGGGGTGAGGGTAGGTTAGTTTTTTTTTTTTTTAAGTTCTTTTTTTGTTTTTGTAGGAATGGGCCTTCCCTGAGGTTCAGAACAAAAAACCAAAAAAAACATTCTGAAAGGTTTTTTTTTATCTGGAGTTTAGGACTACTTTAAAAAAAAATACAAAAAAAATATAAAAAAATAAAAAAATGAAAAATAATATATAAAAATAAAAAATAATAAAAAACAAAAATATTATTTAATCCGTGCAATGGTCGATAACCATGATTGAGAGGTGGATGCCTCCTTCATACATTATTGAATCATAGAGATTCACTGAGCAACCTAGTGCGGCCTTGAATCTCGTGCAAAAAGCGGATTTCCTTTTAATCATTTACAATAAAAAATCATTTTCAAAATCAAAATCAACCAAAAATCATTTTCAAATTTAAAATCCATTAACACATTTTTATCTTCAAAATTAGAATCAATCAACACAGCTTTTGAGTTTTATCTTAATTAAACCCCATCAACACACAAGCATTTTCTACAGAACGGCGTGGTTTTGAGTTCCTCATTGCACCAGAGGGTACGTCGGCGTAGCTTACAACTATCAAACCAAAATTAATTTTTCTTTAAATTGTTTTCTTTTAATTTAATTTAATTTATTTTATTTATTTCATATTTTACATAATTGCCAATTTTTGGGGAAAAATAAATATTTTAAAGTCATAATTAATTTGCATAATAAACTCTAGGGTAACCGTATTTATATGGATGTATTAGGGGTGCAGTGGGATTAAGTTTCCACCCATCCCTAATCATAATCAGACTCCCGGACCTTAAATCTCATTTTAAAGACCAGTTTGCAAAATCAAAGGTTTTCCAATTTTTCCAGAATTAAAATTGGTGGCGACTCCCAAACATTTTTTCAAAAAAACCAAAACGATCGCCATTCGAGTCTCGGCACGCCCCCTCCGGGTACGTTGTGACAGAGTGTTTAGGTGTTGATCTATGATGGTGGTATGGTTTTTTGAGGTGGTTTGTGGTGGTGGAAGGAGTTTGTAAGTGGTGGAGAAGAACTTGAGGTTGAGAGAAAGTAAGAAAGCTTTTTTGGTCACAAACTCAAACAAAAAAACAAATGGTAAAAGTGTGGGATTTCTTGACACTTCGCTATATATATTATGGGTTAAATTTTGAAATGTGGAGGTGAAATATGGGGGGAGATATGCACGAAATTTTGGAGCTTTGAGGGAGGAAAATATCTCCTCAAAGTGGTCATTCAAGACATGGAAGAAAGCATGGTAAGCATGGTCAAAAGTATGGGCTAAGTAAGGCTTGTCATGGACTTGAAATTGCATTTGAATTTCAAATATTGGAGGCATGGGAGGAGGAGTGGCCATGAGCTTCTAGAAGAGAGGAGGTGAGGTTTCTTTTGTTTAATGATGGTTTAGAGGTGTGTTTAGATATGTATTAGTTTAGGTGCAAGATTAGGAATTGCTAAATATGTGTTTAGATAATTAAGGATGTGATTAGGAATTTTATGACATGATTAAGGAGTGCTCATACACTTTTAGAGAGTTTAAAATTCATTTTATGAATAAATAATATAGACACAATTTCATGATTTAAGGAATTGGAGAGAGAAAATACTATTCAAGATTCCATAACTAGGAATCTTGAATTTAAAATGAGATTTAAGTTTAAATCAAGCAATCTTAGGTTCTAATTAGCTCTAATAAATTATTTTGACTCTAGATTAATTATGGAAATTAATTAATCTTCGATTAGAGCCTAATATTGCTTAGGTTTGCTTAATCACACAATTAAGCTTTAAAAACACAAAGCTAGGGGCAAAATTGTAATTTTGCACAAATTTTGCCCGGGACCACCAGGACTAAAACTGAGGTCACAAAATACATAAAAACATCTTTTAAAACCGTTTGGAGAAGTTTCTGGTTCATCCGGCACTTGCAATCGGGTCAAATATCACAGGGGTATTTTGGTCATTTTGACTCGAAAACTCAAAAAACGAGATTTTTGATCCCGGAAAGGTACACAAGTCAACTGATCCCCTTCAAACATTGAGTTGGCCCCTCGAGGATTACCAGGTCAGATATCCTCGAGTTCTGGGCCGAAAATGACCTCAGGGGCATTTTGGTCATTTTTACTCTATCAGAAAAATCAGGGCGTTACAAGTTGGGTTAAAAATTAGGGTGTTACACTCATCACCAAATCATTCTCTTTACCAAGTCCAACTAAATACACCCAAATCCAACCAAACACACTCACAATTGCCTAAAATGAGCTCAAACCTAACTAGTTTTCACTAGATTTCTTTGAGGGCAAAAGAAGGGGTACATATTCTCTCTCATTCAATCTCTCAATAACATACTAGACATATCATCTCAATGATTCACTTCATCATAGCTCATTCATCACAACATCACACTTTCATAGATAAAGCTCATGCATCACAACATTATACTTGCATAGATAAAGCTCATACATCACAACATCATACTCACATAGATAAAGCTCATACATCACAACATCATAACATGTACTTCAAACGCAACATTCTTACATAGATAAACATTGTAGCACATAAGATTTCTTAATGTCTTATGCTTTGACCCTTAAGGTCCCTTAACTCAAATCTAAGTTGTATCAGATCAAAACTTAAGCTCTCGGGTACCTATAGACTCATATCTAAGTATTCCTCACTCAATTCTATGATCATAAACATCTCTAAACCTCAAGAATGCAGAATCTAAAATTCTTACTTTACACCTAGGAGCCACAACAATGACCCTTTCTAAGTTTGGTTTGCTCCTAAGGCATCAAGATCAAGTCCTAAACCAATTATGAGTCATTCCTACACATTTAAACTAATTATAAACCATGATTATCAATTCTAAGCCTTGCTGGATAGAATCCAGAAAAATATTTTTCTAAGGGATTTAAAAGTCTCAAATTAATTCTTTTCTAGTTACTAACTTCTCTTAGCTTTCACATAATGATTTTTGCATCAAATATACATGAACATACTCATATTATCATCATTAAAATAGCACAAAACAGTGAGCGTTCATAGCAAGGCAGAACCGAAATCATCTCCAACAAAGAAGGCATAAAACTTGATTTCTAGAACACATAAAATGCTAGTTTCTCTTGGAACCTTTTTATAACTTTCAAAACTAACTAGTAAACATTTTTATCAACTAAAATCATTAAAATACTTTGGAAGGCAGTGGCTAATTTAAATTAAACTCAAGAGGTTTTTAAATCATAAAACTTTGTTCTAGACATCTCTTGAGCTCATAAAATCTTAGAAAAATTATGAAACATAGATTTTAGTACTTGTAGTAAATAAGACCTCTTAAGGCCGAAATCAAGAAGCTAAGGAGTAAATATTTTTCAAGCCTTTGTTTGAGATAATAATAGGCAAGTCTTTGAGCTCTAGGTTCTCTTAGGTGATGACATAAATTTAAACATGCTCATGCACATATTTTAACTTTCATTAGAAAATAAAGTGAAAGCATAAAATAAACATGAAATGCAACTTGTCATTATCTTTGATATTTAGGTGAGGACTTGAAAATATAAACATGATAATGCATAGCTTGAAATATAAATATAATGATGCAAGTTCATTTATTATTCTTGATATTTAGTGATAGCAAGGAAACTAAACATGATGTGCAAGGCATAATCATAAATATGAATGTAAGGTTTATTTTAATCTTGACTAGAGCTCTTACAAGACTTAGGAGATACAACCCAACACTTATCTCATCAAAAAGAGAGCTTTAGAGTCTTGAACCAAGTTCTCAAGGGAACTTCATGGTTCTTGAACATCATCATCAAGCTCAAAAGAAATAAACTTTTTAAAAGAAAAAAAAAATTTAAGGAGGTAAGTACCAAAACAACATTATTTCTAGAGATGAACAAATATAAGAACACTTTGAAATTTTTAACAAAACTTTTCAAGGAAAGCTCTTGGAGGCCAAAATCATTTAGGAGAAGAAAAGAAAAGAAAACCAAAACTTTGCTAGATCAAGAACAAAACTCATGCTTTAGAGATTCCTTTGAGATGAACACAAGGTCATCATCTAAAAACACTCATCATCAAGCTATCATGGTCACAACAAGACCTCATGGCCAAAAACAAGAAAAGAGAAAACCAAGGAAAGTTTCACAAAGAAACCAAGAGAAAGCTAGAGAAAAACACATTTTCAAGTAAAACAAAGTTTAGAAAACAACTCATACCTAGAGTGAAGATGAAAAGGCTTGAACTTTGAAAGGAATGAAAAGAGCAACTCCTCCTAGGATGCTATGATGGCTTCGGCCTTGAGGGAGTGAAGGGGAAGGAGATGTGTTCTTGGTGGTTTAGTGTTTGAGGTTAAGTGTTTGGGAGGTTTGAGGATGATCTAAGATTGTGATGTGGTGGTTTGAGATTATGTGATGATTGTAACACCCTAAAAATTATGCAAAAATTAATTTAAGCTTTTCTGGCCATAATTTCAAAAATCCGATGAATATAGAAATGATAAGGACAATCCAACGAATCTGGAAAAAAAAAAATCGTGAATAGTAACTTACGGGCCTCGCAGGCCCGCCGGGACAACAGAAACCCTAGAATTAGGGCCCAGAGATGCCCGAAAGTGAGAAATTATAGGATTAAGGTTAAAAATAGGTAGGAATAAATATTTTATACCTAGAATTAATTTTCGAACAATAATTGATTACCCGGGTACACTGTTTTACCCGTTAGGTAAAATTTCGGTGTGCGATTTTTAACACCGAAAGAAAGTCAAATCTTTAGGATAAAGTTATCCTTGATTTAATCTTGATTTACAAGATTAAATCCTAGCCATTTTTCTTGTTTTCTTGTTGGAAAAGTTTGGTTTATATTAGATAAATATTAAAACCTAACCTATGATCATTTATAACCACAAAAATTTATCATTTGGCATCCTCCATTCTCGGCCATGCATCCAAGAACACAGCCTCCATTATTTTCTTCATCTCAAACCACCATGAACAATATTTCAACCTCCAAAAACCTAGCCTACAATTGATAAAACTTGAAGATCTCTTCATTAAGCTTGTTCTACACCTCATTACCTACAAAACTAACTGTTTGAAATTGAAAATCCTCACCACTTCTCACTTTGATATCACATAAATTCACTGATTAGGGAAGGGTTTGTGGTTGTTTTGGTGGCCTCTAAGTGAGCAAGATCACTATTGGAACATCCTTGAAGCCAAGACCCTTAAAGCCACTCAAGTAGGGTTTTCTTTGGCCTTTTTCCTTCAAAATTATTTCTGATAATTGCTGATGGGTATTGGTCCGAAATTTCTGGTTGTATTTGATGATAATATGTTGATATTGATGTGTTAATTTTGGTGGAGTGTTTGGATGAGGTTAAATAATGATTATTGTCAAAATAAGTTTTGGCTACGCTGCTAGATTTTCGGATTTCAGCAGGACAGGATTTATTCATGAATTTTCTGGTCCAATTCTAGTCATTTTTATTAGCTATAAAAATTATATGTTCAATATAATATCCTAAAGAACTCTGAGAATTTTCATGGTGCATAATAAAGACTTTTACTGCCTGAGAAAAATCAAGGACTGAAGTTGTAACTATGCTGCCTGAAATGTTGAATCTGAAGCTGTGAAATTCTATAATTTTTTATCATAGCAAATGATGTATTTTTCCTTTGAAATTTTTATAGGAATTTAATAACATCTTGAAGTGTAACTGTGATTTTTATTTTGAGTTTTTTCCATCATTTTATAAATTTAAAAATTGTGAGAACCCTATTCTGAGCTATGAAAAAGTGGCCTCTGACCACTAAACTTGTATAATTTATTTAGCATGGTTAGAGAGCTCTTTTTATTCTGATATGTTTACAAGGCCTTGTGGACACATTGAGGTGTCTTGGAGAATTTTTATAGCCCTTGAAATGGATGTTTGATATGCACAATAAATTGTTCTCCTTAGGTATGAATTCTGCCAATATGCTGTAATTGTGCTGGAATGAACTCAAGTATTGATTTGGTGATATAATGATTCTTGATTTAAGTATGATGAGTATGTATGTATGCTAGAAAATTTGAAGATTGATTTATGAGGCACAAATAAGAATTTCTTGTGATTGAATGCCTATATGTGGCTTATGCATGCATTTGAAAAGGAGAAAGCATGTGGTGCAACCATATGAGACAAGAGAATGTATAAACTTCACTCGTGCATGTTCTGACATAGGAGAAAACAGAAACAAGACTTAAGTTTGATTGAAGGGAAGGCAAAAAGAGGAACTTCCCTAGTATGTATGTTGTGACATAGGAGAAAACAGAAACAAGACTTAGGTGTAATTGAGGGGAAGGCAAAAAGAGGAACTTCCCCCGAGATATTGAGTCGGTAGACGTATCGACTAGGAATAGAACTGTGTGTGATTCAGAAATGGAATAAAATGAAGTCCGATGATCATGTATAGGAATGAGCTCAATCCTGATAAGTAGTCTATTTCCCATTGTGGTGTTGTCCACGGCAGATACCTTTTGGTATAAATTGTCTATTGTGGAGTTGTCCACGGCAGATACCCGTTGGGTATAAACTAAATCTTTCCTATGTTAATGAAAATTACACTAAATTGAGTTTTGCAGCATGATATGAACTAAGTCTTTCTTATGTCGATGAGAATAGAAAAATGCACTGAGTTTGAGTTTTGTGGCCATAAAAAGAAGTAGGCCCTTGGAGACAATTTCATTGTAATTGGCTTATGCATGGTTATATCATATTGAGTTATACTGTTTAACATTATTTCATATGATCTTAAACCTGATATTACCTGTGAATTAAGTGAGTGAATGTTAAAAGTAACCCACTTCGAAAGTACGATTTAGAACTCTAAAAATGAACAGTTATTATGTAATGCATGCTCACTTTTTCTTAATAAACTGAAGTGGCTGGGACGATGACGATGACAGTATGATTGCATAATTGGGGAATTGCCCTACTGAGAATTGTATAATTCTCACCCCTATGTATTTTTTTGTGTTCCCATGTCGTTTCCAGGTTGATCCAAAGAACTATGGGCTGTACACCAAAAGAAGTCAGATTGACAGTAGTTGGGTGTCTGAGATTGTATCATATGTACTTAGATGTATGAATAAGTGTGTAAATTTAACAGAGAACATATGTGTATTAAAGCTCATAGAAGAGCTTCCTTATGTAATCGACTTTATGTTAAATAAATCTTTTGTATCTTTGCTATATATTTTGATCGAATTACGCTAGTTATTACACGAACCCATCGAATCTGCTATAGTTATTTAAGAAAGGTCCGCTAATTAAAAAGTAACAACTCTCGAGTATGATGTCATGACTTAAGGATGATGTTGCACTTAGGAGGGTGTTACAATGATGATATGAAGAGAGGATGAAGAAGATGAAGATGAACAAGAAGAACTTTAAGAACTCTTTGAGAGAAAAGAGAAGAACTCAAGAAAGCTTGGAAACTAAAGCTTTGCAAATGATCTAAAGTGTTTCCAAGTGCTTCTAAGCAAGGTATTTATAGGAAAATGAAACAAATGAAGGTTCATGGAGAGGAGGGAGGAACCGTGTGGTTCTCATGGCCTTGGGGAGAAAATATCTCTTACAAAGTGGTCATTCAAGCATGGTTTGAAGCATGGGAGGTATGATGCAAAGTATGGCTTGAAGCATGGTGTTTTGAGGTGATTTTCCTTCAAATTTGAAATAAAATAATCCTTCTAGAAGGCAAGGAGGGCTGGCTGTTTTTTAACCAAAAAAATGAGAGAAAAAATCTTCTAGAAGTTGTCATATGAAGCATGGATGAAAGCATGGTGTAAGTATGACAAAGTATGGTGCACGTAAGGTGAAAGCATGGTCTTTGGAATGTAAAAATTTGAGCATGTGATAAATATGAGGGGGATATGGTTTGGCTAGACCTGAAAGGGAGGAAGGAGATTTGTTCATGAAATTGTGTGTTAATGATAGGTTTAAATGTAGATTAGTTTAGGTGCAAGGTGTAACGCCCCGATTTTCTGTTAAGAGTGGAAATGACCAAAATGCCCCTGAGGTCATTTTCAGCCCGGAATTCGAGGAAAGCAGGTTCGACAGTACTCGAAGGGCAAACTCAATGTTGGAAGGGGATTAGATGGCTTATATACCTTCTCGGGATCGAAAATCTCGTTTTTCGAGTTTTCGGGTCAAAATGACCAAAACGCCCATGCGGTGTTTTACCCGTTTGCAAGTGCCGGATGAACCCGAAACTTCTCCAGATAATTTTAAAAGGCGTTTTTATGCAGACTGTGACTTTAGTTTTGGTCCCGGAGGTCCCGGGCAAAATTAGTGCAAAATTACGATTTTGCCCCTAGTTTCGTGTTTTTACGCTTAATCGCGTGATTAAGCAAACTTAAGCAATATTAGGCTCTAATCGAAGGTTAATTAATTTCCTTATTTAATCTTGAGTCAAAATAATTTATTAAAGTTGATTAGAACCTAAAAAGTGCTTAATTACAACCTAAAATCATATTTTAATTTCAAGACTCCTAGTCATGGAATCTTGAATAGTGTTATCTCTTTTCAATTCCTTAAATCATGGAATTGTGTTACACATTGTTTATTCATAAATGAGTTTAAAATTCTTTAATGATGTATGAGCACTCCTAATCTTGTCATAAAATCCTTAAATCACATTCTTAGTCACCTAAACTTAAGCTTAATTATTCCTAACCTTGTACCTAAGCTAATACACATTTAAACCTACCATTAACACCCAATTAAATGATCAAAACTCACCTCCTCTCTGCTGCCCAAGGCCTGGCCGAAGCTGTCCTCCTCCCATATACATCACATGTTCAATTTTTCAACACTCCAAGGCCATACCTCAAGTCACATACACTATACCTTGTCATAATTTTCAATCAAGCTTGATTTTCCAAGTAAATAACTAATTAAAATGGCTCATTTTCTCCATTTATTTGTGGCTGGAAAAGTTCCAGCCATGCATTGTTTCTAGAAGCCTAATTTCATCAAAAATTGGTAGGAAATTAACTCACATCAAGTCATACTTTGTAGCATAGCTTCCATACTTCAAACCATGCTTCTATGACACAATCAAAGAGATATTTTCCTCTCCCTTTTCCCTCCAAGACCACACGGCCACTCCTTCCCTTGATGAGCCCATGGTTTTGTTTTTCTATAAATAGGATGCTTGTGATAGCTTAGTTGCACTTTGAAGCATTTGCTAAGTTTAGAATTCTAGAGTTGTCTTGCTAGTTCTTTTCTTTTTCTCTCAAGTTTCAAGAGAGTTCTTCCTTTCTTTTCATCTTCATCTTCATCCTCTCTTCCTCTCATCATCATCTCTCAACCTTGAAACACCACCCCATAGCTTTGAACCATCATCAAACCTCTCAAACACCACACCTCAAACACAATCTCACTTGAAACACAACTCCAACATTTTTGCTTCCTCTTGGCCGAAACCATCAAGCACCAAAGAGGAGCTCATCATCTTGTTTTTCTTTTCAAAAGTCCAAGCGTTGTGTCTTCACTCTAGGTAGGGAGTTTCTTTTCAAACTTTGTTTCACTCAAAAGATGTGTTTCCTCTAGTTTTCTCTTGGTTTCTTTTTGAGCTTTCCTTTATATTCCTTTTCTTTTTCCATTTCGGCCTCTTGGCCTTTTCTTCTCAAACATGATAGCTTAATGATGAGAGTTTCTAGATGATGACCTTGTGTTCATCTCAAAGAAACCTCTAAAGCTTGAGTTTTCCTTTCTTTATAACTTCATCTATATGATATCTAGCTCACATGGTTTTTTTCAACTTAAGAAAATTAATCTAAGGATTTCTAAAAGCCCAAGCCTACCCTTGTCAACCTTAAAGTTGGCCGGCACGTTCTAGAGATTTTTCTCTAGATAGGGGTTTTGGGTATTTAATAAAGAACTTGACTTAGTTTCACTTTCTTTTTCTTTGTAAAGACTTTCGGTTTTGGTATTTTGATCTATGAGATATTGTATTGGGTTGTTATCTTGTTAAAGTCTTGAATGAGCTCTAGTTAACCATAAAATGAACCTTGCATCATGTTTACTTTATGCTTTGCATATCATGTTTACTTCCTTGCTATCACTAAATAACAAGATAATGAATGAACTTGCATTATCATGTTTATATTTCAAGCTATGCATTATCATGTTTATATTTCAAGTCCTCACTAAATATCAAAGATAATAATATGTTGCACCTCATATTTATTTTATGCTATCACTTTACTTTCTAATGGAACCTAAAATGAATGCATGAGCATGTTTACTTTTATGTCATCACTTAAATGAACCTAGAGCTCAAAGACTTACCCATTGTTGTCTCAAACAAAGGTCTAAAAATATTTATTTCTTTTGGTTCATATTTCGGCCCTAAGGGGTCTTGATGTTTCTACGTATTGAAGACCATGTTTTATAATTTTTCCAAGCTTTTATGAGTTCAAGAAATGCATAGAACTAAGTTTTAAGAATTTAGGACCTCTTGAGACAAAGATGAATTGGTCACTGCCCTCTTAATTATTCTTATGATTTTAGATGTTAAAATTGTTTATAAATGAGTTTTGAAAAGTTTACAAAGGTTCCAAGAGAAACTAGTATTTTATGTGCTCTAGAAATTGTGTTTTATGCCTTTATGGAGAGTGTATGTTTCGGTTCTGCCTTGCTACTTATTTGCCACTGTATGTGCTGTTTTATTGATGCTAATATGCTTATGTTTGAGTAAAAATAATGTTAAAACTCTTATGTGGAAGATAAGATAAGTTAGAGACTAGAAAAGAATTAATTTGAGAGTTCTAGATCCTTTTGTAACACCCTAATAGAACCCCACTGTGCTTAAGTTCACATTTGGATTCTATTAGTTGTCACTTATGCCTTGCATTTATTTTCTTTTGAAATTAACTTAGAAAAATAGTGGAAGTTTTTTTTTTCTTTAAATAAATTAATTTTTTTGAAAACTTAAGCCTGTAACGAGAAGTAAAAAACATAGCGCATAGACAATATCATGTATATCACTTCATGTAACATAGACAATATCATGTAAATCTCATAGTAAACATTCCCATAGATAATTCATATTAAGCAACCTAAGTTATCAAGTTAGGTCTCTATTGTTCCTAATAGGTTATGGATATCTTGGTATTATCTTTTTCTCTTAGTCTTCTTTGAACTCTTAGTATTTCCATTAATACATTAATACCCTTTAAGATATTTTTAGAGGTTCTTTATATATTTTTATTATGACTTTTATATATATCTCCTGAAGATTATTATTCTATTTAAATCCTTAAAATTATCCCTTTACAAGACTTGAATCTTTTATTTAGAGTTCTGACATCTTTTAGAATAAAATTTGTAGCATGAACATTTTAGATTAGTGTAAATCAACTGTAAATTGTGCATAGTAGGATTCCCAGGAAAGAGAGGTGGGTCACAATGGACACGCTTAAATACCAAGTCTTTCCATAGCCAGAACCTTTCCAAATTGCACTCTCACAGTATCACGCTACCTTCAAGACTTTCTCAAAGACGTCTTGTCCCGAAAATATATCTCTCATCTGTATTTTCGTGGTGTAAAACTTTATGCATAGCATACATAAGTGTGTTTGTAGATATGTTAGCTTTTCCACAAAGTTGAAATCAGTCTATTTGCATTTTTCTCTAGACATACTTAAGTAGTCTATTTGTTGTGTTTCATAACATTTGTCCAGATTCTCTTGGTTTTGCTATCGCTAATTAAAATTAATATTTATCTTAGTTATAAATTTGGGGATGTTACATTTCTCCCCTTCTTATTAAAAATTTTGCCCTCAAAATTTGATACCTGTGAATAGGTTCGGAAATTCTTTTCACATATCTTTCTCGAGCTCCCATGTGTGCTCTTCCATTCCATCTTGTCCCCAAGCTACTCGGACCAGAGATACAGATTTGTTTCTCAGCTGCTTGATGCCATGATCCACGATCCTCATCGGTGGTAATTCAAAAGTTAAGTCATCTTTTAATTGTATAGTTTCTGGCTCAAACACATGACTAGGGTCTGACTGATACTTTCTCAATTGGGATACATGAAAAACATTGTGTAGGTTAGACAAATTTAGAGGTAATGCAATTTGGTAGGCGGAGGGACCTACCTTTTTGAGGATTTGGAAGGGTCCTAAGAATCTAGGGCTTAGCTTTTTTACTTTCATTGCACGACCTATACCTATGGTAGGAGTAATTCGCAAGAATATGTGTTCTCCTTCTTGAAATTCGAGAGGTTTCCTTCTCTTATCAAAGATAGCTCTTACGCCTACTACGAGCAAAGTGAGGATTCTTTCCCTAATTCTCCTTATTTGTTTGGTTGTCTCTTCTACCAAATCAGGGTCCAAAATACTTTGCTCTCCCTGGTCACACCAACAAAGTGGTGATTGACACTTTCTACCATACAAAGCCTCATAGGGTGCCATCCCAATGCTAGTGTGGTAACTATTATTATATGCAAACTCAATCAATGGAAGCTGTTTGTCCCAACTTTTTGGCCGGTCTAAGACACATGCTCTTAGCATATCCTCAAGGGTTTGAATTGTTCTTTCTGATTGTCCATCAGTTTGAGGGTGATAGGCAGTGCTTAGACACAACCTTGAACCAAACGCCTTTTGCAAAGCTCCCCAAAATCTTGAGGTGAACCTTGGATCCCTATCTGAGACAATGGTTTTGGGTACTCCATGTAGCCTTATTATCTCTTGGATGTATAGCTGAGCTAACTTTTCCAAAGGGTAATTTGCTCGAATGGGTAAAAAGTGAGCAGATTTGGTCAATCTATCCACAATTACCCATATGGAGTCATGTCCGGTAGGCGTTCTTGGCAATCCCATCACAAAATCCATGGATATTCCTTCCCACTTCCATTCGGGGATTTCGAGAGGTTGCAGCGCTCCAGAGGGTTTTTGATGCTCTATCTTCACTTTTTGGCATACCAAACATTTTTGGACTATATTTGCTATATCTGCTTTCATCTTTGGCCACCAGAACATCTTTTTTAGGTCATGGTACATCTTGGTTATACCGGGGTGTACACTAAATTGACTCTTGTGGGCTTCTTCCAAAATGCTAGCTCTCACCCTTCTTTTGTGTACACAGATTCTCCCTTGGTATCTCCACACTCCTTCCTTATCCTGGACAAACTCTTTCAACTTTCCTGCTTTGACAAGGGTTAAGGTTCTAAGGAAATCCTCATCTTCCCTTTGGGCTTGAATTATTTGATCCTTAAAGCTACTGGTTACACTTAGTTGGCTTAACCGAATTTGTTCTGAAGTCCCCCTATATCCTAAGCTGAGGTTCCTAAAATCTCCTATCAGCTCATTTTCTTTCACCATGAGCCAAGCGGCATGCAAGGACTTACAGCTCAAAGCGTCTGCTACCACATTTTCCTTTCCTGGGTGGTAGTTCAACCCAAAGTCATAGTCCTTGAGAAACTCCATCCAATGCCTTTGTCTCATATTGAGTTCCTTTTGGTTGAAGAGGTATTTCAGACTTTTGTGGTCAGAAAAGACTTCAAACCTTACACCATAAAGATGATGTCTCCATATTTTTAAGGCAAAGACAATAGCCGCTAGCTCTAAGTCATGGGTTGGGTAATTAACTTCATGGGGTTTGAGCTGTCTAGAGGCATAGGCTACTACATTCCTATTTTGCATCAAAACACATCCTAGTCCTCTTCCCGAGGCATCACAATACACCTCAAATTTTTCTTTTGGGTCAGGTAGGATTAGGACAGGGGTAGTGGTCAACTTCTTCTTTAGTTCTTGGAAACTCTCTTCACATTATGGGCTCCATATAAAAGCTGAATTCTTCCTTGTTAGCTTGGTGAGGGGTAAGGTAATTTGGGAAAAACCCCTAATGAACCTTCGGTAGTAACCGGCTAGCCCTAGAAAACTCCTAATCTCCTTCACAGTGGTAGGGGTTTCCCATTGTTGCACCGCTTCTATCTTACTTGGGTCTACTGCTATTCCCCTACGTGACACTACATGACCTAAGAACTTAACTTCCTTCATCCAAAAATCACACTTGGACAACTTTACATAAAGTTTCTTGTTCCTCAACACCTCCAACACCACTCGTAAGTGTTCTTCGTGCTCTTCTTCAGTTCTAGAGTAAACTAGAATGTCATCGATGAACACTATTACAAACTTGTCCAAGTATGGTCTAAATATCCTATTCATGTAGTCCATAAACACTGCCGGTGCATTGGTTAACCCAAACGACATCACATTAAACTCATAATGTCCATATCTAGTCCTAAAGGCTGTCTTTGGTATGTCCTCCTCCTTCACTCGAATCTGGTGGTATCCTGATCATAGATCTATCTTGGAAAACACTTGGGCTCCTCTTAATTGGTCCATGAGGTCATCTATTCTAGGCAAAAGGTATTTATTTTTTATTGTCACTTTGTTTAGCTGCCTATAATCCACACATAATCGCATACTCCCATCCTTCTTCTTGACAAACAAAGACTGGGCTCCCCATGGTGAAGCACTGGGCCTAATGAATTTCTTCTGTAGTAGTTCCTCTAATTGCTTCTTCAACTCTGTTAACTCGGCCAATGGCATCCTATAACGAGCTATAGATATGGGTCCTGTTCCTGGTACCAAATCTATAGAAAACTCAATCTCCCTTTTTGGAGGAAATTCAGGTATGTCATCAGGAAAAACATCTGAGAATTCCTTTACTACAAGGATCTTTTCTAGAGCTTGCTCCACTTCTTTCTCACTTGTCATTAGGAAGACATATCCTCGCTTTTCATTCCTACTATCCCCCATGATAATGGAGTTTAGGTATAGTCGTACCTTTCTATCAAGTTTAGAGGGATTGGGTAAAGATGGTTTGGGAAGAAATACTAGTGACTTATTTTCACAATGTAGTAACACACGGTTAGCCGAAAGCCAATCCATGCCCAAGATTACATCAAAAGCAGACAAGGGTAAACAAACTAAATCATGATGAAAAATCCTATCAGCTACCTCAAATTCACAATTTAGGCAGGCTTGATCAGTTCTAACAGTATTTATAGTGGGTGTAGAGACAACTAAGATGATTTTTAAGTCAGATATATACAACCTCAACTTATTAGCACAATCATATGAAATGAATGAATGTGTTGTGCCAGAATCAAACAATACAATTAAGGGTTTTCCATTAATTATACACTACCTTGAATCAGATCATCGAATTCTGAGGGCATCTCAGCAGTGATAGCAAACACGCGTCCCTGTGCCTTAGGCTTGAGTGTAAAGGACTGATTGAACTTTAGGCACTCTCTAGAATAATGTCCTTCCTATCCACAAAGATAACAAACATTTTTACCAAATCTGCATTCCCCTCCATGTATCTTTCCACAAGTGGCACAAGGGGGTCTAGTCATAGGTTCAGGGACAGCAGCCATCCTAGGTCGATTAACAGCTTGTGTCCTAGGTTGATTCATCATAGGGTGTTGGGGTTGTTTCCCTTTAAATCCACCCCCTTGGTAGGGTTTCTTGTGAGGGGGTGGGAACCCTCGGTGACCTTGTTGAGCAGACCTCTTCCTATTCTCTTCAACTCGGTGGGCAACTAGCTGGCGATTGCAACTCTCAGCCACTTAGCTTTTGCTGACTAAAGATGCATAGTCAGTGACCTCCAGTGGAGCCACAGATGCCAAAATGTCTGGCCTCAAACCACTCTCATATTTCATGCATTTCCAAGCCTCGTTAGGATCCCTTTGGTAGCTAGTTGAGTGTTTGATCAGTTCTTCAAACTTAGCTGTGTACTCAGCGACACTTCGATTTCCCTATGTCAGCAACAGAAATTCTACTTCCTTTGCCTTCTTAACCGGATCTCGAAAATATTTCTTATGGAACGTAGCATAGAAAACCTCCCACGTAATCTGTATGTCAGCACTTTCGAGCAAGCCCTTTGCACCCTTCCACCACGCGGCCTCTCCTTTCAAAGCATATAAGTAGAGAATGCCACCTTTTGTTCATCGAGCATTCTACCACCGAGAAAACCTTCTCCATCTCTTGAATCCATATGTCAGCTATTTCGGGGTTAGTTGTCTCTTTGAATTCTGGAGGTCCAGCCCTCTTGAATTCTGAGAATTTTCCATGTTCTTGGTTCCCAACTGACTCCTCTGACCTCCTATTCATCTGCTCCATCATCACTGTTGCTTGTGCTTGCATAGCCCTAGCCATCTCTTGGAGTGCATTTGCTAGTTCATCAGGATTACCTCCACCGCGTGCCCCATGCACGCCTGCTTTTTACGCCATTAGTTCCTAGACACACTGCATAACAAATCATCGAGTTGATCAGGCTCAATACTATAGCTGAGCATGGTAGCAACTATGGCAGTATCACAAGACGATCATGCATTTCTAAATCCTATATCCCATCATACAGATAAGATTAATAGCATGATATCATAGACAGAAGCATAGTCAGTCCATTCTTCAAGCTTAAATAGGATGAACTGCTCTGATACCATAATGTAACACCCTAATAGAACCCCACTGTGCTTAAGTTCACATTTGGATTCTATTAGTTGTCATTTATGCCTTGCATTTATTTTCTTTTGAAATTAACTTAGAAAAATAGTGGAAGTTTTTTTTTCTTTAAATAAATTAATTTTTTTGAAAACTTAAGCCTGTAACGAGAAGTGAAATACATAGCGCTTTTATAGATAATAATCAAGTTACATTGCGCACTTAATTAAATAAGCGGAATAAGAGACTAAGCGTAGAACTATTATCACATAAACTGGAATATAATCACTTAATACATAAGTCACAACAGGGCATATATCATACTGATAAGTTATTACAAATAATAATATAAGTTCTACTATTACTAATTGTTTCTCACAAACTATAATGTAACTAAAGCTCGGAATGCTCCTACTTGAAAGGTTTGAAATCTTCACGCGCTACCTCCTTCCTCATTTCTGACTTCGTTGCTTTAGGTGGACACGCCTGTCTCTCAGTAATGACAACGGAAAATAAACATAGGAGTGAGAAATACATGATTTCTCAGTAGGAGTTCCTACTTGTACTAAAAGTGTCATCGTTGTCGTTCCAGTCACTTCGGGTTTATTATAAAAAGGTGAACAGGTAAGGATTCAATTATCAAACTTTCACAAACATGATTAGTCGAAGTGCAGTTACTTTTAAACTAATCTTGAACAAGAGTGTAAATATCGATTCAGTATTTCATCAAGCATACATATAAGCATATAATGTAAAACCACTAATAAGCAATAATCATTTAGGAGCTGCATGCATTTCATGATTACTCATCCTCAACATTCACTTGTTTAGTGATCATCATCTTTCATTTATTTCATCAACATATTTCTTAATTACTCACGGGATGAATGCATCAATGCCTTAGACCACCCTAAAAGGGTAATGAGCTCATACCGTGGCCGTCGCCACAACCTTTTGGTTTTCTTTCCGTTGCCATGATCTCAACGGTTTAGGGGGTTAAGCCGTGAGTTTAGCTCAAGTCCACTTTTCCAGACTATCATTGCTACTTTTTCAGGTTTTACTTTTATTCTCACTGAGTGAAATCATCAATACCTTAATTCTCAAAAAGGATTAAGCAATGAGTTGGTCTATTTATTATTTCATTTGAAACATGAATGTATGCACATTTATAAATCATGGCACAATCAATCATTTTATCATTATCATTTCATATCTCATCAATACATTCACATTTCTGTATATCACTTCATGTAACATAGACAATATCATGTAAATCTCAAAGTAAACATTCCCATAGATAATTCATATTAAGCAACCTAAGTTATCAAGTTAGGTCTCTAGTGTTCCTAATAGGTTATGGATATCTTGGTATTATCTTTTTCTCTTAGTTTTCTTTGAACTCTTAGTATTTCCATTAATACATTAATACCCTTTAAGATATTTTTAGAGGTTCTTTATATATTTTTATTATGACTTTTATATATATCTCCTGAAGATTATTATTCTATTTAAATCCTTAAAAGTATCCCTTTACAAGACTTGAATCTTTTATTTAGAGTTCTGACATCTTTTAGAATAAAATTTGTAGCACGAACATTTTAGATTAGTGTAAATCAACTGTAAATTGTGCATAGTAGGATTCCCAGGAAAGAGAGGTGGGTCACAATGGACACGCTTAAATACCAAGTCTTTCCTTAGCCAGAACCTTTCCAAATTGCACTCTCACAGTATCACGCTACCTTCAAGACTTTCTCAGCACACTGTCCCGAAAATATATCTCTCATCTGTATTTTCGTGGTGTAAAACTTTATGCATAGCATACATAAGTGTGTTTGTAGATGTGTTAGCTTTTCCACAAAGTTGAAATCAGTCCATTTGCATTTTTCTAGAGTGAGTTACACCTATTTTACTACTACAAGGTCAGATTAAGAGTTTCAGTCTTAGGCTCTACTTTAAAAATTTATATCTTGGGCTAGGAAACTCCATTTTAGGTGATTCTTTTTGGAGAGTGTTCTACAATGAGTCTAGTTTATAATTAAAATATTTTCATTTCGAGATCCTTCATATTTTATGAACACTAATTTTCAAAGTAACTACTACCAGAAATAACTAGAAATTCCAGCATCTGCCATGTTCATGTCTTAAGTTATCTTTATTAACTCAAGTTTCACATACAATCTTTTAAGTTATATTTGAGTTTGATAACATCATAAAAGTACTCATAGCAGAATAGAACATGTTGTGTTTTCTAAAAATATAATTATTCAAAACTTTTGACAATAACTCAAGTTTGAGGCATTCTATCCATGAGCAAAGTTAGAAGCCAACAATACTTGAACAAATAAAGAAGAAACTCCTACCTCTTGTGTAGGGTCTAAAAAGGGTCCTTCTCTTCTTCCTTAAGCTTTGAATAAGAGTCTTTGGAGTGGATGACCCTCCTTGAATCTTAGCTCTAGAACTTGAGTGCTTAAGAAAATATTTCTCACTAGAGTTAAAGATTGTAACTCTTGTGAGAGCTAGTGAAAGTTTAGACTTAGGATTTAAGTATTTGGATGAAGTTTAGAGGATCAAGAGAAGTCTTTGAAGAACATAAGAAGAATGATAGAATAAGAAAGAAATAACACTTAGGGAGTTTCTAAATTGAAGAGAGTTTGAGGAGTATTTATAGTGGAAAGATTAGAGAAAAAACAGAAGAAGGAAAGCACTTGGAGCATGATTTATGGAAACATGTTGGCTGAATTTTGGGATGAAAATGCTCCTTGTTTTGTGCAAACATGTTTCCATGTTTTATGCAAACATGTTGGATGAAAATGCTCCATGTTTTGTGCAAAGATGTTAGTGGAGATTTTCTAACCTTTAGTGCATGTATGTGATTCAGAAATGTGTATGATGTATGTGGTTAAATTTTTGTGTTATCATCTTAATCCAATGGCTTAGATTCATTCTTGTCTAAAGACAAGTCTAGGGATTTGTGCAAATGGCATTGTAGTAATTTCTTTAACTAAGACAAGGATATTTTTGTAATTAGACAATGATAGTGGTATTCTTGTAATTCCATTCATAGAGTAAGGGTATCTTCGTCATTTCATAAGGCAAGGGTAGTTTGGTAATTTCCTTTACATAGCAAGGGCATTTTCGTAATTTCCACTAAGTGATGGCATTTTTGTAATTCTTTGCATTTTTCTCTAGACATACTTAAGTAGTCTATTTGTTGTGTTTCATAACATTTGTCCAGATTCTCTTGGTTTTGCTATCGCTAATTAAAATTAATATTTATCTTAGTTATAAATTTGGGGATGTTACACCTTTAATGTTTGAATTTTCTGGATTCTGTCCAGCAAGGTTTAGTAATGCTAATCATGGATTTAAATTAGTTTAAATGTGTAGGAATAACTGATAAAAGGTTTAGGACTTGATCTTGAAGCCTTAGGAACAAACCGGACTTAGAAAGGGTCACTGTTGTGACTCCTAGGGACCCGTAAAGTTAGGATTATAAATTGTGCATCCTTGAGGTTTAGAGATGTTCTTGATCATAGTGTGAGGTGAGAAATACTTAGTTATAACCTCATAGGTACCCAAGAGATTAGGTTTGATGATTAATAACTTAGAACATAAGCTAAGGACCTTAAGGGTCAATGCATAAGACATTAAAACATCTTGAGCTTTTATGATGCTTAATTTATGATATATGATGCATGAGTTTTGCCTATGATAAGTTGATATGTGCTATAACGAAGTTTTACATGATGATATGCTATACCCCATAAGAAATGTTTGTGTATGTCCTATATGTTTTCATGGCATAAGCAAATTTGAGGAAATTCGGTCTACTGCCGTCATGCTGCCGAATTTCCATCAAATTTGAGGAACCTAGAAAAAGGTATTTTTGAAAATCATGAGAACTTAAATGTGACACAACACTGAGACACCTTCTTGGGTGACACCGGTTTAGCCGAGCACCCCCAAGAAAACAAATCCGTGAGGGTATTGACATAGAGCTTGCCAAAGCGGACAATACTACGATGCACTAGTTGCTAGTATAGCGTTTCAAAGAGGAAATGACCCTAAGAGGTGATCCTTAAATTGCCCCCTAGCCCGTACTTTAAGTCGGGATTATGTTACGCTTATCATAGGATAAGTAAGAGCTAGTGACGACTAGTTAAGGTTTGAGCTCATAACCTAGAGATGTTTTAGGGTGGCCCCATGAGATGAAAGTTAAAGTTTAAAATGTCACATGTGCTATACCTATCACCTTATGCCAATGTTATAATGTTTCTTAGTTATTCTATTGATTGGCTTACCTTTATGATGCATTCATGTCATTAGTATGTTCCGTGCTTAGTCATAAGATGCATTGTAAAATATAACAGACCTTGGATAATTAATACTTTAGAAAATTAAAAGAAGCTTACATGCATGCACACCAAGGTTCCTGAGGATGTGATGATGTCACTTAGTTAGGGATTGCCCTACTGAGAATTCTTTTAGAAGATTCTCATTCCCTCTCTTTTTTCTTCCGTCACATCTTCAGATGGCGACTTTCGTACTCTTCATCGACACCCCGATGTGGGAGCTGCACCATGACCCAGCACTCGGGTCATATCATTTTGAGGGTCACTGCACTATCAGAGTATTTATGTTCATGGGACGACCCTTCGCGCACCCAGTACGGAGCTACCATTTCACCCCGACTACTCCCTATCATCATAACACGATTTTTGAGTGAGCTAGACCACGCGACGAGCAAATCCTCCGCATGCAGCCCAAGGCGTCAGCCGTACGCGACTACCCAGAGTACGTGCTGACTCAAGACTGGAGATCGATCCATCAGGACCCGCCCTCGCACATGTACGCTTGGAGCTCACCGCTCCCCCACCGATGAGAGCCGGGAGTGAGGAGACAGTGGTTCAGCCGAGGTTGGCTCGTCAGCCATCCATGCGCCCTCGCCGCGGTGGACACGCTCCGATGATCCGCACGACCACTCCCGCCGAGATTCGCCAGTGGATCGATTCCACCCCTCAGTACTCGGACCAGCAGGAGTAGGTGCATAGGATGGGTAGTAGCTAGTGCACACACGCCACATAGTTGAGGACAAACCTTCTTTTGTATATGAGGTTGTCTACTTTAGGTGCACATGGGTATGGGTGCTGCTTTCATGGTTTCCTTGTACTTTCTTTTATGATTTTCTTGTATTCGCATTTCAATTGTATTTCATTTTACTATGTACCGAATAGTCCTGCCCCTTTTGGTAGGCACATTATCTATATATATAATCAGTTGATGTGTCCATGTTATTTATGTGTTTTGTTGTGATTGCTCATATGACTTGTATGAATTTCCATTCAAAGAATCATACGTGGCTCTCACTTTGGTTTTAATTCCAAAAAGAAAAATTTTACCCATATTTCCGCTAAGTATTTTCAAGTAAAGAATGAGACCAAGAGATAATACTCTAAAGATTAACCTAATTACATGCCAGTAGTATTAGGTTAAGATTCAGGGTATTACACAAGGTTAGGAATCATTAAGCACAAGTTTAGGTAACTAAGAATGAGGTTTAGGAATTTTATGACAAGATTAGGAGTGCTCATACATCATTAGAGAATTTAAAACTCATTTGTGAATAAACAATTGAAAACACAATTCCATGATTTAAGGAATTAGAGAGAGAAAACACTATTCAAGATTCCAAGACTAAGAATCTTGAATGCAAAATAAGAATTTAAGTTGAAATTAAGTATTCTTAGGTTCTAATCAACTTTAATAAATCATTTTGACTCAAGATTAATTTTGGAAATTAATTAACCTTCGATTAGAGCCTAATATTGTTTAGGTTTCAAAAACACAAAGCTAGGGGCAAAATCGTAATTTTGCACTAATTTTGGCCGGGACCATCGGGACTAAAACTGAGGTCACAGAATACATAAAAACATCTTTTAAAATCATCTAGAGAAGTTTCAAGTTCATCCGGCACTTGCAAACGGGTAAAACACCACAGGGGTATTTTGGTCATTTTGACCCGAAAACTCGAAAAATGAGATTTTCGATCCTGGAAAGGTATACAAGTCAACTAATCCCCTTCCAACATTGAGTTTACCCTTTGAGCAATGCCGGATCGGCCTTTCTTGAATTCCGAGCTGAAAATGACCTTAGGGGCATTTTGGTCATTTTCACTCTATCAGAAAATTGAGGCATTACAGTCAGCGTGTCAACGAAGAAGACGAATGTCGCCATCTGAATCTGAAGACGTGACAGAAAGGAAAGGTAGGGGGAGTGAGAATCTTTACTAAAGAAACTCAGTAAGGTTTTCCTCCTATCTAGGTACCCATTATTTTATAAGAACCCGGGGTTCCTGGAGACGTAGATGATGTCACCTGGATAGGAGAAAAACTCTAATGAGTTTCTTTAGTAAAGATTCTCACTCCCTCTACCTTTCCTTTCTATCACGTCTTCAGATTCAAATGGGGACATTCGTCCTCTTCGTTGACACGCTGACTGTAACGCCCCTATTTATGAATTTCTAAAACATTGATTACCGAGGCCCATTCTTTTTAACACATAACTTGTATTTACATGGATGCATCATACTTCATTATGCTATGCAAGATCTAGCTAACTTATTAGCAAACATGGTAATTGTAGACATGATACATCGCACATAGATCATAAAGCATAAAGCATAAAACATAGAACTTGGTACATGGTACATAGATCATAGAACATAAAGCATAAAACATAGAACTTGGTACATGGTATGTAACGGCCCGATTTTCTGTTAGAGTGAAAATGACCAAAATGCCCCTGAAGTCATTTTTGGCCCAGAATTCGAGGAAAGCTGATTTGGCAGTCCTCGAAGGGCAAACTCAATGTTGGATGGGGATTAGATGACTCGTGTACCTTTCCGGGATCGAAAATCTCGTTTTTCGAGTTTTTAGGTCAAAATGACCAAAATACCCCTGTGGTGTTTTACCTGTTTGCAAGTGCCATATGAACTC
This sequence comes from Dalbergia cultrata, assembly GCA_031216105.1. Taxonomy (NCBI): domain Eukaryota; kingdom Viridiplantae; phylum Streptophyta; class Magnoliopsida; order Fabales; family Fabaceae; genus Dalbergia; species Dalbergia cultrata. The sequence continues at coordinate 26,257,088 of CM062345.1, forward strand.
GAAACTTCTCCAGATGATTTTAAAAGGCGTTTTTATGTAGTCTGTGACTTCAGCTTTAGTCCCAGAGGTCCCAGGCAAAATTAGTACAAAATTACGATTTTGCCCTTAGCTTTGTGTTTTCGAGCTTAATCGTGCGATTAAGCAACCTAAGCAATATTAGGCTCTGATCGAAAGTTAATTAATTTCCATAATTAATCTTGAGTCAAAATGATTTACTAAAATTGATTAGAACCTAAGAATGCTTAATTTCAACTTAAAATCTTATTTTGAATTCAAGATTCCTAGTCATGGAATCTTGAATAGTGTTTTCTCTCTCAAATTCCTTAAATCATGGAATTGTGTTTTCAATTGTTTATTCACAAATGAGTTTTAAATTCTCTAATGATGTATGAGCACTCCTAATCTTGTCATAAAATTCCTAAACCTCATTCTTAGTTACCTAAACTTGTGCTTAATGATTCCTAACCTTGCACCTAAACTAATCCACACTTAAACCTATTATTAACACACAATTATATGAACAACTCTTCTTCCCCCTTGCTGCATCAGTTCTGGCCGAAGCCATACCCTCCCATTTTCCATCACATGTGTGAATTTCTACACTCAAAGAACCATGCTTCCACCTCATCTCAAACCATACTTTGAGTCATAAACTCCATGCTTTCACCCATGCTTCATATGACCACTTCTAGAAGAGTTTTTCTCTCATTTTTGTGGGTCAAAAGCTGCCAGCCCTCCTTGCCTTCTCAAAGGATTATTATATTTCAAATTTGAAGGAAAATCACCTCAAAGCACCATGCTTCAAGCCATATCTTGCACCATGCCTTCCATACCTTCAACCATGCCTTGAATGACAATGTGTAAGAGATATTTCTTCTCTCCAAGGCCACATGAACTCACGGCCAGCACCTCCTCCTCTCATTCCTTGATGTTTCAAATTTCTATAAATACATGTGTTAGAAGAACTTGGTTCCATTTTACACATTTGCTAAGTCTTGGTCTTGAAAGCTTGTCTAGTTTCTTTTCTTTTCTCTGAAAGAACTCTTGAGTTCCTTGCATCTCATCTTCTTCAAAAAACTACACCTCATAACCTCAGACCACCACCTCATAACCTTAGATCATCCTCTAACCCCTCAAACACTCAACCTCAAACACAACCTCACCCAAAACACATTTTCACTCCTTTTCCCTTCACAAGGCCGAATCATCATCACCATCCTAGGAGGTGTTGCTCATCTCATTTTCATCTTCAAGTTCAAGCTTTCATCTTCACCACTTGGTAGGAGTTGTTTTCTAAACTTTATTTTGCTTGAAAATGTGTTTCTCTCTAGTTTTCTCTTAGTTTCTTTTTGAACTTTTCTTTGTTTTCCTTTCCTTTCTTTTCGGCCATGAGGCCTTGATATGTTCATGATAGTTCAATGATGAGAGCTCCTAGATGATGACCATATGTTCATCTCAAAGGAACCTCTAGAGCTTGAGTTTTCCTTTCTTTGAGCTTTTTCTTCTTTTTCTAACTTAAATGATTTTAACTCAAGAAACTTCTTCATTTTTCTTGCTACTTGATTTTCGGTTTCCTTGCCTTTCTTTCCTTTAAGATTTCGGCCTTGGTTTTTATTTCCTATAGGCTTTGTTTTCTTTTAAAAGTTTGCTTCTTTGAGCTTGATGATGATGTTTAAGAACCATGTAGTTCCTTTGAGAACTTAGTTCAAGAACTCTAAAGTTCATTTTGTGATGAGATAAGTGTTGGGTTGTATCTCTAAAATCTTGTAAGAGCTCTAGTGAAGATTAAAATAAACCTTGCATTCATGTTTACGTTTATGCTTTGCACATCATGTTTATTTTCCTTGCTATCACTAAATATCAAGAATAATAAATGAACTTGCATTATCATATTAATATTTCAAGCTTTGCATAATCATGTTTATATTTTCAAGTCCTCACCTAAATATAAAGATAATAACAAGTTGCATCTCATGTTTATTTTATGCTCTCACTTTATTTTCTAATAAAAGCTAAAATATGTGCATGAGCATGTTTAAGTTTATGTTATCACCTAAGAGAACTTAGAGCTCAAAGACTTGCCCATTATTATCTCAAACAAAGGCGTGAAAAATATATGTTTCCTTGTTCCTTTAGATTCGGCCCTATGAGATTTGCTTTGTTTCAAATGCTAAAACTTATGATTTATAATTTTTCTAAGTTCACATGAGCTTAAGAGATGTTTTGAACAAAGTTTTATGATTTTAAAACCTTTATGAACCATTCGAAAATAGCTATTGCCTTGGGAAGCATTTTGATGATTTTAATGAGACAAAAATGTTTACTAATGAGTTTTGAAAGTTTTAGAAAGGTTCCAAGAGAAACTAGTATTTTATGTGTTTTAGAAATCAAGTTTTATGCCTTGTTTGTTGGAGATGATTTCGGTTCTGCCTTGCTATGAATACTCATTGTTTTATGCTGTTTGTTGATGATAATATGATTATGTTCATGTATAATTGATGCTAAAATTCATATGTGAAAGATAAGACAAGTTAGTAACTAGAAAAGAATTTATTTGAAACTTTTAGTTCCCTTAGAAAAGTATTTTTCTAGATTCTGTCCAGCAAGGTTTAGAATTGATAATCGTGGTTTATAATTAGTTTAAATGTGTAGGAATGACTCATAATTGGTTTAGGACTTGATCTTGATACCTTAGGAGCAAATTGAACTTAGAAAGGGTCAATGTTGTGACTCCTAGGTACCCGTAAAGTTAGTATTTTGGATTCTACATTCTTGAGGTTTAGAAGTATTTATGATCATAGAATTGAGTGAGAAATACTTAGATTTTAGCCTATAGGTACCCAAGAGCTTAAGTTTTGATCTGATACAACTTAGATTTGAGTTAAGGGACCTTAAGGGTCAAAGCATAAGATATTAAGAAATCTTATGTGCTACGATGTTTATCCATGTAAGAATGTTGTGTTTGAAGTACATGTTATGATGTTGTGATGCATGAGCTTTATCTATGAAAGTATGAAGTTGTGACGAATGAGCTATGATGAAGTGAATCATTGAGATGATGCTTCTATTATGTTATTGAGAGATTGAATAAGAGAGGATATGTACCCCTTATTTTGCCCTCTAAGAAATCTAGTGAAACTAGTTAGGTTTGAGCTCATTTCAGGCAGTTATGGGTGTGTTTGGTTGGATTTGGGTGTATTTGGTTAGACTTGGTAATGAGAACGATTTGGTGATGCGTATAAATATAGTTGAGCTCATTCCTAGGCGATAGGGTGTGTTTGGTTGGATTTGGTGATGCGTATAAATATCACCGGGCATGCTGTTTACGGTTGGATTTGGTGATGCGAAAAGAAAGTGGTTGTTTAGAGAAAGAACTTAAGAGTTCGAACATGAGAAAAGAGATGCAATGTCTCTTTTCAAGTCACATTGTCATGAGTAAAGAAAGAGTTATATATATATAACCTTCATACCACTTGTATGCTTCTTGATGTTATGTTTTGTTGAAATATATGCTTAAGTACTGCCATGCATTCATGCTCTATTATGTTGCATTCATGACATTAAGATGCATGCTAAAAGGAATGGACCTTGGATAATTAGTTTCATAAACCCTAATAATGAATCTAGTATGCATGTACACCTTTTATAAATAAACTCAAGGTTCCTGAGGATGTGAATGATGTAACCCTAGGATAAGAGATTCCTACTGAGATTCTTTAGAAAGAATTCTCACTCCTTTCTCTTCTTCCTTTCTTTTCCATCACATCTTCAGAGTTTGATGGCAACATTCATGGTGGTCTTCATTGACACGCCTGTCTGGGAGGTACACTACAACCCGGATCACCGCTCTTATCACTTTGAGGGACGATGTGCTATTCGTGTTTTTGTGTACATGGGATGACCTTTTGCTTACCCGGTTTCCAGCTACCAGTTCACTCCTACCGCTCCTTATGGGTGCGACGATCTGATCTTCGAGCGCACTCGCCCTCATGACGAGTAGTTCTGTCGAGCCCATTCGTCTACCTCAGCTGTCTGCGATTACTGGGAGTATGCGCCCCGTTCGAGGAGGTCAGGGGCGGATCCGTCTGAGGATTCACCGATGCATGCTTATGCGGAGAGCTCTGCTCCCTTTCCCCCGTTTAGGCGAGAGGGGAGTGAGGATACCGTGATGCAGCCGCGCTTGGCAAGGAGAGCCTAGATGTGCCCACATCGAGGAGCTCACGTTCAGCCAGCACCCGTTCACATTCCACTCCACTGGCCCACTCAGGAGGAGATCGAGTGGTTCCCCGGTTACCTCCTTCCATCACCCGAGGGACCTCGCCGTCCCTAGATCTCATCGGAGAGCTGTTTGAGTACTCGAGTCGTCATGAGGATCTCCCCTTCGGCAGTATCTTTTAGGAGGAGGTTTGAGATTAGTACTCGTAGTAGGAGGGTAGAGTAGTTGGTTCTCATTGTTGTTATTTCATGTACTTTACTGTTTTCCTGTTATCTTGCATGCACTCCAAGCTCCGCCCGATTCTATAAGGGCGTGACTATATAAGTACCTTTAACTATTATATTAATGAAGTGTTCTCTTTGTAATGTTAATCATTGATTCTATTGTTATATGTTTGGATTACTGTGTTCGTTATGCTTGTTATTTGTGCTTTAAGTTTCTGTCTCATGATTAGATAAGAACGCGGCTCTCACTTTGGTTTTACATTTCAAAAAAATTTTACCCATAATTTCCGCTGAGTATTCTATTAAAAAGATAAGACTAAGAGGTAATAACCTAATGATTAACCTAATGAGTTCTAGAGAGTTGGGTTAAAAATTAGGATGTTACATGGTACATGGTATATAGTATCTTATCTTGGGTACTTAGGTGACATTAAGATATTTACTTAGCACATGGGGCCACCCTAATTGTTCTCCCTTTTAAGAAACCTGTAGGTTATGAGCTCATACCCACTAGTCATCACTAGCACATGGTTTTTATCCCTTTTGATAAGACTAAGGTCCTGACTTAAAGTACGAGCTAGGGGACTAGAATCACCTTATCCCCACCTATAGTTTGATGGTTCCTAAGGATCATTTTCTCATAGTTTATGTCACCTTAAGTCTTAGCATGTTATAACAAGAAGCTACATACTTCAAACATGTCATATATCTCATATAATTTAACATGGGCATCTTTAAGGTTCTAAGAGAACAATAACATGCAATTTATAATTCCATCATCATATGGCATCATATAAGTCATGAGATAACACATTAATTCATCATCAAAGAGCATACTTAAATCATTCCCTCAAAAGTAAAAACCCCTAAATCGGGTAACCTCAAACTTCCATATTATTTTCTTATACCTCTAAGGGATTGATTAACCTCATTACCACAATTTACTAAGTCCTAGAACCTAATTAATTATGGCTGGACAGCATAGGCAGTAAGCATATTTTGATGAATTACAGTGTTCTAGAAGTTGCGTTTTAGGTCCTTTCTCATTACCGACTTTTTCTATGATGCAATAATTAATACCTAAACCAATTATGAGTCATTCTCACCCATCTAAACATGTTATAATATGATTCTACAAACTCTAAGAAGGCTGGAACAGAATATACCAGTTCAGTTCCTAGGGAGTTCTAGAAATCACATTTTCAAACTATTAAAGTTACTAAGCATGCCTAAGATGCCTAGAACAACTTTCATACAATTGGTAAGGTATTTAAACACATATAGACCACCCAAAATAGAATTTAAGGTGCTGGAAAACATAAGGAAGAACCGAAATCATAATCATCATATAATGCAACTTCATTTCTAAAACACATAATTTGCTAGTTTCTCTCAGAATCTCTTTAGAGCTTTTAAAACTCACTTGGAAACAATTTATTTCATCAAAAACTTCATAAAATGCATGAGGGCAGCGACCATTTCAAATAAATCTCAAAGGGGAATTTAAATCATAAAATCATGTCTAAAACATTTGTCATAGTCACCTATGCTTAAGAAAAATCCTAAGTCATAGATTATAGGTCCTTGTGACTAAATGAAACTTATTCTAGGTTCATTATCTTCACATGGCCGAGATGTACATTCTAAGGAATGCTTCCAAATATATCTTTTTCTTAGGATAAAGAGGGCAAGTCTTTGAGCTCTAGGGATTTTAGGTGATAACATAATATAGACGTGATATGCACTCCATTTTATATTTCTTTAGAAAGTAAAGTGAGGGCTCAAATAAATATGAGATGCAAGTTCATTTCTTTATCTTAAAGTTAAGTGATGACTTGAAATATAACATGAGATGCAAAGCTTGAAACTTAAACGTGCGTATGCAAGTTCATTTCTTTATCTTAGGGATTTAGTGATAACATAGGAAAGTAAATATGCATAGCATAAAATAAACGTGGATGCAAATTCACTTTAACATCTTATCTAAAGCTCCTTCAAGACTTTTAAAAAAACAAGGCTTAAACCCAATACTCATCCAACATGAAAAAGTAAGCTTTACTAAGCTTTAAAAGTAGAGGCATAAAAGAGCTATGTCATATTCTTTATTAATGTCCAATAACCCCTATCTAAAGCGAACTCTAGAACGTGCCGGCCAACTTTAAGGTTGACAAGGGTAGGCTATGGACTTTTGGAAAACCTTATTACTTTCTTTAAGCAAAACTTTGGGTGAGCTAAGAGGAATAACATTTTTCTTTAATCAAAAGGAAATGGCGAACCTTAATGAGGAATAATGGACCATTTTCCACTCTAAGGACCAAGATCTTGATAATGTAATGACACCAACATCACTAGTCCTCATCATTGAGTGTATAACCTCATCCTAAACCAACATCAAGACAAAGTTCTCAAAAATGAAAAGGAAAAATCGAAACCATATTTGGTTCAAGAACAAAGGTCAAGCTCTAGAGGTTGTTCAAGTGTTAAACACCATCATAAAACCCTCATCATCAAGCTCTTATTTTTCCAAGTTCCCAAGTGCTCCATGGCCGAAATCAAAAAGGAAAAGGAAGGTTCCAAAAAGGTCAAGAGAAACATAAAGCTCATTCTTAACTCAACTTGTAAAAGATAAAACTTTTCCTTAGGAAAAACTCAAGCTTTAGGGGTTTTCTTGAGAGATCAGCACAAAGTCACCTCTAGAGAACACTCAACATCAAGCTATCATATTCAAGGCCTTGAGGCTAAAAACAAAAGGAAAGGAAAATGAAGAAACCAAAAAGAAAAACTCTATCAAGGTTCATCTAATCATTATTTTCCAACAAGATACAAACATAAAGATTAAAGAAAATTTTTTTAGAAAAGCTCCCTACCAAGGATAAGTGTTCTTTGAAGATGGAAAAAGGTTTGATCTTGGAGCACGAAGAAGAAGAAATCTTCCTTGAACTTGGGTATCTGTTTTGGTCTTAAGGGAAATGGAGGGAGGAGGTGTTGTTGGCTTGTGTTTGAGTTTAGTTGAGTGTTTGGATGAGGTGTAGATGAAGGTTGAAGGCGGAGGAAGTGGCGGTTTCCTTCTTAGAATGAGGGGGAGAAAGAAACTTTGAGAGAATAGCACTTACTCTTTGAACTTTGAACTTGGCAAATGATCCAAAGTGAAGCAAAGTTCACCAAAGCAATGTATATATAGAGCTTGAATCATGAAGAGGAGAATGGGGGAGGGGCTGGCTGAATGGGTTCTTGGGCAAGAAGAAAGAAAAATATCTCCTTGTGTTGTCATTTCATGGTAAGGTGTGAAGTATGGGAGGTATGGTTCATGTAAGACTTTGAATGAAAGCTTGAATGACATAAAGTAATTCTTTTTTAATGAAATATTTCTACTAGAATGGGGGGAAGGGCTGGCGGTCATAAAGAAGCCAAGGGGAGAGAGTTTTCATTCCATGTAATCATGTATTAGTGAGGTGTTTAGGAGTAAGCAAGATTAGGTCACTAATCAAGGTTTTATGATTAAGTGTTAAGGTAAACTAATTAGGTAATTAAGGCTATGAACAACTTAGATTAGGAGCAATCTTGTTTGATTGATGGAGTCAAATTCCTTTGACTAGAAATTAGGGAATGACACATTTCCTTGATTTGGGGAATGTGAATAGTGAAATCATTATTCTAAGATGCTTTCTTTAAAGAAAAGAAACTAGAAATGAGTTTTAAGTTTCCTTAAGCAATTTTAGGTCCTAATCAACCTCAAATAATTATTTTAGCTCTAGATTAATTATGAAAATTAATTAACCTTTAATTAGAGTCTAATATTGCTTAGGTTTTGTTTTAAAAACGTCGTTAAGCCCTAATGCACTTAAGTAGGGGCGAAATCATAATTTTTCTCAAAAATTGCCCGGGACCACTGGGACTTAAGCAAACATAAATTATGCCTTAAAAAAATTGTTTTAGACCTCTAGGACAAGTTCGGGTCAAAACAGAACTCAAAACTGCCTTAAATTACTTGTAAGGGTATTTTGGTCATTTGTATGCAGAAACCTCAAAAATGAGATTCTTTTGCTCTATTAAATATTCTAATACATAGAATCCCCTTCATATATAAACAGAGCTCTTATGAGGATGGCCGAGGCTGGCCGTCCTCGTGTTCCAGGTAAAAATGATCTCAGAGATATTTTGGTCATGTATACGTTTAGAGAAAATCGAGGCGTTACAAAGTGTATGGCAAAGAAAATGACCACACCTCACCACTTCGTCAAGATCAAAGCATAACCACACAATTCCATTTTTATTTTTCATGGCAAAAAGAATGCATCTTTGTGAAATTAATTTTTAAACATCTTTAAAATTAACCTTACCATTTTTCCCCTAATTCTCTCTAGAATTTTGGCATCTCCTTTTTGCAGTATTTCCATTTTTCATCTTAACAAAACCTTATGAAGTAGCTCTAAAACTCCATTCCACATCTCTAAATATCAAAACCCTAGATACAAAACCCAATCCACCTTTTAAAACTTTCATATTTAATATAGAAAATTCTCATTACCCCTCATCATGAAAAAGGAACCACTGCCTCACTTTTTTGCTAGTGTTGATTGTATTTAGGTGGAAGAACACTTAGAGAAATCATAAGTGGAAAAGCTTGCTAGCTAAGTGTATAGATTTCTTGAAAACGTCTTTCAATCTAATTTTATTTTCTAAAAATTTTCAAAGAATTAGACTAGGGTATTCTTTCATATCATAGGATAGAGTTTAAATATTCATGAAAATGCATGATTTGGTTAGTATATGTTGCTAGAAAATTTTCTTTGATCAACTGACATATGGATTTAGTGTACTGGAAACTTGGATTTTGAGTCTGACAGTATGATTGTATGATTTTAAAAATACACTTGAAGATTTTTTTTTAAATGGGTTTTTTTTTTTTTTTTGTATTGAAGCTAACATATGGAACTACCTTTGCAAATTTTTCTAAGAGCATTGGTGAACATTTACTATTTTCAAAAATTCTAAAATTGTGACTAGACCTTAATCTATTTGGATGACCTATTTCTAACCATAGAATTTGTGTATTTTTGTTATCCTACCAAATAACGAAAATTTTAAAATTTTTATATATTATTATGGACATCTTGAAGTGTATCCCTGATTTTTAAGAGATTTTTAGGCCTATTTTCTATTCTAAAAATTTATTGATTCTAACTGATTTCTTAAGCAAGTAGGTTCTGACCTCTAATTTTCTATAATTTTTTTAACCTAGATGGAAGTTTCTTTTTAAGTAAAATTTGTTACTAATTAATCTAGACATGTTGAAGTACCCCTGTGATTTATTTCAACTTATTATCATTATATTTGATTAATTAACCAAAATTTTCTATAGGACTGAAATTTTAGGTAGGTGTTGTATGAGCTAGAATTGTGATTATGAGTAATATGCCAATGATTTTGTGCCTTGTACACTATGTAATTTAGTTGTTGAGCTAGTTATATATGATTATGTTTATGCATATAACATGAAGCATGATACTTGGGTTTTCAAAGTATTTCAGAATAAACAAGAGACTAAATCGTCAGGGAATGTATACCTGACCACTTATAAAGATTAAATATTAGGGAGAGTAAAGCTGACCATTTATAAAGATTAAATCGTCAGGGAGAATGAACCTGACCACTTATTGGATCCTCTTCGACACTGAGTCAGGGAAAGTAAACCTACCTAGGAATAGTACTGTGTGAGAACCAGAGAACATAAATCCATAATCATGTATAGGAATGAGCCCAATCCTTATATGCAAACTAATACCCTAGACTGGACAAGGCCACTTATGTCAACAGCATGTGAAGTTAAGAAAGGCATCAACATAAGGGAAATTAAATGAAGCTAATTATAAAAGTGAAGAAAGTCATTGCATTTATCATATGCATGCTTTTATTATTATGATTTATTTGCCTATGATGATTTACTTTTAAGTTTGAATATTATGATATATGTGAATTAAGTGCTTGAATTTTTAAAATAAACCCACTTTGGAATGATGATTTTGAACTTTAAAATGAATATTTATTATGTTATTGCATGAATACATTTTTTTAAAGAAACCAAAGTGGGTTGGGTGATGACGATGACATTTATTGCTATGTACTTGGGATACCCTACTGAGAATTTCATAATTCTCTCCCCCTATATTTTTGTGTTCCTGTGTTATCTCCAATTCAAGAGAACAAATGAAACTACTCATCTTGGAAGTGCTTGATTAGAATAGCTGATGATTGAACACCACTATCAGTTTATATATATATATATAAATGTTTAAGAAGAGAGATTTTATATTAATGCTCTTAAAAGAGCTTTTTCATGTACTTGGATATGTACTCTATGGTATTACTATCATATTATATATGTAATGTATTGTCTAGATACTTTTATTCTTTTTTATATACTTAAAGTAGAACTTTGAAATACTTACTGCACCACTTGCTCGATTATGCTATAATATTTAAGCAAGGTCCGCTAATTTACTTGTAACAACTACCAAAGATGATATTATCGTATAAAGATGTTGTTGTACTTGCAAGGGTGTTATACTAATTCTTCAAATTCCCAAATTCATGCTCATGCTCATAGATCTACAAACACAAATGCAAACACTCAACTCCCATGCAATATGAGTCATTTGTAGGTTGAAAATAGCACAAGAAGGGACGTTAAATCGTGCTTCTAACTCCTTTTTCATTTCTAAAATACTAAACATAGTTTATCAAATATTCACTTGAAGGCAGCAGAAATTATAGCTAGTATGCTTCATAAAGTAACTTTTTGTAACACTGCGGTTTTTCTGTTTGAGCGTAAATAACAAAAATGCCCCTGAGGTCATTTTTACCCGGAAATTCGAGGATGGCCAACCCGGCAGTCCTCAAAGGGTCAACTCAATGCTTGAAGGGGATTATACATGTTGTGATTGATAGTAGAGACGAAAGTCTCGTTTTCCGAACTTTCAGCTCAAAATGACCAAAATACCCCTATAGCATTCTACGCGGTATTAGTGTCGTTTGAGCCCGGATCTCTCCCGAGAGTTCAGAATTTTAACTATATGTGCTTGAGGATTTTATTTTTTTTATCCGAGTGGTCCTAGGTAGTGTTTGTGCAAAATTACGATTTTGCCCCTTGAATAGTGTTTTTGAGCCAAATGATATAATTAAGCAAACCTAAGCAATATTAGGCTCTAATCGAAGATTAATTAATTTTGATAATTAATCTAGAATAAAAAAAAAATTATTAAGGTTAATTAAAACCTCAGATTGCTTAGATACACCTTAATCTCTTTTTAAAAATCAAGATTCCATGCCATGGAATCTTGAATAATGTTTTCTCTCTTCAATTCCTTAAATTAAGGAATTATGTTTTTTGTAACATCCTAATTTTTAACCCAACACTCTAGAACATATTAGGTTAATCATTAGGTCATTACTTCTTGGTCTCATCCTTTTATTAAAATACTTAGCAGAAGATACGGGTAAATTTTTTTTTTGAAATATAAAAGCAAAGTGAGAGCCGCGTTGACGAAAGAATAAACTAAACATACGTTGCAATTCGTAAGGAATAAACACGAAATAGAATAACACATAACAGATGAACAGTCAATAACACACCAAGGAAAATAATTTCATTAATATCTTAATATAAGATACATAAAGTCATACCCTTATAGAATCGGGTTGAGCTTTCGATACAGGGAAATAACAGGAAAATACAACATAAACGGAAATACATGAAAGATGTGAATAAAAACTCCTACCCTAGTACACCTAAAGTGGATAACCTCATGACAAAAGAAGGTTTATCCTATCTATGAGTGAGTGTGTGCACTAGATCTCCCCTAAAACAGCTACTACTGGAACCTGGGGTATGGTGGGATGAAACCGATCCACGGACGTAGGGCAGCAGGAATAGGTACGTGCAGTGGCTGATCATGTGCTCCTCGGCGAGGGAGCATCTCGGTCCGCCTAGCCAACCTCGGCTACGTAACTATCTCCTCACTCTCTACCCTCACGAACTAAGGAGTGGGGGCAGAGCTCTCGCTATACATGTCGTTGATGGATCCTCTGAGGGGTCGTCCTCTGAACCGGGAGTCGGGGCACGTAGTCTTGGAAGTCACGGGCAACCGAACCTTCGGTATACGTCCGAATAATCCTCTCTTCACGCATTCGGGCGTGCTCAAAAACCAAAGCATCGTCGTAGGGAGACATAGGAGAGAAGCGATAGCTCTATACAGGATGTGCGAAGGGACGTTCGACGAACATAAAGACACGAACAGCACAACGTCCCTCAAAATGATATGACCCGTGCTTCGGATCAAAGTGCACCTCCCAAGTCGGGGTGTCGATAAAAACCACGAACGTCGCCATCAAGCTCTGAAGATATGACGAGAGAGAAAGAAAGAAGAGAAAGGAGTGAGAATCTTACTAAAGAATCTCAGTAGGGATCTCCTATCTAGGGTTATGTCATTCACATCCTCAGGAACCTTGGGTTTATTATTAAAAAGTGAGCATGCATATAAATTCCTTCTTTAGGTTCATAAAGCTAATTTATCCGAGGTTCATTCCTTTTAGAATGCATCTTGATGTCATGAATGCAATATATCAAAGCATGAATGCATGGAACTACTCTAAACAAATAACTCGATAATTCATCACATCAAGAAGCATACAAGTGGCATGAAGTGGCATATTCTTTCAAGCGGAACTTTTCTCTTTTCTCAACTTGTGACTTAAGAACTTAAGCTTAAGCATTATGGGCCACCCTAAAACATCTAGGTTATGAGCGCATACCTTAACTAGTAATAACTAGTTCTTACTTATTATCTGAATAAGCGAAACATAATAAAATCCCGACTCTTTGAGTATGAGTTAGGGGGCTTAGGGATCACCTCTCTTAGGGTATACCCTCTTTGAAACGTTTTGCGGGCATCTAGCCACAGCAATTTGTCTGCTTTGGCAGGATGCATCTACTCATACCCTCACGGATTGGTTTTTCCTGGAGGTACTTAGTCGAACCGGTGTCACCCAGGAAAGCGCGTCTCAGTGCTACGTCACATAAAAATCTCCTGGAGGTGCTCGGTCGAACTGGTGTCACCCAGGGTTTTAATCTCTTATGATACTTCAAAAACATTCCCAAGTCCTTTAGGTTTGATGGAAATCTGGCAGCACAACAGTTGTACACCGAATTTCCTTCAAACTACTTTGTGCCACAAATCTCATAACACATGCATTTCTTAACCAACTTGCATAAACATGATAGTCATAAATGTAACACCCTAATATTTAACTCAACACGCCTAGGACGCATTTAAGTTAATTATTAGTTATTACTCTTTTGTTCCAGTCTTTAACTTAAACCATTGAAAATACTTTAGCAAAAATATGGTAAATTTTTTTTTTTAAAAAAATACAAAACGTGAGTCACGCATACTAACTAATTTGTATCAACCACCTTACCTATAAAAGTAAAAAGATAACATCACTGAATTAATATAACGACACCATTATAAATATGAAATACCTCACTTAATTATGAAATACCTCACTTAATTAATATAACGACACCATTAGAAATAATGATCGTTCCTTACTGAATACCCAAAACTTACAGGAAACAAAGCAGCACATCACTGACATAGATCAAGACAAATACATTAGTCCAACAAAAATTATCATGCAAATAAAAACATAACAAACTAGCATAAGATATTTCTCCCACGTTTCCTACTCAGAGTGCATAGAATGGATTCTACGAGTCGGCTCATCACGAGAGGCAAGACATCTCATAGGTAGAACATGAGCACCTCGACATGGACGGGTGGCTCCTATCACTGGTTGCGTGACAGTAGCTTCTCTATTGCTATCATACTCCTGTTCCATAGAGGCAGCATGAGCAAATTCACCTGAAAAGTGACCAGAAGGTGTATCCTCGGATGGGTCCGACCACGAACCAGTAGAGCGAGGTGGCGACCTCGGTATATAGTCAGGAAAATCTCGAACTGCTAATACAGAAGGTCGAGAAAACTGGCGAGGTCGCAGTTGTGCATGCTCGAAAGCAAGGTCATCCGGAAAAGGGGCGGTAGGAGAAAACCACATACTAGAAACAGGGTATACAAAAAGACGATCCATGAACACATACAAACGAACGGCACAACGACCCATAAAATAGTATGATCGGTTAGCTGGGTCGAAATGCATTTCCCATGAGGGGGCATCAACATAAATCACGAACGTCGCCATCTACCTCTGAAGACGAGATGGAAAGAAATAAAGAGGGAGTGAGAATCTTATAAAAGAATCTCAGTAGGGCCTCCGTCTCCTAATATGAGTGTCATCATCATCGTCCCCAGGAACCTGGGGTTTCATTATGAAAATGTGGGCATACATAAGGTTTATTTATTAAGTTCCAAATACCATTAGCCGAGGCCCGTATCTTTTAACATGAGTCTCGATGTCATGTATGCATCATACTATTATCATGAATGCATGTCAATGCCATATACATTATAACATAAGAGTTCATATATAAATGCATCATGACATAAAGAACATAAATTCCTTTGATATAACTTTTCCTTAATATGCTTTTAGGTGACTTAAATTTCTCGATCTTTTTCCTTGGGGAAACCACCCTATAATTTCTCTCCTCTTGAGAGTTCTAGGTTATGAGCTCATACCTCACTAGTCGTCACTAGTATACACTTATCCTCTCGATAAGTTAATTCTCGACTCCCAGAGTGCGGGTTAGGGGGTTTAGGAACACCTTTCATAACCATTAATTCCTAGAGTCTAAAGGGTCCTTATTGAATCTCCTCTTATAACCTTTAATTCGGGGAGTCTAGAGGATTACCCCATTGGATCACCTCTCATAACCTTTAATTCAGGGAGTCTAGAGGATCATTTCCATATGTCTTATGTCACCTTTTCATCTTAGTATGTTATTCATAGATGCAAGCATGAACATATAATCATAGCTTATCCTTTAATATATCATGCTTATAGAACTCTTAAATATGCATCTCAATTAATCAATCATACACATAGCATGCTACAATTCATCAAGTAATTATCATATAAGTATGCATATACACATTTATATAAGCATGCTATTATCAAATATCTCATGAAAGTGAACATACTTAACAGGATAGATGCCATATATTAATGATCGCCAATTGCATAAAATAAGAATTAAGCATGCATAATCCTTAATTAGTAACAAAGCACAAATATCATAAGTCATATAAATTTCGACTAAAGCACATGAATACGGCTTCCATAAGATATCGATTTATGCTAACCTCCTCAAGTTATCAATATTTACACTTAAGCCCAAAAGAGGGTCTAAACTGCAATTTCTCAAAGATTGCGGTCAAAACGTAATTTTTTCTTTTTAACATATTTCCTCAAACCAATGATCCTCAAAATTTCTCTATACTTTTAAGAGATCCATAACAACTAGAATTCATTTAGTTCATCATAGAAACCATCTATGGTCATAGACTAGATTTTGCCACACTTTAGGGGTCAAAGTGCAAAATCACTCATTTTTCACCCTTAACAATTACCGAAACTTCTCAAACTTTTTCTAAGCATCATAAATGGTATTTTAAATACATAGACACATTTAACATCATTATTAACTCGAATTAAAGTAATTTGGCATAATTGATAATTCAAAACATAACTTTCTATATTTTGCAAAATGGCCCAAACTAACACTTGTAATTATTCTTTTATACATCTAAGACACCAAAAATAATTTTTACAACAATTATTAATGATTATTATGCCTATGAACAATACCTTACAGTGATGAACAGTACCTAAACAGTAATGAATAGTACTAGAAAATTATTTTTCTAAAGCTTTCTAAAATTACAATTTTTGATTCATTCTATATACTAGTTTTCCTTGTTACTTGATTTGAGACTTAGGAAACACTTAAAATAGTTTTTACCACTTAGTATGACCAAATATTAATACCAAACAGAGAGTAAATTACAAGGTTAAATAACAAATCTTTTTGCTCATAAAAATGCTATTTATACTATCTTTTAAGTTTTAAGACTTGTAAAACTTCTAAAGTACAACTCACAAAAATTCCAATAACACAAGATTGAGCTATAAAATGAAATAAAAGTTATCTTAACCTCTCCATCATATCATGGCCGAAAATATATATCCATGGGGGTGGCCATGGGTTGAAATTTTTATTTAAGATCCAAGAACAAGTTTTTGAGCTTTAAGATCTTAAGTGATGACCAAAAGTAAACATGCTATGCAACCTCATTTTTAATCTTTAACATTATAAGGTGATAACTTGAAAATATAAATATAATGTACAAGGCTTGAATTATAAACATTAGATGCATATTCATTATTAAGTCTTTAAAATTTTGTGATGACTTGAAATAAATATGATATGCAAGACTTGAAAATTAAACATGATAATGCAAATCCATTTCTTTAATCTTCTAGATTTAAGGTGATGGCTTGAAAAATAAATATGATATGCAAGGCATTGAAACATAAACATGAGTGCAAGTCCATTTTATATCTTGCTCACTTAAAGCTTAAAAACTTCACAAGATTAAATTCTTGTCCCTAATAGATCTTAAACATTAGTAAGCATTAGAGTCCTTTATTACCAAGGTTCCAAGAACTTTATTTCTTAAATTTATTATCAAGCCATGGTCATCATAAAAATTCAAAGAATTAAAGAAGAAGAACATGAGAAAGAATATGAAATAAAGTCCCTACCAAGTTGTTTCTTGTTAAATAAAGAAAGCTTGATCTTCTATGATAAATCAAGAACCAAAATTATGGTCCTAATGCTTGTGATATTTAAGCCAAGAAGGTTGGAGTGGAGGATGGATTTTTCTTGTGTTCTAGTGCTTAGAAATGGAAAGTTTAGGTGTTTATGAGTTGGTTTATGGTTGGAATACGTATGCTTGAGGTTTATAGCTTGGTTAAAGGTTGGAAATGGAGTCTCTTGAGTAAGAATAAGGAAGAAAAAGAAAGCTGGAATTCTTGAGAAAATTAGAGAACTTTGAGCAAACTTTGAGTAAGAAAACTATCAAGTAAGAAGATGCTAAGGCTAAGAGTGTTTGTGTGAACATTTTAGCAATGGATGAGCATGTATTTATAGCCCCATGGAGGCTGTTTGGCCGTGACATATCGGCTGGAAATGGAGGGTTTTATTTCATTTTTTTGTTAAAGAAAACTTTAGAAAAAGAAAGCATATGGTGTTGTAATAATTTTGCTCATGTATAATGGATGGAAATGCTAAAATATGATGCTTGTGAGAGTCATTATGGCTGATCATATCATGGCTGAATGTGCAAGTTTTCTTTTGATTAAACATAACCAAAAACAATGCAAAAGAAAGCTTAAGGTGTGGTGTCTTTGTTGTATATGTTTTTATGTTGGAAAAGCAATAAAATATGATGCACATGGAGCATCATGGCCGCTGGTTTCTGGTCTCTATATGATCAGATTTGTGTTCTTTTATGAGTGGTAAAACATGTATTAGATGTGTATTTACTTAGGTAAAAGATTTGGAATTCATAGATTAGTAAAAATGGTAAAAGGTTAAGTGTTTAGGACAAATTAAAATGAAGTAAAAGAATAATCATACACTAGTAAATGAAGTTAGTTTCAAATGAGTTAAAATTCAGTTTGTAACATAAGTTCTATACTAAATTTTACCTAAACCGTAATTTTTAACTTTGATCTTAGCATCACTAATTTTATGAGCTCTAGAAATCAAGAAAGGAAATTAACTTCCCTAAAAATTTCTTAAACTCTAATTATCCTAGGTAATTATTTTTTTAACCTCAAGTAATTATTTTTAACCTTAGGTAATTAATTTTTAACTCAAGGTTAATGAATGAAATCAATTTGAGTTCAATTAGAGCTTTAACACTTCCTTAATTACATAAGTGAACTTATTTAGCACAACTAGGGGTAAAAAGGTAATTTCACATAAAACCTTTCTAGAATTACCTGAATATTTCTAGATATCAAGTCATACTTGAAATAAACATTTTTTTGAACTTCTCGGTGATAACTGGGTTCAAGGATTGCTTAATTTCACACTAAATTACCGCATGGGTAATTCGGTAATTTTACGTACAGTAAAAATCGGGATTTGAGATTTTTACCATGATATCATCATAACACAAATAATCCCCTTCAAATTATAAAATTAACCCTTTGAGGATAATCGGGATTGGTTATCTTTGATTTTCGGGGCAAAATAACCTTAGGGGCAATTTGGTCATTTGTGCTCAGAAAATCGGGATTTGTAATTTTTGCACTGATTGCTACTCAGGCCTCATATAATGTTGTTCTAATGTTAAATTCCTTATTAAGGATTGTTCACCTTCAATTCTCATGCAAAAATTTACCTAGGGGCATTTTGGTAATTTTACATAGCGGTAAAAATCAGGGCGTTACAATAACAACTCAATCAAACATTCATCATAGCTCATCATCATATCATACTTGCAATATCAACTCAAAGCATCAAAGTCTCTTAATGTCTTATGCTTTGACCCTTAGATCTTTTAACTTGATATCTAAGTTGCTTATCATCACAACTTAAGCTCTTGGGTACCTATAGGCTCATATCTAAGTATTCCTCACTCAATTCTACAATCATAAACAATTCTAAATCTCAAAAGTGCAGAATCCATAATTTATACTTTACGGGTACCTAGGAGTCACAACTTTGACCCTTTCTAAGTTCGATTTATTCCTAAAGCATCAAGATCAATTCCTAAACCAATTATGAGTAGTTCATACACTTTTAAACTAATTATAAACCATTTATTCTCATTTATATCCTTGCTGGACAGAATCCAGAAAATTACATTTCTAAGGGATCTAAAAGTCTCATTTTAATTCCTTCCTAATTATTAACTTGTCTTAACTTTCTCAAATTAATTCTAACATTAAATATGCATGAACATACTCATTTTATCATCATCAAAACAGCATCATACAGTGAGCAACCAAGCCTAGCAGAACCGAAAACATCTCCATCAAATAATGCATAGAGTTTCATTCTTAAAGCACATAAATTGCTAGTTTCTCTTGGAACCTTTTTTAAAACTTACAAAATACACTTAAAAACAATTTATTTCTTTAAAACCATCATAAAAACCGAAGAGGGTAGTAGCTATTTTAAATTAGTCTCAAGAGGGATTTGAATCATGAAATCTAGCTCAAAACATTTCTCAAGATCTTCTAGACTTAGGAAAATTATGAAACATGAGTTTTAGCACTTGTAACTAGATGAATCTCATTCTAAGACTCAACATCATCACAAGGCAGAAATCAAAGAGGTAAAAGACTTATATTTTCAAACTTTGTTTGAGATAATAATGGGTAAGTCCATGAGCTCTAAATCTCTTAAGTGATTGACATAAAAATAAATATGCAATGCACTTCATTTTAGCATTTATTAGGAGGTGAGAGCATAAAATAAACATGCTATGTAGATCCATTATTATCTTAGAGATTTAGTGAGAACATAAACATAAATATGAAGATGCAAGTTCATTTTTTAATCTTTAGCATTTAGTGATGACATAAAAGTAAATATGGATGCAAGTCCTTTTTATCTTAACTTAAAGCTCATATAAGACTTTTAGAGAGAATAAAAAATCTCAACCCAACACTTATCTCAACAAGAAAGTGAGCTTTAGAGTTCTTGAACCAAAGTTTCAAGGAAACTACATGGCTCTTGAACATCATCATCAAGCTCAAGAAACCAACTTAAAACATTACTTTATAGGAAAAAAAAACTAAGGAAACCGAAACCAAACAAGAAAAGGAAATGAGAAGGAAACTATGTCATATTCTTTATTAAGTACCCAAAACCCCTATCTAGAGAAAACTCTAGAACGTGCCGGCCAACTTTAAGGTTGACAAGGGTAGGATTGGGCTTTTTGAAAACCTTGAGATTAATCTTTCTTAAGTTAAAAACCATGTGAGCTAAGTAACATAGATAAAGTTCAAGGAAAAGAAAAACTCAATCTTTAAAGGTTCCTTTGATATGAACACAAGTCATCATCTAGAAACACTCATCATCAAGCTATCATACGCAAAATGGGGCCTTGAGGCTGAAATGAAAAGAAAAGGAAAAGCAAGGAAGAACTTAAAAAGAAACCAAGAGAAACTCAAGGAAACCTTATTTTTGAGTAAAATAAAAACTAGAGAGCAACTCCCTACCAAGTTAGAAGATGAAAATGCTTGATCTTGAAAGGAAATGAGAAGAGCAACTCCTCCTAGAGTGGAGATATGGCTTCGGCCTTGTGGAGAAGAAAAGAGAGGAAATGTATTCTTGGTGAGCTTATGTTTGAGGTTGAGTGTTTAAGTGTTTAGAGGATGATTCAAGGTTGTGGTTTGAGGTTGTGAGGTGATGATGCAAAGAAAAGATAAAGAAGATGAAGATGAGAGAAAGTTCCTAAGAACTTGAGAGGAAAAAGGAAAGAACTTGCAAAGAGTGCTTGAAAACTTAAACTTACCAAATGATCAAAAGTAACAAAAGTTCATCTAAGGCACCTATTTATAGAAAATGAAACAATGAAGGCTCACCCAAGGGAGGTCTTGGCCGAAGCTTTTGGGGCAATGGGGGAGAGAAAATATCTCTTACAACTTGTCATTCAAAGCATAGTTGATGGTATGACAAGCATAGGCTAAGACATGGTTCAAAGCATGGTGTTTCCTTTTTTATTTGAGTTGAAATAATTCTTCTAGAAGAGCAAGGAGGGCTTTGGGCAGAAAAATAGGGGGAAAATGTCTTCTAGAAGTTGTCATATGAAGCATGGACGAAAGCATGGTGTATATGACTCTAAGTATGGTTCAAGGTGAGGTGTAAGCATGGATATTTGAGTGTAAGAATTCACACATGTGATGGAAAAATGGGGTATAGGTTTCGACCAGATCATGACAGCCAAGGGGAAGAGAAAATTGTTCATCTAATTGTGTGTTAATGATATGTTTAGGTGTGTATTAGATTAGGTGCAAGATTAGAAATCACTAAGCATGAGTTTAGGTAACTAAGGATGTAATTAGGAATTTGAAGACTCAATTAAGGCGTGCTCATACTTATTTAAAGTATTTTAAACTCATGTTATAAATAAACAATTGCAAACACAATTCTATGATTTAAAGAATTGGAGAGAGAAAATACTATTCAAGATTCCATGACTAGGAACCTTGAAATTAAAATGAGATTTTAGTTTAATCTAAGCAATTTTAAGTTCTAATGAACTTTAATAAATTATTTTGACTCTGGATTAATTATGAAAATTAATTAATCTTCGATTAGAGCCTAATTTTGCTTAGGTTTGCTTAATCACGCGATTAAGCTTAAAAGCACAAAGCTAGGGGCAAAATCGTAATTTTGCACAAAAATTACCCGGGACCACTAGGACTAAAACTGAGGTCACGGAATACATAAAAACACCTTTTAAAACCATCTGGAGAAGTTTCGGGCCCATCCAGCGCTCATACCCATGTCAAACACAACAAGGGTATTTTAGTCATTTTGACCTGAAATATCAGAAAATGAGATTTTCGATCCCGGACAGATACACAAGTCAACTAATCCCCTTCAAACATTGAGTTTGCCCCTCGAGGACTGCCGAGTCAGCTATCCTCGAGTTCCAGGCCAAAAATTACCTCAGGGGTATTTTGGTCATTTTTACTCTAACAGAGAATCGAGGCGTTACATTTTTGCATAATCATATCATAAAATGAGTTTTGATTTGGTTAATGAAGCAAGACCACCCCTAAACATGTCTCAATATTCCTAATTACCCATTATCTCACCTAAACACTTACTTACAAATTCCTAATCAAAAGCTTAATCAAAGAAACACCTAAACACATCACTAAACCACAATTAGATGAAACAAATCTCTCCCCCATGGCATGACAGCAACCGGCCACCCTTCCTCCATATTTCTCACATGTTGAATTGAATCACACACAAAGACCATGCTTTGAGCCATGCTTCCAACCATGCCTTTGAATGACTACATGGAGGAGATATTTTTCCTCCCCACTCCTTGATGAGCTATGGCCAGCCCCCTCCATATTCACTCATTAATGTTTCAAAATTCTATAAATACTTGTCTTGTGAGAACTTGGTTCTATTTTACATATTTGCTACTTGTTGTCTTGAAAGTTCATATTGTTTTCTTCCTTTTCTTTCAAAGAACTCTAAGAGCTCTTTTCCTCTCATCTTCTTCATCCTCTTCTAAGATCATCCTCTTGCAACCTCAAACCACCATACCACCACCATAAATCATCATTCAAACACCAAAGCTTCCATTCTCAAACACAAGCTCACACAAAACACGTTTCCTTCCTTTTTCCTTACTCTTGGCCGAATCATCATCACCATCTTGGAGAGGAATTTTTCTTCTCATCTTTTTACAAGATCAAGCTCCTTTTTCCTTCCTAAGAAAAATATCACTTGGTAGGGGTTTTGTTTTCAAAAGCTTTTCCTTTTATATTGATGTTTTGATGTGAAAAGTGCTAGTTTCTCTTGGTTCAAACTTTTTCCTCTCATTTTGAATTTTGGTATGGAACCTGGTTTGAAAGGAAAATCTTTAGCTTGATGATGAGATTTCAAGATAATAGTCTTGTGGTTAACATTTGAGAAACCTCTAAAGCTTGAAACTTATTCTTGATCTTGAAGCATTTTGGTTTTTCCTTTCTTTTTCTTTCCTTCATGGTTTCGGTTTCCTTTCCTTTTCTTGTTACAAGTTTGATAAAAATATGAGGTCGCTCACTAAAAATCTTACTTAAGAACATATATCACTTGTTTTTCAAAAAGCCCAAAGCTTACCCTTGTCAACCTTAAAGTTGGCTGGCACGTTCTAGAGTTTACTCTAGATAGGAGCTCTTGGGCATAAAATAAAGAATATGGTGTAGTTCTCTTTATACTTTGTTTCAAGGAATGTTTTTATCTATTATGATTTCTTAGTCCATTTCCTTGAACTTGATGATGATGTTCAAACCATGAGGTTTCCTTGAAACCTTGGTACAAAGAACTCTAAAGCTCACTTTGTCTTGCTAGATAAATGTTGGGTTGAGATTATTATTGTTCCTTTAAAGTCTTGTATGAGCTCTGGTTAAGCTAAGATGAACTTGCACTCATGTTTATTTTCATGTCATCATTAAAATCTCAAGAATAAAGAAATGAACTTGCATTCTCATGTTTATATTTCAAGTCATCACTTAAACTTTGAAGATAATAATAAGTTTGCATCTCATATTTATTTTTATGCTCTCACTTTATTCTATAATAAAGAGTAAAACAAAGTGCATAGCATGTTTAAGTTTATGTCATCACCTAAAGATCCTAGAGCTCAAAGACTTTCCCTTTTATCTCAAGTAAAGTTTGGAAAATGGAAGCTTTTTTTACGAATGTTATTTTCAGCCATGTGATGGTGATGGACTTAGTATAAGTTTCATCTAGTCACAAGTGCCAATAACCTATGTCTTAAGATTTTCTTAAGCATAGGTGAACTTAAAGAATGTTATAAATATGTTTTTGTGATTTAAATCTCAACCATGAACAAATTAAAATAGCTACTGCCCTTACCTATATTTTTATGATTTCAATGAAATAAATTAGTTTCTAAAAGAGTTTTGAGGTTCTAAAATGATTCCAAGAGAAAACTAGTAACTTATGAGATTATGTGATTTATATGTTTCAGCCACTGCCTTGGATTTATGGCCACTGTATGATGCTGTTTTATTGAGTTAAAATGTGTAAGAATTATGTTTGAGTAAAGCAAAAATTATTTGGTGAGTGTTAGGAACAACTAGTGAGTGAAAAGGATATAAAATGTGAGTTTTAGAACTCTTGGAAACTAAAATTTTAGATTTTGTTCCAGCATGTTTAGACATAGTGAAAATGGTTTACAATTAGTATATATGTGTAGGAATCCCTCATAATTGGCTTAGGAATTGATTATAGCACCTTAGGCGAAGCCGGAACTTAGAAAGGGTCAACGTTGTAACTCCTAGACACCCGTAATTGTCAAATATAGATTCTGCCCATTCTGCACTATGTTGTTTGGTGTTGATCATAATCATAATAATTAGTAAGAATTATTGGTAATGATCCCCTAGGTGCATAAAAGGTTAAAAATGAATATTAGATTAATCGGGTTTTAAGCTTAAGCCCCGAAAGGACTAAAGATGTAAGACGCCATAGAAGAATGATGTAGTGATTTTATTAATTCAAGTTATGGTGTGTTGATGCACGTGCTATGATGGATATGTTTATATGACTTTAGTGATTTACTTTGATTGTGGAATTAAACGATAAAGTACATGCTCTATCAGTTTATGTGGCATAAAGCAAAGTTGAGGAAATTCGGTATACAACCAATATACTGCCAAATTTCCATCAAATTTGAGGACTTAAGAAAGTTTTTGAAAACTTCATGAGATCTTAAATGTGACATAGTACTGAGACGCATTTCTCCTGCTCCGATAGGGAGAAGGCAAATCCGTGAGGATATTGATGTTGAGCTTGCCAAAGCAGACAATTCGCTGTGTACTAGATACTAGTAAAGCATTTCAAAGAAGGAAATAATCCTATGAACTCCTAGATTTAAAGGTTATGATAGGTGATCCTTGTAACACCCTAATAGAACCCCACTGTGCTTAAGTTCACATTTGGATTCTATTAGTTGTCACTTTTGTCTTGTATTTATTTTCTTTTGAAATTAACTTAGAAAAATAGTGGAAGTTTTTTTTTTCTTTAAATAAATTAATTGTTTGAAAACTTAAGCCTGTAACGAGAAGTGAAATACATAGCGCTTTTATAGATAATAATCAAGTTACATTGCGCACTTAATTAAATACGCGGAATAAGAGACTAAGTGTAGAACTATTATCACATAAACTGGAATATAATCACTTAATACATAAGTCACAACAGGGCATATATCATACTGATAAGTTATTACAAATAACAATATAAGTTCTACTATTACTAATTGTTTCTCACAAACTATAATGTAACTAGAGCTTGGAATGCTCCTACTTGAACGGTTTGAAATCTTCACATGCTACCTCATTCCTCACCACTGACCGTTGCTTTAGGTGGACACGTCTGTCTCTGGTAACGACAACGGAAAATAAACATAGGAGTGAGAAATACATTATTTCTCAGTAGGAGTTCCTACTTATACTAAAAGTGTCATCGTTGTCGTCCCAGTCACTTCGGGTTTATTATAAAAAGGTGAACAGGTAAGGATTCAATTATCAAACTTTCACAAACATGATTAGCCGAAGTGCAGTTACTTTTAAACTAATCTTGAACATTATCAGAAATATCCATTCAGTATTTCATCAAGCATACATATAAGCATATCATGTAAAACCACTAATAAGCAATAATCATTTAGGAGGTGCATACATTTCATGATTAATCATCCTCAACATTCACTTGTTTAGTGATCATCATCTTTCATTTATGTCATCAACATATTTCTTAATTACTCAC
The DNA here is from genome assembly GCA_031216105.1 of Dalbergia cultrata. Taxonomy (NCBI): domain Eukaryota; kingdom Viridiplantae; phylum Streptophyta; class Magnoliopsida; order Fabales; family Fabaceae; genus Dalbergia; species Dalbergia cultrata. The sequence continues at coordinate 26,283,093 of CM062345.1, forward strand.
GGGATGAATGCATCAATGCCTTAGACCACCCTAAAGGGTAATGAGCTCATACCGTGGCCGTCGCCACAACCTTTTTGGTTTTCATTCCGTTGCCGTGATCTCAACGGTTTAGGGGGTTAAGCCGTGAGTTTAGCTCAAGTCCACTTTTCCAGACTTTCATTGCTACTTTTTCAGGTTTTACTTTTATTCTCACTGAGTGAAATCATCAATACCTTAATCTTCAAAGAGGATTAAGCAGTGAGTTGGTCTATTTATTATTTCATTTGAAACATGAATGTATGCACATTAATAAATCATGGCACAGTCAATTATTTTATCATTATCATTTCATATCTCATCAATACATTCACAGTTCTGTATATCACTTCATGTAACATAGACAATATCATGTAAATCTCATAGTAAACATTCTCATAGATAACTCATATTAAGCAACCTAAGTTATCAAGTTAGGTCTCTAGTGTTCCTAATAGGTTATGAATATCTTGGTATTATCTTTTTCTCTTAGTCTTCTTTGTACTCTTAGTATTTCTATTAATACATTAATACCCTTTAAGATATTTTTAGAGGTTCTTTATATATTTTTATTATGACTTTTATATATATCTCCTAAAGATTATTATTCTACTTAAATTCTTAAAATTCTCTCTTTACAAGACTTGATTCTTTTATTTATAGTTTTGACATCTTTTAGAAGAAAGTTTATAATTCTCTATATACTTGTTATCTCAGCTTAGTAAAGGTAGTTCCAAATTCCTAACTCATCAAATTTTAGCATTTACATCTTTGGAAAAGTGTAAATCAACTGTAAACCATGCATAGGAGGGTTCCTGTGAAAGAGAGGTCGGTCACAATGGACACGCTTAAATACCAAGTCTTTCCTTAGCTTAACCTTTCCAAACTGCACTTTCACAGTACACTATTCCGAAATTTATTTCTCATTCTGTATTTACGTGGTACAAAGCTTTATACATAACATATATGGGTGTATTCCTATATGTGTTAGCTCTCCAACAAAGTTGAAATCAGTCCATTTTCATTTTTCTAGAGTGAGTTACACCTATTTTACTACTACAAGGTCAGATTTAAAGTTTCAGTCTTAGGCTCTACTTTAAAAATTTATATCTTGAGCTAGAAAACTCCGTTTTGGGTGATTCTTTTTGGAGAGTGTTTTATGATGCGTCTAGTTTATGGTAAAAATATTTTTATTTCAAGATACTTCATATTTTATGAGTATTAAATGTCGGAACACCTACTGCAAGAAACAGCCAAAAATCCAGCACTTATCATTTTCATGTTTTATGTCACTTATTTTAACACAAGGATCACACAACATATTTCAAGCATCATTTGAGCATGAAAGCAACATAATATCACTTTGGAAGCAGAATGGAACAAGGGCTTTCACAAAATATTTATACAATATCCCCTTGAAACATTTTTATCAACAAACATAAGCTTGATGGCATCCTAACCATGAGCAAGGTTAGATGTCATCATGGCTTACACAACCAAAGTGAGGGCTCCTACCTCTTGTGTAGGGTCTAAAAAAGGGTCCTTCTCTTCTTCCTTAAGCTTGAACAAGAGTCCTTGGAGTGGATGACCCTCCTTGAATCTTGGCTCTAGAACTTGAGTGCTTAAGAAAATATTTCTCACTAGAGTTAAAGATTGTAACTCTTGTGAGGGCTAGTGAAAGTTTGGACTTAGGATTTAAGTGTTTGGATGAAGTTAAGAGGATCAAGAGAATCTTTGAAGAACATAAGAAGAATGATAGAATAAGAAAGAAAGAACACTTAGGGAGTTTCTGAATTGAAGAGAGTTTGAGGAGTATTTATAGTGGAAAGATTAGAGAAAAAACAGAAGAAAGAAAGCACTTGGAGCATGATTTATGGAAACATGTTGGCTGAATTTTGGGATGAAAATGCTCCTTGTTTTGTGCAAACATGTTTCCATGTTTTATGCAAACACGTTTCCATGTTTTATGCAAACATGTTGGATGAAAATGCTCCATGTTTTATGCAAACATATTTCCATGTTTTGTGCAAAGATGTTAGTGGAGATTTTCTAACTTTTAGTGCATGTATGTGATTCAGAAATGTGTATGATGTATGTGGTTAAATTATTGTGTTATCATCTTAATCCAATGGCTTAGATTCATTCTTGTCTAAAGACAAGTCTAGGGATTTGTGTAAATGGCGTTGTAGTAATTTCTTTAACTAAGACAAGGATATTTTTGTAATTAGACAATGATAGTGGTATTCTTGTAATTCCATTCATAGAGTAAGGGTATCTTTGTCATTTAATAAGGCAAGGGTAGTTTGGTAATTTCCTTTACATAGCAAGGTCATTTTCGTAATTTCCACTAAGTGATGGCATTTTCGTAATTCTTTGCATTTTTCTCTAGACATACTTAAGTAGTCTATTTGTTGTGTTTCATAACATTTGTCCAGATTCTCTTGGTTTTGCTATCGATAATTAAGATTAATATTTATCTTAGTTATAAATTTGGGGATGTTACAATCCTTATGCCCCCTAGCCCGTACTCGAGAAGTCAGGATTTATTATGATTATGCTTATCATAGGATAAGTAAAAACTAGTAACGACTAGTTAGGTATGAGCTCATAACCTAGAGATGTTTTAGGGTGGCCCCATGATGCAAAGTATGATGTTATAATGTCACACAGCTTAGAAAAGATAAAGAGTTTCACATGAGAAGTTATTTGTCACTTTATGCCACTTATATGTTGATGTTTCTTTATGTCATGTTCGATTGATTACTTGCATAATGTATTATCATACATTCATGCTTTGCTATGTTGCATACACGACATTAAAATTCATTCCAAAAAAAATGAACCTTGGATAATTATATTTAAAACCTAATAATAAACTTTATGCATGATCACCTTTTTACAATAAACCCAAGGTTCTTGAGGACGTTGACGATGTCGCTTAGATAGGAGGATGCCCTACTGAGATTCTTTAATAAGATTCTCACCCCCTCTCTCTTTCTTTCCTTTACGTCTTCAGAGGCCGATGACGTCATTCGTGATTTTTGTTGACACGCCAGTCTGGGAGGTGCATTATGACCCGGACCACCGTTCCTACCACTTCGAGGGTCGATGTGCTGTGCATATTTTTGCATACATGGGACATCATTTTGCATACCCGATGTCCAGCTTCAAATTCACTCCCACTTCTCCCTACGGTGATGATCTGATCTTTGAGCGCACCCGCCCCCGTGATGAACATACTCATCGTGCTCGCCCGTTCGCCTCGGCCGTACGTGACTACCTCAATTATGTTCCCTGCTCGAGGCAATTGGAGACTGATCTGTCCGAGGACTCCCCTACTCATATCTACTTGGAGGGTTCTGCCTCGACGGTGCCTATGGATGTTGGCAGAAGTAGCGAGGACATAGTGACTCAGCCTCGACTAGCTCGGCGACCGGAGATGCGTCCACGCCGTGGAGGTCACGTCCGTCCCCTGTTCCTTCTGCACACTGTAACACCCTAAATCTTAACCTAATACTACTAGTTTGTAATTAGGTTAATCTTTAGAATATTACCTCTTGGTCTCATTCTTTACTTTGAAAATACTTAGCGGAAATATGGGTAAAATTTTTCTTTATGAATTAAACCAAAGTGAGAGTCACGCATGATTCTTTGAACAGGAAATTCACACAAGTCATATGAGCAAACCATAATAGAACACGTGAATAACATGGACACATCAACTGAATATATATATATATATAAAATGTGCCTACCAAAAAGGCAGGACTATTTGGTACATGGAAGAATGAAATACAACTGAAAGCAAGTACAAGGAAATCATAAAAACAACACCCATACCCATGTGCACCTAGAGTGGACAACCTCATATACAAAAGAAGGTTTGCCCTCAACTATGTGGCGTGCGTGCATTAGCTACTACCATCCAATACTCCTACTCCTGCTGGTCCGAGTACTGAGGGGTGGAATCGATCCACTGGCGGATCTCGACAGGAGTGGTCGTGCGGATCATCGGAGCGTGTCCACCGCGGCGAGGGCGTATGGATGGCCTACGAGCCAACCTCGGCTGAACCACCATCTCCTCGCTCCCAGCTCTCATCGGTGGGGGAGCAGGGCTGGAGCTCCAACTGTACATATGCGAGGGCGGGTCCTCTGATGGATCCGTCTCCGAATACTGGGTCTGGGGCACGTATTCCAGGTAGTCGCGTATGGCTGACGTCTCGGGCTACATGCGGAGAATCTGCTTATTGCGTGGTCTAGCTCGCTCAAAAATCCTGTTATGGCGGTAAGGAGCAGTCGGGGTGAAGCGGTAGCTCGGGACGGGGTGCGCGAAGGGTCGTCCCATGAACATGAATACTCTGACAGTGCAGCGACCCTCAAAATGGTATGACCCAAGTGCTGGGTCATGGTGCAGCTCCCATGTCGGGGTGTCGATGATGTAACACCCTAATTTTTAACCCAACTTTCTAGAACACATTAGGTTAAACATTAGGCTATTACTTCATAGTCTCATCCTTTTCTTAAAATACTAAAGGAAAATTACGAGTAAATTTTTTTTTTTTTTTAAAACACACAACAAAGTGAGAGCCACGTTCTTAGTCTAATCGAATAATAGGAATATAAAGCACGCTTAACGCTCATAGAGAAACACAGAAATGAAAACATATAACAGCTGAGCATAAATCATCACAACAAGAGAAACGTTTCATTAATAACATAACTTAGAATACATAAGTAGTCATACCCTCATTGGGACGGGCAGAGCTTGTAATACAGCAGAAAGGAAGTACAATAGAAACAAAGAAACGTAAAGTAACATAAAGTAAACCATCACTACCCGAGTGCACCTATAATGAATAACCTCAAAACAAAAGCAGGTTTATCCAGTCTACATGTGAGTGTGCGCACTAAGCCTCCCCTAAAACATCTGCTACTAGAACCCGGGGAAATGGAGTGTAACTGATCCAAGAATGTAAGGCGGCAGGAGTGGGCATACGTGTAGACTGAGCGTGAACTCCTCGTTAGGGGCGCCTCTCGGACGGATGTGTCAATGAAGACCACGAATGTCGCCATCAGTCTCTGAAGATGTGACTAAGCGAGAAAAAGAAGAGAAAAGAGTGAGAATCTTACTAAAGAATCTCAGTAGGAATCTCCTATTCTAGGGTTACATCGTTCACATCCTCAGGAACCTTGGGTTTATTTATAAAAGGTGTTCATGCATATGAGATTCATTATTAGGGTTTATGAAACTATATATCCAAGGTCCATTTCTTTTAGTATGCATCTTGATGTCATGAATGCAACATGTTTAAGCATGAATGTATGGCAATACTTGAGCACATAAATCAACAAATCACAACAATCTAGATTCATGCAAGTGGCATAAGGGCATATTACAACTCTTACTTTTCTCATACTTATATGACTTAAAAGCATCATATCTCTTTTGTTCTTTTTCTCAAAAACCACCCTCTTAAAACATATCCACCTATTTCCAACCAATACACCGCCCCGGCGATTTTTATCATAACCTCCTATCTCCGTCTCACCTAATCGCCTAGGAATGAGCTCAATCCTAACTAGTCGTCACTAGATTTAATATGGGGTAAAATGAGGGGGTAACATAAACATATTTAATTCTTTGAAACGTTCTACTGGCCTCGAGTGCACAGCGAATTGTCCGCTTTGGTAAGGCTGCATCTGCACATACCCTCACGGATTTGCCTCCTCCTCACCGTAGCAGAAGAAGTACGTCTCAATGCTTGTCACATAAAAATATCCTGGGGGTGCTCGGCTGAACCAGTGTCACCCAGGGTTTTCAACTCATATGGTACTTTAAAACATTTTTCAACTCTTTTAGGTTTGATAGAAATTCGGCAGCATAACGGCTGTTAAACTGAATTTCCTTCAAACCAAAATTTATGCCACAAGCTAATCACACAACTTAACATCTCAATAATCATTTCCTCACGTATCATCAATAAAACATTTTAGGGTTCATGCATCATCAAGCATATTCTTCTAATACATCATTCTCACATAGATAAACATCATAACATATATTTCAAACTCATCATTCTTACATAGATTATAGCATATATTCCAAACTCATCATAGCATATATTTTAAACACATCATACTCACATAGATAAAGCTCATGTATCATATATCATACTTGCATAAAATTAAGCATCATAAAAACTCAAGACTTCTTAATATCTTATGCATCGACCCTTAAGGTCCTTAACTCACAATCTAAGTTATAAATCATCAAAACCTAGTCTCTTGGGAACCTATGAGGTTATAACTAAGTATTTCTCACCTCACACTATGGTCAAGAACATCTCTAGACCTCAAGGATGCAGAATTTACAATTCCAACTTTACGGGTACCTAGGAGTCACAACAATGACTCTTTCTAAGTCCAATTTGTTCCTAAAGCATCAAGATTAAGCCCTAAACCAATTATGAGTCATTCCTACACATTTAAACTAATTTAGAACCATGATTATCATTTCTAAACCTTGCTGGACAGAATCCAGAAAATTCCATCATTAAGGGATCTAAAACTCTCAAATTAATTCTTTTCTAGTTCCTAACTTATCCTATCTTTCACATATGAGTCTTAACATTATTTTTACTCAAACATAAGCATCTTATCATTATTAACACAGCTCATACAGTGGCCAAACATAGCAAGGCAGAACCGAAACAAACATCTCCATAAAAGACATGAAACACAATTTCTAAAGCACATACAATACTAGTTTCTCTTGGAACCTTTTTCAACTTTCAAAACTCATTTATGGACACTTTTATCACCTAAAATCATAAAAATACTTAAGAGGGTAATAGCTAAATCATTTTTATCTCAAGAGGTCCTAAACTCATAAAACTTAGTTCTACATATTTCTTATACTTACATAAGCTTAGAAAAATTATAAAACATAGTTTTCAATACTTGGAAACACCAAAGCCTCTTAGGGCCGAAATAGGGACCAAAAGCAATAAATATTTTTAGACCTTTGTTGAGACAACAATGGGCAAGTCTTTGAGCTCTAGGTTCATTAAAGTGATGACATAAAAATAAACATGCTCATGCACTTGTTTTAGTTTTTGCTAGAAAGTAAAGTGAGAGCATAAAATAAATATGTGATGCATTATATTATTATCTTTGATATTTAGGTGAGAACTTGAAACATAAACATGATAATGCATAGCTTGAAATATAAACATGATAATGCAAGCTCCTTTATTACCTTGGTACTTAGTGATAACAAAGAAAGTAAACATGATGTGCAAAGCATAAAATAAATATGGTATGCATTATATTATTATCTTTGATATTTAGGTGAGAACTTGAAATATAAACATGATAATGCAAGTTCCTTTATTACCTTGGTACTTAGTGATAGCAAAGAAAGTAAACATGATGTGCAAAGCATAAAATAAACATGATGCAAGGTTCATTTTAAGGTGATCTAAAGCTCATCCAAGACTTTAACAACATAATAACCCAACACATATCTCATTACAAAGAGAGCTTTAGAGTTCTTGAACCAAGTTCTCAAAGGAATTATAAGGTTCTTGAACATCATCATCAAGCTCAAAGAAAGCAAAACTATTGGAACAAATAAAACTTCAAAGATCAAAAAGCAAAATGGTAACCGAAATGTTAAAGAAAGGAACAAAGAAACCGAAATCATAATAGCAAGAAAAGTAAAGGTATTCTTGAGTAAAAATCATTTTTGAGTTAGAAAATAAAGTTGGAACTCAAAGAAAATAAAACCTCAAGCTCTAGAGTTTCCTTTGAGATGAACACATAGTCATTATCTAGGAGTCCTCATCATTGAGCTATCATGTACTCATCAAGGCCAAGAGGCCGAAAATACAAGAAAGGGAAACCAAGGAAAGTTTCAAAAAGAAAACCCAAGAGAAAGCTAGAAAGAATTCATTTTCAAGAAGACAAATTTTAGAAAACACTCCTACCTAGAGTGAAGACAAAAAGCTTGGACTTGAAGATGAAAATGATACGAGCAACACCTCCTAGGATGGTGATGATGATTCGGCCTTGATGAAAGAAAAAAGGAAGGAAATGTGTTCTTGGTGAGCTTGTGTTTGAGAATGGAAGTTTAGGTGTTTGTATGATGATCCAAGGTGGTGGGGTGGTGTTTCAAGGTTGTGTGATGATGTTTCAAAAGGAAAAAGAAGAAGATGAAGAAGAAGAATGCTCTTAAGATTTGAGAGAAAAAGGAAGAACTTAGAGAAAAACTTAAAAACTAAACTTAGCAAATGAACAAAGTGTAGCAAAGGTTCATCTAGGCATGGTATTTATAGAGAAGAATAAGAGTGAATGAGTGGAAGAGAATGAATCCTCATGGAACATGAGGTGAGGCATGTGTGGAGGAGAATGAATCCTCATGGAACATGAGGTGAGAGAATTGCACTTTGATGACATAGCTTCAACCATAGTCTTTGGAGTGTGAAATAAAATTAAATTGTGATAAAATGGATGATGAATTTCGTGCAGGTCTGATGCAGCAAGGGAGGAGGGAGTTTTGGTCATGTAATAGTGTGTTAGTGATGTGTTTAGGGGTGTATTAGCTTAGGTGTAAGGTTAGGAGTCATTAAGCATAAGTTTAGGTGACTAAGAATGTGATTAGGAACCTTTATGACATGATTAAGGAGTACTCATACATATTTAGGAGATTTTAAATTCATTTTATGAATAAAACAATGTAGACAAAATTCCATAATTTAAGGAATTGGAGAGAGAAAACACTATTCAAGATTCCATGACTAGAAATCTTGAATTTAAAATAAGATTTTTATGTTCTAATCAACTTTAATAAATTATTTTGACTCAAAATTAATTATGGAAATTAATTAATCTTCGATTAGAGCCTAATATTGCTTAGGTTTGCTTAATCACGCGATTAAGCGTAAAAACACGAAACTAGGGGTAAAATCGTAATTTTGCACTAATTTTGCCCGGGACCTCCATAATTAAAACTGAGGTCGTAGAATACATAAAAATGCCTTTTAAAACCATCTAGAGAAGTTTCGGGTTCATCCGGCACTTGCAAATAGGTAAAACACTGCAGGGGCGTTTTGGTCATTTTGACCCGAAAACTCGAAAAACGAGATTTTCGATTCCGGAAAGGTACACAGGTCATCTAATCCCCCTCCAACATTGAGTTTGCCCTTCGAGGAATTCTGGGCCGAAAATAACCTCAGGGGCATTTCGGTCATTTTCACTCTAGCAGAAAATCGGGGCGTTACAAAGAGTACGAAAGTCGCTATCTGAAGATGTGACGGAAGAAAAGAAGGAGGGAATGAGAATCTTCTAAAAGAATTCTCAGTAGGACAATCCCTAACTAAGTGTCGTCATCACATCCTCAGGGACCTTGGGTTTCATTTCCAAAAAGGTGTGCATGCATATAAACTCCTTTTAAGTTAGTTTTCTAAAGTATTAATTATCCAAGGTCCGTCATATTTTACAATGCATCTTATAACTAAGCATGAAGTATACTAATGATATGAATGCATCATAAAGGTAAACCAATCAATAGAATAACTTAAGAAACATTATAATAGTGGCATAAGGTAACGGTTGTAAATCTCATAATAACTTTTCTTTTCATAGCACATGTGACATTCTAAACTTTAACTTTTATCTCATGGGGCCACCCTAAAACATCTCTAGGTTATGAGCTCATACCTTAACTAGTCGTCACTAGTTCTTACTTATCCTATGATAAGCGTAACATATACATAATCCCGACTTAATAGTGCGGGCTAGGGGGCAATTAAGGATCATCTCTCTTAGGGTCATTTCCCCTTTGAAACGCTCTACTGGCAACTAGTGCACAGTAGCATTGTCCGCTTTGGCAAGCTCTATGTCAATACCCTCACGGATTTGTTTTCTTGGGGGTGCTCGGCTAAACCGGTGTCACCCAAGAAGGCGTCTCAGTATCGTGTCACATTCAAGTTCTCATGATTTTCAAAAAGATCTTTTTCTAAGTCCCTCAAATTTGATGGAAATTCGGCAGCGTGACGGCTGTAGACCGAATTTCCTCAAATTTGCTTATGCCATAAAAACATATAAGTCATACATACATATCTTAGGAGGTATAGCATATCATCATATAAAACTTCTTCAAAGCACATATCAAACTTATCATAGATAAAGCTCATGTATTATATATCACGTTTACATAAATCAAGCATCATAAAACTCAAGACTTTTTAATATCTTATGCATTGACCCTTAAGGTCCTCAACTCATGTTCTAAGTTATTAATCATCAAACCTAATCTCTTGGGTACCTAGGAGGTTATAACTAAGTATTTCTTACCTCACACTATGATCAAGAACATCTCTAAACCTCAAGATGCAGAATTTATAATCCTAACTTTACGGGTACCTAGGAGTCACAACAATGACCCTTTCTAAGTCCGGTTTGCTCCTAAGGCATCAAGATCAAGTCCTAAACCATTTATGAGTCATTCCTACATATTTAAACTAATTTAAATCCATGATTAGCATTACTAAACCTTGCTGGACAGAATCCAGAAAATTCAAACATTAAAGGATCTAGAACTCTCAAATTAATTCTTTTCTAGGCTCTAACTTATCTTATCTTCCACATAAGAGTTTTAACATTATTTTTACTCAAACATAAGCATATTATTATCATTAAAACAGCACATACAGTGGAAAATAAGTAGCAAGGCAAAACCGAAACAAACACTCTCCATAAAGGCATAAAACACAATTTCTAAAGCACATAAAATACTAGTTTCTCCTGGAACCTTTTTAAAACTTTCAAAACTCATTTATAAACATTTTTAACATCTAAAATCATAAGAATGTTTAAGAGGGCAGTGACCAATTTATCTTTGTCTAAAGAGGTCCTAAATTCATAAAACTTAGTTCTATGCATTCCTTAAACTCATATAAGCTTGGGAAAATTATAAAACATAATCTTAAATACTTAGAAACTTCAAGACCCCTTAGGGCCGAATTATGAACCAAAAGAAATAAATATTTTTAGACCTTTGTTTGAGACAACAATGGGCAAGTCCTTGAGCACTAGGTTCATTTAGGTGATGACATAAAAATAAATATGCTCATGCACTTATTTTAGGTTCCATTAGAAAGTAAAGTGATAGCACAAAGTAAATATGAATGCAACTCATTATTATCTTGGTATTAAGTGAGAACTTGAACTATAAACATGATAATGCATAGCTTGAAATATAAACATGATAATGCAAGGGTCACTTATTATCTTGATATTTAGTGATAGCAAGGAAGTAAACATGATATGCAAAGCATAAAGTAAACATGATGCAAGGTTCATTTTATGGTTAACTAGAGCTCATTCAAGACTTTAACAAGATAACAACCCAATACAATATCTCAAAGATCAAAACACCAAAACCAAAAGTCTTACAAAAGAAAAATAAAGTGAAACTAAGTCAAGTTCTTTATTAAATACCCAAAACCCCTATCTAGAGAAAAATCTCTAGAATGTGCCGGCCAACTTTAAGGTTAACAAGGGTAGGCTTAGGCTTTTAGAAATCCTTAGATTAATTTTCTTAAGTTGAAAAACCATGTGAGCTAAGTATAGTATAGGTGAAGTTAAAGGAAAAGAAAAACTCAAGCTCTAGAGGTTCCTTTGAGATGAACACATAGTCATTCTCTAGGAGTCCTCATCATTGATCTATCATGTGCTTCTCAAGACCTCATTGCCGAAATGCAAGAGAAAAGGAAAACAAAGGAAAGTTCAAAAGAATCCAAGAGGAAACTAGAGAAAAACATATTCTTGACCAAAACAAGTTTGAAAAGCAAATCCCTACCTAGAGTAAGGACACAAAGCTTGAACTTTAAAAAGGAAAACAAGATGATGAGCTCCTCCTTGAGGTGGATATGGCTTCGGTCTTGTGAGAACAATGGAGAGGAAAATGTGTTTGAGTGAGGTTGTGTTTGAGGTGAGGTGTTTGAGAGGTTAGGAGATGATTCAAGGCTATGGGGTGGTGTTTCAAGGTTGAGAGATGATGAAGAGATGAAGAGAGGATGAAGATAAAGATGAAAAGAAAGGAAGAACTCTCTTGAAACTTGAGAGAAAAAGAAAGAACTAGCAAGACAACTCTAAAATTCTAAACATAGCAAATGCTTCAAAGTGCAACTAAGCTATCACAAGCATCCTATTTATAGAAAAACAAAACCATGGGCTCACCAAGGGAGGGAGTGGTCGTGTGGTCTTGGAGGGAAAAGGGAGAGGAAAATATCTCTTTGATTGTGCCATAGAAGCATGGTTTGAAGTATGGAAGCTATGCTTCAAAGTATGGCTTGATGTGTAACATCCCCAAATTTATAACTAAGATAAATACTAATCTTAATTAGCGATAGCAAAACCAAGAGAATCTGGACAAATGTTATGAAACACAACAAATAGACTACTTAAGTATGTCTAGATAAAAATGCAAAGAATTACGAAAATGCCATCACTTAGTGGAAATTACGAAAATGCCCTTGCTATGTAAAGGAAATTACCAAACTACCCTTGCCTTATTAAATGACGAAGATACCCTTACTCTATGAATGGAATTACAAGAATACCACTATCATTTTCTAATTACAAAAATATCCTTGTCTTAGTTAAAGAAATTACTACAATGCCATTTGCACAAATCCCTATACTTGTCTTTAGACAAGAATGAATCTAAGCCATTGGATTAAGATGATAACACAATAATTTAACCACATACATCATACACATTTCTGAATCACACACATTCACTAAAGGTTAGAAAATCTCCACTAACATCTTTGCACAAAACAAGGAGCATTTTCATCCAACATGTTTGCATAAAACATGAAAACATGTTTGCACAAAACAAGGAGCATTTTCATTCCAAAATTCAGCCAACATGTTTCCATAAATCATGCTCCAAGTGCTTTCCTTCTTCTGTTTTTTCTCTAATCTTTCCACTATAAATACTCCTCAAACTCTCTTCAATTCAGAAACTCCCTAAGTGTTCTTTCTTTCTTATTCTATCATTCTTCTTATGTTCTTCAAAGACTTCTCTTGATCCTCTAAATTTCATCCAAACACTTAAATCCTAAGTCCAAACTTTCACTAGCCCTCACAAGAGTTACGATCTTTAACTCTAGTGAGAAATATTTTCTTAAGCACTCAAGTTCTAGAGCCAAGATTCAAGGAGGGTCATCCACTCTAAAGACTCTTGTTCAAAGCTTAAGAAAGAAGAGAAGGACCCTTTTTAAACCCTACACAAGAGGTAGGAGTTTCTTCTTTATTGGTTCAAGTGTTGTTGGCTTCTAACTTTGCTCATGGATAGAATGCCTAAAACTTGAGTTATTGTCAAAAGTTTTGAATAATTATATTTTTAGAAAACACAACCTGTTCTATTCTGCTATGAGTACTTTTATGATGTTATCAAACTCAAATATAACTTAAAAGATTGTATGTGAAACTTGAGTTAATACAGATAACTTAAGACATGAACATGGCAGGTGCTGGAATTTCTAGTTATTTCTGGCAGTAGTTACTTCAAAAATTAATGTTCATAAAATATGAAGGATGTCGAAATGAAAATATTTTTATTATAAACTAGACTCATTGTAGAACACTCTCCAAAAAGAATCACCTAAAACGGAGTTTCCTAGCCCAAGATATAAATTTTTAAAGTAGAGCTTCAGACTGAAACTCTTAATCTGACCTTGTAGTAGTAAAATAGGTGTAACTCACTATAGAAAAATGCAAATGGACTGATTTCAACTTTGTGGAAAAAATAACACATCTACAAACACACTTATATATGCTATGCATAAAGTTTTACACCACGAAAATACAGAATGAGAGATATATTTTCGGGACAGTGTGCTGAGAAAGTCTTGAAGGTAGCGTGATACTGTGAGAGTGCAATTTGGAAAGGTTCTAGCTAAGGAAAGACTTGGTATTTAAGCGTGTCCATTGTGACCCACCTCTCTTTCCTGGGAATCCTACTATGCACAATTTACAGTTGATTTACACTAATCTAAGATGTTAGTGCTACAAATTTTATTCTAAAAGATGTCAGAACTCTAAATAAAAGATTCAAGTCTTGTAAAGAGATAATTTTAAGGATTTAAGTAGAATAATAATCTTCAGGAAATATATATAAAAGTCATAATAAAAATATATAAAGAACCTCTAAAAATATCTTAAAGGGTATTAATGTATTAATGGAAATACTAAGAGTTCAAAGAATACTAAGAGAAAAAGATAATACCAAGATATCCATAACCTATTAGGAACACTAGAGACCTAACTTGATAACTTAGGTTGCTTAATATGAATTATCTATGAGAATGTTTACTATAAGATTTACATGATATTGTCTATGTTACATGAAGTGATATACAGAAATGTGAATGTATTGATGAGATATGAAATGATAATGATAAAATGATTGACTGTGCGATGATTTATTAATGTGCATACATTCATGTTTCAAATGAAATAATAAATAGACCAATTCACTGCTCAATCCTCTTTGAGGATTAAGGTATTGATGATTTCACTCAGTGAGAAAAAAAGTAAAACCTGAAAAAGTAGCAATGATAGTCTGGAAAAGTGGACTTGAGCTAAACTCACGGCTTAACCCCCTAAACCGTTGAGATCATGGCAACGGAAAGAAAACCAAAAGGTTGTGGCAACGGCCACGGTATGAGCTCATTACCCTTTTAGCGTGGTCTAAGGCATTGATGCATTCATCCCGTGAGTAATTAAGAAATATGTTGATGAAATAAATGAAAGATGATGATCACTAAACAAGTGAATGTTGAGGATGAGTAATCATGAAATGCATGCAGCTCCTAAATGATTATTGCTTATTAGTGGTTTTACATGATATGCTTATATGTATGCTTGATGAAATCTTGAATGGATATTTACGCTAATGTTCAAGATTAGTTTAAAAGTAACTGCACTTCGGCTAATCACGTTTGTGAAAGTTTGATAATTGAATCCTTACCTGTTCACCTTTTTATCATAAACCCGAAGTGACTGGGACGACAACGATGACACTTTTAGTACAAGTAGGAACTCCTACTGAGAAATCATGTATTTCTCACTCCTATGTTTATTTTCCGTTGTCGTTACCTGAGACAGACGTGTCCACCTAAAGCAACGAAGCTGTAGCTGAGGAAGGAGGTAGCGCGTGAAGATTTCAAACCTTTCAAGTAGGAGCAATTCCGAGCTTTAGTTACATTATAGTTTATGAGAAACAATTAGTAATAATAGAACTTATATTGTTATTTGTAATAACTTATCAATATGATATATGCCCTGTTGTGACTTATGTATTAAGTGATTATATTCCAGTTTATGTGATAATAGTTCTACACTTAGTATCTTATTCCGCTTATTTAATTAAGTGTGCAATGTAACTTGATTATTATCTATAAAAGCGCTATGTATTTCACTTCTCGTTACAGGCTCAAGTTTTCAAAAATTTAATTTATTTAAAGAAAAAAAAACTTCCACTATTTTTCTAAGTTAATTTCAAAAGAAAATAAATGCAAGGCACAAGTGACAACTAATAGAATCCAAATGTGAACTTAAGCACAGTGGGGTTCTATTAGGGTGTTACATTATGGTATCAGAGCAGTTCATCCTATTTAAGCCTGAGGAATGGGCTGACTATGCTTCTGTCTATGATATCATGCTATTAATCTTATCTGTATGATGGGATATAGGATTTAGAAATGCATGATCGTCTTGTGATATTGCCATAGTTGCTACCATGCTTAGCTATAGTATTGAGCATGATCAACTCGATGACTGTTGTTTGGTGTGTCTAGGAACTAATGGCAAAAGCAGACGCATGGGGCACGCAGTGGAGGTAATCGTGATGAACTGGCAAATGCACTCCAGGAGATGGCTAGGGCTATGCAAGCACAAGCAACAGTGATGATGGAGCAGATGAATAGGAGGTCAAAGGAATCAGTTGGGAACCAAGAACATGGAAAATTCTCAGAATTCAGGAGGGCTGGACCTCCAGAATTCAAAGGGACAACTAACCCCGAAATAGCTGACATATGGATTCAAGAGATGGAGAAGGTTTTCTCAGTGGTAGAATGCTCTGATGAACAAAAGGTGGCATTCTCTACTTATATGCTGAAAGGAGAGGCTGCCGCATGGTGGAACGGTGCAAAGGGCTTGCTCGAAAGTGCTGACATAAAGATTACGTGGGAGGTTTTCTATGCTATGTTCCATAAGAAATATTTTTCAGATCCGGTTAAGAAGGCAAAGGAAGTAGAATTTCATTCTATCGACACGGTGGAAATCGAAGTGTGGTGAGTACAGACTAAGTTTGAAGAACTGATCAAACACTCAACTAGCTACCAAAGGGATCCCAACAAGGCTTGGAAATGCATGAAATATGAGAGTGGTTTGAGGCCAGACATTTTGGCATCTATGGCTCCACTGGAGGTCACTGACTATGCATCTTTAGTCAGCAAAAGCCAAGTGGCTGAGAGTTACAATCGCCAGCTAGTTGCCGATCGAGTTGAAGAGAATAGGAAGAGGTCTGCTCAACAAGGTCACTGAGGGTTGCCACCCCCTCACAAGAAACCCTACCAAGGAGGTGGATTTAAAGGGAAACAACCCCAACACCCTATGATGAATCAACCTAGGACACAAGCTGTTAATCGACCTAGGATGGCTGCTGTCCCTGAACCTATGACTAGACCCCCTTGTGCCACTTGTGGAAAGATACATGGAGGGGAATGCAGATTTGGTAAAAATGTTTGTTATCGGTGTGGACAGGCAGGACACTATTCTAGAGAGTGCCTAAAGTTCAATCAGTCCTCTACACTCAAGCCTAAGGCACAGGGACGCGTGTTTGCTATCAACTTCTTTGAGATGCCCTGGGAATGCGATGATCTGATTCAAGGTAAGTGTATAATTAATGGAAAACCCTTAATTGTATTGTTTGATTCTGGCGCAACACATTCATTCATTTCATATGATTGTGCTAATAAGTTGAGGTTGTATATATCTGACTTAAAAATCATCGTAGTTGTCTCTACACCCACTATAAATACTGTTAGAACTGATCAAGTCTGCCTAAATTGTGAATTTGAGGTAGCTGATAGGATTTTTCATCATGATTTAGTTTGTCTACCCTTGTCTGGTTTTGATGTAATCTTGGGCATGGATTGGCTTTCGGCTAACCGTGTGTTACTACATTGTGCAAATAAGTCACTAGTATTTCTTCCCAAACCATCTTTACCCAATCCCTCTAAACTTGATAGAAAGGTACGACTATACCTAAACTCCATTATCATGGGGGATAGTAGGAATGAAAAGCGAGGATATGTCTTCCTAATGACAAGTGAGAAAGAAGTGGAGCAAGCTGAAAAGATCCTTGTAGTAAAGGAATTCTCAGATGTTTTTCCTGATGACATACCTGAATTTCCTCCAAAAAGGGAAATTGAGTTTTCTATAGATTTGGTACCAGGAATAGGTCCCATATCTATAGCTCCTTATAGGATGCCATTGGCCGAGTTAACAGAGTTGAAGAAGCAATTAGAGGAACTACTACAGAAGAAATTCATTAGGCCCAGTGCTTCATCATGGGGAGCCCCAGTGCTGTTTGTCAAGAAGAAGGATGGGAGTATGTGATTATGAGTGGATTATAGGCAGCTAAACAAAGTGACTATAAAAAATAAATACCCTTTGCTTAGAATAGATGACCTCATGGACCAATTAAGAGGAGCCCAAGTGTTTTCCAAGATAGATCTACGATCAGGATACCACCAGATTCGAGTGAAGGAGGAGGACATACCAAAGACAGCCGTTAGGACTAGATATGGACATTATGAGTTTAATGTGATGTCGTTTGGGTTAACCAATGCACTGGCAGTGTTTATGGACTACATGAATAGGATATTTAGACCATACTTGGACAAGTTTGTAATAGTATTCATCGATGACATTCTAGTTTACTCTAGAACTGAAGAAGAGCACGAAGAACACTTACGAGTGGTGTTGGAGGTGTTGAGGAACAAGAAACTTTATGCAAAGTTGTCCAAGTGTGAATTTTGGATGAAGGAAGTTAAGTTCTTAGGTCATGTAGTGTCACATGGGGGAATAGCAGTAGACCCAAGTAAGATAGAAGCGGTGCAACAATGGGAAACCCCTACCACTGTGAAGGAGATTAGGAGTTTTCTAGGGCTAGCCGGTTACTACCGAAGGTTCATTAGATGTTTTTCCCAAATTACCTTACCCCTCACCAAGCTAACAAGGAAGAATTCAGCTTTTATATGGAGCCCAGAATGTGAAGAGACTTTCCAAGAATTAAAGAAGAAGTTGACCACTACCCCTGTCCTAATCCTACCTGACCCAAAAGAAAAATTTGAGGTGTATTGTGATGCCACGAGAAGAGGACTAGGATTTGTTTTGATGCAAAATAGGAATGTAGTAGCCTATGCCTCTAGACAGCTCAAACCCCATGAAGTTAATTACCCAACCCATGACTTAGAGCTAGCGGCTATTATCTTTGCCTTAAAAATCTGGAGACATCATCTTTATGGTGTAAGGTTTGAAATCTTTTCTGACCACAAAAGTCTGAAATACCTCTTCAACCAAAAGGAACTTAATATGAGACAAAGGCGTTGGATGGAGTTTCTCAAGGACTATGACTTTGGGTTGAACTACCACCCAGGAAAGGCAAATGTGGTAGCAGACGCTTTGAGTCGTAAGTCCTTGCATGCCGCTTGGCTCATGGTGAAAGAAAATGAGCTGATAGAAGATTTTAGGAACCTCAACTTAGGATATAGGGGGACTTCAGAACAAATTCGGTTAAGCCAACTAAGTGTAACCAGTAGCTTTAAGGATCAAATAATTCAAGCCCAAAGGGAAGATGAGGATTTCCTTAGAACCTTAACCCTTGTCGAAGCAGGAAAGTTGAAAGAGTTTGTCCAGGATAAGGAAGGAGTGTGGAGATACCAAGGGAGAATCTGTGTACTTGCAAAAGAAGGATTGAGAGCTAGCATTTTGGAAGAAGCCCACAAGAGTCAATTTAGTGTACACCCCGGTATAACCAAGATGTACCATGACCTAAAAGATGTTCTGGTGGCCAAAGATGAAAGCAGATATAGCAAATATAGTGTAAAAATGTTTGGTATGCCAAAAAGTGAAGATAGAGCATCAAAAACCCTCCGGAGCGCTGCAACCTCTCAAAATCCCCGAATGGAAGTGGGAAGGAATATCCATGGATTTCGTGATGGGATTGCCAAGAACGCCTACCGGACATGACTCCATATGGGTAATTGTGGATAGATTGACCAAATCTGCTCACTTTTTACCCATTCGAGCAAATTACCCTTTGGAAAAGTTAGCTCAGCTATACATCCAAGAGATAATAAGGCTCCATGGAGTACCCAAAACCATTGTCTCAGATAGGGATCCAAGGTTCACCTCAAGATTTTGGGGAGCTTTGCAAAAGGCGTTTGGTTCAAGGTTGTGTCTAAGCACTGCCTATCACCCTCAAACTGATGGACAATCAGAAAGAACAATTCAAACCCTTGAGGATATGCTAAGAGCATGTGTCTTAGACCGACCAAAAGTTAGGACAAACAGCTTCCATTGATTGAGTTTGCATATAATAATAGTTACCACACTAGCATTGGGATGGCACCCTATGAGGCTTTGTATGGTAGAAAGTGTCAATCACCACTTTGTTGGTGTGACCCGGGAGAGCAAAGTATTTTGGGCCCTGATTTGGTAGAAGAGACAACCAAACAAATAAGGAGAATTAGGGAAAGAATCCTCACTACTCAGAGTAGGCAGAAGAGCTATGCTGACAAGAGAAGGAAACCTCTCGAATTTCAAGAAGGAGAACACATATTCTTGCGAATTACTCCTGCCACAGGTATAGGTCGTGCAATGAAAGTCAAAAAGCTAAGCCCTAGATTCTTAGGACCCTTCCAAATCCTCAAAAAGGTAGGTCCCTCCACCTACCAAATTGCATTACCTCCAAATTTGTCTAACCTACACAATGTATTTCATGTGTCCCAATTGAGAAAGTATCAGTCAGACCCCAGTCATGTGTTTGAGCCATAAACTATACAATTAAAAGATGACTTAACTTTTAAATTACCACCGATGAGGATTGTGGATCATGGCATCAAGCAGCTGAGAAACAAATCTGTATCTCTGGTCCAAGTAGCTTGGGGACAAGATGGAATGGAAGAGCACACATGGGAGCTCGAGGAAGATATGCGAAAAGAATTTCCGAACCTATTCACAGGTATCAAATTTTGAGGGCAAAATTTTTAATAAGAAGGGGAGAAATGTAACATCCCCAAATTTATAACTAAGATAAATACTAATCTTAATTAGCGATAGCAAAACCAAGAGAATCTAGACAAATGTTATGAAACACAACAAATAGACTACATAAGTATGTCTAGAGAAAAATGCAAAGAATTACGAAAATGCCATCACTTAGTGGAAATTACGAAAATGCCCTTGCTATGTAAAGGAAATTACCAAACTACCCTTGCCTTATTAAATGATGAAGATACCCTTACTCTATGAATGGAATTACAAGAATACCACTCTCATTGTCTAATTACAAAAATATCCTTGTCTTAGTTAAAGAAATTACTACAATGCCATTTGCACAAATCCCTATACTTGTCTTCAGACAAGAATGAATCTAAGCCATTGGATTAAGATGATAACACAATAATTTAACCACATACATCATACACATTTCTGAATCACATACATTCACTAAAGGTTAGAAAATCTCCACTAACATCTTTGCACAAAACAAGGAGCATTTTCATCCAACATGTTTGCATAAAACATGGAAACATGTTTGCACAAAACAAGGAGCATTTTCATCCCAAAATTCAGCCAACATGTTTCCATAAATCATGCTCCAAGTGCTTTCCTTCTTTTGTTTTTTCTCTAATCTTTCCACTATCAATACTCCTCAAACTCTCTTCAATTCAGAAACTCCCTAAGTGTTCTTTCTTTCTTACTCTATCATTCTTCTTATGTTCTTCAAAGACTTCTCTTGATCCTCTAAACTTCATCCAAACACTTAAATCCTAAGTCCAAACTTTCACTAGCCCTCACAAGAGTTACGATCTTTAACTCTAGTGAGAAATATTTTCTTAAGCACTCAAGTTCTAGAGCCAAGATTCAAGGAGGGTCATCCACTCCAAAGACTCTTGTTCAAAGCTTAAGGAAGAGGAGAAGGACCCTTTTTAGACCCTACACAAGAGGTAGGAGTTTCTTCTTTATTGGTTCAAGTATTGTTGGCTTCTAACTTTGCTCATGGATAGAATGCCTAAAACTTGAGTTATTATCAAAAGTTTTGAATAATTATATTTTTAGAAAACACAACCTGTTCTATTCTGCTATGAGTACTTTTATGATGTTATCAAACTCAAATATAACTTAAAAGATTGTATGTGAAACTTGAGTTAATACAGATAACTTAAGACATGAACATGGCAGGTGCTGGAATTTCTAGTTATTTCTGGCAGTAGTTACTTCAAAAATTAATGTTCATAAAATATGAAGGATGTCGAAATGAAAATATTTTTATTATAAACTAGACTCATTGTAGAACACTCTCCAAAATAATCACCTAAAACGGAGTTTCCTA
The DNA here is from genome assembly GCA_031216105.1 of Dalbergia cultrata. NCBI lineage: Eukaryota > Viridiplantae > Streptophyta > Magnoliopsida > Fabales > Fabaceae > Dalbergia > Dalbergia cultrata. Next base: position 26,304,808 of record CM062345.1, read on the forward strand.
GCCCAAGATATAAATTTTTAAAGTAGAGCTTAAGACTGAAACTCTTAATCTGACCTTGTAGTAGTAAAATAGGTGTAACTCACTCTAGAAAAATGCAAATGGACTGATTTTAACTTTGTGAAAAAACTAACATCTACAAACACACTTATGTATGCTATGCATAAAGTTTTACACTACGAAAATATAGAATGAGAGATATATTTTCGGGACAGTGTGCTGAGAAAGTCTTGAAGGTAGCGTGATACTGTGAGAGTGCAATTTGGAAAGGTTCTGGGTAAGGAAATACTTGGTATTTAAGCGTGTCCATTGTGACCCACCTCTCTTTCCTAGGAATCCTACTATGCACAATTTACAGTTGATTTACACTAATCTAAGATGTTAGTGCTACAGAAATGTGAATTTATTGATGAGATATGAAATGATAATGATAAAATGATTGATTGTGCGATGATTTATTAATGTGCATACATTCATGTTTCAAATGAAATAATAAATAGACCAATTCACTGCTCAATCCTCTTTGAGGATTAAGGTATTGATGATTTCACTCAGTGAGAAAAAAAGTAAAACCTGAAAAAGTAGCAATGATAGACTGGAAAAGTGGACTTGAGCTAAACTCACGGCTTAACCCCCTAAACCATTGAGATCATGGCAACGGAAAGAAAACCAAAAGGTTGTGGCGACGGCCACGGTATGAGCTCATTACCCTTTTAGGGTGGTCTAAGGCATTGATGCATTCATCCCGTGAGTAATTAAGAAATATGTTGATGAAATAAATGAAAGATGATGATCACTAAACAAGTGAATGTTGAGGATGAGTAATCATGAAATGCATGCAGCTCCTAAATGATTATTGCTTATTAGTGGTTTTACATGATATGCTTATATGTATGCTTGATGAAATACTGAATGTATATTTCTGCTAATGTTTAAGATTAGTTTAAAAGTAGCGCACTTGACTAATCACGTTTGTGAAAGTTTGATAATTGAATCCTTACCTGTTCACCTTTTTATAATAAACCCGAAGTGACTGGGACGACAACGATGACACTTTTAGTACAAGTAGGAACTCCTACTGAGAAATCATGTATTTCTCACTCCTATGTTTATTTTCCATTGTCGTTACTAGAGACAGACGTGTCCACCTAAAGCAACGAAGCTGTAGTGAGGAAGGAGGTAGCGCGTGAAGATTTCAAACCTTTCAAGTAGGAGCATTCCGAGCTTTAGTTACATTATAGTTTGTGAGAAACAATTAGTAATAGTATAACTTATATTGTTATTTGTAATAACTTATCAGTATGATATATGCCCTGTTGTGACTTATGTATTAAGTGATTATATTCCAGTTTATGTGATAATAGTTCTACACTTAGTCTCTTATTCCGCTTATTTAATTAAGTGCGTAATGTAACTTGATTATTATCTATAAAAGCATTATGTATTTCACTTCTCGTTATAGGCTTAAGTTTTCAAAAAATTAATTTATTTAAAGAAAAAAAAAACTTCCACTATTTTTCTATGTTAATTTCAAAAGAAAATAAATGCAAGGCATAAGTGACAACTAATAGAATCCAAATGTGATCTTAAACATAATAGGGTTTTATTAGGGTGTTACATAACGGATATCTTATCTACCCTTTTTTAGGAATAACTGAAATATTAGTTACCAGTTCAAATTTTTGCACTTTTTCTCTTTATAAATTTAAGATTAAGATTAAGATGATGTGTAACACCCTAATTTTTAACCCAACTTTCTAGAACACATTAGGTTAAACATTAGGCTATTACTTCATAGTCTCATCCTTTTCTTAAAATACTAAAGGAAAATTACGAGTAAATTTTTTTTTTTTTTTTTCAAAACACACAACAAATTGAGAGCCACTTTCTTAGTCTAATCGAATAATAGGAATATAAAGCACGCTTAACACTCATAGAGAAACACAGAAATGGAAACATATAACAGCTGAGCATAAATCATCACAACAAGAGAAACGTTTCATTAATAACATAACTTAGAATACATAAGTAGTCATACCCTCATTGGGACAAGCGAGCTTGTAATACAAAGAGAAAGGAAGTACAATAGAAACAGAGAAACGTAAAGTAACATAAAGTAAACCATCACTACTCGAGTGCACCTATAGTGAATAACCTCAAAACAAAAGCAGGTTTATCCAGTCTACATGTGAGTGTGTGCACTAAGCCTCCCTAAAACATACGCTACTAGAACCCGGGAAATGGAGTGTAATCGATCCAAGAACGCAAGGCGGCGGGAGTGGGCATACGTGTAGGCGGCGTGAGCTCCTCGTTAGGCGCCTCTCGGATGGATGTGTCAATGAAGACCACGAATGTCGCCATCAGTCTCACGAAGATGTGACTAGCGAGAAAAAGAAGAGAAAAGAGTGAGAATCTTACTAAAGAATCTCAGTAGGAATCTCCTATTCTAGGGTTACATCGTTCACATCCTCAGGAACCTTGGGTTTATTTATAAAAGGTGTTCATGCATATGAGATTCATTATTAGGGTTTATGAAACTATTTATCCAAGGTCCATTTCTTTTAGTATGCATGTTGATGTCATGAATGCAACATGTTTAAGCATGAATGTATGGCAATACTTGAGTGTAACATCCCCTGCTGCTTTATGGATTGACGGCTGCCCCCACAAACCAACACAGGTCTTTTCAGCATGTTTTGTCCTCACTCACACGCTTCCTAGGAAAACTTCCCAGGAGGTCACCCATCCCAAAATTACCCCAGGTCAAGCACGCTTAACTACGGAGTTCTTTCAGTTTGGGCTACCGAAAAGAAGATGCATCTTGTTGTTATAGGTAGTACAAATCAATTCATATAAGCCCTCCTCAACTGTATAGTCCCATACCTATACAGTCTCAGGATCCCTCTCATTCGGGTGTGTAATCGGTTCATCCATGTACCCCTCCGCTTAGAGGACCTTGCGAGGAGCTGCTCCTTGTCCGTGCCCTTTTTTGCACCGGCGATCACTCCTCGTCCTCGTCCCCGGGCGTTACATGAAACAAGTGCATGAGCATGTTTATTTTTATGTCATCACTTTCATGAACCTAGAGCTCAAAGACTTGCCCATTGTTGTCTCAACAAAGGTCTAAAAATATTTATTGCTTTTGGTCCCTATTTCGGCCCTAAGAGGCTTTGGTGTTTCCAAGTATTGAAAACTATGTTTTATAATTTTTCTAAGCTTATGTAAGTATAAGAAATATGTAGAACTAATTTTTATGAATTTAGGACCTCTTGAGATAAAAATGATTTAGCTATTACCCTCTTAAGTATTTTTATGATTTTAGGTGATAAAAGTGTCCATAAATGAGTTTTGCAAGTTGAAAAAGGTTCCAAGAGAAACTAGTATTGTATGTGCTTTAGAAATTGTGTTTCATGTCTTTTATGGAGATGTTTGTTTCGGTTCTGCCTTGCTATGTTTGGTGTAACGCCCCGATTTTCTGCTAGAGTGAAAATGACCGAAATGCCCCTAAGGTCATTTTCGGCCCAGAATTCGAGGAAAGCCGATCTGCCAGTACTCGAAGGGCAAACTCAATGTTGGAAGGGGATTAGATGACCTGTGTACCTTTCCGGAATCGAAAATCTCGTATTGAAGTTTTGGTCAAAATGACCAAAACGCCCTGCGGTGTTTTACCTATTTGCAAGTGCCGGATGAACCCGAAACTTCTCCAGATGGTTTTAAAAGGTGTTTTTATGTATTCTACGACCTCAGTTTTCATTATGGAGGTCCCGGGCAAAATTAGTGCAAAATTACGATTTTACCCCTAGTTTCGTGTTTTTACGCTTAATCGCGTGATTAAGCAAACCTAAGCAATATTAGGCTCTAATCGAAGATTAATTAATTTCCATAATTAATCTTGAGTCAAAATAATTTATTAAAGTTGATTAGAACCTAAAAGTGCTTAATTACCACTTAAAATCTTATTTTAAATTCAAGATTTCTAGTCATGGAATCTTGAATAGTGTTTTCTCTCTCCAATTCCTTAAATTATGGAATTTTGTCTACATTGTTTTATTCATAAAATGAATTTAAAATCTCCTAAATATGTATGAGTACTCCTTAATCATGTCATAAAGGTTCCTAATCACATTCTTAGTCACCTAAACTTATGCTTAATGACTCCTAACCTTACACCTAAGCTAATACACCCCTAAACACATCACTAACACACTATTACATGACCAAAACTCCCTCCTCCCTTGCTGCATTAGACCTGCACGAAATTCAACATCCATTTTATCACAATTTAATTTTATTTCACACTCCAAAGACTATGGTTGAAGCCATGTCATCAAAGTGCAATTCTCTCACCTCATGTTCCATGAGGATTCATTCTCCTCCACTCATTCACTCTTATTCTTCTCTATAAATACCATGCCTAGATGAACCTTTGCTACACTTTGTTCATTTGCTAAGTTTAGTTTTTAGTTTTTCTCTAAGTTCTTCCTTTTTCTCTCAAATCTCAAGAGCATTCTTCTTCTTCATCTTCTTCTTTTCCTTTTGAAACTTCATCACACAACCTTGAAACACCACCCCACCACCTTGGATCATCATACAAACACCTAAACTTCCATTCTCAAACACAAGCTCACCAAGAACACATTTCCTTCCTTTTTCTTTCATCAAGGCCGAATCATCATCACCATCCTAGGAGGTGTTGCTCGTATCATTTTCATCTTCAAGTCCAAGCTTTTTGTCTTCACTCTAGGTAGGAGTGTTTTCTAAACTTTGTCTTCTTGAAAATGAGTTCTTTCTAGCTTTCTCTTGGGGTTTCTTTTTGAAACTTTCTTTGGTTTCCTTTTCTTGTATTTTCGGCCTCTTGGCCTTGATGAGTACATGATAGCTCAATGATGAGGACTCCTAGATAATGACTATGTGTTCATCTCAAAGGAAACTCTAGAGCTTGAGGTTTTATTTTCTTTGAGTTCCAACATTATTTTCTAACTCAAAAATGATTTTTACTCAAGAATACCTTTACTTTTCTTGCTATTATGAATTGGTTTCTTTGTTCCTTTCTTTAACATTTCGGTTACCATTTTCCTTTTTGATCTTTGAAGTTTTATTTGTTCAAAAAGTTTTGCTTTCTTTGAGCTTGATGATGATGTTCAAGAATCTCATAATTCCTTTGAGAACTTAGTTCAAGAACTCTAAAGCTCTCTTTGTAATGAGATATGTGTTGGGTTATTATGTTGTTAAAGTCTTGGATGAGCTTTAGATCACCTTAAAATGAACCTTGCATCATGTTTATTTTATGCTTTGCACATCATGTTTACTTTCTTTGCTATCACTAAGTACCAAGGTAATAAAGGAACTTGCATTATCATGTTTATATTTCAAGTTCTCACCTAAATATCAAAGATAATAATATAATGCATACCATATTTATTTTATGCTTTGCACATCATGTTTACTTTCTTTGTTATCACTAAGTATCAAGGTAATAAAGGAGCTTGCATTATCATGTTTATATTTCAAGCTATGCATTATCATGTTTATGTTTCAAGTTCTCACCTAAATATCAAAGATAATAATATAATGCATACCATATTTATTTTATGCTTTGCACATCATGTTTACTTTCTTTGCTATCACTAAGTACCAAGGTAATAAAGGAACTTGCATTATCATGTTTATATTTCAAGTTCTCACCTAAATATCAAAGATAATAATATAATGCATACCATATTTATTTTATGCTTTGCACATCATGTTTACTTTCTTTGTTATCACTAAGTATCAAGGTAATAAAGGAGCTTGCATTATCATGTTTATATTTCAAGCTATGCATTATCATGTTTATGTTTCAAGTTCTCACCTAAATATCAAAGATAATAATATAATGCATCACATATTTATTTTATGCTCTCACTTTACTTTCTAGCAAAAACTAAAACAAGTGCATGAGCATGTTTATTTTTATGTCATCACTTTAATGAACCTAGAGCTCAAAGACTTGCCCATTGTTGTCTCAACAAAGGTCTAAAAATATTTATTGCTTTTGGTCCCTATTTCGGCCCTAAGAGGCTTTGGTGTTTCCAAGTATTGAAAACTATGTTTTATAATTTTTCTAAGCTTATGTAAGTATAAGAAATATGTATAACTAAGTTTTATGAATTTAGGACCTCTTGAGATAAAAATGATTTAGCTATTACCCTCTTAAGTATTTTTATGATTATAGGTGATAAAAGTGTCCATAAATGAGTTTTGAAAGTTGAAAAAGGTTCCAAGAGAAACTAGTATTGTATGTGCTTTAGAAATTGTGTTTCATGTCTTTTATGGAGATGTTTGTTTCGGTTCTGCCTTGCTATGTTTGGCCACTGTATGAGCTGTGTTAATAATGATAAGATGCTTATGTTTGAGTAAAAATAATGTTAAGACTCATATGTGAAAGATAGGATAAGTTAAGAACTAGAAAAGAATTAATTTGAGAATTTTAGATCCCTTAATGATGGAATTTTCTGGATTCTGTCCAGCAAGGTTTAGAAATGATAATCATGATTCTAAATTATTTTAAATGTGTAGGAATGACTCATAATTGGTTTAGGGCTTAATCTTGATGCTTTAGGAACAAACTGGACTTAGAAAGAGTCATTGTTGTGACTCCTAGGTACCAGTAAAGTTGGGATTTTAAATTCTGCATCCTTGAGGTCTAGAGATGTTCTTGACCATAGTGTGAGGTGAGAAATACTTAGTTATAACCTCATAGGTTCCCAAGAGACTAGGTTTTGATGATTTATAACTTAGATTGTGAGTTAAGGACCTTAAGGGTCGATGCATAAGACATTAAGAAGTCTTGAGTTTTTATGATGCTTAATTTTATGCAAGTATGATATATGATGCATGAGCTTTATCTATATGAGTATGATGTGTTTAAAATATATGCTATGATGAGTTTGGAATATATGCTATAATCTATGTAAGAATGATGAGTTTGAAATATATGTTATGATGTTTATCTATGTGAGAATGATGTATTAGAAGAATATGCTTGATGATGCATGAACCCTAAAATGTTTTATTGATGATACGTGAGGAAATGATTATTGAGATGTTAAGTTGTGTGATTAGCTTGTGGCATGAATTTTGGTTTGAAGGAAATTCAGTTTAACGGCCGTTATGCATGCCAAATTTCTATCAAACCTAAAAGGGTTGAAAAATGTTTTAAAGTACCATATGAGTTGAAAACCCTGGGTGACACTGGTTCGACCGAACATCCCGGGATATTTTTATGTGACAAGCATTGAGTCGTACTTCTCCTGCTACGGTGAGGAGGAGGCAAATCCGTGAGGGTATGTGCAGATGCAGCCTTACCAAAGCGGACAATTACATTTGTGCACTCGAGGCCAGTAGAACGTTTCAAAGAATGAAATATGTTTATGTTACCCCCTCATTTTATCCCATATTAAATCTAGTGACGACTAGTTAGGATTGAGCTCATTCCTAGGCGATTAGGTGAGACGGAGATAGGAGGTTATGATAAAAATCGCAGGGGCGGTGTATCGGTTGGAAATAGGTGGATATGTTTTAAGAGGGTGGTTTTTGAGAAAAAGAACAAAAGAGATATGATGCTTTTAAGTCACATAAGTATGAGAAAAGTAAGAGTTGTAATATGCCCTTATGCCACTTGCATGAATCTAGATTGTTGTGATTTGTTGATTTATGTGCTCAAGTATTGCCATACATTCATGCTTAAACATGTTGCATTCATGACATCAAGATGCATACTAAAAGAAATGGACCTTGGATAAATAGTTTCATAAACCCTAATAATGAATCTCATATGCATGAACACCTTTTATAAATAAACCCAAGGTTCCTGAGGATGTGAACGATGTAACCCTAGAATAGGAGATTCCTACTGAGATTCTTTAGTAAGATTCTCACTCTTTTCTCTTCTTTTTCTCGCTTCTGTCACATCTTCAGAGACTGATGGCGACATTCGTGGTCTTCATTGACACATTCGTCCGAGAGGCGCCCCTAACGAGGAGCTCACGCTCAGTCTACACGTATGCCCACTCCTACCGCCTTGCATTCTTGGATCAGTTACACTCCATTTCCTCGGGTTCTAGTAGCAGATGTTTTAGGGGAGGCTTAGTGCACACACTCACATGTAGACTGGATAAACACCTTTTGTTTTGAGGTTATTCACTATAGGTGCACTCGGGTAGTGATGGTTTACTTTATGTTACTTTATGTTTCTCTGTTTCTATTGTACTTCCTTTCTGCTGTATTACAAGCTCTGCCCGTCCCAATGAGGGTATGACTACTTATGTATTCTAAGTTATGTTATTAATGAAACGTTTCTCTGTTGTGATGATTTATGCTCAGCTGTTATATGTTTCCATTTCTGTGTTTCTGTATGAGTGTTAAGTGTGCTTTATATTCCTATTATTCGATTAGACTAAGAACGTGGCTCTCACTTTGTTGTGTGTTTTTTTAAAAAAAAAAAAAAATTTACTCGTAATTTTCCTTTAGTATTTTAAGAAAAGGATGAGACTATGAAGTAATAGCCTAATGTTTAACCTAATGTGTTCTAGAAAGTTGGGTTAAAAATTAGGGTGTTACATTTGGCCACTGTATGAGCTGTGTTAATAATGATAAGATGCTTATGTTTGAGTAAAAATAATGTTAAGACTCATATGTGAAAGATAGGATAAGTTAGGAACTAGAAAAGAATTAATTTGAGAGTTTTAGATCCCTTAATGATGGAATTTTCTGGATTCTGTCCAGCAAGGTTTAGAAATGATAATCATGGTTCTAAATTAGTTTAAATATGTAGGAATGACTCATAATTGGTTTAGGGCTTAATCTTGATGCTTTAGGAACAAACTGGACTTAGAAAGAGTCATTGTTGTGACTCCTAGGTACCCGTAAAGTTGGGATTTTAAATCCTGCATCCTTGAGGTCTAGAGATGTTCTTGACCATAGTGTGAGGTGAGAAATACTTAGTTATAACCTCATAGGTTCCCAAGAGACTAGGTTTTGATGATTTATAACTTAGATTGTGAGTTAAGGACCTCAAGGGTCGATGCATAAGATATTAAGAAGTCTTGAGTTTTTATGATGCTTAATTTTATGCAAGTATGATATATGATACATGAGCTTTATCTATGTGAGTATGATGTGTTTAAAATATATGCTATGATGAGTTTGGAATATATGCTATAATTTATGTAAGAATGATGAGTTTGAAATATATGTTATGATGTTTATCTATGTGAGAATGATGTATTAGAAAAATGCTCTTGAGATTTGAGAGAAAAAGGAAGAACTTAGAGAAAAACTAAAAAACTAAACTTAGCAAATGAACAAAGTGTAGCAAAGGTTCATCTAGGCATGGTATTTATAGAGAAGAATAAGAGTGAATGAGTGGAGGAGAATGAATCCTCATGGAACATGAGGTGAGGCATGTGTGGAGGAGAATGAATCCTCATGGAACATGAGGTGAATGAATCCTCATGGAACACGAGGTGAGGCATGTGTGGAGGAGAATGAATCCTCATGGAACATGAGGTGAGAGAATTGCACTTTGATGACATGGCTTCAACCATAGTCTTTGGAGTGTGAAATAAAATTAAATTGTGATAAAATGGATGATGAATTTCGTGCAGGTCTGATGCAGCAAGGGAGGAGGGAGTTTTGGTCATGTAATAGTGTGTTAGTGATGTGTTTAGGGGTGTATTAGCTTAGGTGTAAGGTTAGGAGTCATTAAGCATAAGTTTAGGTGACTAAGAATGTGATTAGGAACCTTTATGACATGATTAAGGAGTACTCATACATATTTAGGAGATTTTAAATTCATTTTATGAATAAAACAATGTAGACAAAATTCCATAATTTAAGGAATTAGAGAGAAAATACTATTCAAGATTCCATGACTAGAAATCTTGAATTTAAAATAAGATTTTAAGTTGTAATTAAGCACTTTTAGGTTCTAATCAACTTTAATAAATTATTTTGACTCAAGATTAATTATGGAAATTAATTAATCTTCGATTAGAGCCTAATATTGCTTAGGTTTGCTTAATCACGCGATTAAGCGTAAAAACACGAAACTAGGGGTAAAATCGTAATTTTGCACTAATTTTGCCCGGGACCTCCATAATTAAAACTGAGGTCGTAGAATACATAAAAATGCCTTTTAAAACCATCTAGAGAAGTTTCGGGTTCATCCGGCACTTGCAAATAGGTAAAACACCTTGAGGCGTTTTGGTCATTTTGACCCGAAAACTCGAAAAACGAGATTTTCGATTCCGGAAAGGTACACAGGTCATCTAATCCCCTTCCAACATTGAGTTTGCCCTTCGAGTACTGCCAGATCGGCTTTCCTCGAATTCTGGGCCGAAAATGACCTCAGGGGCATTTCGGTCATTTTCACTCTAGCAGAAAATCGGGGCGTTACATTGAGCACATAAATCAACAAATCACAACAATCTAGATTCATGCAAGTGGCATAAGGGCATATTACAACTCTTACTTTTCTCATACTTATGTGACTTAAAAGCATCATATCTCTTTTGTTCTTTTTCTCAAAAACCACCCTCTTAAAACATATCCACCTATTTCTAACCGATACACCGCCCCGGCGATTTTTATCATAACCTCCTATCTCCGTCTCACCTAATCGCCTAGGAATGAGCTCAATCCTAACTAGTCGTCACTAGATTTAATATGGGGTAAAATGAGGGGGTAACATAAACATATTTCATTCTTTGAAACGTTCTCATCGGCCTCGAGTGCACAGCGAATTGTCCGCTTTGGTAAGGCTGCATCTGCACATACCCTCATGGATTTGCCTCCTCCTCACCGTAGCAGGAGAAGTACGTCTCAATGCTTGTCACATAAAAATATCCTAGGGGTGCTCGGCCGAACCAGTGTCACCCAGGGTTTTCAACTCATATGGTACTTTAAAACATTTTTCAACCCTTTTAGGTTTGATAGAAATTGGCAAAGATAACGGTGTTAAACCGAATTTCCTTCAAACCAAAACTCATGCCACAAGCTAATCACACAACTTAACATCTCAATAATCATTTCCTCACGTATCATCAATAAAACATTTTAGGGTTCATGCATCATCAAGCATATTCTTCTAATACATCATTCTCACATAGATAAACATCATAGCATATATTTCAAACTCATCATTCTTTCATAGATTATAGCATGTATTCCAAACTCATCATAGTATATATTTTAAACACATCATACTCACATAGATAAAGCTCATATATCATATATCATACTTGCATAAAATTAAGCATCATAAAAACTCAAGACTTCTTAATGTCTTATGCATTGACCCTTAAGGTCCTTAACTCACAATCTAAGTTATAAATCATCAAAACCTAGTCTCTTGGGAACCTATGAGGTTATAACTAAGTATTTCTCACCTCACACTATGGTCAAGAACATCTCTAGACCTCAAGGATGCAGAATTTAAAATCCCAACTTTACGGGTACCTAGGAGTCACAACAATGACTCTTTCTAAGTCCAGTTTGTTCCTAAAGCATCAAGATTAAGCCCTAAACCAATTATGAGTCATTCCTACACATTTAAACTAATTTAGAACCATGATTATCATTTCTAAACCTTGCTGGACAGAATCCAGAAAATTCCATCATTAAGGGATCTAAAACTCTCAAATTAATTCTTTTCTAGTTCCTAACTTATCCTATCTTTCACATATGAGTCTTAACATTATTTTTACTCAAACATAAGCATCTTATCATTATTAACACAGCTCATACAGTGGCCAAACATAGCAAGGCAGAACCGAAACAAACATCTCCATAAAAGACATGAAACACAATTTCTAAAGCACATACAATACTAGTTTCTCTTGGAACCTTTTTCAACTTTCAAAACTCATTTATGGACACTTTTATCACCTAAAATCATAAAAATACTTAAGAGGGTAATAGCTAAATCATTTTTATCTCAAGAGGTCCTAAATTCACAAAACTTAGTTCTACATATTTCTTATACTTACATAAGCTTAGAAAAATTATAAAACATAGTTTTCAATACTTGGAAACACCAAAGCCTCTTAGGGCCGAAATAGGGACCAAAAGCAATAAATATTTTTAGACCTTTGTTGAGACAACAATGGGCAAGTCTTTGAGCTCTAGGTTCATTAAAGTGATGACATAAAAATAAACATGCTCATGCACTTGTTTTAGTTTTTGCTAGAAAGTAAAGTGAGAGCATAAAATAAATATGTGATGCATTATATTATTATCTTTGATATTTAGGTGAGAACTTGAAACATAAACATGATAATGCATAGCTTGAAATATAAACATGATAATGCAAGCTCCTTTATTACCTTGGTACTTAGTGATAACAAAGAAAGTAAACATGATGTGCAAAGCATAAAATAAATATGGTATGCATTATATTATTATCTTTGATATTTAGGTGAGAACTTGAAATATAAACATGATAATGCAAGTTCCTTTATTACCTTGGTACTTAGTGATAGCAAAGAAAGTAAACATGATGTGCAAAGCATAAAATAAACATGATGCAAGGTTCATTTTAAGGTGATCTAAAGCTCATCCAAGACTTTAACAACATGATAACCCAACACATATCTCATTACAAAGAGAGCTTTAGAGTTCTTGAACCAAGTTCTCAAAGGAATTATGAGGTTCTTGAACATCATCATCAAGCTCAAAGAAAGCAAAACTTTTTGAACAAATAAAACTTCAAAGATCAAAAAGGAAAATGGTAACCGAAATGTTAAAGAAAGGAACAAAGAAACCGAAATCATAATAGCAAGAAAAGTAAAGGTATTCTTGAGTAGAAATCATTTTTGAGTTAGAAAATAAAGTTGGAACTCAAAGAAAATAAAACCTCAAGCTCTAGAGTTTCCTTTGAGATGAACACATAGTCATTATCTAGGAGTCCTCATCATTGAGCTATCATGTACTCATCAAGGCCAAGAGGCCGAAAATACAAGAAAGGGAAACCAAAGAAAGTTTCAAAAAGAAAACCCAAGAGAAAGCTAGAAAGAATTCATTTTCAAGAAGACAAAGTTTAGAAAACACTCCTACCTAGAGTGAAGACAAAAAGCTTGGACTTGAAGATGAAAATGATACGAGCAACACCTCCTAAGATGGTGATGATGATTCGGCCTTGATGAAAGAAAAAGGAAGGAAACGTGTTCTTAGTGAGCTTGTGTTTGAGAATGGAAGTTTAGGTGTTTGTATGATGATCCAAGGTGGTGGGGTGGTGTTTCAAGGTTGTGTGATGATGTTTCAAAAGGAAAAAGAAGAAGATGAAGAAGAAGAATGCTCTTGAGATTTGAGAGAAAAAGGAAGAACTTAGAGAAAAACTTAAAAACTAAACTTAGCAAATGAACAAAGTGTAGCAAAGGTTCATCTAGGCATGGTATTTATAGAGAAGAATAAGAGTGAATGAGTGGAAGAGAATGAATCCTCATGGAACATGAGGTGAGGCATGTGTGGAGGAGAATGAATCCTCATGGAACATGAGGTGAGAGAATTGCACTTTGATGACATGGCTTCAACCATAGTCTTTGGAGTGTGAAATAAAATTAAATTGTGATAAAATGGATGATGAATTTCGTGCAGGTCTAATGCAGCAAGGGAGGAGGGAGTTTTGGTCATGTAATAGTGTGTTAGTGATGTGTTTAGGGGTGTATTAGCTTAGGTGTAAGGTTAGGAGTCATTAAGCATAAGTTTAGGTGACTAAGAATGTGATTAGGAACCTTTATGACATGATTAAGGAGTACTCATACATATTTAGGAGATTTTAAATTCATTTTATGAATAAAACAATGTAGACAAAATTCCATAATTTAAGGAATTGGAGAGAAAACACTATTCAAGATTCCATGACTAGAAATCTTGAATTTAAAATAAGATTTTAAGTTGTAATTAAGCACTTTTATATTCTAATCAACTTTAATAAATTATTTTGACTCAAAATTAATTATGGAAATTAATTAATCTTCGATTAGAGCCTAATATTGCTTAGGTTTGCTTAATCACGATTAAGCGTAAAAACTGAAACTAGGGTAAAATCGTAATTTTGCACTAATTTTGCGCGGGACCTCCATAATTAAAACTGAGGTCGTAGAATACATAAATACACCTTTTAAAACCATCTGGAGAAGTTTGGGTTCATTCAGGCACTTGCAAATAGGTAAAACACCTTGAGGCGTTTTGGTCATTTTGACAGAAAACTTCAAAACGAGATTTTCGATTCGGAAAGGTACACAGGTCATCTAATCCCCTTTCAACATTGAGTTTGCCCTTGAGTCTTGGCGGATCGGCTTTCCTCGGTGCGGGCGAAAATGACCTTAGGGGCAGTTCGGTCATTTTCACTCTAGCAGAAAATCGGGGCGTTAGATTACTCCCCTCCTTAAAAAGAATTTAGTCCTCGAAATTGCTACCTTAGAAAAAGCTCTGGATACTTCGTCCTCATTTCGACTCCGGCTCCCATGTATACTCTTTCTGTCTTGTCTCGTCCCCACGCCACTTTCATAGAAGGAACAGGACTTGTTCCTTAACCGCTGACCAGTGATCCACGATCCTCGTAGTAGGGACATTGAAAGTGAGGTCCTCTCTTAACTGTACATGCTCTGGTTCTAGGACATGACTAGGTCGGACTCATATTTACATGGCGAGAGACGTGAAAGACATCATGAAGATTTGACAGATTGGGTGGCAAGGCTATTTTGTAGGCTACAGATCCGATTCTCTGAAGAATTTCAAAAGGGCCGAAATCGGGGACTCAACTTTTTGACTTTCATGGGTCTTCCTATTCTGTAGTGGGAGTGATTCTTAGAAATACATGTTCTCCTTCTTGGAACTCCAAGGGCTTACGCCTTTTGTCCGCATAGCTCTTTTGCCGACTTTGAGCGGTTAGGATTCTATCCTTAATCCTTTTGATTTGCTCCGTCGTTTCCCTCACTATATCAGGTCCTAAGACACTTTGTTCTCCGGGTTCATACCAACACAAGGGTGATTGGCACTTTCTTCCATACAATGCCCGTGACGGTGCCATATCGATACTTGCGTGATAACTGTTGTTATACGCAAATTCGATTAATGGCATGTACTTATCCCAACTTCCTTTCTGGTCTAAGACACAGGCTCTCAGCATATCCTCCAGGGTTTGGATGGTTCTTTCCGATTGGCCATCCGTCTGAGGGTGGTAGCGATGCTCAAGCGACTTTGAACCAAATGCCTTTTGAAAGGCTCCCCAAAAACGTGACGTAAACCGCAGATCTCTATCCGAGATTATCGTCGACGGCACTCCATGCAACCTTACTATCTCTTGGATGTAAAGCTGAGCCAATTTATCCAATGAGTACGTGACTCGAATAGGTAGAAAGTGAGCCGACTTGGTCAGTCGATCCACTATCACCCATACAACATCATGGCTGACTTGGGTCTTTGGCAATCCTGTCATGAAGTCCATCGATATACTCTCCCACTTCCACTCAGGGATTGACAGGGGTTGCAACATGCCAGAAGGTTTTTGGTGTTCGATCTTAACCTTTTGGCAGACCAAACACTTACTTACCCAGGCGACCACATCCTTCTTTAGTCCTGCCACCAAAACATCCTCTTTAAGTCTTGATACATCTTGGTAGCACCAGGATGAATGGCAAAGTGACTCTTATGAGCCTCCTCCAAGATTTTCTCTGAGGTCGCCATCTTGGGGCACGCAGATTCGCCTCAAACCTCCACAACCAGTCTGGGCCTTGCTCAAAACCCTTCAATTTACCGGCCTTAACTGCCTCTATTGTCTCCATAAAGTCCTCATTTTCTCTTTGGGCAAGCATGATCCTTTGCTTAAACCCACTGGTCACCGTGAGATGACTCATCACGATGCCATTCTCAGTCACATACATCCCTGCATTCATATTCCTAAACTGTTCTATTAACCCAACTTCATTAACCATCATACTTGACAAACATAACGATTTTCGACTTAAGGCGTCGGCGACTACATTAGCCTTGCCGGGGTGGTAACTTAAGCCGAAATCATAGTCCTTGAGGAATTCCATCCATCTCCTCTGCCTCATGTTTAACTCCTTTTGATCAAAGAGATGCTTGAGACTCTTATGATCGGAGAACACTTCAAACCTTACACCATACAAATGGTGTCTCCACATCTTGAGGGCAAACACGATGGCTGCTAACTCTAGGTCATGGGTGGGGTAGGTTACCTCGTGGGGCTTGAGTTGTCTGGATGCATAGGCTACCACTTGCCTATTCTGCATCAACACACAACCTAAACCCTTGCCAGAAGCATCACAATATACCTCAAAGGGTACATTGGGGTCGGGTAAAACCAAAACCGGGGTTGAGGTGAGCTTTTCCTTAAGCTCTAGGAAACTCTTTTCACATTCGGTGTTCCACTCAAACGGAGTATTCTTCCTAGTGAGCTTGGTTATGGGTAGGGCTAACTGGGAAAATCCTTTGATAAACCTACGGTAATAACCAGCTAAACCCAAAAGCTTCTAATCTCGATTCTGAGAGGTTGGTCTATCCCAATTCATCACAACTTCTATCTTACTTGGGTCGACAGCTATGCCACCTTTTGACACAACATGTCCTAAGAACTTTACTTCCTCTAACCAAAATCCACACTTAGAAAGCTTTGCGTACAACTTCTTCACTTTTAGTACCTCTAAAACCAGCCTCAAATGACGCTCATGCTCCTCGTGGGTTTTCGAATAGATGAGAATATCATCTATGAACACAACCAGCAATTGATCTAAATAGGGTCGAAAGATCCTATTCATGTAATCCATAAAATCTGGGAGCATTCGTCAAACCGAAAGACATCACATTGAACTCAAAGTGTCCATACCGAGTTCGAAAGGCGGGTTTAGGAATGTCCGAATCTCTAACCCTAATCTGATGGTAACAGGACCTCAAGTCGATCTTAGAAAACACTCCTGCTCCTTTCAACTGGTCCATAAGATCATCAATCCTAGGCAATGGGTACTTATTCTTTATGGTCACTTGGTTCAACTGCCTATAATCTATACACATCCTCATACTTCCATCCTTCTTCTTCACAAATAAGACCGGAGCGCCCCAAGGTGAAGCACTCGGCCTTATAAAACTTTTCTCCAACAGTTCCTCCAACTGGGTTTTTAGTTCTGCTAGCTCCATGGGTGACATCCTATATGGGGCAATAGAGATTGGTCCTGTTCAGGAACCAATTCTATGGAGAACTCAACTTCTCTTCGGGAGGGAATCGGGTATCTCATCAGGGAATACTTGAGATAGTCTCTCACCACAGTATCTCACCTAGGTTTTGCTCAAAGTCTACATCGCATGGCGGCTAGGAGAACATATCCCCTCGTTTTCTCCCCCCTACATAAGACCACTACTGAGTTTAGGTACAACCTAATGGGTCGAGTGATGTTTTCGGGAGGAGAAGGAAAAACTTCGGTTTGGGTTCCACAGTCTAGTAACACCTTTGTTGGCGTGAAGCCAATCCATGCCTAAGATAATTCCTATGTCTTTCAAGGGTAAACAAATTAAATCTATGTTAAAGGACCTATTTTCTACAACAAGATGACAGTTTAAACAACAATGACAAGTATTAATAGGACGATTGGTAGGAGTAGAAACAATAAGATCAAAAGGAAGTTTAGAGACTCTCGATTTAAGGACTCGACACTAGAAAGTGATATAAAAGAATGAGTAGCACTGAGTCATATAGTGCAGTTAAGGGTTTACCATTTACTTTGCACATACCTTGAATGAGATCGTTGGATTTCTCGGGCGTCTTAGCGTTGAGGGTGAAGACTCTTCCTTGGTGTTGTGGTCGGGGTTACGGTTGGTGTCCCTCTGCTAGTGCAGTCCTTCGCATAGTGGCCAGGCTTGCCACACCGAAACAGCGTTCGACCAGGCTAGGCATGGGCGGTTCCGTGATTCTTCCCGCACTTGGGACGGACATCCATAGGTGCGGCTCGGGGTAAGCAGCGGGGTTCCTTGTGGCGCCTTGTTCTTGGGCCCGCTGGACCCTCCTTGGTTAAACCGAGGACCGCCCGGCCCTCGTTGTTGGTTGTTGTTGAAGTTCCTCTGACCGTTATGTTGAAAAGATGGTCGTGCTTGAGGTCTAGTCTCACGAGGGAATGGTGGTCGTTGTTGTTGTTGATGTGTTGGTTGTTGCCTGGCCGGTTGCTCTGGTAAGGGTTGTAGTGGTTCCTTGATCGACGTGGCTTGAACCTTGGGGCTTGAGGTCCTAGCCCCTTGGCTCGTTCGCCCTTGAAGCATTGATCTTCTTAGGCCTTCTTCCATGATGCGACACTTGTTGACTAGGGTTGGAAAGTCCCTAATCTCCATGTGTGCTCTGCGTAATTCAACTCATGATCAACCCGCCTCGTACTTGATGCACTTCCATACTTCATCTGGATTCCCTTGAAACACTCGCGAGAACTTGATTAGCTCCTCGAACTTTGCCGTGTCTTTGGCGACGAAGACCCACCTGGGTCGGTTGCATGGTCGATGTCCTTTGCATTCCTCACGGACTCGAAAATACTTCTCGTAGAAGTAGGTCTTGAAACGATTCGATCAATGACGTTCCCAGCAGACTTCTAGCGATCTTGGTGTCTTAGGTCCACGAGAACTTCGGCGTCAGATTTCAGCATGAAGGCAGCAAAAGTAACCTTTTGTTCCTCTGAGCAGGCAACCATGGAGTAGATCTTCTCCATATCCTTGATCCACTCGTCAGCCTTGTCGGGATCCAGGGCCCCTCTGAACACTGGTGGATTCGCCTTGCGGAACTCACCAAAGCGGGCTTGCTCGATTGCTTGAAGAGCGAGGGGAGCAGAGCGTGGCGCTTGTTGATTCATCCTTTCGAACATACGTTCCATGGCTCGGGCCATGTCACCAACAGCAGCAGTCGCATTGTCTTGATTATCTCCCATTGTAGCCCTAAATTTGTCGTCGCGGTGGCATAGGTTCCTAAACACATCAAACAGCAAAACACTGAGTTGATCAGGCCCAACATTCCATGTGAAATGAGCTAGTTACCATGGCACACGCAAAGAACAAATGGTCATGTATGCCTATCCTATAGCTTATCCCTAGCAAGCTTTAACACATGACATAACTATCGTATTATGCTCATAAAGCATAGTTAGTCCAATCCTCAGGCTCCATGAGAATGGAAATGCTCTGATACCATAATGTAACACCCTAATTTTTAACTCAACTTTCTAGAACACATTAGGTTAAACATTAGGCTATTACTTCATAGTCTCATCCTTTTCTTAAAATACTAAAGGAAAATTACGAGTAAATTTTTTTTTTTTTTTCAAAACACACAACAAAGTGAGAGCCACGTTCTTAGTTTAATCGAATAATAGGAATATAAAGCATGCTTAACACTCATAGAGAAACACAGAAATGGAAACATATAACAGCTGAGCATAAATCATCACAACAAGAGAAACGTTTCATTAATAACATAACTTAGAATACATAAGTAGTCATACCCTCATTGGGACAAGCAGAGCTTGTAATACAGCAGAAAGGAAGTACAATAGAAACAGAGAAACGTAAAGTAACATAAAGTAAACCATCACTACCCGAGTGCACCTATAGTGAATAACCTCAAAACAAAAGCAGGTTTATCCAGTCTACATGTGAGTGTGTGCACTAAGCCTCCCCTAAAACATCTGCTACTAGAACCCGGGGAAATGGAGTGTAACTGATCCAAGAACGCAAGGCGGCAGGAGTGGGCATACGTGTAGACTGAGCGTGAGCTCCTCGTTAGGGGCGCCTCTCGGATGGATGTGTCAATGAAGACCACGAATGTCGCCATCAGTCTCTGAAGATGTGACTAAGCGAGAAAAAGAAGAGAAAAGAGTGAGAATCTTACTAAAGAATCTCGGTAGGAATCTCCTATTGCAGGGTTACATCGTTCACATCCTCGGGAACCTTGGGTTTATTTATAAAAGGTGTTCATGCATATGAGATTCATTATTAGGGTTTATGAAACTATTTATCCAAGGTCCATTTCTTTTAGTATGCATCTTGATGTCATGAATGCAACATGTTTAAGCATGAATGTATGGCAATACTTGAGCACATAAATCAACAAATCACAACAATCTAGATTCATGCAAGTGGCATAAGGGCATATTACAACTCTTACTTTTCTCATACTTATGTGACTTAAAAGCATCATATCTCTTTTGTTCTTTTTCTCAAAAACCACCCTCTTAAAACATATCCACCTATTTCTAACCGATACACCGCTTGGCGATTTTTATCATAACCTCCTATCTCCGTCTCACCTAATCGCCTAGGAATGAGCTCAATCCTAACTAGTCGTCACTAGATTTAATATGGGGTAAAATGAGGGGGTAACATAAACATATTTCATTCTTTGAAACGTTCTCTTGGCCTCGAGTGCACAGAATTGTCCGCTTTGGTAAGGTTGCATCTGCACATACCCTCACGAATTTGCCTCCTCCTCACCGTAGCAGGAGAAATGCGTCTCAATGCTTGTCACATAAAAATATCCTGGGGTGCTCGGTGAACCGAGTGTCACCCAGGGTTTTCAACTCATATGGTACTTTAAAACATTTTTCAACCCTTTTAGGTTTGATAGAAATTCGGCAAAGCATAGCAATTTGTTAAACCAATTTCCTTCAAACCAAAACTCATGCCACAAGCTAATCACACAACTTAACATCTCAATAATCATTTCCTCACGTATCATCAATAAAACATTTTAGGGTTCATGCATCATCAAGCATATTCTTCTAATACATCATTCTCACATAGATAAACATCATAGCATATATTTCAAACTCATCATTCTTTCATAGATTATAGCATGTATTCCAAACTCATCATAGTATATATTTTAAACACATCATACTCACATAGATAAAGCTCATGTATCATATATCATACTTGCATAAAATTAAGCATCATAAAAACTCAAGACTTCTTAATGTCTTATGCATTGACCCTTAAGGTCCTTAACTCACAATCTAAGTTATAAATCATCAAAACCTAGTCTCTTGGGAACCTATGAGGTTATAACTAAGTATTTCTCACCTCACACTATGGTCAAGAACATCTCTAGACCTCAAGGATGCAGAATTTAAAATCCCAACTTTACGGGTACCTAGGAGTCACAACAATGACTCTTTCTAAGTCCAGTTTGTTCCTAAAGCATCAAGATTAAACCCTAAACCAATTATGAGTCATTCCTACACATTTAAACTAATTTAGAACCATGATTATCATTTCTAAACCTTGCTGGACAGAATCCAGAAAATTCCATCATTAAGGGATCTAAAACTCTCAAATTAATTCTTTTCTAGTTCCTAACTTATCCTATCTTTCACATATGAGTCTTAACATTATTTTTACTCAAACATAAGCATCTTATCATTATTAACACAGCTCATACAGTGGCCAAACATAGCAAGGCAGAACCGAAACAAACATCTCCATAAAAGACATGAAACACAATTTCTAAAGCACATACAATACTAGTTTCTCTTGGAACCTTTTTCAACTTTCAAAACTCATTTATGGACACTTTTATCACCTAAAATCATAAAAATACTTAAGAGGGTAATAGCTAAATCATTTTTATCTCAAGAGGTCCTAAATTCACAAAACTTAGTTCTACATATTTCTTATACTTACATAAGCTTAGAAAAATTATAAAACATAGTTTTCAATACTTGGAAACACCAAAGCCTCTTAGGGCCGAAATAGGGACCAAAAGCAATAAATATTTTTAGACCTTTGTTGAGACAACAATGGGCAAGTCTTTGAGCTCTAGGTTCATTAAAGTGATGACATAAAAATAAACATGCTCATGCACTTGTTTTAGTTTTTGCTAGAAAGTAAAGTGAGAGCATAAAATAAATATGTGATGCATTATATTATTATCTTTGATATTTAGGTGAGAACTTTGAAACATAAACATGATAATGCATAGCTTGAAATATAAACATGATAATGCAAGCTCCTTTATTACCTTGGTACTTAGTGATAACAAAGAAAGTAAACATGATGTGCAAAGCATAAAATAAATATGGTATGCATTATATTATTATCTTTGATATTTAGGTGAGAACTTGAAATATAAACATGATAATGCAAGTTCCTTTATTACCTTGGTACTTAGTGATAGCAAAGAAAGTAAACATGATGTGCAATGCATAAAATAAACATGATGCAAGGTTCATTTTAAGGTGATCTAAAGCTCATCCAAGACTTTAACAACATGATAACCCAACACATATCTCATTATAAAGAGAGCTTTAGAGTTCTTGAACCAAGTTCTCAAAGGAATTATGAGGTTCTTGAACATCATCATCAAGCTCAAAGAAAGCAAAACTTTTTGAACAAATAAAACTTCAAAGATCAAAAAGGAAAATGGTAACCGAAATGTTAAAGAAAGGAACAAAGAAACCGAAATCATAATAGCAAGAAAAGTAAAGGTATTCTTGAGTAGAAATCATTTTTGAGTTAGAAAATAAAGTTGGAACTCAAAGAAAATAAAACCTCAAGCTCTAGAGTTTCCTTTGAGATGAACACATAGTCATTATCTAGGAGTCCTCATCATTGAGCTATCATGTACTCATCAAGGCCAAGAGGCCGAAAATACAAGAAAGGGAAACCAAAGAAAGTTTCAAAAAGAAAACCCAAGAGAAAGCTAGAAAGAATTCATTTTCAAGAAGACAAAGTTTAGAAAACACTCCTACCTAGAGTGAAGACAAAAAGCTTGGACTTGAAGATGAAAATGATATGAGCAACACCTCCTAGGATGGTGATGATGATTCGGCCTTGATGAAAGAAAAAGGAAGGAAATGTGTTCTTGGTGAGCTTGTGTTTGAGAATGGAAGTTTAGGTGTTTGTATGATGATCCAAGGTGGTGGGGTGGTGTTTCAAGGTTGTGTGATGATGTTTCAAAAGGAAAAAGAAGAAGATGAAGAAGAAGAATGCTCTTGAGATTTGAGAGAAAAAGGAAGAACTTAGAGAAAAACTTAAAAACTAAACTTAGCAAATGAACAAAGTGTAGCAAAGGTTCATCTAGGCATGGTATTTATAGAGAAGAATAAGAGTGAATGAGTGGAAGAGAATGAATCCTCATGGAACATGAGGTGAGGCATGTGTGGAGGAGAATGAATCCTCATGGAACATGAGGTGAGAGAATTGCACTTTGATGACATGGCTTCAACCATAGTCTTTGGAGTGTGAAATAAAATTAAATTGTGATAAAATGGATGATGAATTTCGTGCAGGTCTGATGCAGCAAGGGAGGAGGGAGTTTTGGTCATGTAATAGTGTGTTAGTGATGTGTTTAGGGGTGTATTAGCTTAGGTGTAAGGTTAGGAGTCATTAAGCATAAGTTTAGGTGACTAAGAATGTGATTAGGAACCTTTATGACATGATTAAGGAGTACTCATACATATTTAGGAGATTTTAAATTCATTTTATGAATAAAACAATGTAGACAAAATTCCATAATTTAAGGAATTGTAGAGAGAAAACACTATTCAAGATTCCATGACTAGAAATCTTGAATTTAAAATAAGATTTTAAGTTGTAATTAAGCACTTTTAGGTTCTAATCAACTTTAATAAATTATTTTGACTCAAGATTAATTATGGAAATTAATTAATCTTCGATTAGAGCCTAATATTGCTTAGGTTTGCTTAATCACGCGATTAAGCGTAAAAACACGAAACTAGGGGTAAAATCGTAATTCTGCACTAATTTTGCCCGGGACCTCCATAATTAAAACTGAGGTCGTAGAATACATAAAAATGCCTTTTAAAACCATCTAGAGAAGTTTTGGGTTCATCCGGCACTTGCAAATAGGTAAAACACCGCAGGGGCGTTTTGGTCATTTTGACCCGAAAACTCGAAAAACGAGATTTTCGATTCCGGAAAGGTACACAGGTCATCTAATCCCCTTCCAACATTGAGTTTGCCCTTCGAGTATTGCCAGATCGGCTTTCCTCGGTGCGGGCGAAAATGACCTCAGGGGCATTTCGGTCATTTTCACTCTAGCAGAAAATCGGGGCGTTACAGGGGCGTTACATGATGCACTATTGTAATGCTATTCATTCTTTCTTCTTCTTCCTCTTCTTCTTCTTTCATGAAAAATAAATATCCCAGCCTTTCTTTTTTACATCCTATTCATCTTATTATTTAAAGAAATTTTTATTCTTCTCAACACTTCTTTCAATACATATGGAGGATCAACACAATATTGCTAACAACTCTGCCAACGATTTAAGGCAACATGTATGTATAAAATATCTATTCATTCTTACTAAATCTTTACACAAGTTTCATGCATTGCAAATATTCTGTATTTTTACTTATTTTTTAAACTTTTTAATCATGTTACTTTTATTCCTTTCACATGTTATATCACATGTTCTATTTACTAATTGTTTAATTCTTTACTGTTCTTGACATTAGTACATGTTTTTCAACATTCATTGCCATCAAAATATGAGTTGTTAAATGGCTTTGGGGTTATGCAATGACAGCTAAAATACACTATTACTACGTGTGCAATTCATGCAGGTTGTAACATGAAACTTAACCAGCTTATGTGATTATTATTATTCTTGATCTTTTTCTTTGTGACAATGGAATTAATATTTGGATGCACATAGGCCATCATTGCTCTACCATAGCAGTTTCTAATTTGTTCAGGATTAACTCTCTTGAATAAAATCAAGAATTTTGTTCTTTGTGAAGGATCAACTTCAATTAAGCAGCTTTTGGGATTATTATTAGTGTTTTTGCTTTTTGACAATGCATGTATCATGTCTATGTCATAGCAGTTTGTAATTTCTTCAAGAGTAACTTTCTTGATGAAAATCAAGAATATTGTTCATTGTGATGGCTCAATTCCTATTATGCAGCTTTTGTTATTATCATTGGTCTTTTATCTTTGTGACAATGTAATGAATTAAATTTTCTAACACTTCTGTGATATATTGAAATGCTCTCATCACTTTCCAACATTATTTATTTTTCTATTAGGCTTTGTGACAATATTATAAAGTAAAAGTATTCAATTTTAGAGTGAGAGAATATAAACATATTAAAAAAAGGTTTAAAGAAATGTAGTGTTTTTCTTTTTTTAATTTATCTCCCAAGGCGCGCAACGTTGTGGATAGCAAGACCATTACTCGGAGAAGGATGACCCTTATTTTCCAAGTACCTACATTCCGAAAATATATTATCATTTGAAGATAACTGTCATTGATTAAAAGCAAATACATAAAAAGTCTAAAACAAAATACAAAAATGAAACATAACGTATTGTTATGTGATTATTATTACTGTTTAATTCTTTGTGATTTAAAGCAAATACTTAATAAAGGAAAAAAATGTTAGTGTTTAGCTTTTTTTTAATTTATTTAAAAATAATAAAAGTATGAAATTATTAAAAAAATAATAAATAATTGTTAATCTATTCCATACAATATATAAAAGAGATTTCCATTTATAATTACTTTTTGATATCTCCTTAATGTATTGAATTGTTTTTTCAAATCCAACAATATAATTTCTAAATAATGGATAGAATTTTAAAAAAACCAATAATTATTACTATCCACTATGACATTTACTTTTGCTTTTTAATTATAGTTTATTTAATATATATATATATACACACATATAAAATTAAAATGTATAAAAAATTAGAAAAGTGGGTTGCATGAGAAAAGTTTAATTTGCATTGTAAAATATTTTTTATAAAATCATATATTATCACATTAATAATAGTACTTAAATTTTACATCGACTATTTAAAAAGTTATGCAAATGGATGATATGATTAAATAATATTAAACTCTTAACACTATGTTTGACTATTAATATAATTTATAAATGATGGATAAAATTGAAAATAAATTAATAATTATTGTTATCCATAAAAATTTTTTTTCTGCTTCTTAATTTTAGCTTTTTTAAAAAATTTAAAAATATCTATATTAAATTAAAATGTATAAAAAAAATTAGAAAAGTAGGTTACATGAGTTAGATTGATATAAATTAATTAATTTTTTAAAAACTAATAATATAGATTAAAAATTAATTAAAATCTTAAAAATGCAAAATTGAAGGGTAAGAAGATAAAATCAATCTGTGCTACATCAATTGTATGGTGAAGTATGTAGTAGACCATGTCATACATCATAAATAAATAAATATAAAAAGTCACTGAAAGGGCATAATTTTACCTTTATGTCCCTTTCTTCCATACGCCGATCGAGTCATATCATTTTCTATTTTTTTTCTCTACGTCCACTAAGACACCACCAACAAAGCTTGAAGGAAAACTTCTAATAAAAGACATTTGTATTAACAGAAAATTTTAATTTGCATTGTAAAATATTTTTTTTTATAAAATCATATTTTTTTACTCTTTTATGTTTGATATTTGGACACGTTATGCTATATTTACATATTTATTTTTGTTTAGATAAATTTATCATATTTAATATTTAACACTAAACTATAATAATTTCCAAAAAATAAATCGATGAATTAATAATTTTCCCCATAATCCTCTCTTCATTTTCACAGCTCAACACCAATAGAGAAGGCGACTCGACGGGCACATATGAGCCTCTAGTAATAACAGAACACTGTTACAACAGCAACGACAGCAATTTTGTCAAATTGTTCCTGTTTTACGTTTATTCCTTGTCCTTCCCCCTTTTTTTTTTTTTCTGAGAGTCTGAGGAGGTTTGTTTCTCACAACAAGTACAACAACAACCTTAACCTCCTCCTTCTCTTCCTCTTCTTCTTTACCCTCTTCAAACCTCGTAACTCACGCTTTCACTAATTGGAAACCCGTGCCTCGACTCTTCGATTTGTCAAATGCTCTTAAATCCTGCAACGAGCGAAACTAATTCTCACACCTCACCGTTTTCAAAACTGGTTTTATTTTTATTTTTTTTCCTTCAAATTTTCTTTTCTTTCTACGTTGAATCTAGAAAGTGCTCATCAACTTCGCGTCTTTTAGCAATGCAGAGGTGGGGGGTGAATTTCGAGTTAGGAACGTGAATTTGAGGGGGAAAAATTGTGAAATTCCATTTTTTTTAATTTTGTTGTGTGTGTGTGTAACTAAGAAGATGATGTTATCGGCTTCGCCATCTTCTCTGACGAAGAGCTCGCTGGAAGAGATGCTTGATTCTCTTCGCCGGAGAGAGGAGGAAGAAGCGAAGCCGAAGGACTCGCCGCCGGCATTGCCGGCTCGGCCATCGTCCCGGGCCCGGCTGCCTCCGGCGCGGCGGTCGTTGCCGATTAACTTCAAGGTCGGCGATGGTAGCGGTGGCGTCGCAGCCAAGGCGGAGTGCTTGCCGAATGGATTTGATGGCAAGAGGAAGGAGAATGACTCGGGACAACGACAACACGAGAGAACAAGAAGTGGCTTTGGAAGCAAGAAGGCGAAGATGGATGTGGAGTCGCCTTACGTGGCAGCATCAGAAGAGTGCATGGCACTTCCAGCATCAACTGATTGTTTTGCTTCATCTGGGAATATCAGAGAATTGGAGGAAGATAGCATCTCTTACTCCATCAGAAAGGTAACTGGGAATTTGGCAAAAGGGAATTGTGACTTTTGGTGGTTGTTGATTCAGTTTTGTTAAGTGCTTCTTCGACCCTGGAGCGTCTTTGTTGTTCGCTTATTTGAAAGGGCGATTTGATTGAAAGATATACAAGTTATTTGCAAAATATGCTTTTTGTTGATAAGGTTTATGCTTGTTGCTGTTATCTGTTTCGAATTATGTATGAGCATCGTTTTTTATCTTTTGTTTGTTGACCACTGGAATGGATTGGGGCATTGTTCTTGGCATGTTCTCCTGTTAAATTTAACCTTTTTTTTTTTGTCGTTCCATCAGAAACTTCGTGTTTGGTGTAGACGACAAAGAGGGCAGTGGGAACTAGCAACAATACAGTCAACTATGGGAGATGAGGCATCTATTTCACTCTTGAACGGGAATGTAAGTCTCTAAGCTTTTCACGTTTCAGAGAGATAGAGTTCGATCTTGAGTATGCAAGGTAACAGGTTGCTTGTGCCGTTGAGTTGTTACTTCAGGTTATGAAAGTGACCAGATCAGAGCTCCTGCCGGCTAATCCAGACATCTTAGAGGGTGTAGATGATCTTATGAAGCTCAGCTATTTGAATGAGCCATCGGTTCTTCACAACCTTAAGTTTAGATATTCTCATGATATGATTTATGTACGTATGCCTGCTCTGGTTTTTTCTTTTACTTGACTGATCATCTATATGCTCTCGTTTGCTTGACTCCTGCCTGTGCTTTTCTACATAGACTAAAGCAGGGCCCATTTTAATTGCGCTGAATCCCATCAAACATCTCCAGATTTATGGAAATGATTATGTCTCAGCTTATAGGGAGAAATTCATTGATAGTCCTCATGTTTATGCTGTTGCTAGTGCTGCTTTCAATGAGATGATAAGAGGTAACTGAAATTTTCCTTTTCTTTCTCATCCTTTAAAATCTTTTCGGTCTACTTGGATGATATGTTTAAAAAGGTTTTCTATTTGCCTTTTGTATCTTGCAGACAAAGTAAATCAGTCCATTATCCTAAGGTCCGTACCTTAGCACATTTTGTGCTTCTGTTTCATGCACGGCACATAATATACATTTCTGAGCTCAATAGCATTTAGATATAATATCTAGACTAATTGGTCATAATCACTGTTTAATTTTTGTTTGCAGTGGTGAGAGTGGATCCGGGAAGACAGAGACAGCAAAAATTGCTATTCAATGCTTAGCTGCTCTTGGTGGCAGCAGTAGTGGCATAGAAGATAAAGTTCTCCAAACAAACACTGTACTAGAAGCTTTTGGGAATGCAAAAACATCTAGGAATGACAACTCTAGCAGATTTGTGAGTTTGTTTTTCTTTTTCAGTATAATGAGAGTTACTCCTACTATTGTTTTACAAGACTTCTATAGCTTGATATCAAGTATGTCCATAATCTTTTCCAATTTTAGTCTTCCTTTTTGGTTTTTAGGGCTATGCAGCATGTTTTGGATGATACTTGAAGGCTGAGTAGTCTAATTGAGATAATTTTAATTTGTTGCAGGGAAAGTTGATTGAAATTCATTTCAGCCCAATGGGAAAAATATGTGGGGCTAAAATTCAAACCTGTAAGCTTGTTGAATGAGTTTCTTTTCTTTTTTTTTTTTTTTTTTGGGTGACATCCAATTCTGTTGCAATTACCGAATTGACTTGTTGATGGCCTTGTGTTTGTCATGTGGCTAAACATATGATGACTCAAACAGTTCTGTTAGAAAAGGTAATTTGTGATGCCCTATTTATACGTAAGTGTAGAATTGTGAAATTTGTCTTTTGTTATTTCTGAAATAATCATGTCTACTGTGAACAGTCTAGAGTTGTTCAGCTGGGCACTGGTGAAAGGTCGTATCACATATTTTATCAACTTTGTGCTGGATCTTCATATGGTCTTAAAGGTGTATCTTCTGAGCAATCTGTCAACTTTTTTGAATATTTCTATACTCTCGTGTCACATAATCATTCCTCATGACATGTTTCCATGTATGGGTTTATTAGAAACATATTGAAATGGCAATGATCATAGTGTTAATTTTAAAAGCCAAGTGGCCCATTCTTCTGTTCATCCTGAGCAAATTGAACAAAAGAATGTGCCTATATGATAACATGACCTGTCATTTGATTTATTGTATTTAGATATTAGAAATAACATAGTTATGATATGAAAATTAACTATTGAAAATAAGTTGATTCAATCTTTTTCACCGTATAACTGTTTTTGACACTAATTTGCTTAATTGCTAGTCTTGAGACCGTATATCTTTACTGTAACGTTGAAGTATGATCATTCCACTATGATTTGTAGATCTCCTTTACAAAAACTAGAAGCAAGTCTTTTTCCAGTTTTCATTAGGTGTGGTCAGCTACATCTACCCCATAGTGTATTATCATAGATCATGCATTTAATTTGACATTTAAATCTAAATTCTTCTTGATGGTTTCACTTGAAGTTTTTCTTGGTCTCCAATGTCTAAACTATTAGTCTATCATCTGTTTGATATTACTCCTTAGGTATTGTCCTCACATGACCACTATTTATGGCATTGATTCAACACTTTTTTTTTTGGCAGTAGTGTGCTAGCCCAATTTTTTCTTTAATGTGTTCATTTGTAATCATATCTTGTCTAGTGTATAGATTATTCTAGCATAACATCTTTTTTATCTCTATTATATTGAGCTTAATCTCTTATTGGTTTTTTACCGCCCAACAACAATCAATCCCATGACAACATTGCAAGTCTTAATAGTTGTGCACTGAAATT
This sequence comes from Dalbergia cultrata, assembly GCA_031216105.1. Classification (NCBI taxonomy): domain Eukaryota; kingdom Viridiplantae; phylum Streptophyta; class Magnoliopsida; order Fabales; family Fabaceae; genus Dalbergia; species Dalbergia cultrata. Next base: position 26,335,221 of record CM062345.1, read on the forward strand.
TTCCATTAAGTTTGAGTGGCAGTTTCTATCAACAGAGCTCTTTTGCCCTTTGAATTTTATATGCTGATTTTACCTTGTATTGTGGGATACGTGTGTGCATTTATACCTTGTATTTTTTTTTGTGTGTTTTCTTCATCAACTTAATTGAATTGAATAAATTTCCTCTCATATAGAACCATTTTATTTCTCCTGCAGAGAGACTGAATCTAAGAGCAGCGAGTGAATACAAATATCTTAATCAGAGTGACTGCATTACAGTTGATGGTGTTGATGATGCTAAAAAATTTCATCAGCTTATGGTAAAATAACTAACTGTTTATTTATTCAGCATTAACCCCTTTAACTTTGTTTATGGCCTCCTAAAATCTCATGTCTTCCCTTCTGGCATCGTGTTTCCCCCAGAAAGCACTGGATACTGTTAGAATTTCCAAAGAGGATCAAGAACTCATCTTTAAGATGCTTGCTGCAATATTATGGCTGGGAAATATATCATTCAAAGTTACGGGCAGTGCTAATCAGGTTCAGGTTGTGGATGATGAAGGTAAGCTTCATAGTGTACGAGTCATGCCTATTGATGGACCACGTAAACCTTGTCCTGGTTTGTGTACGCTTGTTCACTGTCATTGAATTCTCAAAGAAAGTTGGGACCCACTTGGATTTTTTTACAATGACATGCTGTACAGAGCCAAATTATATTTTGTTTTGTATTATGTGCAAGAGCATATTGTAGCAGTTCAGTTGACTCCCTAAAATATTAACTTAAGATTATATATATGAAATTTCACTCACAGCGTAAAATTGAATTTATCTATTTTCTTTTGGCAGCTGTAACCAATGCTTCCCAGTTGATGGGTTGCAGCTCACAGGAATTAATGGCAGCATTATCTTCGCACAAAATCCAATCTGACAAGGATACTATTGCCAAAAAGTTGACACTGCAGCAGGTGTCTTTATTACTTAAACAGTTCAATTGCTCTTTTTTCTATGGATCCTACATGCTTTGTGATCAAATTTCCTTTCAATTTCTATGTTCAGGCAATTGGTACAAGAGACGCAATTGCAAAATTTATCTATGCAAGCTTGTTTGACTGGCTTATAGAACAAGTTAACAAGCCACTTGAAGTGGGTAAAAAATGTACTGGGAAATCCATAGGTATCCTTGACATGTATGGTTTTGAGTCATTCCAGGTGTGCATTGGATTAATATGTTTACTTATGCTTCAAATAATATTTTTATTTTCATATAATTTCTTGTATGTGATCTGACTGTTTCTTGTTTCTCTTCTTCAGAAAAACAGCTTTGAACAGTTGTGTATAAATTATTCCAATGAGAGGCTTCAACAGCATCTCAATCGACATCTGTTTAAGCTGGAGCAGAAGGTCAGTAACTATGTTAATTGTTAATTTGCTGAGCATTTTGATGCCTGTTGTTATGAGTTTTTTTTTTTTTTTTTCCTTCTGTACATTTATGTTTTAACAATGCTATTTAGTTAAGAAAATGTTCTCAAAGTTGTGTGGTGATATTATATTTGAGCTACAAATTGACCATTTATACTATTTTTGTTCCTGCATAATGTTATTGTCACAAGCTAAGCATGTTTTCTGCATAAGGTTTGATATGCATTACAACAATATTTTGGTTTGTGTTTTTTGTTTCAGGATTGTGAATCCGATGGCATTGAGTGGACTAAACTAGATTTTGAGGACAATCAAGAGTGCTTGGATCTATTTGAGAAGGTATAATTTAGTTTTCCGGATGTTTTGGATTAGTCCACTTTCCCTTGGAAATTGTGCCATTGTTATGGTTGAAGTTTCATACATTTCTAGACATCATGCTTTTTCTCTAAAGTAGACTTTCTACAAAAATTATTGTGTTCAGGTCCCAATTTGGATGGGTTGTGATAGAGACACAAGATATGGGAGGGTGTATGAGAGAAGGAAGAAGCAGTTAGAGGCAGTTAACAGAAAAACTGATAACTGACAGCTGTATATAGGCAGTTATTAGGGCAGGAAAGGCGGTTAAAGAGGGAAGATGAGAGAATAAAAGGAGAGATGGGTAGAAGGAGTGAGACAGAGAATCATTTTGTACCTTGAGAGAGAGTTGGAGTCTTAATTCCTCTGTTGTTACTGTAATCAATCCTAGGGTTCTTGGTGATTGCCAAGATTCACCGTTCAATCACATTTCCCCATTCAGTCCTAGATACTAGATCTATCAGGTTGACATTATTGTCTATGATTAGTGAAATTATGTAATTGTAAGTTGTTGCAAAATTTGCAGAAACCTCTTGGTCTACTCTCTTTGTTGGATGAGGAATCAAATTTGCCCAAGTCTTCTGATCTAACATTAGCAATCAAACTTAAGCAGCACCTAGACACAAATCCTTGCTTCAAAGGGGAAAACGGAAGAGCTTTCAATGTTCATCACTATGCAGGGGAGGTTAGTTGCCTGCTCATTATTTAGGGTGCTTCAGAAGTTAATTGTTACAGAACTTACTCTATTGTATTTTTAAATTTGAATTAATCCTTCAGTTTACTTGTTTTAGTTTTGCATTCTTTTCCACTATATTGGATATAGAGGATTATAATGTGCAAACATGCTTGATCCTTGACAGTTCTAAGATCTGTAACAGTAATTTGCTTCTTGTGTTATTTGGAGTGTAATCTTATGCACCATATGATTTGCTATGGCCGGAGTTCTGAATATGAACATTTACTTGCTCCAAAATTAGATGATGTCTTGCTCCGTACGTCCTATGATAGGACCAGTAACTATGATCGAACAGTGGTGGTATTATTGATAGAGGGAACTGAGCAATGTGCCAAGAACCCTGGAAACGGTTACAGCAAAACAGAGGAATTAGAGTTCCTCTACCAATTTCAACTAACAAAATGATCATTTACACCCATTCAACTACTCTATCCTCTCTTATATACCTCTAATGATGCCTTTTCCCGCCTAAAATCTCTGCCTAACTGTCACTTTATTAACAACCTGACAGTTATTTAGTTATTCCCCTTGACTTTCCTCTTATACACTCTTCCAAACCTTCCGCCTCTATCACTACCCCCCCTGGAAAATCACCTTGTCCTCAAGGTGAGCCTCAGGAAATTGTTCTTGCATCTGCTGCAATTCTTCCCAGGTACTGTCATGTGGTGGCAGTTGCTTCCACTTGATTAGTACTTCAGTAGTACCTCCTGGAGTGCATCTAGACTGTAATACTTCTTCCGGTTCAGTTTCCAAAATTCCTTCTTCTGATAACCCTTTTGGCAATTCAGCTAGTTGAGTCTGTGGTGGAAGAGCTTTCTTCAGGCGGCTAACATGGAAAACTGGATGGAGTTTGCAGCCAGCTGGTAGGGCCAGTCGATAGGCAACATGTCCAATCCTTTCCAATACTAGAAATGGACCATAGAATCTCGGGCTCAGCTTCTCATTAAGTTTTTTGGCTAGTGACTTCATGCGGTAAGGCTGCAACTTAAGGAATGCCCAGTCACCCACCTCGAACTCTACCTCTCTTCTATGTTTATCTGCATAGAGTTTCATCCTCTGCTGTGCTAAATCCAAGTTGGATTTAAGGTCAGTAAGAAGTTCATCTCTTGAAGCTATAAGGCTTGCACTTCAGCCACCTTGGAGGGGTAAGTCTCCCCTCGGAATAGAATTGGTGGGGTTCTGCCATACAAGGCCTGGAAGGGTGAAACCTTCATGGATGCATTGAAGGTGGTCTTGAACCAATATTCAGCCCATGCTAAGCAATCAATCCATTGCTTGGGTTTGGTTCCAGCAAAGTAGCGCAAATATGTCTCCAAACAGCGGTTGATCACCTCCGTTTGGCCATCCGTTTGCGGATGATATGAAGTACTATACTTCAGTTTGGTGCCAGATGAGCAGAATAATTCTGACCAGAATTTGCTGAGGAAAATAGGGTCTCTGTCTAAAATTATGACAGATGGAAACCCGTGTAGACGAACTATCTCCTTAACAAATACTTGTGCTACATCTTTTGCTGTGTATGGATGTGAGAGAGGAAGGAAATGGGCAAATTTTGTAAGGCGATCAACTACTACCATGATTGAATCTTTCCCTTTGGCCTTAGGTAGTCCATTAATAAAGTCCATAGAAATTTCAGACCATACCTGAGTTGGTGCTGGTATGGGTTGAAGCAATCCAGCTGGTGATAATGCTTCATATTTGCTGGTTTGGCAAGTTTGGCAGTTAGCCACATAGGATTTCACCTGTTGACGCATGCCTCTCCAATACACTGCTGCTGCCATTCTCTTGTAGGTTCTGAAAAAACCAGAGTGGCCCCCTGAAGGAGAGTCGTGGAATTCTGCCAGCAAAATAGGTATCTGTGAGGAATTCTTAGGAATAACCACGCAACCCTTGTAAAACAAGCGCCCCTGATGCAGAGTATAGCCTGGAAAGTCCTTCCCCCCTTGAGCTATGTTGCGGATTATGCGCTGGAGGCTTTCATCTTCTGCTGCCTCTGCCGCAATGGTGTCCCACATGCTGGTTTGAACCATGGAGATTGCCTGAAATAGCATTTGTCTAGACAATGCATTTGCTGCCTTGTTTTCTAAGCCAGGTCTGAATTGTATTTCAAAATCCAGGCCAAGTAGCTTTGATGTCCACTTCACTTGGTCTTCACCCATTATTCTCTGTTCAGTCAGAAATTTTAGGCTCCTATGATCTGTGATGATGATGAAATGGCGGCCAAGGAGGTAATGTCGCCATTTTTGGACAGCAAGGACAATTGCCATAGGCTCACTTCTGTTGGGCTTTGGCTGATAAAGCTTTGCTGAGATAAGCTATTGGTCTGCTTTCTTGTGATAGTACTGCTCCCAGACCATGACTAGAGGCATCAGTTTCTAAGACAAAGGGCTGTGAGAAGTTGGGTACTGCTAGCACAGGTAACTCTTCCATAGCTTGTTTAAGGGTGTCAAATGCTTGTTGGGCAGCGGGGGACCATAGAAAAGCATCTTTTTTGGTCAGATCAGTGAGTGGCTTAGCAAGGATTCCATAATTTTTTACAAATCTTCTGTAGTATCCGGTTAATCCTAAGAAGCCTCGGAGAGCTTTCAGGTCTTTAGGCACCGGCCATTGACGCATTGCTTCTGTTTTGCGAGGATCAGCTGCTACTCCCTTCGTAGAAACAATGTGGCCTAAGTATTCCACTTCTAACACTCCAAAATTACACTTCTTCTTATTCAGGATTAGTTTGTGCTGTAGCAGTACCTCAAAGACAGCTCTAAGGTGATTGGCATGAGATTCTTCATCCTTACTATACACCAATATGTCATCAAAAAATACCAATACAAACCTCCTTAGGAATGGTCTTAGGATGTCATTCATCAATGCTTGAAAAGTAGATGGTGTGTTAGTCAACCCGAATGGCATTACAAGAAATTCGTAATGCCCTTCGTGCGTTCTAAACGCTGTCTTCCCGATGTCACTCTCCACCATCCTAATTTGGTGGTATCCGGATTTTAAATCAAGCTTGGAAAATATAGTGGCACCTGTTAATTCATCCAACAGTTCTTCTATGACAGGAATAGGGAATTTATCCGGAATGGTAATGCTATTGAGTGCTCTATAATCAACACAGAAACGCTAGCCGTTATCTTTCTTTTTCACCAGTAAAATAGGACTAGCAAAAGGACTTACACTTGGTCTAATTATGCCTGCTGCTAACATTTCTTGGACCAGCTTTTCAATCTCATTCTTCTGGTAATAGGGGTATCTATATGGCCTCAGATTGGGTATGGTTGCACCTTCTTTTAAAACTATTGCATGATCATGGCTGCGTGATGGTGGTAGATCTGTTAGTGGCTCAAACACCTCTGAATTGTCTTCCAGAACCTGTTGCACTAGCGATGGGATCACTGTGGTCTGTGCTAGTTGAGAGACCACCGGCCACAGTTGTATCATGAACCCCTGCTTCTCCTGTGCTAATTCTTTCATGGCAGCTCTTAGTCCGTTCCCCCATAACAAAGCTCCGGTGCCCCTTGCAAAATGGTCCACTTGTCTCCTATGCGGAATGTTAACCTTGACTTCCCGAAGTTGGTCAAGGTGTCCCCTAACTTGTCCAACCACGCTAAACCCAGCACCAATTCAGAATTGTCTAGAGGAAAGATATAGAAGTCTTCCACTACCTCTAAGTTCGGAAACTGAATGGTAACCTGGTTACACCTGCCTTGTCCTTTTGTTTGTTCACCTGAGGCCACGGTCACGACAAAGGCTGCTTCGTTGACCGGTAAATTTGCTGCTTTCACCAAGGACGGGCATATGAAATTATCCGAAGCTCCTGGGTCTATGAGGACGCGCACTCTCTGACCGGAGACTTCACCCCATGCTCGTATAGATCTGGGATAAGTGTTCCCCTTCATGCTCTTGCAGGCTAGGTGTACTTGGTAAGTGGTGTTAGTGAGATCGGCTTGTGCGTGGTGCCATTGCACTTCCGGCGTTGCCTCTGGTTCTTCTTCTAAAAGCATGAGCCTGAACCCCTTGTTCTTGCAATTATGATCTCTTCGCATGTAAAACAAAGGCCTTTCAGTCGTTTTTCTCGCATCTCTTCCTCAGAGATGTATCTGAACCCCGTTCAGCCTGACACTTGTTTGTTCTTGTCAACTTCAGAATCTCCTGGATGAGAGTGTCGGTCCTTGCTGGGTCCCCCATAGCTCCCAGTGCTGGACAGGGTGTTGCTTCTGGTGGAGTTGCCCCCAAAGCCACCTTTATCTTGGAGACTACCTCTGGAGTAAGACTCTCGAGCCCAAGTTTTGCCAACAGAACTGGGCCCAATACGGTCTTTGGCCCAAGCTTTGTTTCAGACTTCCACTAACTCTGCCATGTCCATAATCTCATCAATGGTGTCAAAGTGATGTAGGTCCAATTCAGAACTCACCTCTTCTTTCAGACCATTGATGAATAGTCCATCCAGGAAGCGTCTTTCACGCACCTTCAACGTGCTCGCCAGCCGCTCCAATTGGTGGCGGTAGTCGCGCACCGAGCCTGTTTGTTTCAGCGACATCAGCGAGGTGAACGGATTGCGGGCCAGTGATGGTTGAAACCTTCGCACCACTGCTTGCCGGAAGCGTTCCCAGGAGTATTCCGTCGTGGTGGTCTCCCACCACTTGAACTATGTCAGGGCGGGACCCTCCATCGCTACCTTCGCCACGTCCAACCATTCCTCCTCTGGCACGCCGCGGATCTCAAAGTAACGATCCGCGTGATCGAGCTAGCCATGCGCGTCTTCTCCGTTGAACAACGGAAGGTCGATGCGCCTCCACGGCCCCCATCCTCCACCGCGACGATTAGCGGAGTTCTCGTCGCCGTCACTGTTTTTGCCGTTACGCGCATGCTGTGTGTGTGGTCGAAGGCGTTCCACATGATCGATGCGTGTTTCCACTTGCGCGATCCTCTCCCCAAGTTGCGCTATCGATTCCTCGAGGGCGATGTGGCGTTCTTCCGCCATGCGACGATCCTCACCGACCCTTTCCAAGAAAGCATCGAACTTTGCTTCCATCCTGGATTTGCGCACCATGCGAGTCCCAGAGATCACAAGACTACTGATACCAGTGATAGGACCAGTAACTATGATCGAACAGTGGTGGTATTATTGATAGAGGGAACTGAGCAATGTGCCAAGAACCCTGGAAACGGTTACAGCAAAACAGAGGAATTAGAGTTCCTTTAACAATTTCAACTAACAAAATGATCATTCACACCCATTCAACCACTCTATCCTCTCTTATATACCTCTAATGTTGCCTTTTCCCGCCTAAAATCTCTGCCTAACTGTCACTTTATTAACAACCTGACAGTTATTTAGTTATTCCCCTTGACTTTCCTCTCATACACTCTTCCAAACCTTCCGCCTCTATCATCCTACCTTCTACTTTATTTAAGAGGTTGTTATTTTTGTTTTTTTTTTTTTTTTGTCTTTTCCTGTAATATGATAACATCTAACACTGCATATTGGGTCCTTAAATTCATACACTAGAAACATTTTGATACAATGTGATAGGAACGTGGGGAATTGGGCCAAGCATATTGGGCCCTAATGTAATTAGTGCATCATGAGTGAGAAAAAGAAGGTGTGGAAGCATGAAATGTGCTGTGAAGTGAGTGTAATAGAATGTGCATATGTGAGGGAGTGACATGTAGGTGCATGTGTGGGAGTGAGCACTCTTTATAGGAAAGGAATTGGGGATGGTGAGCCAGGCAAAATATTGGTTAGGCATTTCGGACAATTGAGCTACTATAGTGCTCAAGGTCTTTCTCTCATTTTCTGCAAGATTTATACTTTTCTTCTCTCTCAAGAGTGTTAATAATATATTACACTTCTTTATTTCTTTGGTTTCTTTTTGTGGGTTCTATCAATGGTATTAGAGCTTCGATCTAGGGAGCTGTGAGGGTCTACTGTTGAGGCTGCACTAGAGACTAGGATGGAGAGATTGGAGAGGAAACTGGTTGAGGTCAAGTGGCTGTTGAGAGGACAACATCATCCTCGAACCATGGGGGAATCTCCGTAGCGGAGAGAGTGCTGTGGGATTGAGGTGGAGGATTGCTAGGACCAGGGATTCAGAAGGGCAACGAAGGAGAGTCGTAGTTTCTCTTCTTGCCACAGGGATGATTCTTCGAGACGCAAGGAAGGTTTCTCTTGGGGTAGTAGACCGCCAGACTCATCCGGGAACCGTAGGCTGCCACAACGTCACAACGGAGGGCAGGGAACTAGTAACGAAGCGCTCTACTCATTGCGGCCGAGGAAAAGGATGTAAAAAGGAAGAGGAGAGGAGAACTCTGGGTTCAAGGTCGACATCCAACACCAACCAGACTTTCCAGTGGCAGGCGGTGAAGACCAATAGGGAAACAGTGAATTGTGGCAAAGACACGGGTGTCGTCGGAGTCGCATTCAATGTCAAGGACCATGGCAAAGTTTGAGGCCAGAAAATGGCCTCGGATAGAGAAGCAAAAACTGCATATGGACGAGGAATCTTCATCGCCAAAGACGCAAGGATCAGGAGCTTCGCCGGGAACAGGGTTGCTATGCATGACGATTCAGACACCATTGCGAGATCAATCGAACCTCGAAATTGGGTCAACCTGCGCAGAGATGTCACTGGAGATGAAGGACGTCAAATGGGGTCCCTCTAGCTGCTATGCGAAGAAGAGGAGTAGAGGACAGATCCAGCACTCTTGTGGCATTTCTAACGTAATGGGCCTCTCCTATATAGATGAGGTTAATATTATTGAACTTAGAAAAATAGCTACTGACGAGGCCCAAATATATGAAGTGACCAAAATGTTCTCAAAAGACTTAAAAGTCATCTAATTGGGCCGTGGCCCAAGGATTTTTCTGTTATGTCTGTGACTACTCCCACCCACGTACTAGCTGGCACTAAGAGGGTGCTTCCTCCTAAGACTTCTTTTGTATATGAAGAAATGGTTTTTGTTAAGTCGAAGGATACTTTTGGAGGCTGTATTTTTCCTTTTGACTCAAGAGTGCATTCGAAATGCAAAGGAATTATCCACTGTAGCATGCTTGGCGGACTTCATATAAGGGGAAAAATAACCCATTTGTTATTGCATGTCATATTATGTATCCTGTGGGATAGTATCCACCATTTTTATTGGAAGTTTCTGAAAACTGTGGGGAAGATAGAGGATTCTCTGGGTTGGTTTGGGGATAAGGTGGAAGAGATTATTGGTGTCTTAATTGGAGAATTGATGGTTTTGTTGAAAGGTGGTGTCATTACTCTTGCTACTTTTTCTGATAACTTGGTGGAAGCAAAAATGTTCATGCAGAAAGCTGCTGATGTCTCACAGTTACGTATGATATATTTAAACTGTGGGCAATGGTTACCCATGTTGACCAATTTTGTTATTTATGGTATGGGTCAATGCTGGTTCTTGATTTCCTTGGAGTGTTTCTCTTCTCTCAAGAAAGCAATTCCTGTGGCTAATTGCTTATGTTGCAGTTACCCTAAATGCTGTAGAACATTTGAGAATCTTGCTTGTGATGAAGGAAGAAGCATGACAGTATCTTGTGGTTTTGAAGTAAACTTGGGTGATCTGGGCAGCGTTTTAAGGGAGGAAATACTACAATGGCAATTAGTTGTAGCTCCTGCAAAGGTGACGTCTCCATGGGTTGCATTGTTGGTTCTCTATTTAAGCTTGACAGAAGCTGCAACATTAATTAATTTCCAGAAGAACTCTTTAATGGAAGGATTAAAATCAAATGGATTGGTTGAGAAGGGGAAGCCAGCCAAAGGAGATGCAGATGCAATTCCTCCAAATGAAACATTTCTGGGTACTCCCAAGTTCATTCCCTGGAAGCTAGTGTCAGAGTTAAATGATGACAATATTCTTATAAAAATCCTCAATGAAAGGTAGGGATATGAAAATGCAAATGAGGGAGCTATGGTGGTGCTGAGACATATTGATATGTTGCAAGATGGTACTAAATTTTTGAAGGGCCAGAAGGATGATGGTGAGCTGTTTGAATTCAAAACAGATGAGAATCAACTAATTGAGGGGCTTGATAGAATAGTGCTGATGAGAATGAAGGATGGAATAGCATTGTTAGGTATTACCCGAGTATTTTGTTGATTCTAATGCACTAGTGTTTAAGTTGGGTTCTTTCTCAATTGTTAGACAGTTTTATGCTGCATATACTTACAAGCTAACAACATCAGAAGTTGTTATACTTACTGGGCAGCAAATAGCAGCAGAAATTCAGGGAACCACTACTTGTGATATCAACCAGGGAAGGGTGTGATTGTCAGCAATGATTAGGAAGCCTATTGTTTGCAGATTAGCAGCACCTATGTTGGCACTAAGAACAAGGGTCCTGAGGCATCATGTTTCAAACAATGGGATCTACGCGACCATTTCTACATTGCAAGCACACTTTCCTCCTCCTTTTTCAAGATTTGGGACGCAGGAGGAAGCCTTTGCTTTGCAAAGCATCACCTTGAGGACAAGGTGAATCTTTAGGGGGAAGTAATGATAGGAACTTGGGGATTTGGGCCAAGCATATTGGGCCCTAATGTAATTAGTGCATCATGAGTGAGAGAAAGAAGGTGTGGAAGTATGAAATGTGCTGTGAGGTGAGTGTAACAAAATATGCATATGTGAGGGGAGTGACTTGTAGTGATGTGTAGTGGGGATGGTGAGGCAGGCAGAATATTCGTTAGGCATTTGGGAGAGTTGAGCTGTTATAGTACTCAAAGCTTTTCTCTCATTTTCTGCAAGATTTATACTGTTCTTCTCTTTCAAAAGTGTTAATAACATATTACACTTCTTCATTTCTTTGGTTTCTTTCTGTGGGTTCTATCACAATGTCTTTCAGATGTTAAGCATGCAATTATGCATCTGGGCAATGTTTATAGATGGAGTTCTTACTGTTAGGTTGCATACTTCTTCCTAATTTTCTGTCTGAGCCATTAGGTAAATGTAGAATGTCTACTATGGAAGTCAGTTTTGTTTAGTTTAATTTACTAATACCTTGAGCTTTTTCAGGTTTTGTATGATACAAATGGCTTTCTAGAGAAGAACAGAGATTCACTGCCATCTGATTCCATTCAATTCCTGTCATCATGTAATTGTGAATTGCTGCCATTGTTTTCCAAAAAGTTTTACCAGTATCAGAAACAATCAAATTCCTTTGACATTGGTGCACTGGATTCACAGAAGCTGAGTGTTCTTACAAACTTAAAGGTAATCTTGTAGTTTCTTGAGCTGTTTCTACTTTCTACAAGATTTGGAAAGAAATGATTATTATGGCTTGTTACAGAAGATTTGGACATGATGTTTGTGAGATGATTATAGACAGTGAACTCTATCCCGAAAATTACATGGTTTAATAACACAGTGCATGAATTTTAGGAGTATACAAAGATATAAGTGGAATGCTATAAAATTATGGGACTTGAATCTAACTAATTTCGTACTTTTAGGATCAATTGTTCAAGTTGATGCGCCAGTTGGAGTGCACCACACCTCACTTTATTCACTGCATAAGGCCAAACACCAAGCAGCTTCCTGGCACTTATGATGAAGACCTTGTTCTACAACAGCTCAGGTGTTGTGGTGTACTTCAAGTTGTTAGAATTTCAAGGGTTGGGTATTGTGCTCGAATGACTCATCAAGAGTTTTCCACAAGGTAGCAGAGAAATCTCCTGAGTTTTAGATTATCTTGAATGATGGGTTCATTTCTGTTCCTTTATGTGACTAGGTATGGGTTTCTGCTTTCTGAGGCTCACAACTTTAAGGATCCATTGAGCACTTCAGTTGCAATTTTGCAACAATTTAATATCCCTTCTGAAATGTACCAAGTTGGCTTTACCAAACTGTATCTTCGAGCAGGGAAGGTATATGTCTATGTTTTCATTGGGGGGCTGGAGGTCCTACTTTCTCTCTTTCTATTTTTCTGTCTTCGTTTCTCACTTTGAATCATGTGGCTAGATTTATACTTACCTGTCCATACTTTGGTATTGGAGACATATTTCATGCTTCCACTTCTCAAAATTGTACTTTAAAGAGCTGTGTGTAGATTACTTGTATTGAGTTAAAAGGCAAAGAGTGAGGTCAAGGTTGCTTGATTTGTGACATAACGATTGACATGCTATGGAAAGTTTGTCAACCTTCTGTTCTACTAAATTAGTATTTTGTAATTTGTTTGCATGTGAAAATATTAAATTATATTCTGAATTTTGTATGTCTTGTTTTAGCTTGAGTTTATATGCATTCATATGTTGATTTCTCTGACTCAGTTATTCTTGTACTCTGGTTGAATTTGTAGATTGGTGCACTGGAGCTTAAGAGAAAACACGTTTTGCATGGAATACTTGGGGTTCAAAAATGCTTCCGTGGCCATCAAGCTCGGAGTTATTTCTTTGACCTTAAGAATGGAGTGGCAACGTTACAATCATGTACATCCAATATTGATATTAGCTTCATTTTAGGCAGAACTATGCACTAGTTCTAGGTGTTATGCACATATTTCTTAATCTTTATGTATATTTGTCAAGTAAAACAATTTTCAAAAGAACGTAATTGATATTGATTCGAAAAGAAACCTCCATGCACTTTGGCTTAGACTCTGCAACATCTAATTTGAAGAACTTTATACGCCAAAACTGATGGAGTACTCATCACAATTCTTATTAGTAGTTATTGTTCGTAACCTTGGTTTAGGTTTGTATCTTATTTCCTAGTTTGGTTACACCGCAGTTATTCATGGAGAAATTACAAGAAGGAAATATGGTGTTATGGTGAAGTATTCAATGACAATTCACTCTAAAAACCTTGAGGAGATCCAAGCAGTCATACTACTACAATCTGGTTAGCATGGTTCTGCCTTTTTGGCAATTTACTGTCAGCATGGATCTTCCATGTGATTTTCTTATTATACCCACTTCATTTTCATGCAGTAATTCGTGGGTGGCTGACTCGAAGGGATGCTAGTGGAATGAATAAGTTGAAGAATTATCCTGAACCTGCAAAACCTAGGCAGAAGTCACGTGTTAAGATGCCACAAGTAGAGGTATATTTCTGTTCTTATTTTCTGTGTTTTAACTTAGATAACTCCCTCTAAGTGGTTGTTTTGCAGTTGTATAACTAAACAGCGTTTTCCCGTTCTTATTGTTTCTGACTAAAACTTGGCAATTTAGAGTTTCATTCCTTAGTTCATGTAACCAAGGTTGTCAGGAGTGAGCTCCTACTTATGAACGGAAGAGGGATACAAGAATGAAGAGCATAGAAACGTAGCAGGGAACATAAGTTCCTACTAGGGTAGATAAAATATATTCATACAAATATATATATGACAGCACAATTAACATAATAATACTTCAATTGAAAATACATAAATTCATAATTAACATAGTAATTCATTCATTAGCTCTTCCCCTTGACATATTCTTTTTTTTTTCCTCAAATAATACCTAATAAAAGATAAGCAAAGATATGTGAAAGTTTTTTAATTTTTTTTTTTTAGGTTAGAAGAAGTTTTTAATCTTAATGAAACAAACAATATGCTACCAAAAAAAAGAAAAAGAAACATTAACACAAGACCATAGGGCCCACACCCAAGAGTAAAATGAAAACCCAAGAAAACCCACACAACCTAAATCACGCCCATGAGCATGACTGAAAAAATAACCCACCAGCACATGACTAAAAAGTTGAACCACACTCCACACACAAAAAAATAACCAACACACATAGTTGTCGATGGTGGATGGCAGGTTATGGAGGTGAGCCAAAAATCTGCCATGGATGGCACTACGGATATGGCGGATGCCATGGCGGACTGAAAAATATTTTTATATATATACAAAAAAAACACAAAAATATTCTGTTGAGAAACAAAGAAACAAAGAAAGAGAAAAAATCATAGGATGAATCTGTGTGTCTAAACTACACAACGGAGATAGTATATATAGGCAACGTGCAATAAATACACAATAATTACGGAGATATATTTTCCCCTAATTACAGATATTCACAGATTCTAACACTCCCGCTCAAGCTGGAGCATATAGATCATATGCACCTAGCTTGTCACATAGGTAACTTGTTCTAGGACCTCTAAATGATTTGGTTAGAATATCTGCCAGTTGGTTATTAGAATTGACGAAGCTTGTGGTGATGTCTCCAGATAGAATCTTTTCTCTGATAAAGTGACAATCAACTTCAATATGTTTGGTCCTCTTATGAAAAACTGGATTTGATGCAATGTGTAAAGCCGCTTGATTGTCACAAACAAGTGTCATGTGCTTGGTTTCCCCAAATTGAAGTTCTTTGAGGAGTTGCTTGAGCCAGATAAGCTCACATGTGATTGAGGCCATGGCACGATACTCTGCCTCAGCACTAGACCGCGCCACTACAGTTTGCTTCTTACTCTTTTAGGATGAGACTGCCTCCAATAAGTATACAATACCCAGAAGTGGAACGCCTATCAGAAGAGGATCCTGCCCAATTTGTATTAGAATACCCAACTATATCAGTATGCCCTTTATCTTCGTAAATAAGTCCCTTTCCCGGTGAAGCTTTGACATACTTCAAAATACGCATAACAGCATCCCAGTAAGCTTCACATGGTGAGTTTAGGAATTGGCTAACCACATTTACTGTGAAAGAAATGTCTGGACGATTAATGCCATCTTTGGACTGTGCTACTTCAATACCCAGGAAATATCTGAGTTTGCCAAGGTCTTTGGTCTGGAAATGCTTGCATAAGGTGATGTTTGATCTGTGCTATACCCTGAGTGTCACTCCCTGTAATGACAATGTAATCAACATACACAACTAGGTAGGTGCAACCTCTCTGAGTATGACGATAAAACATGGAGTGGTCAGCTTCACTCCGAGTCATACCAAATTGCTGAACCACAGTGAAGAACCTTCCAAACCAAGCCCGAGGAGATTGCTTCAGACCATACAATGATTTTCGAAGACGACAAACAAGTTCAGAAGACTCCCACTGAGCAACAAACCCAGGAGGTTGCTCCATATAAACCTCTTCCTCAAGATCACCATGGAGGAAGGCATTCTTAATATCCAATTGATGAGGAGGCCAAAGACGCATAGTAGCCATAGAGAGAAACAGACGAACGGAAGCCATCTTGGCAACAGGGGAGAATGTATCACCATAATCCAAACCAGAGATCTGAGTGTATCCTTTGGCTACAAGATGGGCCTTAAGACTATCAATTTGGCCATTAGGCCCCACCTTAACCGTAAAAATCCATTGACAACCAACAACAAATTTACCCGGAGGGAGAGACACCAGTTCCCAAGTACCACTATCCTGAAATGCACACATCTCAGTAATCATACCTTGTCTCCACCCAGGATGGGAGAGGGCCTCACCTGTAGTAGTAGGAATAGACATAGAAGACAAAGAAGACAGACAAGCATAATGTAAAGAAGACAGACGGTGATAACTCAAGGCAGTATAGTGAGGAGATGGGTTACGAGTGGAACGAATACCTTTACGAAGGGCATTGGGAATATCAGGCACAACCGGCAAGACCGAAGGTGACGAAGGATTAGGCATCGGAGGAGAGTCCACATCAACCGAGATAGGCTCGGAGGAAGAAGCAGGAGTAGGCAACGGCTGCTGGTTAGGTGCAATGGTTGGCGGAGGTGGGACAGGCTCGACTAGTGGGCGGGCTCGACGATGGTAGGCCTGAAGGGGGCGGGGTGCAGGTGTAAGCGTAAGCATAAGGGGTGTCGAAGGCAGAGGGATCACGGGAAGTGGGAGTTCCTCAGAAGCAGGAGAAGTGGAATGGTTAGATGGCTCAAAGAAGGGAATAGTGTCAAAAAAGGTAACATCCACGGAGACAAGATAACGACGCAGAGTGGGAGAAAAACACCGAAAACCCTTTTGAGACTGAGTGTAACCAAGAAAAACACATTTAAGTGAACGTGCAGAAAGTTTGTCAAGATCAGGAGCTAAGTTGTGAACAAAGCAAGTGGACCCAAAAACATGCGGGGGAAGGGAATGCAAGGAGTCATGGGGAAATAAGATGGAATGGGGAACTTGGTAGCCTAAGACAGAAAAGGGCATGCGATTAATTAAATAACATGCAGTTAAAACGGCATCCCCCAAAAGCGAAAAGGTACGTGATGATGAAGAAGAAGAGTACGTGTGGTTTCAATGAGATGACAATTCTTGCGCTCAGCAACCTCATTCTGTTGAGGTGTATGAGCACAGGACATCTAGTGAAGAATGCCATGATAAGCTAAAAATTGTTGAAAATTATGAGACAAATATTCTTTTGCATTATCACTACGTAAAATGCGAATAGGAACACCAAAATGAGTTTTTATTTCTTGATAAAATTTTGCAAAAATAGAAAACAACTCAAACCTCTGTTTCAATAAAAATAACCACGTACAACGAGAATAGTCATCAATAAACGTAACAAAATGACGAAATCCTAAACTAGACGCCGTACGACTAGGACCCCAAATATCTTAATGAACTAAAGTAAAGGGAGATGCAGCTCGACTACTAACACTACCTGGAAAATGACTCCGCATGTGTTTCCCAAGTTGGCACGACTCACAAGGCAAACTAGATAGGTTGGACAGGTTAGGCACCATGCGCTGCAAGTTGGCAAGGCTAAGATGACCTAACTGGGCATGGAGGGTGAGAGGATCAGTGGTGAGGGAGCAAACACTAGATGGGGAGCGAAGCCAATAGAGGCCACGACACTCGCATTCAGTGCCAATCATCCGTCCCGTGCTCCGGTCTCCGGTCTTGCAAGGAAATAGAATCTTAAGTGCATGAAATAATACACTCAAGGGTTTTAGTTAACCAAGAAATAGAGAGTAGGTTGAATGGAGAACCAGGAACATAAAGGACAGAATCAACAGACATAGAAGGAAGGGGATAGGCAGTTCCCGTCCCGTGAGACTGTGTGAGAACCATTGGCCAAAGTGACAATAGGTAAATATCCAGAAGTAGAAAGTGAAGAAAATAAAGCTTTATTACCGGAGATATGATCAGTGGTGGCGAAATCAAGAACCCAATGAGGCCGACTGAGAAAGACAAGCAAAAGAATTACCAAAGTGTGCAACAGAGGCAGTGGAACTAGAGTTCTGACATTGCTCAAACCACTTCAGGAAATCAGCATAGTTAGCTGGAGATGGTGGAGCCGGAGCAGGTGAGTCCAAGGAAATAGGAACTCCAACCTGAGCAACATTAATAGTAGGATGCAGATGAGGATGCAAAGAGTAACAGCGAGCAATGGTGTGGCCTTGTTTGTGACAGTGATCACAGTTAGGGCAGGACTTCCAAGAACGGCCACGACTGGTACTCTGTGTGACGAGTGCAAAGGTATCAACCAAGGTTGGAGGAAGGAGCAACTCGGTGATTTGGCAGGAACTCGAAGGAGAGAGGAAGGCCCCATGGAGAGAGTAGGCACAGTCGGTGATCCTAGAAGCTGATCACGAGTAGCAGAGTACTCTGGAGGTAAACCATAAAGGGGCAAGAACACAAAGAAGGAGCTACATTGCTCCAACTCCTTCTCTGGGGTATCAGTAGGAGGCAAGAGTTCGTTGAAGTCATGGAGAGTGCCATGAATCTTACCCAAATAAGAGGACATAGAACCATCAAGCTGACGAGGAGCAATGATGATACCCATGAGATCCTGACAAACACGATAGAGACGTTGAGTGTCATTTGTGAAGAAGGTCTTTGCCTGTGCCCAAACAGATTCACAAGTGACATGAGCCCGAAAGATCTGTTTGATAGAAAGGGCAATGGTGGACTTGAGAATGCTACACAGCTGGGCATCAATCTTAACCCAGCGGGGGCGCACATCCAACGGGATGTCTACAGCCTGCGTGGTGAGGTGGTCATCATAGTCCTGCCCTATCAACCAAAGTTTGATGTCTGATGCCCACGCATCATAGTTGGTGCTATCAAGTTTGTCAGTGGAAAGAGGCACACTGACATAACTAGCGAATGTGGGGGGCTCAGCCTTTGGAACACGCTTATCATCAGCCGTAAGTCACAAAGAGGCAGGGGTAGAACTAGAAATACGAAAAAGTGACGTTGTCGGAGTGCACAGATTGCAAGACCAAGGATAGATCTGGGATGAGGAGGAGAGCGCGAGTTCAGTATGAGAAAAGGCGATCGGAAAAGGGTAGGACATGCCGCCACGCTACCGGGTAGAGGGTGTGGCGGCCGAAAAACGCGTAGAAGGAAGGAGCGGCGCGTGGAGGCACATGATAGCGGATCCAGCGGCGCGGTCGATGGGGTTCGGCCACGTAGGGCAAGGCAAGGCTAGGGGTGGGGTCAGTGGTGGGAATCGTCATCGGAAAAGTCCGGCGACGGTTAGAGGCGGCGGACAGGGGTTGGTTTGACGGACAGAAAGGCCAGTGGAAGGGAAAAAGCGACAAGCCGGAAGGGAAACACGACTTTGCCGGAAAAATTTTCACTAGTGGGCAGTGGGCCCTCCTGACGGCACGGAGTAGGGTTTTTTTTCTTTCTTAGGCTCTAAATACCATGTTGAGAAACAAAGAAAGGGAGAAAATCATAGGATGAATCCGTGTCTAAACTACACAGCGGAGATAGTATATATAGGCAATGTGCAATAAATACACAATAATTACAGAGATATTTTTCTCTAATTACAGATAATTATAGATATTCACATATTCTAACATATTTCAAATATGACATAATGAAACTAACATCATATATGAAGAACAAATATATTCTTTGAAATAAATTCATCAAATGCATCACAATATCAAGAGAAGATGTAAAACAATCATGGCCAAATGCAAATCAAAGCCTTAAATGCACAATGTCATGTCATGACAAGTCATAATAGTAGGGCACTAGAAGCTAGAAACAAAAAGTAGAATCCAAATCTTAAGTTTAGACCAAAATAGAAGCCAACTAAACTCAACACTCTAACACAAATGAACATAAAGACTAACTAAAATAAATTGTTTTAGTTTCTAGTCCATATTCTCATCCCCAAGGTAATCAATGTCAATGGGTCCATCCGAGATGGTAGAAAATATAGAGGTATGTGTATTATTCACACTCTTAGACTAGAACCAGTGAGAGTCTAGCTTAGGGGAGAAGAGGAAACCAGACTAACAGTGTGCAAATTGAGAGAGGAAAGGTTCTCAGCACTAAGCAGCTGAGTCTCTCCAAGCCTAGGTCCTAATCCTTGCCTGCCCCAAACTATCCCTACACTCAGCTAATATACCATCAGCTAACAGCATTTCCCCTAGCAGCACCACACCACCCATGCCTACACCTGCTGACTCAGTAAGGTTGTTAGGCTGTACAATCATTTTCCCCATTGGTTTGTCTAAAATATCCCTAGCTCTCTCTCTTTTATACATTGTTAACTCCCTATGAGATACTTGGTCTCTTACACACCGCCATTAGCTTGATCTCTTAACGTTCTGCTAATTCACCCACCATTTCTGCCTCCTCCATGGAATTCACAGAAGTGTGACCAAAAGTTACTTCTCCCATTTCCTTTTCTTCCATTGTGTTCTCCATCTCAATCAAATTAGAGCATGAAAAATGGTGAACGATCTCGACTTAAACGTCTTAATCCTCTTCCTCCGCTTCATTGTGCATGATTTTAAAAACTCATGAACATTAGGATGCCAATCGGCCATGGAGGATCTCCTTCTTCTCCTCCACCACTAATCTTCATCACCCTCCCATACAAATAGTCGACGATGCTGGTGGTACCTGACTCTTACTAGACTTTAATTTTCTTCAGATTCTGCTCCATGTTCATCATCTGCTTCATCTTCTTCTTTGATGCTGACTCCAAGGCGGCAGCAGCTGGCATGGATTCTAGCATAGGGCTCCTAAGATTGGGAGCTCTGATACCATTTGATAGGATCATATTACCAGATAAAGAGAATGTATTTGTATTAATCACAAAGCGAAAGAAAATAAAGGGTTGCTAGATATTAAAGAGACCTAACTGCTTTCCCAAGTCCCAATTCCAATTCTCCGATGCCCTTTTGGTAGCACCCCCTACCCTTATATACTTCCACCTCTGCCCATAACAGAATCAGAAATGCACACCCCCTCCCACTAACCCTGCCAGCTAGGCAAAGTTAGTTACAAATCCCTCCCATCCCACCTTGGACACATGCCTTGCCTGTGTCACTCTCACTCTTCCTATTCTTTCAAGTGTAAAACTTAGCATAAGGTAAAACAATATCACTTAGGATAACATTATAGGGGCAAGGGTAATATTAGCATAAGTGTTTATATTTGGGGCCTAACATAAGTAAAAGGGATTTAAATGTTAATGAGTTAAACATAAGGCAAAGATGTAGTGGGACAAACATAAGGAAACTATAGTGTCATAACTCTATGGTGTCTCTTGATTCATGTAGCTGACCCAACTTAATGGGACACGGCTTAGTTGTTATTGTGTATGCAGTATTTTTCTTGACTTTATAAAATCTCCCATACGCTGACGATAAGGCACTCTCTTACTTTTTTGGTTTAGCTGGATATATCCAAAGATCAAGTTCAGAATCCACCTTCAGTGTTAGCAGAACTCCAAAGGCGAGTGGACAAGGCTGAAGCAACTGTGGAGCAAACGGAAGAGGAAAATGCTGAATTGAGAGAACAGCTAAAACAATCTCAGAGAAAATGGGTTGAATATGAGGCAAAGATGAAATCAATGGAGGAGGCATGGCAAAAACAGAGGGCATCTTTACAGGTAAGTTTCAAGTTCAGACAAGTTCCTAGGTTTTGACATGCTCATAAATGTTAATGTAACAGATGCAGTTGATTGATCTGATCAAACCAATCTATTATGATATGTTTATGAGTTCGGATTTTTGTAGAGAAAGGGATTGTAGTGTAAAAATTTAAAACCATACACTTCGTGCCGTTCCTTCCCTTCCTCTTCTCTCCAAAATCCAAACTTACAAACATACCTTTAACTTCTTTATTTAGCTGTAGTCTACTTGAACGAGTTCCTGCTGTTCCCTAGTCTGTAAACAAATACTCCCTGCATTTCCCTGGGTATCATATAGGGAAACAAATACTCCCTCCGTTTCCAAAACTTGTAATATGGAACTAAAAAACTATTCCGAATGACACTTCTTAAATATTGGAAGAAGTTTTTAATAAAAAAAAATAGTAGACCTTGGATCAGTTGTGTCAGTCATCTTAAATGAGAATTAGCAGGACGTGTTATAGCAGGCAAGTTTGATGATCTGTTTATTTTGTCATTGCTAATAAGAATGACTGTTGCTGAGAAATTATTCTGTCGTTTTTCATATCTACCATGAATTATTCGCACTAGCTACTAGGCTAGTAGCTTGCAGAATGGTTTTCAATTTGATTTGGAGTCCCTTACTTTCTGGAATATTCTAATTGCAATTTGAATGTAGACGAGTCTTGTTGCTGCTAAAAAGAACCTTACTTCTGAGAATGGCACTACTCAACCTGCAAGACGCAATGTCCTGTCGCCTCCCTACTGTGATTCTGAAGATGCTGCTTCTGTTGGATCTCAAACAACTGGCTCGAGCCCTCCGATAAAGTTTTCTAGCACTCTCTCTGTCTCTGATGCTGGTAGAGAGGCTAACGTTACTTTGACCACAGTTGGCAATCTTATGAAGGAATTTGAGCAACGAAGGCAGAACTTCGACGATGAAGTAAAAGCCCTCAATGAGGTTAAACAAGGGCAGTCTGCCAGCACGAATTCCATTGAAGAACTTCGGAAACTTAAACAAAGATTTGAGGGATGGAAGAAACAATACAGGGTTAGATTACGGGAGACAAAAGCAAAGCTTCATAAAGGGAATTCAGAAGTGGAAAAAAGTCGTAGGACATGGTGGGGGAAATTAAGAAGTTAAGCTTAGAGAGTATCATAGCATTTTGTTTTGAAACATTCTCTTCGCTGAAGTATAGAAAAAGCTGGAGATTCAGCAAAAATGGCAAAATGATCGTTGTCATAACTCTGTCCTTTAAAGAGAGCTGCTTCTATGTCTTGCTGAATACTAATCAAGTGTTATTGTACTGGTTGAAGGGAAGAATTGTACATTTATCAGTTTTGTTATATAAAGTATTATAGGTTGTGCATAGTTGTAGAATTGTATGGTTGCATAGCTTCATTGAGTAGTCTCTAGTTCATGTATATTCTCTCTTTTTTTCTCTCTGCTTCTTGTGTATTTTTTTTGGTTTTTTTTTTGGGGGGGGGGGTGTGTTTGGTTGGGGTTGAAAACAGTTACTTGTTCATGTATAATTCGTTGTTGATGTGACCTCTATATCTCAAAAATTAATTTGAGCTGTATTTGTCATAATTTCAAAAATTTAATAGATTTAGCAATGATGAAGACGATCAAATGGATGTGTAAAAAAAAAAATATGAATAGTAACTTTATTTGTCATGATAGCCAAAATCTTAGAATTGGGGTTTGAAGATGTTCGAAACCGAGAAATTTAGGATTAAGGTTAGAAATGGATATGAATAAAGATTTTATACTTTTAATTAATTTTTGGGCAATATCTAATTACTTGGGTATGGTGTTTTATCCATTTGGGAAAATTTCGATGTGCAATTTTTACACTGAAAGATAACTTAATCTTTAAATCTTTAAGATTTGGATGATATCTATCCATTCAAACCAAGTGAATGACTAAAAGTTAACAAAATCAAATCCTAACCATCCATCTTATTTTCTTTTAGAAAGAAGTTGACTTTGTATTAAATAATTATTATAACTTAATCCAAGATAATTAAAAGGCCACCAAACTTGTCCTTGAAGCCTTGCATTCTCGGCTAAGAAGGAGAAACACAACCACTATTGTTGCTTCCTCTAAAAAGCTTGGAAACTTGATTCAAAACCTTAAAATCTTAGCCTAGACTTGCTAAAACCTCAAGACCTATTTATAAAACTTGTTCTACTTATCAATACTTATCAATCTAATCGATTGAAATTTCAAATCCTCACCACTTTTCACTTTTCTATCACATACTCTATTGCGTAAGGGAGGGTTTGGTGTTGATTTGGTGACCTGGAAGTGAAAAGAGACTACTTGGAACATCCTTTGAAGTTAAGAGCCACAAATCTCCAAAAATTAGAGATTTTGAACCTCTTTTGCTTCAAATTCTTTTTTTTTTTTTTCTGTGTTAACCACTGATTTAATTTGATATTTTTAGTTTTATTGGTTGATAATATACATATGTGGATGTATTAATTTTGGTGGTGTGTTTGGATGGTGTTAGAAAACATTTTTTCGGAAAATATGTTTTGAGCTATATTGCTGTGAATCTAGGTTTTAGGTAAAAAGATTATGATTCATGATTTTTTTAAAGGATTTGTGGATGGATTCTTACTCTGAAAATTTTATATGTTAAAGTTAACATGTTAAGGTGTTTTCAATATTTTTCTTAGGTCTTGAAAATGACTTTTACTATTTTCTAAAAATATAAAACCGAGATTGTTGTTGAGTTGTCTGGACAGTCAATTCTGAAGCTCTGAGTTTGTCTAATTTTGTTACCATAGCAAATTATTGATTTTTCCTTTGAAGTTTTTAAAGAATGTTGAGGATATCTTGAAGTCCAATCCTGAATTTTTGTATGATTTGATATGGTAATTTGATAGGGTAATAAAATTGGGAACTGTGGTTGTTGGCTGTAAATAGGGGGCTTCTGACCTTCGAATTTGTCTAATTTTGTTAACATAGTTAGAGAACTCTTTTTAGTTTGAAATTTTTACAGAATCTTGAGGACACATTGAAGTGTCTTAGGTAATTTTGTAGGCTTGGAATTGGTTGTTTGATATACAAACTAATTTTTTTATATAGGTGGAAAATCTGCCATTGTGCTGGAAAATGAACAAAAGTATTGAATTGATGAGATAAGGACTTTTAATCCAAGTATGATGAGTATGAATGCATGCTATATACTTTAAAAATTGGTTTATGAGGCATGAATGAGAATCACATTATAAATGAATGCCTATAAGTGTTTTTATGCATGCATTTGGAAAAAAGAATGAATGCCTATAAGTGAATGATGCATATATGTGGTAAAAGAGAAGGTATGAACTTCAATCATGCATGTTCTGACATATAGAGAAACAGAAACAAGATTTAAGTTGAATGAGGGGAAGACAAAAAGAGAAACTTCCTTAAGTTGAATGAGGGGAAGGCAAAAAGAGGAATTTCCCTAGAGATATTATGAGTCGATAGACGTATCGGCTAAGAATAAAACTATGTGTGATTCGGAAAAGGAAAAAATGAAGTCCGATAATCACATATAGGAATGAGGTTAGTTCTGTAACATCCCCAAATTTATAACTAAGATAAATATTAATTAGCGATAGCAAAACCAAGAGAATCTGGACAAATGTTATGAAACACAACAAATAGTCTACTTAAGTATGTCTAGAGAAAAATGCAAAGAATTACGAAAATGCCATCACTTAGTGAAAATTACGAAAATGCCCTTGCTATGTAAAGGAAATTACCAAACTACCCTTGCCTTATTAAATGACAAAGATATCCTTACTCTATGAATGGAATTACAAGAATACCACTATCATTGTCTAATTACAAAAATATCCTTGTCTTAGTTAAAGAAATTACTACAACGCCATTTACACAAATCCCTAGACTTGTCTTTAGACAAGAATGAATCTAAGCCATTGGATTAAGATGATAACACAATAATTTAACCACATACATCATACACATTTCTGAATCACATACATGCACTAAAGGTTAGAAAATATCCACTAACGCATAAAACATGGAAACGTGTTTGCACAAAACATGGAAACGTGTTTGCACAAAACATGGAGCATTTTCATCCCAAAATTCAGCCAACATGTTTCCATAAATCATGCTCCAAGTGCTTTCCTTCTTCTGTTTTTTCTCTAATCTTTCCACTATAAATACTCCTCAAACTCTCTTCAATTCAAAAACTCCCTAAGTGTTCTTTCTTTCTTATTCTATCATTCTTCTTATGTTCTTCAACGACTTCTCTTGATCCTCTAAACTTCATCCAAGCACTTAAATCCTAAGTCTAAACTTTCACTAGCCCTCACAAAAGTTACAATCTTTAACTCTAGTGAGAAATATTTTCTTAAGCACTCAAATTCTAGAGCCAAGATTCAAGGAGGGTCATCCACTCCAAAGACTCTTGTTCAAAGCTTAAGGAAGAAGAGAAGGACTCTTTTTAGACCCTACACAAGAGGTAGGAGCTTCATCTTTAATTGTTCAAGCATTGTTGGCTTCTAACCTTGATAGAATGCCTCAAGTTTGAGTTATTGTCAAAAGTTTTAAATGATTATTTGAAAAATATATTTTTAGAAATATGACATGTTCTATTTTGTTATGAGTACCCTTATGATGTTATCAAACTCAAATATAACTTGAAAAGATTGTATGTGAAACCTGATTTAATAAAGGTAACTTAAGACATGAAAATGGTAGGTGCTGGAATTTCTAGTTGTTTCTGGCAGCAGGTACTTCGAAAGCTACTGTTCATAAAATATCAAGTATCTCGAAATTAAAATAATTTTACTATAAACTAGACTCATTATAGAACACTCTCCAAAAAGAATCACCCAAAACAGAATTTTCTAGCTCAAGATATAAATTTTTAAAGTAGAGCCTAAGACTGAAACTTTAAATCTGACCTTGTAGTAGTAAAATAGGTGTAACTCACTCTAGAAAAATGCAAATGGACTGATTTCAACTTTGTTGAAGAGCTAACACATATAGTAATACACCCATGTATGTTATGTATAAAGCTTTGTACCACGTAAATACAGAATGATAAATAAATTTCGGGATAGTGTACTGTGAAAGTGCAGTTTGGAAAGGTTCTAGCTAAGGAAAGACTTGGTATTTAAGCATGTCCATTGTGACCCACCTCTCTTTCCTGGGAACCCTCCTATGCATGGTTTACAGTTGATTTACACTATTCCAAAGATGTAAATGCTAAAATTTGATGAGTTAGGAATTTGGAACTACCTTTACTAAGCTGAGATAACAAGTATACAGAGAATTATAAACTTTCTTCTAAAAGATGTCAAAACTATAAATAAAAGAATCAAGTCTTGTAAAGAGAGAATTTTAAGAATTTAAGTAGAATAATAATCTTAAAGAGTTATATGAAAGTCATAATAAAAATATATAAAGAACCTATAATAATATTTTGAAGTGCATTAATGTATTAATGGAATGCTAAGAGTACAAAGAACACTAAGAGAAAAAGATAATACTAAGACATCCATTACCTCTTACGAACACTAGGAACTCAACTTGATAACTTTGGTTGGTTAATATGAATCATCTATGAAAGTGTTTACTATGACATTTACATGATATTGTCCATGTTTTATGAAGTGATTTATAGTAATGTGAATGTATGGTGATGAATTATGAAATGATGAGGATGAATGATTGATTGCCCAGATTTATTGTGATTACATGATAATATGCATACATTCATTTTCAAAAGAAATAATAAAAGTAAAGTTTGAAAAAGTAGCAATGAAAGTCTGGAAAAGTGGACTTGAGCTAAACTCACGGCTTAACCTCCTAAACCGTTGAGATCACGACAGCGGAATGAAAACCAAAAAGGTTATGGCGACGGCCATGGTATGAGCTCATTACCCTTTTAGGGTGGTCTAAGGCATTGATGCATTCATCCATGAGTAATTAAGAAATATGTTGATCACTAAACAAGTGAATGTTGAGGATGAGTAATCATGAAATGCATGCAGCTCCTAAATGATTATTGCTTATTAGTGGTTTTACGTGATATGCTTATATGTATGCTTGATGAAATCTTGAATGGATATTTACGCTAATGTTCAAGATTAGTTTAAAAGTAAGCGCACTTGACTAATCACGTTTGTGAAAGTTTGATAATTGAATCCTTACATTCACCTTTTTATAATAAACCCGAAGTGGTGGGGCGACAACGATGACACTTTTAGTACAAGTAGGAACTCCTCTTGAGAAATCATGTATTTCTCACTCCTATGTTTATTTTCCGTTGTCGTTACCGAGAGACAGGCGTGTCCACCTAAAGCAACGGTGTAGGCGAGGAAGGAGGTAGCACGTGAAGATTTCAAACCGTTCAAGTAGGAGCATTCCGAGCTTTAGTTACATTATAGTTTGTGAGAAACAATTAGTAATAGTAGAACTTATATTGTTATTTGTAATAACTTATCAGTATGATATGCCCTGTTGTGACTTATGTATTATGTGATTATATTCCAGTTTATGTGATAATAGTTCTACACTTAGTCTCTTATTCCGCTTATTTAATTAAGTGCAGAATGTAACTTGATTATTATCTATAAAAGCGCTATGTATTTCACTTCTCGTTACAGGCTTAAGTTTTCAAAAAATTAATTTATTTAAAGAAAAAAAAAACTTCCACTATTTTTCTAAGTTAATTTCAAAAGAAAATAAATGTAAGGCATAAGTGACAACTAATAGAATCCAAATGTGAACTTAAGCACAATGGGGTTCTATTAGGGTGTTACAAGTTCTGATATGCAGTCTATTTTCCTTGTGTGGTGTTATCCATTATAAATATCAATTGATATAAACTAAGTCTTTCCTATATCGGTGAAAAGAAAAAAAATGCACTGAATTAAGTTCCAACGCCACAAGAAGATCCACAGAAAAGTCCCTTTTAGTATGTAAGGGGCATGAAAAAGATTACCGTATTTATCATATGCATATGCATATTTTATTAAATTAATTGTTTAGAATGAATTACTATGATCTTGAATATTATGAAACATATGTTCTAAGTGACTGATTGTTAAAAGCTATCCACTTTCGAAAGGATCATTTTAGAACTTTAAACTGAATCTTTAATATGTATTGCATGATCACATTTTCTTGATAAATCGAAGTGGCTATGACGATTGTAAGCCCCAGAACCCTTCAGAAAGGATGAGCTTTGTTGTTTTAAATGACAACAAAGCCAATTTAAAGAAATCATTTTGAAGAATGACTAAAGCCTACCTTGAGTTTCTTGACTAAGCTTAACAGGTAAAATCCAAAGTGCATTATTAGACTTGAGCAAAAAAATAATTTCACTTTGCATGTGTAAGCATGTTATATCTCGTGAAAAGAGGATAAGCTTTGTAAGCTCCAGAGCCCTTCAAAAAGTATAAGCTTTATTGTTTTGAATGACAACAAAGCCAATTTAATGAATATATTTTGAAGAACAACTAATGGCTACCTTGAGTTTCTTGACTAAGCTTAACAGGTAAATTCCGAAGTGCATTATCGGACTTAAGCGATAATAATTTCACTTTACATGTGTAAACATGTTATATCTCGTGAAAGGAGGATAAGCTTAACTGAAGTGAATATTATATTGTGCAAAATACGCTCATATGCATCAAAGAGTGAAGCACATCAGAACAGAATCGAGAAACCAAGAAAAACAGTCTTCAGAAAGTAACATGAGACTTAAAAAAGAATGCCTAAAATGAAGATAGTATACAAAGTTGAAATCAATACGTTACTCAATCTTCAATCATCACAATCATAGATCATTTATCATCTTAAAGCCAATATTGAAGACCAAAAGACAAATAAATCAACAAGAAACTAGTAGCGCTCTTTAGGAAATTCGTTTCACAAAAAGGGAAGGAAAATTTTGAAAATTGAAATTCAAAATTAAAAGTCAAACCAGTTTTTAAATTGGCACATCATCTTGTCAGTACCTTCGATCAACCATCAATAGCTCATAGAAGGGGGAGTTCAGAAACCATGCTCAGAAAATAGAAAATAAGTTTCTGATGGACTTAAAAAACCTTAACTCATCAATAGCTTCTAAAAAAGGGTCTTGACACCGGACGAGTTACTTTTCTAGATTATGTTTCCAACATACAAGCTAATGATCAACATGTGTCACTTGGACAGCAAATCAAGGGCAACAGTCACAAAGGGAGACCTTTTATAAATAAAGATGATTGAGCTTTTTTTTAAAAAAAAAAACCAGATAACAAGATAGCCAGAATGCTGAAAAATCTTTTCCTTAACCTTTCCATGAAATCTATCTATTAGTTCCTTTGTACATTTAAATCTTCTTTCTAAGTTCCTAAATTGTTAACACATTCTTCTAAGGAAGAATTAGTAGCAAGAAGTTACTCAAGTTATCTCAGAATTATTATTCATATATACGTGTAAAGAAGCTTGAGTGCAGGATAGTTTGAGTTGAAAATCAAACACTAAATCTCTATATCCTTGATCCAGTAGAGATCGGAAGAAAAATAGCATGAAGAGGCTATGGCAAAACTACATGTTGAGTGATTGTAGGTGTTGTCTACTGTCACTGGTGAGAGCTTGAGAATGCTATTGTAAAGACTATCTAGTATTTCGTTTCCTCGGGTTAAGGAAGATTAGTGGAACTCAGTGGTGACTGAGAATTGGATGTAGGCAAGTATTGGCCGAACTAATATAAAACTATTGTCCAATATCTTCTTATCCTTCATCTCATTACTTTCAATATTTAAAGTTGCACAACATATCTCTGTTATTATTTATCATTTCAGTCTAGTTACTAAAATTGCTTAATTCAAAAAGTCACTTTCTGAATAGTTTAACCTTGTTTCTGCTGTACTTCAAGCTCCAAACTTGATAGATTTTTGTTTTAAAGTTTCAATTCCAAGAGATTTAGAAAAGAGAAGCACGATTCAACCCCCCTTTCTCTTGTAGTTCTTATCTACATACTTAAATGAAGTGAATATTATATTGTGCAAAGTACACTCATATGCATCAAGGAATGGAGCTCATGAGAACAAAATTGAGAAACCAAGAAAATAGTCTTCAGAAAGTAACATGGGACTTCAGAAAGAATGCCTAAAAAAAGGTAGTATACAAAACCTAAAATCAACGTGTTACTTAATCTTCAATCATGATAATCGTAGATCATTCATTATCTTAAAGCCAAAATCGAAGACCAGAAGATAAATGAATCAACAAGGAACTAGCAGCACTCTTCAAAAAATTTGCCTCACCAAAAGGGAGGGAAAAATTTGAAATTTGAAATTAAAAATTAAAAGTCAAACCCGTTTTTAAACTAGCACATCATTTTGTCAACACCTTCGATCAACCATCAACAGCTTATAGAAGAAGGAGTTCAGAAACTATGCTCAGAAAATAGAAATGAAGTTTCTGATGGAGTTCGAAAACCTCAACTCATCAATAGCTTCTGAAAAAGGGCTTTGACATCAGATGAGATACTTTTCTAGATTATGTTTCCAAGACACAAGCTGATGATCAACATGTGTCACTTGTACAGCAGATCAAGGGCAATGGTCACAAAGGGAGACTGGCTATAAATAGAGATGATTGAGCTTTCAAAGAGATAGACAAGAGGGCCTAAATACTGAAAAATATTTTCCTTAACCTCTCTATGAAATCTATCCGTTTGTTCCTGTAACACCCTAATAGAACCCCACTGTGCTTAAGTTTACATTTGGATTCTATCAGTTGTCACTTTTGCCTTGTATTTATTTTCTTTTGTAATTAACTTAGAAAAATAGTGGAAGTTTTTTTTTTCTTTAAATAAATTAATTTCTTGAAAACTTAAGCCTGTAACGAGAAGTGAAATACATAGTGCTTTTATAGATAATAATCAAGTTACATTGCGCACTTAATTAAATAAGCGGAATAAGAGACTAAGTGTAGAACTATTATCACATAAACTGGAATATAATCACTTAATACATAAGTCACAACAGGGCATATATCATACTGATAAGTTATTACAAATAACAATATAAGTTCTACTATTACTAATTGTTTCTCACAAACTATAATGTAACTAAAGCTCAGAATGCTCCTACTTGAACGGTTTGAAATCTTCACGTACTACCTCGTTCCTCACTCTGACTTCGTTGCTTTAGGTGGACACGTCTGTCTCAGTAGCGACAACGGAAAATAAACATAGGAGTGAGAAATACATGATTTCTCAGTAGGAGTTCCTACTTGTACTAAAAGTGTCATCGTTGTCGTCCCAGTCACTTCGGGTTTATTCTAAAAAGGTGAACAGATAAGGATTCAATTATCAAACTTTCACAAACGTGATTAGCCGAAATCTGATTACTTTTAAACTAATCTTGAACATTAGCAGAAATATCCATTCAGTATTTCATCAAGCATACATATAAGCATATCATGTAAAACCACTAATAAGCAATAATCATTTAGGAGCTGCATGCATTTCATGATTACTCATCCTCAACATTCACTTGTTTAGTGATCAACATATTTCTTAATTACTCACGGGAGGAATGCATCAATGCCTTAGACCACCCTAAAAGGGTAATGAGCTCATACCGTGGCCGTCGCCACAACCTTTTTTGGTTTCCTTTCCGTTGCCGTGATCTCAACGGTTTAGGGGGTTAACCCGTGAGTTTAGGTCAAGTCCACTTTTCCAGACTTTCATTGCTACTTTTTCAAACTTTACTTTTATTATTTCCTTTGAAAATGAATGTATGCATATCATTATGTAATCACAATAAATCATGGGCAATCAATCATTCATCTTCATCATTTCATAACTCATCACCATACATTCACTTTACTATAATTCACTTCATGAAACATGGATAATATCATGTAAATCTCATAGTAAACATTTTCATAAATGATTCATTTTAAGCAACCAAAGTTATCAAGTTGAGTTCCTAGTGTTCCTAAGAGGTAATGTGTAACACCCTAATAGAACCCCACTGTGCTTAAGTTCACATTTGGATTCTATTAGTTGTCACTTATGCCTTGTATTAATTTTCTTTTGAAATTAACTTAGAAAAATAATGGAAGTTTTTTTTTTCCTTTAAATAAATTAATTTTTTGAAAACTTAAGCCTGTAACGAGAAGTGAAATACATAGCGCTTTTATAGATAATAATCAAGTTACATTCCGCACTTAATTAAATAAGTGGAATAAAAGACTAAGTGTAGAACAATTATCACATAAACTGGAATATAATCACTTAATGCATAAGTCACAACAGGGCATATATCATACTGATAAGTTATTACAAATAACAATATAAGTTCTACTATTACTAATTGTTTCTCACAAACTATAATGTAACTAAAGCTCGGAATGCTCCTACTTGAACGGTTTGAAATCTTCACGTGCTACCTCCTTCCTCAGCTACGGCCTCGTTGCTTTAGGTGGACATGTCTGTCTCTGGTAACGACAACGGAAAATAAACATAGGAGTGAGAAATACATGATTTCTCAGTAGGAGTTCCTACTTGTACTAAAAGTGTCATCGTTGTCGTCCCAGTCACTTGGGTTTATTATAAAAGGTGAACAGGTAAGGATTCAATTATCAAACTTTCACAAACGTGATTAGCCGAAGTGCAGTTACTTTTAAACTAATCTTGAACATTAGCATAAATATTCATTCAGTATTTCATCAAGCATACATATAAGCATATCATATAAAACCACTAATAAGCAGTAATTATTTAGGAGCTGCATGCATTTCATGATTACTCATCCTCAACATTCACTTGTTTAGTGATCATCATCTTTCATTTATTTCATCAACATATTTCTTAATTACTCACGGGATGAATGCATCAATGCCTTAGACCACCCTAAAAGGGTAATGAGCTCATACCGTGGCCGTCGCCACAACCTTTTTTGGTTTCCTTTCCGTTGCCGTGATCTCAACGGTTTAGGGGGTTAAGCCGTGAGTTTAGCTCAAGTCCACTTTTCCAGACTTTCATTGCTACTTTTTCAAAATGAATGTATGCATATCATCATGTAATCACAATAAATCATGGGCAATCAATCATTCACCTTCATCATTTCATAACTCATCACCATACATTCACTTTATTATAATTCACTTCATGAAACATGGATAATATCTTGTAAATCTCATAGTAAACATTTTCATAAATGATTCATTTTAAGCAACCAAAGTTATCAAGTTGAGTTCCTAGTGTTCCTAAGAGGTAATGGATGTCTTAGTATTATCTTTTTCTTTTAGTGTTCTTTGTACTCTTAGAATTCCATTAATACATTAATGCATTTCAAAATATTATTATAGGTTCTTTATATATTCTTATTATGGTTTTCCTATAACTCTTGAAGATTATTATTCTACTTAAATTCTTAAAATTCTCTTTTTACAAGACTTGATTCTTTTATTTATAGTTTTGATTTCTTTTAGAAGAAAGTTTATAATTCTCTGTATACTTGTTATCTCAGCTTAGTAAAGGTAGTTCCAAATTCCTAACTCATCAAATTTTAGCATTTACATCTTTGGAATAGTGTAAATCCATTGTAAACCATGCATAGGAGGGTTCCCAGGAAAGAGAGTTGGGTCACAATGGACATGCTTAAATACCAAGTCTTTCCTTAGCCAGAACCTTTCCAAACTGCACTTTCACAGTACACTATCCCGAAATTTATTTCTCATTCTGTATTTACGTGGTACAAAGCTTTATACATAACATACATGGGTGTATTCCTATATGTGTTAGCTCTCCAACAAAGTTGAAATCAGTCCATTTGCATTTTTCTAGAGTGAGTTACACCTATTTTACTACTACAAGGTCAGATTTAAAGTTTCAGTCTTAGGCTCTTCTTTAAAAATTTATATCTTGAGCTAGAAACCTCCGTTTTGGGTGATTCTTTTTGGACAGTGTTCTATAATGAGTCTAGTTTATATTAAAATTATTTTAATTTCGAGATACTTGATATTTTATGAACAGTAGCTTTCCAAGTACCTGCTGCCAGAAACAACTAGAAATTCCAGCACCTACCATTTTCATGTCTTAAGTTACCTTTATTAAATCAGGTTTCACATACAATCTTTTCAAGTTATATTTGAGTTTGATAACATCATAAGGGTACTCATAACAGAATAGAACATGTCATATTTCTAAAAATATATTTTTCAAATAATCATTTAAAACTTTTGATAATAACTCAAACCTGAGGCATTCTATCAAGGTTAGAAGCCAACAATGCTTGAACAATTAAAGATGAAGCTCCTACCTCTTGTGTAGGGTCTAAAAAGGGTCATTCTCTTCTTCCTTAAGCTTTGAACAAGAGTCTTTGGAGTGGATGACCCTCCTTGAATCTTGGCTCTAGAACTTGAATGCTTAAGAAAATATTTCTCACTAGAGTTAAAGATTGTAACTCTTGTGAGGGCTAGTGAAAGTTTGGACTTAGGATTGAAGTGTTTGGATGAAGTTTAGAGGATCAAGAGAAGTTTTTGAAGAACATAAGAAGAATGATAGAATAAGAAAGAAAGAACACTTAGGGAGTTTCTGAATTGAAGAGAGTTTGAGGAGTATTTATAGTGGAAAGATTAGAGAAAAAAACAGAAGAAGGAAAGCACTTGGAGCACGATTTATGGAAACATGTTGGCTGAATTTTGGGATGAAAATGCTCCTTGCACGTTTCCATGTTTTGTGCAAACACGTTTCCATGTTTTATGCAAACATGTTGGATGAAAATGCTCCATGTTTTGTGCAAACATGTTTCCATGTTTTGTGCAAAGATGTTAGTGGATATTTTCTAACCTTTAGTGCATGTATGTGATTCAGAAATGTGTATGATGTATGTGGTTAAATTATTGTGTTATCATCTTAATCCAATGGCTTAGATTCATTCTTGTCTAAAGACAAGTCTAGGGATTTGTGTAAATGGCGTTGTAGTAATTTCTTTAACTAAGACAAGGATATTTTTGTAATTAGACAATGATAGTGGTATTCTTGTAATTCCATTCATAGAGTAAGGGTATCTTTGTCATTTAATAAGGCAAGGGTAGTTTGGTAATTTCCTTTACATAGCAAGGGCATTTTCGTAATTTCCACTAAGTGATGACATTTTCGTAATTCTTTGCATTTTTCTCTAGACATGTTTAAGTAGTCTATTTGTTGTGTTTCATAACATTTGTCCAGATTCTCTTGGTTTTGCTATCGATAATTAAGATTAATATTTATCTTAGTTATAAATTTGGGGATGTTACATAATGGATGTCTTAGTATTATCTTTTTCTCTTAGTGTTCTTTGTACTCTTAGAATTCCATTAATACATTAATGCACTTCAAAATATTATTATAGGATCTTTATATATTTTTATTATGGTTTTCATATAACTCTTGAAGATTATTATTCTACTTAAATTCTTAAAATTCTCTTTTTACAAGACTTGATTCTTTTATTTATAGTTTTGACATCTTTTAGAAGAAAGTTTATAATTCTCTGTATACTTGTTATCTCAGCTTAGTAAAGGTCGTTCCAAATTCCTAACTCATCAAATTTTAGCATTTACATCTTTGGAATAGTGTAAATCCATTGTAAACCATGCATAGGAGGGTTCCCAGGAAAGAGAGGTGGGTCACAATGGACACGCTTAAATACCAAGTCTTTCCTTAGCCAGAACCTTTCCAAACTGCACTTTCATAGTACACTATCCCGAAATTTATTTCTCATTCTGTATTTATGTGGTACAAAGCTTTATACATAACATACATGGGTGTATTCCTATATGTGTTAGCTCTCCAACAAAGTTGAAATCAGTCCATTTGCATTTTTCTAGAGTGAGTTACACCTATTTTACTACTACAAGGTCAGATTTAAAGTTTCAATCTTAGACTCTACTTTAAAAATTTATATCTTGAGCTAGAAAACTCCGTTTTGGGTGATTCTTTTTGGAGAGTGTTTTATGATGCGTCTAGTTTATGGTAAAAATATTTTTATTTCAAGATACTTCATATTTTATGAGTATTAAATTTCAGAACACCTACTACAAGAAATAGCCAAAAATCCAGCACTTACAATTTTCATGTTTTATGTCACTTATTTTAACACAAGGATCACACAACATATTTCAAGCATCATTTGAGCATGAAAGCAACATAATATCACTTTGGAAGCAGAATGGAACAAGGGGTTTCACAAAATATTTATACAATATCCCCTTGAAACATTTTTATCAACAAACATAAGCTTGATGGCATGCTAACCATGAGCAAGGTTAGATGTCATCATGGCTTACACAACCAAAGTGAGGGCTCCTACCTCTTGTGTAGGGTCTAAAAAAGGGTCCTTCTCTTTTTCCTTAAGCTTGAACAAGAGTCCTTGGAGTGGATGACCCTCCTTGAATCTTGGCTCTAGAACTTGAGTGCTTAAGAAAATATTTCTCACCAGAGTTAAAGATTGTAACTCTTGTGAGGGCTAGTGAAAGTTTGGACTTAGGATTTAAGTGTTTGGATGAAGTTTAGAGGATCAAGAGAAGTCTACGAAGAATGATAGAATAAGAAAGAAAGAACACTTAGGGAGTTTCTGAATTGAAGAGAGTTTGAGGAGTATTTATAGTGGAAAGATTAGAGAAAAAAACAGAAGAAGGAAAGCACTTGGAGCATGATTTATGGAAACATGTTGGCTGAATTTTGGGATGAAAATGCTCCTTGTTTTGTGCAAACATGTTTCCATGTTTTGTGCAAACATGTTGGATGAAAATGCTCCATGTTTTGTGCAAACATGTTTCCATGTTTTGTGCAAAGATGTTAGTGGAGATTTTCTAATCTTTAGTGCATGTATGTGATTCAGAAATGTGTATGATGTATGTGGTTAAATTATTGTGTTATCATCTTAATCCAATGGCTTAGATTCATTCTTGTCTAAAGACAAGTGTAGGGATTTGTGCAAATGGCATTGTAGTAATTTCTTTAACTAAGACAAGGATATTTTTGTAATTAGACAATGATAGTGGTATTCTTGTAATTCCATTCATAGAGTAAGGGTATTTTTATCATTTAATAAGGCAAGGGTAGTTTGGTAATTTCCTTTACATAGCAAGGGCATTTTCATAATTTCCACTAAGTGATGGCATTTTCGTAATTCTTTGCATTTTTCTCTAGACATACTTAAGTAGTCTATTTGTTGTGTTTCATAACATTTGTCCAGATTCTCTTGGTTTTGCTATCGATAATTAAGATTAATATTTATCTTAGTTATAAATTTGGGGATGTTACAGTTCCTCTGTACATTAAAATCTTGTTTCTAAGTTCTTAGAATGTTCACGTGTTCTTCTGAGAAAGAATCAGTAGAAAGAAGTCACTCAAGTTATCTTAGAATTATCATTCATATATATGTGTAAAGAAACTTGAGTGCAGAATAGTTCGAGTTGAAAATCAAACACTAAATCTCTATATCCTAGATCTAGTAGAGATCGAAAGTGAAATAGCTTGAAGATGCTTGGGCAAAACTACTTGTTGAGTGACTATAGGTGTTGTTTACTATCACTGGTGAGAGCTTGGGAAGGTTATTGTAAAAACTATCCAGTATTTCATCTCCTTGGGTTGAGGAAGATTAGTGGAACTTAGTGTTTACTAAGAACTAGATATAGGCAAGTATTGGCTGAACCAGTATAAAACTATTGTCCAGTATCTTCTTATGCTTCATCTCATTATATTTAGTATTTAAAGCTGCACAACATATCTTTGTCATTATTTATCATTTCAATCCAGTTACTCAAATCGGTTAATTCAGAAAGTCACTTTTCTGAATAGTTTAACTTTGTTTCTGCTGCACTTCAAGCTCGAAGCTTGAAATATTTTTTTTTTAGTTTCAATTCGAAGAGGTTTTGAACAGAGAAGCACGATTCGACCCCCTTTCTCGTGTAGTTTCTTATCTACAAGCGGTAATAGAGCTTGGCCTCTAAAGGGTTGAGTATTCTAACAATTGCATAGGACAAAGATTCAAAGAAAAATGGCACAAAGCATGATTCAACCCCATTCTCATGCACTTTTCTTTCTACAGAAGAAAGTAAACATGACTAGGAATATGTCTGTGTTAGAATTAGAGAAAGTAAATCCAATGATCTCGTATAGGAATGAGCTCAGAAGATTCTATGTACAAGGATCACGTATAGGAATAGACTTTGTCCTGAAAAGCAGTCTATTATCCTAGAGTGGTCAAAGCCACAATAGTTAAGAGCCAAGACAGTTAAAGTAGCAATTGTCCTAAGTAGTCCTTATGTAACACCCTCATAAGTACAACTTCATCCTTAAGTCATGACATTATACTTATGAGTTGTTACTTATAAATTAGTGGACCTTTCTTAATTATCTATAGCAAGATCGATCGAATCGGGTAGTGAGTGAATCGTGGTTCTATCAATATATATCTATTATCTTTATTATGTATAGCACATATATATATATATATATATATATATATATATATATATATATATATATATATATATATATATATATATATATGAGTAGAGTATATACAAGCCTCCACTACTAAACTGCAATTCCAATTCCCTTCATGCAGCAGCCTCCTTGTTCTCTGGATCAACCTGGAGATGACACACGGGAACACAAACACATATGGGTGAGAATTATACAATCATTAGTAGAACAACTCCCCAAATGCAAATCACAATGTCATCGTCATCGCCTAGCCACTTCAGTTTATCAAGAAAATGTGATCATGCAATACATACTAAAGATTCATTTCAATGTTCTAATATCATCCTTCCGAAGTGGGTAGCTTTTAACAATCAATCACTTGGAGCATGTATTTCATGACATTCTAGATCATAGTAATTCATTCTAGACAATAAATTTAATAACATATGCATATCCATATGATAAATGTGATAATAATTTCCATGCCCCTTACATACTAAAGGGGACTTTTTGTAACATCCCCAAATTTATAACTAAGATAAATATTAATCTTAATTATCGATAGCAAAACCAAGAGAATCTGGACAAATGTTATGAAACACAACAAATAGACTACTTAAGTATGTCTAGAGAAAAATGCAAAGAATTACGAAAATGTCATCACTTAGTGGAAATTACGAAAATGCCCTTGCTATGTAAAGGAAATTACCAAACTACCCTTGCCTTATTAAATGACAAAGATACCCTTACTCTATGAATGGAATTACAAGAATACCACTATCATTGTCTAATTACAAAAATATCCTTGTCTTAGTAAAAGAAATTACTACAATGCCATTTGCACAAATCCCTACACTTGTCTTTTAGACAAGAATGAATCTAAGCCATTGGATTAAGATGATAACACAATAATTTAACCACATACATCATACACATTTCTGAATCACATACATGCACTAAAGGTTAGAAAATCTCCACTAACATCTTTGCACAAAACATGGAAACATGTTTGCACAAAACATGGAGCATTTTCATCCAACATGTTTGCACAAAACATGGAAACATGTTTGCACAAAACAAGGAGCATTTTCATCCCAAAATTCAGCCAACATGTTTCCATAAATCATGCTCCAAGTGCTTTCCTTCTTCTGTTTTTTTTCTCTAATCTTTCCACTATAAATACTCCTCAAACTCTCTTCAATTCAGAAACTCCCTAAGTGTTCTTTCTTTCTTAGTCTATCATTCTTCTTATGTTCTTCAAAGACTTCTCTTGATCCTCTAAACTTCATCCAAACACTTAAATCCTAAGTTCAAACTTTCACTAGCCCTCACAAGAGTTACAATCTTTGACTCTAGTGAGAAATATTTTCTTAAGCACTCAAGTTCTAGAGCCAATATTCAAGGAGGGTCATCCACTCCAAAGACTCTTGTTCAAAGCTTAAGGAAGAAGAGAAGGACCCTTTTTAGACCCTTCACAAGAGGTAGGAGTTTCTTCTTTATTTGTTCAAGTATTGTTGGCTTTTAACTTTGCTCATGGATAGAATGCCTCAAACTTGAGTTATTGTCAAAAGTTTTGAATAATTATATTTTAGAAAACACAACATGTTCTATTCTGCTATGAGTAATTTTATGATGTTATCAAACTCAAATATAACTTAAAAGATTGTATGTGAAACTTGTAACATCCCCTGCTGCTTTATGGATTGACGACTGTCCCCATAAACCAACACGGGTCTTTGCAGCATGCTTTGTCCTCACTCGCACGCTTCCTAGGAAAACTTCCCAGGAGATCACCCATCCCAAAATTACCCCAGGTCAAGCACGCTTAACTGTGGAGTTCTTTCAATTTAGGCTACTGAAAAGAAGATGCATCTTGTTGGTATAGGTAGTGCAAATCAATACATATATGCCCTCCTCAACTGTATAGTCCCATACCTATACAGTCTTAGGATCCCTCTCATTCGGGTGTGTAATCGGTTCATTCATGTACCCCTCCGCTTAGAGGACCTTGCGAGAGCTCCTTGTCCGTGCCCTCTTTTTGCCGTGATCACTCCTCATCCTCGTCCCGGGCGTTACATGCCTTTGTAACATCATGTAGCAGGGGCGAGGATGAGGAGTGATCGCGGTGCAAAAGAGGGCACGACAAGGACCGGCTCCTCGCAAGGTCCTCTAAGCGGAGGGGTACATGACTGAACCGATTACACACCCGAATGAGAGGGATCCTAAGATTGTATAGGTATGGGACTATACAGTTGAGGAGGGCTTATATGAATTGATTTGCACTACCTAAACCAACAAGATGCATCTTCTTTTCGGTAGCCTGAACTGAAAGAACTCCACAGTTAAGCGTGCTTGACTTGGGGTAATTTTGGGATGGGTGACCTCCTGGGAAGTTTTCCCAGGAAGCATGTGAGTGAGGACAAAGCATGCTGAAAAGATCCGTGTTGGTTTGTGAGGCGATCATCAATCCATAAAGCGTAGAAGATGTTACAAATGGTATCGAGCCTGCACCTCTCGATGCGGTGTGGTTGGGGGCGAACCACGTGGAAGGCTGGTGGGCATGTAACGCATGGGGGCGAGGGCGAGTGATCGCCGGTGCAAAGAGGGCACGAACAAGGAGCAGCTCCTCACGAAGGTCCTCTAAGCGGAAAGGTACATGAATGAACCGATTACACACCCAAATGAGAGGGATCCTGAGACTGTATAGGTATGGGACTATACAGTTGAAGATGGCTTATATGAATTGATTCGTACTACCTATACCAACAAGATGCATCTTCTTTTCGGTAGCCCAAACTGAAAGAACTCCATAGTTCAGCGTGCTTGACCTGGGGTAATTTTGGGATGGGTGACCTCCTGGGAAGTTTTCCTAGGAAGCGTGTGAGTGAGGACAAAGCATGCTGAAAAGACTCGTGTTGGTTTGTTGGGACAGTCGTCAATCCATAAAGCAGCAGGGGATGTTACAAAACTTGAGTTAATAAAGATAACTTAAGACATGAACATAGTAGATGCTGGAATTTCTAGTTATTTCTTGCAGTAGTTACTTCGAAAATTAGTGTTCATAAAATATGAAGGATCTCGAAATGAAAATATTTTTATTATAAACTAGACTCATTTTAGAACACTCTCCAAAAAGAATCACCTAAAACGGAGTTTCCTAGCCCAAGATATAAATTTTTAAAATAGAGCATAAGACTGAAACTCTTAATCTGACCTTGTAGTAGTAAAATAGGTGTAACCCACTCTAGCAAAATGCAAATGGAGTGATTTCAACTTTGTGGAAAAGCTAACACATCTACAAACAAACTTATATATGCTATGCATAAAGTTTTACTCCACGAAAATACAGAATGAGAGATATATTTTTGGGACAGTGTGCTGAGGAAGTCTTGAAGGTAGCGTGATACTGTGAGAGTGCAATTTAGAAAGGTTCTGGCTAAGGAAAGACCTGGTATTTAAGCGTGTCCATTGTGACCCACCTCTCTTTCCTGGGAATCTTACTATGCACAATTACAGTTGATTTACACTAATATAAGATGTTAGTGCTACAAATTTTATTCTAAAAGATGTCAGAACTCTAAATAAAAGATTCAAATCTTGTAAAGAGATAATTTTAAGGATATAAGTAGAATAATAATCTTTAGGAGATATATATAAAAGTCATAATAAAAATATATAAAGAACCTCTAAAAATATCTTAAAGGGTATTAATGTATTAATGGAAATACTAAGAGTACAAAGAAGACTAAGAGAAAAAAATAATACCAAGATATTCATAACCTATTAGGAACACTAGAGACCTAACTTGATAACTTAGGATGCTTAATATGAATTATCTATGAGAATGTTTACTATGAGATTTACATGATATTGTCTATGTTACATGAAGTGATATACAGAAATGTGAATGTATTGATGAGATATGAAATGATAATAATAAAATAATTGACTGTGCCATGATTTATTAATGTGCATACATACATGTTTCAAATGAAATAATAAATAGACCAACTTACTACTTAATCCTCTTTGAAGATTAAGGTATTGATGATTTCACTCAGTGAGAATAAAAGTAAAACCTGAAAAAGTAGCAATGATAGTCTGGAAAAGTGGACTTGAGCTAAACTCACGGCTTAACCCCCTAAACCATTGAGATCATGGCAACGGAAAGAAAACCAAAAGGTTGTGGCGACGGCCACGGTATGAGCTCATTACCCTTTTAGGGTGGTCTAAGGCATTGATGCATTCATCCCGTGAGTAATTAAGAAATATGTTGATGAAATAAATGAAAGATGATGATCACTAGACAAGTGAATGTTGAGGATGAGTAATCATGAAATGCATGCAGCTCCTAAATGATTATTGCTTATTAGTGGTTTTACATTATATGCTTATATGTATGCTTGATGAAATACTGAATGAATATTTCTGCTAATGTTCAAGATTAGTTTAAAAGTAACTGCACTTCGGCTAATCACGTTTGTGAAAGTTTGATAATTGAATCCTTAGCTGTTCACCTTTTTATAATAAATCCGAAGTGGTGGGACGACAACGATGACACCTTTAGTACAAGTAGGAACTCCTACTGAGAAATCATGTATTTCTCACTCCTATGTTTATTTTCCGTTGTCGTTACCAGAGATAGACGTGTCCACCTAAAGCAACGAAGTGGTGAGGAAGGAGGTAGCGCGTGAAGATTTCAAACCTTTGAAGTAGGAGCATTCCGAGCTTTAGTTACATTATAGTTTGTGAGAAACAATTAGTAATAGTAGAACTTATATTGTTATTTGTAATAACTTATCAGTATGATATATGCCCTGTTGTGACTTATGTATTAAGTGATTATATTCCAGTTTATGTGATAATAGTTCTACACTTAGTCTCTTATTCCGCTTATTTAATTAAGTGCGCAATGTAACTTGATTATTATCTATATAAGCGCTATGTATTTCACTTCTCGTTACAGGCTTAAGTTTTCAAAAAATTAATTTATTTAAAGAAAAAAAAACTTCCAATATTTTTCTAAGTTAATTTCAAAAGAAAATAAATGCAAGGCATAAGTGACATTTAATAGAATCCAAATGTGAACTTAAGCACGGTGGGGTTCTATTAGGGTGTTACATTATGGTATCAGACCAGTTCATCCTATTTAAGCCTGAGGAATGGACTGACTATGCCTCTGTCTATGATATCATGCTATTAATCTTATCTGTATGATGGGATATAGGATTTAGAAATGCATGATCGTCTTGTGATCCTGCCATAGTTGCTACCATGCTTAGCTATAGTATTGAGCCTGATCAACTCGATGACTGTTGTTTGGTGTGTCTAGGAACTAATGGTAGCAAACAGACGTACGCATGGGGCACGTGGTGGAGGTAATCGTGATGAACTGGCAAATGCACTCCAGGAGATGGCTAGGGCTATGCAAGCACAAGCAACAGTGATGATGGAGCAGATGAATAGGTGGTCAGAGGAGTCAGTTGGGAATCAAGAACATGGAAAATTCTCAGAATTCAAGAGAATTTGGACCTCGAGAATTCAAAGGGACAACTAACCAGAAATAGGTGACATATGGATTCAAGAGATGGAGAAGGTTTTCTCGGTGGTAGAATGCTCGATGAACAAAAGGTGGCATTCTCTACTTATATCTTTGAAAGGAGAGGCTGCCGCGTGGTGGAAGGGTGCAAAGGGCTTGCTTGAAAGTGCTGACATACAGATTACGTGGGAGGTTTTCTATGCTACGTTCCATAAGAAATATTTTCCAGATCCGGTTAAGAAGGCAAAGGAAGTAGAATTTACATTCGACACAGGGAAATCGAAGTGTGGGTGAGTACACAGCTAAGTTTGAAGAACTGATCAAACACTCAACTAGCTACCAAATGGATCCCAACGAGGCTTGGAAATGC
The DNA here is from genome assembly GCA_031216105.1 of Dalbergia cultrata. Taxonomy (NCBI): domain Eukaryota; kingdom Viridiplantae; phylum Streptophyta; class Magnoliopsida; order Fabales; family Fabaceae; genus Dalbergia; species Dalbergia cultrata. The sequence continues at coordinate 26,379,824 of CM062345.1, forward strand.
ATGAAATATGAGAGTGGTTTGAGGTCAGACATTTTGGCATCTGTGGCTCCACTGGAGGTCACTGACTATGCATCTTTAGTCAGCAAAAGCTAAGTGGCTGAGAGTTGCAATCGCTAGCTAGTTGCCTGTAACACCCTAATAGAACCCCACTGTGCTTAAGTTCACATTTGGATTCTATTAGTTGTCACTTATGCCTTGTATTAATTTTCTTTTGAAATTAACTTAGAAAAATAATGGAAGTTTTTTTTTTTTTTAAATAAATTAATTTTTTTGAAAACTTAAGCCTGTAACGAGAAGTGAAATACATAGCGCTTTTATAGATAATAATCAAATTACATTGCGCACTTAATTAAATAAGCGGAATAAAAGACTAAGTGTAGAACAATTATCACATAAACTGGAATATAATCACTTAATACATAAGTCACAACAGGGCATATATCATACTGATAAGTTATTACAAATAACAATATAAGTTCTACTATTACTAATTGTTTCTCACAAACTATAATGTAGCTAAAGCTCGGAATGCTCCTACTTGAACGGTTTGAAATCTTCACGTGCTACCTCCTTCCTCATTACGGCCTCGTTGCTTTAGGTGGACACGTCTCTCTGTAACGACAACGGAAAATAAACATAGGAGTGAGAAATACATGATTTCTCAGTAGGAGTTCCTACTTATACTAAAAGTGTCATCGTTGTCGTCCCAGTCACTTCGGGTTTATTATAAAAAGGTGAGCAGTAAGGATTCAATTATCAAACTTTCACAAACGTGATTAGCCGAAGTGCAGTTACTTTTAAACTAATCTTGAACATTAGTAGAAATATTCATTCAGTATTTCATCAAGCATACATATAAGCATATCATGTAAAACCACTAATAAGCAGTAATCATTTAGGAGCTGCATGCATTTCATGATTACTCATCCTCAACATTCACTTGTTTAGTGATCATCATCTTTCATTTATTTCATCAACATATTTCTTAATTATTCACGGGATGAATGCATCAATGCCTTAGACCACCCTAAAAGGGTAATGAGCTCATACCATGGCCGTCGCCATAACCTTTTTGGTTTTCATTCCGTTGCCGTGATCTCAACGGTTTAGGGGGTTAAGCCGTGAGTTTAGCTCAAGTCCACTTTTCCAGACTTTCATTGCTACTTTTTCAAACTTTGCTTTTATTATTTTTTTTTTTGGAAAATGAATGTATGCATATTATCATGTAATCACAATAAACCTTGGGCAATCAATCATTCATCCTCATCATTTCATAATTCATCACCATACATTCACATTACTATAAATCACTTCATAAAACATGGACAATATCATGTAAATCTCATAGTAAACACTTTCATAGATAATTCATATTAACTAACCAAAGTTATCAAGTTGAGTTCCTAGTGTTCGTAAGAGGTAATGGATGTCTTAGTATTATCTTTTTCTCTTAGTGTTCTTTGTACTCTTAGCATTCCATTAATACATTAATGCACTTCAAAATATTATTATAGGTTCCTTATATATTTTTATTATGACTTTCATATAACTCTTGAAGATTATTATTCTACTTAAATTCTTAAAATTCTCTCTTTACAAGACTTGATTCTTTTATTTATAGTTTTGACATCTTTTAGAAGAAAGTTTATAATTCTCTGTATACTTGTTAGTAAAGGTAGTTCCAAATTCCTAACTCATCAAATTTTAGCATTTACATCTTTGGAATAGTGTAAATCAACTGTAAATCATGCATAGGAGGGTTCCCAGGAAAGAGAGGTCGGTCACAATGGACACGCTTAAATACCAAGTCTTTCCTTAGCCAGAACCTTTCCAAACTGCACTTTCACAGTACACTATTCTGAAATTTATTTCTCATTATGTATTTACGTGGTACAAAGCTTTATACATAACATACATGGGTGTATTCCTATATGTGTTAGCTCTCCAACAAAGTTGAAATCAGTCCATTTTCATTTTTCTAGAGTGAGTTACACCTATTTTACTACTACAAGGTCGGATTTAAAGTTTCAGTCTTAGGCTCTACTTTAAAAATTTATATCTTGAGCTAGAAAACTCCGTTTTGGGTGATTCTTTTTGGAGAGTGTTTTATGATGCGTCTAGTTTATGGTAAAAATATTTTTATTTCAAGATACTTTATATTTTATGAGTATTAAATTTCGGAACACCTACTGCAAGAAACAGCAAAAAATCCAGCACTTATCATTTTCATGTTTTATGTCACTTATTTTAACACAAGGATCACACAACATATTTCAAGCATCATTTGAGCATGAAAGCAACATAATATCACTTTGGAAGCAGAATGGAACAAGGGCTTTCACAAAATATTTATACAATATCCCCTTGAAACATTTTTATCAACAAACATAAGCTTGATGGCATCCTAACCATGAGCAAGGTTAGATGTCATCATGGCTTACACAACCAAAGTGAGGGCTCCTACCTCTTGTGTAGGGTCTAAAAAGGGTCCTTCTCTTCTTCCTTAAGCTTCGAACAAGAGTCTTTGGAGTGGATGACCCTCCTTGAATCTTGGCTCTAGAACTTGAATGCTTAAGAAAAAATTTCTCACTAGAGTTAAAGATTGTAACTCTTGTGAGGGCTAGTGAAAGTTTGGACTTAGGATTGAAGTGTTTGGATGAAGTTTAGAGGATCAAGAGAAGTTTTTTGAAGAACATAAGAAGAATGATAGAATAAGAAAGAAAGAACACTTAGGGAGTTTTTGAATTGAAGAGAGTTTGAGGAGTATTTATAGTGGAAAGATTAGAGAAAAAACAGAAGATGGAAAGCACTTGGAGCATGATTTATGGAAACATGTTGGCTGAATTTTGGGATGAAAATGCTCCTTGTTTTGTGCAAACACGTTTCCATGTTTTATGCAAACATGTTGGATGAAAATGCTCCATGTTTTATGCAAACATGTTTCCATGTTTTATGCAAACACGTTTCCATGTTTTGTGCAAAGATGTTAGTGGATATTCTTGTAATTCCATTCATAGAGTAAGGGTATCTTTGTCATTTAATAAGGCAAGGGTAGTTTGGTAATTTTCTTTACATAGCAAGGGCATTTTCGTAATTTCCACTAAGTGATGGCATTTTCGTAATTCTTTGCATTTTTCTCTAGACATACTTAAGTAGTCTATTTGTTGTGTTTCATAACATTTGTCCAGATTCTCTTGGTTTTGCTATCGATAAATAAGATTCTTAGTTATAAATTTGGGGATGTTACATTTCTCCCCTTCTTATTAAAAATTTTGCCCTCAAAATTTGATACCTGTGAATAGGTTCGGAAATTCTTTTCGCATATCTTCCTCGAGCTCCCATGTGGGCTCTTCCATTCCATCTTGTCCCCAGGCTACTCGGACCAGAGATACAGATTTGTTTCTCATTGCTTGATGCCATGATCCACGATCCTCATCGGTGGTAATTCAAAAGTTAAGTCATCTTTTAATTGTATAGTTTCTGCTCAAACACATGACTGGGTCCGACTGATACTTTCTCAATTGGGACACATGAAAAACATTGTGTAGGTTAGACAAATTTGGAGGTAATGCAATTTGGTAGGCGGAGGGACCTACCTTTTTGAGGATTTGGAAGGGTCCTAAGAATCTAGGGCTTAGCTTTTTGACTTTCATTGCACGACCTATACACGTGGTAGGAGTAATTCGCAAGAATATGTGTTCTCCTTCTTGAAATTCGAGAGGTTTCCTTCTCTTGTCAGCATAGCTCTTCTGCCTACTCTGAGCAGTGAGGATTTGTTCCCTAATTCTCCTTATTTGTTTGGTTGTCTCTTCTTCCAAATCAGGGCCCAAAATACTTTGCTCTCCGGGTCACACCAACAAAGTGGTGATTGACACTTTCTACCATACAAAGCCTCATAGGGTGCCATCCCAATGCTAGTGTGGTAACTATTATTATATGCAAACTCAATCAATGGAAGTTGTTTGTCCCAACTTTTTGGCTGGTCTAAGACACATGCTCTTAGCATATCCTCAAGGGTTTGAATTGTTCTTTACGATTGTCCATCGGTTTGAGGGTGATAGGCAGTGCTTAGACACAACCTTGAACCAAACGCCTTTTGCAAAGCTCCCCAAAATCTTGAGGTGAACCTTGGATCCCTATCTGAGACAATGGTTTTGGGTACTCCATGGAGCCTTATTATCTCTTGGATGTATAGCTGAGCTAACTTTTCCAAAGGGTAATTTGCTCGAATGGGTAAAAAGTGAGCAGATTTGGTCAATCTATCCACAATTACCCATATGGAGTCATGTCAGGTGGCGTTCTTGGCAATCCCATCACGAAATCCATGGATATTCCTTCCCACTTCCATTCGGGGATTTCGAGAGGTTGCAGCACTCCGGAGGGTTTTTGATGCTCTATCTTCACTTTTTGGCATACCAAACATTTTTGCACTATATTTGCTATATCTGCTTTCATCTTTGGCCACGTAACATCTTTTTAGGTCATGGTACATCTTGGTTATACCGGGTGTATACTAAATTGACTCTTGTGGGCTTCTTCCAAAATGCTAACTCTCAATCCTTCTTTTTGTACACAGATTCTCCCTTGGTATCTCCACACTCCTTCCTTATCCTGGACAAACTCTTTCAACTTTCCTACTTGACAAGGGTTAAGGTTCTAAGGAAATCCTCATCTTCCCTTTGGGCTTGAATTATTTGTTCCTTAAAGCTACTGGTTACACTTAGTGGCTTAACCAAATTTGTTCTCAAGTCCCCTATATCCTAAGTTGAGGTACCTAAAATCTTCTATCAGCTCATTTTCTTTCACCATGAGCCAAGCGGCATGCAAGGACTTACGACTCAAAGCGTCTGCTACCACATTTGCCTTTCTGGGTGGTAGTTCAACCCAAAGTCATAGTCCTTGAGAAACTCCATCCAACGCCTTTGTCTCATATTGAGTTCCTTTTGGTTGAAGAGGTATTTCAGACTTTTGTGGTCAGAAAAGACTTCAAACTTTACACCATAAAGATGATGTCTCCAGATTTTTAAGGCAAAGACAATAGCCGCTAGCTCTAAGTCATGGGTTGGGTAATTAACTTCATGGGGTTTGAGCTGTCTAGAGGCATAGGCTACTACATTCCTATTTTGCATCAAAACACATCCTAGTCCTCTTCCCGAGGCATCACAATACACCTCAAATTTTTCTTTTGGGTCGGTAGGATTAGGACAGGGTAGTAGTCAACTTCTTCTTTAGTTCTTGGAAACTCTCTTCACATTTTGGGCTCCATATAAAAGCTGAATTCTTCCTTGTTAGCTTGGTGAGGGTAAGGTAATTTGGGAAAAACCTCTAATGAACCTTCGGTAGTAAGGCTAGCCCTAGAAAACTCCTAATCTCCTTTACAAAGTGGTAGGGGTTTCCCATTGTTGCACCGCTTCTATCTTACTTGGGTCTACTGCTATTCCCCATGTGACACTACATGACCTAAGAACTTAACTTCCTTCGTCCAAAATTCACACTTGGACAACTTTGCATAAAGTTTCTTGTTCCTCAACACCTCCAACACCACTCGTAAGTGTTCTTCGTGCTCTTCTTCAGTTCTAGAGTAAACTAGAATGTCATCGATGAACACTATTACAAACTTGTCCAAGTATGGTCTAAATATCCTATTCATGTAGTCCATAAACACTGCCGGTGCATTGGTTAACCCAAACGACATCACATTAAACTCATAATGTCCATATCTAGTCCTAAAGGCTGTCTTTGGTATGTCCTCCTCCTTCACTCGAATCTGGTGGTATCCTGATCGCAGATCTATCTTGGAAAACACTTGGGCTCCTCTTAATTGGTCCATGAGGTCATCTATTCTAGGCAAAGGGTATTTATTCTTTATGGTCACTTGGTTTAGCTGCCTATAATCCACACATAACCGCAAGCTCCCATCCTTCTTCTTGACAAATAGCACTGGAGCTCCCCATGGTGAAGCACTAGGCCTAATGAATTTCTTCTCTAGTAGCTCCTCTAATTGCTTCTTCAATTCTGTTAACTCGACCAGTGGCATCCTATAAGGAGCTATAGATATGGGTCCCGTTCCTGGTACCAAATCTATAGAAAACTCAATCTCCCTTTTTGGAGGAAATTCAGGTATGTCATCAGGAAAAACATCTGAGAATTCCTTTACTACAAGGATCTTTTCTAGAGCTTGCTCCACTTCCCTCTCACTTGTCATCAGGAAAACATATCCTCGCTCTTCATTCCTACTATGCCCCACGATAATGGAGTTTAGGTATAGTCGTACCTTTCTATCAAGTTTAGAGGGATTGGGTAAAGATGGTTTGGGAAGAAATACTAGTGACTTATTTGCACAATGTAGTAACACACGGTTAGCCGAAAGCCAATCCATGCCCAAGATTACATCAAAACTAGACAAGGGTAGACAAACTAAATCATGATGAAAAATCCTATCAGCTACCTCAAATTCACAATTTAGGCAGGCTTGATCAGTTCTAACAGTATTTATAGTGGGTGTAGAGACAACTAAGATGATTTTTAAGTCAGATATATACAACCTCAACTTATTAGCACAATCATATGAAATGAATGAATGTGTTGCGCCAGAATCAAACAATACAATTAAGGGTTTTCCATTAATTATACACTTACCTTGAATCAGATCATCGGATTCTGAGGGCATCTCAGCAGTGATAGCAAACACGCGTCCCTGTGCCTTAGGCTTAAGTATAGATGACTGATTGAGCTTTAGGCACTCTCTAGAATAGTGTCCTGTCTGTCCACACCGATAACAAACATTCTTACCAAATCTGCATTCCCCTCCATGTATCTTTCCACAAGTAGCACAAGGGGGTCTACTCATAGGTTCAGGGACAAAGACCATCCTAGGTCGATTAACAGCTTGTGTCTTAGGTTGATTCATCATAGGGTGTTGGGGTTGTTTCCCTTTAAATCCACCTCCTTGGTAGGGTTTCTTGTAAGGGGGTGGGAACCCTCGGTGACCTTGTTGAACAGACCTCTTCCTATTCTCTTCAACTCGGTGGGCAACTAGCTGGCGATTGCAACTCTCAGCCACTTGGCTTTTGCTGACTAAAGATGCATAGTCAGTGACCTCGGTGGAGCCACAGATGCCAAAATGTCTGGCCTCAAACCACTCTCATATTTCATGCATTTCCAAGCCTCGTTGGGATTACTTTGGTAGCTAGTTGAGTGTTTGATCAGTTCTTCAAACTTAGCTGTGTACTCGGCCACACTTCGATTTCTGTGTCGAATGTAAATTCTACTTCCTTTGCCTTCTTAACCGGATCTGGAAAATATTTCTTATGGAATGCAAGATAGAAAACCTCCCACGTAATCTGTATGTCAGCACTTTCAAGCAAGCCCTTTGCACCCTTCCACCACGCGGCAGCCTCTCCTTTCAGCATATAAGTAGAGAATGCCACCTTTTGTTCATCAGAGCATTCTACCACTGAGAAAACCTTCTCCATCTCTTGAATCCATATATCAGCTATTTCGGGGTTAGTTGTCCCTTTGAATTCTGGAGGTCCAGCCCTCTTGAATTCTGAGAATTTTCCATGTTCTTGGTTCCCAACTGATTCCTCGACATCCTATTCATCTGCTCCCTCATCACTGTTGCTTGTGCTTGCATAGCCCTAGCCATCTCCTGGAGTGCATTTGCCAGTTCATCACGATTACCTCCACTGCGTGCCCCATGCGTACGTCTGTTTGCTGCCATTAGTTCCTAGACACACCAAACAACAGTCATCGAGTTGATCAGGCTCAATACTATAGCTAAGCATGGTAGCAACTATGGCAGTATCACAAGACGATCATGCATTTCTAAATCCTATATCCCATCATACAGATAAGATTAATAGCATGATATCATAGGCGAAGCATAGTCAGTCCATTCCTCAGGCTTAAATAGGATGAATCAAGCGCTCACTGATACCATAATGTAACACCCTAATAGAACCCCACTGTGCTTAAGTTCACATTTGGATTCTATTAGTTGTCACTTATGCCTTGTATTAATTTTCTTTTGAAATTAACTTAGAAAAATAATGGAAGTTTTTTTTTTTTTAAATAAATTAATTTTTTGAAAACTTAAGCCTGTAACGAAGTGAAATACATAGCGCTTTTATAGATAATAATCAAATTACATTGCACTTAATTAAATAAGCGGAATAAAAGACTAAGTGTAGAACAATTATCACATAAACTGGAATATAATCACTTAATACATAAGTCACAACAGGGCATATATCATCTCGATAAGTTATTACAAATAACAATATAAGTTCTACTATTACTAATTGTTTCTCACAAACTATAATGTAGCTAAAGCTCGGAATGCTCCTACTTGAACGGTTTGAAATCTTCACGTGCTACCTCCTTCCTCGCCACGGCCTCGTTGCTTTAGGTGGACACGTCTGTCTCTGGTAACGACAACGGAAAATAAACATAGGAGTGAGAAATACATGATTTCTCAGTAGGAGTTCCTACTTATACTAAAAGTGTCATCGTTGTCGTCCCAGTCACTTCGGGTTTATTATAAAAAGGTGAACAGGTAAGGATTCAATTATCAAACTTTCACAAACGTGATTAGCCGAAGTGCAGTTACTTTTAAACTAATCTTGAACATTAGTAGAAATATTCATTCAGTATTTCATCAAGCATACATATAAGCATATCATGTAAAACCACTAATAAGCAGTAATCATTTAGGAGCTGCATGCAATTCATGATTACTCATCCTCAACATTCACTTGTTTAGTGATCATCATCTTTCATTTATTTCATCAACATATTTCTTAATTATTCACGGGATGAATGCATCAATGCCTTAGACCACCCTAAAAGGGTAATGAGCTCATACCATGGCCGTCGCCATAACCTTTTTGGTTTTCATTCCGGTGCCGTGATCTCAACGGTTTAGGGGGTTAAGCCGTGAGTTTAGCTCAAGTCCACTTTTCCAGACTTTCATTGCTACTTTTTCAAACTTTGCTTTTATTATTTTTTTTTTTGGAAAATGAATGTATGCATATTATCATGTAATCACAATAAACCTTGGGCAATCAATCATTCATCCTCATCATTTCATAATTCATCACCATACATTCACATTACTATAAATCACTTCATAAAACATGGACAATATCATGTAAATCTCATAGTAAACACTTTCATAGATAATTCATATTAACTAACCAAAGTTATCAAGTTGAGTTCCTAGTGTTCGTAAGAGGTAATGGATGTCTTAGTATTATCTTTTTCTCTTAGTGTTCTTTGTACTCTTAGCATTCCATTAATACATTAATGCACTTCAAAATATTATTATAGGTTCCTTATATATTTTTATTATGACTTTCATATAACTCTTGAAGATTATTATTCTACTTAAATTCTTAAAATTCTCTCTTTACAAGACTTGATTCTTTTATTTATAGTTTTGACATCTTTTAGAAGAAAGTTTATAATTCTCTGTATACTTGTTAGTAAAGGTAGTTCCAAATTCCTAACTCATCAAATTTTAGCATTTACATCTTTGGAATAGTGTAAATCAACTGTAAATCATGCATAGGAGGGTTCCCAGGAAAGAGAGGTCGGTCACAATGGACACGCTTAAATACCAAGTCTTTCCTTAGCCAGAACCTTTCCAAACTGCACTTTCACAGTACACTATTCTGAAATTTATTTCTCATTATGTATTTACGTGGTACAAAGCTTTATACATAACATACATGGGTGTATTCCTATATGTGTTAGCTCTCCAACAAAGTTGAAATCAGTCCATTTTCATTTTTCTAGAGTGAGTTACACCTATTTTACTACTACAAGGTCGGATTTAAAGTTTCAGTCTTAGGCTCTACTTTAAAAATTTATATCTTGAGCTAGAAAACTCCGTTTTGGGTGATTCTTTTTGGAGAGTGTTTTATGATGCGTCTAGTTTATGGTAAAAATATTTTTATTTCAAGATACTTTATATTTTATGAGTATTAAATTTCGGAACACCTACTGCAAGAAACAGCAAAAAATCCAGCACTTATCATTTTCATGTTTTATGTCACTTATTTTAACACAAGGATCACACAACATATTTCAAGCATCATTTGAGCATGAAAGCAACATAATATCACTTTGGAAGCAGAATGGAACAAGGGCTTTCACAAAATATTTATACAATATCCCCTTGAAACATTTTTATCAACAAACATAAGCTTGATGGCATCCTAACCATGAGCAAGGTTAGATGTCATCATGGCTTACACAACCAAAGTGAGGGCTCCTACCTCTTGTGTAGGGTCTAAAAAGGGTCCTTCTCTTCTTCCTTAAGCTTCGAACAAGAGTCTTTGGAGTGGATGACCCTCCTTGAATCTTGGCTCTAGAACTTGAATGCTTAAGAAAAAATTTCTCACTAGAGTTAAAGATTGTAACTCTTGTGAGGGCTAGTGAAAGTTTGGACTTAGGATTGAAGTGTTTGGATGAAGTTTAGAGGATCAAGAGAAGTTTTTTGAAGAACATAAGAAGAATGATAGAATAAGAAAGAAAGAACACTTAGGGAGTTTTTGAATTGAAGAGAGTTTGAGGAGTATTTATAGTGGAAAGATTAGAGAAAAAAACAGAAGATGGAAAGCACTTGGAGCATGATTTATGGAAACATGTTGGCTGAATTTTGGGATGAAAATGCTCCTTGTTTTGTGCAAACACGTTTCCATGTTTTATGCAAACATGTTGGATGAAAATGCTCCATGTTTTATGCAAACATGTTTCCATGTTTTATGCAAACACGTTTCCATGTTTTGTGCAAAGATGTTAGTGGATATTCTTGTAATTCCATTCATAGAGTAAGGGTATCTTTGTCATTTAATAAGGCAAGGGTAGTTTGGTAATTTTCTTTACATAGCAAGGGCATTTTCGTAATTTCCACTAAGTGATGGCATTTTCGTAATTCTTTGCATTTTTCTCTAGACATACTTAAGTAGTCTATTTGTTGTGTTTCATAACATTTGTCCAGATTCTCTTGGTTTTGCTATCGATAAATAAGATTCTTAGTTATAAATTTGGGGATGTTACATTGCCCACCGAGTTGAAGAGAATAGGAAGAGGTCTGCTCAACAAGGTCACCGAGGGTTCCCACCCCCTCACAAGAAACCCTACCAAGGAGGTGGATTTAAAGGAAAACAACCCCAACACCCTATGATGAATCAACCTAAGACACAAGCTGTTAATCGACGTAGGATGGCTGCTGTCCCTGAACCTATGACTAGACCCCCTTGTGCCACTTATGGAAAGATACATGGAGGGGAATGCAGATTTGGTAAGAATGGTTGTTATCGGTGTGGACAGGCAGGACACTATTCTAGAGAGTGCCTAAAGTTCAATCAGTCCTCTACACTTAAGCCTAAGGCACAGGGACGCGTGTTTGCTATCACTGCTGAGATGCCCTCAGAATCCGATGATCTGATTCAAGGTAAGTGTATAATTAATGGAAAACCCTTAATTGTATTGTTTGATTCTGGCGCAACATATTCATTCATTTCATATGATTGTGCTAATAAGTTGAGGTTGTATATATCTGACTTAAAAATCATCTTAGTTGTCTCTACACCCACTATAAATACTGTTAGAACTGATCAAGCCTGCCTAAATTGTGAATTTGAGGTAGCTGATAGGATTTTTCATCATGATTTAGTTTGTCTACCCTTATGCACTTTTGATGTAATCTTGGGCATGGATTAGCTTTCGGCTAACCGTGTGTTACTACATTGTGCAAATAAGTCACTAGTATTTCTTCCCGAACCATCTTTACCCAATCCCTCTAAACTTGATAGAAAGGTACGACTATACCTAAACTCCATTATCATGGGGGATAGTAGGAATGAAAAGCGAGGATATGTCTTCCTAATGACAAGTGAGAAAGAAGTGGAGCAAGCTCTAGAAAATATCCTTGTAGTAAAGGAATTCTCAGATGTTTTTCCTGAGGACATACCTGAATTTCCTCCAAAAAGGGAGATTGAGTTTTCTATAGATTTGGTATCGGGAACAGGACCCATATCTATAGCTCCTTATAGGATGCCATTGGCCGAGTTAACAGAGTTGAAGAAGCAATTAGAGGAACTACTACAGAAGAAATTCATTAGGCCCAGTGTTTCACCATGGGGAGCCCCAGTGCTGTTTGTCAAGAAGAAGGATGGGAGTATGCGATTATGTGTGGATTATATGCAGCTAAACAAAGTGACTATAAAAAATAAATACCCTTTACCTAGAATAGATGACCTCATGGGCCAATTAAGAGGAGCCCAAGTGTTTTCCAAGATAGATCTGCGATCAGGATACCACCAGATTCGAGTGAAGGAGGAGGACATACCAAAGACAGCCTTTAGGACTAGATATGGACATTATGAGTTTAATGTGATGTCGTTTGGGTTAACCAATGCACCGGCAGTGTTTATGGACTACATGAATAGGATATTTAAACCATACTTGGACAAGTTTGTAATAGTGTTCATCGATGACATTCTAGTTTACTCTAGAACTGAAGAAGAGCACGAAGAACACTTACGAGTGGTGTTGGAGGTGTTGAGGAACAAGAAACTTTATGCAAAGTTGTCCAAGTGTGAATTTTGGATGAAGGAAGTTAAGTTCTTAGGTCATGTAGTGTCACATGGGGGAATAGCAGTAGACCCAAGTAAGATAGAAGCGGTGCAACAATGGGAAACCCCTACCTCTGTGAAGGAGATTAGGAGTTTTCTAGGGCTAGCCGGTTACTACCGAAGGTTCATTAGAGGTTTTTCCCAAATTACCTTACCCCTTACCAAGCTAACAAGGAAGAATTCAGCTTTTATAAGGAGCCCAGAATGTGAAGAGAGTTTCCAAGAACTAAAGAAGAAGTTGACCACTACCCCTGTCCTAATCCTACTTGACCCAAAAGAAAAATTTGAGGTGTATTGTGATGCCTCGGGAAGAGGACTAGGATGTGTTTTGATGCAAAATAGGAATGTAGTAGCCTATGCCTCTAGACAGCTCAAAACCCATGAAGTTAATTACCCAACCCATGACTTAGAGCTAGCGGCTATTGTCTTTGCCTTAAAAATCTGGAGACATCATCTTTATGGTGTAAGGTTTGAAGTCTTTTCTGACCACAAAAGTCTAAAATACCTCTTCAACCAAAAGGAACTCAATATGAGACAAAGGCGTTGGATGGAGTTTCTCAAGGACTATGACTTTGGGTTGAACTACCACCCAGGAAAGGCAAATGTGGTAACAGACGCTTTGAGTCGTAAGTCCTTGCATGCCGCTTGGCTCATGGTGAAAGAAAATGAGCTGATAGAAGATTTTAGGAACCTCAACTTAGGATATAGGGGGACTTCAGAACAAATTCGATTAAGCCAACTAAGTGTAACCAGTAGCTTTAAGGATCAAATAATTCAAGCCCAACGGGAAGATGAGGATTTCCTTAGAACCTTAACCCTTGTCAAAGTAGGAAAGTTGAAAGAGTTTGTCCAGGATAAGGAAGGAGTGTGGAGATACCAAGGGAAAATCTGTGTACCTGCAAAAGAAGGATTGAGAGCTAGCATTTTGGAAGAAGCCTACAAGAGTCAATTTAGTATACACCCCGGTATAACCAAGATGTACCATGACCTAAAAAAGATGTTCTGGTGGCCAAAGATGAAAGCAGATATAGCAAATATAGTGCAAAAATATTTGGTATGCCAAAAAGTGAAGATAGAGCATCAAAAACCTCTCGAAATCCTCGAATGGAAATGGGAAGGAATATCCATGGATTTCGTGATGGGATTGCCAAGAACGCCTACCGGACATGACTCCATATGGGTAATTGTGGATAGATTGACCAAATCTACTCACTTTTTACCCATTCGAGCAAATTACCCTTTGGAAAAGTTAGCTCAGCTATACATCCAAGAGATAATAAGGCTCCATGGAGTACCCAAAACCATTGTCTCAGATAGGGATCCAAGGTTCACCTCAAGATTTTGGGGAGCTTTGCAAAAGGCGTATAGTTCAAGGTTGTGTCTAAGCACTGCCTATCACCCTCAAACTGATGGACAATCAGAAAGAACAATTCAAACCCTTGAGGATATGCTAAGAGCATGTGTCTTAGACCAGCCAAAAAGTTGGGACAAACAGCTTCCATTGATTGAGTTTGCATATAATAATAGTTACCACACTAGCATTGGGATGGCACCCTATGAGGCTTTGTATGGTAGAAAGTGTCAATCACCACTTTGTTGGTGTGACCCAGGAGAGCAAAGTATTTTGGGCCCTGATTTGGTAGAAGAGACAACCAAACAAATAAGGAGAATTAGGTAAAGAATCCTCACTGCTCAGAGTAGGCAGAAGAGCTATGCTGACAAGAGAAGGAAACCTCTCGAATTTCAAGAAGGAGAACACATATTCTTGTGAATTACTCCTACCACAGGTATAGGTCGTGCAATGAAAGTCATAAAGCTAAGCCCTAGATTCTTAGGACCCTTCCAAATCCTCAAAAAGGTAGGTCCCTCCGCCTACCAAATTGCATTACCTCCAAATTTGTCTAACCTACACAATGTTTTTCATGTGTCCCAATTGAGAAAGTATCAGTCAGACCCCAGTCATGTGTTTGAGCCAGAAACTATACAATTAAAAGATGACTTAACTTTTGAATTACCACCGATGAGGATCGTGGACCATGGCATCAAGCAGCTTAGAAGCAAATCTGTATCTCTGGTCCGAGTAGCCTGGGGACAAGATGGAAAGGAAGAGCACACATGGGAGCTCGAGGAAGCTATGCGAAAAGAATTTCCGAACCTATTCACAGGTATCAAATTTTGAGGGCAAAATTTTTAATAAGAAGGGGAGAAATGTAACATCCCCAAATTTATAACTAAGATAAATATTAATCTTAATTATCGATAGCAAAACCAAGAGAATCTGGACAAATGTTATGAAACACAACAAATAGACTACTTAAGTATGTCTAGAGAAAAATGCAAAGAATTACGAAAATGCCATCACTTAGTGGAAATTACGAAAATGCCCTTGCTATGTAAAGGAAATTACCAAACTACCCTTGCCTTATTAAATGACAAAAATACCCTTACTCTATGAATGGAATTACAAGAATACCACTATCATTGTCTAATTACAAAAATATCCTTGTCTTAGTAAAAGAAATTACTACAATGCCATTTGCACAAATCCCTACACTTGTCTTTAGACAAGAATGAATCTAAGCCATTAGATTAAGATGATAACACAATAATTTAACCACATACATCATACACATTTCTGAATCACATACATGCACTAAAGGTTAGAAAATCTCCACTAACATCTTTGCACAAAACATGGAAACATGTTTGCACAAAACATGGAGCATTTTCATCCAACATGTTTGCACAAAACAAGGAGCATTTTCATCCCAAAATTTAGCCAACATGTTTCCATAAATCATGCTCCAAGTGCTTTCCTTCTTCTGTTTTTTTTTCTCTAATCTTTCCACTATAAATACTCCTCAAACTCTCTTCAATTCAGAAACTCCCTAAGTGTTCTTTCTTTCTTACTCTATCATTCTTCTTATGTTCTTCAAAGACTTCTCTTGATCCTCTAAACTTCATCCAAACACTTAAATCCTAAGTTCAAACTTTCACTAGCCCTCACAAGAGTTACAATCTTTAACTCTAGTGAGAAATATTTTCTTAAGCACTCAAGTTCTAGAGCCAATATTCAAGGAGGGTCATCCACTCCAAAGACTCTTGTTCAAAGCTTAAGGAAGAAGAGAAGGACCCTTTTTAGACCCTACACAAGAGGTAGGAGTTTCTTCTTTATTTATTCAAGTATTGTTGGCTTTTAACTTTGCTCATGGATAGAATGCCTCAAACTTGAGTTATTGTCAAAAGTTTTGAATAATTATATTTTAGAAAACACAACATGTTCTATTCTGCTATGAGTAATTTTATGATGTTATCAAACTCAAATATAACTTAAAAGATTGTATGTGAAACTTGAGTTAATAAAGATAACTTAAGACATGAACATGGCAGATGCTGGAATTTCTAGTTATTTCTGGCAGTAGTTACTTCGAAAATTAGTGTTCATAAAATATGAAGGATATCGAAATGAAAATATTTTTATTATAAACTAGACTCATTGTAGAACACTCTCCAAAAAGAATCACCTAAAACGGAGTTTCCTAGCCCAAGATATAAATTTTTAAAATAGAGCATAAGACTGAAACTCTTAATCTGACCTTGTAGTAGTAAAATAGGTGTAACCCACTCTAGAAAAATGCAAATGGACTGATTTCAACTTTGTGGAAAAGCTAACACATCTACAAACACACTTATATATGCTATGCATAAAGTTTTACACCACGAAAATACAGAATGAGAGATATATTTTTGGGACAGTGTGCTGAGGAAGTCTTGAAGGTAGCGTGATACTGTGAGAGTGCAATTTAGAAAGGTTCTGGCTAAGGAAAGACTTGGTATTTAAGCGTGTCCATTGTGACCCACCTCTCTTTCCTGGGAATCTCACTATGCACAATTACAGTTGATTTACACTAATATAAGATGTTAGTGCTACAAATTTTATTCTAAAAGATGTCAGAACTCTAAATAAAAGATTCAAATCTTGTAAAGAGATAATTTTAAGGATTTAAGTAGAATAATAATCTTTAGGAGATATATATAAAAGTCATAATAAAAATATATAAAGAACCTCTAAAAATATCTTAAAGGGTATTAATGTATTAATGGAAATACTAAGAGTACAAAGAAGACTAAGAGAAAAATATAATACCAAGATATTCATAACCTATTAGGAACACTAGAGACCTAACTTGATAACTTAGGATGCTTAATATGAATTATCTATGAGAATGTTTACTATGAGATTTACATGATATTGTCTATGTTGTAACACCCTAATTTTTAACCCAACTTTCTAGAACACATTAGGTTAAACATTAGGCTATTACTTCATAGTCTCATCCTTTTCTTAAAATACTAAAGGAAAATTACGAGTAAATTTTTTTTTTTTTTTTAAAACACACAACAAAGTGAGAGCCACGTTCTTAGTCTAATCGAATAATAGGAATATAAAGCACGCTTAACACTCATAGAGAAACACAGAAATGGAAACATATAACAGCTAAGCATAAATCATCACAATAAGAGAAACGTTTCATTAATAACATTACTTAGAATACATAAGTAGTCATACCCTCATTGGGACGGGCAGAGCTTGTAATACAACAGAAAGGAAGTACAATAGAAACAGAGAAACGTAAAGTAACATAAAGTAAACCATCACTACCCGAGTGCACCTATAGTGAATAACCTCAAAACAAAAGCAGGTTTATCCAGTCTACATGTGAGTGTGTGCACTAAGCCTCCCCTAAAACATCTGCTACTAGAACCCGGGGAAATGAAGTGTAACTGATCCAAGAACGCAAGGCGGCAGGAGTGGGCATACGTGTAGACTGAGCGTGAGCTCCTCGTAGGGGCGCTTCTCGGACGGATGTGTCAATGAAGACCATGAATGTCGCCATCAGTCTCTGAAGATGTGACAGAAGCGAGAAAAAGAAGAGAAAAGAGTGAGAATCTTACTAAAGAATCTCAGTAGGAATCTCCTATTCTAGGGTTACATCGTTCACATTCTCAGGAACCTTGGGTTTATTTATAAAAGGTGTTCATGCATATGAGATTCATTATTAGGGTTTATGAAACTATTTATCCAAGGTCCATTTCTTTTAGTATGCATCTTGATGTCATGAATGCAACATGTTTAAGCATGAATGTATGGCAATACTTGAGCACATAAATCAACAAATCACAACAATCTAGATTCATGCAAGTGGCATAAGGGCATATTACAACTCTTACTTTTCTCATACTTATGTGACTTAAAAGCATCATATCTCTTTTGTTCTTTTCCTCAAAAACCACCCTCTTAAAACATATCCACCTATTTCCAACCGATACACCGCCCCGGCGATTTTTATCATAACCTCCTATCTCCGTCTCACCTAATCGCCTAGGAATGAGCTCAATCCTAACTAGTCGTCACTAGATTTAATATGGGGTAAAATGAGGGGGTAACAAACATATTTCATTATTTGAAACGTTCTACTGGCCTCGAGTGCACAGCGAATTGTCCGCTTTGGTAAGGCTGCATCTGCACATACCCTCACGGATTTGCCTCCTCCTCACCGTAGCAGGAGAAGTACGTCTCAATGCTTGTCACATAAAAATATCCTGCGGGTGCTCGGCCGAACCAGTGTCACCCAGGGTTTTCAACTCATATGGTACTTTAAAACATTTTTCAACTCTTTTAGGTTTGATAGAAATTCGGCAGCATAATCTGTTAAACTGAATTTCCTTCAAACCAAAATTCATGCCACAAGCTAATCACACAACTTAACATCTCAATAATCATTTCCTCACGTATCATCAATAAAACATTTTAGGGTTCATGCATCATCAAGCATATTCTTCTAATACATCATTCTCACATAGATAAACATCATAACATATATTTCAAACTCATCATTCTTACATAGATTATAGCATATATTCCAAACTCATCATAGCATATATTTTAAACACATCATACTCACATAGATAAAGCTCATGTATCATATATCATACTTGCATAAAATTAAGCATCATAAAAACTCAAGACTTCTTAATATCTTATGCATCGACCCTTAAGGTCCTTAACTCACAATCTAAGTTATAAATCATCAAAACCTAGTCTCTTGGGAACCTATGCGGTTATAACTAAGTATTTCTCACCTCACACTATGGTCAAGAACATCTCTAGACCTCAAGGATGCAGAATTTAAAATCCCAACTTTACGGGTACCTAGGAGTCACAACAATGACTCTTTCTAAGTCCAGTTTGTTCCTAAAGCATCAAGATTAAGCCCTAAACCAATTATGAGTCATTCCTACACATTTAAACTAATTTAGAACCATGATTATCATTTCTAAACCTTGCTGGACAGAATCCAGAAAATTCCATCATTAAGGGATCTAAAACTCTCAAATTAATTCTTTTCTAGTTCCTAACTTATCCTATCTTTCACATATGAGTCTTAACATTATTTTTACTCAAACATAAGCATCTTATCATTATTAACACAGCTCATACAGTGGCCAAACATAGCAAGGCAGAACCGAAACAAACATCTCCATAAAAGACATGAAACACAATTTCTAAAGCACATACAATACTAGTTTCTCTTGGAACCTTTTTCAACTTTCAAAACTCATTTATGGACACTTTTATCACCTAAAATCATAAAAATACTTAAGAGGGTAATAGCTAAATCATTTTTATCTCAAGAGGTCCTAAATTCATAAAACTTAGTTCTACATATTTCTTATACTTACATAAGCTTAGAAAAATTATAAAACATAGTTTTCAATACTTGGAAACACCAAAGCCTCTTAGGGCCGAAATAGGGACCAAAAGCAATAAATATTTTTAGACCTTTGTTGAGACAACAATGGGCAAGTCTTTGAGCTCTAGGTTCATTAAAGTGATGACATAAAAATAAACATGCTCATGCACTTGTTTTAGTTTTTGCTAGAAAGTAAAGTGAGAGCATAAAATAAATATGTGATGCATTATATTATTATCTTTGATATTTAGGTGAGAACTTGAAACATAAACATGATAATGCATAGCTTGAAATATAAACATGATAATGCAAGCTCCTTTATTACCTTGGTACTTAGTGATAACAAAGAAAGTAAACATGATGTGCAAAGCATAAAATAAATATGGTATGCATTATATTATTATCTTTGATATTTAGGTGAGAACTTGAAATATAAACATGATAATGCAAGTTCCTTTATTACCTTGGTACTTAGTGATAGCAAAGAAAGTAAACATGATGTGCAAAGCATAAAATAAATATGATGCAAGGTTCATTTTAAGGTGATCTAAAGCTCATCCAAGACTTTAACAACATAATAACCCAACACATATCTCATTACAAAGAGAGCTTTAGAGTTCTTGAACCAAGTTCTCAAAGGAATTATGAGATTCTTGAACATCATCATCAAGCTCAAAGAAAGCAAAACTTTTTGAACAAATAAAACTTCAAAGATCAAAAAGGAAAATGGTAACCGAAATGTTAAAGAAAGGAACAAAGAAACCGAAATCATAATAGCAAGAAAAGTAAAGGTATTCTTGAGTAAAAATCATTTTGAGTTAGAAAATAAAGTTGGAACTCAAAGAAAATAAAACCTCAAGCTCTAGAGTTTCCTTTGAGATGAACACATAGTCATTATCTAGGAGTCCTCATCATTGAGCTATCATGTACTCATCAAGGCCAAGAGGCCGAAAATACAAGAAAGGGAAACCAAAGAAAGTTTCAAAAAGAAAACCTAAGAGAAAGCTAGAAAGAACTCATTTTCAAGAAGACAAAGTTTAGAAAACACTCCTACCTAGAGTGAAGACAAAAAGCTTGGACTTGAAGATGAAAATGATATGAGCAACACCTCCTAGGATGGTGATGATGATTCGGCCTTGATGAAAGAAAAAGGAAGGAAATGTGTTCTTGGTGAGCTTGTGTTTGAGAATGGAAGTTTAGGTGTTTGTATGATGATCCAAGGTGGTGGGGTGGTGTTTCAAGGTTGTGTGATGATGTTTCAAAAGGAAAAAGAAGAAGATGAAGAAGAAGAATGCTCTTGAGATTTGAGAGAAAAAGGAAGAACTTAGAGAAAAACTAAAAAACTAAACTTAGCAAATGAACAAAGTGTAGCAAAGGTTCATCTAGGCATGGTATTTATAGAGAAGAATAAGAGTGAATGAGTGGAGGAGAATGAATCCTCATGGAACATGAGGTGGGGCATGTGTGGAGGAGAATGAATCCTCATGGAACATGAGGTGAATGAATCCTCATGGAACATGAGGTGAATGAATCCTCATGGAACATGAGGTGAGAGAATTGCACTTTGATGACATGGCTTCAACCATAGTCTTTGGAGTGTGAAATAAAATTAAATTGTGATAAAATGGATGATGAATTTCGTGCAGGTCTGATGCAGCAAGGGAGGAGGGAGTTTTGGTCATGTAATAGTGTGTTAGTGATGTGTTTAGGGGTGTATTAGCTTAGGTGTAAGGTTAGGAGTCATTAAGCATAAGTTTAGGTGACTAAGAATGTGATTAGGAACCTTTATGACATGATTAAGGAGTACTCATACATATTTAGGAGATTTTAAATTCATTTTATGAATAAAACAATGTAGACAAAATTCCATAATTTAAGGAATTGGAGAGAGAAAACACTATTCAAGATTCCATGACTAGAAATCTTGAATTTAAAATAAGATTTTAAGTTGTAATTAAGCACTTTTAGGTTCTAATCAACTTTAATAAATTATTTTGACTCAAGATTAATTATGGAAATTAATTAATCTTCGATTAGAGCCTAATATTGCTTAGGTTTGCTTAATCACGCGATTAAGCGTAAAAACACGAAACTAGGGGTAAAATCGTAATTTTGCACTAATTTTGCCCGGGACCTCCATAATTAAAACTGAGGTCGTAGAATACATAAAAATGCATTTTAAAACCATCTAGAGAAGTTTCGGGTTCATCCGGCACTTGCAAATAGGTAAAACACCGCAGGGGCGTTTTGGTCATTTTGACCCGAAAACTCGAAAAACGAGATTTTCGATTCCGGAAAGGTACACAGGTCATCTAATCCCCTTCCAACATTGAGTTTGCCCTTCGAGTACTGCCAGATCGGCTTTCCTCGAATTCTGGGCTGAAAATGACCTCAGGGGCATTTCGGTCATTTTCACTCTAGCAGAAAATCGGGGCGTTACATATGTTACATGAAGTGATATACAGAAATGTGAATGTATTGATGAGATATGAAATGATAATGATAAAATAATTGACTGTGCCATGATTTATTAATGTGCATACATTCATGTTTCAAATGAAATAATAAATAGACCAACTCACTACTTAATCCTCTTTGAAGATTAAGGTATTGATTATTTCACTCAGTGAGAATAAAAGTAAAACCTGAAAAAGTAGCAATGATAGTCTGGAAAAGTGGACTTGAGCTAAACTCACGGCTTAACCCCCTAAACCGTTGAGATCATGGCAACGGAAAGAAAACCAAAAGGTTGTGGCGACGGCCACGGTATGAGCTCATTACCCTTTTAGGGTGGTCTAAGGCATTGATGCATTCATCCCATGAGTAATTAAGAAATATGTTGATGAAATAAATGAAAGATGATGATCACTAAACAAGTGAATGTTGAGGATGAGTAATCATGAAATGCATGCAGCTCCTAAATGATTATTGCTTATTAGTGGTTTTACATGATATGCTTATATGTATGCTTGATGAAATACTGAATGAATATTTCTGCTAATGTTCAAGATTAGTTTGAAAGTAACTGCACTTCGGCTAATCACGTTTGTGAAAGTTTGATAATTGAATCCTTACCTGTTCACCTTTTTATAATAAACCCGAAGTGACTGGGACGACAACGATGACACCTTTAGTACAAGTAGGAACTCCTACTGAGAAATCATGTTTATTTTCCGTTGTCGTTACCAGAGATAGACGTGTCCACCTAAAGCAACGAAGCTGTAGCTGAGAAAGGAGGTAACGCGTGAAGATTTCAAACCTTTGAAGTAGGAGCATTCCGAGCTTTAGTTACATTATAGTTTGTGAGAAACAATTAGTAATAGTAGAACTTATATTGTTATTTGTAATAACTTATTAGTATGATATATGCCCTGTTATGACTTATGTATTAAGTGATTATATTCCAGTTTATGTGATAATAGTTCTACACTTAGTCTCTTATTCCGCTTATTTAATTAATGTAACTTGATTATTATCTATATAAGCGCTATGTATTTCACTTCTCGTTACAGGCTTAAGTTTTCAAAAAATTAATTTATTTAAAGAAAAAAAAACTTCCAATATTTTTCTAAGTTAATTTCAAAAGAAAATAAATGCAAGGCATAAGTGACAACTAATAGAATCCAAATGTGAACTTAAGCACGGTGGGGTTCTATTAGGGTGTTACACTTTTCTGTGGACCTTCTTGTGGCCTTAGAACTTAATTCAGTGCATTTTTCTTTTTTCATTGACATAGAAAAGACTTGGTTTATATCAATTGGTATTTATAGTGGATAAAAACACACAAGGGAAATAGATTGTTTATCAGGACTGAACTTATTTCTATACGTGATCATTGCATTTCATTTTTCCTTTTCCGAATCACACACAGTTCTATTCCTAGCTTATATGTCTGCCGACTCATAATATCTCTACGGAAGTTCCTCTTTTTTCCTTTCCTTTATTCAAATTAGGGAAGTTCTTCTTTTTGCCTTTCCCCTCCCCCCCCCCCCCCCCCAAAAAAAATTCAACTTAAGTCTTGTTTCTATTTTCTCCATATGTCAGAACATGCACCATTGAAGTTCATATATTCTCTTTTGCCATAAATATGCATCATTCGCTTTTCTTTTCTAAATGCATGGATAAAACATATATACCCATTCACACAATATGATTCCAATCCTGCCTTAAACCAATCGTTAAAGTCACTAGCATGCATTCATATACATCATACTTGAACCAAATGTCATTATGTCACCAAAATAAAGCCTTAGCATAAATACAGCATATGGGCATATTTCACACCCATGTAGCACCAATTAACTTGCACATCAAAAAACTAATTCAGAGGATATAAAAATTATTGATGACACTTCAACATGTCCACAAGGTTCCATAAAAGTTTTAGGGATAAAAGAGTTCTCTAACTATGCTAACAAAATTAGACAAGTTTGGAGGTTAGAAATCCCCTATTTATAGCCAACAACCATAGTTCCCAATTTTACTACTGTAACATCCTAATTTTTAACCCAATACTCTAGAACACATTAGGTTAATTATTAGGTTATCACTTCTTAGTCTCATTCTTTTATGAAAATACTTAGCGGAAATGCGGGTAAATTTTTTTTTTAAATATAAAATTGAAATGAGAGCCGCGTATGATGTAACAAAGACTAACATATAGAAAAGAGATCTCATATCATTCATGGTCACAAAACACAAATGTTGTTCATTACATCACAACAGAATCATATTATCATAGATATATAATTTACGACTATCATAGCCCTATTATCACATCAAAAGAAATACACATCCGTATGCATATAAATCTAAGGCGGCATCTCCGTGCTTCCATTGCGTCCCACTGATCCGACTCGTAACAAATGCCCTTCGCCCACACCTTAGTAAAGGTCACGAGATACACTATCATCATCTGGAGACAACATGGGAGAAAAGAGAGAGAGGGATGAGAAACTTATTCAAGATTCTTAGTAGGGATTTCCGACTCCAACACACGTGTCATCGTTATCGTCCCCAACCACTTCGGTTTTAATTATAAAAAGCTGGTCATGCATAAGGTTTAATTTTAAACTTCTCAAATCTATTTATCCGAAGTAGGCGTCTTTTAGTATGGTCATACATATATAGGATGAATGCATGACAATACATTATGCAAAAAGTCAATAGAACACAACATCAACAAAAAATATTAACATATAAGTGGCATATAACTTTTCATATAAAACTCTTTTCTTTCTCATAACTGTATGACTTTAAAAACATCATATCTCTTTCTCATGCTTGAACTATTAAGTTCTTTTTCTCAAAGACCACCCTCTTAAACATGGTCACCTAAATCCAACCGACATACCGCCCCGGTGATTTTCATCATGGTCCCCTAACTCCGTTTCACCTAATCGCCTAGGAATGAGCTCAATCCTAACTAGTCGTCACTAGATTTAATATGAGGAAATCGAGAGGGTAACATAAATATTTCTTTCTCTAAAACGCTCTACTGGCATCTAGTGCACAGTGAATTGTCCGCTTTGGTAAGGCTGCATCTGCACATACCCTCACGGATTTGCCTCCTCCTCACCGTAGCAGGAGAAGTACGTCTCAGTGCTTGTCACATAAAAATCTCCTGGGGGTGCTAGGCCGAACCGGTGTCACCCAGGGTTTTCAATCTCATATGGTACTTTAAAACATTTCTCAAACCCTTTAGATTTGACAAAAATTCGACAGCATAACAGCTGTTAAACCAAATTTCCTTCAAACCGTCCTTATGCCACAAGCTCATAACACAGACATATTTCTCATTCAATTCTTATGCATATAATAAACTTAACTTCCCAATAATTTATTTCATCATAGCTCATGCATCACAACATCATACTTTCATAGATAAACATCAAAGCATTAAAGGATTCTTGGTGTCTTATGCATTGACCTTTAAGGTCCTTTAACTCAGATTCTAAGTTGTGTCAGATCAAAATTTAAGCTCTCAAGTACCTATAGGCTCATATCTAAGTATTCCTCACTCGATTCTATGATCATAAATATTTCTAAACCTCAAGAATGCAGAATCTAAAATTCTTACTTTATGGGTACTTAGGAGTCACAATATGGACCCTTTTCTAAGTTTGGTTTGCTCCTAAAACATCAAGATCAAGTCCTAAACCAATTATGAGTAATTCCTACACATTTAGACTAATTATAAACCATGATTATCAATTCTAAACCTTGCTGGACAGAATCCAGAAAAATACTTTTCTAAGGGATCTAAAAGTCTCAAATTAATGAATTTTAGCATCAATTATACATGAACATACTGATATTATCATCATTAAAACAGCACAAATAGTGAGCATTCATAGCAAGGCAGAACCGAAATCATCTCCAACAAACAAGGCATAAAACTTGATTTCTAGAACACATAAAATGCTAGTTTCTCTTGGAACCTTTTTAGAACTTTCAAAACTAATTAGTAAACATTTTTATCAACTAAAATCATCAAAATACTTTGGAAGGCAGTGGCTAATTTAAATTACACTCAAGAGGTTTTTAAAATCATAGAACTTTGTTCTAGGCATCTCTTGAACCCATATAAGCTTAGAAAAATTATGAAACATAGATTTTAGTACTTGTAACAAATAAAACCTCTTAAGGCTGAAATCAAAAGCTAAAGAACACATTTTTTTTTCAAGCCTTTGTTTGAGATAATAATGGGCAAGTCTTTGAGCTCTAGGTTCTCTTAAGTGATGACATAAACTTAAACATGCTCATGAAAACATTTTAGCTTTCATTAGAAGATAAAGTGAGAGCACAAAGTAAACATGAGATGCAACTTGTTATTATCTTTGATATTTAAGTGAGGACATGAAATATAAACATGATAATGTAAAGCTTGAAACATAAATATGATAATGCAAGTTCATTTATTATTCTTGGTATTTAGTGATAGCAAGGAAAATAAATATGATGTGCAAGGCATAAACATAAATATGAATGCAAGTTCCATTTTAATCTTAGCTAGAGCTCTTACAAGAATTTAGAGATACAACCCAACACTTATCTCATCGCAAAGAGAGCTTTAGAGTTCTTGAACCAAGTTCTCAAAGAACTACAAGGTTCTTGAACATCATTATCAAGCTAAAAAGAAACAAACTTCTTAAAGAAAACAAAACTTTAGGAAAGTAAAAATCAAAACAACATTCTTTATTGACATGAATTAAAATATAAAGATACTTCAAAATTTTTAATAAAAACTTTGAGATAAAGACTTAGAGACCAAAACTAGGTAGGAAGGAAAAAGGAAAGAAAAATTAAAACTTTTCTAGTTCAAAGATAAAACTCAAGCTTTAGAGGTTTCTTTGAGATGAACACAAGGTCATCATCTATAAACTCTCATCATCAAGCTATCATGGTCATAAACAAGGCCTCATGGCCGAAATGAGAAAGAAAGGAAAAACTAAGGAAAGCTTCAAAAAGAAACCAAGAGGAAACTAGAAAAAAACACATGTTTAAGGAAAAACAAAGTTTGAAGAGCAACTCCCTACCAAGTGTGAAGACAAAGGCTTGATCTTTTGAGGTGAGAATGGAAGGAAAACTCCTCCTAAAGTGATGATGATGCTTCGGCCTTGATGAAAGAAAAAGGAAGGAGATGGGTTCTTGGTGAGCTTGTGTTTGAGGTTGAGTGTTTAGGTGTTTAGAGGATGATCTATGGTGGTGGTGTAGTGGTTTGAGATTACAAAGGGTGGTTCTTTGAAGAAGATAATGAAGATGAAGGAGAAGATAAAATGAGAGAACTTTTGAGTTCTTGGAAGAAAAGAAAGAAAACTCAAGACAATTCTTGAAGCTAGTTTGCAAGAATGAACAAAATGGACCATATTACTTAGGAGTGGAATAAGCCACCATAGATCAAGGACCAAATCAATTAAAGTAGTAATTGTCCTAAGTTCTTCTTCAAATTATGTGCTAAGTTAATGACTTTATTGCTTTTGTTGAAAGCATCATGCTTAAGTTTCAATTTGACAATATATGCTCCAGTTGATAATGTTTTAACAAGAATGGTTATGATGATATGTTTATGCACGAGGTGTATCATCCTAATTCTTAACCCAACTTTCTAGAACACATTAGGTTAATCATTAGGTTATTACTTCTTAGTCTCATCATTTTATTAAAATACTTAGCAGAAATTACGAGTAAATTTTTTTTTGAAAACATAAACCAAAGTGAGAGCCGTGCTCTTATCTAAACGAGAGACATAAATATCAATCATAAGGAACACAAAAGCTAAAGCAAGTAACAATAGAACAATGGTCATCACAACAAAGGAAACATCTCATTAATAGCATAGTTAAGATACACAGTAGTCACGCCCTTATAGGAACAGGCTGAACTTGCAATACATAGGGAAAATGGAAATACAATAGAAATACATAAAACAAAGAAAGCATAGATAAATCACAACTACCCGAGTGCACCTAAAGTGGATAACCTCAAGACAAAAGAAGGTTTATCCTATCTATGTGAGGGTGTGTGCACTAACCCTCCCCTATGACGTCGGCTACTAGAACCCGGGATATGGCGGAGCATAACCAATCCACGGACGCAGTGTAGCAGGAGTAGGCACACGTGAAGACTGAGCGTGAGCTCCTCGATAAGGGCGCCTCTCGGCTCGTCCAGCTAGTCTCGGCTGCGTGACAGTCTCCTCGCTCTTGCCTCGCATGAGCTGAGGTGTAGGAGCAGAGCTCTCGCTATACATATGCATCGGAGGGTCCTCGAAAGGGTCATCTTCTGAACTAGGAGACCGAGGCACATAGTCCTGGAAGTCTCGAGGCATCGAACCACCAGTGTACGTCCACAGAATCCTCTCGTCTCGCGTCTGGGAGCGCTCAAAAACCATCGCATCATCGTAGGGTGATATTGGGGAGAAACAGTAGCTCTGTACAGGGTGTACAAAGGGGCGTCCGATGAACATGAAGACTCATACGGTGCACTGCCCCTCAAAATGGTATGATCCGAGATCCGGATCAAAGTGAACCTCCCAAGTCGGCGTCTCGACAAAAACCATGAACGTCGTCATCGCTCTCTGAAGATGTGATGGAAGAAAGAGAAGGAAGAGAAAGGAGTGAGAATTCTTACTAAAGAATCTCAGTAGGAGTCTCCTATCCTAGGGTTACATCATTCACATCCTCAGGAACCTTGGGTTTATTTGTAAAAGGTGTCCATGCATATAAGATTCATTATTAGGGCTTATAAAACCAATTATCCAAGGTTTATTCCTTTTAGCATGCATCTTGATGTCATGAATGCAACATATTTAAGCATGAATGCATGGCAATACTTGAGCATATAAATCAACAAATCAAATCATATAGAAACAATCCATGTGGCATAAGGGCAATAATTCTCAAATGGAACTTTCATCAGTATGTGTGACATCATTCATGAAATCTTTAGCAATGTAGAGGCCACCCCAAATAACAAAACCTAGGCTATGAGTTCATACCTCAACTAGTCATCACTAGCTCTTGCTTATTATCTGAACAAGCGAATAATAAAATAACATACCCGACTACTTAAGAGTACGAGTTAGGGGGCTAGGGAATTCCTCTCTTAGGACATACCCTCTTTGAAACGCTCTACTGGCCTCAAGTGCACAGCGAATTGTCCGCTTTGGTAAAGCTCATGTCAGTACCCTCATGGTTTTGCCTCCTCTTCACCGTAGCAGGAGAAGTACATCTCAGTGCTTTGTCATATAAAATCTCTTGGGGGTGCTCGGCCGAACCGGTGTCACCCAGGGTTTTCATCTCATAGGGTACTTTAAAACATTTTTGCCCCTTTTAGGTTTGACAGAAATTGGGCAGCACAATGGCTGTTAAATCCAATTTCCTTCAAACCGAAACTTATGACACAAGCTATTCACACAACATATTCCTCATTTAAACCTCATGCTATGATAAACTCATATCTCAAACAATCATTTCCTTATGCATCATAAACATCTCAACATATTATTGCATCATATAAACATCATAGCATTAACAATTTCTTAATGTCTTATGCATTGACCCTTAAGGTCCTTAACTTACAATCTAAGTTATAAATCATCACAACTTAATCTCTCGGGTACCTATAGGTTCATATCTAAGTATTCCTCACTCAACACTATGATCATAAACATCTCTAAACTTCAATAATGCAGAATCTAAAATTTCAACTTTATGGGTACCTAGGAGTCACAACAGTGACCCTTTCTAAGTCCGGTTTGCTCCTAAGGCATCAAGATCAAGTCCTAAACCAATTATGAGTTATTCTTACACATTTAAACTAATTTAAATCCATGATTATCATTTCTAAACCATGTTGGACAGAATCCAGAAAAATCAATTACTAAGGGATCTAGAACTCTCAAATTAATTCTTTTCTAGTTACTAACATCTCTTATCTATCACATATGAGTTTTAACATTAAATATACTCAAACCTACTCATATTATCATCATCAAATAGCACATACAGTGGTCAAAAAATGGCAAGGCAGAACCAAAAATACATCTCTATACAAAGGCATAAAACTTGGTTCTAAAGCACGTAAAATACTAGTTTTCTCTTGGAACCTTTTTCAAACTTTCAAAACTCATGAATAAACATTTCTATTTTCTAAAATCATCAAAATATTGGCAAGGGCAATGGCTAAATTAAATCAAACTTAAGAGGTCCTAAATTCGTAAAACTTTGTTCTAGATATTTCTTGAACTCATATAAGCTTAGAAAAGTTATGAAATATGGATTTTAAAACTTGTAACCAAGGAAACCTCTTAAGGCCGAAATCACAAGCTAGGGAAAAACATATTTTCAAGCCTTTGTTTGAGACATAA
This sequence comes from Dalbergia cultrata, assembly GCA_031216105.1. Taxonomy (NCBI): domain Eukaryota; kingdom Viridiplantae; phylum Streptophyta; class Magnoliopsida; order Fabales; family Fabaceae; genus Dalbergia; species Dalbergia cultrata. The sequence continues at coordinate 26,410,090 of CM062345.1, forward strand.
CGGGCAAGTCTTTGAGCCCTAGGTTCTCTTAAGTGATGACATAAAAATAAACATGCTCATGCACTTATTTTAGGTTCCATTAGAAAATAAAGTGAGAACATAAAGTAGACATGAGATGCAACCCATTATTATCTTTGATGTTAAAGTGAGGACTTGAAATATAGACGTGATAATGCAAAGCTTGGAATATAAATATGATAATGCAAGTTCATTCATTATCTTGATACTTAGTGATAGCAAGGAAAGTAAATATGATGTGCAAGGCATAAACATAAATATGAATGCAAGGTTCATTTTAATGTTATCTAGAGCTCTCACAAGACTTTAGAGATCAAACAACCCAACACTAATCTCATCACAAAGGGAGCTTTAGAGTTCTTGAACTAAGTTCTCAAAGGAACTATGAGGTTCTTGAACATCATCATCAAGCTCAAAAGAAACAAACTTTCAAAAGAAACACAAAATCTCAAAGAAAAGGAAACCAAAACCAAACCTCAAGGAAAGGAAACAAAGAAGCCGAAATCAAAAGCAAGAAAAAGTGAAGGTGGTCTTGAGTTAAAATCATTTTGAGTTAGAAAATAAAAATGAAACTTAAAGAAAGTAAAAACTTAAGCTCTAGAGGTTCCTTTGAGATGAACACATAGTCATCATCTAGGAGCTCTCATCATTGAGCTATCAAGTACCAAGCAAGGCCTCATGGTTGAAACTAGGAGGAAGAAAAGCACAGAAAAGTTTCAAAAAAGAAATCCAAGAGAAAACTAGAGAAAAACTCATTTTCAAGAAAAACAAGTTTAGAAAAACACTCCTACCTAGAGTGGAGATAAAAAGCTTGAACTCTTGAAAGAAAAAGAGATGAGAAACTCCTCCTTGAGGGTGGATGATGATTCGGCCAAGGGGGGGATGAAGAGGTTGGAGATGTGTTTTGAGTGAGGTTGTGTTTGAGGTCAAGTGCTTGAGAGGTTTGATGGTGGTTCAAGGTTGTAGGGGTGGTGTTTAGAGGTTATGAGATGATTATGTGATGAGAGGATGATGAAGATGAAAAGATGAAGAGAAGAAAGGAAAGCTCTTGGAATGCTTGACGAAAGAAAGAACTCAGAGAAAGCTAGAAAGCTAAACTTAGCAAATGATCCAAAAGTATCACAAGTTCTTCCAATGCACCTATTTATAGAAAATGAAACAATGAGGGCTCACACAAGGAGGTCTGTAACATCCCCAAATTTATAACTAAGATAAATATTAATCTTAATTATCGATAGCAAAACCAAGAGAATCTGGACAAATGTTATGAAACACAACAAATAGACTACTTAAGTATGTCTAGAGAAAAATGCAAAGAATTACGAAAATGCCATCACTTAGTGGAAATTACGAAAATGCCCTTGCTATGTAAAGGAAATTACCAAACTACCCTTGCCTTATTAAATGATAAAGATACCCTTACTCTATGAATGGAATTACAAGAATACCACTATCATTGTCTAATTACAAAAATATCCTTGTCTTAGTTAAAGAAATCACTACAATGCCATTTGCACAAATCCCTAAACTTGTCTTTAGACAAGAATGAATCTAAGCCATTGGATTAAGATGATAACACAATAATTTAACCACATACATCATACACATTTCTGAATCACATACATGCACTAAAGGTTAGAAAATCTCCACTAACATGTTTGCACAAAACATGGAAACATGTTTGCACAAAACATGGAGCATTTTCATCCAACATGCTTGCATAAAACATGGAAACATGTTTGCACAAAACAAGGAGCATTTTCATCCAAAAATTCAGCCAACATGTTTCCATAAATCATGCTCCAAGTGCTTTCCTTCTTCTATTTTTTTCTCTAATCTTTCCACTATAAATACTCCTCAAACTCTCTTCAATTCAGAAACTCCCTAAGTGTTCTTTCTTTCTTATTCTATCATTCTTCTTATGTTCTTCAAAGACTTCTCTTGATCCTCTAAACTTCATCCAAACACTTAAATCCTAAGTTCAAACTTTCACTAGCCCTCACAAGAGTTACAATCTTTAACTCTAGTGAGAAATATTTTCTTAAGCACTCAAGTTCTAGAGCCAATATTCAAGGAGGGTCATCCACTCCAAAGACTCTTGTTCAAAGCTTAAGGAAGAAGAGAAGGACCATTTTTAGAACCTTCACAAGAGGTAGGAGTTTCTTCTTTATTTGTTCAAGTATTGTCGGCTTCTAACTTTGCTCATGGATAGAATGCCTCAAACTTGAGTTATTGTCAAAAGTTTTGAATAATTATATTTTTAGAAAACACAACCTGTTCTATTCTGCTATGAGTACTTTTATGATGTTATCAAACTCAAATATAACTTAAAAGATTGTATGTGAAACTTGAGTTAATAAAGATAACTTAAGACATGAACATGGCAGATGCTGGAATTTCTAGTTATTTCTGGCAGTAGTTACTTCAAAAATTACTGTTCGTAAAATATGAAGGATCTCGAAATGAAAATATTTTTATTATAAACTAGAGTCATTGTAGAACACTCTCCAAAAAGAATCACCTAAAACGGAGTTTCCTAGCCCAAGATATAAATTTTTAAAGTAGAGCATAAGACTGAAACTCTTAATCTGACCTTGTAGTAGTAAAATAGGTGTAACTCACTCTAGAAAAATGCAAATGGACTGATTTCAACTTTGTGGAAAAGCTAACACATCTACAAACACACTTATATAAGCCATCCATAAAGTTTTACACCCGAAAATACAGAATGAGAGATATATTTTCGGGACAGTGTGCTGAGAAAGTCTTGAAGGTAGCGTGATACTGTGAGAGTGCAATTTAGAAAGGTTCTGGCTAAGGAAAGACTTGGTATTTAAGCGTGTCCATTGTGACCCACCTCTCTTTCCTGGGAATCTTACTATGCACAATTACAGTTGATTTACACTAATCTAAGATGTTAGTGCTACAAATTTTATTCTAAAAGATGTCAGAACTCTAAATAAAATATTCAAGTCTTGTAAAGAGATAATTTTAAGGATTTAAGTAGAATAATAATCTTTAGGAGATATATATAAAAGTCATAATAAAAATATATAAAGAACCTCTAAAAATTTCTTAAAGGGTATTAATGTATTAATGAAAATACTAAGAGTACAAAGAAGACTAAGAGAAAAAGATAATACCAAGATATTCATAACCTATTAGGAACACTAGAGACCTAACTTGATAACTTAGGTTGCTTAATATGAATTATCTATGAGAATGTTTACTATGAGATTTACATGATATTGTCTATGTTACATGAAGTGATATACAGAAATGTGAATGTATTGATGAGATATGAAATGATAATGATAAAATAATTGACTGTGCCATGATTTATTAATGTGAATACATTCATGTTTCAAATGAAATAATAAATAGACCAACTCACTGCTTAATCCTCTTTGAAGATTAAGGTATTGATGATTTCACTCAGTGAGAATAAAAGTAAAACCTGAAAAAGTAGCAATGATAGTCTGGAAAAGTGGACTTGAGCTAAACTCACGGCTTAACCCCCTAAACCGTTGAGATCATGGCAACGGAAAGAAAACTAAAAGGTTGTGGCGACGGCCACAGTATGAGCTCATTACCCTTTTAGGGTGGTCTAAGGCATTGATGCATTCATCCCGTGAGTAATTAAGAAATATGTTGATGAAATAAATGAAAGATGATGATCACTAAACAAGTGAATGTTGAGGATGAGTAATCATGAAATGCATGCAGCTCCTAAATGATTATTGCTTATTAGTGGTTTTTCATGATATGCTTATATGTATGCTTGATGAAATACTGAATGGATATTTCTGCTAATGTTCAAGATTAGTTTAAAAGTAACTACACTTCGGCTAATCACGTTTGTGAAAGTTTGATAATTGAATTCTTACCTGTTCACCTTTTTATAATAAACCCGAAGTGACTGGGACGACAACGATGACACTTTTAGTACAAGTAGGAACTCCTACTGAGAAATCATGTATTTCTCACTCCTATGTTTATTTTCCGTTGTCGCTACTGAGAGACAGACGTGTCCACCTAAAGCAACGGTCAGAAATGAGGAAGGAGGTAGCACGTGAAGATTTCAAAACGTTCAAGTAGGAGCATTCCGAGCTTTAGTTACATTATAGTTTGTGAGAAACAATTAGTAATAGTAGAACTTATATTGTTATTTGTAATAACTTATCAGTATGATATATGCCCTGTTGTGACTTATGTATTAAGTGATTATATTCCAGTTTATGTGATAATAGTTCTACACTTAGTCTCTTATTCGCTTATTTAATTAAGTGCGCAATGTAACTTGATTATTATCTATAAAATTGCTATGTATTTCACTTCTCGTTACAGGCTTAAGTTTTCAAAAAAATTAATTTATTTAATAAAAAAAAACTTCCACTATTTTTCTAAGTTAATTTCAAAAGAAAATAAATACAAGGCATAAGTGACAACTAATAGAATCCAAATGTGAACTTAAGCACAGTGGGGTTCTATTAGGGTGTTACATTATGGTATCAGAGCAGTTCATCCTATTTAAGCCTGAGGAATGGACTAACTATGCTTCTATCTATGATATCATGCTATTAATCTTATCTGTATGATGGGATATAGGATTTAGAAATGCATGATCGTCTTGTGATACTGCCATAGTTGCTACCATGCTTAGCTATAGTATTGAGCCTGATCAACTCGATGACTGTTGTTTGGTGTGTCTAGGAACTAATGGCAGCAAACAGACGTACGCATGGGGCACGCGGTGGAGGTAATTGTGATGAACTGGCAAATGCACTCTAGGAGATGGCTAGGGCTATGCAAGCACAAGCAACAGTGATGATGGAGCAGATGAATAGGTGGTCAGAGGAGTCAGTTGGGAATCAAGAACATGGAAAATTCTCAGAATTCAAGAGGGCTGGACCTCCAAAATTCAAAGGGACAACTAACCCCGAAATAGCTGACATATGGATTCAAGAGATGGAGAAGGTTTTCTCAGTGGTAGAATGCTCTGATGAACAAAAGGTGGCATTCTCTACTTATATGCTGAAAGGAGAGGCTGCCGCGTGGTGGAAGGGTGCAAAGGGCTTACTTGAAAGTGCTGACATACAGATTACGTGGGAGGTTTTCTATGCTACGTTCCATAAGAAATATTTTCCAGATCCGGTTAAGAAGGCAAAGGAAGTAGAATTTACAAGGTCGACACAGGGAAATCGAAGTGTAGCTGAGTACACAGCTAAGTTTGAAGAACTGATCAAACACTCAACTAGCTACCAAATGGATCCCAACGAGGCTTGGAAATGCATGAAATATGAGAGTGGTTTGAGTTCAGACATTTTGGCATCTGTGGCTCCACTGGAGGTCACTGACTATGCATCTTTAGTCAGCAAAAGCTAAGTGGCTGAGAGTTGCAATCGCTAGCTAGTTGCCCACCGAGTTGAAGAGAATAGGAAGAGGTCTGCTCAACAAGGTCACCGAGGGTTACCACCCCCTCACAAGAAACCCTACCAAGGAGGTGGATTTAAAGGAAAACAACCCCAACACCCTATGATGAATCAACCTAAGACACAAGCTGTTAATCGACCTAGGATGGCTGCTGTCCCTGAACCTATGACTAGACCCCCTTGTGCCACTTGTGGAAAGATACATGGAGGGGAATGTAGATTTGGTAAGAATGTTTGTTATCGGTGTGGACAAAGGGGACACTATTCTAGAGAGTGCCTAAAGTTCAATCAGTCCTCTACACTTAAGCCTAAGGCCCAGGGACGCTGCTTGCTATCATCACGAGATGCCCTCGTAATCCGATGATCCGATTCAAGGTAAGTGTATAATTAATCGAAAACCCTTAATTGTATTGTTTGATTCTACGCAACACATTCATTCATTTCATATGATTGTGCTAATAAGTTGAGGTTGTATATATCTGACTTAAAAATCATCTTAGTTGTCTCTACACCTACTATAAATACTGTTAGAACTGATCAAGCCTGCCTAAATTGTGAATTTGAGGTAGCTGATAGGATTTTTCATCATGATTTAGTTTGTCTACCCTTGTCTGCTTTTGATGTAATCTTGGGCATGGATTGGCTTTCGGCTAACCGTGTGTTACTACATTGTGCAAATAAGTCACTAGTATTTCTTCCCAAACCATCTTTACCCAATCCCTCTAAACTTGATAGAAAGGTACGACTATACCTAAACTCCATTATCATGGGGGATAGTAGGAATGAAAAGCGAGGATATGTCTTCCTAATGACAAGTGAGAAAGAAGTGGAGCAAGCTCTAGAAAATATCCTTGTAGTAAAGGAATTCTCAGATGTTTTTCCTGAGGACATACCTGAATTTCCTCCAAAAAGGGAGATTGAGTTTTCTATAGATTTGGTACCGGGAACAGGACCCATATCTATAGCTCCTTATAGGATGCCATTGGCCGAGTTAATGAGTTGAAGAAGCAATTAGAGGAACTACTACAGAAGAAATTCATTAGGCCCAAGTGCTTCACCATGGGGAGCCCCAAAGGTCGCTTTGTCAAGAAGAAGGATGGGAGTATGCGATTATATGTGGATTATAGGCAGCTAAACAAAGTGACTATAAAAAATAAATACCCTTTGCCTAGAATAGATGACCTCATGGACTAATTAAGAGGAGCCCAAGTGTTTTCCAAGATAGATCTGCGATCAGGATACCACCAGATTCGAGTGAAGGAGGAGGACATACCAAAGACAGCCTTTAGGACTAGATATGGACATTATGAGTTTAATGTGATGTCATTTGGGTTAACCAATGCACCGGCAGTGTTTATGGACTACATGAATAGGATATTTAGACCATACTTGGACAAGTTTGTTATAGTGTTCATCGATGACATTCTAGTTTACTCTAGAACTGAAGAAGAGCACGAAGAACACTTACGAGTGGTGTTGGAGGTGTTGAGGAACAAGAAACTTTATGCAAAGTTGTCCAAGTGTGAATTTTGGATGAAGGAAGTTAATTTCTTAGGTCATGTAGTGTCACATGGGGAATAGCAGTAGACCCAAGTAAGATAGAAGCGGTGCAACAATGGGAAACCCCTACCACTGTGAAGGAGATTAGGAGTTTTCTAGGGCTAGCCGGTTACTACCGAAGGTTCATTAGAGGTTTTTTCCAAATTACCTTACCCCTTACCAAGCTAACAAGGAAGAGTTTCCAAGAACTAAAGAAGAAGTTGACCACTACCCCTGTCCTAATCCTACCTGACCCAAAAGAAAAATTTGAGGTGTATTGTGATGCCTCGGGAAGAGGACTAGGATGTGTTTTGATGCAAAATAGGAATGTAGTAGCCTATACCTCTAGACAGCTCAAAACCCATGAAGCTAATTACCCAACCCATGACTTAGAGCTAGCGGCTATTGTCTTTGCCTTAAAAATTGGAGACATCATCTTTATGGTGTAAGGTTTGAAGCCTTTTCTGACCACAAAAGTCTGAAATACCTCTTCAACCAAAAGGAACTCAATATGAGATAAAGGCGTTGGATGGAGTTTCTCAAGGACTATGACTTTGGGTTGAACTACCACCCAGGAAAGGCAAATGTGGTAGCAGACGCTTTGAGTCGTAAGTCCTTGCATGCCGCTTGGCTCATGGTGAAAGAAAATGAGCTGATAGAAGATTTTAGGAACCTCAACTTAGGATATAGGGGGACTTCAGAACAAATTCGATTAAGCCAACTAAGTGTAACCAGTAGCTTTAAGGATCAAATAATTCAAGCCCAAAGGGAAGATGAGGATTTCCTTAGAACCTTAACCCTTATCAAAGCAGGAAAGTTGAAAGAGTTTGTCCAGGATAAGGATGGAGTGTGGAGATACCAAGGGAGAATCTGTGTACCTGCAAAAGAAGGATTGAGAGCTAGCATTTTGGAAGAAGCCCACAAGAGTCAATTTAGTGTACACCCCGGTATAACCAAGATGTACCATGACCTAAAAAAGATGTTCTGGTGGCCAAAGATGAAAGCAGATATAGCAAATATAGTGCAAAATTGTTTGGTATGCCAAAAAGTGAAGATAGAGCATCAAAAACCCTCCGGAGCGCTGCAACCTCTCGAAATCCCCGAATGGAAGTGGGAAGGAATATCCATGGATTTCGTGATGGGATTGCCAGGAGCGCCTACCGGACATGACTCCATATGGGTAATTGTGGATAGATTGACCAAATCTGCTCACTTTTTACCCATGCCAGCAAATTACCTTTTGGAAAAGTTAGCTCAGCTGTACATCCAAGAGATAATAAGGCTCCATGGAGTACCCAAAACCATTGTCTCAGATAGGGATCTAAGGTTCACCTCAAGATTTTGGGGAGCTTTGCAAAAGGCCTTTGGTTCAAGGTTGTGTCTAAGCACTGCCTATCATCCTCAAACTGATGGACAATCAGAAAGAACAATTCAAACCCTTGAGGATATGCTAAGAGCATGTGTCTTAGACCAGCCAAAAAGTTGGGACAAACAGCTTCCATTGATTGAGTTTGCATATAATAATAGTTACCACACTAGCATTGGGATGGCACCCATGAGGCTTTGTATGGTAGAAAGTGTCAATCACCACTTTGTTGGTGTGACCCGGGAGAGCAAAGTATTTTGGGCCCTGATTTGGTAGAAGAGACAACCAAACAAATAAGGAGAATTAGGGAAAGAATCCTCACTGCTCAGAGTAGGCAGAAGAGCTATGCTGACAAGAGAAGGAAACCTCTCGAATTTCAAGAAGGAGAACACATATTCTTGCGAATTACTCCTACCACAGGTATAGGTCGTGCAATGAAAGTAAAAAAACTAAGCCCTAGATTCTTAGGACCTTTCCAAATCATCAAAAAGGTAGGTCCCTCCGCCTACCAAATTGCATTACCTCCAAATTTGTCTAACCTACACAATGTTTTTCATGTGTCCCAATTGAGAAAGTATCAGTCAGACCCCAGTCATGTGTTTGAGCCAGAAACTATACAATTAAAAGATGACTTAACTTTTGAATTACCACCGATGAGGATCGGGGATCATGGCATCAAGCAGCTGAGAAACAAATCTGTATCTCTGGTCCGAGTAGCCTAGGGACAAGATGGAATGGAAGAGCACACATGGGAGCTCGAGGAAGCTATGTGAAAAGAATTTCTGAACCTATTCACAGGTATCAAATTTTGAGGGCAAAATTTTTAATAAGAAGGGGAGAAATGTGACATCCCCAAATTTATAACTAAGATAAATATTAATCTTAATTATCGATAGCAAAACCAAGAGAATCTGGACAAATGTTATGAAACACAACAAATAGACTACTTAAGTATGTCTAGAGAAAAATGCAAAGAATTACGAAAATGCCATCACTTAGTGGAAATTACGAAAAAGCCCTTGCTATGTAAAGGAAATTACCAAACTACCCTTGCCTTATTAAATGACAAAGATACCCTTACTCTATGAATGGAATTACAAGAATACCACTATCATTGTCTAATTACAAAAATATCCTTGTCTTAGTTAAAGAAATCACTACAATGCCATTTGCACAAATCCCTACACTTGTCTTTAGACAAGAATGAATCTAAGCTATTAGATTAAGATGATAACACAATAATTTAACCACATACATCATACACATTTCTGAATCACATACATGCACTAAAGGTTAGAAAATCTCCACTAACATTTTGCACAAAACATGGAAACATGTTTGCACAAAACATGGAAACATGTTTGCACAAAACATGGAAACATGTTTGCACAAAACATGGAAACATGTTTGCACAAAACATGGAGCATTTTCATCCAACATGCTTGCATAAAACATGGAAACATGTTTGCACAAAACAAGGAGCATTTTCATCCAAAAATTCAGCCAACATGTTTCCATAAATCATGCTCCAAGTGCTTTCCTTCTTCTGTTTTTTTCTCTAATCTTTCCACTATAAATACTCCTCAAACTCTCTTCAATTCAGAAACTCCCTAAGTGCTCTTTCTTTCTTATTCTATCATTCTTCTTATGTTCTTCAAAGACTTCTCTTGATCCTCTAAACTTCATCCAAACACTTAAATCCTAAGTTCAAACTTTCACTAGCCCTCACAAGAGTTACAATCTTTAACTCTAATGAGAAATATTTTCTTAAGCACTCAAGTTCTAGAGCCAATATTCAAGGAGGGTCATCCACTCCAAAGACTCTTGTTCAAAGCTTAAGGAAGAAGAGAAGGACCCTTTTTAGACCCTACACAAGAGGTAGGAGTTTCTTCTTTATTTGTTCAAGTATTGTTGGCTTCTAACTTTGCTCATGGATAGAATGCCTCAAACTTGAGTTATTGTCAAAAGTTTTGAATAATTATATTTTTAGAAAACACAACCTGTTCTATTCTGCTATGAGTACTTTTATGATGTTATCAAACTCAAATATAACTTAAAAGATTGTATGTGAAACTTGAGTTAATAAAGATAACTTAAGACATGAACATGGCAGATGCTGGAATTTCTAGTTATTTCTGGCAGTAGTTACTTCAAAAATTACTGTTCGTAAAATATGAAGGATCTCGAAATGAAAATATTTTTATTATAAACTAGAGTCATTGTAGAACACTCTCCAAAAAGAATCACCTAAAACGGAGTTTCCTAGCCCATGATATAAATTTTTAAAGTAGAGCATAAGACTGAAACTCTTAATCTGACCTTGTAGTAGTAAAATAGGTGTAACTCACTCTAGAAAAATGCAAATGGACTGATTTCAACTTTGTGGAAAAGCTAACACATCTACAAACACACTTATATATGCCATCCATAAAGTTTTACACCCGAAAATACAGAATGAGAGATATATTTTCGGGACAGTGTGCTGAGAAAGTCTTGAAGGTAGCGTGATACTGTGAGAGTGCAATTTAGAAAGGTTCTGGCCAAGGAAAGACTTGGTATTTAAGCGTGTCCATTGTGACCCACCTCTCTTTCCTGGGAATCTTACTATGCACAATTACAGTTGATTTACACTAATCTAAGATGTTAGTGCTACAAATTTTATTCTAAAAGATGTCAGAACTCTAAATAAAATATTCAAGTTTTGTAAAGAGATAATTTTAAGGATTTAAGTAGAATAATAATCTTTAGGAGATATATATAAAAGTCATAATAAAAATATATAAAGAACCTCTAAAAATATCTTAAAGGGTATTAATGTATTAATGGAAATACTAAGGGTTCAAAGAAGACTAAGAGAAAAAGATAATACCAAGATATTCATAACCTATTAGGAACACTAGAGACCTAACTTGATAACTTAGGTTGCTTAATATGAATTATCTATGAGAATGTTTACTATGAGATTTACATGATATTGTCTATGTTACATGAAGTGATATACAGAAATGTGAATGTATTGATGAGATATGAAATGATAATGATAAAATAATTGACTGTGCCATGATTTATTAATGTGCATACATTCATGTTTCAAATGAAATAATAAATAGACCAACTCACTGCTTAATCCTCTTTGAAGATCAAGGTATTGATGATTTCACTCAGTGAGAATAAAAGTAAAACCTGAAAAAGTAGCAATGATAGTCTGGAAAAGTGGACTTGAGCTAAACTCACGGCTTAACCCCCTAAACTGTTGAGATCATGGCAACGGAAAGAAAACTAAAAGGTTGTGACGACGGCCACGGTATGAGCTCATTACCCTTTTAGGGTGGTCTAAGGCATTGATGCATTCATCCCGTGAGTAATTAAGAAATATGTTGATGAAATAAATGAAAGATGATGATCACTAAACAAGTGAATGTTGAGGATGAGTAATCATGAAATGCATGCAGCTCTTAAATGATTATTGCTTATTAGTGGTTTTTTATGATATGCTTATATGTATGCTTGATGAAATACTGAATGGATATTTCTGCTAATGTTCAAGATTAGTTTAAAAGTAACTGCACTTCGGCTAATCACGTTTGTGAAAGTTTGATAATTGAATCCTTACCTGTTCACCTTTTTATAATAAACCCGAAGTGACTGGGACGACAACGATGACACTTTTAGTACAAGTCGGAACTCCATCGAGAAATCATGTATTTCTCACTCCTATGTTTATTTTCCGTTGTCGTTACCAGAGACAGACGTGTCCACCTAAAGCAACGAAGCTGTAGCTGAGGAACGAGGTAGCACGTGAAGATTTCAAAACGTTCAAGTAGGAGCATTCCGAGCTTTAGTTACATTATAGTTTGTGAGAAACAATTAGTAATAGTAGAACTTATATTGTTATTTTTAATAACTTATCAGTATGATATATGCCCTGTTGTGACTTATGTATATTAAGTGATTATATTCCAGTTTATGTGATAATAGTTCTACACTTAGTCTCTTATTCCGCTTATTTAATTAAGTGCGCAATGTAACTTGATTATTATCTATAAAATCGCTATGTATTTCACTTCTACAGTGCTTAAGTTTTCAAAAAAATTAATTTATTTAAAAAAAAAACTTCCACTATTTTTCTAAGTTAATTTCAAAAGAAAATAAATACAAGGCATAAGTGACAACTAATAGAATCCAAATGTGAACTTAAGCACAGTGGGGTTCTATTAGGGTGTTACATTATGGTATCAGAGCAGTTCATCCTATTTAAGCCGGAGGAATGGACTGACTATGCTTCTATCTATGATATCATGCTATTAATCTTATCTGTATGATGGGATATAGGATTTAGAAATGCATGATCGTCTTGTGATGCTGCCATAGTTGCTACCATGCTTAGCTATAGTATTGAGCCTGATCAACTCGATGACTGTTGTTTGGTGTGTATAGGAACTAATGGCAGCAAACAGACGTACGCATGGGGCACGCGGTGGAGGTAATCGTGATGAACTGGCAAATGCACTCCAGGAGATGGCTAGGGCTATGCAAGCACAAGCAACAGTGATGATGGAGCAGATGAATAAGTGGTCAGAGGAGTCAGTTGGGAATCAAGAACATGGAAAATTCTCAGAATTCAAGAGGGCTGGACCTCCAGAATTCAAAGGGACAACTAACCCCGAAATAGCTTACATATGGATTCAAGAGATGGAGAAGGTTTTCTCAGTGGTAGAATGCTCTGATGAACAAAAGGTGGCATTCTCTACTTATATGCTGAAAGGAG